>CM066034.1:102422720-103887605 GCA_033557465.1 Ichthyophis bannanicus | reverse complement strand
TCAGCAAAGTTCTTTTAGTTTAAAATTTAAAACACAGAAGAGAGCTTTCGGTTAAATTGAGAACCCAGCAGGGAGCTTGTAGTTTAAATTTCATACTCCAGTAAGTCAGAACCTAGCAGCAGCAAAGAGCTGTAATTTAAATTCAAATATCAGAATATAACTTAGCAGAAAAGGCAAAACAGGGTCGTTACTCTTTGAGCATCAAATCAAGTATTCTAGAGAACTTTACAATAGAGTCCTTCTACCTAGGGGGGCAAGAGACCTGTTAAACCTTTTCAATAGGTGTTAACACTAGGTGGCTGGTCAACAGGCCATTTTGAAAAGACTCCTTAATCCAAGCAAGGAGAATTAATCACCAAGGAAAGTTGGTCACAGCTTACCTCAGCAGCACAGAAGGGGTACTGTGTAGCAGCCCTCTTTTAATAAGTGTTAGTTCCCTCCCTCCCTCCCCAAAACCCACCCAACCCTTAATCGTAGCTTTAGAGGTACTAACACCTCTTAACGGAAAGGAGGTGCTCTCAGGTGAAGCTCGTTATCCAAATCAGTCATACACTAGAGGACCTGAGATTAAAGTAAGCTTCAGGTTGGAAAAAAAAAAAAAAAAAAAAAAAAAAAAAAAAAAAAAAAAAAAAAAAAAAAAAAAAAAAAAAAACAAAAAAAAAAAAAAAAAAAAAAAAAAAAAAAAAACAAAAAAAAACAAAAAAAAAAAAAAAAAAAAAAAAATAAAAAAAACAAAAAAAACAAGGGTGATTAAAATATTAGGTACAAGTTTTATAGGTATAAAGATCCATAGCAACCCTTAGTAAGTAAAGAATGGAAAGATCTAAACAGCAAGCTTAAAACTAAGATGCAGACAAGCAGGCCAGCAGCAAGGGATGGGGGCTTTCCAGTCTTTTGCATTGAGTGTCACATGTATGATTTTCTCCCAGTTGCGAAGAGGTATCTACATGTGCACTAGGTGCACGGAGCTCTTTGCTCTATGGGCTAAACGAGTCCGTTCTCTAGAGGCTAGAGCAGCAGACTTGGAAGACATAAGAAAGACAGAGAAAGTACATAGACCGAGACCTACATGGGATATAGTCCTGAAGTCCCACCTCCAGTCTGGCAGAATCCTTGTGGACATAGAGGGAGAGAGGTCATGTGACAGGAGAGCATCACCCTGGTGTGGCAGGAAGTGATCATGTCACTAGGACCTGTCCTCCAGGTGATGTGTAAACCCTTCTCTCCGAGGAAGTTTCTACAGGGCCATGTGCCCATGAGGGAAGGGTATAGGACAAGGCCGTTATAGTTGGTGATTCGATCATTAGGCAGTAGATAGCCGGGTGGCTGGTGGACGTGAGGATCGCCTGGTAAACATGCCTGCCTGCTGCCGAATGGTTACGCAGGGAACTCACTCGCCACCTATGTAATGTCTTAGATAGTGCTGGGGAGGAGTCTGCTGTCTGGGTAAAATTCGGTACCAATGGACATAGGAAAATGTGGTAGGGAGGTTCTGGAGGCTATAATTTAGGCTTTTAGGTAGGAAGTTTGAAATCCAGAAACGTCCAGGGTCGCATTCTATGTGAACATCCTTCCCTGTTCCACGCGCAAGGGAACCCAAAAGGCAGGCAGTAGCTCTGGAGTATCAATGCGTGGATCTGAGACAATGGTGCAGAGATGAGGGTTGTGGAATTTGTTTAGGAACTGGGGAACATTCTTTGGAAAAGGAGGGGGCTCTTCCGAAGGGGATGGGCTTCACCTTAACCGGGATGGAACCTTTTAAAAAGGCATTAACCTTTGAAAAAGGAGATAGAGCAGCTTTTAAACTAGATATTAGGGGAAAGACGACAGTCGCCCAAGAGCGGATGGTTCGGAAGAATGTATCCTTTGAAGGATACTACCAAAAGCAGAGAGGTTCACAAAGAGTAGCTAAAGTAGCCCAAATGCCCTCAAGTTTGGCAGCAGACAGAGCTTAAAGATCCCTAAATTACCCATGTCTAGCAATAGCCAAATTAATATGAATACAAACTTACATTCTCTAACATGCTGTATGCAAAATGCTAGAAGTTTAAAAAATAAGATGGTGAGATGTTAGAATATATAGACACTAAATGAAAGGGTTAGGATATGATTGGAATATCAGAGACCATGGTGGACGGAGGACAACCAGTGGGACACTGTGGTACATGGGTACCAAAACTATATCGTAATGATAGAGCTGATGCAAATGGTCGGAGGGTGTTGCTCTCTTATGTTAGAGAGGATATTGAGTCAGAAAGGATTAAAAGTTTGCAGGAAACAAAAGTCTGCGTTGTAGAAATCTATATGGATTGAAATTCCATATTAACAAGGGGGGAAGGCAATGGCAGTGGGGGTGTACTATCGAGCGCCTGGACGGAATGACCAAATGAGATGAGGAAATGCTCAAAGAAATTCAAGGAAGCTAACAAAAGTTTACAGCGCAGTAATGAAATAATGGGTGATTTCAAACAACCCCGGTATCGACTGGGTCAGTGTCACGTCCAGGACATGCTAGGGAGATAAAGTTCATAGATTGAAATAAATGACTGCTTCTTGGAGCAGCTGGTTCATTGAAGCCGCCCAGAGGGGAAAAAGCCATATTAGGACCTAGTCCTTGGGGAACACCAGCTTCTAGTGCTGAAGAGATATAAGGTTGTTGGGGCCACTTGGCAATAGTCGATCACTAGCATGATCGCCTTTGATTAATTAGTGTGAGGAGGGATCAGTAAGGAAATCCAACACATACTACCTTTAGCTTTGAAAGGGAGACTATGATAAAATGGAGGTAAAACAGTTAAGAAAAAACTAAAAGGAGCAGTTGCAAAAGTGTTAAAGAAGTAACATTCAGGCTTGGCTGTTGTTGGAAAAATTACTATCTTGGAAGCCCAGACCAGCTGTATTCCACGCTTTAAGAAAAGTGGGAAGGAGCAGTCCAAAAAACTGCCAGCATGGTTTAAAGGTGAGGTCAGGAGAGGCTAGTTGTTGCCAAAAAAGGCATCTTTCAGGAAATGGAAAAAAAGACGCCAAACGACGAAACCTGGAAACAGCACAAGCACTGGGCAAGTCAATGCAAGGCATTGATAAGGCAGGCAAAGGGAGAATTTGAGAAGAAGCTTGCTGCGGAAGCATAATAACGCGAAGTTAAAGACATTATTCAAGTACATTGTAAGCAAAAAAACTGGTGATGAGAGTCAGTGGTCCATTAGATGATAAAGGGGTTAAAGGAGCACTAAAAGATGGTGACAAGGCGATAGCGGAGAGACTGAATGAAATTCTTTGCTTGCAGTCTTTACTGAGGAGATGTAGGGAGGTTAACCATGACTGAAGTGGTATTTAAAGGTGCGGAAGACTTGAAGGAAATATCGATACATCGGGTGGAAGATGTATTACCTTCGCAAGAGGACTTAGTAACTAACTGAGGACAATACATTAAAAGCTGCTGCATGCATATCTGCTACCGACACAAGATTAAGAACCAAGGACAAACATAAACCATGGTTCTCCACGGGAAATTACAAGAATCTCTCCTTCACGCCTGCGCAGGGGGGGGAATGAGAGACGCTGGCGCTCTCTCGTTCCCCCCGACGCACCTATGCTCGTACAATCATACTCTACAAACTCTACCGAAGTAATGACAATTGAGACAAAGAAAGAAATTTCCACTCAGAATACGCTAAATGGAGGTCCTTCAACAAGTCCACATGACCTCTTCAATATAGTTAAATCCTTAACAGGTGACCCATCCACTTCCCAATCCCACCTATGCCACACCCCCAAGGACTAGGCCATATACCTACAATCAAAAAGGATACAGACCAGTATGATACCACAAAACTCATCACCTTCCACCCACAGGACCGTGGTCCAATTAGTATTCGCTTGGACAAATTTTCCCAGGTATCCCACAAAGAAATCGAAGAGATATCATAGCAGCTATTAATTTAACTACCGCACCAAATGACCCCTGTGCCAGCCAGATGGATCAAAGAACTACGACATGAACTTAGCCCAACTATTAGCAAGATTGTCAATTATTCCTTCTCAACAGGATCCTTTCGCCCTCGAGCCTGATAGGTACTTATCCATCTGTCCGCTCATGAGAACAGTAAACTTGACCCAACAAATAGTTGAATCCTTCAGACCCATCTCCATGCATCCCTCTATTAGCAAAAATCATTGGAAAAAGTAGTCCAGCGACAAATACAGCATCATGTTGACTCCGAATACCCTCTGGACCCCTCACAACATGGCTTCAGAGAAGAAACATGGGTGTAGACACCCTTCTCACAACACTGTTCAATAACCTAATCATAGGCATTGATAAGCCACCAAGGGTTCACTCTTATCTTTCTCGACATAGCTGCAGCATTCGATTCAGTAAACCACGATACTCTCCTACAGCGCCTTCAAGACAAGGGAATCCAAGGACTAGCCCTGAACTGGTGTAAATCCTACTTATCTGATAGACAGCAGCAAGTCAGAACAGGAGAAGCAACGTCTGATCCATTCCATTCTTAAACAAGGTGTCCCGCAGGGTTCCTCATTGTCCGCCTTAATGTTCAATATCTATATGCAGCCAATCTGCGATCTCATACGCACTTTCAACATACAATGCCTTGCCTATGCTGATGACATCCTCATGTTTGCTCCATTCAACATAAAACAACCAGATTTTACACCAATAACTCACTGCTTTGAAGCTGTATCCAACTGGCTCCTTAATCAGAATCTACGGATAAACCACAACAAACGGATGTTCTATTCGTTACACGGAACCCAACATTCATTACCCCTACCTACCTTCAGGTAAAACAACATTGAGCTGAAAGCACAACCCACAATTCGATACTTAGGAATTATCTTAGATCAACAGCTTAATATGTCAGCCCACATTAAGAAAACAACGAGTGCAATCTACCACAAGATGCGATCACTACGTAATCTCCGACCTTTACTTAACTACTCGGACTTCCGTACTCTATTCCACGCCCCGCGATTACCCCACGTGGATTTCGCCAAGATCATTCTACATGGTCTCCCGCAATCCACCCGGAATCCTCTCCGTCTGGCCATGCATGCAGCCGCGAGAATCCTCGTAGGCGCTCCACGATCAGAACACATAACTCCAATATTGATGAGTTTACATTGGCTACCCCTACAGCCAGAACTCTATACAAGACCCTGGTCATGACTTTTAAAGCCTCAAAATGCCCATCTCTATCACCTCTCAGTAATATGATACATATCACCCCAAATAACAGATCCAGGAGGTCTGTTACATTAAACTCCATTGACCTCCCGAAACTCCTCACAAAATGCTCTAAATCAACAGCCGCTAGAGCCTTTCTCTCTGTTTTCCTCCCAGAGCCTGGAATGCCCTTCCACCCGAAATAAGAGCTATATCAAGTCGGATGAAGTTCAGAAAGGCATTGAAGGCTCTATTTGTTCCTAACATACTACCCCGAAAGACACTCCATCTGACAATAGTACTCATGCAGATCTCTCATACTTTGACCCCGGTAGAGAATGGGTAATTATGATGTTTTTCCATGCTCATTATACTATGCGTATTTATTATCACGATATTTGGCATTTTATTCTGGCATTTTTATTCTGCTCTTTAATTAATTTCTTACCCACGGCATTATAGATATTCTTGTTCACATCTAATAACCAAATAACCATGTATATAGTAGCCATGTATATAGTTTTTTGTCTATAGTTACCCTGATTTTCACCAAGTTGATGTACCGTGTTATATGTAAAATACCAATGCTTCTTGGACCATTGTGTTTATTTTTGTTCATTTGTAAACAGCACTGAATTAAGATAGCTGTATATAAGAGTAATAAATAAATAAATAAATAAATTATATAAACTGAGAGTAGCAAATCACCTGGGCCGGATGGTAACATCCAAGGGTTTTGAAAGAACTGAAATATGAGATTGCAGACCTGCTATTAGTAATCTGTGAACTATCATTAAAATCATCTCTAATACCTCAAGATTGGAGGATCGCCAATGTAACACCAATTTTTAAAAAGGGTTCCAGGGGTGATCCGGGAAACTACAGACCGGTGAGCCTGACATCAGTACCGGGAAAAATGGTAGAAACCATCATAAAGAATAAAATTACTCAGCATGTAGATAGTCATGACCTAATGGGAGACAGCCAACATGGCTTTTAGACAAGGAAGATCTTGTCTTACTAATCTGTTATGTTTTTTTGAAGGAGTGAATAATCAGGTGGACAAAGGTGAGTCGGCTGATATTGTGTATCTGGACTTTCAGAAAGCCTTTGTCAAGGTCCCTCATCAGAGACCTTTGGCAAAAACTAAAGAGTCATGGGATAGGAGGCAGTATACTATTGTGGATCAGGAACTGGTTAAAAGATAGAAAGCAGAGGGTAGGGCTAAATGGCCAATTTTCCCAATGGAGAAAAGTGAATAGTGGTGTACTCCAGGATCTGTTCTGGGTCGCTGCTTTTTTTTTTTTTTTTTAAACTTTTATTTCATTTTGCAACAAACAAAGAAACAACACACCAAAAGAGACAAAACAAGTATACAATAAGGAAAAGTAAACCCATTACCCCCCACCCCAATGCTTCTTCTCTACCCGATTATATCAGCATGTGAGCGCTTCCAATTAACAGTGATTATACATCAAACGATCAAAAGAGTATCTACAATACAGCATGATCATGGGACAGAGATATATACAAAGTTAGACAGTCAGATGAGAGCATTTAGCAAAATGTACATAGTCATTGAGCATCTTCCATTGAGACCAATGAGAAGGAGTCTGAATGGAGGAAGCGAACAGACGAGGTATTTGTTCATATTTACTGTAAAGACAGGCATGATTCCACCATTCATTGGGGCTCAGGTGGGAGCTAATTTTCCAGTATTACTTAATTAGGGAAATAGCAATGCCAAGCATAAAGTTCGAAAGGAGATAAGCCATTTTTGGGAGAGAGGGGATCCCCGCAACTGGGCGAAGTCCCACTATCCTCCAAGAAAGGGGCTCCTGAGAGTGCGAGATAGACTAAATACGACCCCAGACCCGACGCCAGTAATACTGTAGTGCGGGATATTCATGCATAACATGAGGCAATGAACCAATGGCCGCAGGACGTGTCCAGCAACCATTGCCCTGAGTAGTGTTCCATTTGTCTAATCTGTGAGGAGTGTAAAAACACCGGTGGGCTAGAAAGAAGAGGGTTGAGTGAGTGAGGCGGATCGGGAACCCGTGTCCCTCTACTCCAGATAAGACTCCATTGCTCCGAGGTCAAAGTCACATGCAATTCTCTCTCCCATACTTTCTGCGCTATAGGGGTATCTCTAGTTATAGCATTACATAAGGTTTAGTAAAATTGGATGCTACACCCGGTGAACTACCGAGAGATCGGAAAGTCTCCAATCAACCTTATGTAGAGAATGCCGATGGCAGGAGTACTCTAGTGCTCCGAAGGCGATGCTGAAGTTGCACTGACCAGAGTCGGGAGTCTAAAGATTGCATAAGAGTATTAAAGGCACCTAAAGTGTCTAAAAGCATTGGTGGATAGTGGGAGTCTGATGGGAGAGTCATACCAGGGAGAAAGGTAAGAGGAATCGGTTTGCAAAGGCCCGCTTCTATATCTAGCCACACAGGTCTACTCGGTACTGGATCTTCCAACCAACGAGCACCTTGTTTGAGAAGAAAAGATTGAGGGAACACTTGAGTAAAATCGCCACCAAGTATTAATGGAGCATTGGCAGAGGCCAAGGCCAACTGCGCAATACTTGCATAGTAAGCAGGGTTGTCCACATTCGGGGCATAATGCAAATACACGTGAATTCACTATCTCCAACCTCAAGGTGTACACGGGCCCATCTACCCTCCTTGTCAGCGCTTATATCAGGTACAGTAGCGTGCAAAGACTTCTTAACCAGAATGGCCATCCCGTACCATTTGGAAACGGTGGGAGAATAGGCAGCTACCATGTGAGGCTTAGCATTGAGTTTCAGTGTTTCAGCAGAGTTTAAATACGTTTCCTGAAGAAACACTAAATCAACATGATCATGGCTAAGATAGCTAAGGATTTTCTTTCCTTTGAGTGGACCATTAATGCCTTTGACGGTGAATGATAAGATTTTACATAAGGCCATTCAGAAAAGTTAAAAATTCTGAGCATGATAGCACACATAATTTCACTATGTCCCTCAAACTGACTGTATCTGGCTGTACACATGACATAGGAAAAATAAGCTAATATAATACAATGAAGCGCCCCACATTAACAAAGAAAACCGCAGTACGGTAGAGGAGAAGCAAAACCCCAAAATTACTGGCGACCATGTGTCTGCGGGGAGAAACCCCAGAGAAGGCCGAAATTGAAAAAACACATAACCTGTAGGACTGTGCGTGCTCCGAATCCGACCGAGGCACACATCATGAAGGGATAGGAGACCAAAAAAACAAAGTCAATAGAGAAAGAAAGAAAGTCCAGGCTATTTCTGTGCTTGGCTATGACCGCCGCATCGGGCCCTTCAAAATGGCGGATAGAGCCGGCAGATAAGAGTCCAAGATTTGGGATTAGCGCATCTGCTCTGCTTCTTTGGAGTCTAAAAATGTTGATAGTAGATCAGGATCTTCGAACGTCTGGTTTGGTTGTGGAGAGTCACTCGGAGCTTCGCTGGATACAACAGGCCAAAGCGAGCCTGTAGCTGTTGAAGTCGAGGGCGAAAAGCAAGGAGTTTCTTCCGACGGTCAACGGTAGGCTTTGCCAAATCAGGAAAGAAGGAGACCTTACGACCTTCAAATTCCAAATGATGATTCGCTCGGGCAGCATGTAAAATTTGTTCCACTTGTTGATATCGTAGCAAGCTAAAGATAATAGGCCGGGGGGTCGTGCGGTTGAGCGCCATGTGGGCAGGAACACGGTGTGCTCGATCGATTTCCAGTTCTCTGTGAAAAGTGATCTTCAGCAAGGAGGGAAGAGTTTTGAGCAAGAATTCTCTTATATCTCCTGCTTCCACCCCCTCCGGCATTCCGAGGAGCCTCACATTGTTGCGACGGGCTCGATTATTGCTATCTTCTAACTCCTTTTGAAGATTCTGTATCTGGCGCTCAGCCTTGTCCAGTTTGCCCAAGCGCACCTCGTGCGAGTCGAGGACCCCCGCCATATTGTCCTGCCGTAATGAAAGACTTTCAAGTCGGTCCTGGAGCACTCCAAAGTCTTCTCGCATGGCTCGAAGCGCTTCTCCATTGGACTGCACCAATTCCTTCACGCCGCGTATTTCCTCCAAAATCTCCAGGTGCATTTCGGGGTTTTCACGAAATGGAAACCATCTTCTGTGGGGAGGACACCTCTGTTTTGGAGCGTTTTCCGTGAGAAGAAGAAGGAGACCCGAAGTCCAAGCGCGCTGGTTTATGGGTCGCCATCCCCCCCGAGGTGCCCCGGTCAGCTCGGAGCGAAATAGTAAATTTGTATAGGTATTAAGTCAGGATTCTAAGTAGGCCTCTCGGGAGCTTCAACGCAAAGCGTCCTACCCGCTGGACATCAGGCTCCGCCCCCCCGGGTCCGCTGCTTTTTGACATATTCATAAATGACCTGGAAAGTGGAATAACGAGTGAGGTTATCAAATTTGCAGATGACACAAAACTATTTAAAGTTGTTAAAACCCAAGAGGACTGTGGAAAATTGCAAGAGGATCTTGATAAATTGGAAGACTGGGCATCAAAATGGCAGATGAAATTTAATGTGGACAAGTGCAAGGTTATGTACCTAGGGAAGAACAACCCATACTATGGTTACACGATGCAAGGTTCCACATTAGGAACCACCACCCAGGAAAAAGATTTAGGTGTCATTGTGGATACCATGTTAAAACCCTCGTTCCAGTGTGCAGCAGCGGCCAAGAGAGCAAATGGAATGCTAGGTATGATAAGGAAAGGAATGGAAAATAAAACAAAAGATATTATAATGCCTCTATATCGCTCCATGGTGAGACCGCACCTTGAATATTGTGTGCAATTCTGGTCGCCGTATCTTAAAAAGGATATAGCGATTTTAGAAAAGGTTCAGAGAAGAGCCACCAAAATGGTAAAGGGGATGGAAGGATACTCCTATGAAGAAAGGCTAAAAAGGTTAGGGCTCTTTAACCTAGAAAAGAGACGGCTGAGGGGAGATATGATAGAAGTCTATAAATTAATGAACGGAGTGGAACGGGTAAACGTAGATCGATTGTTTACCTTATCAGAATATAGAAAGACTAGGGGACATGCAATGAAGCTACAGGGTAAACTATTTAAGACTAATAAAAGAAAATATTTTTTCACTCAACGTGTAATCAAACTCTGGAATTTGTTACCGGAGGATGTAGTAAAGGCTGTTAGTGTAGCTGGGTTTAAAAAAGGTTAGGATAATTTCCTGGAGCAAAGGTCCATAAACCATTATTAAGAAGGGACCCAGAATATCAATGCTTGAACCAATACAAGCATTGTGGAACCTGTGTCCCTTGGGGAAACTGCTAGGTACATATGACCTAGATTGGCCACTGTTGGAAACAGAATACTGGGCTTGATGGACCTTGGTCTGACCCAGTATGGCATATCTTATATTCTTATGCACCAAAAAATCTAGCCTCTGTTATTGTGTTTTCAGTCTTAAATTCTGTTTTGCTCTGAATACCATAGGAGTAAAACTTGATATAATTTTGCCTCTTAACATTCAATTAAAGCACAGATTTCATAACCCAAATGAATGCTGCTTTTAATAAATTAACAGCTCTTTGCTAGAACCAGGATTCTAGCAAAGGCAGGTAGATGCAGGATTTGGTCCACTTCCTGTTCTGGTATCGGTGCTCCTGCTCTTCTGATTTTGATGTCTCTCCAACAGATGATGACACACTGGGTGGAGGGGGAGGGTGGGGAGAGGGAAATAAATGGGGCGCATGAACAATTTCGAGAATGATTTTTGGTTACCATGCAATCTTGAGGTATACCATTGAAAGCCATTTTTCACATTGGAAAAATGTGCTAATACTTTTATGCTAATAGTGGAGCAAGGGGAAGAAATGTGGGTGTTTTTAAACTGGATGCCTCTCCATCTCTGTTTTATACCTCAGTACAGGGAGCAGACCCATGTTTTTGAATAGCTGATTCAGTGTTGCAGAGTACAAGAACCTCTGATGATATGAATATTAAAATACAACAGGCGCTGCCTTAGCTGTCTCAAGACTTTCTCTTTAAATACAGAAATTTCCAGCTGTCTTTATTCTTATCATCAACATACTTTATCATATCAAAGGCTTTTCAGACAGCGTAGAGCTACTGAGTTATGTCCGGGGCATGTTTTGCGGTATGCCCTTTAATACTGTACCTTTAGAAATGCAATTTTCAGCCTGTGCTTATTAGAATATGATAAAGTATTCTTGGTCTCTGTCCAGCTCCACTAATCTCCAGACTACACTTCATGAATTAAGCATGAAGATTTTAGTCACTGTGCTTTCAAAGGCCAATGTTTAGGGAATCATGGGGGTTTCTACAAGCCGATGAAGAAATCTATAATAGAAGGAATTGGTTTTCAAACATCATGTTCTCTGAAAGAAATGACCAGTTTTGGCTTGCAATCTGCAAATGTTTCCCTATTATATGACTTTGAAAGTTGACTGAAAATGTATGCTTTGACTGGCAAAAGGTATAACTCTTTAAAATTCAGTGTGAATATACTGAATGTGCCTCATGGCTCTCTGTGGTTTAGACAGCTAGAAATAGCTTTCTGGAGTTAAGGTTAAAACCTGGAGAAGGTGACAAGTCAAATTAATTTAGTAGTATTTAGTTACTTATAAATCACCATCTGTCCACATCACATTATCATCACACAGTTGCTGTAGGCTATCTCATCTCTGAGGTAGCACATCCTAGTAATGCTGAAAGGTGTTACAGCAGAGCAACACTGAAGTGTGTAGGTAGAACAGTTAAACATTAATAATAAAAGCAAAAATAACTTACAGTAGCTTTGCTATATTACATCTGGATTTTCTTACTAAGATTTATTCAAAGTGCCGTAGTCGCTGTGTTAGTCCCAGAAACTAGCCAAGAAATGTATTGTTAGCTCGTTGAAAGATATTGTCTTATATCCTTTGTTTACAGACTTTAAAATGCAGAAAATCAAAGTGAAACAATCATGATCTCATGATTCGGTCTGATCGCCAAACATCCTTAAATGCCGCTTATTTCAGAAGCAAGACATCTTCAACTCATTGAACATAGACCTCAGAATGATGAGATGCTATTATTTTATTTTTTTTATTTTTTATTTAGCTGTATTTATATCCTGCTTTTCACCGGGTCAAAGCGGTCAATTTGGGGATACATTTAACATATGAGACACATACGCTAATACTTACAGGGAACATGGGCAATGGAGGGTTAAGTGGCTTGCCCAAGACCACAAGGAGTGCCTATAGGACTAGAAATCCCAGTCCCTCTGGCCTGAGATTGCTGTCCCCAGGTGGGACTTGAACCCCCGGCCCTCCGGCCTGAAGTACCTTGTCCTAACCACTAGACCATGCCTCCCCCTGCTAGTTATCTGTTTACGAGTATTTAATTTATGTATCTATTAAATCATTTGCATTTAGTTCAAGGTGAATTACATTTAGGCATAGTAAGCCAGACCTTGACAATTTTTCTTGGAATCTGGGAGCTCATCTAAAAATCTAGGAGCCGGTCACCAAAACCCATTTCATAGTGCACATCCCTAACCCCCAAAAAGGTGTATTGCAGTTACTTTTTTGTAGGTTTTAGAGCCTGATTTACTAAGACTGGCTTCCCATTTTCTATGAGACAAAGCTTAATAAAACAGGCTCTTAATGGGCCACTCCTCCGTCTCCTCCCTCTCCCACGGGATACTTTAAGCTACACCTGTGTGTGTTTGTGTGTGTGTGTGTGTAGAGGTGAGGTGCCCGTGTGTATATGGTGGGAAAGGAGTGTGCCTTTTGCACATATGTCCTTTACTTCCCATGCATTCACCTCTTCCCCCTCCAACCCCTTGTACTCTTCTCCCCCCCCCCCCCACTCCTGCTGTCTGTTCCCCACCACCAACCCTCTTTTCCCTTCCTGGACTCTCTCCTCTTCTCCCTTCTCCCTTGCAAGCATCTCCTGCCCCCCATTCCCCCCACCATTTATTATTTACTAAATTCCTGTTTACTGCCCCTTTAAGTTTCTTCAGCCGTCAGCTGCCTTCCTCCTGTCTCTTGCCTTTTTTTTTTTTTGCAGCTCGAGAGACACCGTTACTGCCCATTGGGATCCCATCTCCCACAGGCAGACACCGCTAGTCCTTCTGCTCATCTTAGCTATGTGCTGTGAGTCCCAGGTCTGATTTTTTAGTCACCATGAAGATCTGGCACCTGGGGTTTGTCAAGCCCTGTAGTAGGTATTTCCTTCTCCCCAGAGGGATTACAATCTAGGGGCCGATATTGAAAAGCACTTATCTTGTGCTCCTAACCAGATAAATGCCGGCCAGCAAGATATTCAGCAGCATTGTCCATATAGTGCTGCTGAATGGTCCCTCTGACTATCTTAGCCCTATCTAGATTCTTCCAGGGTGGTCCATGAGCGAAACTGGGCGGATAACAATCTGCAAAAAGTTAGGCTAGAAAAGCTCTATCTTTAATTCATCTGGTTAGCTAGTGGGCTGAATATCCCCAAGTGAAGATGCTTTGTTGAAAAAAATGACTTTTGATATCTACAAAAATTTCAGCATTTGACCATCTCTGGTTCCTTGTTTACCAAGTGGCACCCGTCACTCTGCTGTTTTCTACCTTGGCCCAGCACTCTGGAACTCCCTCCCAGCCCCGCTTTGTGCCGAACATTCATTCACAAGGTTTAAATCCATGCTAAAAACTCATCTGTTCTGCCTCCCCCAAATGTCCTCCCTAACCACCAGAGTTTTCTTATATGCCTGTCCTCTGCTCTTTTCTGTGTGCTCTATCCTCTTGGCTTTCCTGTTACATTTGGCATTATTTTCCTACTTTTTGGTTGCAGCCATTTATTGTAAACCACCCAGATGCTGGTTTGCATGGGCGGTCAATCAAGCAGCAGAATAAAGACAAAGATAAAGAAAGGAATGATCAAGTAGATGGAAACTGATGCAAGTGTCACTTGTGTTGTACTGCCAAAAACAAATTTTGTTTTTGTTATAATTGTGTGCCTACTGTGTATGCAAATTGCTTGTGTGTGTGTATTCTTATGAATTAATACATATAAAGTTGGTATATGTGCACATAAGCAATTTGCATGCATACTTTAATTTTTTGGCGCACAAATCAATCCCCAAATGAACCCAAAACACCTTTTGCTCCCTGGGTCCATTGCTTAACAGTGACATCTAGTGGCCAGATTTAGGGCCTATGATTTCAGGGTCAATAAGGAGCCCTAGTACTAAGATATCACCAAGGAAAAGGATATAGGGCTCATTGAAGACATACGCTGAAATCGTCTGCTCAGTAGCAGCGGCAGAAAAAAAAAGCAAACAGAATATTAGGAATTATTAGGAAAGGAATAGAAAATAAAACAAAGACTATCATAATATCTCTGTATTGCTCCATGGTGCGACTACTCCTTTAGTATTGTGTGCAGTTCTAGTTGCCACATCTCAAAAAAGTTACAGTGGAATTAGAAAAGGTACATAGAAGGGCAGCCGAAGGAGATAAAACATACCCATATGAGAAAAGACTTAAAAGCTTAGGGTCTTCAGCTTAGATAAGAGACGGCTGAGGGGGCAATATGATGGAGGTTTATAAAATTCTGAGTGGCGTGGAACAAGTAAATATGTCAGAAAGTACAAAGGCTGGAGGACATGCCATGAAGCTACTAACTGGTAAATTTAAAACAAATAGGAGAAAATATTTTTTCACTCAACACATGGTTAAACTCTGGAATTTATTGCCGTAAGTTATGGTAAAAGAAGTTAACGTAACCGGGTTTAAAAAAAGGTTTGTACAAGTTCTTGGAGAAAAGGTCAGTAGACTATTATTGAGGGAAAACTGGGGAAAGCCACTGCACATCCCTGTGGACCTCGCTTGCTTTGCAGCTTGTTGTGCAGTAAGGGCTTGTGTGCATTAGTGATGCTGAGAGCTAAGCTATCGGTAGCTTAACTACTGGCAGGGTCTCCCAAGATGGACAGGTCTCAGCTGAGGTGCCAGACCAAGACAAACCACCCATCTAGGCAGCAGCAGAATGGGATAGTGTTGGCGGCAGAGGATATATTTCTGTGACAACGGCAACAACAATAGAATTCCGTTTCTTGCCATAAAAACCCAATGGATAGTCACAACAAAACAAATTGCACTATAGAGCTGGAAGATGAGACCCCCTAGGTTGGAAGGCACTCAACTGGCTACTGGGGAGGAGCTGAAGACTTTTCAGAGTAAAGCCAGCATTTATGATGTGGTTGGATCAAAGCACTTGGAACGTCTGACTGCTGATGTAGTTGTGCATGAAATGAGAGTCAGAAGCTGCAAAGAGGTCTTATATATTGGAACATGGAACATGCAAAGTATGAATCAACGGAAATTGGGAGTGGTCAAGAATGAAATGGAACATGTACAACTTGATCTGTTGGGTGTCAGCAAACTGAAATGAACTGGCATCGGGCACTTTGCATTTGATGATCACATGGTCTACTATGCTGGAAATGAAAGACAACGAAGAAATGGTGTTGCATTTATAATTAAGAAGAAACTTGCAAGAACTGTAATGAAATACAATGTAATCAGTGAACGCTTAATTTCTATTCCTCTATGTGGAATGCCCATGAGCACAACTATAATTCAAGTATATGCCCAAACAACAGCTGCAGATGAGGATGAAGTTGATGAGTTCTATGAACCAGTACAAGTTGAAATTGA
The DNA here is from genome assembly GCA_033557465.1 of Ichthyophis bannanicus. Classification (NCBI taxonomy): domain Eukaryota; kingdom Metazoa; phylum Chordata; class Amphibia; order Gymnophiona; family Ichthyophiidae; genus Ichthyophis; species Ichthyophis bannanicus. Next base: position 103,871,712 of record CM066034.1, on the reverse strand, counting down.
CAGAACATGCAAACAGGATTTCCTGATGGTCATGGGTGACTGGAATACAAAAGTTGGCAACAAAGAAGGCAAAGTGGTTGTAAAATATGGATTTGGCAACAGAAATGAAGCTGGAGAAAGACTGATAGAATTCTGCAAGACCAATGATCTATTTGTCTCAAACACCTTCTTCCAGCAACACAAGCGGCAACTGTATATATGGACAGGTACATTTCATTTGTTTGTTTGGGAGGTCTGTGGTAAAGTGTGGAGGTGTGGGGGGGGGGGGTAGTCGGAGTGGATGGCTTTGTGAGTCAAGAGGAGGGTTTTGTATTTTATGCGACCTGGTAGAGGTAACCAGTGGAGCTGCTTGAGTATAGGCATGATGTGGTCTTGTCTTGCTGCTACTCGAAGGATCCGTGCTGTTGTGTGGAGAGTGGTTTGTAGGGGGAGAAGTGTGGTTTGTGGGAGGCCCTGGTAGATAGTGTTGTGGTAGTTGAAGTGTGGTAGAACTGTGGCTTGAAGAGCAGAATGGAAATCTGCCAGTTCGAGGATTGTTCGGAGGAGCTGTAGGGTCTTTGCTTAGTAGTATATTGTTCTGGTAATTTTGTTTATGTGGGCTTTGAAGGTGAGGTGTTGATCAAGGGTGATTCCAAGATATTTCACTTCCATCTGGATCTTGATTGATGTGTTGTTCAGGGTTATGGTAGTTGGGGTGGAGAAGGTGTCATCTTTTGTTATAAAGAGGGCCTCCATTTTCTTATAGTTGATTGCAAGATTGCTGTTCTTTAGCCAGTTGGATACATCTATGAAGCATTCCTAGTGAGCAGAGAATGAGGGTTCCTTTGTGTTAAATGTGTCATAGTGGTCTGCTATAGAACATAAGAACATAAGATATTCCATACTGGGTCAGACCAAGGTCTGTCAAGCCCAGTATCCTGTTTCCAACAGTAGCCAATCTAGGTCACAAGTACTGTCGCCCCGCCTCCCGCCCGGGCCGATAGCCGGTAAGCAGGAGGGCGTCGCCTTATTGCCCTCTTTGAATAGTGTCCACAAATATGGCCGCCAGCTAGGATTGCTGGGAAATGTAGTTCAGCTTGGAGCAAATAGTGTGACCACACAGTATTAGGCGCAAACAGAGAATATTTTATTTTTGGGATTTCCCCCTCGCATCAAATTCAATAGCACTGAACATAAATTGGATACATCTCCAAAGCAAAGAATAATAAAGTCCAACATGTTGCATTCACAGAGTTGGGAACTTTTACTTCCAATATCAGCAGTTAACGTTGGTTCTACGAACTGTCTTACAAAGCTCAGTCTGTTAACTTTTGCAAGGTAACTTAACTTTCCTATGAAGACTGTTTCTTTCACATCTTCTATACAAGGAGGCTCACAGCTTCTAAAATGTCCAACAAGTTTTACTTCTCTTCAGAGCATTGTGGGAACAAACACATTTGCTTAAAAACTTCTGGTGAGTTTTTCTTGCTGTGTCTTTCAGCTTCATACAAATAAGCTTTGCACTGCTTTAAACAATCATTCTCTTACATGTGCTTAGGCTCAGCACATCTCAAACTCATTAGCCCTGCAATATGAACACTGCATCTCTTCAGACTCACTTTCATACGGTTCACTGCACCCTCCTATCTCCATTTCTTCAATGGATTCATTGCAACTGTCTTCAGGTGGAACAGTGTCATAGAGCTTATTATTCTCCTTCTGTAACAACTCATTCAGCTTTGATAACAAGTGTTTATTTTGCTCTATTTCAGCAGAGTTTAAACACGAAGTTTCTTTCTCCCTAATATAACTCTTCACTTCTGAGTCACAGCAGCTGTTAGCAAACTTCCTATCTCTCACAGAAGCTTGCTTTGAGGCATTTTGGCTACGACAGCTTCTAGCACTTTTCTTCAGTTCTCTGACTATCTCTTCAGAGGGAGTTTGGCTAGGGAACACAGAAAAGCTATTTTCCCTACCTCTGTAGCTTAGCTGGCTAGCTGAGTTGCTTCCCCCACTGGGAACTGACTCTTCCAGCTTCCTTTCACGCAGAGACTTTGAAACACGCACTTGCCTTGACTCTGGGCTTCTCAGCTGTTCCTATCCTTCCTGCTCTGTGCCATGCAGCTTTCTCCCTTCATTCAACTGCCTCTCTCCTGGCAGTTTCCCATTTAGCTGTGTCTGCCTCTGATCTGTTCCTCTCAGATCCAACTGCTCGTCTCTGCTCCTTGTTCCCGTCCTCGCTGTTCTGGTTCCTGTTCCCGTTGTTCTTCTCTCTAACTGCTCAAACACTGCAGTTTTAAACTGATCCTTCTTAGGGACCACACCCTTCTCCCAGCCCACGTGGGAGCTGCTAGGACTCAACCTAGCTCTGACGTGCTGAAATGGGTGGGGCTTGGTACTGACTGCATTCTGACTCAGAGGTTTTTGGTTGCTAGAGAAACCCTGTTTGCTACTATTTTTAAAGGGACAGGATTCACTTTCTTGCCACTCCATCTCCCCTGAACAGCCTTCGTCATCACAGTACCTAGCAGTTTCCCTAAAAGACACAGGTGCCACAATGCTTGTATTGGGGCAAGCAGTGGATATCCCAGGTCCCCTTTAATAATGGTTTATGGACCTTTCCTCCAGGAACTTGTCCAAACCGTTTTTAAATCCAGCTACACTAACAGCTTTTACTACATCCTCTGGTAACGAATTTCAGAGTTTGATTACTTGTTGAGTGAAAAAATATTTTTCTTATTAGTCTTAAATAGGTTACCCTGTAGCTTAATTGCATGTCCCCTAGTCTTTCTATATTTTGATGGTGGGATAGAAGGCAGTGTAGTATTAATTCCACTCCATTCATTAATTTATAGACCTCTATCATATCTCCTCTCAGACGTCTCTTTTCCAGGTTGAAGAGCCCTAACCTTTTTATGCTGTCTTCATAGAGGTATCCTTCCATCCCTTTACCATTTTGGTGGCTCTTCTCTGTATCTTTTCTAATAGCGCTATAGCCTTTTTAAGATACGGCGACCAGAATTGCACACCATATTCAAGGTGCAGTCACACCATGGAATGATTAAGAGGCATTATAATATCCTTTGTTTTATTCTCCATTCCTTTCCTTATGATACCTAGCATTCTATTTGCTCTCTTGGCTGCCACTGCACACTGGGAGAAGGGTTTCAACATGTTATCCACGATAACGCCTAAATCTTTTTCCTGAGTGGTGGTTCCTAATGTGGAATCTTGCATCGTGTAACCATAGTTTGGGTTGTTCTTTCCTAGGTGCATAACTTGTACTTGTCCACATTAAATTTCATCTGCCATTTGAACATCCAGTATTCCAATTTATCAAGGTCCTCTTGCAATTTTTCACAATCCTCATGGGTTTTAACAACCTTGAATAATTTTGTGTCATCTATGAATTTGATTACCTCACTCGTTATTCCCAGTTCGTTATTTATGAATATGTTAAAAAGCAGCAGACCCAGCACAGATCCCTGGGGTATTCCACCTTTCTCCATTGGGAAAATTGGCCATTTAGTCGTACCTTCTGCTTTCTATCTTTTAACCAGTTCCTGATCCATAATACTACACTGCCTCCTATCCCATGATGTTTTAATTTCGCCAAAAGTCTCTTATGAGGGACATTGTCAAAGGCTTTATGAAAATGCCAGATACACTATATCAACCGACTCACCTTTGTCTACCTGTTTATTCACACCTTCAAAAAAACATAACAGATTAGTAAGACAAGACCTTCCTTTGCTAAAACCATGTTGGCTCTCTCCCATTAAGTCATGACTATCTACATGTTCAGTAATTTTATTCTTTATAATGGTTTCTACCATTTTTGCTGGTACTGACATCAAGCTCACTGGGCTGTAGTTTCCCGGATCACCCCTGGAACCCTTTTCTAACAATTGGCATTACATCGGCCATCCTCCAATCTTCAGGTATTACAGATGATTTGAATGTTAGTTCATAGATTACTAATAGTAGGTCTGCAATCTCATATTTCAGTTCTTTCAACACCCTTGGATGTATACCATTCAGTCCAGGCGATTTGCTACTGTTCAGTTTATCAAATAGTTGTAATACCTTTTCCCGGTGTATCGATATTTTTTTCCATTCTTCTGCAGTATCACCTTTAAATACCATTTCAGGCAAGGGTAAAATCCCTACATCTTCCTCAGTAAAGACCGAAGCAAAGAATTCATTTAGTCTTTCCGCTTTGGCCTTGTCCCCTCTTAGTGCCCCTTTTACCCCTCTATCATCTAATGGTCCAACTGTCTCTCTCACAAGCTTTTTGCTATGCATGTACTTGAAGAAGTCTTTATTCTGCATTTTTGCTTCTACAGCAAGCTTCTTCTCAAATTCTCTCTTTGCCTGCCTTATCAATGCCTTGCATCTAACTTACCAGTATTTATGTTGCTTCCAGTTTCCTCATTTGGCTCCTTTTTCCATTTCCTGAAAGATCCTTTTTTGGCTACAACAGCCTCTCTGACCTCCCTTTAAACTATGCGGGCAGTTTTTTGGACTTCCTTCCACTTTTCTTAAAGCGTGGAATACAGCTGGTCTGGGCTTCCAAGATAGTATTTTTAAACAATATTCATTCTTGATGTAAATCTTTAACCTTTGCAACTGCTCCTTTTAGGTTTTTCTTAATTATTTTCCTCATTTTGTCATAGTCTCCCTTTTGAAAGTTAAAAGGTAGTACTGTGGATTTCCTTACCGTCCTTCCTCCATTTATTAAATCAAATGCTATCAGTTATGATCACTATTGCCTAGTGGCCCCAACATTCTTATCTCTTGCACTAGATCCTGTGTTCTAAAATGGCTTCCCCTTTGGTCGGTTCATGAACTAACTTCTCCAAGAAGTAGTCATTTATTTCATCTAGAAATTTTATCTCCCTAGCATGTCCTGCCGTGACACTGACCCAGTCAATACCGAGTAATTGAAATCACCCATTATTATTACTGTGCTGTAACTTTTGTTAGCTTACTTGATTTCTTTGAGCATTTCATCATCCATTTATTCACTCTGGCCAGGCGGTCGATAGTACATCCCCACTGCCATTGCCTTCCCCTTTTTACATGGAATTCCAATCTATAGAGATTCTACAGTGAATTTTGTTTCCTGCAAAACTTTAATCCTTTGTGACTAAATGCTCTTTCTAACATAGAGCGCAAACCCACCACCAATTTGATCTGCTCTATTATTACAATATAGTTTGTACCCAGGAATCACAGTATCCCACTGGTTGTCGTCCTTCCACCATGTCTCTGAGATACCAATCATATCTAACCTCACATTTAGTGCTATATATTCTAACTCTCCCACATTATTTTTTAGACTTCTAGCATTTCTATACAAGCATTTTTGAGAGACTGTATTTTATTCATATTAATCTGGCTATCGGTAGGCAGGGGGTAATTTGGAATCTTTAAGCTCTGTCTGCTCTGTACTCAAGAGCATTTGGGCTACTTTTGTCTTTATTGTAACCTCTCTGCTGATATGTCCTAACTTCATTCTTTTGCTAGTATCCTTCAAGGATACATTGTTCCGAACCATGCGTTCCTGGGCGACTGTCAGCTTTCCCCTTTTATCTAGTTTAAAAGCTGCTCTATCTCCTTTTTAAAGGTTAATGCCAGCAGCCTGGTTCCATCCCGGTTAAGATGGAGCCCATCCTTTTGGAAAATCCCCTCCTTTCCCTAGAATGTTCCCCAGTTCCTAAGAAATCCAAAACCCTCTTGCACCATCATCTCATCCACGCATTGAGACTCCGGAGCTCTGCCTGCCTTTTGGGTCCTGTACGTGGAACGGGAAGCATTTCAGAGAATAGCATGTTTTGTTAAGGTTTTCTTTGTTATTATTACATTTGTGCTTTTCTTCTCAAGTCTTGTACTTATTTCTTTTACATTCTATAAATTAATTAAAATTATATTCTGCTTCATCTACTCAAGAATAATCTCAGCAGACAAAAAAATATATAAAAATAAACTAATACTAGCATCATATATCGCTAAAACTAATAAAAGAATTTAAAAAAAACATGGCATCAATACATACATCACAAATAAAATGCAAAAATAGCCCATAGTCATAAAAATCACATCTTATCTCCCAAAGCATTAAAAAAATGTCCATAGGAATTATTTCTAATCTCTAAAGGCATACAAATAAAAAAGTAACAATTTGAGTTGCTTCTGGAAATTTTTAAAATTGAATCATGGTTCCTAAACATTAATCAAAAAGCCCATGCTCCCCATATCCCAAACACACGCGCACAAAGGGTGCACCCCATGCACAATGTAAGTACTATGGCAAGTGTTAATAAATTTGAGGGACTGAGATCATACTCCACATATCTTGGCTTAGGAGTGAGGTTCATGACTGTCATTGTGTGCAAACTAACCCATTTGGAGAAATTGCCCCTGAGAGAAACATCCACCTTTATACACAGAGAAGGAAGCAACATAATTTGGCAAACGAGAAAAAAGTCTTCAAAGAATTAGATCACCAAATGAGGAACAAGAAGTGGCAAGTGCATAAATACAGTGGGAAATTCAAAGCATTACTCTAGGAGCCATTTGTTGATGAAACGAGGACACAAGTGGTTAGGGTGAGGTGAACTGAAACCTACGGATGAGAGACTGATACTGGCAGCCCAGGACAACAGATTACAGGACAAGATGGTGCACAGCGAGCATAGAGATGACTAGTAAAACAGGCATATGCAGATTCTGTAAGAGAGCTGGAAACTATTGCTCATCTTGTAGAAAGTTGTGAAGGTCTGATGGTAGAAAATTTCTATACAGAAAAACACAAGGTGTCACTTCGCATCCATTGGAAACTTTGTAAGCACTACCAGAAAAGCTGTACCAGAAAAGAAATGGGAACATGACCCTAAGAGAATTACAGAAAATGCAGAAGTTCTGATAATTTGGGACATTCTCGTTCCAACAGATAAAAAACAGGATGCAAGGAAACCTCACGTAGCGGTAAAGAACGCCAGAACGGCATCGATAATAGAGATGTCGTGAGGGAGAAGATCCTGAAATACCTTGAAATGCAGAAAATGTGGCAGAAAGATACAGAAATATTTCCCGTCGTCTTGGTAGCCACAGACCTAATTAGGCAGAATTTCCAAGCACACCTTGACAAATTACCCATACATGTTAATCTTACGAACTTCAGAAGGAAGCTTGCTGTGGCACGATGCAAATACTAAGGCGATGGCTAGTGGTAAATTTGAGAGTTTGAGATCATACGCCACATACCGTGGCTTCGGAGCGAGGTTCATAACCATCATGGTTTGTGCAAAAATAATCCTTTTGAAGAAATTGCCCCCAAGGGAAACAGTGCCTTTAGCTAAACCCCACAGGAGAACATGCCCGTAGGAGAATGGGATGGTGCCAGCCCCTGCGAAAGATGGAAGAGGCAGGCCACAGAAGCTGTAATGTCCAGACAGTAAAGGTAGAAAAGATAAGGTTTTGTTTTCGTTTAGTGATTCAAGTATGCTAGCTTTGGGAATCGGAACTTGTAGCATCTCTATATACAGTGCTGCGTACGCCTTGTATCGCTGTATACTCGATTACTTGTAGCGGTAGTAGCATCTTTGGTATCTTTGTATGCAGAAGAGCCGAGGGAATCCATTTTTGTTGTTTTCATTGCTCTAGTGTTGCTATGCATGCAGAGTGTGGCTTCTTGGAATTCCCAGTTCAGCTTCCTCGTTTGTTTTTCGTTCATTCTGTGTTTGGTGAAGCTTTATCCATGTTCTGCATATGGGGCCAAGCAAGGTATTTTGAAACTATGTTGTTTCTGTGTACAGATTTGTAGCATTTTAGTTTGTTCTCTATTCCCAGCAAAAGCTATATTCTAGAGACGGGGGAAATATTTACAGTCATAGACTTTGAGACTGGTTGCAAGGTCATAGCTGTTGTGGGGGGTGGGTTCCTGGGAGTTCAGCTCTCCCTTTAAGGCAGTCCCACACGTGAGTATTTGTACCCTTTTTTCTAGAAATAAAAGCACCAATTGTATATATTTTTAAAGTGCTCACTGATTAAAATAAGTAGATTATAGGCCAATGGCTGTGCATTAGTAAAGGGGTATGTTTACTAAAGGATATACCATCAGCATGCATTTGAACTGCAGAACTAGTGCGGAGGCCCATGTTTTCTGGGCGTGTGTTCATCCCTTTGCCCTTAGCTCATTGGTAATGTGGCCCTTTACTACCCTCCGTCCCTAATCCACCCACTCTCCTCCCAATTGTGCAATGCCCACAACATGCATTTTAGCTTCACATTAGCGTTCTCAGCTACGAGTTAGCACACACTACAACGTGTGTCAAGCAGTTAGTGAGTAAAAGGCCCTCGAAGTTTCTCTGTCCTGAGCGGAAGCATTCCAGAGGGCTGGGGCAAGTTGTAGACTTTTGTACATGTTTTACACGCAAAAAAAATATTTCTATGAAAATACACGTGTGCAGAAAATATACTAGGAGATTTGTACTTGCCAAAGAGCAGGTGCACATATATGCGTTGTTTCTCTTTGAGAAGAGATGCAAATAATATGCATACCTGCCGCACAAGTTAGGAAATCTGTTATAAAAGTACTGTCCCTGTAACTTTTCTGTATAGCATAAATATATCCTGAGATGGAATTTTTTGGTTTAAGGTTATCCATTAATCTTCCAGCTGTCAGCTTGGTCGCCTGCTACTGGTCAGGTCAGATCAGATCATCTCCAGTGTGAAAACCTATGGTTCAATTAACATTGCAGGTTTGAAGCTGATTTAAAAAGAACCCACAGGTCACTTTTTCTTGTACTGAATTTCAACAAATACTAGCGTTCAGGTTACTTTGGAAGGATTGTCAATTGAGCAATGACTTTTGGTTCTTAATGATGTGAGGTGCTTTTCATCATGCAAGTTTCTTCAGCAGTATTAAAATACTGAAAATCTGAGATTAGCTACAGTTATGTTCCTGGAAATATATCAAAACGTATGCTGTTAGTGGGAGAGAACATGCAGGTAATATGGAAGTAATTTTATTAGCAACTCGAGAATGTTGAAGTGTTTTACATGCTCGCAAAATGTTTATAAAAATCTGTTCTCCTCCCCAATCTCGATGTTACTCACTTAAAAGACTTGTGCTTGTTGATATTGTATCTGCATCTTATGTTCAATTTCTATGTACCAAATCAATAAAAATTTAAATAAAAAAAGAGGTGCTTATAAAATTGCCTGTGGGTATATGTGCATAAAAATGGGCCTATTTTCATGCTGTTTATGTATATGTGGAGAATGGGATTAGCGCTTTATGGGTGCATGTTATAGAAAGCCCGCATAGATGCCGATTTTTACTGACATATTCACAACGAACGTTACACTCAACTCAGAGCAGGTCTAGCTTTGTGTGGGAGCATTCAAGGAGCTATTCCATAAAAACAAATAGGCACATATGTTGCCTTTCAAAATATGTGAAACACATGAGGCTACCCTGCCTATGTGCTCTGTTACAAAATGACCCTGTATGAGGGTCATGTTGTAAACTGCCGTATGGTAAACAAATGGCTTTATGCACTTTAGTAGCCTATTTTATAAACTCTAATCCACGTGGATTTGGCTTTTTAGAATATTAGCTTAAGTGGCTGTAGTGCCTATAAGTTTAAGTCATGGTCACTTACATTGGCTCTAGAGCTTCTATAAATGATGATACATACCTAATGTACCTACGCCCATATTCTGTACATTGCACACAGTGTGTGTGCTGCTCTCATATGCATGCCTACGATGAAAATACTCGTGATGGGCTCTGCGCGTGTACTTATAGAATTGCGACTGTGTAATTTATGCAATGACCAAAATACCAGAATTTACGCAGCTCCTTATAGAATTACCCTCTAGGTGCATAGACTTGTGTCTTTTAAAATTAATCATTTTTGTTCTTTCTTGAGGAAACCAATTTGCTTAATTTAGCTATTGAACAAGTTTGATCTGATGCTATATCCTTTTCAGTAATCAATAATTGGCAAGATCTATAGGTTGGGACTCTGTGGATGAGTCAATTTGACAAATGTAACATGAAAGATTTCTTTATTGAAGACAAAGTTTATTGTAGTCAATATCTTTTTATTTTTAAATGGAGATTGACAATTTGTGTAGTTATCATGAAGTACTTCGACCTGTCTGACCAAGTCTGCTATAAAGAAGTACAGTGATCAGAAAAGTTAAAAACGAAAGACCATGTTGCATTCTGTTTAGTTCTTTTAAGCGATTACTAAAAAAAAAATCTGTGTAATAACCCTTTGTCTGAAAAAAGGGAATTGATTCAGGGGTTTAGTTCTCTACCTTACATAAAAAGCATAAGAAATGCCGTACTGAGCTAGGCCAAAGGCCCATCAAACGCAGAATCAAGTTTCCAACAGCGGCCAGTACAGTACTTGTTAGCATTAGACCACTTAAAGCCTGAAAACATAATAATAATTTGAAACTCATTGAAAAAGCAACAATAGTTGTAAAGCTCATTTTTGTTTATCCTTTGTGCCAGAAAAACAAAGCATTCATTTAATTTAGAAAACTCTTTTTTATTATTATATACTATAACCAACTGCAGATACATACACTTGACAACATACAACATACGCGCACACAGAGCGCAAACCCTGAACAAAGAAAAATGAAAGACATCAGAGCCATACACTCTACTATGTACATAATGCAATCTGTATCATGCCCACCAGAAGTAACTAGGAGTGCCCCCCCTTCCCCCCCAACAACCACCCTCCCCTCTTCACCCCACCAACCCTACCCCCCCCCCCCCCAGTCCACACCAAGCTACTGGACTTCTAGAGTGTAAGCTACCGTAGGATCATCAAGGGCCTCCGCTACCGTAGGCTCATCAAGGGCCTCCGCCAACGCAGGTTCCCCACTCATCACCCCCAGTTCCTTTCAGCCACTCAAAAGATTCTGCCTCCTAACCGGGTCCCACACTCTAACCCACCGATCCCAAGCTGCCGCCCCCAGACACTTCCCCATCCGCTTCTCCATTTCCCCCAGGTCTAACATAGCACGCTCCCATTCGCCAATGTCGGGGGTTGTGTTCAGCAACCAGTGGCACAAGATGCATTGTTTCACCACCAGGAAACCCTTCTCACATAACTGACGTTCCCCACTGGAAATGGGGCAGATCCCGACCCAATACCCAAATAATCCCCACTCAGGGGAAATTTGCACTGAGGAACCCACCCAGTCACTTAATTTAACCCGTACGGCAATCCAAAGCTGTTGGATACGGGGGCAGAACCAGAACCGGTGAGCTAAAGAGCCCGGGGCGCTCCCACATAGAGTACACGCATCTGTCTACGCCAGACCCATCCGCGCCGCCCAAACGTTGGAGACATATGCCCTCCAGAGAAACTTATATTGTATCTCCTGCAACTGAACAGATTCCACCAAACCTTTAATCGCCCCGAAGGCAGCCTGCAAACATTCCACCGTACCCCCTGACATCCGATCATTCTGCCACCGTTGCGCCAAGCAGCGCAGGGACCGCGTATGCTCACGCGACAAACCCCCCGGGACCAAGTGCTCCCATAAAGACCGCACAGTAATTTTACCTTCCAAGGCCTGAAACAACTCCAACATGCCGCCCTGAGACAGCAGCAAATTGTCCCGCCGCTGCAGACCACGCACATAATGTCGAACCTGCAAATAGAAGTAGAAATCCCGGTGGCTTAGCTGGTATCGGGCACACAGAGAGGCATATAAATCAAGATCCGCCACTCCAGCCATAGTCAGGTGTCCAATACAGCGGATACCCCGCTGTGCCCAAGCTCGCGCCCCTCGCCCCTCCAGTCCCGGTACAAAGTCAACATTGCCCTGAAGAGGAAGGCAGTCCGTCACCTTCCACGACATTCCTCTGTGTTGACACACCGCCCTCCACGCCTGCCGCAGCATGCGCAGAGTCTCAGAGTGCCTCCAACCCCCGGAGAGATCTCGCTGGGGGGAATGCAACAGCGTGATGCGATGCTGCGAGCCCACCAGGTCATCCAATAAACTGATAGGCAACACCTCCTCGGTCCCACAAATCACATCCCGAAGGGCGCGCATCATATAAACCAAATTGTGGGTGCGGATCGACGCCAACCCTACGCCCCCCTGCTCCACCGGCCCCAACAAAGTCGCCAGGGCGATACGCGCTCTCTTCCCCCGCCAGAGGAACCTAGTTAAGTGGCGCCGTAAAATCTCTAAGTCCACAGAGCGGACCCAGATGGGGAGGTTCCGCAACACATAGAGCCAGCGCGGTAGCTCAACCATGTTAAAGAGCGCCACTCGGCCCTTCAGGGACAATGGCAGATCGCGCCACTTCCGCAATTTCCCAATAGTGCTGTCCAGCAGAGGCTGAATATTGACCCGATATAATTGGGACAACACCCCAGGAATCTGGAGACCCAAATATCGAAATTGCCCCTCGGCCCAGACCAGGGGAAACTCGCCGTGCCATCCCCGCCGGACTTGTCCCCCCACATCCAGAGCCAAAGATTTCGTCTTATTAATCTTAAGGCCCGAGAAGCTACCAAACCGCTCAATCAGCTGGAGAGCTGCCGGAAGTGAGCGCTGGGGGTCGGTAAGACACAACAACATGTCGTCAGCAAATGCGCTAACAGTCAGCCCCCCCTGCCGCCAGTGCATGCCCTGCACGTCCTCCATCTGTCTCAACATCAATAAAAGTGGTTCTAACTGGAGCACAAAGAGTAAAGGCGAGAGGGGACAACCTTGCCGGGTGCCTCTATGCAAAGGAAAAGAGTCCGACCTCTCACTGCCCACCGTCACATATGCTAGAGGCGCAGTGTATAGGGCCTGCACCCAGCTAGTGAAAGTGCCCTCTAACCCGAACCTACGCAGCGTTTCAAACATGTACGCCCAGGAGACTCTGTCGAAAGCTTTTTCCGCATCTAGGCTGACCAAGAGCAGCGGAGCTCCCTGCCGCGCATATTTCTCCATTCCCCACAAAATCTTATTGATGTTACGAACCGCCTCTCTGCCTCGCACAAAACCCGCCTGGTGGTCCCCCACCAGTTGCGGTAACAGGGCCTGCAACCGATCCGCCAGAACAGATGCCAAGATTTTCATGTCAAAGTTAATCAAAGAAATTGGCCGATAGGCCGCGGGGTTGAAAGGGTCCTTCCCAGGCTTGGGAATAAGAGAAATGGAGGCCGTCTGCATGTCCCTGGGGAAACTCCCCACCTCGACAGCCTCCGCGAACAGGGCAGCCAAGGTCGGAGTCACCTGAGTCTCTAAGATCTTGTAGAACTCTGAACTAAACCCGTCAGGGCCCGGCGCCTTATGCGGCTTCCCCCGGCGAATAACCCGCTGAATCTCCCCCCCTGAAATAGGTTTGTGCAACTCCCCGAGCTCCGGGGCAGAAAGCTGTGGAAACGAGACCCCATCTAAGAATGCCCGCTCCTGAGAACGACACTCCCCCTCGGGGGTATACAAAGTCTCATAGAACTGCCGAAAGACCGCAGCCACTCGCCGGGACTCACTCTGAAGCTGCCCCTCCGGATCCCGAATAACAGTGATGGCCCGCACGCCCCCCTTTTCTTTCACAAGGCGCGCCAAGAGTCTACCTGAACGATTGCCAAAGCGAAATAGGTGATGTCTGTAATAATGCATAGTATGCACCGCTCTATCCTGGAGCAAGGTGTTCAACGTTTTCTGGGCGTTCAAGTATACATCCAAGGGGGCCCCACATGCCGCCCCTGCCGTCTCCGCCTTCAAACGGGCCAGCTCCCGGGTCAGGCGCAGGATCTCCGCATCTAATTGACGCCGCTCCCGAGCCAGATATGCTATTATGTGCCCTCGCAAAACCGCCTTCCCGGCTTCCCAAAGCACCGCCACCGATGTACAACTGGCCTCATTAAACTCCAGGAAATCCCGCCATTGCTGTTCCAAATAACTTTTAAACGCTGGATCACGCCACTTATGCCGAGGGAACGACCAGCGACCGCTGCTGATACCCGAGCTTTGCCAATCCATCCACACCATGGCATGATCCGAAACTAAAACAGGCCCTATTTCGGCCTTGATGACCCTTCCAAAAACTCTATCGGAGACTAAGATGTAGTCCAAGCGAGACCAAGTCTGATGGGCGCGTGACAGATGCGTGTAATCCCTTTCTCCCTCGTGAAGGACACGCCAAACATCTACCAAATTCCCCTGTTGGCAAAGGTAGCTCACCCCCTTTCGTGACCAGCCTGAAGTCTCGTTGGGGTTTGACTTGTCCAAAGCCGGATCGTGAGGGCAATTAAAATCACCGGCTAGAACAACTGGTAACTGCGGATTCGCCTCCACCCTGCGCAACAGCCTCTGGAAAAAGGCATGATCATATACATTAGGGGCGTAAACAGATACCAAAAGCATCGTTGTCCCAGCCAGGGTCACATGAAGGGTTAGAAACCGTCCCTCGGGATCCTCCTCCACCCCCAGCAATTCCACGGGGACCCCTTTACGAATCAGGATCGCCACCCCCTTCTTTTTCACAGAGGCAGAAGCTGCATAAACCTGCGCTACCCAATCTCTCTTTAATTTAGCATGCTCTGCAGCCGTTAAATGAGTTTCCTGCAGCAGAGCCACATGGGCTTTCACCTTCTTCAAGGCCTGCAGCACTTTGGTACGCTTGACCGGGGTATTAAGCCCTCCCACATTCCAGGAAACAATACGTAGGTGTTGACTCACTGAGTTAGGGAGTAGTCGACCCACCGTTGCAGACCACTGTCAGAGAGCACGGAAAAAAGCTGAAACCAACTCTTCCCTAGCCAGCATCCCAGGAGCCGCCCAGCCTCAGCCCCCAGCCCGCCTCCCCAGTGTGGGATACACCTAGAGGATTCCCTTCCCCCACACAGTCCATTGCAATAGCACATATTCGCTGTCCCCTCCCCACCCCCCCGCCCCCCACTCCCCCGTCCCCCCTCACTACCCCCCACCCCCCCGTCCCCCCTCACTACCCCCCACCCCCCCGTCCCCCCTCACTGCCCCCATACTCTACCCTCGAAAGTGAAACAGTACCCCCAAAACCCAAAGAGAATAGCAATTCCACCCCCACCCCGATTAACCGGGGCACACTTCCTTATCAGACACTGCAGGGCCGCCCCAGCTTCCCGCCCCCCACAGTGCCCACAGACAAACCCTAAAGCAATACAGAATGGATTGCAAACAATTCCCCTCCCCGTCGGCCACCTAAAGGAGTCCTCTCAAGGGACGGACAATTTCAATTAAGCATTGCAATAAGCAGTAAAGCTGTACAATAAGCAGGGAGGTAAATAAACAAAGAAACAAATAGTCAAAATCCCCCGCCCCATATAAGCCCAACACACTGAAAACACCCCCAAACCCCTATGCAATAACCAAACTATGTGCAAAGTTCCACAAGAGCCAATATGTCTCTCCCGTGAACCTCCAGGCAAGGCAGCCCGCAGCCCGGGACAGTCTCCCGCCGCTGCGTATCCACTCTCCGGCCTCCCCGTCAGACTTCTGCGAGTAGTGTGACCGGCCACGCTCATGTAGCGACGCTCTGCCTCTCCACAGTGAACTCCAGGCCCGCAACAAATGTCTTGGCTGCTCCCGGCGAGTCAAACACGTGCTGCCGCCCCAGATGCGTCACCCGGAGCACTGCCGGGAAGGCCAGGGTGAAACGCACATTTTTCTGGAAAAGTTCTGCACAGAGCGGGGAAAAAGCCTTGCGCTTTGCCGCCACCAAAGCTGAATAGTCCTGGAAGATTAAAAGTTTATGGTTCTCCAGGGTCAGGGCGCGCTTCTTCCGGTAAGCCTGCATTAAATGTATTTTGTGTTGAAAATTCAGCAGTTTCAAGATCACCACTCTCGGCTTGCTGCCCCCCTCCGCTCTAGCTCCCAGCCGGTGGGCGCGCTCCACCTTCAGCTCCCCAACCAGCTCCTCCAAGCCCAGTTCTTTCGGGAGCCACTTTTCAATTAGGGGAATCAGCATTTGATCGGTAGTGGACTCCGGTATCCCCACCAACCTGAGGTTGTTGCGGCGGGAGCGATTCTCCAGGTCGTCAACTTTCTGCAGCAAAGCTTCGATTTTCGCGGCCTGTGCCTCGTGTTCCTTCGCACGCCGCCCATCCTCCTCTTCCATAAGAGTCACTCGTTGCTCTACCTCGTCGACGCGGCGTTCCACTTCCACCATCGCGGCCCCCATCGAATCAAGCTTTGCCATAAGCAAGTCAAATTTAGGGTCTAGGAGCTTGACGACTTCACGTGCTAGGTCCTCCGAAGTGGAGCCCACGCTGTCTGCACTCGGGGATGCCGGTTGGGTCACAGGCGGCATGGCGGTACCTGACTTGCTTCCTTTCTCCCGGTCTTTTCGGGCTGGCAATGGCATGGCGTGTAGAACTTGCACAGACCCTCTGGTGCAATGATCTCCTCTATCTACACTCTGGAATTCACCGACGGGGGAGGACAAAAATAGGGTTTTTCAACGTTAAAGCCTAAGGCGGCCCCGGAGCGAGCAGAGAACCGTCCTCACTCGCTCATGTGTCAACCGGAAGTCGCATTCATTTAATTTAAATTGCAGGCTGTATCATGAACTACTTTTTCTTCATTTACAAGAGAAGAACTTAATTTTTATGTACTTGTGAATTATTGCAAGTATTTTGGCAGCCCAAACATATCTGGTTTTAATATTGGTTTAATTCTGTTTCCAGCAAAAACTGTGATGTATAATGAGAAAATGTACTGCCAGCGCCAATATATTGAAACATTCTTCATTTTTCATTCTGTAAGAGCAAAGACGATTTATGCATCTCTATTATGAAACTTAAAACCATAATGCCTCTTGTGAGATTTTCCTGTATTTTTTTATATTTTTTAGAGGTAAATGTGTAAAACTAACTATCTTCAGCAAAAACTGAGTTTCTGCTATTCTCCTGGAAAAGAAATTTAAAAAGTACTCTGATTTTTTTAACATATTTTATTATTTTTAATTAGGAGGCATGTTTACTAAAATATGGTAAGTTTTGCTGTTACTACATATCTGAGACAAAACTTTTTAAAAAATTCTACTGCTGTGATAGCATAACCTGATCCCCCAATTCAACTCCATCCAAACAGATCTCTCCTCTTGATCCAATGTACCTCCCCTCCCCCGCCAAACAGCATCCTAAGTGATGGTAAATTAACCACTAGAGGTATGTCTACTAAGCCGGGCTAACAGTTAACCCAGGCTATCTGCACCTAGATCCCATATTGTTCAATGGGGCCTAAATGCAGATAGCCTGGGTTAACCATTAGCCCAGCTTAGTAGACGTACCCCTATGACTAGGGAAGAGATTTTCAACTGCTGTGCTGTGTGCTGCGAATGGTTCACAGGTGTACCGCAGGTGTTTGGGGGAGGGTCACTTATCAGTAGGGCCACTGGGGAAGTCTGAGGGACGGCAGAAGCAGTGTCATTCGTCAGTCACGTGATGTGTCTGTCTTGGACTGGGTGAGAGATCCATTTAGAACATAAGAACATAAGATATGCCATACTGGGTCAGACCAAGGTCCATCAAGCCCAGTATTCTGTTTCCAACAGTGGCCAATCTAGGTCATATGTACCTAGCAGTTTCCCCAAGAGACACAAGTTCCACAATGCTTGTACTGGGTCAAGCATTGATATCTTCGGTCACTTCTTAATAATGGTTTATGGACCTTTCCTCCAGGAACTTGTCCAAACCTTTTTTAAACCCAGCTACACTAACAGCCTTTACTACATCCTCCGGTAACAAATTCCAGAGTTTGATTACACGTTGAGTGAAAAAATATTTTCTTTTATTAGTCTTAAATAGTTTACCCTGTAGCTTCATTGCATGTCCCCTAGTCTTTCTATATTCTGATAAGGTAAACAATCGATCTACGTTTACCCGTTCCACTCCGTTCATTAATTTATAGACTTCTATCATATCTCCCCTCAGCCGTCTCTTTTCCAGGTTAAAGAGCCCTAACCTTTTTAGCCTTTCTTCATAGGAGTATCCTTCTATCCCCTTTACCATTTTGGTGGCTCTTCTCTGAACCTTTTCTAAAATCGCTATATCCTTTTTAAGATACGGCGACCAGAATTGCACACAATATTCAAGGTGCGGTCTCACCATGGAACGATATAGAGGCATTATAATATCTTTTGTTTTATTTTCCATTCCTTTCCTTATCATACCTAGCATTCTATTTGCTCTCTTGGCCGCCGCTGCACACTGGGCCGAGGCTTTTAACATGGTATCCACAATGACGCCTAAATCTTTTTCCTGGGTGGTGGTTCCTAATGTGGAACCTTGCATCGTGTAACCATAGTTTGGGTTGTTCTTCCCTAGGTGCATAACCTTGCACTTGTCCACATTAAATTTCATCTGCCATTTTGATGACCAGTCTTCCAATTTATCAAGATCCTCTTGCAATTTTTCACAATCCTCTTGGGTTTTAACAACTTTAAATAGTTTTGTGTCATCTGCAAATTTGATCACCTCACTCGTTATTCCACTTTCCAGGTCATTTATGAATATGTCAAAAAGCAGCAGACCCAGCACAGAACCCTGGGGTACACCACTATTCACCTTTCTCCATTGGGAAAATTGGCCATTTAGCCCTACCCTCTGCTTTCTATCTTTTAACCAGTTCCTGATCCACAATAGTACACTGCCTCCTATCCCATGACTCTTTAGTTTTGCCAAAAGTCTCTCATTAAGTATGTTCAATTCAGCAGAATTAACTTTTGCAGAAGAAGATGAGCTGATGGAAATCAGAAATAATTGAGGACTGAAACTGAAACACTCATGAATAAACATAGTCTCAGTTTGGTTGTCCCCGAGAGTGTTACCCTATCGTCACAAAGATGACGATTACAGCAGCTCTTCCTTTCTCCAGATCTTATCTGTATGAAGCTGGTTTCTGTGCTATGAAGAGCAAGAATTGGTCGTGGTTTCAAACACTGGAGGAGGACTTGAGGGTATGCTTGTCAACCATCCACCCTCGGACAAGGGGCATCATGAAAAATCACCAAGCACAAATTTCCCACTGATTTCTTTTTTTTTAAATAACACAATGATTAAAATTTTAGTTATTGATCTTTAAATACCATCTTAATACTTGTTTTTTTAAATTTAAACATTTATTGATTTTTCAATACATTCAAATAAATGAATGAGTAAACATTGGCAAAAACAGGAAAAAAAATAACCATCAGCATTCATAAAGGAAAAATAATACACCATTAGCCAAAAATTAGCCCACAATTATTAAAACAGGAGGAGGCATCAGGAAAACTTGATTTTTAACAGAAAAAAATATTACATAGCAGTGCGAGATTTATACAACAGCCAAATGGGAGTCAACAACAACCACAGGATTCTCCCTAGCCACAAGAAACTCCAGTAGTTGATGGGCTTCAAAAAACAAATACAACTTTTCTATATAGGTAACATGACATCTAGCAGGAAATTTCAGCAAAAAAGACTACCAAGGGAAAGGATCCTGGGTTTCAGCCTCAGGAATTCCTTCCTCCTTAGCTGGGTATCCCTAGCAAGATCGGGGAAAATGTGAACATATGAACCCCAAAACTGCACATTGAAATTTCTAAAATATGATATGATCTAAGAATTAACTATTTATCAGATTCAAGAGCCAGCGTAACAAGGAGAGTTGTGCGAGCCGTAACCAGCTCCAGAGAATTCTCCAGACACTCCCTGATTACCACAGCCAACACCAAGATATTGAACCCTGGTTAACGGTGGTAGGTTCTCCTCAGAGATCTTCAAGACCTCCTGGAAGTACCTATGAACCATCTCCATGGGTGAATGCAATGGAGATCTAGGAAAATTAATCAGTCTCAAGTTGTTCTTCCGTACTTGATTCTCAAGATATTCCATTCTCCTAGAAGTCACATTTCTATCTTTAATGTGGGTACCATACAACTCCCGGAGCTGTTCATGATCTCCCTCCAGCCGCACCGACTTCCCCACTTGCTCCTGCTGAACTCTGGAACATTCTTGAATATGAGTACATAGGGAAACAGTTTCAGTACTTACAAACGACGAAATAGCCACAAGAGAGGAATTCATGGTGGAAATAGCCTCCCATAGCACCTCCAATGTAACTTTTTGGGGTTTCACCAACACACCAGCACCTCCGATAGACACCAAAGAACTGCCTGCCTGGGGTAGGTTATCTTCCAAAAAAGATATACCCTCCGTTCTCTCTTCTCCTCCAGACGGCAAAATCAGATGTGTGCAGACAGCCACGGAGCCCACTTCACTCCCCCAAACTGGCGTGCTAGTTTTCACGCTGTCTGTAAGCACACCCGAAGCCGCTGCAACACTTCCGGGGCATGGCGGGGGGCCCACTGCTCAGGTGAGAGCACTACCCCTGATGTGCTCGGGTCTGGACTCGACGCCAGACCCGCTGAGGATGCCGCTCCAGCTCCCAGGATCCCAAAGCCACATATCTGAAGTGTTCTCTGCCCAGCGGAACCAATATGAGCCTCATTCAAGGGTAAGGAGGCTTGCTTATGCTTCCTGCGTCCCATCTCCACTGCTGATAGAGCAAGCCGCCACGAGCAGAGCACTTCTTAGAGGGCCGGATCACCCGGAGCTGATCACCGCCGCCATCTTGCCTCCTCCCAGGGATACTCGTTTTTTAAATGATAAAATATAGCCTTAAAAAACTGATGGCATGTGTTGACAATTTTAGCGCCTTGTCAGTGTGCCGCGAGATGAAAAAGGTTGAAAATCGTTAGACTAGGAGGTCATAGCTGCCATTTTGATCTCTGCTTCTGCCCCTTCCCCATTCACTAGATAACCAGAGACACCCCTGGGTAGGTCTATGGGGGTGGGGTTCAAAGATTGATGGAGGGAGCATGTCTGAAAGAAGATTGCTTCAGGGTTGTCAGGTTTTTTTTCTAAACAGGGGCATGGCCAGGTAGCATGACTGCAATGATCCCACCTCTTTAGGTGGCCACACTATTGGTAGTTAGTACTCAGTAACATTCTGCATGTTAGCTGTCAAATGCTGGCCACTCCCATTCTCTACCTATAACCCATCCTGTTCCTACACCCACTGGCGCTAAGCACTTGGTGCAAGCTATTTCACTGCATGGTCATTTTTAGTTTAAGTTAATTTCTTAATGTACTTCCCTTCATTATAAAAAAACAGAAAAGTTTACAAAGTTAAAACTAAAAAAAAAAAATCAAACAAGGCTACCATAAACAACATAGTAGAATTAGACAAAAACTAAAATTGAGAAGAACCTTAAACTAAAATGAAAAAGTAGAAACATTTAAAAATAATAAAGCCAGACAACATATTAATGAACCCAGGCATCTATTAATTAAAGTGTAATACAGTTTTGCACTTATTGCCAATTTAATATACAATAAATGCAAAGCCTGTTGGGTGCGTCTGCTCTCTTCCCAGTCATTAGCACACAGGGCAGATATTTACAGCATGGTAAATACATCCTGCTGCAGGATAAAGAAAACAATCCCCATGATCAGGCACCAGGCCCCTTTCCAGTCCCCGTTCTTCCCTAGGCACTTTCCTGCTGTATCACTGGTAGGTTCATGAGAGAGCAGGAATGATCGACAGATGCTCCTGCCTCATTGCAGGTAGAGTTAAACATGGAGGCTTGAACCCCTAGTGGTATCTTATACTACATCTGTTTGGAGTCAAGAGTTTTTCACCACCTCGCCCCCCCAACTAACCCACCAGGGACATCCTGGTAAGTGCCAGGAGGGACATCAGCAGAGGGGGGGGGGAATCGAAATGCCGATCAGGTATGTGGGGGAGAAGGAATGAGATCTGTGTTATCTGCCTATTGGTAGCACAGGTGCACTTAGCGCCACTACTTTAGGATGTGTTAAGTGTCCCTATACTATTGGCAGCGTGAGAAAGAGCCCATGTTAAAGTATCATTGGCTAACTCTGTGTGCAGTCCACACCCATTAAAAGAATTGCCACGGTTTCCTCTAACATGCCAAAGTGTAAGGGGAGGGCAAAGACTTACCTTGTGGAGTCCTTGTCTTCCAATTCGGGTCCTATGGACCATTTTGTTTCAGTTTCCGATGCTCAATGTTGGGAGATTCAAGTGGGCTTTGCAGGGGAGCCAGTGGAGAATTCAGCTTCCCTGCCTACCCTGGAAGTTACTCTCTCCCTATCTGCGCCGAGCCTGCCATGTAATCCTCTGGTCGCTCCCCTGGATTCACCATCTGGCATGAGTGCGGAGTCAGAAGGCAGCATCCCTCTCACTGTCCTGCAAGGAGCGGTGGTAGACGGAGGTGGGGCGGCTGCGCTGTTGTTGTCTTCTAGGCCCTCCAGAAGAAGTGAGTTGCCAGCTACACTGACCCTGATCGAGGGGGAGACTGCTGGAGTAGTGCTACCTGCTGATTTGGTGAAGGCACCAATTTCCTTCACCCTTCCGCGCCCACCTTTCTGTGTTTATTAATTCTAGAGTTCCTATTACATCCTCCCCCTCAGATAGGGCTGCTGAGAATGTATGATCTTGCGCAGTATCAGTATCAGTGGGTGACCTTGGACCCTCCACAGCCCTCTTGGTTTTCTTAGCTTATTTCCTGATAGCACCTAGAGGCATTCCTCTGTCCCCTCTATGCATTTTTTATTACTTTATGTACCCCCTTATTGAGGACTGCAGGATTATAATATCTTTTTTTTTGTATTGCATTGCATTTTTCTTGTACAATTGTTTTTGATGTTGTATCCTTTTCTGTACAAGCTTGTTCTTGATCATTTCTTGTATATATCATTGAAAACAAACAAAAAAAAAAGAATTGCCATACTGGGTTAGATCAATGGTCCATCAAGCCAAGTATCCTTTTTCAACAGTGGTAAATTCTGGTCACAAATAACCTGGTAGGCTCCCAAAAAGTAGCGGATTCCATATTGCCCTCCCCCAGGGATAAGCAGTGGAATTCCTAAGGCTACCATGATAATGTTGATGGACATTTCCTCCAGGAACTTGTACAAACCTTTTTTAAAGCAAGTTACACTAAGCGTTTGTACTATATCCTCCAGCAATGAATTCTAGAGCTTAATTAAACGTTGAATGAAAAAAGATTTCTACTATTTGTTTTAAATGAACTATTTTGTACTTTTATGGCAGGTCACCTAGCCTTTGTACTTTTTGAAAGAGTAAACTATTGATTCATGTTTCTCTGTTCCTCTCTACTCGGTATTTTATATCATATCTCCCCTTGGGCATCTCTTCCCCAAGCTGAAGAGCTCTAACCTCTTTAGCCTTTCTTCACAGGGAATCATTCCATCCCCATTACCATTTTGGTTGCTCTTCTCTGTACCTTTTCTAATTCCACTATAACTCTTTTGAGAAGCGGAGACCAGAATTGCACACAAGGTGCAATCAGATCATGGAGTAGTACAGTGGCATTATGATATTCTCTGGTGTATTCTCTATTTGTTTTTTGGCCGCTGCTACACATTGAACAGAAGATTTCAACATATTTCTATAATGTCACCTAGATCCTTTTCTTTGTTGTTGATCCCTAATGTGCAACCTAGCATCATATTGCTATAATCACATTATTCTTCCCTATATGTTCCACTTTGCACTTGTCCACATTAAATTTCATCTACCATTTGAATGCCCACTCTCCGAGGGTCCGCTTGCGGTTTCTTACAATCAATGTGATTTAATAACTTTGAATAATCTGCAGATTTGGTCACCTCACTTGTTCCCTATTACAGATCCCTGAGATATTTCATTATTCACCTTCCTGATTGAGAAGAATGACCGTTTAACCCTACTTTCTGTTTGCCATCTTTTAACCAGTTCCTAGTCTGCAGTAGGACCTTGCCCTGTATGCCATGATTCATGTGGGACTTTGCCAAACAATTTCGGAAAGTCCAAATACACAATATCAACTATCTCACCTTTATTCACATATTTATTCATGCTTTTAAAGAAATATAGAAGATTGGTGAGGTAAGACTTCCCTTAGCTAAATCTATGTTGACATGGTCCCATTAAACCATGTCTATCTATGGCGTATATCTACTAAAGCGCAATCGACTTTAGCAGCTATTGCTGGGCATTAGTTGCAAAACCTTTGTGGTAACTGCAAAAGTCACACGTTATCTGTTGGAGTCATGCACAGCATTTCTGCAGTAGATACTACAGTGAAAATCCAGGAATCACAGTCAGCAAGCATCGCAGATGCAGCTATCACCACCCAATGAGGTGGCATTATGTGCACCAATGATGTCTGCAACTTCGGCAGTTACTGCGCAATGTTTACTTCCACGGTAATCATGTGTTGCAAGCCCACTCTGCCCTAATCCTGCCCAGGGCTTGAGGTACCACACAAAATGCAGACATCTCAGAAAATTGCTGCGATGTCTGTATTGAGCTTGCGTTAGCTGCTACAGTCATGCAATCATCCAGCATTATTACTGTGATAGCAGTTTTAATTTTGAATTCTTTCAGCACTCTTGAATGTATGCCATCCAATCCAGGTGATTTGCTTCTCTTTAGTTTGTCAATTTGTTCTACTACATTGTTTAGTTTACTGAGACTTATTTCCATGCTTCAGACTAATCACTATTAAATACGTTTTTTTGGGATGGCTTGCTCCCTCAAATGTTCCTCAAAAAAGACTGAAGCAAATGATTGCTTTAGGGGAATGTTTACTAAAATGTGGGTGCCTAATGCACATTCCACCCCAAAAATGAGCACAGGGATGGCGTTATACCTGCACAAAAATTGGAGATGGGCCCAGCACGTCCTCATGTAGCTAGCATGGGTTTTATGTCACCTCTGTGCTGTGCTATTTGGCATGATAATGCGGGGGCAATTACTGTCATCCAGTGAGTAGCAGAAGATGCAAAATTTCCAGTGACTGTCCGCCAAAGATGCCAGTGCTAACCGCAATTTGCACACTCCGCCCTGAACTGCCCAGTCTTCAGCCCAACCACTCTCTTTGGGTACTGTGGGATTTTTAGTGTTACCACATTTTTAGCAAACAGTAAAGTTTACCATGGTGCACTTAGCACTGGCTGAACCTCACACTACCCAGTAGCACAGTTTAGTAAATATGCCCCTTAGTCTCTTAGCTAAGGCCTTGTCCTGAGTGCCCCTTTTACACCTCAATCATCTAATCATCCAAATGACTCCCTTACTGGTTTATTGCTTCAAATATGGACATGCAAAATGTTTTATTATGAGTTTTTGCCTTTATTGTAAGATTTTTTTCAAATTCTGTATTTGCCTTCCTTCTTAATGCTTTGTATCTAACTTGCTAGTGCTTATGCTGTTTCCTATTTTCTTCATTTGATTCCTTTTCCATTTTTCAAAATGTTCTTTTAATTATAATAGCCTTTTTCACCTCATCTTTCAATCATGCTGGCTGTCATTTGGCCTTTCACCCTCCCCCCCCCCCTTGTTTCTCTTGTATTGTTCTGTCTGTCTTTATTAAATTGTAAGCTCTACAAGCAGGGACTGTCTTCTTTATATGTTTGCACAGTGCTGTATATGCCTTGTAACGCTATATAAATGTTTAATAACAGCAGTAGCGTTTCTCTAAGACAAAAGCCCTATTGTTATGAGTTAAGTGATAGAGAAGTTGTCTGCCCAAATGCATGTTTGTATGAGCGAACAGTTCAGCAGCTTCCTTCACTGTGATCGGCTCTCTGAATGGAGGAGCAGCATGGGGTAGGAAGTTTGAGCTGATCTCAAGGTTTGAGAGATCAGTCAAAAATTCCTGCCTTGCGCAGCTCCATCATTTAGAAAGTCCATGACTGTGAGGAAAGCCTGATCTGCTGCAATCTTGAGGAATGGTAGCCAGAATGTATAAATGAAAGGAAGGCTGCATATTTAGGGGAGGGGGTGAGAGAGAGAGACAGTAACTGGGTAAAGGGGCGGGAGACCTAAAGAGAATGAGATTGGGTGAAGCTTGTTGGGGTCATATAAAAGTGAGAGACAGAGACTGGGTTAAGGCTGGGGGGGGGGGAGGCTTAAGAGAGAAAGTGTAAGAGACTAGAGGAAGGCTGAGGGGGAGGACTGAGAGGGTAGGAGAGAGAGAGAAACATACTGAGGGAAGGTTGGTGGGACATGAGAGAGAGAGAGGGAAAAACAGACTTGAGGTAGCCTGGGAGGGGCTCATGAGAGAGAGACAGAGACACACAGATCCAGCCCCTGACACTCCATGACACACACGCACATCCCCTGACACTCCATCACACTCAGTCATGAATGCATGGTGCCCCCAACACTTCCCATGACACATACAGATACCACAAACACACATATGCATGCAGGCCCCGACACTCCCCATTACTCCTCATTCCACACACACACATGCACCCAACCCCCAATACTTCCATGCCACATACACACACATGCTCACAACCTCCAACACTCCCCATGACACACATACTACTATTACTACTACTAGCACTGCTTATCATTTGTATAGCACTACAAAGCATACACAGCTTTGTACAGAGACATATAAGAGATTCCTTTTCATCAGAGCTTACAGTCTAGTCAAGAAAGACAACAAAACAACTGGGGATTAGGATATATGTAGGGAAATGGTAAGGAAACACGTGGAAGGTGAACAGGAGACCAAAGGGACATACGCACACACACACAAAATTGTCAAGACTACCCATTACACACATACACGCAACCCTGCCACCCCCATGGCATACATGCACAAATAGCCCCCGACATTCCCCATGATACACACACATTGCAGGCATACCTGAAGCCCTCGACATCCCTCATGGCACACACATTCATGCGTGCATGAAGCCCTCAACACGTCCCCATCACACACACACG
The DNA here is from genome assembly GCA_033557465.1 of Ichthyophis bannanicus. NCBI lineage: Eukaryota > Metazoa > Chordata > Amphibia > Gymnophiona > Ichthyophiidae > Ichthyophis > Ichthyophis bannanicus. Next base: position 103,844,892 of record CM066034.1, on the reverse strand, counting down.
CCCAAAACCCTCAATGTCTCCAAATAACACATGATTGCATGCACAAAGCCCTCAACACAACCTATGACACACTTACACACACACACACACAAGAAGCCCTGGGTACTCCCAATTTCACACTCACATACATGCATGCATGAAGACCTCAATACTCTCCATTATACGCACGCGCACACACACACATGCATGAAGTCCTCAACCCTTCCCATTACATGCACACACATGCATGCATGAAACCTTCAACACTCCCCATGAAATACACACATACACAAACACATGCATGCATGCATAAAGCCCTAGATACTTGCCATTACACTTCCACCCATGCAGGCACAACACCCTCAACAATCCCATCACACACACGCACATGGATGCACAAAGCCCTCAACACGCCACATGACACACACATAAAGCCCTCTTCACTCCCCATCATGCACACAAAAACCCCCGACACTCTCCATGACACACATGCATGAAGCCCTGGACACTCCCCATGACACACACACACACATATGCATACATGAAGTCTCCAACACTCCCAATGACACACACATACACGAAGCCCTCAACTCTCCACATTACACATCCATATATGCCTGCACAAAACTCTCTTAAATTCCCAATGACACACATAGACACATGCATCCATGAAGCCCTTGACACTCTCCATTTCATACCCATACATGCATGCATGAAGTCCTTGAGATCTTTCATGATGGAAACACATCATGCATGTATGAAGCCCTCAACACTCCCCACATCGCACACATACATAAGTACATGCAAAGTCCTCGACACTCCCCATGACATACAGACACAGACATGCACAAAGCCCTCAACACTCTCCATAACACACACTCACGTATGCATGCATGAATTTAGTGGCCTTTTTACTAAAATATAATGTTTTGCACTTAACATGCTTTAACTGCAAAAATTAATGCGTGGTAGGTACGAAGGCTGTGCTCTAATTGTTGGAGGCATGCCCAGCATGCCACCCACAGTTAGTTCCTTACCGCTTTTTAAGAAGGTAATTGTATAAAATCACACATAGTTAACAACACGTTTGTCTGCACATCAACAATGCCTTTTTTATAAAGTCGAGTATGCATGGGCATTTGTACTTTCTTTTGTAAAAAAAAAGCGTGTAAGTAATCAAAAATATGTGTAAAATCTGGGCACAAGCAATTACACCATCCCTATTGCTAAAGGTCTTCACCCCAATAAACACTGAACAACCCGACTACACACAGATCACCACATGACTGGAAGCAATGACTGGATGACTTAAGGAACAAAACCTCACTATAAACTTAAAAAAAATCAGAAGCACTACACATCACCAGGAACATACACCTGAATCCATAAACATCTTGGACAACACTCTAAAAGTCAAGAATGAAGTCAGATATCTTGGAGTGACATTCAACAAACTACTCAACTTCCAGAACCACATCAAGAGAACAACCAAGACAGCATACCAAAAACTAAGAACCATACACAGACTCAAGCCTCTACTCAGCGACAGCAACTTCAGATCAGTCTGCCAGGCCATTATAACCCCCATATTAGATTATTGCAATAATATCTATCAAGGTCTTCCAAAGAAAACAACACTTCCACTCCAGCTTGTACAAAACACTACTGCGCACATAATAACCGGAACAGCAAGATACTTCCACATAACCCTTACCCTGTAGCAACTACACTGGCTCCCAATAGCTACATATTACAAATACAAGGCCTTATTGATGATCTTCAAAATAATCCACAACCTAGCACCCCCAGTTCTTCAACCACTGATAAAAGGGACACCAGAAGACAGAACAAGAAGAGCCCCAAACAGCAACACACTCTATACATCCCCACGCAAAAGATGAAAGCCAAGCAAACAACGTGTAAGAGAACATTCTCATTATATGCCCTCTCCTTATAGAATGACTCACCTAACTCAGTAAGAGATATCAAGGACATATCAGACTTCAGAACAGCAATAAAACCTTCCTATTTACCGAACACTACGGGAACACCCCATGAACAGTAGATACATACTGAAACATCTCAGTATACAGACCAAATCCTCCAAACTGTCTGCCCTCTATTCCCTCCCCAACCCAACCTAATTTTTTACACAACCGGTTCCACCCCTCCAAGAGCATACGCCCTATCTGCTGTAATGTGTCACCCAAAACACTAATACATGCAAATTATCTGTAACCCATAGAATCATCAAAGTTTAACACCCTTGTCAATGTAACTTTTGTGTTATTGTTAGTTCATATTACAGTGTATGTAAACCACTCTGAATCCTATGATAGGGCGGTATAGAAAAAGGTTAATTAATTAAATAAATAAATAAATTAAACCTGGGTAAATTATAGTATTTTAGCATTTGCTTGTGTAAATTTGTATCCTGTTCATGTGCATGTCCACAGTGAAAGTATGTGCGATCAGCCTAATGCACGTACTTTCAGAAGAGGCTGCTTAAAGAAGGCACATAAGTGTACATGGATGTGCTTAAGTCACTGAAAAAACATGATTTACGCAAGGAAATGGCACGGAGCCTTATAAAATTACCCCCAAGGGGTAGATTCTGAGGCCCAAATAGCGGGGTTGTAGTCCGGCTAGGACATACAACCCGCAAACAGGACTGGGATGCAATTCCAGTCCCAGCGCTCCCCACACATATAGAGGGTTTCTGCTGGGTGGGAGAGAGCGGGACGGAGGTGGAGTGGGGGTGGGCCAAAGTACCCAGACGTACAGAGGCCATTCAAGTCTGGCTTCTGTGCATCTGGCGGGACCTACTTGGACGCCCGGCTTATTCCACCTTGAAGATAGAATAAGTGCTGGGCGCACCAGAGATTGTGGCCTGCAGCCTCCCCCAGCAGAATTGCGCTGCTGCGGGAGAGCGTCAGCCACCCGATCCCAGCCATAGTGGTCAGGTGGCGGGGTGACTAGACTGCTCAGGGTCCTGCAATGCTTTACCTCTGGCTGGACATGCAGGTGCCATGGCGATGGGACATCATGGCACTAGCATACCAGCCAGAGCATTGGACGGGCTGGCAGGGCAAATCCCTGGACGTCTCCCCCATCGGAATAGGCTGCACGCTGGGCTATCCAAGTGCCCTGGTTCTGCAACCATGGGAGCATATAGCAGATGTGCAAACGTCTGAATCGACCTCCATGTGTATTTGCAATTAGCATGGGTGCACTTCCCATGTCTCGTAGAGGAGGCAGTAAGTGGACCTGTGCGAACTGCACTAGTGATAGCATGCAGCAAAGTACCGTTCCCTAAAAGCATGCTAATGTGCAGTCAGCGACTATCTTCTGCTCATTGCCTCTCCTGTTTCTGCCTCATAACATAGCATGCAGTTAGTGCACAAATTAGCATGTGCTGTCATGCTAGTATGGTAACTGTTACCGCGCTTCTGCAATAACAGCATGCACTCATACACTTTAGTAAACAGGTCCCTTACTAAGTGGGGGGTCTTAGACTCTACCTATTGACCTGAGTGTAACTCACCTTGAGCTCAGATTTGGAAAGACCAGATCCAGAACCAGTGAGACGAGAAATAGAGTCAAAAAGGTTCTAGCGATGCACTGCCAAAATAATATTAGATTCTTTTATCTGATCAAAGTAGCAACCCTTGACAGATGAAGAAAGATTATTTATCTCAGAATTTTAATTGTTAAGTATTCTGTGTACGCTTTAATTAGTTCATTTCTTTCTAAGTATGTTAAACTGATGGGTAGGTCGTCTTAGCTACTAATAAGGAGGAGGGCATTTTATCCTGAGTTCTTTCACTTTTTTACAAGATACTGCTGTTGTGGTTCAAAAAAGCCTGAGGCTGCTCAGAAAATGGGCAAAAAATCAATAGCCCACTTGTTGAGGATAAGTCAATTAGCCTTGTGTTGGATGTAGCGGAGTACCTCAACACTTCAGTGAGCAGGCCTTGTTTTGCAAGAAAGAAGAGTTGTAGGGATTTGTCTTCAGGTGCCTATAATAGTGCAGACCTCAAATTAATCATGGCCTGCTAGATGGAGATAGGTCATATACTCTGAGCACTAAAGTGTAACACTCTGCTTTCTACTGCTGCTTCCATTAAACATTTATATAGCTCTACAAGGTGTAGACAGTACTTTAAAGACACAGAGAAGAGGCAGCCCCTACTCAGAGGAGCTTATAATCTAATCGACAGATACCTGAGGACAGGAGGAGGTTGAGGACGGCTGGAAGTTAAACGAAAAATGCATCTTGGCGTGCAGTCAGAACGATAGGCCAACATTTCCTCTCTCCTCAACTTCTTTCCTGTAGTAGAGTCTGTAATAGGATCTTTTATTAAAGAGGAAAATTTCTCATTTTTGTCTCTCTGTGCCTTACCCCATGGAACAGATTTTATCCAGAGACCATCATAGTTTCTGAATGCAATGGAACAGAAATAAAACTAAAGCAAAAAGTATATCTGTGCTGCAAGTGTTCTGATTCAAGAAGGGAGACTTTTGGACAGTCCTAGGTATTGAGTTTTATATCCCATTGCTTTGTGGTATTTGTAGGCCTTGCTTCTGCATTTCAAATCGGCACTTTAAAGGTGCCATCAGAAGTCTAGGATTCACCTAAAATCTCCCTGCTCAAACTCTGAAAAATGCAAGACAGATTAAGAGCTGATGGTGCACTGGTAGGTACTGCATGTAAACTAAATTGAAAAGAAATATTTTTCTCTGATTTTAGACAGAACATGCATCTTTCATGTATATTTGTAATTCACTCAGCTTAGAATTTTTTTTAAAATCTATCAAAAGCAGTGATTTTTTTCTGCTTTTCAAGTGGAAACTCCTTTGGCCAAAAATGTCAATGGAAAAGCCAAGACCAATGCCAGATAAAGCCTTTTTCACCGAACTATCCTCATTCATCATCCCTATCATCAATCTCTCACTCACATACAAATACACTGAAACACGCTCAAATCAGACCGATCCTAAAAAAGCAAAGCAACTGATATAAAAGCCCCAACTTCATACAGGTCTATATCAAGCCTCCCCTTTTTATCAAAACTACTGGAGAAAACTGTCCAAATAAAATTGCAAGATTATATAGATACCTCCGCCCAATTAGATGAGCAACAATATGGCTTCCGCCCTTTCCATGGCGTGGAAAACACTCTTCACTGTCCTAACTGATACACTTGTAAGAGGCATTAATAATACAAAACATGCATTTTTGCTCATATTTCTTGATATCACCCCAGCCTTCGATAGTGTTTTCCACCAGATGATGCTAAAATAGACTCATGCAAATAGGGATCAAAGACAACGTATTCATACTTATCTAATAGAACACAGACAGTCAGAATAGATCACCAACTATCAGACACCTATCAACAAGAACAAGGCCTACCCCAAGGCTCCCCTCTTTCTGCTCTTCTTTTCAACATTTATATCCAACCTATACGCTCCATTTTCAAATGATTCCGCGTAAATTACCATATTTACGCAGATGACCTTATGCTACACCTACCATGGGACAGCTTAAACCCTCCTACCAAAGTACTTACTGACTGCATCTCAGAGACCATAAAATGGTTAGAGAACCACAACCTACATGAACTTCTCTAAAATCGATGCCATGTTTGTTACAAGAAACTAGAACCTCTCCCTCCCTTCAACAGTTAAAATCAACGATTTTAACATTTTAATTAAAAACAAAGTTAAATACCTTGGGGTGATCATTGACCGCTCCCTTAACTTCACATCCCACATAAAACATCCCACAAAAAAGATATACTACAAACTCAAGCTACTAAAACAATTCCGTCCCTTTCTGCACCCTCATGACCTCCGTTCAGTAATACAAGCCATGATCAAACCACACCTAGACTTTGCAAACCCCATACTTCAAGGCATTACAAAACAAGATCTAAAATGCCTGCAACTAGCGCAAAACATCACAGCCAGAATTATCATGAATTCTCACCCATCCGATCATATCACACCAACCCTCCAGATACTCCACTGGCTACCTATGCAAAGTCGTATTATATACAAAATCCTAGTCATGACCTTTAAATTAATCAACTAGATTTCCCCATCTTACCTCTCAACACTTATCACTAAAGAAACCAGCCAACGCAACCAGCGCAAAGGAAACAAAAACAAACTTATGATGCCAAGAGATTTTACGAAAACTAGACAAACAACTACTAACAAGGCCTTTTCTTACTTTGCCCCACACCTCTGGAACACCCTCCCCAACTATCTCAGAGAACAAACTGATTTGCTAATCTTCAGGAAAAACCTCAAAACTCATCTGTTTACCCTATACTTCAACAATCTTGACCACCGCGTTACTTCAGAAACACCACCCACACCCCCAACCATAACTTAGAACATGCCATTCTACAGTTGAATTGTAAATAGTTAACTTGTAATTATTTAATGTTATGTTGCTGCCCCCGTTAGGTATGCAACAACTGTCAGACTGCACATAGTTAAAATACGTTCCATGTACAAGACGGTTGCTAATGTTTATGCATCCCTCTTAAATGTTGTTTATTGTAAACCGCAATTGATCCTTGGAAATTGCGGTATAGAAATTGTTTCAAAATAAATAAATAAATAAATATATAAAGTGGCCGGAACGCTGCTAAGACACATCAGAGTAATTCATGCATTTCTCCCCCTTGTTTTCTCAGCTCACAACCTTGGAGTCATCTTGGACTCTAGTCTCTCTGCACACATCCAACAGATAGCTAACACCTGTTTCTTTCTCTATAACATCAGCAAAGTGTATCCCTTCCTTTCTACTCACAGTACTAAGACCCTCATCCATTCACTAGTCACCTCCCATCTTCTGTTGTAACTTGTTCCTCGCTGATCTCCCTCTCTCCCCATCAATCTGTTCATAACTCAGCTGTACAACTTATCTTCCGCCAGTCACTGTGCTCATGTAACCCCTCTTCTCAAGTCACTTCACTGCTCCCTATCCGTTGCCTGATCCAGTTCAACTTTTTACTTACCTACAAGTGCATTCATTCCGCGGCTCCTCACTACCTTTCCTCTCTTATCTCACTCTATACTCCTCCTCGGGAACTCCGCTCCTCTGGCAGATCCCTTTTATCTCTGCCCTTCTCTGCCACTGCCAACTCCAGACTTCATTCATTCCACTTTGCTGCTCTGTATGCCTGAAATAGACTACCTGAGTCGATGTGCTGGGCTCCTTCTCCGGCCCTATTCCAGTCCAGGCTGAAGACCCACCTCTTTGAGGCTGCTTTTGGATCCTGATGCTTCGCATTCTCTTGTCCCCTACTTATGTGTATCTTGCCATACTGTAGTCCCCAGTTCTGTGATCTTTTTTCATTTTGATTAGACTGTATGCTCTGGTGAGCAGGGACTGTGTCTTACATCTATATGTACAGTGCTGCGTACACCTTGTAGCACTATATAAATGATTATTAATAGCAGAAGTTGTAGTAAGACAAAATTTGCTTCTCTGCACTCTTGCACCTTGCATCTATTTCCACCTCACTTTCTCTCTCTCACACCCCCAGCCCATTTCCCCTATACACTCTTCCCTGTATCATCTCACTCAGCACCAGGACTGTGCCAGGCTAGAAATGCATCTTATGCAACTAACGAATCTGGTGCCCCCTCTGCCCCAGCCATGTGCACTAACGCACTCTTTTTGAGCTTCTTGGAAGCCCAGTGATAATATCCGTGCCCTGCCCTTTCAGGACTTGCGCCCTGTGCGGTCGCCTCATTGCACAACCCTTGGTACAGACCTGCTCAGCACACTCCCTCCAAATACTGTCACTGTCCCCAGCTTGTCTCCCTCATCTGCACACACTCTCTACTATCACATCCTGGTATGGTGCTACAAAGCCTACACAGCGCTATACAAATATGATACAGTCCCTGCTTAAAAGAGCTCACAAACTATACAAGATAGACAAATGCAACAAACGGGTTTAGGGTAGAAACCAGGGGAAAAGATTATAACACACATGGGTGGTAAACAGGTGAATAAGGGGGATCATGATCCAAAAGCAACTTCAAAAAGAGGGGTTTTTAGCCTGGCTTTGAATATGACCAGAGATGTAGCATGACTTTTCAGGTGTACGGTGCAGCAAGGTGAAATGAACAAAGTCTGCAGTAGGAAAGGGATCTCCAACTCCAGTCCAGGGGGGCCACAAACCAGGGCTGGCTTGTCCATTGTGCGGGAATGTTGCCCGCACATGGCCCCACATCTCGGAGGGCCCTGCATCTGACCGGCTGAGGAAGGAACCAGAAGCCCCGGCTGACTGCTGAGCAGCTGCGGGAGTAAAGAGCGGCGTTTGCCTTCTCTTCCATGGCTGTGATAAAAAGGAACCCACCGGCACACATCCTGGGAGGTTAAAGGGGGGAAGGCCGACATGCCCCTGTTTGACCTCCCGGGCTCCTTTTTATCACAGCTGCAGGAGAGAAGGCAAACGCCGCTCTTTTCTCCCGCAGCTGCTCAGCAGTCAGCCGGGACTTCGGGCCTTCCTGATTCCCTCTGCAGCCAATCAGTTGTGGGGGCCCCTTTTGGTGTGTGGCTGAGGGGGGAGGGGCGGGGGAAGGTACTGGGGGCTAGAATGGGAATGGAGGGACTTGGGGCTAGAATGGAACAGGGGGGACAGGACTGGAAATGGGCTGATGATAGGGGATGGGGGGCTGGGACTAGAAGGGAGCAGATGCTGGGAGAGACTGGAAGAGAACTGACACAGGGGTTAGGACTGGAAATAACCTGGGGATGAGGGATGGGGGACTGGGACTGGAAGGAAACTGATACTGGGGGTTAGGACTGGAATTGGACTGATGCTTAGAGGGAATAGAAGAGGACTGATACTTGGGGTTAGGTCTAGAAATGGCCTGGGGATGCGGGACTGGGACTGGAAGGGAACTGATGCCGGGAGGGACTGGAGAAGAACTGATACTGGGGGGTTAGGACTGGAAATGACCTGATGCTGGTGGATGGGAGACTGAGACTGGAAAGGGATCGATGCTGGGAGGGACTAGAGAAGGACTGATACTGGGGGGCTAGGACTGGAAATGGGATGATGCAGGGAGATGGGCAAATGAGAGTGGATGCTGGGAGGGATTGGAACTAGAAGGGAGCTGATGCTTTGGGAGGACCAGAAGGGGGTGGGGGTGAGGCTGGGACTGGGCCTGGCAGAAGAAAAAAAGAAGCTGGGGAGTGAGAATGGAGGGGGGAACAGATATTTTGTGTGGGAGGGAAGAAAAAACTATGATTGGCCGAGTATTGGGAGAGTACGTGGGGATTGAGGATGGGGGGTGAAATTTGAATGGATGAAAAAGGAATAAAGAAAGAAATGGAGGAAAGAGCAAAAAGGGAAAGATCAGTATGTTAGAGCAGATATAGAGAGAGAGAATGGAAAAAACTAGAAGAGAGAAGAAAGGACAAATGGACAGCAGACAATGGAGAGTTAGCAGAAGACACGAAGAAAACAGAAGAAAGTGACTGGAGCAATTGCAACTGAAAAATAAAATGCACAAACAACAAAAGGTAGAAAAAACTATTTTATTTTGAATTTATTAACTGGAATATGTCAGCTCTGGGAAATGTGCATTGCTAACATTTTGTGTTGTACATTCCAAGTTTGGCTTTTGGGGTTCCCAGTTTAATTATTGTCTTGATATTTCTAAATTGTGATTCCTTGTTCTATGTTTGGTGACGGACTATATTTTGCATGTATAACCGAGCTAAGGTATTTGGTTTATGTAGTTTCTTTGTGACAGTGCCACTTGTTCTTTCCCCAGTAGGATATGTATTAGTATTCTCTGAGATGTATTGGTTTAATATTTGCAGTGTTGCCTGTGATAGGTAGGGTTTGGTGCTTTGTGAGTCCTGGTAGTGCTTTTATGATACGGTGGGTTTGCTATGGGTTCTAAATGAGCAGTTTATAGTACTTCCTAATGTGCCTGGCAGTTGGCAATGGAGTATAGTAATGTAGAAATCTGGTATAGTAATGTAGAAATCTGGTAGTCTCTTTATCCTCACTGGCTATGTAAATGGTATTGAGACACTCATTAAGAGCCATGTATACTAAAAGTTAACACACATTAACATTAATGAATGCGCATTAAATGCAGCAACACCCATTTATTTCTACTGTGTAGTGGCACTTAACGCACATTACTATTTGGTAAACATGCCCCTAAGTCATTGCCAGGACAAAAGAGAGGCTTGTGAAGGGCTCCTTTGAAAGCCGCCTTAAATTTTTTGATGGATAACGTATATATTTTAAAATAAAATAAATTAAATTTATGCAAATGAGGCCCAGCGGCTATGCAAATGAGGCCCAGCAATGAGTCTCCACACATGGCCCCACATCACCCTTGGGCTGCCTCTGCCACAAACCAGTCAGATTTTGAGGATATCCCAAAAGAATATGCATGAGATAAATTTGAATGCAATGGGGGAAGTGCATGCAGATATATCCCATGCATATTCATTAGGAACATCCTTTATACCTGAGGGGTATAGGGAGAGATGAGAGGGAAAGGTAGTGAGGAGCTGCAGAATGAATGCACTTGTAAGTCAGTAGAAGAAGTTTGAACCAGATGTGGAAATGGATAAGGAACCAATGAAGTGACTTGAGGGGTTATGTAAGCATAGTGACATTGGCAGAAAATTTGATGTGCAGCTGATTTTTGAATGGATTAGTAAAAATAAAATAAGTTCTTAAGGCTTCTCTTAAATTTTTCATAAGACATCTCCAACCTAATAAATGAAGGAAGCAAGTTCGATAATATCAGAAGAAGACAATAAAATGCTGTATTTCTAGTAATGTTTAACCTGCCTTAACTATGCCCAGAGTTATAAGTAGATTTTCACTTTAGGCCTGATTTCATCCCGGATGTAGAAGCCCTCTGTATGTTCGGTCTGAACTGGATGTACAGAGGGTGTCGCTATTCTGATCCAACGGGTGATGTCTAGCCCGGCGGGATCAGAATCACGAACAGTCCTGTACGTGCAGACCAGACTGCGATTGAGCCCGGTCTGCATGTACAGGACATGCCCGACTAACTCAGTCAGGGTTTTACAATGGAGCTGCAGTGTCATGGCATCCGGTTGCCATGGCACCGCGCTCCATTGAAAAGCTGCTATCCCGGCCGCTGGCTCCTTCAAAGCATTCCCCACAGCCCGACTCCCGATCTGGCCACCTATAGCCAGGGTTGGGCTGTGGGGAATGTCCTCAGCCCCCCTGCCCTATCCGTGCCCCGGGCCCGTTGATCCACGATGTTTGGGGAAGTTATTCCATCTCGGAGGTGGAATAACTTCCCCGTACAAGTTGTCAGCCCCAGACATGCAAGACCGACATTAGAATCGGCCCTGTTCATCCAGGGTCAGTGACCGCCCACCGCCCGCCCTAACTCCGCCCCTGATTCACCTTCTTCCCGCCCCATCTAACTTCCCTGTACAACCAGCAGGGAAGTTAAATGCTGGCGGGGAGGGCCACGAATAGCGGGGATGGATGTCCTGTTGGGACATCCATCCCCGCTATTCGTGGGACAGAATAACCCCCTTTGTGGCTAGATTGTAAGCTCTGATGAGCAGGGACCGTCTTTTACATGTGTCCATACAGCGCTGCATACGCCTTGTAGCGCTATACAGATGTTCAGTAGTAGTAATAGAGAGCAAGATGGTAAGTATAGAAGGCCTTGTGAATTAGCAACAAGATCTTGTATTTATCTCCAGAACTGATTGGAAACTAATGCAGTTGTGCAAGCAATGGAATAACATGCGCTAGCTTACCCACCTAGTGTAAAAAGCAATCAACAGCCCTTAGTCTATTATAAACTCCATTACAGTAATCCAGTCTTGAGATTAGTGTAGCGTATATTAAGGAAATCCAAGAAATGTTTAGCAGAATGTAACTGATGAAGAGCAAAAGAGCAACCCTTAACTACAGATGAAATTTGATGTACAAACTCCAATTTATAATCCACATGGACATCCAGAATCGTTTCGCCACTAATTTAGAATAAAATGGCAAATTGAAAATAGGCCTGTAATTAGCAGGAGTACTGGGGTCAAGTGATAAATGCTTGAGAACTGGGTGAATAGCAGCTTGATTCCAACGTAATGGAACATAGCCTGCACTGAAACTTGTATTTACCTTTGATAAAAGGGTGCAGTCCCACTACCTAATCCTTCCCCCAGTTTGAAGGGATTGGGTCCTTGACACAAGAAGTAGGTCACATAGAGGGCATAATGATATACCATCTTGATTCAAATTAAAAATATGTGAGATACAATAACTGTTATCTGCTTTTGCTAAAAGTTGGTTCAGCCCGAATAGTTGATATTTTTTGGACCAAGTGGTTAGCCAAGTCTTCCCTACCTCGCTCAAACAAACATCTATCCGTCCTCTCCTGAAAAATAATCGCCTGGACCCATCTAAGTCTGAATCATATCATCCGATCTCAAGCATACCTCTTCTAGCTAAACTCATAGAGAAGGTGGTCCAAATTCAGATGCAACAACATATCGATACAACAGCCCCTCTCGACCCTAATCAACATGGATTCCGCGAGGCACAAGGTGTAGAATCTTTACTCACCATACTCACCAATACAATATCCAGAGGCATAGATAACATTGAGGATGGGTTTATTCTAATCTTTCTTGATATTGCCGCGGCTTTTGATTCCGTTAACCATGATCTACTTCTATCCAGACTGCAAGAAAAAGGAATACATGGGCGTGCTTGGGAATGGTGTAAATCTTATTTATCCAATCGTTGGCAATATGTCCGTACAGGATTACTATCATCTGAACCTTTCCAGCAATATCAGGGAGTCCCTCAAGGTTCTTCCCTGTCTGCCTTACTTTTTAATATCTATATTCAGCCGATTTGTGACATCATCCGCGCATTTGATATCTTTAGCCTAATCTACGCTGACAACATCCTGCTCTTCACTCCAGTGAAAATCATGCATCCTGACATCTCCAAACTAGTTGATTGCTTCAACTCAGTTACCGACTGGCTCCTTTCACAGAATTTAAGGATAAACTTCAAGAAGACTGAGGTCTTATTCATCTCCAGGAACAAGGACTTCTCCCCTCCCGCCACCTTCAAGGTATGAGATGCAGAACTCCCATGCAAAACAACCATACGTTATCTGGGAGTTACACTAGACAACCATTTCAACTTCAAAGAACATATAAAGAATACGGCCAAATCCGTCTATAACAAAATCTTAACTTTAAGACATCTTAAACCTTTACTAGCCCCACATGATTTCAGAACTATCTTCCAAGCACTAGTAATTCCTCATTTCGATTATGCAAACATTATCCTTCATGGTCTCCCTAAGAACACCCTCAATCCGCTCCAAATGGCCATGAATGCAGCAGCACGCACTCTTTGCGGCGTTGCCAGGAGCGAGCACATCACTCCCATACTGATGGAGCTGCACTGGCTACCACTACACAGTAGACTCACCTATAAAACCCTTATCATAACCTTCAAGGCCATTCACCGTCTATCTCCTCCACCTATCTCAACACTCCTTACAATCACACCCAACAATAGGCTAAGAAGATCAGCAGCCACCAACACTCTCATTATTCCTCATGAATCCACAAAATGTAACCAACTAACCAGGAACAGATCCTTTACATTTTACGCCCCGAGAATCTGGAACAACCTCCCCCCCCCCCCCACCTCCGAGCAATTAGAGACCTTCCTCAATTCAGAAAAGCTCTAAAGCATCACCTATTCCTCCTCCATTTTTCTCATCTGAACAACCCCCCATCGCACATATATCCCTCCACCCAAAGTTTGATCCCCCAGAACCTGATACATGACCAAAATACATCTGATAATCTCCCCTGATACAGTTCATTGTCCTATATCCTAATACACGACTCATTACGATTTTGACCTGTAAATAACTCTGTAAATATTTTATAATTTAACTCTGTTATTGTTATGTTTGTCACCCTCATCAAGTTCAATCCAAGTTTATTTTTACTGTTATAATGTAAGCATTGATATCTTTGTTCTGATGTAATGCAAATGTTATTGTTTTATGTAAACCGCACTGAGCTTGAATAGCGCGGTATATAAGAATAAATAAATAAATAAATAAATAAGTCATCTACACTGAGCAAGGAAGAAGTAGAAATCCTTACAGAACTAGGTGACGTAGGACTAGTAACCAGCCTGAAAAGTGCTTTAGAATGATTATCACTTGAGGCCAGGAAATTGACCACATAGTAGTCTTTGCCAATTTTAGGATCTTCTTATAATACCATTGCCATTTATAAAGACTGGAGCATGATCTGCATTTCCGCGAAATTTACTCAGGCTTCCTAGCTTTCTCTTTAAAAGTCTATGCCCAGTCTGGTACCATAGACTACAGTGGTTACTAGGCTGCTGAAGAGGTTTAAGAGGGGCTACAGAATCAAATTTCTTCTGGAGAGCAGTATTACAGGTATAGTTGATGCCTGCTCCTCCAAGGACAAATTGGAAAAGTCAGAAGGAAACACATCATCGATGTGAGAAAAACTCTCCAACTTTACACTATGAGGCCAATTCATATTGGGGGACGTTTGGCCTGTCCGGACGTCCAAAATCTGGATTGACCAGATTTTCATCTGATTCTGCAACAGCAGGAGCCCTGCTTCCCCGCACCACTGCAGAACAACTTTTCCCTGCCAGCCGACCCCCATAGGTATCTGCCAGGGTTGGGATTGGGCAGAGGGGAACCCCCTACTGCTCCTCACCTCTTTTTTGCGGGTCTGCCGGTGTCAATCTCCTTCCTCAGTGGGTCTTATCCCACCTCCGAGGTAGAATAAGTCCCCTGTTCATCTCTGCCTCCCTGGACGTACAGGGCTGTGACCTATATTGGCCCTGTACATCCAGGGTTGTGGGCCTGCCCCCATTCCACCCACTCTCTGCCCTGTCCCCGCCTCCTCCTGTCCCCGTCCAGAGATCCCCGCATAAAGGCCATGTACGTACGGGGAGCCTTTATTTTGGAATCGGGTCCCTGCGAATAGAGGGGGTTGGACATCCAAGCTGGACATCCATCCCTGCTATGTGTGGTTCTGGATGACCACCTATGTATTTATTTATTTAGCAGGGTTTTTTTATACCTCTTTATTATTTCAGTCAAAGCGGTTTACATTATAACTTAAACTTGGCAATGTACAATAAACAAGGACATTGATAACTTGGACTTTTCTTGGATCACTAGAGAGATTAGGAGAATGTGTCTTCACAGACTGCTAGGAGATCTAAAAGAACAGATCCTTCAGTGGAAATGAATCAAAAAGTGATCAGTGCAAGACAATGCCATTGAAATAAAGTTACTTAGACAGAAGGCTGGGCCAGGTAATGTCAGCATCTGATCCAGAGTATGGCCTGCTTATGCATTGGCAATGTTAAATACTTTTGAAGATCAAGTGCATCTGTAAGCTGAATGAATTCATTACACACATGTACAGGGACATCAAAATGTATAATAAAATCACCTGGCGTTACAAAGTTTAAATAATTATTATAATATTATTATTATTATAATTAATAGCAACATCGGAAATACAGAATAACAACTTGCCCCATAAAATGGCTGCCAAAGTGGATGGTAAATATACCAACAAAGATGAATAACTGATGTGTTTATATGAAATAACATAGCTTCCTGATAACTAACTAGTTGTTCTTCAAGTTGAATAATAGGACAATGGTAGAATAAAGTATTTCCAAGCCTCCCCCATTTTTATCACTTCGAGCAAAAAAAAAAAAAAAAAATTAGGAAGCAGGCAACCTAACAAATAGGCAGAATCCCCATCCATAAGTCATGTCTCATTCAAAAAAAGCAGATATAATGCATAATCAGATCATGAATAAATGCAGTCTTTGAACACAGGAACCTTGTGCTAAGTAAGCTTAATTTCAGTGCACAATCATGAAAACCAACAAAAGCCATTCCGAACAATAACAGCATAATACTTAATCCACTCCATGGTCAACAATTCCCACACAATTTTTCAACAAGCTCCTTCATCGAAATCCTGAGCTACCAACCACCCCTTAAATCTTGTTCCTAAAAGCAATGTAAATCTTCTCCTGATGCAAGCCTGGTGGAATTAAGTTCCACAGGTGAGGAACTACACTGAAGACTCACTCTACCTGGTACTCACAGAATTGTCTGCTGAGATGACTGAAGCTGCCTCCCAGAACAGACTAGCTTCCTCTTTATTCACTAAGGCCGGCATACAGTGTGCCGACTAGCGGGGTCGGACATCCGGGTGGACATCCAACCTCCTCTAGCTCTGGGATCCAATTCCAGGTGCAAAGCTTCCTGCACGTTCCGGGTCGCAGTGTGGGGAGCTTTGAATGAGGATGGGAGGGGGCAGCGACAGGGAGAAGAGTGGGCGGTGCTGAAGCGACCCTATGATCCAGGACATACAGGGCCGATTTTGGTCGCTGCCCTGTATGGCAGTGCATAAATGGCCATCGGACTTACTCCACCTCTGACAAATATCGGGGATCAGAGCACGCAGGATGGCAAAAGACTTAGGACAGCCAGAGGTACGTCCCCACCACCTGATCCCAGACCCGGCGTCCCCTGCCGAGGTCCGAGCAACAGGAAACGGAGAGCAGGATGGCAGCAGCCCTACCTGAGCTTGTGCATGGCATCCCAGTGTCATGGTGACAGGATGCCATGGCACCGGGCTTCTACAGGAGGATGGGAAGGGCTAGTCGGGGAGAGGGATGGATCTTCAGGCTCTTGGGATCGGGGCACAACCAACCCATCTAGTTCCCAGTTCTGCACCTGCGGGACTGTCTGACTCCCGTGATTACAGAATTGAGGTCTATTCTCCAGGAATAAGCAGGAAGTCAGTCCTCACATATGGGTGACATCGGCACCGACAGAGCCCTTGCGAAAGCATCTCCCCACCTTTCAAAGAAAGCCTTTAGGAGATGCCACCACACATGTGTGGTCCCCTTTCCTCCCAAGGATGCCATGTAAGGTCAATTTCCCTTTAAAAAAGTAGGCTAAGAAAGGAAAAGCAGGCATACGGAGTTTAAGCAGATTGTGCTTAAGGGGCCTGGTGATGGTCTCACATTTCTGTACCAACAGGTAATATGCGCAGCAACCCAAGAGAATTATCCGTGCTGTTGCCTGTTCGCCCTCAGTCTGGGTGCTGTTACTATACGATTCTGGTTACTTTACAGAAAAGTAAAATCTGAGTTCAGGCTAAGTTTAGCTTACACATCAGAAAATGTCTCCACATTTATTTTACTTAGCTTTTTAGTCTACTATCCAATGGAAGACTCACCATGACAGCGGCATATGGCAATGTACATCTGCTAACTCTGAGGTATAGCACACCTTCCTATAGAAACATATGCAGAAGCATACTGCATGAGGAGAAATTTCCATGTAATTGTGTTATCACAGAGTAAATACTGTCGATTATAAAATAACAGCTACAGCAGCATTCTAGCCATATTGTGCAAAATAGTTTCTTTCACAAGTTCATAACTAAAATGTAGATTGCGGATTGCAGAGTTTCACACTTTTTGATGTATTTATTTCAGGTCACGTTGCCTAACCCAAGTCAGGCCCTGGGCATCGTATAATATATATATTTAAAAAAAAATTATAGCTTGAGTGACTAATGTGCACTGCCTAGTTAATGCATGTTATTAGTAACGAGGGACCTGAGGTAACTTAAAGCACGGCGCTGTCGTAGGCCACCTCCACTTATCTGTTTTATTTCTCATGGATGCAGCCAACACGTTAAAGCTGCCCACATGTGAAGAATGCAAGCCTTCCAAACGTGTTTTGAATTAAACTTGCAGTAAAAAGAAGCTTATAACTGGACTGCCAGCAGAGGAACTATAAAATGCCTTTCTCTGGAAGACTTTTCTTCATCACCATCATCATCACCATTACATGCCATTTTTGATATGAAGGTTTATGCCCATTCTTTCTCTGCTCATCTTTCCTCTTTCTTTCGTCCCAGATTTTCATAGGGTTGCCAACTGGCTCCAGATACGCCCAACAGGCTTGATCCAGTCCTGGGTTTACCCCATTGCATGCACTGACTTGTAGTTTTCCTTTTCTTATGGAGTGCAATGAAGAAATCAGAACTACATATCCCTGCATGCAATGAGCTAAACCCAGGACTCGATCGAACCTGTTGGGCGCATCTGGAGCCAGTTGGCAACCCTAGATTTTCCGCATTTTTAATGCCATCGCACCAGACCGCTCTCTGCTTTCCCCTGTCTCTTTTGCTTTCTTTATACTTTCTGGTTTTAAACTAGCTAATTTGCAACCTGGGCCTTTGAGTATTTCACCAGCATCATTATCTTTAAACTGGACTATTAAGTTGAGAAAAACCTTTTCCTTGGCTATAACCTTTCAGGAGGTATGCAGTTTCTGAACTGCCTTTTTAGCAGGCTTGCCCTGGGTGTGTTTGTACAGGCTGACTTTTCCGAAAGCACTGTATTGCATTTTGAGATCCGAGAACGCTGAAATAAATAAGTGAGATAATCCATGTCAGGCTTTCCCCTGATTACGAACTATGCAAAGGTCAAGTGTATTGCTATGATCCACTTACATCTTCCTGGCAATTGATTTTCACCCACAGTTTCGAAGAGAATAGTCACGGCTGACACTGCTGGACCTTTTCCATTTCCTAGTTACTGCTCTGAGGCTTTCTGGATACAGAAGAGCTAATATGTATTCCATCATGAAAGTAAACTATGATAGAAGAAAATCCAGATGGATCAACGGTTCACAATCATATAGCATATAGTTGTGGTCAACATTATTGGCACCCTTGCAGTTCAACCCCTTAATGTCCAATATCTTCTAAAAAGGAAAGTGGCCAATGAAATGGCTTTGGACTATATATTCCACATATCTGACACACAAAAGAATCAAATAAAAGAAGACCAATTAAAAAAGGAAATAGTATAAAAACTGGTACATTGCCAGGACATGATTATTGTCACTCTTATGAACAATTCACATCAGTATGAACAGAAGAACCACATTCCTATTGCAATAAAAGAGCTGAAATCTGCCATTGGTAAAACATTCATGAGCTCGAACAAATCGCAGTTGAAGAGTGAGAGAAACTACCAGCAGACAGATGTACGAAAGTTATAGATGACTACAAAAATGTTTAGAGGCTGTCATCACTGGCAAAGATTGTGCAATCAAATATTAGTGAAGGGTGCTATTAATCCTGTCCAGGTCATTTCTTTTTTTTCTCAGAAATTACTACATCTAAGTTGTACAGACATCTTTTTTTTTTTGTTATGTACCTTTGAACATACTACTTATTTCGTATTTGCAACTCTACTTATTTCTCTCTTTGATAATCTTATAACAGGCCTTGAAAAAAATAAGTTATTTCTGTTAATTTCATCGATGTCTCAGCAGCATTTGATACGGTGTCTCACACAATAATGTTACAACGTCTACAAGATATTGGCTTATGCAACAATACATTAAAACGGTTTGCCTCTTATCTAACCAATCGTAGGCAGTTAGTAAAATATGGTGACAAAAAATCCTCTCAGTTTTCGATTGGACAAGGCATACCTCAAGGTTCAGCTTTATCATCTATTCTCTTTAATATTTATATTCAACCCATACGTCAAATATTAATCTTCATGAAATTAATTATCATTTATATGCTGATGACATTATGGTTCATACTATAATTGACCAAAATACCTTTGCTATAACAAAAATTAATAACTGTTTGGCTGATATGAATGACTGACTTAATAACAACCACTTAAAAATAAATTCTGACAAAACAGAAGCAATGTTCATATCTAAATGCCAGTCCTTAAAGCTACCAATTGAAATTAATTTATTAAATAGAGAAATAAAAATTAAAGATGAAGTAAGATATTTAGGTGTAACATTAGATAAATATTTAAATTTAAAATCTCATATAAACAAAATTGCTTCAAAACCATACCATCGTTTAAAGATTATAAGAAGACTAAAACCAATACTAAATACAAATCACTTTCGCACGGTATGTCAGGCAGTCATAACACCTCTATTTGATTTTGGAAACATCTTGTATCAAGGTCTTCCTAAACATTCTATCCATCCTCTCCAATTAGTTCAGAACACCACTTCGCGTATTATAATTGGCTCTACAAAATTTGAACACATAACTCCTGTTCTCAAACAGTTACATTTCCTTCCAGTTATTGCAAGAGCAAAATAAAAAAACCTAATGACTATTTTCAAAATTTTTCACCAATCCTCAGCGGATATTCCACAATCTATAATTTCAAAAGACAAGATCATAAGACCAAGACGATCTCAAAATATCAATAAACTTAATACTCCTTTGAACGTCAAGAAATCAAAACAAATGACTTCTAAAAGAGCGTTTTCCTTTATGGCACCAGAGTTATGGAATTCTATTCCTGAAGACTTAAGGACTCAGGAAGACATTAAGGACTTTCGCAAATCTTTAAAGACTTATTTATTTATAGAATCATTTGGTGAAATAACTTAAATTAACCATTATGTATATTTAATTTCACTATGATATAGTATTTTAACATACTGTTTTGTTTTGCATTTATATTGTAATGTATTGTTTTTGTTTTCCCATACCCTCAGTATGTACGCCTTTGTTGTCTTGTCAACCACTTTGATTGAAGGATAAGGTGGTATACAAAACTGGTTAAATAAATAAATAAATACTATTAAATTATTATAATGACATGCAGTTGGACTATTTCCAATTATTTCTCAAGATATTGTATACAACATACCTAAAATGCAAGGGTGCCAATAACTTTGACTAGAACTGTATAAAGGTGACCAACACTCAGGGACATGGTTACCATAGTGCCTTGGGGTTTTGCAGGTGGTGTTTAGAGCACGCGGTACGTGCAGCGGTACGTGCAGCAGTAGCGTGCTACCTGTTGGGGGGGTGTAGACTATAGACCCAACAGATACTACAGCAATTTAGCTCCTAATGTGATCCCCAGAAATACACTTAATGCCACCTCTTTAGGTGACGGTAAGTGTACCCATGCTAACTGTAGCCTTTATGGTGAACCTGCATTAATCGCTCTGTATAGACATGCCCGTGCTCTACCCCTACCCCACTCATTTCCCTCCCCATCACATGCTAAGCATGTGCTGTCAGTTTAGCATGCTGTTAATGCAGTCCGTTAGTGCACTCTCAAGCATGCGCTAACAACTAGCACAGCTTAGTAAACATGCCCCTTAAATTTTGTAAAAGAACAATCCTAAATTACAAGTGCCCAAAGCAGAACCAAAATGCCTGATGCAGTTCGAAAAGGTTTAATAAAAGCTCCCATTAATATGTAACACAATTCTATTTAAAAGCCCAGCTTTGCCCATCTTCTCAAAGTTTAAAGTGTATAATATATATCATAGAAAAACAGCAGGTGTGATACACTTTGGCTAAAACTAGTGCCCGACTGTCACACAACAGTAAACTTTTAAAAACCTGCATAAAAAATAGCCCTTCAGTTGTTTCCTAAACACTGTTGTTTGAGCTAGATCTTGGGTCTACAGTACAGAGCCAGATATAAGCCCTCTGATAATTTTACTGTTAGCCACCTCTTTCAAATAACACTCCCTCCCTTTACTGAACTACAGTGACATATACCGGCAACCTAAAGCCTTGCTGACTCTGTATTATTTAAACGCAGGGTAACTGCGTGTTTCTTCTCCACTGTCTGAACACAAGCAAATTTGAATTTGCGAATCAATGGTTGTGATAGGTAAGAAAAAACAAGCCGAGAGAGGCAGTGGCCATGTTGCTGACAGCAATGAGCTGGGAACCAGAGAAGCTAGGGTTCACATTCTGCCTCTGTCACAGACACTCTTTGTGACCTTGGACAAGTCACTTTCTCTCTCATTTTCTCAGATATCCACTTAGATTGTAAGCTCTTTGGAAAGGGGCATGTTGCACCTGAACACTTAACCACACTGTATGTTCAGGAGCACTATGAAATGATTAGTAGTATTATACTGTCAGACATTGTTTAAAAGCAACCTTAATAATTCTGGCCCCCTTGCAATGCCGTCCATAGGTTCATTAGTCTGGCAGACAGTATCTATAATGAAAGAAATTCTCAGCTCCCCAGATATGTAAATCCATCTTTTGCTTCCAATGTAGATGCTGTCTTATCGGGTACGTAATTCTAGCATAGCAGTCGACACACTATAGAAATCAAAATGACATCATTTATTTTACAGGAGAAATATTGTAAACTTCTCTCGATCCATTTCTGAGCTCATTTCATATTTTGTCATTCTGATTCCTTTTACATTTTTCCTGCCACTGCTCACAATAGCAAATATATGCTGCTTTGCACTGGATATTATAAATGTTTGCATGTGTTCAAGATTACAGAGAAGAGGTGTAATTTATTCTGTCTTTGTAATCAAGTGAATCCTCCTCCCTCACCCCCCCTTGAGAGAAGCAGCAATGACGCAAACGACCTTTATTTAGCAGAAGGTAGCTCCACGAATCCGTTGACTGTCCGATTGCGATCTCTCTGGAAAAAATGCTGCTTCAGCAAGGCTCCTTTTCTGGTCTGTGGCAAGGTCCCTGCTTCTTTCTCAAGGTGTCCTAACTTGGTGCCTTTGAAGGGTTTTTAATGGATTCGCTTGATATACCTTCCAAATGGAGCACTTTGTGCGTTAATTCAGTTTGTGATAAAGATCCCTTTCAGCCTCCTTTTCATAATTCTTCCCAGAGATATGAAGTACATTGGAAGGTTAGATGTGGCATTTAATTTTTCCACAAAACCTATCCCATAGAGGAGGGGGAAAAGGTTCAATTTCATTACTATTCATGTGTAAGAATACTGAAGGTGGTACAAGAAAGGAGATAACTATTTCTGCTTCTATCAAAGGAAGAACAAATCTGTCTTTGAAGGGGTAACTCAATTCTTATTTAAAAGACTAAAGGTCACCTACAATACTTATTACTTTAAATCTATGGTACTCTAAGAAAGTGAGGGAGGGAGTTATTCAGAACAGGCTCATTTAAATTGAAGTTGAAAAGACACTCTCTGTTTGCTTTTGGGGTGCCTGTCACCTCTCAAAGATTATGGCCTCCTGTCTGCTAACTTTTGATCATGAAAGATTAAGTTGTGCAGCAACGACTTCTCTATGTGCCTTTGATGTGGCTATGGGAATCCTTGGATGTAAATACATTTCTCGTGCATTGTCACACAGACATGGGTGCATAAGGCTCCCTTTTATGTCAGGGTAAGCTGTTCTGATGCCATAAGAATAGAGGAAGCAGTTTATTGCTTCGAGTTATTTCAAATCCCATTGATGCTGCTTATAACTTAAAGCAAATCCCTTTAATGCACATTGCCGCAGGTATTCATTTATGGGGCTGTTTTTAAAGTATATGCAGTTCTTGCGATCCTGTGGGTATGTTGTACTCGTGGTCTGGCAAACTTCTTTTCAAAGTGAAATCCCATGCAGGTTTCCTTTAAAATGGGAGCAGTTGGAAGGGGGGTGTCCGTGGATCCGTGATACCTGTGTATATTTGTAGTTTATCTAAATTCCATACAAGGCTTTTAAAATCAAAGCCCCATGTAGGCATCCCCCCCCCCCCCCCGCTCCCTTTTCTTGTGCTGTAAGTATCATGGATGCTTTTACTGCGAGGAGGGGAGTTGCAATGTTCAGCAAAGCTTTTCCCACAGGTAAACAAATGTGTACCCATGAGAAAAACTGGGAAAACTGCCTGCCCTATTCATCAGCTCTTTGAAGAAGGGGCTTCTAGACAATTTGTGGTGCTCTAGACATTTCTAAATTAGTTATCTTAGGGAAAAATAGGCAATAATGTTCCGTCAAAACCATATCGTTAGTCTAAACCCAAATCCATATATTTTTCAAACACCTTTGCTATTTTTCCTATGTTTTGTAAGATCTCTGAGGCAGACACTTTATTTAAAGAGGCAATAATGTTTTTTCAGGTGGGGACAGTGGTACTTGACTTGTAAAATGTTCTTCTAACTTCCATAATGTTGGCAATATGCCGCTTTGACTAAAATGATGAAGTGATATAAAAAAACCATTAAATAAATAACAATAAACATATTTCTATATTTGCATTCTCCTAATTTAAACCATCTTTTATTCTATTAATAATATAGCCCCCATATAAGGGTGTGGTCTGTATAATGATTGATTCCCCGTCTGTAGATAGACTCGTGAGATCCCACAAATAAGTATTCTGTTAGTGCATTCAACCCCTGTATCTGTGAGCAAACAGACACATCAAAGTAAACAGAATTGTTATTGCTTCAGAAACCAGCATTGCTTTAAGAGCAAGGGTTAACTGTAGACAGTGCATACTCGTTTTCAGTTATATCCTGCCCTTAGAATAAAAAATTATGAATAATTTGTAACCTTATATTTATTGGTATCAAGGCCTGGAATGAATTTAATTTACCAGTGAGTGCATTATAACTCTCAAGACTCTAATAACTGAGCCCAGTATTATAAATACTTGAACACTGACGCAGTGGCATAGTGAGGAGAGGACCATGGCCCTGGATGCCAGCCATAGGCGGACATGGGAAGAGAAGCTTTGATTCAGCAAAGTAGGGGCATCATAGCAAAAAGTAAGCGGAGAGCCTTCGAGCCTGTTCTGCCAGGTCCTTACTTCTTGGAAACAGGAAACCTGTGTTGAGGACAGTGGAAGCAGCATGGCCTTGAGTGTGGACATAGATTCAAAGGCCCCATACTTACTTTTTGTTTTAGTGCTGAGGAGATTCTGGACATGTGGGAAGGGAAGCGAGAGAGAGGAGATACTGGATGGGGGAAGAAACGGGGGAGATTTAGTGAGAGGCAAGGTAATAAGAGGCTTGAAGAGAGAGGGACGGGATACTAGAGGGCTGGGATAAGAGCAGGGATGGGCCCAGGGTATCTGATGCCCCAGGCAAACCATTAGTCATGAACCCCACCCCTTCCCTTTCCTTTCCTTCCCAATCCCCTCCCAGGTGTTCAGCATCAACCCTTCCCTACACCTTTGTTCTCTCCTGCCATTGACTAGCCACATCCCTCTCTTCTTGTCAGTTGTCCTTTAGAATCATGTAATCAGGAACGTAGTACAGTCCCGTGAGGAAATGACAGACTGAGATAGCAAGGGTAGAAGGGTGAACAGGAGACTAAGGAGATCAGGCTACTTTTGGAGCCTGATCCCCTCCTTAGATTTCCCCTAGTTCCCAGTTGTGTTATCTGTCTTGATAGACTGTAAGCTCTGATGAGCAGGGACTGTCTCTTACATGTCTCTGTACAGCGTTATACAGATGATAAGTAGTGGTGGTAATAGTAGTAAGGGTTGCAAGTCTTTAGAAGCTACAGTTGAACACTGTTGACTGCATTCTCTTGACAAGACTGAAGGCAGGAGGATAACCACTTCTGAACGGAGTGGAACGGGTAAACGTAGATCGATTGTTTACGTTATCAGAATATAGAAAGACTAGGGGACATGCAATGAAGCTACAGGGTAAACTATTTAAGACTAATAAGAAAAAATATTTTTTCACTCAACGTGTAATCAAACTCTGGAATTTGTTACCGGAGGATGTAGTAAAGGCTGTTAGTGTAGCTGGGTTTAAAAAAGGTTTGGACAAGTTCCTGGAGGAAAGGTCCATAAACCATTATTAAGAAGTGACCGAAGATATCAATGCTTGACCCAGTACAAGCATTGTGGAACTTGTGTCTCTTGGGGAAACTGCTAGGTACATATGACCTAGATTGGCCACTGTTGGAAACAGAATACTGGGCTTGATGGACCTTGGTCTGGCCCAGTATGGCATATCTTATGTTCTTATGTTGTCCCCTTCTTCGGCACACTAAGGTTCATCTCATAGTATGACGCTGGCAGACAACAGTATTTCTGTATGGATAAATCCCTGTTTTCCGATCTTTTCAAAATGAAACATAATACCATTGATTCCCAGTATTGTATGGGGTATAAAATTATTCATATAACACAGAAGTATTCATTAGCTATTTCAGTATGTGTCACTGTGCAATCATCTCTTAAACAAAACTAGGTAGCACCACTTCAAAGTGTCAGTAAACTAAGTTACTGCACAGGCAGCTTGCTCATATCCGATTTATCACCAAACACGGGCAATGCATGAAATCTTTATTCTTGCTTCTTTTTCCATGAAAGGGTGTTGCAGGATTTGTAGTTGCTGTTGTCAGATGTATGATTTGTGGATTTTGGTGTTTTCCGTTATTTCCAGAAGTAAATTATACCATAAAAGTCTCCCTTAAGATGGCCATTCATTTGCCTGATACTTTTATTTCCTTGAAGAAATCTTTCCTGATCCAAATATGCCAACTTGGTTCTTTTAAGACATTTAACACTAAAGCATCAAGCACTTTGAAGGATCAAAAGGTAGCTAAATCACTGCAGGTGAATTCTAGCCAGGCAGCGGTGAGCAGAATATAAATTGTTTATAGAAAGTCACATTTATATTGTCATAGCGAACCATCTTATTCATTTTTTTAAGTTTTGTTCTTTTATATGACAGATACAAAGTTTTCCAGAAGCTTAAAACTCATCTCTTCTACTGCGGAAGTGCAAGTCATTCCGAGAAACCTTATAATAGAGTAACTAGAAAATGACCTGGATGAGATTTTATATCTCCTTTTGTAAAACGGTGGTTTCTTTCTATAATAATAATAATTTCTCTTTACTGTAGTGAAAAAGGTTTTGTACCGATAAATATTTAATCACAGGGAAGCCCTTTTACTAAAATGTGTTTTTTGCATTTACCACGCATTATCGGCACACCTGCAGAATATCACAAGACTAAACAAACAACTTCAAGAAGAGCTCCTTCACTACTGGCGTCCACTCTTTGGAACTCCCTCCCAAAAAGCCTGAGGGCATTAAATGACATCATAGACTTCCGCAAGGCCCTTAAAACCCTGCTCTTTACAGAAACCTATGAGCAGACAGACAACAGTCTATACCCGAACGGTAATGCAACTACCTCCGCCAACGCGATACCCACTCATCCCAACTAGACATACGAGTTCATTGTATAATGATGTTAAGTACCCTCATGCTAAATGTAACCCTCCAATTGTTTATGTTTATGTTTATTTCACTTGATATACCGCCTTTCAAAAAAAGAAATCAAGGCGGTTTACAATTCCAAACACATAAGAAAGAGGGCCAGAGGCACCGAAAGGGAAAAGAAGTTACAATATCAGACAGGATAGTGGAGAGTATAGTCAAGCATACAAACATACAGAAAGAGACGAGATTGAAAGAGAGGAGAACACAGGACTAAACACTGGTAGAGGGTAGGTCAAATGCATTGTTAAAAAGATGGGTCTTTAACTGAGTTTTGAAAGTGCTGTAATTTTGTTCAAGTCTGAGGGAGGTGGATAGGAAGTTCCAAAGGGCAGGACCAGCAAAGAAAAATGCAGAGTTACGGGTGGTTTGGAGGTGGGCACGTGCAGGGGAAAGAAGATAAAGCCGATTGATATGCATAGACCGGAGAGAATGACCAGGAGTGTGAAACTGTAGAAGATCGGACAAGTACTGTCTAAATGTTATTAAGTACACTCATGTTAAATGTAACCCTCCAATTGTGATGTGACCACTTTGATTGAAGGATAAGGTGGTATACAAATCTGTCTAAATAAATAAATAAATTAAGGGCAAAAACTAATGAATGGTAAGTGGAACAGCCCTCTGCTAATTGTCAAGGGCGTGCCCAGCATGTTCCTGTCAGTTACCACACTGAAAAGTTCCCTAATGTGTGGCAATGGGATTAATTAATGTGGGTGAACTTTATACTGCCCATTCAGGTGGACTTAAGTGCACCCACACTGACTGCAACATTGACAATTAGCATGCAGTAATACCTCATGCTATCCGCAATGTGCAGTCGCCACCCAGTCATCGCCTTATTGCGCACAAAGTGACTAGCGTGGGACTGTTACTGCACGGGTTGTTTTTAGCATGTGGTAGCTCAGCATGGGCCCATGCTAACCACGTGCACGTTAATGGTTAGTGCACTTTAGTAAAAGGGCAACAAATTTGGATTTCCCGTCTCTCTAATGACCGTTCCAGCTAGGAATTCACAAAACTACTGTGCAACTTACTGATCAGATTTTCAAAAATTACTTGCTAAGAATGGAGATCCAGAAACCTAATTCAGGATCATTATAATATTTTTGTCTGTGGTCCACTGTTCCCTCTAAGCTGTGCACGTGTGCGTGCGCACACACCTCGCCGAGCGAGCGCACATACTTTACAACAGAGCGCACAAAAACTACAGTTCTGATTCTGATAGAAAACAACACAGACATCTTAAAATTTAAAAGTTGTGATTGTAATTACTAGAAATTTTCCGCTTCATTTAGTAATCGTCTATTTTCATTTAATTTGATTAAAATCAATGTGGTGTAGTGACGTGTAGTCAAATTTTAAAGTATATAACTCCGAGTGTCGTTATGTGGCGCACAAAAATTTAACCTTCCTTCAAAAGCTGCACGTCTGATATTTTATGCTGGGGAGGGATTTTTATATGTACTTGCATATGCAGGGAAAATAACCCAAAAGGTTTGTGCACAGTGTGATGTGAAAAGGGGCACATCAGAGCAATCCCAGGTTTTAGTCAATGGAGGGAGCTCTGGGGATCAGCGAGGGTGTACCTCGGAGCAGTGCCCGTTACTGATCACTAGAAGGAGCAACTATAGGAGCAGAGCTCAAGGAAACCAGGCTTTCTTAAGCTCCCCATTAAGCGGAGGCTACCTTAATAATGAAGTAACTCTGACAAACAAGGTAGCAGGCTGAAGCAGTGCAGGGGCAGTTAAAAACGGGGCCCTGGGAAGGAAGCGATTGCAAGCTGCAAAGTCCTGTCACAAGGTGAGAAAGGGAGAAACTTCCAGGCAGGACCCAGAGAGACGGTGTTTCTCCCAGCCTTGGGGACAGAGGCAAAGCAGGGGAGAAACCTCCAGGCAGGGCCCAGAGAGACGGTGTTTCTCCCAGCCTTGGGGACAGAGGCAAAGCAGGGGAAAAACCTCCAGGCAGGACCCAGAGAGACGGTGTTTCTCCCAGCCTTGGGGACAGAGGCAAAGCAGGGGAGAAATCTCCAGGCAGGACCCAGAGAGACGGTGTTTCTCCCAGCCTTGGGGACAGAGGCAAAGCAGGGGAGAAACCTCCAGGCAGGGCCCAGAGGGTGGGTGCTTCTCCCAGCCTTGGTGGCAGGGGCAGAACAAGGAGAAGCCTCCTGGAAGCGTAAGGAGGAGGACGCTACTCCATAATCTCTGAGAGAGAGAAAGGAGGTGGGGAAGAAAGAGCCCACATTAACGCCTACTCTGGAACATTTAAAAGTGCATTGAAGCTAGAAGGAGGACAGTGCTCCATAATCATGGAGAAGAGACGTGGGAAGCAAGCAGCCCATAGGTAAGCCTGCTTTGGAACAGTTGAAAGTGCACCGAAGCATAATTCTTTGTACTTTCTTCTCCATTGAGCTAAGAGGTCTGAAAGAAAGACCTGTAGTTGGATGGAGAACCATACAAATTGTTTTTCACTTGGACCATATTTTTTTTTTAAGTGCCATCAACTCAATTCTGACTCCTAGTGACCCAACAGCCCCTGTGTTTTCTTGGAAAGGTATGACTGGAAATAGATTGCCAGGCCTTTTCGTTCGAGGCAATGGAGGATAAACTCTTGCCCAAGGTCACATATCTTATTACCATTTCTGAGGTTCTCACTGGTATTACAACCTGAATAAAGTCTATCTATTTTGCTGTTAAACGGGCTGATGCAGAAAACTAGCATGGCATTTATGTGCAGATAACACAACTTTTAGGCACAAATTACCGTCATGCCAAATGCAGAAAAGAGATGGACGTGCACGTAAACAGCATGGGAAAAACAAGTGCACACATAACGCCAAGAGTATTTCAATTATAGGCAAATAACAAAATGCAATGCTAATATCATCTGCGCCCAATGCAGAGAAACTCATAGAGGATTTTGTAACCAGCCTTAGCGCCAGTATCTCTATGCCTAGGTCTGAGGTGGCTTAAACATGTTGTGCATGCCCCGACAGTATTTTGATGGCATTGGGGGTTTTCCCCAATGCCTGGATTATCTGAGGCAAAGTGTCAGTGGTACCAATCCCCTCTTCCTGCCCAACTAAAACTAGCCCTAGGGGCCCAGCGGCCCCAGTCCCCCCACCAGCCCTGTTAAAAAAGAACCGTGGCGGCACAGCAGCCCTGATACCCGCCCCCCTCACCTGCCCAATTTTAAAAAACCTGGTGGTCCAGCAGCCCTGATCCCCCCTCCCATCCAATTAAAAAAAATCTTTGTGGCCCAGCACTGCTGATCCCCCTCACCTTCCCAATTAAAAATAAACATGGTGACCCCCTCCCCCTCCCGGTACCCTTTCAAAGGAGCGGATGCGCTGCCCATGTGCTTCCGCTCTTACACCGCCATCTTGAAAAATGGCAGCACGTGGCCCCATGCGATGCATCCTGGGATGCAGCTGGGCAGGGTTGGATGGCCATATAAAGCAGCCTTATACGGCAGTCTGACCCTGGCCAGAACATCCCAGGATGCACCATGCGGGGCCAGATGCTGCCATTTTTCAAGATGGCGGCGCAGCAGCAGGAGCATGTGGGCAACACTCCTGCTCCTTTGTAAGGGTCCCAGGAGGGGAGTGCGGGGTTAGGGGCCCCTGGGCTACCAGGGTTTTTTTTTAAATTGGATGGGTGGGGGGATCGGGGCCTCTGGGCCACCAGGGTTTTTTAAAAATTGGATGGGTGGGGGGATTGGGGCCAGGGATTTGCTTTCTGTCAATGGCACTGCCCCCCCCCCCCCCGACAGTATTCTTATGGCATCGGGGGCTTTGCCCGATGCCTGGATCTTCTGAGAGGACGTTTGACTACTTCAGATGATCCTGGCATCGGGGAAAGCCTCCGATGTCATCAAAATAGGGCGCATATGAAAATTAGCCATGTAGTGCCCCTGTATCTGTGGGAGAGGATGCCAGACTTGCGCTGGCTTCTGTGATCATGTATTTGGCTTGCTCTCCCAGTTTATTGCTGCTATTTGGGCCACAGTTTAACGTGTGGCTAATTTGCATATGCGCCCCTTTTTGCATGCCAGTGCTAAAGTCGCGTGCTAGCTGTGTGCTGTATAGAGGAGTACAGAGTTGATAGCTTGCGACTTCAGAGCCGGCTTTCTGCATAGGCCCGAAAGTACTTTGTTTTGGATTAAACTAGAAGAATAAAAGTTTATGTTACCAGTGTGTATGTTTGCAGCTCCAGTTTGTGCTGCGTGGAAAGGGACCTGCTATCAAAGAAGGCAATGCTTCAGGGAGATCATTCCTCACAAGTGTTTAAAGTGCCCCCTAGCTGTGACAGTGGTAAACAGCACATGTACATGTAAGCTATGTTCCCAAAAAGCTGCCTGCTCCTCCCACCAGCAACAGCATGGGCAGAGGAATCCCGGGCAGCTTCACAGGAACATTGTCTATACGTGCATGATTCCTTGGGGTAATTTTCTAATGTAAATATAGGCATAATTTTGTTCTGGAAATTGTCCAGTATCCACACAGAGAAAGTGTGCCTGCACTCGGCTATAAAATTACTCCTAACTGCATAGGGTAACTGTAATTTTTTCAACTCGCAGACAATCCTACGACTGTAAGGTTAAGTCCTTAATCTGGGTGAATTGGACCCAAGAAGATTAAAAAATGTATGAAAAAATCATGTTAAGCAGCTAGTGCAGGAAAAGGTACGTTTAATAGGGTAACATGGGTTTACTGTGGTTTGGGCACCATAATAAAAATGTAGCACAAGGCCCCCGGGCAGCACGTGTCAGGGTGGGGACAGAAGGCATTCTCAGTGCATTGTGGCCAGCGCGGACAGTAGTGGACCATGCTAATCATGGCAGATGGCGCAAGTGCAACTAATGTCATCTCAGTGGGTGGCATTAGTTGCATTTGCGGCCCAGTCTCCAAGGTACTGCACGGCCTTCCTGCAATAACTGCAGGGGGCTGGATGTATATGCCGCCCTGCACTTAGCGAGGAGACCCACACACTGAGAATGCAGTGCACGTGCATGTTATCAGTGCAGGGATTCATAAGCATGCCCTAAAGTGCCTTTGTGCGGCAGGGAATAGCCTCGGACCGTGCCTCATGTTAACACGTTCGTTAACACAGAGCCGTTAGTCAGCTTAGGAGGTGCAGATACGCATCATACATTATCTGCCATGCAGTTAACGTGTGCTAACAAAGTTTCCTCTGTGCTAACTGCATGGCAGTCCTCCCAAAAATGCTGAGAAAGCCCTCAACAGTTACCTCAGAGGTATTGCAGTTACCATATGTTACTTTTGGCTATTAAAGTGTGGCAACTACGAAACCTTAGCATACCTTAGTAAATAGGTATCAGCTTTGCTTTGGAGTTCTGCGGATGGAGAATTTCATATGTTTATTTGCGGGAAGAGGAAGATCTTAGGGATGGGGATAAGAGAACGAAGGAAGATTGGATGTAAGGAGGCAGAAAGAGAAAGAATTAGGGATGGAGGATGGAGAGCGGAGGAGCAGGGGTGGGAATTCAGAAAGAGAGGAAGAGGCAAAGAAAAGGAGCAAGGAGTAGAGATTCTGAGAGCTTGGGCACCACTAAGAAGGAGATTCTGAGAGCTTGGGCACCACTAAGAAGGAGATTCTGGGATCTTGGGCACCACTAAGAAGGAGATTCTCGGATCTTGGGCACCACTAAGAAGGAGATTCTGAGAGCTTGGGCACCACTAAGAAGGAGATTCTGAGAGCTTGGGCACCACTAAGAAGGAGATTCTGGGATCTTGGGCACCACTAAGAAGGAGATTCTGAGAGCTTGGGCACCACTAAGAAGGAGATTCTGGGATCTTGGGCACCACTAAGAAGGAGATTCTGGGATCTTGGGCACCACTAAGAAGGAGATTCTGAGAGCTTGGGCACCACTAAGAAGGAGATTCTGGGATCTTGGGTACCACCAAGAGTGAAGAAGGAGATTCTGGGATCTTGGGGCTCAGCCAGAATGATAAAAAGGTGTCATCCCTCCTCTAGCCCTAGTGTTGCTCCCCATCACTTCGCAACTCCCTTTCCTCCAGAATCCTCTCTCTCTCTTGCTCTGTCCAACCCAGAGCACTTTTTCCATCCCTTCCTGTTCACATCATAGGCATGCATAATACCCTCCCTCTAGCTCTTCTTTCACACAACCCCCAGCCCTTCTTTTACATAACCCAAATCCCCAGTTTGTATATTCTCACAGCCTCCCCCCCTCCCCCCACACTTCTCTTTCGCAGAAATCTTTCCTTTGTCGCCCACACTGATGCAGAAACAGGAGGAGGAGGGGGCAGCACACCAGGCTGTGTCCTCCTCTGCAAGACTAGGGTTTGACTGGTGCTGTGAGCCAGGCAGTTCAAAGAAACAGTCAGCTCTGGGAAACAGAGAAGCACACTGCCTGAGGTGGTACCCTCTCTTCCTTGTGCTGCTGCTGCCCAGTCAGCATGGGAAGCTGGGTATCAGCTGGGGAGGGAGGAACGTGCATTGCCCATCAGCCACCAGCTCCCCAAACTGGCTCAGACCACTTATCTTCTGCGGTGATTCCACAGCCCTTCCCATAGCCAAGGTTGCATCCTCCATGATTTGCAAAGAACAGAAGAGAATATGCCGATGATATTATGTTGTTTACCCCAGTAAACATAAAAAACCCAGTCTATCACAGCATTATTGACTGCATCCTCGAAGCCGAGTCCTAGCTTTGTGAGAACAACCTCCAAATCAACTTCAAAAAAACTGAAATTAAGTTCACAACAAGAAACGAAAACTTCACCCCCTCCCCCCCCCCACTGAAATCAAGATACAAAAAACCACCATTCAAGTAAAACAGGAGGTGAAATACCTGGGAATCATCTTGGATAAATCCCTCAGTATGTCATCCCATGTAAGACATACAGCCAGGACTATATTCTTTAAACTAAGGTCCAGCCAGAACCTAAGACCTCTTCCATTTCCGAACTGTAGTCCAAGCGCTTATAACTCCGCACTGGGACTACTGCAACAGTTTACTCCAGGGTCTGCCCAAAAAGACAATCAACACCTTACAACTAGCCCAAAATGTGACTGCCCGAATAATAGCCAAAGCGCACCTGACAGATCATATTACATTGATCCTTAAAGATCTGCATCGGCTTCCAATAATGAGTAGAATAAAATATAAAGTAATAATTACCACTTTCAATCATAACATCTCACCCTCCTTCCTCACATCTAAGATTCACATGCAAGCAGAGACTAGGAGCAGAAGAAACAGCAATCTAAACATACTCGCAATACCATCACCAGTCCGTAGAACAAAACAAGTAACCAGCAACAGGGCCTTCACTTACACTGCACCCAAACTATGGAACCTTCTGATCTATCAAAGACCTCCAAACGTTTAGGAAAGAACTAAAGACACTACTGTTCACCGAATACTATAACAACAATGCCTAAAGTACATCCTGTTTACCCTTGTCCCATAACCAATTTAAATGTATATAGTTGATGTTATTTATATATGATGTTAATAGCTCCCTACATAAGGGCTCCAGATCTTGGCAGCTGTTTTGTAAATAGTTTAAAAGTTTGTTATGGTTCGTTGTACTTGTTCTCTGTAACTGGTTTGTTCAATGTAAACCGCCCCTGATCTCTGGAAGCGGTGCTATATAAAAACCAAATAAATAAATAAGAATATAGAACTTCATCTTGCCTGGCAATGTGGTTTACGTCTGCACTTGAAGGGTTGTGGGGGTGTCTTAGTGATGGTATTGTGGCACCCACATCACAGTACCCTCAGTCACCGAAGCATGGTGGTCTTTGCACAAAAAGAGCTTTGGGAATGAAGTGCTGTTAATTATCTTCTGTTTGCTAATATGTCTGTGGGTGAGGAAGTAAAGGTGGGGGAAGATGGTACGCTCTGATCTGGCTGAAACTAAAGCAATTGATCTTACTCATAAGTTGTAATATAATAAGGTGATACAGGAACGTTTTAAACCCTCTTTTGTGGCGGGCTGAAATAGTTTCACAGATGGTTAAGCACAAAAAAATAGAATTACGCACACCCTCTCTAACCAGCTTCGGAATCACTGACTAACCCATCCATTCTTTTCTTTTCTCATCTGCTGTTGTCTTACCCACACTGCTGAAGAGGAACCACTGAGTTACAAGAAACCGAGCACCTTCAGAGGAAATGTTTCAACTTTGCCATCGTGGTGGGGGGGGGAATGAAGTGGTTAGTGTTTTGCATAAATGTGAAGAGCACCTTCTACTACATCCTTTATCAGGCCCGGAATGACTAATGTCAGACCACAGCGTCCTTTTGAAAGTCAGAGCCTGTTCTGTGCTCTCTCTCAACCTCTGTGTATCGCTTTCTTGCCTCTTTTGTCCCCTTGTAAGTTTTTCATTTCATGCCGCACAGCCCTTTTTAATATTTATCAGCATGCTGTCTCCAACTTGATACATTTGTACTGCACAGAAATTGATTTTCAAGAGATGTGTACTGGATTTTTCATTCACTTATGGGGGTTTGAGAAACACACATTTGCATAAAAATAATCTTTAGTGAGCTGGATTTTTGAGAGTGTTAAATGTATAAATATCTATGCACTGTAAGGGCATATTTTTAGAAGAAATATCCCAGTGTACACACACATTATGTATTCATTTCATTTTTTATATTTGTGATGGTAGTGTGTGTCTGTTTTAGAATGCGTTTGGTTTCCGTATTGCCGCGTGCCGTAGTCTGTGCCCTGCATTAGTGACAGCTGACAAACAGAATGGAATATTGATGCTCTGTTTATAGAGTGTCCTTTACGGAACTGCATCATCTCGATATATCATTTGTCCTTTTTCACTTGTTGCCACTTTTACCGTGCTTCGAAATTCTGACTCATGCCCTTGATTTTACCTTTAGAACGAGCTGCTAGCTAGGTGTGCACAGTCCTATGCAGGAGATCTAAGTCTGATTCCTGAGCTTGGTGAAGAGGCAGGGTAGGAGAGAATCTTAGCCATTGCATTATAAGGGCACTTACCGGTCGAACTCTGAATTTCACAAGTAGCCATAATCTGCGGCTGCTGGCCAAAAGATTGTCATTACAATGGATGGACTGGATAAAAGGGTAGGGAGTACAGAGTATCACTTCCAAAATAATCTAGGCAGCGTGGTCCATAAAACTGAATAAATAATATTCTACAGTATCGGAAAAGTGGCCATTTTTCTCAGGCTAAGTATTCTGGATATTTTGTAGTCCATATGATGTCACTTCAAGGCACTGTGACATCATATGATATACTAACTGGCTATATGGTGGGTTATTACAGCCATTTATAGATGCAACAATGCAGTTTTCTAATGCAAAATGATTTGGGGAAGGGATGGTCCAGTTTGTGATGAGATCCTTATGATATTTAGGAAATGTTCTGAGCTGAAGAAGAGGAGGCATTTGCTCTAACAGTAGCATCGAGACCCGAACAAAGACAGAGGCCCGATCCATGCTGGATATCTGATAATCTACTCCAGGCGCAAGCTCCTTTAACAGATATTTCTGCAATCGTGAATGTTTATCTTTTAATTTTGTCACTGCTGAGTATTAAACACAATTCCACCAAATTAAAGGTCAATAAACCACTGCTTTTATCATAGATGATTATTACTGATTTCAGTTTTGGTTTAAGGATGCTAACATCTCCACTGTTCTGCTCACTCTTCTGCTCTATCCTATCTCAATTGTCTGAGCGTTTGTTTTATTATCAACCTAAAAAAGATATGAAGGAACCAGCTGTTTGCTTTAGAACACATTAACTTCTTTATCACATTAATACTGACGCATATCTTATTTCCCAGTAGCAGTAACAAAACCATTCAAATCTTTCCCTCACAGGACAATATCTTTAATAGCTTCTGTGTGTTTCCTATTTTTGGCTGTTTCTGTATAAACAGGGTAATCTAATGGCTTTCTGAGCCATCTACACTTGGCAGGAAGTCAGAAAATCACTCATTTCTATGGCTGGCTTACATGCCAAGAAAAAAAAAAATGCTCACATTTTTATTGCCGAAACATCTCTTAAAGTTGTCTTTCATAAATGTTATATGGCTATCATTTCGAATATTGTAACACCTCGACAGGAAATTATTTATTGTATTAAGATACAAAACGGAGGCAAAATATGTTATCCCACATGCACTGCTTAGTTTGAACTCTTTTATCTAGCGAATTAGTACACCACATATTATTTTTAATGATAAAAGAATTTTCTCATACCTCAAACTTAGAAAAATCTTCAAATTTTAAGTAGGGTAGGGAAATGCATTAGCCCCTGTTGTATTTATCAATCTGCTGCATGCATGTTATTCTGTGAATTGTTATAGCATTAATGAAACTTATCCGTATCTCTCTTTTCCTACCGGATGGGTAGGAAAACGAAGATCATCTTACTGACTTTGTGAATGAGTCTCTGTGGTTTTATTAACCCATCTCAAGCATTTTTGCCTTCATACCTGAGCAAGACTACATTCGGCTTCTACCAGTTAACCCCTTACAAAGACCATGGCTGCTAACAGCAGCATACTCCTGCACTGTGATGAATTTATGCCAGAGACTTATACTGGGGTTTACTAAGCAGCGACCGTGCGATATGTGTGCCAAGGTTCTGTGTTATTCAACAGGGCCTCGGCACACATACCGAACAGTCGCTACTAGCGCCGTTTACTAAACACACCCCTTAGTCCTGCCCCACTAAATTTTCAGACATATGTCATGGAGCAAGTTATCAAAAATTAGGAAATGTCCAGTCGATGCTGAAAATGTCATCATCTAGGCACATCATAGTGATTTTATAAAGTAATTTTAGCCCATCTGTCACAATAAATGCATGTAAAATTATATCAGGTGTAAAATGGCACGAGTGTGCATACTTTTATTGTACATGCTGCTGGGAGTGTGCTCAGGGCAGAGTGCAGTTAGAATCATGAAATACGCTAATCTATGCACGTACTTTTGTACTCAGTGCATGGACATTTAGCATGTATAATGTCCATGCTTTCAATATAGGTATTCATTTGCGCTAGTATTTTATAAAGACACATAGGTACCTATATCTTTATAAAATAGGGCCAAAATAGACACCTTCTTGCCCTCTAAACCTCTGTGCCTTGTTATAAAATTTTATAACAGTACCCTGGGTGTAAGTCCTAAAAGGTGCTTATATTATATAAAGGCAACATAAGCACTCCTAGATCCAGCCCCAATATTACTGAAATTTACACCTGCTCTAAAAAAGTAATAAATTTGTGCATGTGCTTTGTGTCCACGTATATTTTGTAAACTGCATGTGCACATCACAAATCTTTCTGCACTCCCAACCTACATTCCGGGGATTGCTTTTATTCAGATTGCATTAAAGTAGCCACACTTGTTCTGCATGCCTTTGATTGCATGATCTTCCAAAAGCCCTTTGAAATGTGTACCATCAGCTTTATACGTGGAAAAGGCTTTATCAGACTTCCCCCATAGAGGGCAATAAAAACATTTCCAGACGTTTAACAGTGTTTGCCCATAGAAATTGCCTTTTTGGCTGATTATTGCCCGCCCTGTATGCCACTAAGTAACTGTGTTTCTCAACAACATACATACTTTTATACATAGAGGAAGTATTTTTATAAAGCAAAGTCCATGTGAGTAGCCTGCTTTATATGCAGAAAAGGCTCTTAGCAAATTGTACAGCCAAATAGATGCATCCCTGGATGTGCACCAACAAGAGCTTGCTTGCTTTTCCGTCATCTGTGTGCAGGGGTGTTCTATCGGCAGAGCAGGGGCAAAATTGTCATCTGCACATGTAGTTTATAATAGTTCAGGGGCATATTAAGCAGCAGAGGCCATTGCTGTTAAAATGACTGTTCGTTGCCGCTTTAACTTAAAGCCAGATATTCAGCATCAGGGCCATATCCAGCCATCAGATAGCGGTTTAGCTAGATATTCAGATATTTAGCTGACTGGCTAGCTAAACTTCCTAAAAGTAGGACTGCCTTTTTCTGTCCTAGCTTTAGGCCTTTCAGTTAGCCGGTTATAAACTCAGTATCACCGCTGACCGTCTGATTATTTATTTATTTATTAACATTTTTTATATACCGCACTATTCGTTATCAGCGCGGTTTACATGGAACAAGAAACCTCAGACAAGTTACATTTATCTGGTCATTATAGTTAACAGGAAAATCAACTTGGATAACAGGAGCAACTATTTACAAAACAACTATTTACATAACAGTGATTAATGTTGTAGCCCCTGAAATGCTCCGATGCTCACCAGTTAGCGCTGAATGTCCCAGTGAGCAGCAGTTACACGGTTTCAGGTCTTTTCATACGCCCCCTCCTTGGTGTGTACATATATAGAGTCCATGCACACATTTCTAACTTTGGAACAGGTGTAAAGTCGCGTGAGAGAGTTTGTGTACTACTGGGCATTATCATAGAATCCTATGTCAGAAAGATCCGTGGGCGCCTATGTTGCCTTTAAAAAAATAAGGAGGTGCCTTTGTGAACATTTCATATAGCATCCTTTTTATGGACGTACTCCCATACTGCAGAGGTGTTCCTGGGAACACGGGGAGGTAAAGACGGGAACAATGCGCATAGTTATATTATACAAAACAAAGAAAACAGGCGATAGTCAAAGCACAATTATTTTTTTTGTTGTTGTATTTATTTTGGATTTAAAACTCAAGATGAGGGACAGAGGCAATAAGTATTTCCAGAGCCCAATAGCCTCATTTGCTAAAGTGGATTATACATACTTCAATGTGCGCTAAATAAAAAGTCCCTTTGCATTTGGGCCTATTTGCCAACTGTGCACTTAACTTGAATTAACAGGCATAAACTGGTCAATGTACAGTTGTAAATGAGGCTCTTAATTTGCATCTGAGACAGTGGATGTTGAAGAGACATGCCCCAGGTCACAAGGAGCAGTTCTGCTTTGATTATTGCTGTAAACCCCAGAGGTTAAAATATCCCTGGAGTTGTACCTATGTGGGCAGTTTTGATAATTGTCCCTATAAGATTTAAATTACCTTAAAGAATGGTCACATTTAATAATGTAATGAACTTACACGGGTATGCCTTGCAATTAACCCCTCTCACTTCCAAAAGTGCATACCCCAGATGTCATGTTCAGGCGGCACTAGGAACCTCTTACTGGCCTGGTTACTGGAAAAATGTCTCTTCCAAGATGATCTATGAGCATATGTAGTAGGGAGCATCATACAGCCTGTCCTCCCCAAAATTAACCCCATGTGCCTAACTCTACGCTATATGCTAGTAATATAGACATTTATGCAAGATGCATTTCTAAATGTTTAGGCATGCCTTGTTTTTTGTAGAGTACCACAGAAATACTGTTAGACAATTCAGCAAAAACAGAATTATTCCAATATAGAGTTTGTGTTAAAAGTGAAAACTTCAGACAATAATTATTAGCATTTAAACTACTTTATACTGTTATTTCAAGCTAAATGTAACATGTATACAGGAGGACTAAAAATATCTGCAGTAAACAGCATTGTAAATTGTAACCATCACTTATTTTCTCATGAAAATTTGACAAAAAAAATATATTTTTTTCTATTGTGGATATAACTTGTTAACACTTAACATAAAAAAGCAGTAGAAACACTTCAAGACAAAACGTCTTGCTGCTAAGATACTTTAATACTTGGTGCAGGACTAACCATGCAAATAAAATTGCATCTGGACAGACAAAGGAACAATGTATTCACACTGTCCCTTTAGATGGCAGATGAACTTTAAGGGACCGATATTCAAAGGCACAATGCCTGATGTCTTTCTCTAATGATCTCTCTCTTCACATGATGTGTCCAAAGTATGAAAGTCGAAGTCTTGTCATCTGAGCTTCTAAAGAAAGTTTAGGTTTGATCTCCTCTAATACCAACTGGTTTGTTCTTCGGGCAGTCCATGGTGTACACAATATTCACCGCCAGCACCATAATTCAAAGACATCAATTTTCTTCCTGTCTATTTTTTTCACTGTCCAACTTTCGCATCCATATGATGTTATTGAAAATACAATGGCTTGAACGAGTCGTATCTTTGTATGGACAGAGACATCTCTGCTCTTGAGAATCTTGTCTAGGTCCTTCATAGCCATTCTGCCAAGAGCAATGCGTTGTTGGATTTCTTGACTGCTTGTTGCTTCTTTAGACAGATCATTAGAAAAAGACATCATGCTTGGCAAGGGAGAAGATCAACGCAAAAGAGGAAGGCCAGCAATGAGAGGGATCAATACAATAACAGCAGCTACGGGTGCCAGTCTGTCAACAATGAGCCGCCTAACTGAAGACTGAATACAATTTAGGACAACTATCCACAGGGTCACTATGAGTTGACGCTGACTCGACAGCACTTAACAACAACAACATTCAAAGGCACTTATCCGATTAGCTTAATATTCATTGGCGTTATCTGAATAATACGAGGGTGTTCTGGGGACAGATTTGGGGCGGAGCCAGTATTTATTTTCCGCAGCACTGTCTGAACAAAAATCTGCATAATTTAGGAGAGAAAAAAAAGTTATCTTAAATGGTGTGCAGATTGATTATCTGGGATAGTGACTGTATATCACTGGATACTGGGCCTGAGCAGCAGAGAAGGGCATTATGCTTCTTTTTGCTGTGCATTCAGAGTGGGATGGAGGCATGAAGGACCAGAAAGGTGACTAGGAGTGAGGGAGTTTGTAAGCACTGCCACCTTGGGACAACCAGCCCTTCAACTTCCCAAGCCAAGCTGCTTGGATGCAAACACCTTGTCTCCCACAACAGTTTTATGGGAAGGGGCAGAAAATTAATAGATAAAATCCACAAATAGGAGAGTAATATAATAAGACTTGGCTTTCAAGAATTGGTCTTTTTACACGAGAACATAACATATTAAATTTAATACAACAGTTTTATTTTAAATAGGAATTACAGTACAGTACCATAAGGCTGCAGGGAGTCTAAGACTAAGAACATGTAGAAAAGGGCCCTATGACACATGTTTACTAAGCCCCGTGTCGATAATGCGTGTTTGGGTCGTGCTACTAGTACTGGGCTTTGCGCTAAATTCAAGTGAGTGGCTACATCTGTCCCCCTGCATTTTCCGTGGCACATTGTGGTAAAACAGTCACTAGAATAGCTAACACCAGCCACTGAGGTGGCGTTAATTGCATCTATAATACGTGCACTGAGCAGAAGTAGCCTACATTCCCTAGGAATGTCCTTGTGCTGCCCAGTGTCTGCTCTGACGTGCACTGCAAAGGTAGTGAGGTTTTTAGCCCAGTGCCGATAGCAGGCACTACCCTGGTAGTACGTATTAGTAGCCATGCTTCTATATGTGAGACATTTGTAATCATCTAGCAACCAAGAGAAAAGGAGTATTACAGAATATTATTCTCCAAGAAGATGTTTTTCTTTCATCATTAAGCTTTTCAACTGTATATGTAATTATAATGGAAGACAGAAAAATATAGACTTGGCTATTAAAATAAAATATATCTTTGAATGTAAAAGAGTGTAATCCCCTGTTGCTGCCCTTTTAGGTAGGGCCGATGCTACCATTAGGCTAATCAGGTTGTCGCCTAGAGCATCAGCCCTCCAGGGGCATCCATTGCCTCTGCTGATACCCCTCTCAGGACCTGCAGTGGTGGCAATGGCCAAAACAGCCCCATGGGGCTGTTTTCTTCTGCCTCTGCTAGTTCCCGATGCTGACTTCCTGATTGCAAACAGGTAGTCGGCATCAGTCAGTCCAAGGGGCAGTAGCAAACAGCCCAGCGGCGCTGAAGTTGTAAGGTAAGTGCCATTGCTGCAGGTCCTAGAGAGGGGCAACAATGGGTGCCAGAGGGGGGTTGGGGCACAAGGGATGAGGTTTGCCTAGGGCATCTCATCTCTTTGCATTGGCCCTGCACCTAAGTGTAAATATGGTGCCTTTTTTATGAAGGCAGATATTATGAGCAATTCATCATGGAGTTAATTCCTCAAAAACT
The DNA here is from genome assembly GCA_033557465.1 of Ichthyophis bannanicus. Taxonomy (NCBI): domain Eukaryota; kingdom Metazoa; phylum Chordata; class Amphibia; order Gymnophiona; family Ichthyophiidae; genus Ichthyophis; species Ichthyophis bannanicus. Next base: position 103,801,743 of record CM066034.1, on the reverse strand, counting down.
GTATCCCATCAACTCAAAGCTTTTCAAAGAAACAAAAGTGATCCTTAGGAATCTTTTCAGAAAGTGGTAACAGGATGCTGTAAAGATACTATGAGGCGTCGGTGTTTTTACAAAATAGTAGCAGAAATGGCATCTAGATTGAAGTTGCATATATTTACGCATACTTTGAATCAAACCTAAATGTTAGAGCATTAAGTATGTGCATATTTTATCTAAAGACACGTAAGCTATGACTGGCCAAAATCCTCTTGTATTTTAACAACTTTGAATAATTTTGTGTCATCTGCTAATTTGATTACCTCACTCGTTATTCCTATTTCCAGGTCATTTATGAATATGTTAAAAAGCAGCGGGCCCAGCACAGATCCCTGGGGTATTCCACTATTCACCTTTCTCCACTGGGAAAATTGGCCAGTTAGCCCTACTCTCTGCTTTTTATCTTTTAACCAGTTCCTGATCCACAATACTACACTGCCTCCAATCCCATTACTTTTTAATTTCACCAAGAGTCTGTCATGATGGACTTTGTCAAAGGCTTTCTGAAAATCCAGATACACTATATCAAATGGCTCACCTTTTTAACTGCTAGCAGCAACATTATATATGTTCTAATCCCTTGGCTTTTAAGATATACTCTATATGTATAAATTTTTATATGGGTTTGACTTATATTTAGTTTGGTTTTGTTAGAGGTCTGGATATGTATACCCCCTGATGAAGGCTCACAGTGCCGAAACACTGTCAGTGTAGGGGTTAATTTAATAAAGACGAATTCCACATATAGATGGTTTGGCTTCTTTTCCTTGCTCCTCGTGTCCTTGCTACCCAGCATTGGCCATTGGAAGATTGTAAGTATTGCACATTGTCATAAGGTAGCGCTGTCAGAACCCATGGAACTAGGGAACTCTGAGCAAAACGTAAGGGAAACTGACAGCTCAGGTTCACACATGGGGAAAGGTTGCTATAAGCAACAGATAAAAACAAAGCCACGAGGTGTAAGGGAACGCCCGAACAGAAGCGTAGCACAAAACTCATTAGGAAATGAGGAGCACCTGCATGGGGGCGGAGCCCAAACTAACACCAGCTTAAACACATTTAAAACTCACTTACCGGAGGGTAGAGGAAGAGGAGTGGCAGGAGCTACTGGAGGAGTAGTAGATGCTACTGAGAGAACTGCTAAGCGTGAAAGCAGAACCAGTGGAGCTGCAAGGACGGAGCCAGAGAGATTGCCCGGGGCATATGAGGCTGGTGATTCCCAGGGAAGCTGTTGTGAGCAGCAGTGCACAGCTTTTCAATATCCCCAGGAGCATTGCTACGAAGTAAGCAGAGGTGGCAGTCCAGCAGCCAAGTCCAGGAGGTATAGATTACCCAACACCAGGGATTCAGCAGGGGAAAACTTTTACCCTGAAGGAAGTTTGAGGCTAACAGAGAAACACCGTGGAGAGTGTTCTTCAAAACAGAGCTTTGCTCGACCAAGAGAACAGGAAGTAGCAGTGCCTAAAGGTAGGCGTATTTACTCTAGTAGAAGAGGTTTAAAATACCCTGATTTGCCCTGCACTTACCAGGAACTGTGTAACTCTCAAGAGCCTGACTACAGTGAATATGGTAATTTCCCACGGGCCACTAGTTTAGTGGAGGAGGGGAATGCTTTAGCTCACCGGCAAGAACATTATAACCTCGACAGCAGCTGTGTGCCGGGAGAAGTTTATTCTGATGAGGAAGGAATGCAATTTGAGACTATTGGAGAGTCTTTAGACAGGAGTGAGATGGACTGTACATACACTCTGGCTGATTGCATATCATCTCTTTGTTGAAAGCAGCAAGAACTGTTTAGAAAAGGAAACAGGAGGAAAAGTTCTGTAAGTGAAATGAACTGTTTTCTTTTTGCTTTTTGTTCCATTAACTAATGCTGAAGTAAGCCAAGTTTTGTTTGAAACATTTCTTTAATTGTGTCACCAGACGAAGAGTCTGCAATTCCTTGTGTTCCACTGTTATGAATCCACCCCGGACGGGGAATAAAGCCTGTGTTTAACCTTACCCTCTGCCTACAACTACACTTCTTTGGCTAATGTTAAAAACCACAGGTACCAGAAGGCCTTTCTAAAGCCTTCACAGGAAACTCTACAGCCATTAAAATACTGCCCCATTAAACTACCCAAGCCTCTTTGCCTCTGGGTACGTTGGTGGGTGACAACATATAAAGGTACATTTTACAAAGGACATCCAAGCCTAAACACCCCTAAAATCGGCAATGACGTCCAAATTCGGGCATGATTTCACAGTCATGGATGTGCCTGTTAGGGACATATGAAGAGGCTTCTACATAGATGATCCCAGTATAGTATTTAATAGTGGGAACGTCTATGAGCCATGCAGATTTAGTGCAGAACCAAAACAAATTTCTCAAACACACAACATAGCATTGTCACTGTGAAGAGTATGAGGTTAGTGCGGTGCCAACGTCAACATACTCCAGAGGTTTTAATGCCAAATCGAGCAGTTTTCCAATGCCTATTCGTGCCTGGAGCAGGTCTAAGTTTGGACACAATTGCAGATGTCCCTGAGGGTTCTAAGATCAAATGGGGATATCTGTGTCCGTAGCTCCACGCCAGACACACCTCCGTCACACACCCTGCCTATTTAGACATTCTTGCAGCAGTGACATCTAAAATCCCTGCTTCTGTAATCGCTCCTGGGACGTCTCCGTGACTTGGATGTCCATGTGCATGTTTTCAGACATCCAAATAACATCTAAGTGATTTAAAGTGACCCCTTTAGGTTCGAAGTCATTTCAACTTTTTTGTTTTTTTTCCAGCAAATAAATAGAAAGTAAAGTGGTAAAGTTACAGGACTGCACCCTTTCCCCCTCAATGCAATCAGGGCATACAAGTTTTAGATTCACTCTGCTGGAAATATGCTAGAGGAAGAAAAGCTTATTTATTTATTTTATTTTATTTGAAAACTTTTATATACTGCCACTTCCCAAGATCAGTGGCGGTTTACAGAGAACAGTGGTAAAAAAATACATGGAACATTATGCAACATTGCAACTATATACAACCCCCCCCCCCCCAAAAAAAAACCGGTATAAACAATAATAATTATTTACAGCTCATAACAGGAACCTTTGGCAAATTTAGGCAATGTAATTATTTACAAATTACAATAACAAGTTCTTAAATATTTACAAACTGCGAAATTTACAACTCGTCATCAATCAGCTTTGGATAGTGTTAAAATGTGCGTGGTTAGTTTGGTAGATTTTATGAATGAGCTATGGGGGGTGGGAGGCCAGATCTGAAAATTGGTAGTAATGTTGGGTGAATAAGTATGTTTTTAGTTCCTTTCTGAATGTTTGGAGATCTTTTATCTCCCTTAATTGGTCAGGGAGGTTATTCCATTGAGTAGGTGCTACGTATGAGAAGGCGCTGTTGCTTGTTATTTGCTTTGTCTTTCTTATTGTATCTGGTACTTGCACGGTATTGAGATTTCTCCTTCTTCTTAGTCTACTATCTGAAGGTCTATGGATAAGGGTAGATAGATATGATGGGGCGATGTTGTTAATTAATTTAAATGTAGTCAGTATAATTTTATATTGGATCCTGCTGGCAACGGGGAGCCAATGTAAAGAGTATAGAATGGGAGATATGTGATCAGATAATTTAGCCCTGGATATTATTCGTGCGGTAACATTCTGGGCCATTTAGAGTATATTTTGATTTTTCTTTGTTATGCCTTTAAGGATACCATTGCAATAGTCAAGGTGAGGTGTTATTAGAATTTGAGTAATGGTCCTGAAGTCATCACTTTCAATAAATGGTCTAAGCTGCTGGATAGTTCTAAGTTTGTAGAAGATTGTTCTGGCTATTTTCTTAATGTGGGAGGTGAAACTGAGAGTTCTATCAAGAGTGACTCCCAAATATTTTATTTCCTGCTTCACTGGGAGGGAGAAGTTATGTAGTTTGATTTCTGGTGGAGGTGAGAAGTTGGGGTTTCTCGAAGTAAACAGTATTTCAGTTTTCTTAAAATTAATGTGCATATTCTTTGAGCGAAGCCATAGTTCAGCTTCGGCGAGGCAGGTTGATAGGTTATCATATTTAGGGTCATTTGTGTTAATCGGGGTGTATAACATAATATCATCCGCATAAATGTGGTAATTTATATTATGTCTTTTAAAGATGGTGCATATTGGTTGTAGATATAGGTTAAATAATAGGGCAGAAAGTGATGAGCCTTGTGGGATTCCCTGTTCTTTTGGAAATGGTCGTGATGCATCTTGATCTATTTGTACATATTGTGAACGGTCAGATATATATGATTTAAACCAGGGGTCTCAAACACGCGGCCCGCTTGTGAGTTCTTCTCTGCTTTGGTTTTCAGAGCCGCGAAGGGAGAGCTTCTCCCTCGCGACTCTGTTAAGCTCGCCGGGGCAGATGGGGACTTTCCCATCTGCCCCGGCGAGCTTAACAGAGGCGGCTCTGAAAGCCGAAGCAGAGAAGAACTCACAAGCAAGCAGGCAGGCAGGCAGGGATCTGCCGGGAGGGGAGGAGGGGGCCGCGGGACTTGCGATATTGCTGCTACCGCTGCGGCAGCAGCCAGCTTTTTTCTATAGTTTAATTTTCCCGGGGGGGGGGGGGCAGGACTTGATGTGGGCTGCGGGGGGGGGGAGCAGGACTTGATGTGGGCTGCTGGGGGGGTAGAGCAGTACTTGATGTGGGCTGCTCGGGGGGAACAGGACTAGATGTGGGCTGCTGGGGGGGGATCAGGACTTGATGTGGGCTGCTGGGGGGGGGGAGCAGGACTTGATGTGGGCTGCTGGGGGGGGAGCAGGACTTGATGTGGGCTGCTGGGGGGGTAGGACTGGTAATGGACAGATGGGGGTTAGGACTGGAGGTGGTCTGATTGGGGGGCTAAGACTGAAAATGGGGTTATGGGGGGGCTAAGAATGAAGATGGGTCGATGGAAGGGTTAGGCCTGGAAGTGGGCTGTTGGGGGGCTTAGGACCGATAATGGGCTATGGGGGGGGGGGCTAGAACTGGTAATGGACTGGGGGGGGTGCTATGACTGGAAATGGGCCGAGTAGAAGGGGGAGCTTGAACTGCAAATAGCTGATGGGGACAGGGTCTTGGAATGGTAATGGGCTGAGTGGAAGGGGGCTTGGAAAGGAAATGGGCTGTGAGGGGAGGGAGCTAGGACTGGAAATGGGCTGATGATGCGGGGACTAGAAGGGAGCGGATGCTGGGTGGGGCAGGAGCTAGAAGGGAGTTGATGTTGGGGGACGATTAGAATGGGATGGGGCTGGGAGAGGGGAAATATATTTTGTGTGGGAGGGAAGAAAAATCTACAATTGGCCGGGTATTGGGAGAGTAAGTGGGGATTGAGGATGGAGGGGTAAAATTTGAGTGGATGAAATAGGAATGAGGAAAGAGCAAAAGGAGAATGATTAGTATGTTAAAGCAGATGTAGAGAGAATGGGAAAAAAATAGGAAAGAAGAAAGGACAAATGGACAGCAGACGATGGAGAGTTAGCAGAAGACACAAAGAAACCAGAAGAAAGTGACTGGAACAATTGCAACTGAAAAAAAATGCACAAAAGGTAGAAAAATATCTCTTTATTTTGAATTTATTAACTGAAATATGTCAGCTCTTGGAAATGTGCATCTTTAACGTCTGCACTTTATTTAATACAAGAGGAAATCAATGTATAGTTTTATTTCTACAGTGTTGTACATTCTAAGTTTGGCTTTTGGGGTTCCCAGTTTAATTGTCTTCCTGTTTCTAAATTGTGATTCCTTGTTTGGTGATGGTGTATGTTCTGCATGTGTAACTGAGCTGAGGTATTATGTTTATGTAATTCCTATTTGACATTGCCACTTGTTCTCTTTCCCGAGTAGGTCATGTGTTGTTATTCTCTGAAATGTGTTGATTTAATATTTGCAGTGTTGCCTTTTGATAGTTAGGGTATGGTGCTTTGTGAGTCCTGGTAGTGCTGTTAGGACACGGCAGGTTTGCTATGGGTTCTAAATGAGCAGTGTTTCTAGTAGTTCCTAATGTGCCTGGCGGTTGGCACTGGTTTATAGTAATGTAGAAATCTTTTAGTCTTTCTTTATCCATACACTCATTAAGAGGCATGTTTACTAAAAGTTAGTGTATGGTAACATTATGCAAATGTTTATGCAAATGATGCCCTTATGCAAATGAGGCCTGCGTCTTGTACGGCCCCCGGGTTACTCTACAAGTCCTCATTTGGCCCTCAAAGCAATTTGAGTTTGAGACCCCTGATTTAAACCATTTGAGAGCTACCTCTTTTATACCTATTTGGCTAAGTCTAGAGATTAGAATGCTATGGCTTACACTGTCAAATGCAGCGGAGATGTCAATAAATACCAGTATGAATGCTTGTTTGATATTATCCATGCCTCTGACAAGGGAATCTAGGAGGACAAGGAGTAATGTTTCTACACCATGAAAGGGTCGGAACCCGTATTGGTGTTCATCAAGGAGAGTCGAGGTATCTATAAAATCCTGAAGCTGGATTTGGACAACTTTTTCAATGATTTTAGTCAGGAAGGGGATACTAGCTATAGGTCTGTACGATGATGGATCTTTGTTATCTAGTAAGATGTTTTTCAATAGTGGGCGGATTGCTGAGAGTTTGAGTTTGTTTGGTAGTATACTCTGTTGTAAGGATTTATTTACTATATCTAAGATGTAGGGGGCTAATTCTAGTTTTGTTTTCTTAATCCATGCTGCTGGGCATGGGTCTAAGAGGGATGTGGTTGTATTGAGTTTTGTAATTATATTTAGTAGTTGATTTCTATCTATGAGGTGGAAAGATTTACATTCACTGAGGACATTTATTGTTGTGGGAAAGGGATCAGGTACAGATGGAACATTTTGCTTGAGTTTGCCAGCAAAATAGTTTGCTAGTGTTTGGGGGTTAATAGGGATCTTGTGAATGTTAGTAGGGGGGGCTTTAGATAATGATTTTATAATTTCAAATAGTTCTCTTGGTTGATTAATAGCTTTAGATAGGATTGTTGTATGATATTGTTTCTTGGCGTTATTTGTAGCTAATTTGTAAGAGTTAAGGGTTGAAAAATATAGCTCCCGCAATTCTGGGTTTTTTTAGCTCTCCATTTAGCCTCTAATCTTCTTAGCTCTTTTTTATAGTTAGCTAATTCAGCTGTATACCATTTTCAGATGTTTTTTATGGGGTCTTTTAGTTTTAGTAGGTAATGGTTTGGCAGCTGCTTCTATTGTAGTGTTCCAGTTGGCAATAGTCTTGTCAAGACTGTCTAGTTTTTTGTCCAGCTGAGGTATAATTGTTTCAATAAACATTCCTGGTTTAAACGGTTGAAACCTCGGACCGTGATGTAATGTAGTGTGATGAGCATTAGGGGTATGAGGAATGTGACTGGAGAATTGAATTAAATGATGGCCGGACCATGGGATTTGAGTTATGCTAGGGGGGGTATATTGGGGTATTCTGATTAAGTGTTCAGGAAGGAAAACTAGGTCAAGCGTGTTTCCTTTAATGTGTGTAGGGTATGTGATCGTTTGTTTAAAGCCCATTTCGTCCATAGAGTCAAGGAATGTTTTTGATTGGTTATTATTTAGAGAAGCCAGATTGAAGTCTCCAAGGATAATATGGGGCTTATTCATGGAAGCTTTACATGCAAATTCTAGAACAGAGATTATATTTTGTGGGTCTGATATGGGAGGTCTATAGAAGAGGCAGATGGCTATGTTTTGGTTTTCTATCTTTAGTATATTCATGCCCTCTTGGCTACTACAAATGGTGGGTGTGCAGTTAAGGGTAGACTTTGCTATTATGAGTATTCCTCCTCCTTTCTTTTTATCCCGGTTGCAGTTGAACAGGGAGTATTAGTATTTAGTGCAGAACCAAAACAAATTTCTCAAACACACAACATAGCATTGTCACTGTGAAGAGTATGAGGTTAGTGCGGTGCCAACATCAACATACTCCAGAGGTTTTAATGCCAAAACGAGCAGCTTTCCAATGCCTATTTGTGCCTGGAGCAGGTCTAAGTTTGGACACAATTGCAGATGTCCCTGAGGGTTCTAAGATCAAATGGGGATATCTGTGTCCGTAGCTCCACGCCAGACACACCTCTGTCACACACCCTGCCTATTTAGACATTCTTGCAGCAGTGACATCTAAAATCCCTGCTTCTGTAATCGCTCCTGGGACGTCTCCGTGACTTGGATGTCCATGTGCATGTTTTCAGACATCCAAATCACATCTAAGCGATTTAAAGTGACCCCCTTAGGTTCAAAGTCATTTCAACTTTTTTGTTTTTTTTCCAGCAAATAAATAAAGTAAAGTGATAAAGTTACAGGACTGCACCCTTTCCCCCTCAATGCAATCAGGGCATACAAGTTTTAGATTCACTCTGCTGGAAATATGCTAGAGGAAGAAAAGCTTAAACATCAAACACTGCTCACTTTGATTTTAAGAGCAGGGGTGGTGCTTAGTGGAAGAGGTGCCAAAGTGCCCTGTAGATTGTGAGTGACTGAAAGTATGCTGAGGTTTACGTATGGATTAGCACAGTGATAGACCCTGAGTAGAGAAAGGCGATGACTAATTACCTGACAGAGCTGCACTCCATTCGACTTGGTCATAGAAATTAATTTTCCGTTTTCAGGACTGGCAGAAAGCAGCTGCAGGATTTCAGTTCAATACTCAGATTAACTGGGAGTCTAAATTATTTCTTCGCACACATCATCTTAGATGAGTAGGTTACCAAACTCATTTTGATTTTCACACACACACAGGATTATTACACATTTGTCATCACAGAGCATTAGATATGGAAAGTGGAACAAGGAAACAAGGGGCACAATAAAAAAAATCTGGCAGTGGTCAGAGCTTCATTAACCAATTAAGCTACCTTGAGCTCCACATGGATGGACTCTGAACCTGACAAAATTCATTTTGCAAATTATACTTAGCAGAGTGAGTATTTACTGGTAAACAAATGAGATTATAAAATGAATATATTTCTTTTTTTAATATTATAGATAGCCAGGTCTAAAGTGCCTTGGTACCTGTTGTTTGCTGTTAATTTAGGGTACCTCCACTAATTTACATGATTTGAGAGGTACTGAAACTCTCTTACATTAGAACTGAACTTGACTTGTGACATGTAGAGCATTATAAGAACAATAATAATAATTTGTCATTGCTTTTTTCATGCTGGTTAATGAACTTGTGAAAAAAAAATCGATATATATATTCGAAACCCAGAACTTGTTTTTGGTCATTTTTATGTATGCATGCCTGTTTGAACACAAAATAACTCTGCAAAATTTAACAAAATAGGACCAAATTTGCTGTGGGGAAAAGCTGGTAAAATGACACCTCATGTTCAGTAATGTACAAGATTAGACTGGGGGGTTCTAGAGAAATAAGCTCTCCCAAAAATGTCCCAGATGCACTTCTAGCTTCTATGGCATAGAAAGTTTGTTACACTGACACATAGGAGTTAGAGAATAGTTTCTTTCAAATATTCCCCCTCTCTCTTTACTCTCTGGTCACAGACACACACATACAGATGCACACATACGTACACAGACACAGACACATACACAAAACAGAGATCCACATTCAATCACAATATAGACATCTAAAAAAGCTATATACAAATGCAAACACACCCTTATGAACATATACAGAGAGACTGTAAATAAGTCTATGAAGCATGCCTTATATCCTTTCCCACCACATGACCAAAGTACTGCCACTCTTCCCCAGTGTTTCCACACCCCTTTACCCCCTGTGCTGGTTCTTAGTCATTCAAATATTTATTTCGTTTTTTGCTGCAAATTCTACTATGAAACCTAGTGACTGAGCCATATAGTTTGCTGCTGGTTGCTGTATATACTGCCAACTAGTGGTGGAGAAGGGCAGCAATGACATGAGACAGTTGCACCCTGTGGTTAAAATGTAAAATCCATTCTTTAAAATTTGCTGAACTCTAACATCTAATGGTTTGATATATTATCACAAATGTGTTTCATTTTATTGTTCTTTCCAAAATAAAGAGCATTGAGGTAACGCGATATTCACACTGTCTCTCCCCTCTACATCAGAGACAGCATGCATACATATACACACACACATATACATGCACATACAGGTATACACAGAAAGTCTGGAAAAAAATTCCATGAGCCATGTCTAGCATGCTTTTCCCCACTTGCTTGTATGTGGCGGCTACTATATTTTCCAAACATTTGTTTTGGATCCATGCTGGTAACAAAAATGTTTCATGGGATATAGTGAGCAGTATTATGCTTCAACAATGGTAGTAGGCACATCTCCAATGCTACAAATACTGTATATCAATATTTGAAAAGCTTCCAGATGCACAATTTTTACCTGCTATTGCACTTCAAGTATACAGCAGCATTTTTTAATAAAGTTTCTCCAGTATGAACATTTGGAATACTGTGCTTCCTGTTGAGAACAAACATGCCCAGTGAAAGACATTCGGTTGCAATATGCTTTATAGAAGGTGCAGGAAAGTAGGTCTCTCAGTATTTTCTGCATTGAAAAAACTGCAACACTGGATACAAAGATTATTTTTTGAAAAATATTGCACAAAAATGGAAAACATGTCTTTAGCTAGGTAGAATGCACACACATGATGCTAAAACAAACAGATTTTTTTTAATATCATAGATATTCTGTTTCTTGCTGTATTCCTTTTTGCTTACTGTAACGTGAGAAGAGCACATCTTTATTATGAAGGGAATTTTTTGCTTCTTCTTTCGACTAGTTTGTTCCTGTTGTGGATTTTAAAATTCAAAGTAGGTCCAGGATATTGCAGGCACTGTTGTTTGAAAAATGTTTTCTGTCTGTCTTCATAGTTCAGGTGCAAGTGCAGTGCATTGTTGGATTGGGGACACAGATTCGGGTGCATCTCTGGACTTTCTCAGACTTGGGCTGATTAGAGCTGAGAACATGCAATGCTGCTGTTGCTGTCAGCGTTGTGGGAGGGAGTTGCTCTCTGCACTCATAGAGAACCCTTTTGATGACCTTATGGGAGGGTTAGTGTCCTTGGAGTAGAATGACACATCTGAGCCATCTGACGTCATAGTGATGGAATGAGGGAGAATCCTACCTGAAAATGACTCCTTGAATCATGCTAGATGCTCATACATGTGGTTAAGGCAGGCATGTGACATTCTCTGTTAGAACTCTCCCAACAGGACCTTTCCATGTGATGAAAGAACACATTGTGATCGACCTCATGGAGGTGTATTGAAAGAGGCTGTTAGATCTCTCGGCCACCTGAAGCCATCAAGGTGATCTAAAGAGATACAGTACCTGGAGGGAGAGGAAGAAACATTTTGAAATCAAATCAGTGTCCACATATTGTTCTTGTCTTACTTGAGATAGCCATGTGACTTTCACTTTTACCATTCACCTGTCAGGGTCTTTCCAAGTGACAAGGCAACACATGCCAATCGATCTGATGGCTTTAGAAAGGGCTGGTGGAGTAGGAGGAGGGACTGCAGGATGACAGTGTGGCGCATGGTCACCAAAAATAAATTAGGGGGTCAGAAGACTGCGCGTTAAAGAAAAATTAAAGATTGATGTGCAGTTTTCTCGAGAAGATTCAATCCTCTTATGACACACGTGCCTAGATATATCCCTTTCTATATGTGTATATATTCATTCTTGGACAGATTATTTTTTTCTAATTGAAATTGACTTCTGATTTATCCCTGCTCTTTTCATAGTCACTTAATTATTGAAAAGCAGCGCTTGAAATACTGAATACTGCAGTCTGTTAACATGATGTATTGGAATAGATTACAACTGTGGGGTGGATATTGACAGCCAGTAAATCTTTTCATAATGTTGACTTTTTTTTTTTTTTACTGCTTTTCTTTTCTCGCTTTGTTTCACAGTCTTTCTTTCCTTATTTCTTTAGAAAAAACCAGCGCAGAGGCAGAGCCATCTCAAGCGATGTCTCCCATTATCGAACCCCCCCCCCCCCCTCTAGCATTCATAGCAAACAAACCCAAGCTGTATTCAGGCCTTTATATGTAATTTATTTGTTGACTGGGCATGACCTTAAAATTGCTATTTTGTAAAAATGCACTATGTTCATTTTATATACTCGCTTTTTTTTATTAAAGAGGCTAGCATCCCCTCTCTTCTCCTTTCGTAGGCCATATGCCATTGTGTCATTGTTATGTTATCAACCTCAATGTCTCTATTCCGCTCTTTGACTAAACATTATGAAGGTCAACTATGGTTTGGACACAGTACAAGCACCACATTTGGTTCTTTAAATCATATTTATGGTGGCTCTTCCATTCTCACCCCTATAATCTGTTTCTTTTTCTCACACGTTGGCAACATCGTCATTTCCACCACACTTCTTCTCTCCAGACCTCCCTTGTGTTTCAGGTGCTCAGAAATCTCAAGCTGAACTCTTTCACTCCTGAAGTTTTCCGGCTAACGTTTGTATGTAACAGGCTTTAGCCGACAGTAGCACGTCTAATTCTGTGCATACCTCTGTACTTCTGTGTCATCAGATACTCCTCTGTGTTCCTTAGAATATGAAGCTCTTGCTAAAAATACACTCAAATTCTTATCAGACAATGATTCCATTTCTGAGAACTGTACTTAAATTGTTGGCAGAATAGACCCCCATTAATATTTCCAGGGAACAAGGAATTTAAACAAGCAATAGTATCCATAATGATGTTGCAAGATTTAAATATATAATAAATATATGAATTTCCTCCGAATACAGTTCCTTCCTCTATGGTGTTTCCTGCCAAAATAACCTCTTGACAGGAAATAAACATTAAAATAGTCTTTAATCCCTTGTCTGGTCTATTACCATTAACAATTGATGCACTTTAATTTTGTGGGATTTTAACTACAAAATGGAATGGCTAAGTAGTGATAATTGGGTTTGGAATTATTTGGTCATTTATATCAACAGAAATGCTAGTGACTGGGAGGGTGATTAATTATTTACCATTTCCTGGCTGGGGTTCCTATTATAGAATTTTCTGATATGTTCTCCCGTGAACAATTATCACCAAATAAGAATAAAGAAATCTGGATTTGGACTTACAGATTAGACTGTATTTAGCTGATATGTATTTAATTTTATTCGCATGTTGTGTGATAAAAGCCTATCTTGGCAGTAGTATCATTTTTTGTCTGCCTTTGAAAGTATCTTTTATCCCTCCTTAAACTAATTTATTAGTTATAAGTCATTTCTCCTGTAAAATATTTGGTGTTCAGTAATGACTGAGAGACTCAGTGGCTACGAAACATTTTCTTTGGCTAAATTAGAGGTTTTTGTTTATACAATACAGGTTATAAGTAGACATTTAGGGGTATGTTTACTAAAGCTGCACAACAAAGTAATAAGGGCCCTGCGCTAAAAAACCCGCAGTACCTGGGCAGCGCACATCTGGGTGAGGCTTGTGAATTCCCCCTTCAGCGCCACTAACACAGGCCTTTGAAAGCCTACGCTGCTGGCGCTTAGCGGGGCACAACTACCACCAATACAATGGGTGGTGGTAGTTGCTCCCCTTGGTGGTAGTAATGTGGCAAGCTGCGCTAAATTCAGGGGAACAGCTGTCCCCACCCTCTGCATCTAGCGCAGTGCCCCATGGTAGCAATGTGGCCTAAACACTTGTTATTAGCATGGGGCTTGGTAAACATGCCCCTTAGATTTTTATTGCATGAAATACCGTATCTAGAAATTAACTATCAGATGGGGGGAGATGGAGTAAGGAGGAAGTTAAGAAAATAGTTAACGAATTCTAAATATTGATGAATACAGCAACATCTCGACAGAGAAATATTCAAAATATGTTTTGCTGACAAGAATAGTTCATTTTTGATTTCTAGAACAATGTCTCTGAAATCAACATCCTATGATGGGAAATTTTCTGTGTGTGTATTACATTTGTGGATATAGTTAGCAAACTGTTAACCGTATCGCAACATAATATATGGGCGGGGGGGGGGGGGTATTTATAATACTTTTGTAACTGAAAAATATTGATCTCTTGACAGGATACTATGGAGATCTGTCTATTACTCTCAACTTCTTTGTGCTCAGTGCTTGTTCTGCGTATCGTTATCACTTAACATAGTATATGATGGCAGTTAAAGACCAGTATGGTCCATCCAGTCTGCCCAGAAAGGAGGCTAGAGTAGGTGCACCTGCTGCTCCATGCAGGTCACCCCGCTCTGACCTTGGGCAAGTCACTTTACCCTCCATCGCCTCAGAAGAAAAGGCCTGGCAATCTACCACTTTGCCAAGAAACCCAGGGGCTGCTGGGTCTCCCAAAGTCAGCATGGGCTTGACGGCACTTAAAAAAACCCAAAACATCCTCTTGTGTCTTTTCAAATTCAGAAATACATATTTGAGCAATGGCGGGTGCGACAGCATCTGGGACTGGGAACGCTCGGCGCACCCTGAGTTCCGGTACAGGTGTGATGGCACCTTGGATTAGAGCACATTACACAGAGAGCAAGCGCACACTTTCACTTTCCAAACTGGGGCGAGGTCCATGGATAAAATTTCCTGCAAACTCTTCGCTGGAATGCCCAGTTTGCAGCTTGCCCCTTTAAATATTGTCGAGTCTGCTTAGCTGTCTTGTGTGAGCTCTCAGCATGCCCAGGGCACATTTTGATAACATTAATCAGTGTTTCGCTGTGCATCGTAGGGATTTTATGCACTGTTGCATTATACTACCTGAAGAAAAATCGCAGGCCTTGGTTTATGAAGAAATGAATGCATAGATTTTCTGTGAATTGTGTAATAGCTGCTATGGCAAGAGGATTTTATAATAGCACATATAGAGTGGCGGTGAGGCTTACCACGGTAAAGCAGGGACATTGGAGAACCACTGACAGTGGCGTCACCCTAACATGAAGGCTGTGGACCTCATTATGCCATCCTGTGGGAACCAATATACTCCAAAACACAAAAGTGTCAGCCCACTGTGAAGTTTAATGATGTCTTTGCCTACTGGTGCCTGCTCTATGATTTATTGCTTTATTAGAGGCTAATAGTTTATTCTGGCTTTGCTCATAGAACCTTCTTTGAATCTTTAAGAAGTTGTATTAAAAAAAGAAAAGCTGCATGTATGTGCATACATGTGCTCACACACACATGCATACATCTTTTTTTGATGTCTTTAATTGCAGCACCATATTAGCAACTGAAAATTTTACACTGTCCCCGCGATTTTATGCTGTCCAATAAAGTATGTTGTCTGACGTTCTGAATATCTGAATTATGAGGAGGGGAAAGAAATCTGAAACAGTGATCTCTGCTTTAGGAGTCAAATCACATGGGGGCATGTTTGCTAAAGATCACACTGGTGTTGCGTGCTTGGAATGTGAAGCCTGCATGAATATCCATACTGACTTCAAGAGGAATGCCCATCTTTCCCCACAAGCACACAGCATGAGGGATGCAACTCATGCTACGCATTGCGGTGGCATGGCTAATGGTGGCTATCATGGTTAGCATATGCCCAATGCACCCATGCCATCCACGCCCATATTCCACACAATAGCGCTAACCTACTACTGTGGGACTTTTCAGAGCGGCGCTCTTTCCATGTGCTGAACCCTGCGCTAGCAGTTAGTGTGATTTAGTAAACATGCCTCATGGGTCTCTGCCCTCTCATTCCTGGGAAAAGCCAATCTTCCTATTTTCATTTCCATTGAAAAGGAGTTTAGTTTCTTAAATCGTTGCAGATGGACACAAAATCCCAAGAAGCCATGACACTGTTTGAACACTGCATATACACACAATGCCACCTTGTAAAGATTTGGGGAGAGGAGCCACAAGAATTTTATATCTTATGAGAAGACATTTTAAAAGATGCCCATTTAGTTTGCTACCCCGGTTTGATCGCCATGCCAAGCAAACCATTTTTTCCTCCGGTACATCGCATTGATTTCCCGTATGACTTCATCTGCCTAGTACAGAGCAACGCTGAGCTATTATTTGTCTAGCTTTAGCCATTTCTTATCAAACATTTATAATTTAGCTTCTCCAACAGCATTTGTTTTGTGTGATCCTTATTTTTATCTTTTCAGCAAGAGTGTAATTAGGCTGACAGATCAGGAGAAATTTAGCTGCTGGAAAAATTCAGAATAGTTTTAAAATAGGTGCAAGGGTTCCTGTTACTAAAGCCTGCTAAGGTTTTACACTTAATCTGAGAAACAAACGCATGTTAATTGCAAAACCTCCGCATTAGCTGTTGGGTGCGGGACCAGCATGTTCCCATAAATTAACACAGGACGGAGTACTTAAAGTGCAGTGCACTAAAGAGGGTGCACCTAATGACACACATAGAGATGTTGTTGGGTCACTCACACTAACTTTCACATTGCTACTGAGTGCATGGCAATTGCCCTCACATTAGCAGCAATGTGCTCTCCGCACCCACACTCCCACCCATTTCCTGCCCCATTGCACAATGGCCGATTACCTGCAATTTACTGCATGGTGCTTGGCATGCCCCTCCCCCCCACATTAGTGTTCACAGCTGCTAGTTGCCACACATTAAAATGCATGTTAACCAGTTGTTGGCTTTAGTAAAAGGGGCCCTAAATTTGGGATAAAACAGAAGACAGTGTAGCCAAATATATAGATTGTTTAGATAATGCTTAATTCTTGTGGCAAGGTCAGGTACATGAAGCACACTACATATTCCAGAATCAGTTGGGATTGGGATTGGGATAGGAAGGTCCCTGCCACAGAAAAAGCCCCAGGTGATTCAGTTAGAAGGAGAGAACCCCCGAGAGAGGGGGGAGCTGGGTGGAGAAATAGAGAGAGTTGACTTCCTCTGGTGTGGCTGAGGAGAGTTGCTGGTGCATGGGCTATAGCTGACAGAGGAAGAAGAAATAGAGGTAGCGCAAATTCCACTCAGGACCAGCCTATGAACTAGGCGGACACCTAGGGTGACAGACTCTGGTGGGCGGCATCTCTACCCCAAGCCCCCAGGAAGCAGCTAGAAGGATGGCAGTGCGGCAGACAGACAAAAGTAACTTTGTGACGCTGCCATGAGGATCCCCTTCCTGCTGGGCCCCTCCACATTGCAGGGGCTGCTTGGACGGAATTTACGCCCTGTTGTAAACAGAAATATGCAGGAAAAAACTGAGATGGAATGCGCAAGAAGCATGCCTGGGGCCATCGGACTTCTGATCACACTGAAACTTCTGTGGATTAGGGAGGAAAACATTTTCCCTAGCATTTTCCTCCACTTGTCCCTCACCAAACAAAGGACAGGCCCCAACAGCTTTCCTCTTTCCATCACCCACTGGAGGGCAGAGCCCCACATTTTTCCCACCACTTCCCTATTAAGGACAGACCCTAGCATTCTTCTGCTTTCAATCAAATGGAAAGGTAAGCTTAAAAAATAGTATTATCGTGATGTGTTTCCTCTAATTCCCAGCTCTTTGGGGATGGTACCAAGCTGCTCTTCAACACTGTACCTCTACTGACACATCTGTGCTTATCCTGTAAACCAAGTACACATTAAAACATAACATTATATGTGACTATGATAATTACATATATGTTACGTTTTTCCCCAAGTTCTGCTATTGATAAGATTGTTAGTGAATTACTTATGTTGCTGCATTTTGCTTCTGAATGAATAATAAAGAATATTATAAAAAACAACCACCATAATGATAATAATTCACACAAGTGATTAAAATAAAAAAAGAGAATGGAAGGAAAATGCAACCCTGACACAGACATCCCACCTCCCTTTCCTTTCAAGAGTGAAAAAAACAGGTCCTGACCTCCTGAATTAGTTCTGGACTGGAGCCAAACCTGAACTGAAACAAGGGAAAAACAGAACATTCAAATTAAATTTAAAAAGGTGACATTTTACTTACAATATCCTTTCCTTGAGTCCTGTTACACTAGTCCAGACAAGTGGGTTGTGTTCCACTACCAGCAGACTGGTGGCGACAAAGAACCAATAAAAAAACTCAGGTTTCAATGGCATCACTCCCATGCCTCTATGCACTTTAGCCACCAGAGGGCTCTTCAGTATCCATCCGAAAGCATATAGGAGAACATGGCAAGCCTCACACAACTTTAACATGGGCAACAATGAGTAATCAAACAGTAGAGAACTATAAACAGGAAAGCATAAAAATAAGGCTTGTCAGTAGAAGATAGACCTGCCGAGCCAAGTATCAACTCACTGAGAGCATACCACCATCTTGACACTTCCGATGCTTCAACAAACAGACATTCCTGGAAGAAACTCCACTGGAACTAAATGCTGACTATCCACATTTCTCAAATGATCAAACAAATCCCCAACAACAAAAGTAAATATTTTTGTCGGACAAAGAACCCCAGGCAAGAACTTCTTAACTGCATTCAAAATGCAGTAAAACCTTTAAACTGCCAAAAAAATCTTTTCATGAAGAAAGATCTTTTTTTTTTTTTTTTAAACTTTTATTTTCATTTTGGAACATCGAAACAAAAGGACATACAGAATAGAGACATGACAAATAATATTATACAATCATGGACAGTAAACCCCCACCACCCCCCTCCCCCCCTGCTTCTTCTCTGGGATACGTAACAATCCAGTATCGGGTGTATATACACATTATTATTTTTCGAGATAATATAATTATCTGCAACATGATGAGTGTAGCTATACGGCTATATTGGAGCATCTGGCAATCTGAACATAGTCATTAAGCATCTGCCACTTAGACAAGTGAGAGCAGTCCTGAACCTGGAATGCCATCCGACGAGGTATCTGCTCATATGTACTATATAAGCAGACAGAATTCCACCATTCGGTAAAAGTTAGGCGGGAGCCATTCTTCCAATTTTTCGTGACTAAGCATACAGCCAAACCCAACATAAAATCTAGGAGGAAGCGGCCTGTCCTGGGAAGAGAGGGGATCCCCGCCACAGAGCGGAGTCCCACAATCTTCCAAGAAAGGGGCTCCCGGAAGTGTAGGATACTTTGCATCCGGTCCCAAACCCGCCCCCAATATTGCTGTAGTGCTGGACATTCATAGATAACATGGGCGAAGGTACCCACCGCTGTATGGCAGGACCAACATCGAGAGCTTGTATTGACATTCCATTTGGCCATCTTCTCAGGAGTATAAAAGCATCTGTGGGCAAAATAGAAGAGCGTTTGAGTGACAGAGGCGGATCTAGAGACCCGCACCACTTTGCTCCAGACTATCTTCCATTGCTGGGGAGTTAAAGTGATGTGCAATTCGCGCTCCCATGCCTGCTGGGCCCTAGGGGTGTCCCTGCCTGGACTATGAGTGAGTATTTTGTAAAAGTTAGATGCCACCCCTGGTAAACTCCCGATACAACGAATCACCTCTGACAGCCCTTCCACGCTAGTATCAGAGCGCGGAATGACCCGAGCGCCTTTAAGGCAATGTTGGAGCTGCACCCATTGAAAGTAATATTTCGCTGGTAGACCAAATTCCGTTTGTAAAGCATTAAAGGTTTTCCAGCGATCCCCAGCAAACAGCTGCTTAGGTGTCCAAATCCCCCTGGAGTACCAGGGTCTCCATGCTATCGTTTTGTTGTTAATTTGAAATCGAGAGTTATGCCATATCGGGAGATGGTCCGGGGGCACGCCTGCGGACCCAGAGATTGAATGAGGGCATTAAAGGCCACTAGAGTGTCTACAACCATTGGTGAATGGCGGGAGTCTGAATGATGGCACATTCCGGGGAAGTAGGCCAGCGGAACTGGTCCACTAAGCTCTTCTTCAATATCTAGCCACACCGGGCGGCCTGCTGCCGGGGTATCCAACCAACGGGCACCTTGCTTTAAGAGGAAGGCTTTATGATATTTGAGAAAATCTGGAAATCTAGCTCCTCCTCTCGCTTTAATCAGATTGCAAGTATTGTTTAGCTATCCTGGGTGTTTTACCCTGCCATAGATAACGAATAAGAAGGCCTTCTACATCTTTGTAGATGTGTCGGGGCAGTAAACATGGTAGCATTTCGAGTATGTAGTTCACTTTAGGAACTATCATCATTTTCACTGTTTCCAAGCGGCCCCACCATGTAAGGGTTAATGGAGACCACCGATTGGTAAGTTCACGGACTTTGGAGATTATCGCCTTGGCGTTGAAACTAATAGTGTCCTCTAAAGGATAGCAATAATGGACCCCGAGATATTTCACCATACTATGCTGCCAGAGAAAGGGAAAGGCTTGCATGTCGGCCGCATGTACCCGGTGATTAAGTGGGAAAGCAACCGATTTGGTCCAGTTGATCTTATAGCCCGAGAGCTGCGAATACCTGTCTAGTAATTCTAAGACTACTGGGACCGAGTCCAAAGTTATAAAAAGCATAAGATCATCTGCATAAGCGGAGAGTTTGATCTCTCTGTGTCTAAAGGGGGCACCTCGGATGTCTGCGGACTGCCTAAGTAACAGGGCTAGAGGTTCGAGCGCTAAGTCAAAGAGCAAAGGGGATAGGGGGCACCCTTGGCGTGTACCTCTTTGAAGGCTGAATGGCTGAGATTTGATAGCATTCACACATATACTGGCTGTGGGTTCGGCATACATGACTTGAAGAAACCGGAGAAAGCCCTCCCCAAAGCCGTACCAACGGAGAACAGCAAATAAGAAGGGCCATTCGAGACGGTCGAAGGCTTTCTCGGCGTCTAGGGAGAGGCCAACTAGTGGTAGATCTAGGCTTGCAGCATTAGTCAAAACATGACATAAAGTCCTAGCGTTGTCGGCAGTGGATCTTCCGGGTATAAAACCACATTGATCAGGGTGGATTAGTGTTACCAGGGGTCTCAAACTCAAATTGCTTTGAGGGCCAAATGAGGACTTGTAGAGTAACCCGGGGGCCGCACAAGACGCAGGCCTCATTTGCATAAGGGCCTCATTTGCATAAGGGCATCATTTGCATAAATATTTGCATAATGTTACCATACACTAACTTTGAGTAAACATGCCTCTTAATGAGTGTATGGATAAAGAAAGACTAAAAGATTTCTACATTACTATAAACCAGTGCCAACCGCCAGGCACATTAGGAACTACTAAAAACACTGCTCATTTAGAACCCATAGCAAACCTGCCATGTCCTAACAGCACTACCAGGACTCACAAAGCACCATACCCTAACTATCAAAGGCAACACTGCAAATATTAAATCAACACATTTCAGAGAACAACAATACATGACCTACTCGGGAAAGAGAACAAGTGGCAATGTCAAATAGGAATTACATAAACAGAATACCTCAGCTCAGTTACACATGCAGAACATACACCATCACCAAACAAGGAATCACAATTTAGAAACAGGAAGACAATTAAACTGGGAACCCCAAAAGCCAAACTTAGAATGTACAACACTGTAGAAATAAAACTATACATTGATTTCCTCTTGTATTAAATAAAGTGCAGACGTTAAAGATGCACATTTCCAAGAGCTGACATATTTCAGTTAATAAATTCAAAATAAAGAGATATTTTTCTACCTTTTGTGCATTTTTTTTCAGTTGCAATTGTTCCAGCCACTTTCTTCTGGTTTCTTTGTGTCTTCTGCTAACTCTCCATCGTCTGCTGTCCATTTGTCCTTTCTTCTTTCCCAGTTTTTTTCCATTCTCTCTACATCTGCTTTAACATACTAATCATTCTCCTTTTGCTCTTTCCTCATTCCTATTTCATCCACTCAAATTTTACCCCTCCATCCTCAATCCCCACTTACTCTCCCAATACCCGGCCAATTGTAGATTTTTCTTCCCTCCCACACAAAATATATTTCCCCTCTCCATTTCACTCTCCCAGCCCCATCCCATTCTAATCGTCCCCCAACATCAACTCCCTTCTAGCTCCTGCCCCACCCAGCATCCGCTCCCTTCTAGTCCCCGCATCATCAGCCCATTTCCAGTCCTAGCTCCCTCCCCTCACAGCCCATTTCCTTTCCAAGCCCCCCTCCCCATCAGCCCATTTCCATTCCAAGCCCCCTTCCACTCAGCCCATTACCATTCCAAGACCCTGTCCCCATCAGCTATTTGCAGTTCAAGCTCCCCCTTCTACTTGGCCCATTTCCAGTCATAGCACCCCCCCCCAGTCCATTACCAGTTCTAGCCTCACCCCCCCATAGCCCATTATCGGTCCTAAGCCCTCCAACAGCCCACTTCCATGCCTAACCCTTCCATCGCCCCATCTTCATTCTTAGCCCCCCAATCAGACCACCTCCAGTCCTAACCCCCATCTGTCCATTACCAGTACTATCCCCCCATCACCCCATTTCCAGTCCTACCCCCCCAGCAGCCCATATCAAGTCCTGCTCCCCCCCCAGCAGCCCACATCAAGTCCTGCTCCCCCCCCCAGCAGCCCACATCAAGTCCTGCTCCCCCCCAGCAGCCCACATCAATCCTGCTCCCCCCCCCCGCAGCCCACATCATTTCTGCTCCCCCCCCGCAGCCCACATAAATCCTGCTCCCCCCCCCAGCAGCCCACATCAATCCTGCTCCCCCCCCCAGCAGCCCACATCAATCCTGCTCCCCCCCCAGCAGACCACATCAATCCTGCTCCCACCCCAGCAGCCCACATCAATCCTGCTCCCCCCCCCACATCAATCCTGCTCCCCCCCCCCGAGCAGCCCACATCAATCCTGCTCCCCCCCCCCGGGAAACTTAAACTTTAGAAACAGCTGGCTGCTGCTCCTGCCGCTGCCGCGGCGGTAGCAGCAATACCGCATGTCCCGCGGCCCCCCCCCTTCCTTGCCTGTCAGTTCTTCTCTGCTTCGGCTTTCAGAGCCGCGAAGGGAGAGCTTCTCCCTCGTGACTCTGTTAAGCCCGCTGGGGCTTATGGGAAATTTCCCATCTGCCCCGGCGAGCTTAACAGAGTCGCGAGGGAGAAGTTCTCCCTTCGCGGCTCTGAAGCCGAAGCAGAGAAGAACTGACAGGCAAGCAGGAAGGGATCGGGGGGCCGCGGGACATGCGGTATTGCTGCTATTGCCGCTATTGCCGGGCAGATGGGAAGGGGCCGCGGGACAGTTGATTCTGCCGCTGCCACGGCAGCAGCAGCAGAAGCCGGGTTTTTTTTTTTTTCCCCTGTGTATCGCGGGCCGCACAAAGGTCTCTCGCGGGCCGCATGCGGCCCGCGGGCCGCGTGTTTGAGACCCCTGGTGTAGACATTTGGTCAGATAGTCGAGAGGCTAAGATAGTCGCAAAAATTTTATAGTCTGCGTTAAGAAGGGAGATTGGGCGGTAGTTAGCTGTTAACAGCGGATCCCTCCCTTCTTTTTCAAATACTACCACATTCGCCGCCGAAAAGGATCCCAAGCAAGATGTGTCTTCAGCCAGAGCAGTGAAATAGAGTTTTAGGTGGGGGGCTAGATCAGCACTGAACGTTTTATAAAATTCGGCCGGAAGACCGTCAGGGCCTGCGGCGCGTCCCGAGGCCACACGTTTAAGGGCAGAGTGAATTTCATTAGTAGAGAAGGGTTTATCCATCGCAACCCTATCCTCTTCAGAGAGGGTCGGCCGTTGGATTCCGGATAATAATCGCTCAAAAGCCTCTGACGTGAAGTCACATTCTGATTTATAAAGACGAGTATAGAAATCCCGGAAGAGCTCTACTATCTCTGTATTATTTGTCACTATGTCCCCTCCTACCGGGTTTCGGAGAGCCGCTACCCGTTTGGCTTCTTTTTGACCTTTCAAGGCATTAGCTAAGAGTCTACCAGCACGGTTGCTTTCCCGATAGTACATCCCTTGCTGCGATGCGATATTTTTAGAAGCTGCAGCAGACAGGATTGAGTTATATTGAAAGCGTAGGCGTTGCAATCGTAACAACACACAAGGATCAGTGCGGGAAGTAAGAACCCGTTCCCCAGCTTTAATTTGTTGCTCTAATATTAATAACTGTTGCTTACGCTGTTTCCCCAAGCGAATTTGATAGCTAGTAATGGTTGCACGAATGGCAGCTTTAAAGCCCTCCCACCAAGCCCAACCCTTGGTATCATGTGGTAAGTTAAAATGGAAGTAGTCCTGAATGGCGGCCCGAATGTCTAACTGAAACTCTTGTTGTTCTAACAGGGTCCTATCAAAAAACCAATTTCCCGGATTCCCACTGGGCAGGCTAGCGTGCAACTGGAAGGAAATGGCAGCATGGTCTGAGATATGTAATGGGTGAATCATCGCTGTGTCTACCTGAGATACCAGCACTTTAGATATTAGGAAAAAATCTATTCTGGACTGTGATAGGTGGGGGGGAGAGTAGTAAGTAAATTCCAGTTCAGCAGGATGCAACAATCTCCAAAGATCCACTAAAGCGAGATCTTTGATCAAGGAGGTGAGTGTGAGGGAGCTCTTGGGCAGGCCACTCGTTCTAGGCGGTTGCCTGTCTATCAGAGGATCGACGACTTGATTAAAGTCGCCACCTATTATCAGTGAGGTGCTAGCAGAGGCCTGCGCAACCTGAGCAATGGTAGCAAAAAAGGCAGGATTATCCACATTGGGGGCATATATACATATACATGTTAGTTCAAGGTGTCCAATTTTAAGGTGGATGCGGGACCATCTGCCCTCCGTGTCAGAGCTAGTGGCAATAATGGTGACAGGCAAGGATTTCCTCACCAGAATAGCTACCCCACATTTCTTAGAAACAGCCGGAGAGTAGGCAGCTACCATGTAAGGTTTAATATTGAGTTTCAGAGTTTCGGTAGAATTTAAGTGCGTTTCCTGAAGAAAAACCAGATCCGCCTTTTCATGACTCAAATAACTAAGGATTTTCTTTCTTTTAATCGGGTTGTTGATTCCCTTTACGTTCAATGAAAAAACCTTACATAGGGCCATAAGACATTGTCATACATTGGAAGTAAAAGCGCAGGCGAGTATGGAATATATACCACATCTGTACATCTATTTCATACACATCAACTAAGATACCAGATACACCCCATATGAGAAAACAAGCACCGAAGTGCCCCAGAGAAGAAGCATAACCCCAACTATAAATGGCGACCATATGTCTGCGGGAGGAGGCCCAAGAGAGTGCGAATGTAATATTCGAACCCTTCTGTTATTATAGTCTCCGATCTCCACCGAAGTAGCTTTGGGCATGATAGAGCAGGGCCATCAAGGCTAGTGAAAGCCAAGGCTGTGAATTGCCAAGGCGGTCTCCAAGGTAGAGAGCGTCCGACAACAATATGGCGGGTTTTACCAATATAAGGTCAATTAGCTAAGTGTTCCTTGGATCAACGCATCTGATCTGCCTCTTTGGACTCCAAAAATTCCGCAAGTAATTCAGGATCATCAAATGTTCTGGTCTGGTTGTGCAGCGTTACCCTGAGTTTAGCCGGGTACATCAGGCCATAGTGAGCTTGCAGTTGTTGTAGCCTCGGTCGAAATTCCAGGAATCGCTTTCTACGGTCAACCGTGGGCTTAGCCAAGTCAGGAAAGAAGGATATCCGGTGGCCCTCAAACTCGATGGGGCCTTTTGCGCGAGCGGCGTTCTGAATTTGCTCAACATGTTGGTATCTTAAGAGCCGAAAGATAATAGGCCTCGGGGTCTTCCGATTGAGCGCCATATTTGAGGGCACTCGATGAGCCCGGTCAATCTCCAGGTCTTTAGCAAATGTGATCCGAAGTAGGGAAGGAAGCGCCTTACAAAGAAACTCCTTCATGTCTCCAGACTCAGCTCCCTCCGGTATGCCCACGAGCCGTATGTTATTGCGGCGGGCCCGATTGTTGCCATCTTCCACTTCTTTCTGCAGGGCCCGTATCTGGCGCTCTACTTTGTCAAGTTTCGCCAACCGGACCGTGTGTGAGTCCAGTATGCCTTCCATTTTGTCTTGCCGTAGGGAAAGCCCTTCAAGTTTGCTTTGCAGCATGCCGAAATCTTCACGCAGCACTCGGAGTGACTCCCCGTTGGATTGCACAAGGTCTTTTACCCCTCGTATTTCAGTGAGGATCTCCTGCTGCATCTCGGAACCTTCCCGAGGTGCGGGCTGCTTCTGCGGAGACGGGGGCTCGGTTTTGGAGCGTTTACCATGGGAATTCGTTGGGGTCCCGAAATCTAGACGTGCTGGTTTGGTCCCCGCCATCACCCCAAGGTACCCCGGTAGAGTCAAAGCAGTATTCAGAATTAAAACGGTTCAAAATTCAGGAGTCTTGGTAGGCCTCTCGGGAGCCTCAGCGCTATGCGACTATCCCGCTGGACATCAGGCTCCGCCCCATGAAGAAAGTTCTTAACTGAAACCACAGCTCTTCAACACAGTTCATCAGTAAAGGTGGAAAACGACACAGTCCTGCCTTTCGGGTGAACAAACTTCAAAAACCCTGCTTCAGGTTAATATCCTACAACGTGCGCATGGAAAGCTAAGGAGAAAGTGAGATCTTTAAACCCATGGTGTCTGATGTCATTTCCGGATATAGGATTACTGCTTAGCCGGCCAGGAGGTGAGAGCAACAATCATACTGACACCAAACTGCCGGCTAAAGAATGGTCAAAAAAAGTCAAAAATGATCAAAAGAAGGAAGACAGAGACATTTAAATTGATCACAACAAATTGTACCAATCCTGTTGCAAATTTAAACCCCATGGCATAACGGTATTCAATCGAAAAATCCACTGTTGCTTGCACTTGTGTAGGCGGGCAACATTCCTCAACATGAAGCTTTACAAGTCATCTTGGGATTAATGCTAGATCTGCCATCTCGCCTACCACAACAATTTGTTCTAACTTTGTTGAAATTGGTTTTGGAAGGAAACTATTTCCAATATGATAAGAACTTCTATTTGCAAACATTTGGAATTCCAATGGTTGCCACGGTGACCCCTATTTATGGCTGCATTTGAGAAGTGCCATGTTTATCCATCCACATTCTATTCTGAAGTGGTGCTATGGAAGAGGTTCTTGGATGATATTTTCATCATTTAGAAGGGCAGTGATCTTCAATTATTGGCATTTTTGGATTTTCTCAAGTCTGTGGAAGAGAATATCAAGTTCACTCTCAAGTTTGACAAACATATATTTGAATTTTTGAATGTGGCTGTTACTCTTCTTGATGGGACTTTAGTTACAACCTTATACCGGAAGCCAGTCCAACGTAATACCTTATTGCACTTTACTAGTTTCCATTAGTCATCCCTTAAACGAGGGCTCCCGTTTGGGCAGTTCCTTTGCTTGCAAAGGATCTGTTCTTGAAAATGCATATTTTAAGTATCATGCGCGGGACTTGTGTCAGTGCTTATATACTAGAGGGTATCCTAAAGCTGTGGTCCGTAGGGCCTTTAAGCAAGCCCTCTACAACCATAGAGAATGGTTATTATCATCTTCCCCGGCTTCTCATGACCCCCCCCTGTGTCTGATAAAATCGTAGGAGTTTTGCTTTTTACTAATAGAAGTATATCAGTGCAAGATATATTGTTTAAACATTGGAATGTTTTACGCTTACACAGTTGTTTTGACAAACAACTTTGTGTGGTATATACCCGGGGGAAAAACCTATGAGATTTATTGGTCCATCCTTTTCCATTTTCTCAAAAATCTTTGGAATGGATTGGCCATTTTCCCTGTAATCATTGTGTATATTGTTCGGCATCTTTGAGTGGTGAGACCTGGACGGATCCGACCACAAACAGAATTTGGACAGCTTGACATTTTACCTCCTGTGATTCTACTTTCGTGGTTTATTTACTTGTGTGTCCCTGTGGTCTAAAATATGTGGGCTGTACTTCCCAGCCCATCAAGAAGTAGTTAACAGATTATGCGTCAAGGATTCGTACTCGGACCTTTTCAGCCCCGATAGTCTCACATGCAGTGCAATGCACCCTGGAGTTTATTAATTTTTCTTGGCGTGTGATTGATCATATACCATTTTTTGTTTCTGGGGGCAATCGTCTTGCCCGCCTGCACAAGTGCGAGCAACAGTGGATTTTTCGATTGAATACCGTTATGCCATGGGGTTTAAATTTGCAACAGGATTGGTACAATTTGTTGTGATCAATTTAAATCTCTCTCTCTTTCTTCTTTTGATCATTTTTGACTTTTTTTGACCATTCTTTAGCCGGCAGTTTGGTGTCAGTATGATTGTTGCTCTCACCTCCTGGCCGGCTAAGTAGTAATCCTATATCCAGAAATGACGTCAGACGCCATGGATTTAAAGATCTCACTTTCTCCCTAGCTTTCCATGCACACGTTGTGTCGGCCACCCCCCGTGTGGCCAGGCGGTTGCCTAGTGGTATGGGGAGCGCCCGATCGTCCTTTGTTTGAATCAGCCCAATAGCGTGTAGTTGCGTCCCCGAAAGGATTGGAGCCAAGTGTGAAAGGTCACAGGAATATTTCTTTATTTTAGAAATAAGGAGTTCCTAACCGGATTCAATTCTTTGGCAAGAATTGATTGAAGCATACAAAATTAAAGTTCAGGATACTTCTCCATAGAATACAACACAAGCCTATTATACAGTCCTTGGCTTGGTATAGCTTTAAATCTTTCTTTCACATAAAACTCTATTTTACATCGGTATTCTGTTCCTGGTCTCCAGGAGGCGCTATAAACCCCTGTTACTTTCACAACAGGTCTAACAAGGCTTCCTGGTCCACCCAGATACTTTTTCACAGCAATAGAATTTTCTTCAATTTATATTACAAGCTTTTAGCTTCTACCCAGCTTTTCTTTCCAAGCAGCTTTAATCAGGCAAGCTACTTTTAAAAGCAGAGCTAAAAGTAACGGGCTTTTTAAAATGTCCTTGTAAAAGAACTTCTGGTTTCTTCCAGGTAATAAACTTCATACAGTTCTTTTACTCCAGCACAAGGTAACACAGACACATTCACTGATTAGGAGCAGCTGAGATTCCTTCGGCTCTTCAAACGCTATTTGGTTCCTTTACTCCTCTTTAGGACAAACTGCACAGTCTATCTCCATGTCTGAAACATTGCATGAATCCACACTGTCCCCCAAGTCCATCTCTTCCACACTAGACTCTCTCTGGTAAATGCTTTCTCTGGTATCTTCCTGAGAAGCCTTTCTGTCTTGTACAGCCTTCAAGAGCTTCTCCCAGGTACCCTTAGCATTACGTGAGCTTGTGGGGGAAGGGCAGGAAAAACCTTCTTTGTTTAGTAGCTCTTTTAAGAGTTGTAAAGGGCCACCTTGCTTGTAGTGTTTTTCCTCCCTGTAGACTCCTTACTAGGAGAAGAGTTAAGCCAAGAACTTCGGGAGAATATTTCCTCCTCTGAGGACTCCTCCCCTGAGCTCTCCACTGGCCTTGTCAGCTCTCTGCTCCTACTTCTCAATTGCTTCTGTGCAAGTGGCTTCCATGTTTCCTTCCAATTCTGTTTCTCTGCCTGAGACTGTTTCTCTCTTGTGCTTCCTTGCTTGTTCCCTCGTGTCTGTTTGTGCTGCTTCTCAATCTCCACCTCGATCTGTTTCTCAATCTCAACCCGTTTGTGTGTGCAACTTCCCTGCCTAAATGTTTGGGGCTGTCCTATGGGTCTTGACTCCGCCTCCAAACCACTCCCTTCGCCTCCCTCTATCTCCATGGGAACAGGGTGTGTTCTTAGGTCTGCACTTCTCTGCAGGGAATCTCTGTCCTTAGTTTGAGGGTTAACCCTTCCTTTGCCTGCAGTTTCTTTGTGGAAAGGAAAAAAAGTCTGTTTTTTCTTTCTCTCCCTGCTTTCTAAGCCTGCTTCTCCACCACATAACCCCCCCCTTAAGATATTCCGGGCTGGCGTTCCTAGCGCACAGCACGGAATCCATCTTCGGGTCTGTGGGCCTGCAGGATACTCATCTAGCCTGTCCTCTCTTGCAGCCAGCCGGGCAAGTGCTTCTCTTTCATGCCATGGCTGCAGTACGTTAATGTGGAAAATTTGTTCCTTCCCTCTCCCAGTCTCTATGGCATAGGAAACTGGTCCTACCCGTCTGAGAACTTTATAGGGACCTTTCCACCTGCTCTCGAATTTGGACGTAGGTCCTGTCACCGTTACCAGCACCTTTTCACCCACCTCCACCTGACGTGGTCGGGTGCGTCGGTCATAGTAACCCTTCTGGCGGGCTTGGCTCGCCGTCATATTGTCTACCATCACCTGGGATGTCCGCTCTAAGCGCCCCTTTAAATCCATGCCATGCATCACATCATCACTCAAAGAGACACCAGATCTGCACATATGCATCTCCTTTGGGCTCTGAGTAGAGTGAAAACCACTGCTGGAGAGTAGCTCTTACATGCTAGTCATCTCTTTCAAGAGCCAAGCCATAAGTGAGAAGGGACCTAGCTCTTCCAGGATGATCAGTCCCTGATGTAATAGGCCCCAAGACAAAGCCAAACAGAGAGGTGGTGCTTGCAGAAGCCACATCAATTCTCTGAACCACGCTGTCGGCCAATCCAGCGCCACCAGAATGACCCTTCTTGGGTGGCGCTCTGTACACGGAAACATATGCCCCACCAGGGGCCACTGAGGAAGCACATACAGCACATGTTGACTTGGTCAAATCTGAGCCAGGGCATCGATGCCCTTGGACCCTATCTCCATGCGGTGACTGAAGAAGTGGCATACTTTGGCATTAGAGGAAGTCACCATCAAATCCATCTTGGGGACAACCCAGACAGCGCAGAATCAACTGAAATGCCTCCTGGCTCAACTCTCACGCTCCTGGATCTAGAGAGTGCTGGCTGAGAAAGTCCACTTCCACATTGTCCACCCCCAGCAATGTGCTGAACCAGCAAAGCTAGGAAGTTCATCTCTGCCTAAGCAAATAGGAGAGCCATCTCCAGGGCTACCCCTGCACTCCTTGTGCCACCTTGTCGTTTGAAATAAGCCACCGCCAAAAACACTCAAACTGACCGGCCCTCGACCAGAGGCCGGAAATGCAGAAGAGACAATCTGATGGCCCTTGCTTCAAGGCAGTTGATGGATCACAGTGTCTTTCTGCATTTCCAGTGGCCCTGGGCCATTCAGTCTTGGCAATGGGCTCCCCAGCCAAAGAGACTGGCATCTGTCGTCAGAAGGATCCATGAGCAATCATCCAGTGTCATGCCCTTCCTCAGATGACTGGGCTGTTGCCACCACCACAGGCTGGGAGCAGGAACCTGAGCTTGAACTCAATTTCAACCCGCATCCCCATCTAAAGGTTAATGAAGCAGAACTACAGACCAAAACCACAATCCGATACCTGGGCGTCACTCTAGACCAACACCTCGCATGAAGGCGCACATAAGTAACAAAGTGAAAACAGTGTAACACAGGATCCGAACACTCAAGCACATATGTGCCTTGCTAGAGCCGGACGACTTCAGGACAACTTACCAAGCACTGATTATACCACATTTTGATTACGCAAATGCAATACTACAAGGGCTCCCACAATCCACCTTGATCCCACTTCAGCTTGCGATGAACACTGCGGCGAGAGTCCTTCACGGGGCGCCCAGAAGCGAACACGTGACGCCCATCCTGAAACAGCTGCACTGGTTTCCGATTCATGGTAGACTTGCATTCAAGACCCTACTGTTGACATTCAAGGCCATCAATGGGCTCTCTTCTACTTCCCTCACGGAGCTTATCCACACCATATCCCCCAACAGATCCAGAAGATCTGCAGCAGTCAATACACTGAAAGTCCCAAAAGCGATAACTCAATGCACCCAAGCAACAGCAAACAGGGCCTTCAAGTTCTGTGCACCCAGATGCTGGAACGCCTTGCCACCCAACATCCAGGTAATTCCTGACCTAACCCAGTTTAGGAAGTCAGTGAAGCACCATCTCTTCCTCAAGTACTACCCGGTAGCCAGCACACTAACAGCCCCCTCCCAACCTAGTACAGCCACACCAACATACCGCAATCCAACCTCAACTTCCAATATGACTTAAACATGACGCCTATGTGTAAATAGTTACCCCTTGTACCCAAGTTTTAGCACCCGTTCTCTGTAAACACAGAGCGGCTTGCCGCCCTGTTGTAAGTTTGTGTTCCATGTAAACCGCACTGATGCTGAATAGCGCAGTATATAAGAGACTGTAAATAAATAAAATAAATCCAGTGTCATGCCCTTCCTCAGATGACTGGGCGCTGTTGCCACCACCACAGGCTGGGAGCGGGAACCTGAACTTGAACTCCTAAGAACTCAGTGACCACCAAGTCATCAGTGGGCATTAGATTGGCTGCATATGAGCATGCGCCCATAGTACCATCTTGATTATCACCACCATCAATCCGAGGAGCTGAAGGTAATCCCAGACTCTGCTGCAACCTTTTGATTTTTTTCTGTGGCAGGAAGACTCTGTCCACTTGAGTATCGAAACATGCTCCCAGGAACTCCAGGGACTGGGATGACATCAACTGATTTTTTCCCCGATTGATCACCCAACTGAGGCTTTCCAAAAAGGACATCACTTGGGTCGCTACCTGAGACGCCTCTGAAAGAGAATGGGCTCAGATGAGCCAATCATCCAGATATGGGTGCTTGCAAATCCTTTGGTGCCATAGTACCACAGACACCACCACCATGATCTTAGAGAACGTCCTGGGAGCAGTGGAGAGTCCAAATGGGAGGGCAGCACTGAAAGTGAGAGCCAAGCATGGCAAGATGTAAATACTTTTGCCAATCCTCCTGGATTGAGATATGAAAATACACCTTGGCCAAATCCAGAGATAACAGGAATCCCCTTTGGCGCACTGTTTGAATCATGGATCACAAAGTTTCCATCTAAAAGTGAAGGATGTACAAGTGCTCATTGACACGCTTTAGGTCCAGAATGGACTGGAATGATCCATCCTTTTGACACCATGAAATAGATGGAATACTTACCCTTGCCTCAGTCCTCTGGAGGAATGGGCACCACTGCCTTTAGGAGTAGCAACTTGTCCAAGGCGATCTGCACAGTGGCCCTTTTGTTTGCAGATCCACAAGGAGAGATGAAGAAAGTGTCCGGATCAGTTCTTTGCATTTCAGGACATAGCCGCACTGAGTGGTGTCTAGCACCCAGTGATCCTTAGTGACCCGGGCCCATTCCTGAAAGAAGAGGCAAAATCGGTCCCCAACTAGAGGAACCAAAGAATGAGCCCCCAAACCTTCACTGCGCAGTCCAGGAAAGTCCCCATTGAGGGGACTGAGTCCCTGGGCCCACATACTCCACAAAAAGACCGAGAACGAGCCTGAAGTCTAGAAGCAGAGGGAAAGAAAGGCTTTCCAGGCCAGTAGTGATGGGAATCACGAGACCCCCGGGAGTCTGACCAGCTCACCCATGAGGAGTGGACTAAGGCTGATGGGAAAGGGGCTCCTGCATGCTTCACAGGCCCTTGGACCTGTTCTCTGGAAGGCGGTAAGATTTCATCTTGCCCATGTCCTTCACTAGCTTCTCCAAATTGGCCCCAAAAAGAAGCTTCCCTTTAAAAGCTAATTGTGTCAACCAGGCTTTGGAAGATGTGTCCACTGCTCAACATCTGAGTCAAATCCAATGCCGTCTTACCGTCAACAGGGCACTATCCCTGACCGCTAGATGTATCATGTTATACATGGCATCAGAAAGGAAGGCCATAGCTAACTCCATAACAGGGGTAGTATCATCTGGTGGAGGAGACTGAATCCACTGGAGCAGGGCTTGAGATGTCAGGCCTGCACATATTGCCAACTGAAGAATAGCAGTTGGTGCAGCAAACTGATTCTTAACAACAAATCCACCTTACAGTCCATAAAAACCTTTAAGGTCGCTCTGCTTTCCATAGGAATGGTGGTCCATCTGGTAACCGTCATGACCTGCGCACCCACCTTGGGAATATCAAACCTCAAAACACACTTCTCTGGGAGAGCATGCATCTTCTTATACACCCTTAGC
This sequence comes from Ichthyophis bannanicus, assembly GCA_033557465.1. Lineage (NCBI taxonomy): Eukaryota > Metazoa > Chordata > Amphibia > Gymnophiona > Ichthyophiidae > Ichthyophis > Ichthyophis bannanicus. Next base: position 103,767,887 of record CM066034.1, on the reverse strand, counting down.
CCCTTAGGCGGGGAGTTGGGAGAATCCCTCTTTGACTGGGTCATGTCCTTGAGCATCTCTGGGAACAGAAAGACACTAGTGGATTTCCGCAACACTTGCAGGAGTGGGTGCATCTTCAGTTCTTACTCTGTGCCTGGAGCATCCATCATTCTCAAGGTGGATGAGACCCTGGCAATCAACGCTGCCAGTTCCCTCTTCCGAAATAGGCAGATAACACTGGCCTCTTCACAATCCTCTGAAGGAGAGAGTACTTCTTCGACCACATCAGAACCCAGAACCGAGATATCTGAATCAAAGTCACAATCCAGTCTCAGACAGATCCCAGCTGATCTGCATCTCCAGGGAGTACCCTTCACTGGAGGCAGTAGGTCTGGATTTCCACACCAGAATGACCAGGCCTGTTGTAAAAAAGAAAAGAATTCCGGGGAGGACAAGCCAGACTCCAGAAGCTCTCCTCACAGAAAGGACCCCCCTACACCAGGGGATATAGCCGCTCCCCTAGAGTTATGGATGCTTGGATAGGAACGCACATTGGAGTTGTTCAGGTGGAATGCGCACATGACCAAGGCACACAGTAGTTAAGATCCATGCAGGAAGAAGGCGGGAAATTCCTACACCATGCCAATGGTCTCCAGTGGTCCACACTGAATTGCTCCCCAGACGGACAGAATCGGGAGCCCCTAACAAGAACAATGACAAGGTCAATCCTTGTTACTCACCCTCTGATAGCCCCAGGCAGAAATCCGTGCCGAACTCAGCTCTACTCCCTTGAAATTCTTTCTTCAGTTTTGCATGCACTGTGTTTAAGGTGACTGGCAGGCAGATTCCTCTGAGAGTCTTCTGCAATCTTTAGGAACAGAGGAGGAGGAACAGAGGAGGCAGGAGGAAGCATTGAGATTGTGTGAGACTACTGAACTCTTCCAAATCCTTCCAATTTTCTATCATGATAGGAACCCAGAGTTGAACCAATTTTCCCTCTTCCTGTGGCTACTGAAAAGACTGCAGTCTAGTGGAACCTCCCACGTCACGCTCAAGTGAGAGAGTCACCCTCAAGGTGGTTGTTCTCGAGCATTTAAATCAATCTTTTCCTCTCAATTATTCACATTTTCTTCAGAGTGGAGAAAATCCATCAACCATCTGCTGAAGAAAAAATACTAGTGAAGAGGCCTCCGGTGGCTGAGGCGGATAGAGACATGACAGTGATGTCATTGAAACCTGGGCTTTTCATTGGGGATGGGACACTGGGGATGAGAATAGAGGAGGGGCTGAGACTTTCATTTAAGATGCATTGTTTAACCTGCAGCCATTGTAATTTAGCTAAATAGATAGAAATATGATTGTAATGAATGAAGCAAGCAACTTTTGTTTTTAAGTGCTGTCGAGTCAGTGTCGACTCATAGCGACCCTCTGGATAGTTGTCCTAAACTGCATTCGGTCTTCAGTCAGGCGGCTTATTGTTGACAGTGGCAACCATAGCTGCTGTTATTGTATCGATCCATCTCATTGCTGGCCTTCCTCTTTTGCATTGACCTTCTCCTTTGCCATACATGACATCTTTCTCTAATGATCTCTCTCTTCGCATGATATGTCGAAAGTGTGAAAGTTGAAGTCTTGTCATCTGAGCTTCTAAAGAAAGCTTAGGTTTGAACTCCTCTAGTATTGACTGATTTGTTCTTGGGGAAGTCCATGGTATACACAGTATTCGTCAGCACCATAATTCAAAGGCATCGATTTTCTTCCTTTCTATCTCTTTCACTATCCAACTTTCGCATCCATATGACGTTATTGAAAATACCATGGCTTGAATGAGTTGAATCTTTGTATGAAGAGCGACATCTCTGCTCTTGAGAATCTTGTCTAGTTCCTTCATAGCCATTCTGCCAAGATAATGTGTTGTCTGATTTCTTGACCGCTTGTTGTTTCTTCTTTGATAGTTGATCTAAGAAGGTTAAAGTTGTCCACTATTTCAATTTCTTCTGCATCAACAATGAACTTATTGATTTTGCCAGTTGTCAGGATCTTTGTCTTCTTTGCATTAAGGTGCGGCCCCATTGCAGCAAGCAATTAGGTAAACTCAAATAGAAAATGTTACATTAATCAAGGGATAGCATAATTATCGATTTTACCACCATGTGAAAATCATTGGACATTGGATAATGTTTCAAACCCTGATCATCCCTAAATTTATAAAAAGCAGTGTGAACTATTTTAGATATTTCAGAATGCATAGAAAGTATAGAAACTAATATATACCAAAGTACAGAACTTCTTTTTGAACAGAATTTGAGAAAGTGAAGGTAAGGGAGTAAAAAGCAGTGAAAGGAAAGAGAGAGCATGCACAGTTTGGTGAAAGGAAAGAGGAAGAGTGTAGAAAGGAGGGTAGTGAAGAGTAGGGCTAGAAAAGGAGGGTAGTGAAGAGTAGGGCTAGAAAACTCCCATCACACACACATGAACATGCATTCTCTGACATTTCCCATGACACTCGTGCAGACACCCCACCATCACGCACACATACATGCTCTGCCCTATCATATGGACACACACACGCATGACACATGCACCTTCCATGACATACACACACACACACTCCCCATGACACACACACACACACACACACACACACACACACACACCCCTCTGGCACCCCATAACACAGATATATGCACCCACCCTCAACGCCTCTATGACACATAGACACACGCACAAACTCCAACAGCCCCCCGTGACTGTCATACACGCATGCATACACTCGCCACCAGACACCCCATGACACACACCATTAACCACACACACACACACAGCCCTGTGACACACACAGAACAGACACATAGAAAGCTCCTGACATACACTGCCTGCAAGTACCCCCCAAACAAATACCAGCACCCATAATACACACACAAACACACACCCCATCTTCCTAATCATCTCTCCGGGCCAGTCCAGGACATATGGGTGGTCAATCCGCTCCAGCAGCTGGGGACTGAATACTGGACGGTTTTTCCTGACAGCTTACCCAGCTGCCCCTGGTGTCAGAGAATCAGTCTTTCAGTCCTCAGCAGCTGGATAGGACGTCGAATTGACCAGCTCCCCAGAGAGATGAATTGGACATTTTTAGATCTAGGAGAGTATTCAAAAAAAAAAAAAAAAAGGAAGGAGAACCAGAACATAAGCTGAGAGAAGGGCTATTTTATGAGTCGGGCTTACAAAAAAAAAAAAAAAGAAGGAAAACGAAACGCTGTTTACACTTTTCCTTGGCTGAATTCTCTGTCCTAGCAGGGCAGTTCTTCAGCGTTAAAAGAGCCCCGGTTCTCCTGCCAGCGGAGTGACCAGCTGATGGAGGCAGAGCCTTTCTCCTAGGGGGATTTCAGCCTGCAGTATTGGAAATAGGCCTGGGAGCCCCAGGATCCTTTTCCTTATCCCCGAAGGCAGTCCCTCACTAGCTTACCGCTAGCAGCGACACAGCGTTTCCGGGGGTTTGTGCTCCTGGAGGATACGGCAGGTAAGCCTCCGAGGGGAACAAGAGCAGCCCTTAGCTACTCCGGGGTGGTTTTCGGCGCCGCGAGGTTGGCTGTTTTTAGAGACGCAGTTTCTGTGTTGGCGGTTTGGTGTTTAGGCGAGAGCATAGCTAGCGGCGTTGCCTCAGAGTCCCGGTTGCAGCGGGTTGGAAGGCAGCGAGTCCTTCGGTGTTTAAGCCTCGTATTGCTTGTTTTTTGCTTGTTTTTTGGCTGGGGTTGCTTTTATTTCGTCAGCTAATGGAGGGCAAAGTAGCAGAGGATGGTGGGGCACTGTCTCTCGGCTCTTCAGAAAGAGCGAGAATGGCGGCCATTTTGTGTGAGACGGCCGGCTCTCCCGCGCTGCAGGGGAAGCCTCAGAAAAAGAAATCTAAGTCGCGTAGAGCTCCTTCTCCAGTGGAATCAAAGCAGCAGGCTTCCCCTTCCTTGCCGCTGACTTTGGGTACCTTCTTCTCCCCCGAATTTATTTTATCATTGCATAATGCCTATTTGTTAAAGAGGGATCAAGTGTCTCACAGTTCTTCCCCAGACAGCCTCTTTGGGTCCCCAACAGTGGTACAGACAGTGGCAGACCCTGGGGAAGGCAGCTCTTCGGGGGAGAAGGGTTTGGAAGCTGCATTGGATGCAGGAGTGGTACCTAGTGCGTTGTCCCAAGTAGCTGAGGAAGGCGAGATTCTCTCAGCCTCAGGGTTTGATGCCTGGCCAGGAGAGCTGGAAGAAGGTGAATTGGGACCAGGAGAGGATCCAAATGTCTTTAGAGTTTTTCGTAAAGAAGAACTAGGGGCGTTGATTTCTCAGTCGCTAGCGGCCCTAAATATAGTGCTCCCGGCAGTGCAGCAGGAGCCACTTGAAGATCCCTTGTTACAGGGTTTTCGTTCAGAGCAAAGATGTTTTCCGATTCATAGGGTTATTAAGCAAATGATTGAGTCAGAATGGGAATGCCCAGAAGCGTCCTTAAGGGGGGGTCGCGCTATTGCTCGCCTTTACCCCAGGAAGAGCGGGATTTATTGCGTATGCCTAAGGTGGATGCATTGGTTTCAGCGGTCACTAAGAAGACCACCATTCCCGTGGAAGGGGCGGCAGCACTTAAGGATTTGCAGGATCGTAGGTTGGAGGCGCTGCTAAAGCAGGCATTTGATTCCAGTGCCTTGGCTTTGCAGGCTTCTGATTGTGGCGCCTATGTGTCCCGGGCCTCTATCCGTTGGCTCCAGGGAGAACAGAGTCCGGATAAAGTGGAGAATGCCTCAGACGGCGCCAAGTTGGAGTCGGCAGCGGCTTATTTAGTGGATCTCTGCTATGATTTAGTGCGTATCTCTGCAAAGTCCATGGCATCGGTAATTGCTGCCAGACATTTCCTATGGCTAAGGAATTGGGCGGCTGATGCGTCTTCTAAGGCGCGTCTCAGTAAGCTCCCGTATAAGGGCAAGTTGCTATTCGGGGAAGCGTTAGAGAAGATAGTTAAGGATTTGGGGGACTCCAAAGGAGGGCGTCTTCCCGAAGACCGTCCACGAGCGGCGAAGTTGTCTTCCGTGCAGAGAGGTCACGACAGAGATTTTCATAAGTTCCGCGGATCGCATTTCTCTCCTTATCAGCGGGGCCGTTTTGTGGCATGGGGGCAGTCCTTTCGAGGAGCCAGATCGTTCAATAGGGGTTTCTTTAACACCTAACAAACCGCAGTTAAGAAGCCGCAATGAAGGGAGGCCGGTCCAGGTGGAGATTCCGGTAGGGGGATGATTAAACCAGTTTCTCTCCGCCTGGGCCAGCATAATTACTGACCAGTGGGTTCTCAAAATTGTCCAGGACGGATATGCACTGGAGTTCGCGCAGCCTTTACCGGACGCCTTTGTTCGTTCGCCGTGCGGTCCCCAAATGAAGCAGGAGGCTGTCGACGAGACGTTGCTACGCTTGTTGCGTCTTCAAGCAGTGGTTCCAGTACCCCCCGACCAGTACGGCTTAGGTCGATACTCGATTTATTTTGTGGTTCCCAAGAAAGAAGGTTCTTTTCAACCTATTCTGGATCTCAAACACGTAAATCGGGCCTTGCAGGTGCCACATTTCCGGATGGAAACTTTGCGTTCAGTTATCCGGTCCGTCAGGCAGGGCGAGGTGCTTACGTCCATAGATCTGACAGAGGCCTATTTGCACATTCCCATCAGGAAAGAGCATCAGATGTTCTTGCGTTTTGCAGTCCCCATGGGCCATTTTCAGTTCTGAGCGTTGCCGTTTGGCCTTGCGACGGCGCCGCGGACGTTTACCAAGGTGATGGTGGTGGCTGCTGCGGCGCTGCGGAAGGAAGGAATTCAAGTCCATCCCTACCTCGACGACTGGCTCATTCGGGCGCCGTCTCGAGCGGAGTCCGTCGTGGCCACTGCTCGTGTGGTGGACTTCCTCGAACAGTTAGGCTGGGTCATCAACCGCGCAAAGAGTCATTTGGAGCCGGCCATGCGGTTAACTTATCTCGGAGCTCTCTTCGACACCGAGGTAGGCTCGGTGTTTCTTCCGCAGGACAGAGTGAGAAAGATTTTCGCTCAGGTGTCGGCTTTTCTGCTCTTAAAGGCTCCGACAGCCTGGAAGTATCTACAGTTGTTAGGGTCAATGGCAGAGGCTTTAGATCTGGTTCCGTGGGCCAGGGCCAATATGTGGCCGCTGCAGCAGGCGTTGCTGTCTCGGTGGTCGCCGCAGGATCATCCTCTTTCCCGGAGATTGCCCTATCTGGAGGTGGTGCGGGACAGTCTACAGTGATGGTTGGTTCCCGTCCATTTGACAGCAGGAGTTCCGCTGGATCTGCCGGATTGGACCTTACTCACGACAGATGCGAGTCTCTCCGGCTGGGGGGCTCATTGTTTGTCGCGGATAGCACAAGGAACGTGGTCGGTGGAAGAGAGAGCTTGGTCGATCAATCGTTTGGAGCTCAGAGCGGTGCGCTTGGAACTCTTAGACTTTCTCGAGGTACTCGAGGGGAAAGCTGTTCAGGTGTTCTCCGACAATCGGGTGACTGTATCTTACATAAACAGGCAGGGGGGCACCGGCAGTGCTCCGTTGTTGGAAGAAAGTCAACTTTTGTTTCACTGGGCGGAAATCCATCTCGTAGTGCTTTCCGCAGCCCATGTGGCAGGCAAGGACAATGTTCAAGTCGATTATCTCAGTCGTCATCTCCTAGACCCCAGGGAATGGGAGTTGAGTTGGACGATATTTCAGGAGATTTCTCAGCGTTGGGGCCAGCTAGTAATGGACCTCATGGCTACCCAAGCCAATGCCAAAGCGGCACGGTTTTACAGCAGGCGCAGGGAACACATGTCGGAAGGTCTCGACGGCCTGGTGCAGCCTTGGCCGAGGGATCAGCTGCTCTACGTGTTCCCTCCGTGGCCGCTCTTGGGTGCAGCGGATTGCGAGTCACCGGGGGACTGTGGTTCTAGTGGCTCCGGATTGGCCCAGACGACCGTGGTATGCCAACCTGATGAGGCTTCTCGTGGCTCCTCCCTGGCGTCTGCCCATTTGGTTCGATCTGTTGAGGCAAGGTCCCGTGATAATGCCACAGGTAGATCAGTTCTTGCTTACGGCTTGGCTCTTGAAAGGGAACGATTGCGCCGGACGGGCTACTCGAGGACAGTGATAGCCACATTGTTACAGTCCAGGAGACAATCCACTTCGTTAGCATATATTAGGGTCTGGCGCATTTTTGAGGCCTGGTGTAGCGATTGCCAAGTTACGCCTTGGGGGGCGCACCTATCCGACATACTAGGTTTTCTTCAGGCAGGGCTCGAAAAGGGCCTGGCAGTTAGCACGCTGAGGGTGCAGCTGGCGGCCCTGTCCTGCTACATAGAGAGAGTGCAAGGGGGTACTCTTTCTACACATCCCTATGTTATACGTTTTTTGATGGCAGCCAAGAACATTCGGCCCCGCTGCGGCCTGTGGTTCCGCCTTGGGATTTGAATTTGGTATTACAGGCTTTGACAGAACCTCCCTTCGTGCCGGCGTCGTCGAGGCATCTTCGGGAGTTGTCCTGGAAGACGGCCTTTCTGGTGGTGTTGTGTTCGGCTAGGCGAATTTCAGATCTGCAGGCTCTCTCATGCAAGGAGCCTTATCTTCATTTTTCGCAGGAAAAGGTGGTGTTGCGGCCGGTGCCATCCTTTCTTCCTAAGGTGGTTTCCAGTTTTCACGTGAACCAGGTCGCCTCGCTTCCCACCTTTCACGACCCGGACGGCAGTAGTGTGGATCGTGCGCTTCAGCGGCTGGATCTAGGTCGGGTGTTGCGTACCTATCTCAGAAAAACGGACTCCTTTTGGCAATCGGAATGGTTGTTTGTCCTCTACGGGGGACCGGCTAGAGGGAAGGCTGCTACTAAGGCTTCTATCGCTCGGTGGGTAAAGCATGCCATACAGGTGGCCTATGAGGCCAAGGGCAAGCCTGTTCTGGTGGGACTCGGAGCGCATTCCACTAGAGGCCAAGCTGCTTCTTGGGCAGAATATGAGTTGGTGCCTCCGGTGGACATCTGTCGAGCTGCGACATGGTCTTCGTTGCATACATTTGCAAAGCATTATCGCTTAGATGTTCAGGCCAGGGCTGATGCTAGCGTTGGGGCCTTGGCAATCGTTGCGGGGCTCGCAGGACCCTCCCAGATTTGGGTACTGCTTTGGTACTGCCCAAATGTCCTGGACTGGCCCGGAGAGACGATTAGGAAGAAGAAATTAGACCTTACCTGCTAATTGTCTTTCCTTGAGTACTCTCCGGGCCAGTCCAGGGCCCTCCCGAGTTTATCTGTGAGCTTTTAGAGGAGTGCAGCCTCGGCGGGTGTGTTGGCAGATTTCGCAGGGGTTGTCGAGCTCATTTCGGAGCTACAACAAGGTGTACCATATTGGAAATGGATCCTGGGGGGGGGGGGGGCAGGAGTCCTTTTCAGAAAGCAGGGGTTCTTCCCAGACAACAAAAAAAAAAAAAAAAAAAGGAGAATACAGAATGTGGGGAGCATAGGGAATGACAGAGAACTTGTAAAATGGTTCTTTCTCCTTATGTTGTATGTTCTAAAGACGGCTTGTCCGACAGTTAGTGTTTGTTGTTTTTGGTTCCAGTACTAGTTTGAGTTTCTCTGCTTTGTTACCGTAAGACTGATTCTCTGACACCAGGGGGAGCTGGGTAAGCTGTCAGGAAAAACCGTTCAGTATTCAGTCCCCAGCTGCTGGAGCGGATTGACCACCCAAATGTCCTGGACAATTAGCAGGTAAGGTCTAATTTCTTCTTCACATCCCTTAGATAAATAGCTAAATTATTTCCATGCAGATATACAGTTCATACCCCTGATATAGACATTCCCACACAATGCTCGAATACCAACTCACAAATCCCCTCCTACTCAGCTGAGACACAATTTAACGTGGCTGTTTCAAACAAATTCTCCACATAAAAATGCCTGAATAAGCGTATAGTGGAAATGTCCCATTGTGCCAAACTGCATTTGTACTGTTTTCAACTTGTTCCCAAATTACACTTTGCAGAGTTTCATTCCAACCTATATTAGTGGTGACACCATTATAAGATAAGAACACGCTGTCCGTCCTTGGGAAGTAGCACAGAATAAATGATTGCCCTCTAACTCTGAAGGGCATGCCCTCCGTTTCACTGATTTATCCAAGCACAGATACACACTCCCTGTTTACTGTTAATGTAATTCTTAGAATGACCTCCAGTAAGAGAGTATATTTCTGATACAAAGAAAGCTTTCTGGTTTTACATGTCGTTAAAAATAACTCTTAAGAGCTATGCTTGTATATATTATTTCTGTCAATAATAATTTACATTCAGAGGTAGGGTCTTATGTGTTTGCGCGCATATGTATATATACCATAGTTAAAGTTCTTGTTTTATTTGTCAGATTTAACACAGCTTACTGTGGGTATCTTGGTAAATTTCATTGGAAGAACAATGCCAAGCTATATTCTTAGAGATACACCACCTTCCCCCATCTTCACATTTTTGAAGAGGGAATCCCATCTTCTTGCTCCTGTGCCTGGGGACCCCTAACACACTGGTCCTGCCGCTCAAAGTCTGATCCATTTATCTACCATCCTTTCTGCAAAGAAATATTTTCTTATAGCCTGAAACCCAGAAAAGCATTTATCCCACCCTCATCACCTTCCCTTTCCCTGCCTCCACTCTCTCTTATGAGTACATACCATTTGCAGATGTGTTTGTAGACCCCTTTCTGTGCGGTCCTCGCAATTCCTTCACCAACTGCTTGGCAGACAAGGGAGCACACTCATTCTTTCTCTGCAGCTCTTGGATTTTAAATTATCAGGGATCTCTTGATGGGGACTGGCAATAGCCAGAGGCCATTGACATTTGGACACTCTCACACACACCCTTCTCAAAAAAAAAAAAAAAAAAGAGTCTAGGCCATAAGTGGTGTTCTGAGCCAAACATTTACTTAAACTTTAGGGACACTGATCAAACATTACATTAGTAATTGGAATGAACAATTAATAAGAACCATGGTACAAAAATAGACCATTCTTCTCTTCTTTTGGTTAGGTATTTTATTCCCAATTCCTTCCCAAGTCTTTGCACCTTAATCTCAAGCATTTAGTTTCTTCCACACTATTCTTTCCCTTTTTCTGTTTCATTCCTTGATACCTATTCTCCACTACTTGCGAACTTTCAGTAGGCCATTTATGACTCTAGGAAAACTCCTTCTCTCCTCTATCAGTGTCCTCCCCAGAATATCTAAATATGAAGGTACTACATTCACAGTTCTCCAGACCTGTAATTGATGACCACCCCCTGCTCTGGCATTCCCAGTAAGCAGCTTCTGTTGGGTTCCCTCTTCTCCTCTAGGAGTGGTCGTAGAAGATACAGTGGCCTCAGTGCTGCTCCATTTGTCCTCCCTCTTTACCTTGTCAGTGGCACCGAGCCTATTCAATCTCTTAACTAGTCATGTTGGCTGGTGCAGAAACTCCTCTTTGCAAGATGATGAGTCTGGCTGAGTGCCAGAGACACTTGCCCATTAACAGCAGACTCCTCTCACAACCTCATGGTGCAATGGCTAGGGGCCAAAGATAGGATTCTGCCTTTGGGAGAGTTTTTTTTATATCAAAGGGACTTTTCCTTCCCAGAACTGCTCATAGTGCAGCATCCAAGCAATCTCTTCATCTTCTTCTTGGAATGACAGACCCTTCATCTTCTTCTTGGAATGACAGACCCTAAGCATTATTATATAGGCTGTTGCTCCTCAGTCATCTCTTTGGAGCCTCATATTGTGACCTTCTTGCTCTGGAACTAACGTTTTGCTGTAGAATCCTTGTTGCTCATGCTTTATTATTAAAATTGGATACTGGAATCTCTCCATCATATAGCCATCTCTCAGTGCTGGATTCTTCTTAGCACCCTCCTCCCACTCAAAGCTGCCACTGTCCAGATCATCCCACTTACTTGTAGTCCTGCCTTTTCTGATTGTCCCAAAGGCAGTGGAGAGCAGAGCTCAAAGCAAATTTGAAGTGTTGGGGCCTCACCTGCCTTCATGTTTGTGTATATATTTTTATTAGTCAAAGAATTAGATTTACAACTCCCCACAACAGTAACAGGTCTGGACCATAAAACAACTTAAAAAACAATTCAGTAAGATCGTGAACAATTATATTGAAACACGTACATAAGATGACCTGATTCACAGGGGAAAGCACCCAAACTCTTCCTGAGGAAATAATCGGTTTCCTCAAGAAATGCCCCAATAGCCAGAGCACCCCCCACTCCCACCCTCCCACTTCCACCTCCCAAACTGCCCTCAAAAACCGGGAGGTGGCAGAACCATAATCCCATACATCGAGATATGTGTAACCATCTGAAATCTCCCCCTAGGGATATGCCATGCGCCTCGGAAGAGTTTGGTATCTATTAGAGGTAGCCAATAACTCCACCCATCTGGAATCATGCGCACTTCTGTTGAAGTATTTATTTATTTATTTATTATTTATTTTATTACAAGTTCTTATATACCGCACTATTCGGCATCAGCGCGGTTTACATTATAACATAAAGACCATAAGTATATACTCCAACCCACCCCTTACCCCTCCTATATTAATTCTCCCTAAACCTAGCCCTCCCATCCCCTCCCTTGGAACCCCCATGTTGAAAACATACCGTAAATAAACCAATACCATATACCAATCAGAAGAATTCCATAAGCATTCCAAAAACATGCCATAAGCATCCCAAAAGCATACCATAGGAGGACTAACAAATGCTGCTTAGAACCAGTGATGCAATCAGCAAAAGTAAAAGTGACCAAGGGGCTATTATATCAATCACATAAGAATGGACAAGTGGGTATGCATCCTATCCAAGGAGGATCGGGGCCTCTGTTTACAGAAATCCATACCAGAGTGCTGAGACTATCGCAAGCATCCCTTGAAGGACTGCCATGAGTTTCTTCATAAGGTAAATGTCCCAGACTTTGACTAATCATTCGGCTGATGTAAGAGGTACAACCCGCTTCCAATAACAAGCAATAACACTGTGGGCTGCCAAAGGTAAGCAGCCGGAGAGGTGATGTGGTCCCTCTTCCAAGAGGTCCAGGGGAAAATACCCCAACACACACCATTTGAGCGAAAAGGGGAGCACCAGATCTAAGGCCTTGCAGATTTGGATGTGCACCTGGGATTAGAAGTTTTGGATCATGGGACAGAACCACTACATATGTTCTAAGTCCCCCCATCTCCCAAAATTTCTCCAACACAGAGGGTCATCTCTTTTGCCCTACTTGAAGAGATTGAATGGGGTACTCGATATGCGCAGTAGGATAGACAACTGTGTATTAATTAAGGACAGGGAAATTGAGCAAAAGTGAGAGTACTACTATACTTCCTCCCAGAAATCCTCAGGCTTATCCCTCAGCACAGTGTTCCAGCCAACTCTATAGGTAAGATCTTGAGTAAGGCGGGGAGAGTCTGCGGCAAGAGCTTTATAGAGCCAGGCCAAAAAGGACTTTAGTCAAGTGGTTTCAAAAAGGTTTTGCTTCCACTTTTTGAGTGGACGTAACACTTCAGTTGTGTGAGGAAGGAGCCCCAAAGCAATGTCTCAGCTGAAAATATTGGAAGAAATTGAGAGGAGTCCCCCACATTGCTTCCAACTGGCTTTTGGAGGCAAAGGATGCACCTTCGAATAGAGAAGATATTCACAGGAACTGTCCAAGTTTCAAGACACTCCCGCCGAAGTCCCTAACAAAGATGAATGAGGACACTAGGGTGAAGAGGGACAGCCAAAGAGATATTTTCTGTATTTTTCAGAGCTTGTGCCAGACCTTCCATACAAGCCCTAAGAAAAGGTGGTGAAAGAACCTGACAAACATCCGTTGTCTCTTTCAGGAAGGGCACCGTATTAAGGGGAATGTGGGTCATCCATGCCCCTTCTAAGCGTACCCAGTCGGAACCCAAATCAGTCATCCAAAAGAAAACTGCTCGCAAACACGAGCACCAATAGTATAGCTCCTGATCCAGGAAACCTAGACCTCCCATTTTCTTTAAGCATTGTAACGGTTATCCAACTGACACGAGGTTTCCTGCCCTGCCATAGAAAGGCCAAAAGCACTCTACTGATTGTCCTAAAGAAACTATGTGGAACTTGAATAGATAGTTGCATGAACAGGAATAGGAGCTTCAGGAGAATAATCATTTTTTTTTATTCTTATTGAAATTTGAAAAAATGTAACAAGTATACACTTGCAGCAAGAAACATGAGCACCAGTGATTCAGGAAACAAACAAATAATAAACAAAATCCTAGGAAAAGAAAATTCCCCTTACAATTCTAGAAGGGGAACAACATTACATAAAACTCACTAGAAATCCATTAGCCCACAAATAAATGGGGGCAGCACCTGAAAATGGTGGAACAAGCAAAAAGGAAAATAAATTCAAATTAATGAAAAAGCAATAGGCATTTAACTGCTGAAATATCTACTAAATACTCAATGCCAGAGGAATCGGAGATGCAGGAGCCTCAAGTTTCTTGAGATTCAAAAAGGCTCTCAATTTTTCCGGCAACATGGACATGTACTTCACATTTAGATATTTGATAAGGCATTTACAAGGGTATCTAAGCATGAAAGTAGTATCCAAGGATAGTGCCTCTGATCTTAAAGCCAAAAAGGCTTTTCACCTTTCCTGTGTAGACCGTGCTATGTCTGGGAAGATTCTTACAGGCAGACCTAAAAATATAAAGCATAAAACTAAATTCAAATCCTGCTCAAAACCAAAAGAAACGCACAATGTTGCTCGTTATTTACATTCTAAAATAGAGGTTTCATGTACTCAGAAACATTTAAAGCTTATTGTATATGATCAATTCCACAAGCTTTGCCTGATGACAGAAAATAAACTTTACTTAAAGGAGGAATAGCCGCCTCTTGTATCTTAAGAACTTCCACAAGATACCTTTTAAACAACTCTATTGGCAAAGTATGATTAACTCGAGGAAAATTCAAGATTCTTAAGTTCAAATGTCTCATCCAATTCTCATAGACTTCTAATTTTCTTTGAATAATCACTCTGTCCTTAACCAAAGTCTCAATCACTTGATCCGCTGCAGTTACTCTTTTATCCAACTCGGACACTTTAACATTCATTTCTTGATGGAAAATCTCTTGCTTCCGGGCAATCACATTTTCTGTTTGAACCAATATGTTAAGTTCAGCCGCACTTTTAGAGACAGTCTCCTAGAGTTTAAGCAGTAAATTCCATATCAATGCCAAGGAAACATCCAAAGAGGAACCTGGAACAGTTACCTGAGTATGAGAGCCTGGAACCTCAGATATCGCTGGCTGCACAGCCCCTGATTGCGATGAAAAAGAAGCTAAGGAATCGTCGCATATGTTCCCACCTCTGGCAGCTAATGCCTCCTTCTGGCTAGAAGGGTGTAAAGCCTTCACCGCTGCTTCCTTCAAACTCCCACTGCAGGGAGCTGAAGACCCAAATGCTTCGGTCACAACTGCTGGCAAAGCGCGTTGCTCCAGTGGGGTTGAGTGCTGCCGTGGGCTTAAATTAATTGTAGCTCCAAGCGGGGACTGAGCACTGCTATCCAGCCACACAGCGGAGACTTTACACGCAGGCTTTAAATCAGCAGAGATTTTCCACAGTTGATTGATGACCGATGGCTGCTTGGGGATCTCCAGGGTGGCCTTCTCATTCTTGGCCGACCCCTTCCCCTTCTTTTTTGGTGCCGTAGTGTAAGGAAAAAATAGAAGGAAAAGCGCTGCCACACTGGCTCAGCTGCATGCCGCCATCTTGGACCAGCCCAGAATAATCATCTTTACTGTGTGTTAATACATCCTGACCATGTCATCGCAGATGACTGCATAGATTCTAGTTCTCTGCTGAGCTTATGTAGAAGCACCCGATAATTCAATTGAAGAAGCCGGGAAAGATCTCGGAATGTGGTTGCCAAGGTATTTGACGTAATCTACCTTGAGAAAATCACCTGGTAGGATATCAGTGCAATGCTGTGCTTCAGTTAAGCAAAGAAGTTGAGTGTATTTCTGTTTATTTATCATAAAGCTGGACACTCTAGAGAATTGCTCAATGATGGACACTATTAAGGGGATCGAAGTAGCCAGATTGCGAAGATATATAAGGGTATCATTGGCATATAATGATACTGCATGTACCTGCCCACCAAAGTATATGCCCATCTTTGCCGCCCTGTTGCGAATGTGACAGGCAAAGGGTACAATAGCAAGGGCAAAGAGTAAGGGCAAAAATTTGGCAACCTTGCCATGTCCCCCTCTCCAATCGGAAACAGTTTGAATGGAAGCTGTTGACTAAACCAGCGCCATTGGGCTAGCATACATGGCCTCTACCCAGCTGCACACATTCGGCCCGAACCCAAACTGAGAGTACCTCCAAATGTTATGGCCACTCAACCTTGTCCAAGGCCTTTTCTGCATCGAGAGAAAGGATTGTTCAACATTCTGCTCTGCCTCTGATTACATGCAATACATTAATCAACCGCCTGACATTCTCAAATCTATACCTGTGCTTCATAAATCCTATCTGGTCTGAATGCATAAGATTCTGTAGTTTCAGTTCCAGATGGGCACAAAGTATTTTGGTAAGAATTTTATAATCAGTGTTTAACAGAGAAATGAGTCTGTAGTTGCTGCATATTAGTGGGTTTTTCCTATGTTTGGGTAGTCCTCTCATGGAAGTTTGCTAAAAAGAATCTGACAGTGCTTTCTGGACTAGAATATCATTAAAAACTCAGAACTGGAGTGAAGAACTCAAGCAGGGTTTAATAAATTTCAGCTGATAGCATATCCTGCCCCAGCGCTTTTGTGACTTTTAAACTGCAGATAGCTAACCACACATGCTGTAGTGAGAAAGGGTGCTCCTGCACTTCTGGGGAAAGATGGGGCAGGTTCGCAGCCATCAGCCAAGCTTAAATCTCTTTCCCCTTTGCCAGTAATTGGGAAGAATATAAATTCCTGCAGAACTTGACAAACATTAAGCCATATCTGAAGATTTATAAAGTGTGCCCCAATGTGCAGAATGTAGGGTGTGTATCCTGTGTAGTAGTCAAATCTTGTCTTCGAAGGAGTGGAAACAAGCTATAATGGGCCTAGGGCAGGACCCAGATCCAGCCCTTTATCCAATGCTACAATGCATTCTCTCCAGCTTGACCGGTGCTGTAGTCCCAGGACACAAAAGGAATAGAGTTGTTGGATTAGCTCCTCTTTATTTACACCTATTTCAGGAATGCCCAAACTCTGATGTTATTGCGTCGCTACCGGTTTTTAAGATCATCCTGCTATTCCCTTAAGTGTTTAGTAAGCATATCCAGTTTGTGAATTTTGAATTATAAGAGAGTGCATCTATCCGCATACCTATGTTGGTCTCATTTTGGGTGAGGGACTTGATTTCAGATTTTATATTACTCACTGCCTTAGAGAATTCCAAACAGAACAGTTTTTAAGTTCTTAAAAGATCTCCATAAGGTCAGCTTTCGAAGCTGGCAAGGATGAAGCAGATGAGTCCATGGAGCTAGAGGCAGTGCCAGGCGCTGTGTAAGGAGGTGAGGCTGTCATAGATACCTGGTCTGCTGTGTGGGAGAATCAGGCTAGCGCTGCTGCATAACTTCCTTTATCTGACATCCTTTATCTGATATCGACTGAATAGGGACCAGTGCATGCACCAGCACCCCTGCAGGAGTATTCAAGTCACTAGTGTGGAATACTGTGCTGCTCTGCTGTCCCATTTATCTCAGTGTAGGTCTGGAGAACCAATACTCCCCTCCTACTCCATGCCCTCCTAATTTCTTGGCCTTCCACCCACACAGATTTCACACACTCTTATTACAAATCCCCCTAAGTATGTATCCACTGGAGTGCCCTTGTGAAATAAGTAGTCAGGTAGCAGATCAAAAACAGACTCCCATATTACCCTGTCCATCAGGATCCCAGGCTATCTTTGAAATTGCATGAAAAAGGAGACAGAAATTAGGATACCTGCACCAATTTTATTGGAGAGAACAATGCTAGATGCAAGCGTTGTTCAGATGCCACGGGGAGCCACATGGCTGGGGCAGGCTGATCGTTGTGAGTAGAGTAGGCCTTTAGCTCCATGTGCAGTGCTCTTGTCCAGACGATTGTAGGTTACCATCTTGTTAGACTCTCCTCCAATGGTCAGGCCAGATGAGCAACACTGGCAGTCAGCGGATCAGAAGGCACCACATATAATACAGTGTTAGCCTTCCCACAGGAGCGGCTCACAAATGACACCGACGCACCATTGCTGGAAAGTCAGGCGATCTCCACAGCCCATGGCGTAGCATGCCTGTACTCATGCCACCAGACCACAGCTCTCCTTTCAATTGCAGGCTGAAGATATACGTTGAACTGTAAGTTAAGAATTAGGAACAACATTGGGGGAACCACTGCATAGTGATGGCTAAGCCCGGCAGATATCTTTTGTTGTTTATTTTATGGCTGTGGGAGATGGGATCTGCGGCATCCTGAACAGGGGTTGTCAAACTGCCAATCTCTTGTGCTCGGCATTAGAAGGCTGCTAATCCACTGTCGGCCACTGTCTGATTATTTATATATTTAACCAGTTTTCTATACCGTCTTATCCTTCAGTCAAAGCAGTTTACATTATGAATCACTACAAACAGGTACTGGATGTATTCCCTTATCCCCGAAGGGCTCACAATTTGTGTGGACCTGAGGCAACAGAGAGTTAAGTGGCTTGCCCAAGGCCACAAAGAGTGTCTATAGGACTAGAAACCCCAGTCCCTCCAGCCTGAGATTGCTGTCCCCAGGTGGGACTTCAACCGCCAGCCCTCCAGCCTGAGGTACCATGTCCTAACCACTAGGCCACTCCTCCCTTACTTTTGGGTGGACGAATTGTAAGTAGGTATACCATTGTAGCTGTTACCTTGGGTGATCCATGACAGGTATTTTCAGTGTTATTGCAGCTAATGGAGACTGCAGAATCCCCGAAGAGAGGTTAGAGGGATGCAGAGCTCCAGCCTTAAGCGGCCTTTCAGCTTGAGCTCACGAGTGCCACCCCCTCCCATCGCTTGACTTCTTTTTATGATGGGCCTTCGGAAAGGTAAGGCAAGCCTGGATAAAGGCATAGTAGCAACATCCCAGCGCCTATCAAACTTTGGTGCCAGATACAGTTGCATATGTTGCCTGTGCCTAAATCTGGGCCTGCCACTTCACCCTTATTTCCTTACATGTTTAAGTACTTTTTTATTTTGGTAGCCCTTCCTTTGACTTCATCTCTTCCTTTTGGGATGTATAACCTCCAGAATTGGACACATTAGTCCAGATAAGGTCACATCAGAGATCTAAAAAGAGACGTTATTAACTTCTATTTTCTACTGATAATATTTCTAGTATTCCTATGGCTCTAGCTAAACCCTTATCCAAACGGTTTGGTGGCCTTGAGGAAGAATATAAGCTTTTTTAAAACAAATACATTGGATATAATCAACTTGAGTTCTTCATAAGAAAGAAAGAAAAATTCTAAAAAAAAAAAAGCAAATTAGATGGATATTGTATACGCTATAGCAAAATATATACATTTTTAAACAGAAATCAGTTGCCGTGCATAGTCAATTAAAAAGTAACTGGATTTGACTGTGCCATGTATCAGCCTGATAGCTGGAGCCCCAGTTCAATATAATGAACTTGGGAAGCTTTTCTTAATGAAAGAACTGACGTTTTTTGTGCAGTGGTTGCATTCATCAGCCTACCTAGTGCTCATTACACTACAAAGAACTGCCAATGCGAGTTGTTAGGATCATCTATTAGGCAAACCTGATGGGGACAAAGGTAGTGGACCAGGTTTAAGTTTTGGATAAAAATAGAGCAGAAAATTGCAAAGAAACAGCATTGTTTTCAAATAAGGCACTTTTTGCACAAGGATTTAATTTAATATATCCACTAAAAAGTAAACAGCTCTATAGAAGAAAATAATTGTGGAAGACAATGTGCTTGTTTTCACTTCCTTTGCTTGAAACCTAAACCTGGCCCATCGTATGACAATTTTCCATTTGAAATCCTTTGGAAGTTGCTGAAAAATTAACTCTGGCCTCTCATTCAATTAGTACTAATTAGATCCTAACAGTAGTTGACTTTGTGGTGCCATTTTGGAATATTTCTAGATAAAATAGCAGGGTTTGTTTCTGTAGGTGTTAGAGAGTTGTGAGGCAGAAAGAATCCTGAGCCTTTTGTAAAAGGGAAAAGTCAAATGGATCAAAAACTGGTAGACCTTCTGTTGACCAAGTAGCAGGCGGATAGTTCAGTGGAGATCTGCAAAAACGGTCATGTAGCTTTACTTCGCTAAAAGGAGCCCTTTGTAGAGCTATTTGTCATGAAAAATGAAAATAATTCAAAGACTAGAAAGTATGAAGCCCCATGCTGTGAAGTGTAGATTCGGGTACTTGTATTAAGAAATGTAGTTTGCAGCATGGTATGAATAATACGGATATAGCCTAGTTCGGTGCTTCAGAAACATTTATCTAGCTGGACTCCATTTTATCACTTAAAAATTCATGTAACCCCAGAAGATGATAAAAAAAATAGCAGATCTTCACTCCGTGACTTCCCTCACCTGTCCATTTCCTCCTCTCCCCACTTATCCAAAGCATGAAGACAGTACTGGAGGCAACAGTAACAGCAGTCAGGACCAGGCCCTCAGTATTTATTTATTTGTTACACTTTTTTATACCGCCCCTTCCAGAGATCAAGGGCGGTTTACAAAGAACCAACAAGTTACAGATAACAGTAATAGGGTATAACAGCAGAACAACATGGAACTATTTACAGTTAACTATCTACATACTTTACGTGGACAGATTGCTGGCTTTGCTATGGGAGCTGGGGTTGTGAAGCGCTGGAAATTTGGGGGTATGAGTCAGTTGTCTGTGGGGGATCTTGTGTAGAGGGCTGGGATAGCTGAGTGTTCAAACTGTTGGAAGTGTTGCCATAGTATTTATTTATTTGTTGCACTTTTAACACAGTATGCACTCACAGACCTTATTGTTGTGTGAGCACATTACTCTATCTGTGCAGTTTAGCAAGAAGCCCACAAACGAGGACTTGTGAACGTTCATACAGACTGCCACCTCTGGACATGGGTTACGGCTGAAGTCCAGAGCGAAGATGTGGCCCTGTTTCAGCGACCGGCGCACTGATGATGTGACCCCATTTGGGGTCCCAATCTATAGTTTGGAAACCACGAGTCTAGTTTCTAATGTTCCTCTTTGCACTGAGCCACACACACAACCTAGAATAAAACACTTTGGGCCCAGTTTTCGAAAGGCATTTACACGGTTTAGAGCCCAGTAAACTGTGTAAATGCCTTAAATTGGGATGTTCAACTGCACTTACATGGTTAGTGCCACTGAATATCCCCTTCTAACTCCCCTACATACCCCAATGCTATCTGGGTAGTATTGGGATGTGTCAGGGGCGTTCCGGGGTGGAGTGTAGATGGCAACAAGCAATAACTGGGCAGCAGCGGTATTGCATGCTGCCCGGTTAGTGATCTGCCCCGAAAAAATAGGTGAGGAAAACCCTCACCTATCTTTAAGGCACTGGAGCTAACCGGGCAGCATGCAATCCCTGGATATTCAATGCCATTGAATATCCAGGTTAGAGATCGCCAGGAGGACTATGCATTGACACTATGCATAGTGCTTCGAAAATGAGCCTAGCTCAATATCGGGCCCTTTACTTTTGTTGTTAAGTGGTGTGAGTCGATGTCGACTCCTGTTGACCCTCTGGATATTTTTTTTTTAATTGAGAATTTCCATTATATATATCTATATATACAACAGAAAAAGAAAAAGAAACCGGCAATAACAGATGCAAATTCATCTACCATAAGGAAACAAAATATACACATATATAATTGCCATTAGAACACATCTAGGGGATAAAGGTCTACAAATACTCAAAAGCCCAAATTCAAACTTAACATGCAAATTCCATACCCACATCAAAGCATTTTAGAAATACATTAACACATAAATAAACTACCTATCAGCATTGCTGGGGACCAAACCCTCCGTAACCCTAATAAATTTTTCAAGCTGCAGGGAATCCGTGTAAACATATCGGATATCCTGGAGTCAGACCAAACATTTGCACGGAAAGCGGAAAAATAATGCAGCTCCCAACTCTAACACCCGAGATTTAAGTTGAAGGAAATCTTCACGCCTTAATTGAGTAGCCCTGGCAACATCTGGAAAAATTAAAACCCTTTGTCCACAAAAGGGAATTAACATTTATTTATTTATTTAACAATTTTTATATACCGTCTTTCTTCGATTCAAGACGGTTTACAATGAACATAATGTAATAGTGTAACAGTTGTTTTACATGGAACAGAACTTTGTAACATGAGTATATATGGTTCAAGCAAGAAACTATTTACATATTTACAAGTTATTAAAATACAGTTTCATAAGCAATGATTTGTCTACTTTGGCAACAAATGAGGCATCCAAAGTAGTCTTTCTAGAAATTATATCCACCAACTGCTTCAAAAACTGAGACAAATCAAGGGAATCCTGAGAAGGCTCAGCAGCTACTGAAAGCTGTGACCTTCCAGGTAAATAATGCACACTTGTAATCTGTATCCCATCTGCATCTTCCAATTACAAAATGTCTTTAAAATATTTCCTCAACAGTATTAAAGGAGAAAGATAATGGGTTTTAGGGAAGTTTAGAAAACACAAATTTTTACTACAAGCAGAGTTCTCCGATCTCTCCAGCTGATTATGGAGCAACAGGCTATCACGTACACCTGTTACTCCCGCAGCTTGAAGGCCGGAGAGCTGATGCTCTATCTTAGCCACTCCTGAACCCACTTGTGCTAGTACAGAATTGTGCTGTTCAAGCTTAGCCACTACCTCCTAGAAAATGAGGTAGTCTGCTCAATAACAGGCTTCAGCTACACATTTGTTTGTGCAACCATTTTCCAAACATAAGGCAGTGTAACAGATTCAGGTGTCGACCCCAGCAAAGGCTGAGTTGCTACAAGAGGTACAGAAAACCGCAAACATTTTGGCATTGGAACAATAGAACTCACTGAGGGGTTCAGTGCAGAAACACCCAACTCCGGGGGCTGCCCGCCCTCACTCAGCAATGCAGGAGAAGTTACTGGTTGGGGTGGAGGGCTTACACAACGGGACTTAAAGTAGCCCAGTCTCTAAAGAGGATGACAATATAGGGGTACTAGCCAAAGTCATAGCTGGTACAGAGGTTACATGTCTGTCCATAGGACCAATGACAGTACTCACAGTTGTTGCACCTCCCACGGTTTCTTGTAGTTGTCCCTTGTTTTTCCTCTTATGGGGCATTTTACCAACAAACATCTGAGGGCACCGAGTTGGCAACAAAGGGGATATGCCCCTTTATTCAGTGCCTGTGGCTGCACATCCATGGCCACACAGGGAATGCCCTGGGTTTTAAACATGAGTCACGCTGATGACCCGGCAGTGTGAGCAGAGCCAAACCCCTGAGTAGCTCACCACGCTCCAAGGATTACACCTAGGGTTCCATATGCTGCACAGCAACTCTCCATCTGTTTCCAGGCAAGTACCTCTGCTCCCAAAAACACAGGGAATCCCTGCGTTTTAAACGTGAATTGCACTGATGACCCAGCAGTGTGGGCGGAGCCAAACCCCTAAGCAGCTCACCATGCTCCAAGGATTACGTTTGGGTTTCACACACTGCACAGCAACTCTCTGGCTCCAGGCAAGTACCTCTGCTCTCTGACCCTCTGAATAGTTGACCTAAACTTTGTTCAGTCTTCAGCCAAGCGGCTTATTACTGATAGAGTGGTATCCATATAGGGTTGCCAACTGGCTCCAGATGCGCCCGACACGCTTGATCCAGTCCTAGGTTTACTCCACTGCATGCAGGGTCATGTAGTTCTATTTTTTCCATTGCACCCTATAATAAAAGCAAGACTACATGTCCCTGCATGCAATGGGGTAAACCCAGGACTGGATCAAGCCTGTCGGGCGCATCTGGAGCCAGTTGGCAACCCTATATCCATAGCTGCTTTTATTGTATTGATCTATCACATTACCAGCTTTCCTCTTTTATGGTGACCTTCTACCTTCTCAAGCATTTTGTCTTTCTCCTGTGATCTCTCTTTGTATGATGTGTCCAAAGTATGAAAGTAAAAGTCTTGTCATCTGAACTTCTGAGTAAAGCTTAGGTTTGATCTCCTCTAATACTGATTTATTTGTTCTTCGGGCAGTCCATGAGATACACAGTATTCGTCTCCAGCACCATAATTCAAAGGCATCAATGTTCTTCCTGTATATCTTTTTCATTGTCCAGCTTTTGCATTCATATAACGTTATTGAAAATACCATGGCCTGGACAAGTCGAATCTTTGTATGGAGAGAGACATCTCTGCTCTTGAGAATCTTGTCTAGGTCCTTCATAGCCATACTTAAAACTACCTCTGTAGATTCAATAGAATGGGATAAAGTACTCTAAGGTAGTGATGCTAAATTCATTCTCAGGCATGTAAGATTATTGTTAGATGGACCACTCAAGATCCTTGGGGGTGGGATTGCAGTTATTGAATAGCATATTCAGAAACACAAATACTTCATAAAGATTAGCTATCTACAGAACTAACCAAAGGGTATCTGCTGCCCTAGGCAAACCCTCAGTCCTGCATCCCCTGCCCACATGCAGCCCGGAGTCCTACCCCCCCCCCCCCCCATACTCCAATCACCTTCCCTTCCCTAACATACCCCCATAGTCCAGCATCTCCTCCTCCCTTTCCCGTAACCTGGCTGTCCAATCGACTCTTCACTTCCATACCCGCTTCCATCACAGACACCAAGCATCTTGCTTTCCCCTTCCTTCCTTTCCCTTCTCCCTCACCCTAGTAGTAGACATCAGCAAACCTTGGGGGGGGGGGGGGGTAGAGCTGGGGAGGAAGCACCGCGAATCCGCTACATATGTAAGCAGCAGAACAAGCCACTGTCAGTGCCACAATGGGCCTTGAAGCCCCCACATCTAAGTGCATACGCATGGCCCTGCTGCTTCTGCCCCTTCTGACGGGAGGTTTTTGTCAGTGTGTGCCAGAGCAGCAGGAGATGGGAATGTGTGCGTGTCAGGGACGCTTCAAGGCCTGCCGCAGCACCGACAACAGCTTGCTCTGCTGCTGTCTTGAAGTTTGTGGTGAAGCCCTGGTACTGCGCCCGAGGTCTAGTCCACTTAGTGGATGGACTGGTCCCAGTTATGCCACAAAGCTAAATGTCATGCTGAATGAAGACGCGCACGCAGAATCCAAGCTGTTCATGAAGAAACAGTGAGCATTTCTGTCATAAGCTGCTCTAGTCTGTTTAAAACTGGTTAAACCGGCTTATTCCCCAAAATAAAAAGAGCGAGTTAAGATACTGAGTAATTTAGGAGGGTCAACACTCAACTTTTTTCAGACTGATATCAATATTCATGAGATATATATTTGCACATAGGGCAATTTTCAAACTTGCTTGCATTGGCACAAAGGCCTTGATATTTTTACCCACAGACTTTGCACTGTCTTTCAGAGGAAAATAATCAGCAAGCTTTTCCTTTGAAACCTGCCCAGTGAAAAGTACTCAGAGAGATTCACATCTACTTATTCTCTGTAGGACCAGCGCTACGATTAAATGAACAAGAGCGCCAGTGGTCTGAGGGCGGCCCATTGCCACCGCTACTGTCCCACGCCAGGACCTGTAGTGAGAGCAATGCCATTAAGCAATACCACTGTGCTTATTGAAACCTCCAACGCTGCGGTGCTGTATGTGATTCTGCCCTCTGAGATGCAGACTTCCTGTTTACATGGGGGTGGAAGCTGCTGGGCCCGCCGCTTCCGCTCCCATGCAAAAGGAAGTGGGATCGGAGGGAGGAAACAGGGACAGCACCTCAGTGCCAGAGATTATGGTGAGCACTGAGTTGACATTTTAAAGGCATTACCGTTGCTGCGGGTCCCGGATTGGGGTGGGGCAGGAGCAGATGGGTGCCAAGAATGAGGTTCACTTAGGGTGCCTCAGATGCTTACATAGTTCTCTAGGTTCTCGTGCCTTACAAAAAATGTGCATAGGATGCATATGTAATCTATGTATGCAATTTCCCACCTCCAAACATAACATACCTGCGTTCGGAGGAGGCGTTTCAGGGAAGTAACATGTATGCCTTTTTGATCCCTGTATACTTTTACCTATGCAAGGGATAGCCAGTTTTAAACTGAAAATCTCGGTGGGTAAATGACTTTTGAAAATGGCCCTTTCCATGATTTATATGTTTTGATTCCCTTGAATCCAGACTCTTGACTGCTTGTTGCTCTCAAGATCAAGGTTGACTGGCAATACTCCAGCAAGTCTCTGCCTGGTTTCCCGTAAAAAAGTGCCTTGTTTCAGAATGTTAACAATGTCTACTCATGTGACTATATTTAACCAAGATTTGTGTCATCATGTGGTTATTAACTTGCTCAATACCATACAAATTGTAAACAGGCTTAATTTGTCACATATTTGACCAGGGATGGGGGAATTGAACAAATTTATTTACTTAGTACTGTTTGAATTAATTAATTGAAATTCTGTTGTTTGGATCACTGCTTCATTATGATAGAATTCAATCCAAAAGAAATTAAGAACAAAACAGTAAAGCTGAGGTATGGTTTGTAGCCCTTCTGAGCTCTCATTGGTTAAGTCAAAAGTGTAATATTTTTTTTATCCAGATCTGAGGTCAGCCCTTATGTGGTGGAATATCAGAGCGTGTCAAAACTCAAGTATGGTTAACTTTTCAAATGAAATGTTCTGTATTAATAAAAAGAAAGTTGAATGCTTGAAATATAGTATTATCTGTCTTAGTGCTTTGCTTTTCTAATTTATTTGTATAGAGCGCGATGCATAATGTGCATGTCCGGCCCGCAGACACATCTAAATCAAAAATGGGCCCCCTTTGAACCTAATTCTGCATCCACAGGTCTGGAATCAGGGAGACAGACATGTTTGGTGGGCACATGCAAGCGCTATTCAGCTGTCCCCATGCCTCGGACATGGGGAAACGTTTTGGATGTCCCCACGCCCACCATATTCTGAAACATTACACGTTTCAGATCTTGCCCGTCCCAGCGATGTACCCTCGAGGAAAAATGTGCATCTCCTAAGCTACTCATCATAAACATTGTTTGAAATGTTCAATGTTGCATGTAAACGGCGAACTCTGTCAGATATCTGTGCCCTTCTCTTCTACTGCCAAACCCAGATGTTTCTCCTTTCACCTTGCTGCTCCTTATGCTTGGAACAAACTACCTGAGTCTGTACATCAGGCTTCATCCCTGGCTCCTCTCAAATCCAGGCTGAGCGCTCACCTCATCATTGCTGCTGCTGGATTTGTCGACCTAAGCTCCCTTGTGTTTCCTGACCATTTTCCATGGATGTATCCTGCCACAGCTGCTCTATTGTCTGTCTCGACTAGATTGTAAGCTCTGCTGAGCAGGGACCATCAATTACATGTGTCTGTGCAGCACTGCGTATGCCTTGTAGTGCTATACAACTGATCAGCAGTAGATAGGGTTGCCAACTTTTTCACCGAGAAAAACCCGACACCTGTGGCTCGCCATGCTCCACCCATTCTCCGCCCCTAGTCCCACCCTGCCCCGCCCCCATCCCCACCCACAATAATTACCGAGGATACGTGTAGGCTAACTTCCTTGGTCAGATAATAATTAAACTGGGAACCCCAAAATCCAAACATGAAATGTACAACACTGGAGAAATAAAACTATAAAGTAATTTCCTCTTGCACTAAACAAAAACGCAAAGATGTTTACAATACACACTTCCCAGACCAGACATATTCCAGTTAATAAATTCAAAATAAAAAGTATTTTTCTACCTTCTGTTTGGGCATTTTATTTTTCAGTTGCAATTGCTCCAGTCACTTTCTTCTGGTTTCTTCGTGTCTTCTGCGAGCTATCCATTTGTCCTTTCTTCTCTTTTAGATGTTTTCCATTCTCTCTCTATTTCTGCTTTAACATACTGATTGTTTCCCTTTTGCTCTTTCCCCCAATTCTTTCCTTATTCCTTTATCATCCATTTAAATTTCACCCTTCCATTCTCAAGCCCCTCTTACTCTCCCAATACCCAGCCCATCATAGACTTTTCTTCCACACAAAATATTTTTCCCCTCTCCATTCTCATTCCCCATCCATTCTAGTCCTCCCCCAAAATCAGTTCACTTATAGTTCTAGACCCACCCAGCATCCACTCCCTTCTAGTCCCATTCTCCCATGCCCCACATCAGCCCATTTCCAGTCCTATTCCAGCTCTTCATCAGCCCATTTCCAGTGCTAGCCCTCACATCACAGGCCATTTCCAGTCCTAGCACCCCCCCAATCACAGCCCATTTCCAGTCCAAGTCCCCCATCACAGCCTATTTCCAGTCCTAGCCCCCCCCCACCATCACATCCCATTTGCAGTCCGATCCCCCCCCCCCACCATCACAGCCCATTTGCAGTCCTAGCCCCCCTAATCACAGCCTATTTCCAGTCCAAGTTCCCCCTCCCTCCACCATAGCCCATTTCCAGTCCAAGTCCCCCCCCCCCCATAGCCTTTTTCCGGTCCAGGTCCCCCTCCCCATCACAACCCATTTCCAGTCCAAGTCCCTACCCCAATAGCCCTGTTCGAGTCCAGGTCCCCCTCCCCATAACAACCCTTTTCCAAACCATTTCCCCCCCCCATAGCCCTTTTACAGTCCAGGTCCCCCCCGTCACAGCCCATTTCTTTCCAGTCCAAGTCCCCCCCTCCCATAGCCCTTTTCCAGTCCAGGTCCCCCTCCCCATCACAACCCATTTCCAAACCATGTCCCCCCCCCATAGCCCTTTTACAGCGAAGGTCCCCCCGCCACAGCCCATTTCTTTCAAGTCCAAGTCCCCCCCCCCATAGCCCTTTTCCGGTCCAGGTCCCCCCCCCCATAGCCCTTTCCGGTCCAGGTCCCCCCCCCATAGCCCTTTTCCGGTCCAGGTCCCCCCCCCATAGCCCTTTTCCAGTCCAGGTCCCCCCCCCCCATAGCCCTTTTCCGGTCCAGGTCCCCCCCCCATAGCCCATTTGTAGTCCTTGCCCCCCCCATGACAGCCCATGCAGTCCTTGCCCCTTCCCCCCCCCCGACCAGCACCGCGGCTGTCTGAGGGGCTTTAGAGGGAGCTGGGGAAGCCCGCGCGAGGCCCCGGCTCCCTCTGTACAACCGCCAGCGTGAAGAGCCTTTTCCTTCACGCTGGCGGTTGTTTCTGTGAAGCCGCGAATGCTGGGAAAGGTTAAAGGGTATTGCCTTTAACCTTTCCCAGAAATCGCGGCTTTACAGAAACAGCCGCCAGCGTGAAGGAAAAGGATCTTCACGCTGGCGGTTGTACAGAGGGAGCCGGGGCCTCGCGCGAGCTTACCCGGCTCCCTCTGAAGCCCTCCGGTGTGTGGGCCGGCCCTGGGTAGTATTTTTTTGGACTTCGGGTGGGAAGAAAAGCTGGCTTTTTGCTCTGGCCGCTCCTGATCTTGCGGACAGAGCAAAAAACCGGCTTTTCAAGGGCCGGTTTTACATCTGCGCCGGCAGCCGGCCTGGCCATGGAAAAACCGGCCAGGCCGGCTGAAAACCGGCCAGTTGGCAACCCTAGCAGTAGATGTAGTAGGACCTTCTGGCTATGTCATCTGAGGCCCACTTATCTGGGTACTGGCATTTCTCAGAGCAGCTACACCTGTCTCATCGTGGCGTGTCGGTCTTTATACATCCGCTACCTATGCAGCAACCCTGTCTTCCTTCTCACAGTCAGCTTTGTGTCACTGCTCCCCTGGTCAGGGCTGTGTGGGCATGGGAGGGTGGATCCCTATGCCATGACATCAAGTAGCCAGACTCCAGATATATCATCACTCTTACAGCTGTCATTCATCCTGGCCTGGGTAGGGATGTAGGCTGCATGGGACAATCCAGGAAACATTGGCACTACTCGGTTGTGTCTCCCAATGCCAGGCACAGCGGATATATGGCTGCCCTATCACACTGTCAACAATATCTGATCATTTATTAGAGTACCCTATATAAAATGATCCAGAAGGATTCAGCATAAGTTCCCTATGGCTCAATGTCAAAACATATCCCTATTAATAATAGGGACCTTCAGAATATGGGGATTCAGCAGTGCAAACAGCATTAATATATGCTCAACGGCAACACCATTGGTCCCACAAAATATGCATTATGGGAATGCATTTGTGCTGTTTTCACTGTTGAGTGCCCTTATTCTGCGGGTCCCTTAGCATTGACAGGGATATGTTTTGACATTTAGCTATGGTGAACCCTCTCTGAGTTTGACTG
Source organism: Ichthyophis bannanicus (assembly GCA_033557465.1). Classification (NCBI taxonomy): domain Eukaryota; kingdom Metazoa; phylum Chordata; class Amphibia; order Gymnophiona; family Ichthyophiidae; genus Ichthyophis; species Ichthyophis bannanicus. The sequence goes on along the minus strand of CM066034.1, from coordinate 103,738,494 downwards.
CCCAATCACACTGGCACGTGGTGACGCTGTGGTCATCCATACGGTCCAGATACTGGCCAGGTTTTCATGCCCCTCCTGAATTGCAGATGAGTACTCCAGATCCTCTCGTGTATCCCTAAAACCACACACATGCACACACACCCTCCATTTCTGTCACAAAAACATGGTTCTGCCAAAAGATGCCCTGAACCTATACTTAGCAGCTATGACATAGTGTGGTGAGGAGGAGGCAGCCCAGCATGAAAATAGAGGAGAAAGAAGAACTTTTTCTTCTGCTCGGGGGATGGGTTCACTGGAACACATACATCACAGCAGAATCCCTGAGAGAAACCAAGAGGGTAGTGCTAGGCTTAAGCCACTCCCAGACCTCATGACAACCTCAGGCAAGAGTAGGAGGTACAAGTGGGTGGAGTCAGGAAGGGAGTTGCCCTGCTCAGCGTTTAAGTTTGAGGGAACAAACAAAGTGAGCAGGGAGGCAAGGAACTCCAGAAAGGCCTGGGAAGGCAGAAAGGCCAGGAACTCCAGAGAGGCCAGGAACTGCAGAGATGCAGGAGAAAGCAAACACAGCAAAGCCAGCAACCATGAAAGAAGCAGATACAAAGTGAGTAGCAGCAGAGACAAGAGCAGCCAGCACTGCAGCCCAGGAAGCTACAGGGAAGGTTCCAGGCAAAGGACCAAACAGACTGGCACCAGGGAGAAAGAGAGAAGGGTGGCTTTAAGGAAGCTAAGGCAAGAGTGCTTAGACTCACCGGAGGAAGGGTCTATCTGCAGGCAGCAGAAGCCCCAGGAAGGGAAGTGGAGAGCTTACCCTGAGTCACTGTCTAGCTCAGAGACAGAGGGAGTGCCAAGCCGGAGAAGCCTCAGCAAGGAAGGTGCTGCAGCCAGACTCCAAGGTAGGAGAGATAAAGCCATAAAGCCTAAACCCTGTGTTATACGCTCTGATTCAGAAGAGAGGTTAAAGCCTAGGAAAACCCGGAATAGGAGTAAGGGTTTTGCCAGGGACACTGAACAGGAAGAACCCAGTGAAATCCTACCAAGGGAGAAAGGGTCATTCAGTGGCATAGGCTATTTAATCTGCTAAAGAATATTAAGGATAAACTGCCAGAACGATTACAAGCATTGCCAAGTTACAGCTCAGTTGAAAGCATGGAAGTAGCAGGCCAGGAAAGTGACCTAACTTCAGTTTGTTCTGAGATGGACTGTAATGTGTGCATGAAGGCTGAGTAATGGAAGCCTGAGAAAGGAAAGAAGTGAAGCTTGTGTAAATATCTTTATTGCAACACTGGTTACAAGTGTTACCTTAAGAGGAGAAGAATAATCCTGTATTTTGCTTTGACCTGAATGTGTACATTTGCTTTGAAGATTTTGTCAACCATTTTGACACAGATGCTAATAAAATTCCTGTGTGCTTTAAAACAACCACTCGGTTCATAATCTCCTTGGCACAACTACAATCCTTGGGAAAGAGGAATTGAGATGGCTTCCCGTCCCTACTAGGCAACCGCCTGGTAGGGGCGCGACCGCCACAGGTGGCGTAGTTTTTCGGATACAGCATTCCAGTGGTCAAGTGGTGCGTCTACAAGCTGGTACCTCAGGACGAGGAAGATCCAGGAAGGACGGAGTGACCGGACCGAGAGAAAACACGGAGGAGAAAATCCGGAGTGGAGTCGGATCCGGAGCGCTGTTTTCTGGTGGTAAAGTGAAGACCTGCATCAGAATCAGGTAACCCGTAGGCTAGAGGGGGATAAGCCTAGGATTCTGATGTAAGGGGCCACCAGGTACTCACTAGGAGAGAGTGAGGGGGAAAAAAAAAAAAAGTGCTGCACTTTGTGTGGTTTTTTTCTGTGTTTGTGTTCCAGAAACCGCAGTCCAAGATGGAGACAGCGGACATATTGGCCTGGGTGGCAGACCAGTTCGCCAAGCAGAGGGAGATGGCAGCAGTGAGCCAGGAGCAAGCGGCGTCCATGCTTCGCGCTCAACAGCAACCCCTACTGGAGGCGATGGCGAAATGGATTCGGGCTCAGGAAGAAGCGACCAAGATGGCACAGTCTGTACAAAAGGCACAGGCCTTACCAGGTGCACAGGTTGTTTTTCCAGGAGGGGAAAGCCCTGGGACTGGAACTTTCTCATGTGGCCGCCTTTCTAAAGAGGACAATATTGATGTCTTTATTGAGTCCTTTGAAAGAATAGCTGTTTTAGCTCAATGGCCAAAGGAACAATGGGCCATGAGATTTGCTATTACCCTAAGTGGGGAGGCTTTAGCAGCCTACAGGGAAATGCCAGTTGCATTAGTAGCCGAGTATGAGCATGTAAAGAAGGCAGTAAGAGATCGGATGGGGTTAAGTCCTTCGGTCTATAGGAGACTTCTGAGAACATGTGTACTGAAGGAAGGTGAAACACCCCAAGCTTTATACCAAAGAATTAAAAGCTTAGTGTATAAATGGCTTGTACCTGAGAATGGCAATATAGATTCTGTTATTGATACTGTGATATTGGAACAGTTTACAGAAGCTGTACCCAAAGAGTTAGAGTTTTCTGGTAATGCAGAGCTGTAAAAACACCCAGGAAGCCATTGCGTTGGCTGAGTGTTTTCTAGAGGCCAAGAAGTTAAGCCTCAAGAAAGAGGGCATTTTTCAGAGGGCAGGTACAGAATTGCAGGAAAGGAAGGCAACCTTTACTAGCCATAAGATGGATAGGAATAAATCCATAGAAGGCAGATATAACCTGCAGAGAAAATGTTTTTCCTGTGGTGAGCCAGGTCACCTTAAGAGAAAATGTCCAGTAAGGAAAGTGTTTGTAATCACACGTCCCAAAGAGGTAGGTGAGGGATTTCTCTTATCTGTAGAAGTGGAAGGAATACCCATAGAAGCTCTACTAGATTCAGGGGCCAGCCAGTCTATGATTTCCAGCAAGCTGTGGAAAAAGATAGAGGCCCAGACAGTACTTACAAGAATCCTCAAGGGGGCAGGTTAAGATCAAATGTGTCCATGGGGCAGCTTCCACCTATCCTCTCCAGAGTGTTAGGATCAAGGGGTTAGGTAGTGGAAGGCAGGTGGCAGTGATACCTAGACTCCCACACGATATGATATTGGGCCGTGACTGGTCCCAGTTCAGAAAGGGGGTGGAGAAACAGTTGCAGGAAGAAACAGGCATGATAACCACACGCACAGACACTAACCTTTCAGGGGAGAATAGGAAGGAAAGGGTTGTGCGCCCCAGGGTTGATACAGGGGGAATAATACCCGCTCCGTTGTTCGGTAAGAAAGTAAACCCAGGGAAGTCAGTAGACACTCAGAGGGAAAAGCAAGTGCCAAAACAGAAATTTGTGATAAAGTTCTGTAGGGCTACCCCTGAGGCAAGAATTCCCAAGCGGGCTACCGAGCAAGCTGCTGGTATGGATCTCTGTAGCGCAGTAGCGGTCGTCATTCCAAAGCAAGGGAGGGCCATAGTAAACACGGGACTTAGAGTAGAAATACCGCCCGGTTGTTACGGACGGATTGCGCCCAGATCTGGCCTCGCCTTTAAAAAGTTTATAGATGTAGGCGCGGGTGTTGTAGATCCGGATTATAGGGGAGAATTGAAAGTCCTCTTGTTTAATTTCTCGCAAGAAAACTTTAGAGTGGATGTAGGTGATAAGGTGGCACAATTAATTTGTGAAAGAGTTGGTTTTCCGCCCATAGAGGAGGTGGATGAACTATCCTCTACCACCAGGGACTCTAGAGGATTTGGTTCCACAGGCATAGCCGAAATAGAGGGGTTAACAGCCTGTTGCATAGAAAAAGAAGAAGACAATCCGGGACCCCAAATTGCAGAAGGTACTGTAGATCCTGTTTATAGGATAAAGAAAAATTTGAAAAGAAGGCAGAGTAAACAGAAATCTTATCATGACCGGCGTGCAAGGTCACGTTTCTTAAAGGTCAGGGATAAGGTTATGGTAATGGTAGCTGTAGGAAACTTTAGGGTTGAGAATTCCTGGAAAGGCCCTTACAAAATAGCAAAACGGCTCGTACCAGTGTCTTATGCTGTGGATACTGGATGGGGAAAGCAACAGGTATACCATGTTAATCTGTTGAGGCTATGGAAGGAGCGTATAGGGAATGCACAGCTAGCCTTAAGAGTTAGTGACACTTCGCAACCCACACCTTGTATTACGTGCTGTTTGCGGGTTATGGCGCCAGCCCGTAATAGTCTAAGGAGGGGTAATGTGGTGAGGAGGAGGCAGCCCAGCATGAAAATAGAGGAGAAAGAATAACTTTTTCTTCTGCTCGGGGGATGGGTTCACTGGAACACATACATCACAGCAGAATCCCTGAGAGAAACCAAGAGGGTAGTGCTAGGCTTAAGCCACTCCCAGACCTCATGACAACCTCAGGCAAGAGTAGGAGGTACAAGTGGGTGGAGTCAGGAAGGGAGTTACCTTGCTCAGCGTTTAAGTTTGAGGGAACAAACAAAGTGAGCAGGGAGGCAAGGAACTCCAGAAAGGCCTGGGAAGGCAGAAAGGCCAGGAACTCCAGAGAGGCCAGGAACTGCAGAGATGCAGGAGAAAGCAAACACAGCAAAACCAGCAACCATGAAAGAAGCAGATACAAAGTGAGTAGCAGCAGAGACAAGAGCAGCCAGCACTGCAGCCCAGGAAGCTACAGGGAAGGTTCCAGGCAAAGGACCAAACAGACTGGCACCAGGGAGAAAGAGAGAAGGTTGGCTTTAAGGAAGCTAAGGCAAGAGTGCTTAGACTCACCGGAGGAAGGGTCTATCTGCAGGCAGCAGAAGCCCCAGGAAGGGAAGTGGAGAGCTTACCCTGAGTCACTGTCTAGCTCAGAGACAGAGGGAGTGCCAAGCCGGAGAAGCCTCAGCAAGGAAGGTGCTGCAGCCAGACTCCAAGGTAGGAGAGATAAAGCCATAAAGCCTAAACCCTGTGTTATACGCTCTGATTCAGAAGAGAGGTTAAAGCCTAGGAAAACCCGGAATAGGAGTAAGGGTTTTGCCAGGGACACTGAACAGGAAGAACCCAGTGAAATCCTACCAAAGGAGAAAGGGTCATTCAGTGGCATAGGCTATTTAATCTGCTAAAGAATATTAAGGATAAACTGCCAGAACGATTACAAGCATTGCCAAGTTACAGCTCAGTTGAAAGCATGGAAGTAGCAGGCCAGGAAAGTGACCTAACTTCAGTTTGTTCTGAGATGGACTGTAATGTGTGCATGAAGGCTGAGTAATGGAAGCCTGAGAAAGGAAAGAAGTGAAGCTTGTGTAAATATCTTTATTGCAACACTGGTTACAAGTGTTACCTTAAGAGGAGAAGAATAATCCTGTATTTTGCTTTGACCTGAATGTGTACATTTGCTTTGAAGATTTTGTCAACCATTTTGACACAGATGCTAATAAAATTCCTGTGTGCTTTAAAACAACCACTCGGTTCATAATCTCCTTGGCACAACTACAATCCTTGGGAAAGAGGAATTGAGATGGCTTCCCGTCCCTACTAGGCAACCGCCTGGTAGGGGCGCGACCGCCACAATAGCAATCGCATGGGATACCAGGACTACAAATGTGACCTCCGTTTCTCACCCTTAAAGGAATCTTTTCCCTGCTTACACCCATACTATCCCTGTATCAGCAGTCCCTTTTTTCTGAATATGGGAATTGTTAGGGTCCCATAGATTGGCTCCTTTAGCACAAACAGCACATTAGTGCATAGCCTGAATAACCACTATTGCTCTTCTTAATATTTCTGTAATGGTGTTTATTAATGTGTCTATACCTTACAACATTCCCTCACCTCTGCTCCCTGTACCTTAAGACTGCATCTTGTCTTTTTTCCAGACAGCAGTCACACCAGTTCATGACATACTTGTCACAGCCATTCTTCATTATGAGCTGCATTGCAGAGAAGAGCAGATTTTTTTCTAAGTCCTAGCCTTATACCACATTTCATCAGGAATAATCTGGATGTTTCCAGGAAACATAATACGTACCAAGGCCTTTCCTGAATTCGCTTTTTATGTCTCCATGACTGACCACCCCCCTATTCCGTCCTCTCCCACCCACATTCCTAGATCCCCATGCTGGCACCGTGAATGTGCATGTCAGCAGTGTTTACGAATGCGGCCTGGAATGTTTTCGGCACATAAATTTCCCTGCCGCACATACAAACTTCTTATCCATTTTCTGGAATGACTCCCATAGCCTACTCCTTAGGATCCATGAAAATATTTGTGATAACAAAGAAAGGTTTGTGCATCACTATACAGTTGTGCACTATATACTATAGCTAGATAGAAATATATCTAGATACATCTCTCTATATAAAAAATATATTTCCCATATTTGTCACTAAGAAATCTAAATAAAATGTACAATGAGCATTGACTAATCAACAAAATCCATGGTGCAAATGTTCCTGCTAAGCTCTGCTATAAAGGGTGCGTTTCTGCACCCCACCAATCTGTGCTACCAATGGAATCCAAGTGATTGTGCTGTGAGGAAAGCAATGCTACTACACAGTGCATTTGTACACCTTGGACAGACACCACTGCTGGCTAAGCACATTGAGAGCACTCTTTACTTAAGTCAGGCCTTGACAAATTTTGTGCCAGTTTCGGAGCCAGACCAAAATCTTAGGAGCCAGGTCTTGTGTCTTCCTCATGCCCCTCCTCCCGGTTCTCTCGCGCTGGTCTCATGTTCTCAAGTCTCATGAGACCAGTGCCAGAGTTCTTACACCATGCATCATCTTTAGATAACAGCTATGGTTTCAGAGAGCAAGTGTCTGTGTGGATGTATGGTGCAATGGTGGTGTGCCAGTCTGTGCGTGGGATATGTGGTAGGTGTCTTGGTGCGGGTGGGGTACAGGACTGCGGTACATTTATGTGTGCTACAGAGTTAGAGAGCTTTTGTGTGTGCAGTGCAGAGGTGAGGTTCTTGTGTGTATATGTGTCTATGTAGTGTGGAGTTGAGACATGTGTCTCTCTTACAGAGGTAGGATGCCTGTTTGTGTATGTGGTGTTGTGTGCTTGTGCGTATGTGTATTCTTGGGGAGGAACATAAGAATATAAGAATATAAGACATGCCATACTGGGTCAGACCGAGGTCCATCAAGCCCAGTATCCTGTTTCCAACAGTGGCCAATCTAGGTCATACGTACCTAGCAATATCCCCAAAAGACACAGGTTCCACAATGCTTGTACTGGGTCAAGCATTGATATCCTGGGTCCCTTTTTAATAGTGGTTTATGGACCTTTCCTCCAGGAACTTGTCCAAACCTTTTTTAAACCCAGCTATACTAACAGCCCTTACTACATCCTCCGGTAACAGATTCCAGAGTTTGATTACACGTTGAGTGAAAAACTATTTTCTCTTATTTGTCTTAAATAGTTTACCCTGTAGCTTCATTACATGTCCCCTAGTCTTTCTATACTCTGATAGCGTAAACAATTGATCCACGTTTATCCGTTCCACTCCATTCATTAATTTATAGACCTCTATCATATCTCCCCTCAGCTGTCTCTTCTCCAGGCTAAAGAGCCCTAACCTTCTTAGCCTCTCTTCATAGGAGTAGCCTTCCATTCCCTTCACCAATTTGGTGGCTCTTCTCTGTACTTTTTCTAATAACGCTATGTCCTTCTAATAACGCTATGTCCTGGAGCCGGAGTCCCCGAGGAAATGCACCTTTAGGTGAATAGGCATTGTACCCTTTTGTCCCCATAAATTCATCAATTTAACTTTTCTCTGTTCCCCTTCCAGAATCTACCCCTCCCCCTTCCCCCCCTAGTATTCCTACCCCCATACCCTGGATTCCCCCCATTCCCTTCCCTTTTCTTTCTTTTTTTAGTTTTTGCCCCTTTAAGATTTAAGCTCTCTTTCTCTTTGGCTGCTCACCCGTATGTTCGACCAATGTTGCAGGTGTTCATTCCTCCTTGACACCTCAACCTGATGCTCTCGGCTCTAATGAAACCACCCTATGAGACTCTAGCTGGAGTCTCATTTAAGGACCTTACTTTAAAGACGGTCTTTCAGGTGGCTAAAAGTTTGGCTCATCTAATTTCAGACTCCAAGCCCTTTCTTGCAGGGAACCTTTCCTGATCATGTCCAAGGAGAAGTGGTATTGAGACCAGTTCCTTCCTTTCTGCTAAAGGTGGTTTCTCACTTTCATCTGAACCACATGGTCGCCGTTCAGGTTTTTTCTTATCTAAGGGACTCCGAGGAGGATCGACAGCTACATTTGCTGGACTTGCGGACAGTTTTGGGTCGCTATTTGAAATGAACTGAAGATTTTTAGAAGACAGATAGATTCATCCTGTTTGGAGGTCCTCGTCAAGAAGAGGCAGCCTCCAAGACCTCAGCGGCTTACTGAGTAAAGGAAACAATAGCTTTGGCTTATTTGCTCAGCGGGAAAGCGGTGCGGGTCTGTCTTCGGGCTCATTCAACAAGGCCCCAAGCAGTTTCCTGGGCACAGCATAGTTTCTCCAGGACAAAGCAGGAAGTCAGTCCTCACATATGGGTGACGTCAGCGCCGATGGAGCCTCCGTGCAGAGCATTTCCCCAGCTTTCAAGTAAAGCCTTTGGGAATGTGCGGTCCCCTTCCCGCCCAAGGGTGCCATCTTGCTCAGTCTTTCTTTTTCCACGGAGCCCAACGGATGTGAGTTCATGCCACCTGGGAAAAGTCGATTTTTTTTTGGCTATTTTGGCTTTTTTCTGTTCCGGTTCGACGCTGGTTCCCCCTCCCGCCTGGGCTTGGTACACCGGTATCGAATCTGGAGTTTTGATTTTCGGTTTTTGTCCTTCGTGACTAGCGTTCGCACTCTTTTTGTGTTTTCACTGGCAGCCCGGTCTTTTGACCTTGCAGGGGCCCTTTTTCCCCCGATGGCTGCCAGCAGGTTCAAAAAGTGTGATCGGTGCAAGAAACTTATGTCTCTCACTGACACACATGACTGCTGCCTCCGATGCCTCGGGCCTGACAATGACCAGCTGGCCTGTGTCCCGTGCGACAAAATGTTATCGAAGGCGCTTCGGAGCTGTCAGCATCAAAGTGAGAGAATATTCTCTGACTCGGCATCCGGCCGGGCCCGGACTTCGTCAGAGGCCTCGACATCTCGGGAGTCTGACCCCAAGCGCCGTCGGGGTTCCTCTGAGAGGGAGTCTCCCACCCAGGAGCACAGAAGGAAGAAGAAACTCGTGAGGGCAGCATCGGTGGAGGCTCCTGGATCTTCGAGGGCCAGGTCGCGTAGCCCTGTCCGCTGCCCCGGGCTCTCAGAGTCGGAGAGGCCGTCCAAGTTACCTCGTGTGGAGCCGGAGTCCCCGAGTCACGTAAGTGCAGTTGTCCTCGTGGACTCTCCTCCGGGGGAGCCGACGTTGGGCCCGACACCGTCGGGGCCCGAGTCAGGGGCTTCTGAGTCTCCTGAGCTTGGACTCAGGTTGACGGCCTTGGAGATCAGCTTGGCTGCCTTCATGGAACAGCAGCGGGTGCTGATCACTGGTCTGACCGGTGCATCTGCCCCGACCACCGGGACCTCGACGTCCAAGTCGACCCCGGAGACCAAGCCGATCCTCGAGTCAATGAAGTATTGAGTCGATCCTCGGTCAAGGTCCCCCTCGACCTCCCGTGTGGGGCCGAGGTCATTGACGCTGATACCCTCGGCGTCGGGGTGGGTGGCACCGAGGCCCACATGGCCTGGAGCCACTCGATTCCTCCTCGGAGGAGGAGTCGGCGTGGGAGATGGAGGACGAGGATTCCCCGGACACCTTCCGGACTCGGTGCGTCCCTTTGGACTCACCGGAGTCCGAGCCATGGAGACGGTCCCCCCCGGAGGATACCCGGTTCTCAGACTTCATGAGGGACATGGCCAAAGCCTTGGCCTTGCCTGTGGACGCCGAGGAGGAGCCTCGAGCCGAAGAGCTTGATGCCCTCCAGTATGACTTTCCTCCAATGCTGGAACGGCTGTACCGGTTCCTCCGATGCTGGAACGGCTGTTCTTCCATATGTGGGAGGCACTGGCCTCGGCGCCGGTTCTTAGCAAACGGGTCGATTCCATTTATTGAGTCCGTAAGAGCCCTGGGTTCCAAAAGGCACAGCTACCGCACAACTCCATGGTTGTGGAATCGGCCATGCACCGCCTGAAGAGTCAGAAGATGCACTCCTCGGTGCCCCCCAATCGGGAGGCCCAGAACATGGATGCCCTCAGTAGAAAGTGCTTCCAGGGCTCTATGCTATCTTGCCGTGTCCAGACCTACCAGCTGTACGTGGGCATGTACCTACAAGATCTAGCAAAAGAGATTGCCGGGTTCTCAGCTAGCCTCTCCGAGGAGCCTTTGCAGAGGTTTAAGGCTTTGTCAACAGGGATTCGAGAGTGCTCGAAGTTTATCTCTCGGGCAGCCTATGATGGCTTCGAGGCTTCAGCCCGGGTAGCCACAGCCGGCATCAGTGCATGCTGTCAGACCTGGCTACAGTCATCAGACCTGGAGTCATGGGTGCAGGACAAGTTGGTCGATGTCCCCTGCTGAGGCGAAAACCTTTTCGGTAACCCCATGACTGAAAAGGCTGCGGAAATCGAGACTGAGACTCTCACCAACACAAGGCTGTCCAGGAAAACTTCTGCCCCTTCTCAGAAAAAGAAGGGCTCGGGAAAGAAGCCCTTTTTCCCGAGGAAAGGTGCTGCCTACAAATCCTACTCTCAATATCAGGCCTCACCAGCTCCCCAACAGGGCCAGCAGGTCAAGGGGCAGGGGCATGGGCCCCGTAGGCAGAAGACCCCCAAGCCGCCAGCTCCGGCTCCTGCATAGCAGGGAGCGTGGTTTTGAGTCCCACAGCATAGTCTCTTCTCCACAGCTGGTTCCACTCAGCACAGGAGGTCGGCTGACCCTGTACGCCTACAGGTGGCCAGCCATCACAGGGGATACCTGGGTATTGAGCATAGTCCAGAAGGGCTATATGCTCCACTTCCACCAGCTACCCCCCTCCTACTTTCCAGGGGAGCCTCCAAGACTCCCTCTGCACAGAAACCTCCTCCTTCAGGAGTTGGCAAGTCTTCTAAAGGAACAGGTGGTGGAACCGGTGCCTCACCACCTGGAAGGGCAAGGCTTCTACTCCAGGTACTTCCAGGTACCAAAAAGGACAGGAGGCCTCCGGCCTATCCTAGACTTGCGAAACCTAAACAAGTTTCTGGAGAGGGAAAAGTTCAAGATTCTTACCCTTGGGATACTGCTGCCCTACCTCCAGCAGGGAGACTGGCTATGCTCCTTAGACCTAAAGGATGCTTATACTCACATCCTCATCCATCCAGACCACAGGCAATATCTCAGATTTGTGGTGGGAGGAAACCATGTTCAGAACAGGGTACTTCCCTTTGGCCTAATTTCCGCCCCCAGGGTTTTCACCAACTGCCTGGCAGTGGTGGCGGCCTATCTCAGGAATCAGGGAATTTTTGTCTTCCCATACCTGGACAACTGGTTCATCAGGGGCCAGTCTATCCAGGAGGCCAGACAAGCCACTCTTCGCACTGTCTCTCTTCTTCAGCATCTGGGCTTTGTCATAAACTACGCAAAGTCCACTTTTCTCCCCTCACAGAACCTGGAGTTTATAGGGGCAAGATTAGACACCCTGCAGGCAAGAGCTTACTTGCCCGAGGACAGGGCCCACAGACTGATGGACTTGGCCATCCAGTTCCACAGCAGTTCTCAGGTCTCTGCCAGACACTTTCTGAGGCTCCTGGGCCACATGGCATCCATGGCACATGTGATGCCGAATGCCCGTCTACACATGCGTGCTGCTCAGTGGTGCCTCAGAGCACAGTGGGCGCAGGCCACAGGTGACCTCCGAGACAGAGTAAAGGTATCCAAACCACTTTTGGACTCCCTGCAGTGATGGCTACATCTCCCAGACCTTCTCAGGGGGGTACCTTTTCAGGCCCCAGCACACATAAGGGTGCTGACGACCAATGCTTCCTTGAAGGGCTGGGATGTACATTGCCAGGGCACGTGCACTCAAGGCCTCTGGTCTCCTCGGAAGGCCACACAGCAGATCAATCTTCTGGAGCTGCAAGCAATCCGCTTGGCTCTACAGACTTTTTCTCATGCCCTCTCTCACCAGTCTGTCTTAGTTCAGACAGACAATCAGGTAGCAATGTTCTATGTAAACAAGCAAGGGGGCACAGGGTCCAGGCTCCTATGTCAGGAGTTGCAGGCCCTTTGCTCCTTTGCAGTCAAACAAGGCATGTTTCTCAAAGCAGTTTATCTACCTGGTCAGGAGAACTTCTTAGCAGACAAGCTAAGCAGGATTCTCCAGCCCCACGAATGGCAGTTGAATCCATTGGTGGTCCAGCAGATCTTTCTACGATGGGGGCGTCCAGCCATCGATCTTTTTGCAAGTCCACTGAACCATCGGCTGCCCAGCGTTTGCTCCAGATAGCCGCATGCCCTGAGAATGGCAGAAGATGCTTTTCTGATTTCTTGGTTTACGGGCCTCCTGTATGCATTTCCTCCCACGCCCCTGGTGGCCCAGACTCTGTTCAAGATTCTCCGGGACAAGGCCTCTGTGATTCTGGTAGCCCCCAGATGGCCGAGGCAACCGTGGTTTCCACTTCTGCTACAGTTGGCGGTGGAAACTCCTTTCCGTCTGGGGTTGCAACACGATCTCCTTTCTGAAGATCAGGATTCCCTTCTGCACCCCAATCTCATGTCCTTCAATCTGATGGCCTGGCTGCTGAAAGAATAGTGCTAGCTCCCTTGCTTCTACCTAAGGAGGTTGAAGAGGTGGTTTTGGCCTCTAGGAAGCAGTCCACCAGAAAGTCCTATGCCCTCAAGTGGCGTAGGTTCACAATATGGTGTGCTCAGCACAATGAAGATCCTTTCTCTTGCCTTTTGCCTGTAGTTCTGCAGTATCTACTTCACCTGTCAGACCTAGGCCTTAAGTCTAACTCTGTTCGGGTCCACCTCAGTACTCTATCAGTGCACTACTCACCGGTGGAGGGACAGTCTCTGTCGGTTCACCCCTTGGTGTTCCGCTTCCTCAGAGGTCTGCTTCTTCTCAAGCCTCCGGTTCGTCCACCGGCAACTGAGTGGGATTTGAACGTGGTCTTGCAGCAACTTACTCACCCAACGTTTGAGCCGATGGCAACTTGCCATTTGTGCTTCCTTTCTTGGAAAGCGCTCTTCCTGGTAGCTCTTACCTCGGCCAGACGTGTGAGTGAACTACAAGCTCTGGTTTCTGATAGACTGTACACACAGTTCTATAGGAATAGGGTGGTCCTACGGACACACCCAAAGTTCCTTCCAAAAGTCGTCTCCTATTTCCACCTCAACCAGGAGGTGGTTTTTCCGACCTTCTTTCCCAGGCCGCATACCAGCCGGGCTGAAACAGTCTTGCATACCCTGAACTGTAAGAGGGCGTTGTCTTTTTACATAGAACATACGCAGGGGCATCGAAGGGCTACTCAGCTCTTCGTCTCCTTTGACCCAAATAAACTGCGGTTACCTGTTTCCAAGTGTACGTTGTCCACTTGGGTAGCAGATTGTATCGCCTGGGCTTACAAGGCAGCCGACCTCCCCTTGCAGGGTCGAGTGACAGCCCACCGTGTCAGGGCGAAAGCCGCGTCAGTAGCTCATCTCCGCTCTGTTCCGTTGGCAGACATCTGCCGGGCCGCTACTTGGTCTTCAAGCCAGACTTTTACAGCCCACTATTGCCTTGAGAGAGAGCCCCAAAGGGACAGTGCTTTCGGACAGGTGGTACTCCTTAATCTCTTTGAGGTTAGGCAACTCCTATCCTCCTGCCCTTGTGTTGGGCTACTGTATGGGGGAGTTCTCAGAGTATATTCTTATCACGAATGCTGAGGCTCTTGAGAGGGAGCCATTTTTCAGCTTTGGGTTCCCGGTAGCAAGGAGCTGGGGAGTCTCATATGTGAGGACTGACTTCCTGCTTGGTCCTGGAGAAAGAGTAGTTACTCACCTGTAACAGGTGTTCTCCAGGAGCAGCAGGAATTTGTCCTCACGACCCTCCCTCCTCCCCTGGAGTTGCAGTCATATGCTTCATTTTGTTTTTTGCTGTCTTTTAGCTATGTCATCAGACTGAGCAAGATGGCACCCTTGGGTGGGAAGGGGACCGCGCATGCACGCTGCATTCCCAAAGGCTTTCCTTGAAAGCTGGGGAAATGCTCCGCACGGGGGCTCTGTCGGTGCCGATGTCACCCATATGTGAAGACTGATTCCTGCTGCTCTTGGAGAAAACCTGTTATAGGTAAGTAACTACTCTTTAGTGCCACCAGTGGACAGTTGCAGGGCAGCACCATAGTCTTCTTTGCATACTTTTAAGCAGCATTATCATCTGGATGCTCAATCATCTCTAGATGCACGTTTTGGAGCTGCAGTGCTTCAAACCAGACTCTTGGGTCCCTCCACATACTGGATTGGAGTGACGATAAGGAAGGTGAAATTAGGTCTTATCTGCTAATTGTCATTCCTTGAGTCTCTCCAGTCCAGGACCCTCTCTGAAGCAGTTTATTTTTGTGTCTCAGGTCTTGGAAGAAGGGGCTTGTCTGGCTTTTTCTGGGAAGACTTTAATGAGAAGAACATCTCTGGGCTCATTTAGGTCTTTCTGAGTGAGAGTGGGCATCATGGCAATTATGACCCTGTCATCATAGTTCATCCTTACTTTATACATAGTTCTGTGTTTCTGGTTAAGTGATGCAGTTTTGAAATAACCTTATTTTGTCACATGGCACTGAAGTTTTTTTTCTTGGCTTAAATTTGATTCTGCTCTCTTCAGGTCTGCTTTCTCAATAGGATAATGATTCCTGGAGCTGAAGAAGGAGCTCTTGTACTGTGACATCAGAAATCTGACATGTTCAGTCCATAACTGCTAGTGGAGGGGGATAATCCACACGTCCTGGACTGAAGGGACTCAAGGAAAGACAATTAGCTGGTAAGACCTAATTTCACCATCCTTCAGGTATATCCATATATTCCTGCCCTATCTCCCTCCTCCCCTCCCCACCATAACTTTAATGTTTGGTATGCTATTTACATAAAATGTAGATGATATATGTCAAGGGGTGGGAGGCATGTGGTGGACCAGAGACAGGGCTGGTGTTAAACATGTAGTGGCCCAGGGCAGAAACTTATGAGGGGGCCCCATTTGCCTTGTTTGCCACTCCCTAACACAAACCCTGACTAGAGATGTGCCTGCACACACATCCTAGAAAGTAGATTGGATTAGTTCTGGGTGAAGCATCTTGTTTTCATTCGTCATAGAACATTTATCATCATCATCATATCTTTATTTGATTTACACGTATTTCACTAGAAACTAAGTGGTCCATAATAAATACATTTAAAAAGGAAACATAACATAAAACAAGACTAAAAGTAATAAAATCTAAAAAACAACCCTAAGAATAAGACAAAACTTAAAACAATGGAACATATAAAGGGGCCTAGATTACAATAAAGTGATTATAATCTGTATTCAAACTTAATTGCTTAGCAAACCGTCTGATTTAGTTTGAAAACAGATTAAGTGACACAAGAAAAGGTCATTGATGTTAAAGGGTGCAAGAATATCGGACACCTTAAAGTCTGAATCAAAGCCCCTATGGAAGTCTGAGACCTTGTTGCTTATTTATTACAGAAATTTATAATAATCAACTGTTTAATAATATTGAAATGTTATAACATTACAATCTCAAAGATAATATTAGAGCGCGGTAATTTATAAATTGATAGTATTTTGGACATGGATTGCTTGATGCTAGATGTCATCATTGCACAATAGCTGGGACTCAATTTTTCCCCCAGAGGACTGCATGTTATATCTCTGTGCCTGCCTGGCCCAGGATGCAAAAACTATATTCCAAAATCCAACCCGGTTTTCCGACATGGAAGCATTCAACACTGTCACTAAACCACAAGACCAATTCAGAATTTCTCCCTTAAACATTTGACTCCTTGTGCTGCAAGAAGGACAGTTAACATTGTCTTCCTTTGAAATATCTGTTTCTGAGTTTCTAATAACATTATACAAGGATAGAGTCTTCTTGAGAGGCTGCTATCAACCACTATTTCGTGGACTGTACACTGCAGTTTAGTACCAAATTATTCATGCATTATTATGTCGGGGCATATCACCAGTTGTACTTAATTCAGTATTACATCCCTGTACTCGTATTTTACATTTTAAGCTGAATGTTGCATAACATCCTTTTAAATCCTGTATTATTTTTCCAGTGGCACCTTTTCTTCATGCGACTGATTAGAAGACGTATGTTGCTTCCTTCATGGAACACATAGTAAAGTTACTCTTATTAAAGGCACTCACAATGTTCTTATTACAGATTTTGCAGTGGATGTTTTTCTTAAAGGCATTTTGTGATCTCATCAAAACTATTCCTTATGGCTTTATCATTTGGATCTCAGGAAATAAACAGGGAACGACGCATCTTGTAGATTCACAGTGTTGAACATACAAAAAGAATAAAATCTTTACTGAACATGGATGACCCTTGGTGTGTTCATAAAATCTTTTGCCTTAACAGACATTTCAAGAGCTCTGGTTTATCACTGTATGTTTCTGCTCAGTGTTCTGATAAGAGAATTTATTGTTTCCCGTCAAATTTGGAAATGCTTGCGCATTCTTAGTGGCACAGTGAAGAAAATTTCTGTGTGTCCCCGCGTGTACATGTACAGATTTGAAGGAGGAGAGCAATGACCGGTTAAAGTTGGCCATTTCATTTGCTCTAATGTCATTTACTGAAACATCTGTAACTGAATCAAGCACCACTTACCTAATGTATTTTATGACAGCTGTACTAAGCAGCCAGAATGATGCTGAAGCAGAAGGGTTTATGCAGAATTTGAAAGAGGAACAATCTCAGCACAAAATGCGCTGTTAAGAGGCCTGAAGCCCTACGTTTCAGTGTCCATCATTTGTACCGATTATGGCATGACAGCTCTTGAGTTTCTAATGATAACAGCCATCTGACTTGATCCGAGTTCAATGGATTTTCACTAAAATAGAATCATCGCCTTTCTGATGGATGGAAAAAGTAAAGCAATACATCCTGATAAATTCACCGGGTTCTCCCTCCCCCTCTTCCCTTACTGTGACCTTGTACAATACACAAGCCGAGACCTGGCCACTGCTGCAATGCATCAGGACTTTGAAATTTAAGTAGCTCTGAAAGCCATCAATGGGGTGAAGGGAGAATGGCCTGAGAAAGCGATGGATCATGCTTAGAGG
Organism: Ichthyophis bannanicus; assembly: GCA_033557465.1. Lineage (NCBI taxonomy): Eukaryota > Metazoa > Chordata > Amphibia > Gymnophiona > Ichthyophiidae > Ichthyophis > Ichthyophis bannanicus. The sequence continues at coordinate 103,721,273 of CM066034.1, read as the reverse complement.
GCTCACAGGGACAATAGGGTAATCTGAAGGTCAGCATGCCAACATGTCCTGCAGGAACAGCTCCAGGTTCATTCACATTCACATCTCAAAATCTCTGCTGATCTAGCAGTGTGAGGAAAGACCAGAAGGAAAATGAAATCAAACCGGGGTTTTTTGAGCAGTAACATTTATTTTCAAAAGCAAAAAAAGACACAGGGGTACAATATAAAGAGTATAAACCTGAGCTGTACTAGTTGAACAGTGCTCCAACAATGCACTGTAATGAAAAGCAGGCTGCTGCATTGCAATAATTTTGATTTTCCAGCTGGTGTCAGATTTCCGATTTCTAAGTTATCCTTTGCATTTTCAATGAAGCCATACTTTCTGGGAAAGGATGTCATTCTAGTCCCTTACTCTGTGCACATGCTGTATTGTAATATGAAAAGACCTGCCTAACTGGAGTGGAGGAGTGGCCTAGTGGTTGGGGCAAGGTACTTCAGGCCGGAAGGTCAGGGGTTCAAATCCCACTAGAGGACAGCAACCTTGGGCCAGAAGGACTGGGGTTTCTAGTCCCACAGGTGCTCCTTGTGGTCTTGGGCAAGCCACTTAACCCTCTATGTTCCCTGTATAATAATTATCTCCAAGTTATAATGCCCTGTTCAATGTAATTTCAGTTTGTTCAATGTAAACCGCACTGATGCAGAATAGCGTGGTATATAAGAGAATGTAAATAAATAAAATAAATAAATAACTTCATATCCTTTCATGAGTGAATGGAAACACATTGGGAATGATTTTCAGCAGTAACGCTGGTGCTGAGTGGCTTAATTTAAAAACCAGTGATGGCATTTAAATAAAAACAAACAGTAGCCCGGAGTATACTTATAATCCATTGACCGCTGCCATACATTTATTTAAGCCTGGTAAGGGGTCATTTAAAAAGTTTTAATCATGATTTGGATGTCTGAAGACGTGCATATGGATTTTGAAATCACAGAGATGTCTCCGGAGCCATTTCACAAATCATGTTTAGAAATGGCTAGGAACATTCAAGTAGACAGGGGCGTGGTGGATGTTTGTCTGGGGAGGTACGATGAAAATAGACATCCCCGTTCGATTTTGGAAATGTCAGGGATGTCTGCAGGTATGAACAGACATCAGAAAAGTGCTGGTTGTGGTCTTAAATCATGCAAAGGGTATAGAGAAGATGGAGAATTAAATGACTAGCCTAAGATCAGAAAGGCCCACCCTGCTCCTAACCCACTACTTTAACCATTAGGCTATTGGACGTCTCTGTTCTGAAATGCTTTTCTGGGGATATCTATGTAGACGTCTTCATAGACGTCTATATCGGGCACATCCATGTTTCTGAAATCGTGCCTGAACCTGCATGTGCCTCCTTTTTTCTTTTCAGACGTTGTGACTTTGATGTCCCTGATTGCACTTGGACATCCTTTGTAAAATGTGCCTTCACATGTATAAGTTATCCAAATAGTGGCTGAAAATTGCCATTCTGCCCTCCCTCTGCCCCTTCACATGAAGGCACATTTTAGAAAGGTCGTTTATGTGATTGCAGCACTGCCCAGGTGGAAGTGTCTGCAAATATGCAAATTTTAAAGGAGAGGGAAGGCCACATACAAGTCTGATGTAAAATCAACATATCTCCATCCCTCACTGTGGACATATGTTTAATATCAAAGAAGGAAGCAAAGAAACGCTTGGGGATGGGCATTTACATGACATGGTAGGAGTCATTTTACAACGATGCAAAAAATGAAATGTATGCTTTTGAGTTAGTGCTGACTGCTGTCAGCCCAGCAACTCCTGGGTTTTCTTGACAGTGTGACCAGAAGTAGATTGCCAGGCCTTTCTTCCAAGGCAGTGGAGAGTTAAGTGAGTTGCCCAAGACCACAAGGAGTGCTAGTGGAAATCGAACCCTGGTCTCTTGGTTGTAGGGTTGCCAACTTTTTCACCGAGAAAAACCCGACACCTGTGGCTCGCCATGCTCCACCCATTCTCCGCCCCCAGTCCCACCCCTGCCCCGCCCCCAGACCCACCCACAAAAATTACCAAGGATTCAGTCACACCCCCCCTCAGTGCTGATTCACTCACCCCCCCTCCCCTCAGTGCTGGTTCACTCACTCACTCACTCACCCCCCCCCCGCTAACTCACTCATCCCCTCCCCTGCTGGTTCACTCACTCACCCCCCTCCCCTGCTGGTTCACTCACACCACCCCTCCCCTCCCTGCTGGTTCACTCACCCACCCCCCTGTCACTCACTCACCCCCTCCCTGCTGGTTCACTCACACCAAACCCCCTCCCCTGCTGGTTCAAACCAACCCCCCTCCCCTGCTGGTTCACTCACCCACCCCCCTGTCACTTACTCACCCCTCCTGCTGGTCACTCACTCACTCACCCCCTCCCCTGCTGGTTCACTCACACCAACCCCCCTCCACTGCTGGTTCACTCACACCACCACCCCCTTGCGGGGTCACTCACACCACCCACTCCCCCTTGCTGGTTCACTCACACCACACCCCCCCCTGGCCGGGTCACTCACACCATCACCCCCCCTCCCCTGCTGGTTCACTCACACCACCACCCCCCCCCCCTTGCTGGTTCACTCACACCCCCCCCTTGCTGGTTCACTCACACCACCCCCCCCCCCTTGCTGGTTCACTCACACCATCACCCCCCCCTCCCCCTCTTCCCAAGCCGCTGCTTCTGCTTTGTACAGAGCAGCGGCTGCAATACACTTACTTTGAAAACTAAAGACAAACTGTGTAAGGAGCCCTCCGGTCATCGCAGAGCCCGAGGAAGTGATGTCATGGGGGCGGGCTCCTCACAGGTTGTCTTTCCTTTTCAAATTAACTTTATTGCAGCTAAAGTTAATTTGAAAAGGAAAGACAACCTGTGAGGAGCCCGCCCCCATGACATCACTTCCTCGGGCTCTGCGATGACCGGAGGGCTCCTTACACAGTTTGTCTTTAGTTTTCAAAGTAAGTGTATTGCAGCCGCTGCTCTGTACAAAGCAGAAGCAGCGGCTGCACTGCTATGGGGAATCGCGTTCGCGCCGCGGACTTCAGCACAAAAGCCGTTTTTTTTGCTCTGGCCGCTCCCGATCTTGCGGCCAGAGCAAAAAAACGGCTTTTCAATGGCCGGTTTTACATCTGTGCCGGCAGCCGGCCTGGCCATGGAAAAACCGGCCAGGCCGTCTGAAAACCGGCCGGTTGACAACCCTACTTGGTTGCCATGCCAGTGCTTTAACCACGAGTCTACTCCTCCACTCTTACAAAGATGTGTATCTTTACAAAGATACACATGGATAAAATAATCATCGGAAACCCAGCAACTTGAAGGTGTAAGTACCAGAATTTTACAAATGGCATATGTAAATATCGACACTTACAGATACAGGGTCATTCTGAGGTCTGCTATTCGGACCCCCTTCCAACCCTGACTAACTTCCCTTTACGCTCTGCAGGGAAGTTAGATGGGGGCGGGAAGGGGGCAGAACATGGACGTCATTAGGGTGGGCAGTGGGCAGCTCCATTCAAAAGCCCTGACTGAGTTATCCGGGTAAGGCCTGTACGTGCAGGCCGACCTGAATTGGGGGTCCCAGCCTGCACATACAGGCCTGGACACGATTCTTATCCCATGGGACTAGACGTGCCATGTGGGATCAGAATCCTGGCTAACTCTGTGTATCTGGTTCCAACCAGGTGCACAAAGGACCGGGACGTCCGGGCTTGAATAGGCCCCATACTGTATATCTTTGCCATTTTGCAAATGTAGACATGTAGATGCTGTTAATTAACTACAGAGACTTCTGTCTTTCTTTCATTGCGCCCCATTCTAATTGGGGCCCGTCCGGACATCCAGAATCAGGATGGGCCGAATTTGCACCCAATTCTGCACCTGCAGGAGCTAGATGTTCCCGTGGGAGCAGAATCGGGTTCAAAGGGCCTGGACGGGCAAGATGTGCCCTGATTCTGTGCCACCAGACAGACAGCCCCCACCCCGTCTAATCCAGCGAAAGCACCTGCATGGAGCCCCGGTGCCATGGCGTCCCACACAAGTAGGAAAATCCTGTTCCCCACTGCTCAACCCCCAACGGGGCCTACCAAGGCTGATATTGGGCTGCAGGGAGCCTCCAGCCCTGCTCACCTAGTCTGGGGGGGATCCTGCCGTGATGGCTGCTGACATCAGGGGGGGGGACTTATTCCAATCCCAAGGTGGAATAAGTCCCTGTCTACCTCCTCAGGTCTGGACGTACAGGGTTGCAACTGGAATTGGCCCTGTACATCCGGGGTCAGGGTCCCACCTCCATCCTGCCCACGCTCCTCCTCTGCCTCTCCCCTGCCCACCATATTTAACTGTAGGAAGAGAGATTTTTTTCCTTTTAGGCTTCATTTCTTCGCCTGTCTGTCCTTCGCTGTTCCTTTGATTCCTTTTGTGTCTTGTGTTAATGGATGCACTGTAAACCTTTTCCCAGAAGGATTTTGGTTTTTCAAGGTGGGTTTGGGTAAAGATCATGTGTGTCTTTTTATGTTTTTGTCCTCCTTGGTATTTGCCCAAGAAATCCTCCTTTGTTTGGTGTGCGGCGTATGGTATGGGTTGAAACCACCACTCCAGATGCTCCAGGTCAGCCTTAAATTCTTTGGATGTTATACATGGTGTTTTTCCAACAGTTTGCACTATCCTTCAAAGACTTCTTTGATTAATTTTCCTCTTCCCACCACGTCCTGAGAGGTTCTTGAGTCGTTCCATGAGCTGAAAACTTCTTAATATTTATCTATTTAGCAAGTTTTTATACACGTTATCATTCAGTTAAAGTGGTTTACGTTGCAACTTAAACTGGGTTATGTACATTAAACAGGGATATTGATAACTTGGATTCTTCTGAGGCAATGGAGGGTTAAGTGACTTGCCCAAAGCTACAAGGAGTGTTAGTGGGAATCAAACCCTGTCTCTTGGTTCCCAAGTCAGTGCTACTCTTCCACTAATGACACTGTGGACTGTAGACATAGGAATCCCAAAGTCTTTGGAGATGGCCTTGCACCCCTTTGCAGTTTGATGTTTGGTGATAATGGCTTTTCTGACAGTCTCAGGCAGCTCTTTTGTCTTCAACATTGTGAAAATTGATCAGGAAGTGAATGCGCCCATTTTAAATATTATAGCCTTCATTCATTGCTTGATTCAAGTCATGTGAGTACTGACAATTGATCACAGTTGCGTCTGATTTTACTGCAATGGGAATGTGGTTCTGTTCAAACTGATTTGAATTGTTTATTAGGGTGCCAAAAATCATGTCCTGGCAATGTCCCAGTTTTTATACTATTTCCTACTGTTTCCTTTTTTATTTTGTCTTGTTTTATTTGATTCTTTTATGTGTCAAATATGTGTGCATATAGAGCCCAAAGCCATTTCACTTGCCGCTTTTTTTAAGAGATATTGAACTTTAATGGTTTGAACTGCAAAGGTACCAATAATGTTGACTACAACTGTATGACTAAAATACTTAGATTTAAATGCAATAGTTGTGCTAAATCTAGGTGGCTCCTTTTAAAATTATCCCCTATCTGTATAGCATTTAAAAAGACACAGGTAGTGGAACTATACATTCACTTGCTGCCAGTGAAGATTTTATTTTGTTTGAAAACTGATGCGAGTGTATTATGTGTCCATTGTACTTACAGAATTTTTCCCTGTTTGAATGTTTCAACTAATTCAGCACAAAGTCACAAAGAATATCTTAAAATATGCCACACTGAGTCAGACCAAGGGTCCATCAAGCCCAGACTCCTGTTTCCAACAGTGGCCAGTCCAGGTCACAAGTACCTGTCAGGTTCCCTAGAGGTAGACAGCTTCAATGCTGCATATCCTGAGGAAAGCAGTGGATTTCCCTGGTCCTCTTTAATAATGGTTTCTGGACATTTCCTCTGGATCTTGTTCAACCTCTTTTAAACTCTGCTCACTAACAACTTTTATTACGTCCTCCGGTAAATTCCAGAATTTGTGTGCTGAGTGAAAAAAAAGTCTTAGTCTTAAATGGGCTATTATTGTAGCTTCATTGCATGTTCCCTAGTCGTTCTCCTTTTTGAAGCAGTAAACAACCAATCTATGTTTACCCCTTCCACTCCTTTCATTATTTTATAGATCTCTATCATATCTCCCCTCAGCTGTCTTTTTGGCAAGTTGAAGAGCCATAGAGCCCGATTCTCTAAGGGGCATGTCCGGGCCATCCATTTTGACCTGATTCTGACAGGCGAGAGCGAAATGTTCCTATGGCATTCAGAATCAGGCCCGAGGATGGCCCGGCGTGCCCCTGTGGCCACCGGGAGACATACACACCACCTCCGAGCCAGCCCACCACATCCCTGTATTCCTTCACCCCGCTACCCGACCCCTGACGGGGCCAGCCAGGGCCCAGATCGGGTGGCAGGGACCCATATTTTGCTGCCTACTGCTCCGGGAGGGGGGCTGCTGGTCTCGGGGGGGGCTGCCAGGCAGGATCAGAGGAGCGCTGTTTGCTTATTCCACCTCAGTGGTGGAATAAGCAGGGCATCCCCCAGCAATCCCAGGACATGAAGAGCCATTACTGGAATTGGCCCTGTACGTCTGGAGGTCGATCCCGCCCACGCTCTGCCCCCATGTTGCCCCGTCCCTCCTGCATGCACAGCGGCTCGTGCGTGCATGGGGGACAGGAGGCAGCATACAGCAATGGTGGATAGCAGGGCAGCTTTACTATTCACCTCATAGAATTGGGGCCATAACCTTTTGAGCCTTTCGTCATAGGGGTATCCTTCCATCTCCTTTAGTATTTTGTGGCTCTTCTTTCTACCTTTTCTAATTCTGCTGTATACTTTTTTAGATATGGCAATCAGAATGACACACAATATTTAAGGTGTGGTTGCACCATGGATCGATAAAGAGGCATTATAATATCATTTGTTTTATCTCCATTCCTTTCCTTATGGTTCCTAGCATTGTATTTGATTTCCTGGCTGCCAATGCACACTGAGCAGAAGGTTTAATATATTATTCATGATGCCGCCTAAATCCTTTTTCTGGGTGGGGTTCCTAATGTGGAACCTTGCATCATCATAGTTTGCGTTGTTCATCCCTAAGTGCATTAAATTTAATCTGTCATTTGAAAATTCAGTCTTTGAATTTATCAAGGTCCTCTTGCAATTTTTCACAATCCTCTTGTGTTTTAACATTTTGAATAATTTTGTGTCATCTGCAAATTTGATCACCTCACTCGTTCTTCCCATTTCCAGGTAATTTATGAATATGCTAAAAAGCAGCGGATCCAGCACAGATCCCTGAGGTATTTCCTAGTCACCTTTCTCCATTGAGAAAATTGGCCATTTAACCTTATTATTTTCTATCTTTTAACCAGTTCCTGATCCACAATAATATACTGCCTCCTATCCCATTACTTTTTAGTTTCGCCAAGAGTTTCTCTTGAGGAACCTTGTCAAAGGCTTTCTGAAAATCCAGATGCACTACATGAACTGACTCACCTTTATCTACCTGTTTATTCACATCTTCAAAAAAATATAACAGATTAGTAAGAAATGACTTTCCATGGCTAAATCCATGTTGGCTTTCACCCATTAAACCATGACTATCTCTACATATTCAGTAATTTTATTCTTTATGATGATTTCTACCATTTTTCCCAGTACTAATGTCAGACTCCATCAGTCTGTGGTTTCCCGGTTCACCCTTGGAGCCCTTTTTATAAATTGGCATTACGATGGTCATTCTCCAATGTTCAGGAACTACAGATGATTTTAACGATAGTTCAGAAATTACTAATAGGTCTGAAATCTCATATTCCAATTCTTTCAGACCCTGGGATGTATACCATCTGGTCCAGGTGATTTGCTACTCTTTATTTTATCAAATAGTTGTAATATATCTTCCCGACATATCGAGATTTTGTTTCAGTTATTCTGATACATCATCTTTAAAACCATTTCAGGCATGGATAACTTCCCTGCATCTTCTTCAGTAAAGTCCGAAGCAAAGAAACCATTCAGTCTCTTTGCTATGATCCTGTCCTCTCTTAGCGCTATATAAATGGTTAATAGTAGTAGTAGCAGAGTGTTTGAGCAGTATGAAAGCCTAATGCATGGAAGAACATGTGAACAAGCAGCCATATTTCTGTAATTCACTGAACTCTATGCATAGCATATGTTGTCGATGCTAAAGAATTATCGATAGAGTGTGTTGTGAATATTAAAGTGGGGACACCTCTGTGGGGTTTGAATTCACAAAGAATTGTTTTAAACTTGGACCTTATCAAATGAAGTAAGAAAGTAAAAAAGGAAAAAGGAAAATTAATAAAAGATGTTTTGTTTAAGTGAAAAGGAACTTATGACTTAAATTGGGGAGCGAATATGCAAGGCTGACATATTAACCTGCAGGCCTCCCTTCTGATGGTTCCATACACTTATATGTCAAAACCATCAAATATATATGTATATATAAGTATTTAAGACAATACATTTTGGGGTGCCCCTAATATAACAGTTGTAAAGAAACATTTATTTGGAAATTTTGGGATATAGAGGAGAAGGATTTTTTTTTCTTGGACCATATAGATTAAAAGGTACTTTCTTCCCTAGATTGCAAGAGACCTGTCCTTGGAGCAAATTAAAACCCATAGAATATCTACCTAGCTTTTTGTTTCTTTTGGCCTTAATGGACCTGGAAGTATGGTGGCAGAACATTTTTGATTGTATCTCTTCATTTCCACCCAACGAATCTGGGTTTAGAGATGCATGTTAAGATTCTTAATGGCATTGATCACCGTCCTAAAGTCTATCATAACAAGGCATTTTACATGACTGTGGTGTGGAATTCAGGAAACATGATGAAATTCTTTAATCATAACTTCCTGGTGAAAAAGTATTTTGCTCATTTTCAAGGCCATTGGCAGAGTGTGCTTTCTCCAGGACCAAGCAGGAAGTCAGTCCTCACATATGGGTGACCTCGGCGCCAACGGATCCCTCTGGCAGAGCATTTCCCCAGCTTTCATAGAAAGCCTTTGGGAATGCAGCACGCATGCGCGGTCCCCTTCTTGTCCAAGGGTGCCATCTTGCTCAGTCTTTCTTTTTCCACGGAGCCCAACGGACGTGAGTTTGTGTCACCCGGGAAAAAGTTGATTTTTTTTTGGCGATTTTCGCGTTTCTTGCCTGGGCTCGGTACACCGGTATCGAGTCTGGAGTTTATTTTTCAGTTTTTGTCCTTCGTGACTAGCGTTCGCGCCTTTTTTGTTCTTTTCACTGGCAGCCCGGTCTTTTGACCTTGAAGGGACCCTTTTTCCCCCCATGGCTGCCAGCGGGTTCAGAAAATGTGATCGGTGTAAGAAACTTATGTCTTTCACCGATACAAATGACTGCTGCCTCCAATGCCTCGGGCCAGACCATGACCCACTGGTCTGTGGCCCATGCGGCAAGATGTCATCGAAGGCACTTTGGAGCCATCAGTATCAACGTGAAAGAATTTTTTCAGAGTCCGCATCCGGCCGGGCCCGGACTTCGTCAGAGCCCTCAACATCTCGGGAGTCTGACCCCGAGCGGCGTCGTGGGTCCTCTGAGAGGGGGGTCTTCCACCTGGGAGCACAAAACGAAGAAGAAGCTCGTGAGAGCGGCATCAGTGGAGGCAGCTGGATCCTTGAGAGCCAGGTCGCGCAGCCCTGACCGCCATCCCTGGCTCTCGGAGTCGGAGCGGCCAACCAAGCAACCTCGCCTGGAGCCGGAGACCCCGAGTAAGGTAACATCTGTTGTCCTTGTGGACTCTCCCCCGGGAGAACTGATGTAGGGTCCATCGCCGTCAGGGCCCGAGTTGGGACCCGAGTCGGGGGCTGCGGAGTCTCCTGAACTCGGACTCAGGCTGACGGCTCTGGAGAGCAGCCTGGCTGCCTTCATGGAGCAGCGGCAGGTACTGATCACTGGTCTGACCGGTGCATCTGCCCCGACCACTGGGACCCAGAGGCCGAGCTGATTCTCGAGTCAATCAAGTCTCGAGTCGATCCTTGGCCACAGTCTCCCTCAACTTCCCATTCGGGGTCAAGGTCGTCGACGCCGGTGCCCTCGGCATCGGGGCGGGTGGCATCGAGGCCCACATGGCTAGAGCCACTCGACTGCTCCTCGTAGGAGTCAGCGTGGGAGAGGGAGGACGATGAGTCTCCTGACACCTTCCGTACCCTGTGCATCCCATTGGACTCCCCGGAGAAGGTCCCCCCAGAGGACACCCGGTTCTCAGATTTCATCAGGGATATGGCCAAGGCTTTGGCATTCCCTTCAGACGTCGAGGAGGCGCCTCGAGCCGAAGAGCTCGATGCCCTCCAGTATGATTTTCCTCCGAAGGAAGCCTTTACTGTTCCGGTTCCTCCGATGCTGGAAGGCTGCTCTTCCGTATGTGGGAGGCTCCGGCCTTGGTGCCGGTTCTGAGTAAACGGGTTGATTCCATTTATCGAGTCCGTAAGAACCCTGGGTTCCAAAAGGTGCAGCTACCACACAACTCCATGGTTGTGGAATCGGCCATGCACCGGCTGAAAAGTCAGAAGATGCACTCCTCGGTGCCTCCTGGCTGGGAGGCCCAGAATCTGGAAGACCTAGGTAGAAAGTGCTTCCAGGGCTCTATGCTCTCTTGCCTTGTCCAGGCTTACCAGCTGTAAATGGGCATGTACTGTCAGACGGCTGCCTAGGGTGAGAACTTACACAATCTTGACGATGCATATATTCATATGATTCTTGCAAGGTATTGTGGGTATTGTAGTTCATTCACTCCCAAACACAGCTGATGACAATAATTGAGTTGTGAAACCAAGTGGTAAGGCCAATAAAATACTTCTTTTATTGATGGGGTTTAATTCACCCAGCACATGTATGCTTGTTAGCAATATAAATGAGGTTACTTGCTTGCAGTGTTTAAATGGATAACAAAAAGTCACACAGCAAATCAGAAAACAACCTTCAGCTTGTTAGGCAATTAGCTAATGTTTTCTTAGCAAATAATTACCAAATACAAAGGCACGAAGAAAAGAATAAACTTTGTTTGTTAGGTTAACTTCTGCTTATTTTCCACTCAGATCCAGCAGTGATTTTCCCTTGCTCACACACACAATCAGGTGTAGGTTTAATTACTATCAATTGACCAGCTGAAAGCCTTTAGCTGGCTGGCTGCTACTGTGTGAACCCAAATCCTGCTTTAAGAGCTGTTTGCAGTAGAATAAAGAACAAAGTTAGGTTTCTTTGTGATGGCTGATGTGTTTGCTCACAGAAAGCTAGCAATAGCACTTGGATAAAGAACAGTCCATGTAATGAATAGTTTCATCTGCTGTATCTCCCCCTTCATCAATCAGCATAGGGTCACTATCATACATTGGCACAGACGAGTCTTTCAATAAGGCACTATCATGAGAATGCTTATTCCCTTGCTGCCATTCACTATTATAGATAGGGTCTGGATCAGTGTTCATACCTGAGCCTCTCCTGCTATCATAATTCCTCTCTGTATGGCCTGGCCAGTATGTAATCCAGTTCTGATGTCCAGCCTTCCAATCTTGATCCCTGGACACTGGATCTCCTCTCACATACCTTCTGGCCTTGGTCTGAAAGTCCCTTCCACATGCAGTCTTCTCTCTTCCAGGTAGCCACTGGTGATTCCTATCTCTGCCACTCCATTCCTCTGGCTAAATCCAGTCCAATGGACTCTGCTGGCATTTGGAATACCTCCCAGTATGGGTACTGCCTTGGAATCTCCCAGACCTGCCAATGGGCTTTCTTCTCTTCCTTCCAGAGAGTTTCCTTCTTTCTCTATCCGCTTGGCTTGGCTTCTGTTTCTCCAGGTGATACTGGTGCTTGAGCTTGTAGCCGTTGCTGTCTCTGTATCTCTTCCTGAAGCTTTTGCTGAAGCTCTCCTTGAAGCTGTGCTTGAAACTGTTATCTGAAGAATAAGCTCTATTCTTATTCTTTCCTAATGTGTGCTGCTCCCTAACACAGCGCAGCTGTGTTGAATCAGGCCCTGCCCTTTGAGATGAGTGCTTAGGGATTACCTCATAGCTCTCTTGATTGCACACACATTTTCTCACTTCAGCCCCTCTCATGACTGCTGGAAACCTGGTGCATTCTGGGACTGGTAGTCTTTTATGTGAAAACTCTGTTTTCTCACTTCTACCAGAACTGACAGGTTGCTTGTTCAGAGTCACATCATCTTTTCTATAGCTCCTACCTGAGCTATGATAAGCTTCCTTATCACAGTACTTACGGGGCCTAGTAAAGGAGATTGCTGGGTTCTCGGCTGGCTTCTCCGAGGAACCCTTGCAGAGATTCAAAGCCTTGTCTACAGGGATCAGAGAGTGCTCGAAGTTTATCTCTCGAGCAGCCTATGATGGCTTCAAGGCTTCAGCCCGGGTAGCCGCGGCCGGCATCAGTGCACGCCGTCAGGCCTGGCTACAGTCATCGGACCTGGAGTCATGGGTGCAGGACAAGTTGTTTGATGTCCCCTGCCGAGGTGACAATCTCTTTGGCAAGCCCATGACTGAGAAGGTTGCAGAAATCGAGACCGAGACTCTCACCAGGACAAGACTGTCCAGGAAAACCTCTGCCCCTTCTCACAAAAAGAAGGGCTCGGGAAAGAAGCCCTTTTTCCCGGGGAAGGGTGCTGCCTACAAAATCTACCCTCAGTATCAGGCCTCTCCAGCTCCCCAACAGGGTCAGCAGGCCAAGGGGCAGGGGCCATAGGCCCTGTAGGCAGAAGACCCCCAAGTCGCCAGCTCCGGCTCCTGCACAGTAGGGAGCGGGGTTTTGATTCCACAGCATAGCCTCTCCTGCACCAGTGGCTCCACTCAGCACTGGGGGTCGGCTGACCCTGTACGCCTACAGGTGGCCAGCCATCACAGGGGATACCTGGGTATTGAGCATAGTCCAGAAAGGCTATATGCTCCATTTCCACCATCTACCCCACTCCTACTATCCAGGGGAGCCTCCAAGACTCTCTCTACACAGAGACCTCCTCCTTTTGGAGTTGGCAAGTCTTCTAAAGGAACAGGCAGTGGAACCAGTGCCACAAGACCTGGAAGGGCAAGGTTTCTATTCCAGGTACTTCCTAGTACCAAAGAGAACAAGAGGCCTCAGACCTATCCTAGACTTGCAAATTCTGAACACGTTTCTGGAGAGGGAAAAGTTCAAGATGCTTACCCTTGGGATACTGCTGCCCTACCTCCAGCAGGGAGATTGGCTATGCTCCTTAGACCTGAAGGATGCTTATACTCACATCCTTATCCATCCAGACCACAGACAATATCTTAGATTTGTGGTGGGGGGAAACCATTTTCAGTACAGGGTACTTCCCTTTGGCCTGACCTCTGCCCCCAGGGTTTTTCACCAAATGCCTGGCGGTGGTGGCGGCTTTTCTCAGAAATCAGGGGATTTTTGTCTTCCCGTACCTGGACGACTGGCTGATCAGGGGCCAATCATTCCAGGAGGCCTGACATGCCACTCTTCGCATTATCTCTCTTCTTCAGCATCTGGGCTTTGTCATAAACTACACAAAGTCCACTTTGCTCCCCTCTCAGAATCTAGAGTTTATAAGGGCGAGACTAGACACCCTTCAGACAAGAGCTTACTTGCCCGAGGACAGGGCCCACAGATTGATGGAGTTGGCAAATCAGTTCCAAAGTGATTCTCAGGTTTCCGCCAGGCACTACCTGCGGCTTCTGGGCCACATGGCATCCATGGTGCATGTGACCCCGAATGCCCGGCTACACATGTGGACTGCTCAATGGTACCTCAGAGATCAGTGAGCACAAGCCACCGGCGACCTTCGAGACAGAGTAAGGGTATCCAGACGACTTCTGAACTCCTTACAGTGGTGGCTACATCTACCAAACCTTCTCAAAGGTGTACCTTTTCAAGCTCCAGCACACACCACGGTGCTGACGACAGATGCATCCTTAAAGGGCTGGGGTGCACATGGCCAGGGCACGTGCCCTCAAGGCCTGTGGTCCCCTCGGGAGGCCACACAGCAGATCAACCTTTTAGAGCTGCGAGCAATTCGCTTAGCTCTGCAAACCTTCTGCCATGCTTTCTCTCAACAGTCTGTCCTAGTTCAGATGGACAATCATGTGGCAATGTTCTATGTGAAGAAACAAGGGGGCACAGGGTCCCGGCTCCTATGTCAGTAGGCACTGGCCCTATGCTCCTTTGCGGTCAGACAAGGCATGTTTCTCAAAGCAGTTTATCTACCTGGTCAGGAAAACTTCCTAGCAGACAAGCTAAGAAGGATTCTCCAGCCTCACGAATGGCAGTTGAATCCATTGGTGGTCCAGCAGATCTTCCTCTGCTGGGGACTTCCATCCATCGATCTCTTTGCAAATCCACTAAACAGCTCCTGAGGTTTTGCTCCAGACAGCCGCATCCCCTGAGGATGGCAGCAGATGCTTTTCTGATTTCTTGGTCTACGGGCCTCCTGAATGCGTTTCCTCCCACGCCCCTGGTGGCCCAGACTCTGTTCAAGATCCTTCGGGACAATGCCTCGGTGATTCTGGTAGCCCCCAGATGGCCGAGGCAGCCGTGGTTTCCACTTCTTCTGCAGTTGGAAGTGGACGCTCCATTCCCTCTGGGGCTGCAACATGATCTCCTGTCTCAAGAGCAGGGTTCCCTTCTGCACCCCAATCTCAGGTCCCTCAATCTGATGGCCTGGCTGCTGAAAGGATAGTGCTAGCTCCCTTACTTCTACTTAAGGAGGTTGAGGAGGTGGTCTTGGCATCTAGGAGGCAGTCCACCAGAAGGTCCTATGCCCACAAGTGGTATAGGTTTACGGTATGGTGTGCTCAGCACAATGAAGATCCTTTCTCTTGCCTTGTGCCAGTAGTTCTGCAGTATCTACTTCACCTGTCAGACCTAGGCCTTAAGTCTAACTCTGTTCGGGTCCACCTCAGTGCTTTGTCAGCGCACCACTCACTGGTGGAAGGACAGTCTCTGTCGGTTCACCCCTTGATGTCCAGAGGTCTCCTTCTATTCAAGCCTCCGGTTCGTCCACCAGCGACTGAGTGGGATTTGAACGTGGTCTTGCAGCAACTTACTCGCCCACCGTTTGAGCCGATGGCTACTTGCCATTTGCACTTCCTCTCTTGGAAAGCGCTCTTCCTGGTGGCTCTTACCTTGGCCAGACGTGTGAGTGAGCTACAAGTTCTGGTTTCTGATAGGCCGTACACACGGTTCTATAGGAACAGGGTGGTCCTATGGACCCATCCCAAGTTCCTCCCAAAAGTGGTCTCCTCTTTCCACCTCAATCAGGAGGTGGTTTTCCAACCTTTTTTCCCAGGCCGCATGCCAGCTGGGCTGAACCAATCTTGCATACCCTGGACTGTAAAAGGGCATTGTCCTTTTACATAGAACATACGTGGGAGTATCGAAGAGCTACTCAGCTCTTCGTCTCGTTTGACCCTAATAGGATGGGGTTACCTGTCTCCAAGCGTACGTTGTCCACTTGGGTAGCAGATTGCATCACCTGGGCATACAGGGCAGCCGACCTCCCCTTGCAGGTCGGGTCACGGCCCATTGTGTCAGGGCGAAGGCCGCGTCAGTAGCTCATCTCCGCTCTGTTCTGTTGGCAGACATCTGCCGGGCCGCAACTTGGTCTTCAAGCCAGACTTTTGCAGCCCATTACTGCCTGGAGAGGGAGTCCCGGCGGGACAGTGTTTTCGGCCAGGTGGTACTCCGTAATCTCTTTGAGGTTTAGGCAACTCCTACCCTCCAGCCCTTGTGTTGGGCTACCGTACGGTGTGCGTTCTCAGAGAAAATTCTTATCAGAGATGCTGAGGCTCTTGAGAGGGAGCCATTTTTTCAGCTCTGGGCTCACGGTAGCCTAGAGCTGGGGAGTCCCATATGTGAGGACTGACTTCCTGCTTGGTCCTGGAGAAAGCGTAGTTACTCACCTGTAACAGGTGTTCTCCAGGAGAAGCAGGAATCAGTCCTCACGACCCTCCCTCCTCCCCTGGAGTTGCAGTCATATACTTCATTTTGTTTTTTGCTGTCTTTTAGCTATGTCATCAGACTGAGCAAGATGGCACCCTTGGGCGGGAAGGGGACCGCGCATGTGCGCTGCATTCCCAAAGGCTTTCTATGAAAGCTGGGGAAATGCTCTGCACGAGGGCTCCGTCGGCGCCAACGTCACCCATATGTGAGGACTGATTCCTGCTGTTCCTGGAGAACACATGTTACAGGTGAGTAACTACGCTTTCCTCTGCTTTTTGTTGAGAATAACACTTGGCTAATGAGTACAGTGTGTTACCAAGATGAACTGCTTGTCTTCATAGAAAATCGTTGTGTATGTGTAGTATGTGTTCTCTGAAGGCATCAGTTCCCTAATCACCAAACCTTTCCCCTCCTTCTCCCCTTTAGAGATGTTCTCTCCACCAGTTAACGCTATTACGTGGAAATGAGAGGAGCTATGTGGCCACAGTAATCAGAGAACTAGTGAGATGAACATTGAAAGGTTTTTATGCCTTTCTGAAATGACCAGGAATAAGCTGTTGATTTATCACCAAATGTGGTCACGTGACCAAGGTGTGTGTGACTGGTGAGCTGCTGTCTTTAGAGAACATCTTTTACGGATATGCAATTTTGCAGTACTGTAACAGTGTTGCTGGCTATGATCGCATCCATTTATTTATTTTGTATTTAGCTTACACCTTTCCAGTAGTAGTTCAAGGTAAATTACATTCAGGTGTAGTAGTAATTTCCCTGTTCCTCTAGGGCTTACAATCTAAGCTTGTATTTGAGGCAGTGGAGGCTTAAGTAGCTTGCCTAAGGCCACAAAGAGCCCTGGCTTGCCTGGGTCCAGCTATGGCTGAAACCACTAGGCTGCTGCTGCACTCCGCTATGCTGGTTCTCTACTATGCTGTTCTTCTTTTGGGTAGCATGTGAATTTCTCATCACCACTGATGATATTTGGCAAATTAACCACCTGTTGGTGAAAGTGTTTTTATTGATTACATTCTGTAAACCATCCTGAGTGACTCTACGGGTCAATGAAGTGCTATAGAAGAATTTTTATATAAATAAAATAAATTGGATCAAACTAAAAATGTAATAATAGTTCACAGTTGCTTCTCAGGCTCTCAAGTTTTTGATCTGATAGGCTTTGTAACATGTCCTTGGTGTTTTCTGTCTTGTCATTTTAAAGAAACATTTATCTCCAGGAACAAACAGGAATGCAGTCTTCACATATGGATGAACATCACCGATGGAGAATGTGCGGGAATGCTCCTTGGCATCCAATAGGAAAGCCTTTGTGAGCACTCCAGTGCACCTGTGTGCCTGCCTTCCTACCTTCCCAATTCCTTTTCTCAGTTCTTTGTTCTCTGAGGAGTCCTGTGTGCCCGCCTTCCCACCTTCCCAATTCCTTTTCTCAGTTCTTTGTTCTCTGAGGAACGTAGAATCCTGTCACCACCAAAAAACATATCTTTTTTAGAACACCGTGCTTCTGCCTTCCCTTCACCACCAGTTCCGTCGAATCTGACACTGACCCCAGTAATTCTTTCTTTTTTATTTTATAAATTTTCCATTCATTTTCTCTTCATTTTTAATGCGGTTTTCACTGCCAAACTAGGCCTCCATAGCCTTATCTCGAAGACAGCTTTTTTGAGGTATGGAAATGCCAGCTAATGGTTTTAAATAATGTACCAAGCGTGCCGGTACCATATCAGTCACTGTTAAACATGACTGGTGTCTAAAATGTTTAGGCCCTGAACATCAACCCAATTCCTGTCCTTTGTGCCAACAAATGACAAAGATAGGCCTAAAGAACCAAGCCAGACAGTATGGATCATTGTTCATCCCCCGACTGTATTTCAGTGGCTTCCACTATATCGAGGACATCGACTTCCTCTCATGGGTCTCAGATTTCTTTAAAGTCCAAACATAAAAGTAAGTCAAAGTCTCTGGCTGCTCCCAAGTCATTGGTATTGGCATCAAAGATTGATACCGAGACCAGAGAGAAGTCTCAGCATAAGCATTGTGACCCTCCTAGGCGTGCTTCTAATGCAGACCAGCCAGTCAAACAGCCCTAGTGGGAGGACCTGTCCTCCAAAGCACAAGAGGGGCTCTGGGACTCTGGAGAGCTACCGGTTCTATGGTCTGGTACGGTGCTCAAAGCCCCATGGGTGATTACACCCAGACATCGGCCATCGCCCTAGACCAGCACATTGGAACTGACTGATACCCCCGGTACCCAACAGACTCAAACTGCCATGGCTCTCAATTATGATACCTCTGAGCATCGATATCGGCATCGACCCTCGACATTCATGAAGCATCAAGATCAAACATATGACAGCTGATACATCAACTTCTTGCTAGATTCTGATTCCAGTTCTTAAGAATGTGATGAGGGATCACTTGATTTCCGAGAACTTCCAGACATCTCTTCAAACCTTTTGCTGCCTCGGGAATGGCATTGGTCCCCACCAGAAGATATGTCCTTTCAGGACTTCATACATGATATGGCAGCAGGGCTTGCCGTCACAGTAGCCTCGGAAAAGGAACTGAGGACAGAGGAATTGGAGATACTCCATACTCTCCCATGCCCAAGGAGGTGACAACCTTACCGGTGCATCACATCCTGCAGGAACTTATGCTCTGCATGTGGGAGGCACCACTCACGGTTCCGCCTGTCAGCAGAGTGCCCAGGCTTCCAAAAACCTCACCTTCCCCACCACTCAATGGTGATGGAATCAATGATATGCTGAATAAAGAGCCCAAAAACCATTCATTCATGCCTCCTGTTAGAGACTCGAGGACACTCAATGCCTTTGGGCTTCGTTGCTTCCAGACATGCAAGTTGGCCTCCAGAATAAACTCGTAGATGCTATACATGGGCATGTTTCTGAAGGATGTCACCAGGGATCTGGAGACTTTTGCCCCATGCTTCCTGAGGATAAATGGAGTGCATTCCAGATACTCATCAAGCAAGGCCAAAATACTTCTAGGTTTATTAGCAGGGCCTCTTTTGATGCCTTTGAATCAACAAGCAGAGCTTCAGCAGTCAGCACTGGGACTCGCAGAATAACCTGGTTACAGGCATCTGATCTCAAGCAATAGGTCCAGGATAAACTAGCCTCTATCCCATGTACTAGAGAAAACCTTTTTGGAAAAGATTGGAGGGAAAAAAACAGGAGAGATTGAGACACATGCTCTCACCCTAAAACGCCTTTCCAGGAAAACAACTGACCCATCCAAGAGGAAAACTCTTCCCAAGAAATCTTTCTATTCTAAAAAGAAGAGATGCTATCCTTCTTACCCACCTTCAGCTGCCTATCAACCTCAGCATCCTCAGCAGAGACAGCAGGGCCCTCGCCAACCCAAGAAGTCCAAAGCTCCTAAGTCTCAACCAGCTGCACAGGCACAACCTGCGCCTGTTTTATTGACTTCTTTCTGGAGAGCATTGCCAATCTGCCTCTGGAGGGTCCCCAGCCACTCCACATAGCAGGCAGACTGTCACTATGCCCACAGGTGGCACCTCATAACATCAGAGCAGTGGACACTCCAGATTTTCCAAAGGGGTTATCAGCTTCACTTCAAAACCTTACCCCCCACCAGCTTCACAGGGGATTATCCCACTCATCCCCTTCAAAGCACTCTCTTAAAAGAAGAGGTGGCCATTCTGTTGTCCCAGGGTGCCATAGAAAGAGATCTCCAGGAACAAGTAGGAAGTCAGTTTTCACATATGGGTGACATTGGCACCGACAGAGCCTGGTACTAGAATACTCTCCAGCATCCAATAGGAATGCTTTTGGGAGTGTCCCTCCACACATGCGTGACTACCTTCCCACCTTCTCTCCTGGCCTCCTCAGTCATCTTTTTTCCACAGAGCCATCCCTCTCTGCCGCGTTTAAAGATTTCATTTTTTCTTCACAATACTGTCAAAAGTACTCCGGTTTGCCTCGACTTCTGTCGATTCTGGTACCTCTCCTTTTTCTTGTTTTTTTTCTTTAATTTTTATTTTCTCTAGTTTTTCATTTGAGGCCTATGGCCTCTTTGGGCACCATTACCCAATTTGATTTTGCTTCTATTCTTTTTCAAAGATGGAGAAACCCTGTAGTTGGTTCAAGAAGTGCTCTAAAAGTTCCAGTACAATTTCTATTACTGATGAGCATTCTTGGTGCCTAAAATGTCTAGGCCCGACCACGATGTCGATTCCTGCCTCTCCTTTTGCCACATAACCTCCAGAGGTTGGAAGAACCAAGACAAGCAGAAGGCTGTTTCCATCAGACTCAGCTCCTTCAGTGCACTCGTTGGGGGCGTCGACTCCATCTAAGTCTTCCCATGCCTCTTTAAGACCTCACTGGTAAAGGAAAAGCATCACTCGGAGTCACCAGCACTTAAGAAGAAGAAGACATTGGCTTTGGCATCAAGGTCATCGACTTCCAGGTCAGTGTCAGCTTCTGACACCGAGCGTCAGCATTGGCATCGCCATTCTTCACATTCCAATGCAGACCGTCCATCCAAACAACCCTGGCGGAAGAAACCGGCATCAGGAGTTGTGGCCCACACGTCAGTGTCTGGAGCCTCTCCTCCCCTGGTACCATCACTGGATGACATGTCATCGCTATTGAGCATAGCATCGCTGAACTCTTAGCAATTGTTACACTGATGACTTTGAAGGCTCCGCAGGCAGCACTGGTACCAGTTCCACTAGTACCATCGGTGACCACAGCCATTGATACTCCGCCACAAGTATCCCTGGTTTCACAGGGCGCGGAGCAGCCGATACTGAGGCCCTTGGAACCATTCGGTCCGATACCCTCAACATCGAATCAGTGATCATTGGAGTATCAGAAGTATTGTACATCTCATTGAGATTATTTCAATTTCTTTCCAGACTCCAATTCCGAGGATGCATCTAAGGTGGAATTGGTTGATTCTGATGCACCCAGAGAGATTCTGTCAGATCCTTCGCCTCCTTATGAATAGAGACGTTTGCCACCCGAAGACATGTCCTTCCAGGACTTCATTAAGGATATGGTGGCAGCTCTGGATGTTTCAGTGGCAAATGAAACTGAACCAAGAGCTGAGAAGCTCGACATACTGCAGTATCCTTTGGCACCGAAGGAGGCTGACACCCTCCCGGTGCACAATATCTTAAAGAACTTGATGATTCATATGTGGGAGGCCCCCATGTCGACCCCTGCAGTAAGAAAAAGGCTTCATACTCTGTACAGGGTTCCTCCTTCTCCAGGCCTTCAAAAGCCACAACTTCCCCACCGTTCCATGGTGGTGGAGTCTGCCACGAGGAGGATCAAAAGTAGGAAAAATCACTTCTCAGTACCTCCTTGCAGAGAGGGCAGAACACTAGATGCTTTTGTAAGAAAAGCCTTCCAGGCCATTATGCTAGCATCCAGAATTGATTCATACATGCTCTACATGGGTATGTTTCTCAAACAGGCGGTTTGCCCATGCTCAAAACACAGCAAAATTCTTAACAAGGGCTGCTTTTGAGGCAAATAGTTGATCTGCTGCAGCTTGCATAGGTGCCAGAAGAACAGTATGGCTCCAAGCATCTGACCTGGAATAATGGGTTCAGGATAAATTGATAAACATATCCTGTAATGGTGAAACCTCTTTGGTCAGAGGTGGAGGGAGAAGGCCCTAGAGATTGAAACAGATGACCTCACTATGAAGAGACTGTCAAGGAGAATGGTGGACCCTTCCAAGAAGAAAACTACCACCAAAAATCCATTTTTCCCTGAAAAGGAAAAATATTTCCCTCCATAACAGTCCTATGCTACCTATGCTGGTCCACCACATCACAGCAGCAGCAGCAGTGACAATCAGGTCAGAAGCAGATCAGGAAACACAAGGTCTCTAAACCTCAAACTGCCACATCTATTCAGCAGCCTCAGAGGTTTTGACTCTTTCAAAAGGAGCATGGCCAATTTCCCCATCATTCTCCGTCCTCCTTCCAGGATTCTAGGGAGGCTGGTGCATTTCACACACCGTTGGATAAGTATCACCTCCGAGCCCTGGACCCTACATCTAGTCTTTCAGGGCCTACAGCTAAAGTTCCAAACTTATTCTGCCAATCATTTTCTGGGATAGCCCACTCTGGATCCTCTTTACTCCTCCTTCCTCCATCAAGAGATCCTCTCCCTGCTAGAGCAAGGAGCTATCAAGGAGGTCCCCTCCACCCTGCAGATATTTCCTGATTCCAAAAAAGACAGGAAGTTACAGGCCTATAGTAGATCTCTGGAATCTCAACAAATTTCTCGTCAAAGAGAAATTCAAGATGATCTCTCTAGGCACCCTGTTGCCATACCTCAAACAAAATGATTGGCTATGCTATCTGGATCTAAAGGATGAATATACATACATCCTCATCCACCCAGACTACAGGAGATTTCTCAGGTTTGTCTTCCAGAGAAATCACTATCAGTACAGAGTCCTCCCTTTCAGACTCGGCTCAGTGCCCAGAGTATTCACAAAGTGCTTAGCTGTGGTGGTGGCCTACCTATGAACCTGGGGAATCTTTCTGTTCCCCTACTTAGACGACTGGCTGCTAAAGGCAGACTCCACTTCAGCAGTCGCTTCTTCCCTAAATCAAATTATATACGTTCTTCAGGAGTTGGGGTTTGTGATAAACTATCCAAAGTCACATCTCAACCCAACCCAGACCCTCAAGTTCATAGTTGCTGGACTAGACACGACAAGGAGCAGAGCGTTCCTCTCAGAGGATGGATGGCACCATCTGATTACCTCAACCACTCAAGTGCAGCAACAACCATCAATTCTTGCCAGAACATTTCTATCTCTTTTAAGACATATGTCTTCCATAGTCCGTGTTGTACCATATACTCACCTCCATATGAGGATCTCACAGTGGGCTCTCTCAACCCAGTGGAAGCAGTCCACAGGTCATCTTTCAGACTTGGTAAACATCACCTTGCAGATGAAGGCAGATCTACAGTGATGGATCATGCCACAGAATTTAATCGAAGAATCACCTTTTCAGAGGTTTGCACCGCAGTTTATCCTAACCACCGATGCATCAAAACTAAGAAGCAAGAGACCAGGGTTCAATTCCCACTAGCACTCCTTGTGGCCTTGGGCAAGTCACTTAACCCTCCATTGCTCAGAAAAATCCAAGTTATCAATGTCCCTGTTTAATGTACGTTTACCACGTTTAAGTTACAATGTAAACCGCTTTGATTGAAATGATAAAGTAGTATAAAAAAACCCTGTTAAATAAATAAATAAATAAATAAAACTAAGCTGGGGAGTCCATCTCAGTGGGCTCAGGATGCAGGGCCTTTGGTCTGCTCAAGAGAGAGCCCTCCAGATCAATATTCTGGAACTCAGAGCAGTATCCAATACCATCAGAGTCTTCGCTCCCCAACTCAAGCAGCATTCTCTTCCTGTGCAGACCAACAACCAGGAGGTGATATTTTATATAAACAAACAAGGAGGGATAGGCTCTCAAGCCCTGTGCAAGGAGGCCTCTCGCCTGTGGAACTGGGCAATTTCCCAGGGTATTCACCTACATGCAGTCTACCTCCCAGGAGAACGGAATCAACTGACTGACAGACTAAGCCTGTTTCTACATCCACACGAGTGGAGGTTGGCTCCTCAAGTAGCCCAGCACTTGTTTCAACTCTGGGGGATTCCATTAATAGACGTCTTTGCATCTCCCCTTAATACCTAACTACCTCGGTTTTGTTCAAGAATTCCCTCTCCTCACAGGGAATCATCAGATGCCTTCCTCATGCACTGGGGTCGAGGGCTTCTGTATGCTTTCCCTCCCCTTCCACTCATAGCGAAGACACTTTTCAAACTCCAGGCCGAACGAGAACAAATGATCCTAATTGCCCTGTACTGGCCCAGACAACCGTGGTTTCCTCTGCTTCTTCAGCTTGCTCAAGCACCTTCCCTCTGGCTCAGTTACTCACCAATGCTTCTCTCCTAGGAGCAGGGCACCCTGTTGCATCCCTACTTCAAACCACTCTGGTTGATGGCTTGGAAGCTGAACGCTTTGTCCTGACATTTAAATCTCAGGGAGGACATTTTGCATATCCTTTTATCTTAAGAAAGGATTCAACCAGACGCTTGTATGCCTTCAAATGGTGCAGGTTCTCCATCAGGTGTTCTCTTAAAACACTGGATCCTTTCACATGTCCCATCCAGACCAACGTCCATCTGGCCCTGCTATAATACCTACTACATTTGTCTACTTCTGGTCTCAAGACCAGTTCAGTGAGGGTACATCTAGCCATTATTGTGGCCTCCCACTGTACTCTAGTCAGCCTTCTTGTTTCAGCACACCCCTTAGTGGCCAGATTTATGCTGGGTCTCCTCTTGACCAAGCTGCCTTTCCGTTCACTTCGCACCCCATTGGATCTCAATGTAGTCATGGCACAACTCATGTGCAATTCCTTCAAACCTATGAGCACAGTTCCCTTGAAGTTCCTCACTTGGAAGCTTCTCTTCCTGAAAGCAGTTAGCTCTCAGAGTCAGCAACTCCAAGCTTTAGTAACCTATGAGCCATATACCTCTTTTCATCACGATAAAGTGGTCCTTCGCACACATCCTAAGTTTTTGCCGAAGGTCGTCACCTCTTTTCACTTGAATCAATCGGTCTCGCTACCGATCTTCTTTCTACATCCCTCACATCTCCAGCTGAAGCCAGGCTTCATACATTCGATTGCAAGAGAGCTCTGGCATTCTATTTAGAATGCACCAAGGACCTTTGTCAAGCCTTTCAATTGTTTGCCTCCTTTGATCAAAGTCATTTGGGTATACCAGTGTCTAAAATAACACTCTCTAATTGGTTAGCAGATTGCATATCCTTCACTTATGCACAAGCTGGACTATCCCTAACACATCATTTTACACCTCATAATGTCAGAGCCACAGCAACTACCGTAGCTAACCTTTGCTCAGTTTCTAACTCGAATATCTGCCAAGCAGCAACATGGTCTTTGCATACTTTTGGAGCACACTATTGCCTGGATAAGGACTCCAGAGCGGTGCTCAATTCAGACAAGCAGTTTTGCTTAATCTCTTTCAAATTTAGACAACTTGCCCACCACCCATGCGGCTACCCCGTGAGAAGTGCTCTGAACGAGCTGAATATGTTGGATCCCGGCTGCAACCTCTGGCTTCCTTGGTATCTTCCCTCATTGTCTGGGACTATGTTAGAAGAAAAACCTTACGTGCGATAAGTGGCAATTCGCATGCAGTAATTCCCCTTGTGCTAACTGCAATGTGCAGCCCACACCCACTCTCCTCCCTTAATGTGCCTAGGCTCTGCCTGTCCACTAATTAACTAATGAGAGATTTTTTTTTACCACGCTGGCTGTTTTACCACGTGGTAGTAGTTTTTGCAGTCCTGCGCTTACCACTTAACCGCATGCTAAAATTTGTGTCAAGGGTTAGCGTACTATAGTAAAAAAGTTCCAAAATAGCTCACTTGACCATTTTTCAACAATGTACAACAAAGCAGTTTACACAAAATTAATTAATAATAAAAGTACAAGGGAGAAAAATAAAGAAAGAAAATAAGATGATTGTTGTTTTCATACTCCTGAAACAAGTTGGGCAAGCATATGCTTCTTGTACGACGCAAGGAGGAACATTTCATAGTCCTCTTGTGTTTTACACTGCAGTTCCTATACGCTAGCACTGCAGTGTAATAATCTCTTACAAACTTTCAAACAACTCTGTCAATGGAGAGTGCCCCTGATACATGGCAGACAAACAGGCAGATAAGGGGACAGCAATAGTTTCTTGGCACTTATGAAATGTGTTTAAAAGTAATGTATCATAGAATGGAAAATATAGGGCGACGTGATTGATCTTTCAGTACATTCTGTGGATATGAGGAAAACCTTAAGTAAGGATTGATAAATCGGGGTACGATAATTCTAACCTCCTCCATCAGCCAGGATAGACTGCAAAACAGTTGGATAAATCCAATACATTCATTTTTCAAATTATATCTCCATGTTCATTTGGGATGATATTTTTTGACACATTAGGATAGGAATAATTAATTGCCCAAAAGTCCAGTATTCAATGTTAAAGTAGCCAAAGAGTTTACATGATCTTTGAAGATCTGCTCAGCTGTCAACCTTCGGGGAAGTGTAAGAATTTCACAAAATAACTAACTTTACATAGTTTGAAAATGGGGGTCTTCTCATAAATCTAAGTAACTCCAGAATTACCAAATTTGAGGAAATTTGACCCTTGCTCTCAATAGACAAGCACATTTGAGCCTGATGCATGTATACTTGATCCTGAACCTGAACCAAATTAGAGAAAGCACACTCAATCTATAAGTCTGATCTGAAATGTGATTAAGCATAGGCCCTTCATGTTTTCTCTGTGACTGCCTACCCATCTGTCATGGAGAACTAGATGTAGTGTAAAAACAAACAAACCTTCAGATGTTACTTTCTTCTGTTTTCTGCACTGAGCATAATTTGATATGAATAGAAGATTATAAATATTTTTTAATAAATTAATAAAAATCAAATCCCCGTTCTTTATCCCAAGCAGTTTGACTGCGTGGATTTTCTTTATGAATATGCAGTATTTTTGTAAACAGATATTATTTTTCTCATGCTGGAGAGATCTGTTAGCTTATTAGGAAGTCTCAGCCATAACTGTGAATTGTTGAGTTTCATCACCATGAAGCACATTGTTCAACTCCGAAATTATACAGTCTAAAATCATCATCATGTATTTTCATCAGGATGAAATATCGAGAGCTCTGCTTAGTGTAAGGTTTTATTAATGATGTGCTGTCAGGAGCTGGGCGCTCTGCATATTTGCATATTAAACAGCTGAGTGAAGAAACATTCCTTTTATTGCTGCAGGGAATAAATCAGGTTAAAGCAAGTTCTCATCATTTATAGTCCTTTCAGCTAAGTCTTCTTTTATTGAAATAAATTGTTGAAGTGCTTTACTCATTCTTTGAATACTGATGAAATTTACCTTGATAGTGTTTCAGGAAACATAACATTTTCTTAAAGGGGCAGTGTTGTTGCATGTTTAATTTTGAATTAAAGATGAAAGGCCTTTCCTTTTTCAGAACAGTTTTGGAATAGTTTATATTTGGAAAATCTGTTTGGAAAGAGTGCAGTATTTCAGAATTTAGAAATGTCAAGTATGATATAAAAAAAAGTCCTAGAATTCTTTGTCCGACTTTTGTTTCCTGACAAATCTTTAAAGTTGTTTTCTGGTGGGGAAAAAAATACATCATATTCCATATGCAGAAATCTATAGATAGCTAATATTAT
Source organism: Ichthyophis bannanicus (assembly GCA_033557465.1). Lineage (NCBI taxonomy): Eukaryota > Metazoa > Chordata > Amphibia > Gymnophiona > Ichthyophiidae > Ichthyophis > Ichthyophis bannanicus. Next base: position 103,693,974 of record CM066034.1, on the reverse strand, counting down.
GAGCCAAATATATTTATTTAGTTATTATATTCCCAGGCTATTTAATTGGGCTGCATTTTACATCTGTAAATAAAAATAGTTGAGAAGATGCCTCTTTACTTTGATTGTATCCTCTTATAGTTGAGATTAAGGCTGAGCTTTTAGGAATGATTCGAGGTATATGGGAGAAAGAATATAACAAAAAAGACTGAGGCAGGGCAAGCAGTGTGTTCTCCCAAGTGACTGCAGAGCATAGCCTAATTTTATTACCTTTGAAAACAAGGGGGGACTACAGTTATGTCTCTTTTTTTTCTTATATATTGCAAGAAGGGAAAAAACCTTTTCAGTTCTTGAACTATTGCTTTTCTTTGCATGAGTAGATATCTCGTTTTACATCTAAAAGAATATTTTATTTTGGTAAGCAGTAGTTCAGTTGCTTATGTTATAAAACACAGTAATCTGAAATGTATACCTATGGTGCTGCTAGATATATGCAATGCCGGAAATAAGGTTAACATGAAAAGAAACAGACCAAAGAAATGAGCAAGTTTCTTTTTGCCAAAAAATATTCAGTATCACTTTGTATATTGTGAGCATTTTCTAAAGTTAGCATGCACAGCCACTGCCTGTGTGCTGTCTGTTGGTGGCACCATGAGTTTAGAAGTCTGCTGAGTGAGGACATGAAAGCAAAGTCGCTAAGAAAACACAAAGCAAAAAGCCCCTGCACTTTACGTTCTCTTCCTGTGCCTTAAGCCCTGCTCCAAGTTAGAACAGGTGCAGTCTATGAATGCTAGAGTCTTGTGCAGAAAGGAGTAATTATGGAATGGCAATTGTTTGACAAGAAAAAACAGATTATATGGAGTTTGCGTTTCACAGGCAGAGATTAAAATGTTGGTCAAGATAAAATGAAGCCGCTTCTATAGTAAGACAAATTTCCTGGACAGCACCAGCATGGACATCCCAAAAAAATGTAAAATTCTAGGGGACCAATGTTTAATTTGGGCTACGATAAAATAAAATCCAGAAATTCAGCTTCGATATCCAGATAGTGGCCAATGCTGAATATCCTGATTCCAACAAGAAGAACCCAAATGTACCAACCTGCACAAAAATCCCTAACACAGAAATGTTTTATTTTTTTATTTATTTCCGTGTTTTATGTACTGCTTTGCCTTGGAATCAAGGCGGTTTACAAGGAACTCCATGAACTAACACTGCTCTAGGCAGTTTACAAGGAACTTAATGAACTCACTGAACTATTACAGTAAACATCATTATAACAGTTTTTACATAGCATGCAGGCCTTTAGGATACAAAGAGGTTAGGCCAAACTATTTATGTTAATTATTTACATTATGATGGTCTTTGTTATGTTTTGCTGTGAGATGAGGTTAGGCTGAGGTATATGAGTGGTGTTTTTTGGATTTATTTGGGGTATAGGTTTTTCTATTCTGGTTTGGTAATATTCCGCAAATAGAAAGGTCTTGAGTTTTTTTCTGAACATAGATCTTTTATTTCTTTTAGGCTGTTGGGTAGTGCATTCCACAGGACTGGAGAGAAGAAAGTGAATGCTCTATTGGCTGTTGATTGGTTTGCGTTTCTGAATTCCTTAGGGATTGTTAGTAAGTTCTACATACGTTCCCTTCTTTGTCTTGTTTCTTGTTGTATCTGTATTAGAAAATTGAGGTATGTTGGTGCTATGTTTATTGTTTTGTGTCTTGTATTTGATTCTCTGTGTCACCGGCAACTAATGTAGATAGTGTAGGATGGGTGCTATGTCTTCTGATCTGGCTACTTTCATTATGGTGCGTGCAACCATGTTCTGTGCCATTTGTAGGGTAATCAAGGCTTGTTTGGGGAGGCCAAAATCAAAGTGAGGGCAGATCATTGCTTGTGATATTGTACAGAAATCATCAGTTGATAGGAGAAGTCTTAGGATTTGTATCATTCTTCTTTTATTGTAAATTGTTCACGTGGTCATGTTAACGTGTTTTATCATATTAAGATTCTGGTCTAAAAGGATACCCAGATATTTTATTTCCTTTTTTATTTCTAGAGAGGCACTGTTTACTTGAAGTTGCTGAGGAGGCATGAATGCTTTTGTCCTGGAGATCATCAGGACTTTGGTCATTTTTAGATTTATTGTTAGGTTGACGGAGTTGAGCCAGTGTGAGAAGTCATTGAAGCATTTGACTATTTTTTTTTTTAGTTTGGCTCTAATATTTTGAGTTTTGTGAAAAGCATGATGTCATCTGCATATATTCTGTAATCAATGTTGTGAGTTCTGATTATGTCGCAGATTAGCTGAAGATAGATATTGAATAGTAAGGCAAATAACGCTGAACCCTGGGGGACCCCTTGGGTTTGGTTGAATGGTTTGGAAACGATATGCTCGAATTTGACCTGCTGTGTGCAGTCGGAGAGGTAGGGAGTAAACCATTGAATTATAGTGCCTCCTATTCTAAGTTGTTGTAGGTGGTTGTTTAGAATGTCGTGGCTTATGGAGTCGAAAGCTGATGCTATGTCTAGGAATATAAGTACATAGGATTGTTTTGTGTTTTCAGTTCCTTGGATGATTTTGTTGAATAGGATGTGAGGAGGGTTTCCACACCATGATAAGGTTGGAATCCATATTGGTGTGGATCAAGCAGAGCGTTTGTGTCTAGGTAGTCTTGTAGTTGCCTCTGTACCGACTTTTCTATAACTTTGTTTTGTTTTTGTTTTTTTAGGATTTTATTCCAAATTAATGAAACATAACACAAAAGAAACATTACACAATAGTAATTACAAGTCCACATCAAGGAGCAGCTTCATACTATACAATAATTGTAAAAGCAAAACCCGTAACAGCAAATTTAAGCTCAGTTATACAAAATCAAGAGGCCAGCACGGAAAGGACTACAAACTTTAAGAAGTTATGTATGTTCCCTCTCACTCAAAAAATTTACCAACTGATCTATTTCAAAAAACAGATAACGTTTACCTTGAAAAGAAACCTGACACTTGCAGGGAAATTTAAGATGAAATAATGCGCCAATGGCAAGAACACGCGGACAAATATCTAGAAAAGCCTTACGACGTTCCTATGTAATTTTAGCCACATCTGGAAATATCTGGATACTTTGACCACAAAATTTTTCAGTCTTCCTCTGAAAATAGAGCCGCAAGATCCTATCCTTATCCATCTCCCGAACAAAGGAGACTAACAAGGTATCTCTAGTGGGGGAGCTGCTTCACGTCTATTTCCTGATTGCTTACCCGAGGTTCCTGCCTGACTAGCTCCTCATTGGGCTGCTGGACTGGAGGAGGGCCATAAAGACCGGCTCTAGTGTGGGATGGTGAGCTGCCTCACTTCTATTTCCTGATTGCTTACCCAAGGTTCCTGCCTGACTAGCTCCTCATTGGGCCGCTGGACTGGAGGAGGGCCATAAAAGATCGGCCCTAACGCACTGGTGCACTGGTGGTGTTTTGGTTATGGGGAAGCGGAGGAAACATCACCCACAAATAGCGCAATCAAAAGCGGTCAAAGTAACAGGGCCTATGGATGCCCACGTACGAGTGGAAAATCCTTCGGCCCTGCCGGGACCCTTACCATCTGATTCGTTGGAACTATCAACTGTGAGTACTGCTTCCCCTACCACCTCTGCTGACGCTATGGGTTTAGCTCAACCCAATCAAGAGTTAATAGATTCTTCTAGTTGTGGTGTTTCCCCCCTTGTGGAATTGTAGCCTGTGGATTGTTTGGGAGTGGTACTTCTGGTTTCATTTTTGAAAATAGATTCTCCTATTATGCCATTGTCATCTCCTTTACCTGTGGTGATTTCTTTTTCTGTGGTGGGTGAACGGCCTTCACTTCCTGAGAATGTTTCTTTAAGGGATGTTTGGCTTGTAGTTTCTCGGATGGAATCGGCTCTATCCGCTTCTTTGCAGAAGGTCTCGGCCTTCTCGAAAGAAACGGTTAGCAAATTATCTGACCATGAAGCCCGTCTGTCATCTGTTGAGAGGACTGTTATGTCTACTGAAAAGTTGGTTTCTTCTCAGCAGGTTGCTAGTATAAAGTTCTCTCAGGACTTGCGTTTCTTGCAACGACAAGATGAGTTCAGGGAAAATGCTTTACGATCAAAAAACTTAGGTTTTTTAAATTTCCCTAGGACACACTATCTTTCTCCCTTATTGTTGTTACAGAAATACCTTAAAGAAGTATTATTATTTAAGGATGTGGCAGATATTTTAATTTCGAGATTATATTATTTGCCTAAAGGTAAGGTAATTAGAGATTAAAATGCTTCTGGTGGAGTTCAATATGATCAGTTGGTGTCTTCCACACTGGATATATCTGGTTTTCTTGAGTCTTCCTCTGAAGATATCCCCACTAGAGATACCTTGTTAGTCTCCTTTTCTATTACTTTGGATAACATGGGAGACTCAATATTGGTCTATAAGAGCTAGGGCAGCACTTGTCTAGTGAGCAGTGTTGTATGATTGGGCGGATGGTAGTTTCCTTTAGAGCTTTTGGCATTAGACCTTGGGATAGAGAGCGATTGACTATTCTTTGTATGTGAGGTGTTAGTTCTGTTCTAGTTAATTTAATCCAGCTTACTGGGCAGGGGTCAAGGTGTGATGTTGTTATATTGATGGATTTGATACATTGTTCTATCTGTTCATTGCTGCTTAGAGAGAAAGAGTTCCATAGGCTGGTGTCAGTTGGTTCTTTAAGTGTTACTTTCTTTAGGCTGTCTGTTATGCATTTGGATTTCTTCATATAGTGACTGGCGAGTTGTTGGTCATCCATATCGTCGTTTTGGGGGTCATCTGTATTTTGTTTTCTAATTAAGTCTTGTACAATGAGGAAGAGCTCTGTGGCGATTTAGTGACTTCATTAGAATTTTTGAATTGTATTATTTTTTCAGTTTGACGATACAGTTTTAAAGTATCCATATATTGCTGCAGCTCTACCTTGGATTTTGTGTTTCTCCATTTTCTCTCTGTTTTCCTTTATGTTCTCTTTATTGTTCTCAGGTTCTGGGAGGTGCCATGGCTGTGAGTTTCTGTGTTTTGGGGGGTTTTCTCTGTGGAATAGCAGAGGCCATATGTAGGGTGTTATTCCAGTTCTTGAGGAGGGCTTCAAGGTCATCATTATTATTAGTCAGTGCAGGTATAGTGTTCATTAGGAAGGCTTCTTTGTCAAATTTCTAGAAGTGCTGATGCATCTTTATCTTTATCTAAAACTTATTATACCGCCTAAACCAAGAGGCATGCAGCGGTTTACAATAAAAACTAAGGAGACTACTGAAGGAAACAGAAAGGAACACCATTTGTTTACAAAAGGGACAGCAGAAAAGAAGGAACAGTACAGTGATAAACGCAAAGCAGGGGGAAGGGATAAGTGAAAAACAGGAAAACAATAAGCGCAACAGAGGGAAGCAATAAGCGCAAAACAGAGGGAAGGGAAACAATCAGTTGTCGGCAGGAGGAGGAGGAGGAATGTCGAAAGCTGTGCAAAAGAGGTGGGTCTTGAGAGAGGCTTTAAAGGTGCGGAGGGAAGATTCCAGATGTAAAGCAAGTGGCAATGAGTTCCAGAGACGGGGACCAAGGAAAAAGAAAGCAGACGAGCCCTGGAAGGAGGTGGAAGAAAAAGGCGATTAACATGAATCGATCAAAGAGCTCTAGAGGGGCAATAGAAGTGAACCAAATCAGAAAGGTAGAGTGGGACACCAGTGTGCAAAGCCCTGTGAACAAAAATCAGAATCTTATATTGTATACGAAAAGGGATAGGCAACCAGTGTAAATGAATGAGAAGGGGGGTGACATGGGCAGATCGGAATGTATTGGTCAAAAGACGAGCAGCAGTGTGATGAACTAATTGGAGTCGGCGAAGTTGAGTGAGTGGGAGACCGGCCAGGGAAGCGTTACAATAGTCTAGGCGAGAAACAACAAGGGAAAGAAGAAGTGTGGTCATGGAAGAGGGGGAGAGAAAAGGCTGGACTGCATGAAGTTGACGCAACGTACAGAAAGAATGTTGGACGATAGAAGAAACGTGATCTTTGAAGGTTAAAGCTGAATCCAGAGTGACACCAAGATAGCGCAAGGACGTGACGAGAGGGATAGGACTGACAGAAAGAGATGGAGTGAGGGTAGGAATAGGAGCACCAGCAGTAAACCAGATAGCCGTGGTCTTAGACAGGTTAACGTGTAGAAAGTTTTCTGAAAACCAGGAAGAGACAGCTGAGAGACAAACATTGAGAGGACCAATATCAGGCATGAGAGAACAGGTGTGAAAAGAAGAATGATATCATCTGCGTAATAGTACGCAGAGATACTATGCTGCTGAATGAGTAAAGCGAGAGGGGCCAGAAAAATGTTAAACAGCAGGAGGGCCAACACAGAACCCTGAGGGACACCACAGGGAAGAAGTGACGGAGTAGACGAGTCAGAGACAGAAAGTACTGAAAAAGACCGGTCGAAAAGAACCGAGTGAAACCAATGAAGGACCGGACCAGACCAGAAAGACCAATAGAACAAAGCCTTAGAAGAAGAGTGCGGTGATCAACAATATCGAAGGCGGCAGAAAGATCAAGTGAGACAGCTACAGAGATAGAACCGTGATCGTGGGCAACATGCAACTCATTAAGAAAAGAAATAAGGATAGCTTCGGTACTGTGCCCAGGACGGAAACCAGATTGACGGGGGTGAAGAACCAAAGAATCCTCTAAGTGCGAAGACAGCTGAGAGAAAACCAACCTTTCGAGAAGCTTAGAGAGAAAGGGGAGGTTAGAGATAGGATGCCAGTTAGATGGTATGGAAGGATCCAGAGAGGGTTTCTTCAAAAGAGGACGTATCAGGGCGTGTTTCCAATGTGAGGGGAAGGTGCCGGAGGACAAACTAGTGTTAAAGATAGAAAGAACCAAAGGAAGCAGAGGCAACGAAGACTCAGAGAGCCAGTGGGAGGGAATAGGGTTGGATGGACAGGTGGTTTTCCAAGTGGTAGAGAGGGCATTGGTCAATTCAGGTAGGGTAATGAGCTGGAAGACAGACCAGCAGTGGGAGAGGGGGGGAATACATGGCGAGACCTCTGGCGCAGAGGAAACCGGGGAAAGAGGGGGAGGGGGAGAGAGAGGAGGGGGGCAGGAAGGGAAAAGCTGTTGAATAGAAAGAACCTTATTGATGAAATGAGAGGCCAAAACAGCAGGAGTGGGGTTATTAGAGGAAGGTGAGACAGGAAGTGCAGTATTAGGGAATGATGAGGATGCAGAAAGGGAATGAAGGATACGATAAAGTTGACATGTGGAGTTTGTTGACATGTGGAGTTTGTTTCTATGGCGCATTTTATATGTTATGTGCTGAGTTGAATGCTGAAGTGTACTAGGTAGTTGTCAGTCCATGGCAATGGTTGAGTTCGGATTGGGGATACTTGGATATTATTTGACCATTCTTTAGGTGTGAAAATAAGATCCAGTGTGTTACCCTTTAAGTGCGTAGGGGTGTTAATGATTTGCTGATATCGTATGTCATTCATGGCTTGAAGGAATGATGTGCTTTGTGCATTAGTTATTGAGGAGAGGTTTAAATTCCCTAGAATGATGTGGTCTCTACCAGCTGGGGTATCAGAGCATGCAGATTCAAGAATATTGGCTAATGTATTGGGGTCAGATGAGAGGGACCTATATAGTAGGGTGATTGAACGTGACTGAAACAAAACTGTACATGGCCCATACTGTTTAAATACTATATAGATGCCTTACACTGTATAAATGAAAACAAAATTGCAATATTCAAATCTGTAAAAAAGCAAGCAAAACAATATAAAATGTAAATATGTATAAATGTACAGTCAAGTACACCTCAATGAAAATGTAAATTGTTGATTCTTACCATATGTAACCAATGTTTGATGTGTAGAGTAAACCGCTTCTGATCGCTGGAAGTAGCAGTATACAAATGAAACCAAATAAATAAATAAATATTGTTAGCATTTCAAGGCCTTCAGAGCTTACAGTGGAAGTGTAATGTGCCCCTAATTCTGTTTTGCATAATGTACATACCCCTCCTCCTTTTTTATTAAAGTCTTGGTCAGTGGAAGATGCTGCAGTCTGGTGTTTTTATCTGGTTAAGGAGTACTTTGTCCATGACAGAGAGCCAGGTTTCTATGATACAAATGTCAGGTTTAGAGTTGTGAATGAGATCAGATATAATGGGGATCTTGTTCCTAACTCAAACTCTGAAATTTGTTACCGGAGGATGTAGTAAAGGCTGTTAGTGTAGCTGGGTTTAAAAAAGGTTTGGACAAGTTCCTGGAGGAAAGGTCCATAAACCATTATTAAGAAGGGACCCAGGATATCAATGCTTGACCCAGTACAAGCATTGTGGAACATGTCTCTTTTGGGGAAACTGCTAGGTACGTATGACCTAGATTGGCCACTGTTGGAAGCAGGATACAGGGCTTGATGGACCTTGGTCTGACCCAGTATGGCATATCTTATGTTCTTATGTAACTAATACTGCATTTACTAGATACCATTTTAGTATATTCGAGCTGTCTGTGTCATAGCGTTTGTGATTCCATGGCTGTACTTGAGGTCTTATACATATGAACCGTTGGTGCGTACTTCGATGTGTGGTGGGGTATCTGTTTGCTGCTACCTTCGTCCTGCGGCGATATTGGTGTGGTATTATTGGGTTGTAATGTGGCTGTTGTGTGAGTATGCTTGATTTATTAGTATTACAATCAGTAGTATTGAGATAAATGCAGTATTCATTTTGTGCACCATGATTGAGTTCTCTGGGGGAGTGTGTCTTTTCAGTTTGGTGAGAGAAGACTATAAAGTGTCCATTAGTTTTCAAGCAGAGTAGAGAGGGTGATTACCTTTCCCTGTAGGTTGTGCTGGTTTTTCGAAGGGCTATTGGTTTTCCAGGACCTGTATATGCTTGCTGTTGGTGTTTGGTAGCTTCTCTCTTTGGTGTTTTTAGGCCTCGGAGTCTTTGCCGTTCAGGGTAGAGTGCCGTAAGTGCGATGATGTCTTCAGTGTGGGAGTTCCTGTACGTGATCGCTTCTGTGTTTACTTTCCATTATAGGAAGTAAAGGGGGAGGTGAGGTCATTGCAGCTATGATTAAATGTAAGATAGTCAGATGGCCTCTCCTGTGGTCCTCGCCTAAGGGCCTTGCCAAAGGACCTATAAAAGAGCAGCTGTTTTAAAACAAAACTTTTTTGTTGGACTGTATCCTTCTCAGGAGACAAACATTCCTTTTGCATAAATTTTTTAATTTATAGATAATTCAACTGGAACACACTTTAAAGTTTAAAATTTAACAGCACTTAGCTTGCAAAACACTAATGGCGTAAACAAGGAGGCATCCAGTGCCGACGTAGCATCATGTTTTGAGCTCATTCAATTATCTCTGAGAGCTGTGCATCAGGTAGCAAGAAAGCTTCACACTCCAGTAAAGTCAGTAGAATATGCAGTCCGACTCATCTGTACTGGTCTAGCAAGATGATAAGGAAGGTTAAATTTATATATCGGATAATTTTCTTTATTTGAATTTTGCTATACCGGTTCAGGACCTGCCCTGAAAGACTGTTCCTACAGGTTTGGGAGCCCTGCTGCCTCTTAATTTTGTTGTCAGTATCTGTGTCTGATGCAGAGTCAGTTATGGTAAGAAAGTCGACAGTTTGTTCATAGTTGTTCATTGAGTTTTCTGAAGTCTTCAGCCTTGATTTCTGCTTGGGGAAGTGTCATACTGGCTTATCTCACTGAAAATTGCTCTGGTCTGCCTCTACCTACTCGCTGGGGAGCATAACCCACTTATCGGCACTGGCCTATCAGGATTCAAGGAAACAAGATGTTCAGGTATGTAAATTTTGCCTCAGCATGCAGAATGATTCAGATTCAAGCAGAGATGCCACAGAATTGACACAGAATCTGAGAAACCTTTGACACATACTTTTCTTACAATTGTCATTGGGTTGCCACTAGAAAGTCAAGGCTGCAGCTATGCTGCGGTTCTCTAGTTTTAAGAGAATGGGCATTATAGCTCCATGCAACTGGAAAACCTTACTAGTTCTTGTTCCCTACCTTCAAAAGTTAATCAAGAATTTAGCAGCTTGGAGCGAGGCCACAATTGTGCTTAGTAGTTTGTGCGTCATCAGTGGCCACATTTACCTTTACTGCTGTAAAGTTTTCATTCCTTAAGTTTGTTTTGTTCATGTACATAATACCCAGTCCTCAAACAGATACTGTGAAAGTATAAATTAGTATGCTAGAAAGGGCTATGAGTCTTTGCTCTAGTTAAGGCGAAGTTGTGGCGATCACGTACTTTTGTGAATGATTAAATATTTGAAAGCCACTGTAACTCCATTTTAATTAACTTAAAGGGATACCTGCTAAATGCCCATGATAAGCAACTTTACTAAACATTAAATGCTGTATACAATTTTTGCAGTTCAAGTTTTATGGCACCTGATAGTCTCCTTACAGTGATCACAAAAAGGGAAAGTTAGCTAAGGTTTATGTAAATATTTATAGGATGTCATTTTCTCTGTGCAGATGTTTATTTTTATCAGTTTTCAAGTTCGATCATATTTAAATCAGCAAGACAGTTCAGCTCAAAAGACCAGTTAGAAAAAATTGGAACAGTGCCTTAGAGAGAACATCAGTTTTATTCCTCTGGTACTGCTCAAGGATCTTATGCCGCAAGGGTTTGGATACACTGATGAACTGTATGAGTGGAATGTCAAGAATGCGATAAAACTTATTCGTCACATTATACAGTGTTTCTAGTTTACCAGAAGCCTTTGAATTGTGGGTTGAGCTCCTTGCGCTATTTCAGTGATCCAGGCAGGGGAATATAGTTATTGCCTTTGACAATAAGATGGCTGTGCAGCATAATGTTTAGAGCATAGGAGTATGAACTTAAAGTGATTGCCTTCCCTGATTCATTCATTTTTGTGGCCATGAGGGACGATATACTTACACTACCCAAGAACCTACGGAACAGACGAGGGGAAAAAAAATCATAAACGTCTGCATCCCATGTACAAAAAAGAATGTGTAACGTTAAGGAGAAAGATTGAAGAAGAGAGAGAGAATCCAGTCCCTTGGTGGAGCTCAGAGTGAGAGCTTGCCATCCTATCCCAATAGAATTCAAAAGGGAGGAATAGGAAATGCGGAGGAGGGGGAGGGACAGAGAAAGAAAGACAAGAGACTGTCATGGGAGTAGAAGCAGCTGTCTGCGGAAAACCCTCTTTTCCCATAGAGGCATAAGTAGGCACGAGTGAAGAAAGGGCTAGTGGGGTTAGCCTCACCCCTACTTAGCCAGGGCATTTACAAAAGGTCAGTCAGTTAGGTGTTTTGTTGGTTATTTTTGCTTTATATGTGATTCTTGGAAAGGTTCTGGTATCAGAATTGTAAAAAGAAAACTTGGAGGAGATAGAGGATCGCACTAGTTGAATATTTGGGCCTATACCGTCCGAAGGATGCTTAAGTGAGACTCCAGACTACCACAGTGAACTGGAGGTAATCACTGAACCATGCTGGGCTCAAACAAAAGATAAGACTTTCTTTGGGGACAAAGATGCAGTATTTCTGTGAATTATCACATATAGCAGTGGTGCTATATCAATACTTAACCCTGCATTATTGACGTCAGTAAAACGTAGGCAATTGAACATTCTGTATTGACTTTTATACTACTAGACTCCCTTCAGTCTCTGTCTGGCATGTTTCGCTTGCCAGTGTATCTGTACTTTTCTCATTGATGATCGATTGTTCCTTAAGGGGTCTGTTTACTAAGCCACATTAGGCTTTTGCAGCTAATGTGGCGTTTCAAAGTGGTGCTGTATCTGTCTCTAACTCAGACAGTTTACCACACATTGATGCCTGCAGTAATCACGCATTGCAAACATGCCCACATCCCGCCCACTCCTGCAGATACCACAGAAAACGCAGATTGCAGAAAATCCCTGCGCAATCTACATTTTCCCTGTGCTATCTGTTAATGCAGGTGGCGGAGTCGCCTAGTGGTTAGAGCAGCAGCTTAGTACCCAAGAAATCTGGGTTTGATTTCCACTGGCACTCTTTGTGACCTTGGGCAGTTACTTTACCCTCCATTGCCATGGAAGAAAAGGCCTGGCAATCTACTTCCAGTCAAACCTTGCCAAGAAAACCCAGGGGCTGCTGGATCTCTAGAGTCAGCGAGGACTTGATGGCACTTAAAAAAAAATCTGTTAATGCGGGCCAATAGTGCAAGCTATCGGTTGTGTTATCAGGTAGCACAGCTTAGTAATCATGCCCCTAAGAGTTACTTTTAGTTGGTAAACAATCTTGTCCATTAAACTTGCCGTGGAAACACACCTTCTTCTCCTATCATACTGTAAGACTGGAAAATCAGCCCAGAAGAAGTTATTTTATTTATTTTTAGTAATATTGAGCCAGAAGTGCATATTAAGAAGCTTTTCCAACTTTGGGTTTCATTAATGCCTAATGCATTTCGGTGTCCAAGCTTGATTTAAAAACAGTCTTAAATGAACTACATTAGCTCCAGTGCCTGCTCCTATTTGTTGAATAAACTCCAAGAGGGGGAAAATAAACTGTACATTTTCATGGTTATAATAAAATTACGAGAGCTGAAATACAGCTGGGGAGAAAGATACAACCCTAGTACAAATTTCATGAAAACAATAAGAGGATTTTAAAAATCAAATAGATATTTTAAATATTGCAATACTATTCTTCCTTTCACTTGGTGGTATTTAATGTTCTTGTTGTGTTGGTTTAAGGACATTACTGTATCCACATCCTGTAATAGTAATTTCCCTGCACCATGATTGCACACATGCTTGGCTGCATCTATCGTTCTGTCAGTCTTATCTCTTTCATTAAAAAATGTGAAAAATTATCACATTTGCAGACAAGCTAAAATCCAATTACAATATGACTGAATTTTCAGCTTTTTGGCATATGTGTTCTTTTTATTTATATAATACATTGTTAATTATCCTATAAATTTAAATTTTCAGTAGAGATATTTCTATTTCTCTTATGAAGAATGTTTACTTGTAGGTATCTAGTTAGTTATTTAAGGGGAATTTTTGGAGTCATTTTCATGGTCATAAAAGCATTTTACATGTAGAAATAACCTATTATAAAATTGCCCAGACTATGGGCCCTTTTATAAAGGGTGCTGTGGTAATATACCTAATGTGATGATAGCACACAAATCTATGGTGCGTTAGCGCAATACCATATTGCTAACTGCTGGGAGCATGGAAAGCATATTCACGGCAGTTACCATGGTGCACATAACCCTGCTGCAGCACAACAATAGTGTGGTTGCACGCAACGCCATCTGTGGAGGTGAGTGTACTAGTGCTACTTGCCTAACATTAGATAGTGCAGGTGTGCTGTCTGCATGGCACCCACCCCACTCAGTCTCTGCCCCTAAGCCTCCCATCTGCAACCCTATCATGGACATCACTGAAATCCAACGGCTCTAAATGTCATGGCCCCATGCTAGCTGTCAATGCATGTCCAATGCATACCTTTAGCATGTGCCAGACCTGCGCTAACAGCTACTGCTTAAACGTATGTTCATGCAGCCTGTGTGTGCATACATTTATCCGACCTGAGCAGAGGTATTCCTGGATAGTGCCTGCTGAATATCTCCACAGACTACCTCGGCACTATCCAGAGAATATATGGGTGGGTCCTTGAGCAATGCTGGACAATAGCTGATAATCACTGCTATTACATAGATAGTGATGATTTTCACCTGCTATGCAGATAGCTTGGGCCACAAGAAAGCTGTCCTAGGTTGCTATCTGAATAACATATCTGGATAGCAGCTGAAAATCACCACTATCCCACGGTTATCCAGATAGTGGCTTCATAATCCATATATTCAATGGAATCACTAGGCAGATACTGCTTCTGAATATCTGAAGGATTTTTAATTGCCTGTCATGGTTGACCACCATGGCATTTAAATATTCGGTGCTCTGACTATTGGCCTCATAATGTATAAAATATGCACATCAAACAAGCTGAGGAAATTTGCTTTTACTAAATAGCAGGTGTAAATGCATTTGCATACTTTCTGTGCGGTAATTTTCAAAGGTAAATAATTTCCCTTATAAAATCAGTGTGACTTATGTGCATACCTGCAGACAATTTAGGTGGCCTGTTATAAAATTACCTTCGTGATCCAAACAAAATTGCTTTATTTCTCCTTGCCTACTGTTGACCTCAAAATATTAATGAAAGGTTAAATAAAGCATCTGTTTGAGAAATATAAATCCATTTGTTAAAGCACTTTGATTATGTGATTAGATGGGATTATCAAAAATCAATAAACATAAACATAGGGACCTATTAAGCTTTTTGTGCTTCCTTCTCCTTAAACTAAAATTAGAATGACCAAGTCCAAAAAGATGGCTGTTCTATAAAGAGCAAAAAACCCAACCCATAATGCTTTAAAGCATAGTTTAATGGTCCTCAAATACAATTAGCTACACACTTTCAGGCAGGATAGCCCAGAGTAACTAGGCTTATGAGCAGAGTAGCATGGCTGAATGAGCCATGGCGTCTTTGTGATTACTGAGCGAGTTTCGCTGGTGAGGACTGGAAGTATTTGCTATGGATTCAGATGTATATCCCTGACGCAAAAGGGCCAAAACACAATATTGTGTTGGATGAAGATACGTGGCTGGCTTTATTGGCTCAATTTTTGAGTAGCGTTTGAACTGTATAAATAAGACCTCCTGGTCCTTTTGTGTAAAAATATGGGGTAATTTAGAAAAATAATGTTTTAATAAAGTGTAGGTCATTCTGCTAATACGATTGAATGGATGTATAGAGTTTTTGGAATGATCTTTAACATTGTATTTTGCTGAATCCCAAGAGTGTTTGTATGGACCGATGATGAGTTAAATGCTACTCTGGCTCACAAGCCTAGCTACTCTTCTCTAGCTTGCCTGAAAGCGTGTAGCTAATTGTATTTGAGGTCCATTAAACTATGTTTTAAAGAATTTGAGTTTTTTGTATTTTGTGATATTGATTATAGCTCTTTCTTTTTTTGTAAAACATTTACGTTTTTTGTTTCATAAAGACAGCAGCTCCAGTAGCAGACAGATTCCAAGGCACATGCTTACACATACTCCGGAGCTGGTGTAAATATGTGAGTGTGCGCAATGCATGTGCTCAAATAGTTTATAAAATACACACATACATCACAACTCTTACCTCTGCTTTACCCAAAACTATGCCTCATGCAATGCTTGCACAACGATTGCATAAAAGGAGGTGCAGGCATTTTTTAATGCATGAATACAGTTGCAGGTTTTAGAAAAGCCCTTTTTTGTGTAAAACAGGCTTTACACATGGGAAAGGCTTTATAAAATTACCCTCAAACTATCTCAGCCTCATTTTCCGAAGATGGTAACATGCCATCCTGATGTCGTCTATGAACAACACACACTTTTATTTATGTATTTTATTTATTATTTATTTATTACAGTTTCTTATATACCACGCTATTCGGTATCAGCGCGGTTTACATCATAACATAACTACCATAACGACAAGTTGTCAGGTTTTACATCGAACAGGGATACAAACTTGGATAACAGGGTAAACTATATACATAAGCTATTTACACAGCAAGGATAGGTAAAAATCAGATAATGAATATGAGGGCATTTCTAGAGTGGGTCATTTCTTGAGAAGGGTATCTAGGTTCAATTGCTGGCTGGGAAGTATTGGAGGAAGAGGTAGGTTTTGAGTGCCTTCCTGAACTGATATAGATTGGTTATGGCCCTAATGTCAAGTGGTAGAGCATTCCAGCATTTGGGGATATAGAAACTGCATGCCCTGTTTGTGGTTGTCTTGTTGTACTTTGTCGATGCCTTTGGTGTGATTAGCAGGTTGACAGCTGTTGCTCTTCTGGACCTGTTGGGGGATACAATGTGGATAAGATGTGTAAATGAGGAGGAGGAAATGCCTTTGATTGCCTTGAATGCTAATAGAAGTGTTTTGAAGGTGATCCTCCCATGAATAGGTAGCTAGTGTAGCTGTTTGAGAATGGGAGTCACGTGGTCGCTTCTGGCTGCTCCGTAGATGACCCTGGCTGCGGCGTTCATGGCCAACTGTAAGGGGGTTAGTGTGGATTGGGGGAGCCCTTGTAAGATGGCATTTGCAAAGTCAAAATGTGGCAGGATCAGTGCTTGATATATGGTTTGGAAATCATCTGGGTCCAACAGGGAGCGTAGGTGCTTGAGTGAACGGATTTTAAAATAGACGGCTTTGACTATATTGCTTATGTGGCGTTTCATATCCAGACGTTGATCCACAGTAACTCCCAGGTATTTTATTGACTCTTTAGTTTGCAGGTCAGCTTCCTTGACACTGACGTGGGATGGCGGAGTAAAGTTGTGGTCTCTGGTGATGAATAGCACCTCTGTTTTTTTATGTTGAATGCGTAGGTTCTGTGAATGGAGCCACGTTGAAACTGCATTGAAGCAATCCGTGAGTGGGGTCAGGTCCATGTGCGTTGTGGAGAAAGGCATGTATAAGAGAATGTCATCTGCATATATCAAGCAGTTCACATTGAATGATCTTATGATATTGCAGATGGGCTGCATGTAAATATTGAAGAGTAAGGAGGATAACGAGGAGCCTTGGGGTACCCCTTGCTTTTGATGGAAGTGTATTGACTCTTCTAATCCAGACTTCACATATTGCCATCTACCGTCCAGGTAGGATTTACACCATCCTAGTGCACTGTTGCAGACACCCTTTTCTCTCAATCTTCCGAGGAGTATTTCGTGACTCACGGAGTCGAACGCCGTGGCGATGTCTAGGAAGATGAGCACAAAACCTTGACGGATGTTGTCGATTCCTGTGATGATGTCATTGAATAGACCAGTGAGTAGTGTCTCGACCCCATGATGTTCTCTGAACCCATGTTGACAGCTGTCTAAGGGAGCAGCGGCATGTATGTGGTCCTGAATTTGCCGTTGTGCCTCTTTCTCAATTATTTTGGCTAAGAGAGGGATGCTGGCTATTGGTCGATAAGAGTCAACTCTTTGGGGGTCAAGTTTGGGGTTTTTCAATAGTGGCCTAATGGAGGTCCGCTTGAGTGAAGTGGGAAAAGTATCCTGTTGTGAAGGAGATCTTCATTATATTTGCGATGACAGGACTGAACACATCACGTAGCTCCTTGATCCAAAAAGCTGGACATGGGTCAGTCTGCGCAGTGGAGGTGTTGAGAGATGCTATGGTGTCCTTGATAGATTTAGTGGATGGTGTGGAGAGAATGTTCAGTGGGGATAGGCGCGTCGGTTCTTGAAATGTGACTGCTGAAACCTTGTTGGTTTGCACAATCTTGGATTGCAGGTAATCAGCGAATATTTGCGGGTGAATCTCGCTATGTTGTTCGGGAGATGGTTCCTTTGAGAGGGATTTGACTAAGTTGAAGAGGTCACGTGGTTTATTCAGAGACCTCTTTAGGGTGTCAGTATGATATTGTCTCATTTTAGTAGTGATTGTTTCTCGATGTATTGCAAGGTGGGTTCGGTAAGCGGTCTGATCCTCAGTTGAACGCGAGCGGCGCCATCGGCGTTCAAGTCTACGTAGTTGGGAGAGAGAAGATCGCAACTCAGGTGAGAACCATGGGGCGGAGCTTCTTTTTGTCCTTGCTGTATTCTTAGGGTTTGAGTGTTGTGAGATGGCAAGCAGGCTGGAGTTCCAGTGAGAGATTAGTTCATCAAGATCCGGTGTGTGATTTTGTTGAGGAGTGATGGGGTCTCCGAAAGGATGTGTTCCCTATCGAAGGGGCGAAAGCATCTAGTGGCAGTTCGAGAGGTGTTGTTTGTAGGTTGGCTTCTGTTCAGCTGGTCATTGTTGATGGGTATCTGTATAATGATCAATTTGTGGTCGGACCAGGGTACATCTACGATTGATACTGGAGGATTGTGGTTTTGGACCATGACTGGTTGTGGAACAAATACCATGTCAAGAATGTTCCCCTTTGTATGTGTGGGTTCATTGATGATTTGTTTGAGTCCCAGGTCTTCCATTGCCTCAAGGAATGCATTTGCATGGCTTTGGGGTAAAGAAGGGAGATTGAAATCACACATTATCCAATTTGGTTTCTTGGGAGAGAGGGTGTTAGCTGCAAGGTCAACAATGGTTGGAAGGTCATCTGGAGAAGAAGATGGTGTTCTATACAACAGGTTGAGGGAGCATTGTTGGTTTGCGACGGAGAGGATGTCCAAGCTGTTTGTGCTTGAGGAGTCCAAAATGTGGAAATTGAGGTCTGATTTGGAGATTATGAGCACCCCTCCTCCTTTTTTGTTTTCCCGATGTCTTGTATGTATGGAGAAATTGGGGGGTAGAAGTTGGTTGAGGAGGACGTTGTCTTCTGATGATAGCCATGTTTCCGTGATCATAAGAATCTCAAGGTCATAAAAGGAGATAGAGTCTAGGATAACAGGCCATTTTTTGCGAATGGAGCGTGCGTTGATGATGGCACATTTTAGGGGTCGGCATCTAAAAGGTTTTTCCTGGCTGGGTGTTTTGGTTAGCTGGAGTGCTACATATATTAGGTGGGAGTGGCGCGTGTGCGCGTCGCTTCCTGGGTTGAAGTATGGGGGACCATTCCATCTTTTTCCATGTCTATTCAGGACTGGAATCCTGCCTTGTGACGGGTAGAGGGCCTGGGAGGTTCCAAGCCAGTGGGTGAGAAGGTAGAAGCTAAGAATGACTTCGACCTGGAGTGCCATTCTGAGGTTTTGGATTGTGTGTGATACACTGTGGCTACGAAGTGCTGAAGTGCAATATTGGGGTAGTGAAATGCAGATATGAGACACAGTACAGTGATGAGATTCTTCAGAACGTAAGAGCAGTTATACAAGGATGCAAAATTGAGCAAGTACAGTTTGCATGCTATGATATTGACTATCTTTGATGAAATGTGCAATATTGAGATGATACAGTAAACATTACAGGCTAGCAGAGTATATTGACATTTAAGCTGGCAAACTTGCAATACTGAGATGATACAATATAAATTAAGAAGCTAGTAGGTGACTTTGTGAGTTGAAGTGGCCTAACGATAGTTCATCGAAAGGGTTGCATTGTTTAGTGCTGTTCAAATGTGATCTTGGCAGATTAGAATGGACTAGTTCAGGAATACTGACCGGCGTTACTGTTTGTGGCTGGATGGGTGTGCTGTTTGAGTGCGCCGTCTGGAGCTGGATGGGGTGCAGCGGTCTTCTGGTGTCCCTTCTTTCGGTCCCCGCCTAAGGGCCACGCCAAAGGGCCCTCTGGCGAGGCCCTCAGGCGCGGGCCCGCCCGATGGCGCGAAGCTTTTGTAGGCCTTGTGCCCTGCCCCGATGTATGTACCATATGATTATACTTCCAGACAGCAGGTCATTTTATAACAGGGACCTTAGTTTAAGAGAGAAGTAGGCATCTTCTTAGGTGCTATTCTAGAAAGACACATAGGTACCTATGTATCTTTATAAAATACTAGTGCAAGTGGCAGAAACTGTGCCTCAAAACAGGCACAGACATTTATACCTGCTCTACAGGTGAATAGATTATTGATGGTCAGAACAGGAGTGATCTTTGCTGTGATCAGGGCTTAGATGCAGCAGACAGTCAATCTCCATGGGCAGTCTGCTGCATCTAACCCCTGATCATGGCAAAGATCCCTCCTGTTATGCCTGCAGGATATTGGATCCCCATTTCCAGCCCATTTCCAGTCCCAGCGCCCCCGGAAGAGCCCCGCGCCTGCCTGCCTGAATGCCAGGAGGTTAAATGGGGGGATTTCCTGTCTTGCACGAGACAGGAAATGCTCCCATTTACCCTCCCGATGGCGCACCAGCGGGTCAACTTTAACAGAGCTATGGAAAAGAAGGAAAACGTCTTTCTGTCTCGCGGCTCTGCAGAGGTGAGCCGGGGATCTGGGCTTTGGGCCTCCCCAGCTCCCTCTGAAGACAGGCAGGCAGGAGCGAAGCCCCCCAAGGTATGGGGCCATGTGCAGGCAACATTCCCACACAATGAATGGGCTGGTCCTGCTTGCGAATTCCGCCTATGCTCCAACCCGACTGTGTACATGGTTACTCCAACTGGCAAAGCAGGTATCTTCATGTCAACGCATATATTTTTACACTGGTCAGAATTTTATAAGAGGCCACGTACACATGAAGATGTCTTTATTAAATGTCCTCTATAGTGTATATGCATTTTTTCTTCTGCTAGTTTAAACAGATGTGCAAAGTTTTTCCTGTTCCCTATGAAAACTGTGATTATTATGTCTGTCTTCGGGTGTTCAAGCGACAAAGACTATTATCCTATCCTGAAAGAAATATAATGGAATTAGTCCATCTCTGAAATAACAATCCCCATCTCATTTTCTTTTTTCTACTCTTATTAAAAAAAAAAAGAATCATTTTTTTGCAAACTGATTCTGTTATACTTCTGTAGTTCCTCTAAGTTAAAAAAAAAAAAGCACAAGCAGATTTCAGCTGCAATAATGCAGACTTTTCCTCTCTTGAATAGTTCAAATGTATCTGTTGTTGGTTAACTGCAATCTCAGACTACAACGTGTTCGAATTTATCTCTATTAGTCTTCATTCTGAGAGAATCTTAGGTCAAGTACAGTTGTGGTCAACATTATTGGCACCCTTGCATTTTAGGTATGTTGTGTATAATATCTTCAGAAATAATTCCATCTATAAGTTTAGTATATCTATCTGTAGGTAGTTTTTCTCACTCTTCAACTGTGATTTGTTCCAGCTCATGAATGTTTCCAGGATTCCTTTTACCAGTGGCAGATTTCAGCCCTTTCCAAAGGTTCTTGATTGGATTGAGATCAGGACTCATTGCTGGCCTGTTTAAAACAGTCCATTTGTTCCTTTTCAACCATTCTTTTGTACTTTTGGATGTATGTTTTGGGTCATTGTCCTGCTGGAGGACCCATGATCTTTGACCCAGACCTAGCTTTCTGACACTAGGGAGCACATTTCGCTCCAAAATACTTTGGTAGTCCTCTTACTTCATGATTCCTTTAATACGTTCCAGGCCTCCAGTTCCTAAGGCAGCAAAACAGCCCCACAATATTATGGAACCTCTACCATACTTAACTGTAGGAAGTGTTTTTTTTTTCCTTGTAAGCTTCATTTCTTCACTTGTAAATATATCGCTGGTCTGCATTGCCAGAGTTCAAGTTTGGTTTCATCTGTCCACAGAACATTTTCCCAGAAGGATTGTGGTTTCTCAAATATGTGGGCAAAGATCAGGCTTGCCTTTTTATGTCTGAGCAGTGGCTTTAGCCCATTAAGTCTTTTTTTGTTTAGTGCACGGCATATGGTGTGGGTTGAAAGCACTACTACAGATTGGTCCCGGTCAGTCTTAAGCTCTTTGGATGTTGTATGTGGTGTTTTTCCAACAGTTTGCACTAACCTTCAAAGACTTCTTGGATTCATTTTCCTTTTCCCACCATGTCCTGGTAGGTTCTTGAAAGTTCCATGAGCAGAAAACGTCTTAATAACATTATGAACTGTAGACATGGGAATCCCAAGATCTTTGGAGATGGCCTTGTACCCCTTTGAAGTTTGATGTCTGTTGATAATGGCTTTTCTGACGGTCTCAGGCAGCTCTCTTGTCTTCACCATTTGAAAATGGAACAGGGAGTGTATGTGCCATTTTAAACATTAGAACCATTATTCATTGGTAGATTCAAGTCATACGAGCACTGACAATTGATCACAATTGTGTCTGATTTTACTGCAATGGGAATATGGTTGTCCTGTTCAAACTGATTTGAATTGCTTATAAGAGTTGCTAATAAACATTTCCTCAACAAAAGAAAAACCCCGAATGAAATGACTAGAATATAAATACTAGAAGAAAAAGTCACCCACAGTGTCCTCCAAAAAGCTTCTTTTTGTCGGATATTGCTGCGGGAGGGGAGAACAGGTATCACCCACACCAGGCTGCAGTATCCTTTTTAATCAATAAGGTTCCAACAACTTCAAAAACCAATTCACCGATTAAAAAGGATACTACAGACTGGGGTGGGTGATACCTGTTCTCCCCTCCCACGGCAATATCCGACAAAAATAAGCTTTTTGGAGGACACTGTGGGTGACGTTTTCCTCTAGTATTAATAAACATTTCCTGGCAATGTCCCAGTTTTTATACCATTTCCTACTATTTCCTTTTTTAATTTGCCTTGTTTTATTTGTTCTTTTATGTGTCAAATATGTGTGCATATATAGTGCAAAGCCATTTCACTGGTTACTTTTTTTTAGGAAATATTGGACAGTAAGGGGTTGAACTGCAAGGGTGCCAATAATGCTGATCACAACTGTATGTAATCTAGTGGGATTGTTTTCCTATATCAGTGCCAGTGCTGAGTGCATTGCTGTGCATGTGATCTGTGGTTAAATTCTGAGACCAGCTTCTGCTCCTTAGGCCAAATGGAGTTGGTTATGATGTGGAGACAGTAACCTCGAGTAGCCACTGTGTCATGGTAACATGCAATGGTCAGACTCAGGTACATGTATAAAGGGTTCTAGTAGGAGTAGTGACCTGTGGCACTTGGCCAAAATGTTATTTTCATAATTGGGCCAGATGGAAGGAGGATTTACAAATGACAGAAAAACCATGTTTAGTGGTGAATGAATGGTTATGGCCTCAGCAGAGGTTGTTTACAACTGAGATAGTACTCCAAAAGAACAAAAGAAAATTGCCAAATCAAAAAAAATCAGTAAAGCTTAGAAACTTAAGATATGGCATGCTGGATCAGACCAAAGGTCCATGGAGCCCAAAATACAGCCTCTACCCAATCGTGAATCTGGGTCACTAGGAAGTATCTAGCAGATCTCATTCCTTGTTTCTCTTCCCCACAGATAAGTTGTGGCTTTCTTATGCTTACCAGGGTAATAATTGCTTATGGCCTTATCTTCCAGGAATTTGCCCAAACTCCTTTTAAACCCAACTGTACTAGATTCCTTGACACATCTTCTGGCAGTAAATTCCACAACTTAATTGTGATTTGAGTGCAAAAATACTGTCTCAAATTTATTTTAAATCTATTACCAGTTATTTTCATGGATTATTCCTTATTCCTAGTAGAGTTTGAAAGAGTGAATAACTATTCATCCGTTCCACCCCACTCATGATTTTATAGACCTCAATCATATCTGCTGTTAGCTGAGCTGTAAAATGTTTAGCCTTTCTTCATCAGAAAGCCATTCCATTATCTTTATTATTTTGTTACCCTTCTCTGTATCTTTTCTAGATCTGCTATATCTTTTTGAGATGGAGCAACCAAAATTACACACAGATACAAGGTGCAACCACACCATTTCTCAGTTTCATTCTCCCATCGTTTCTGATTAATTCCTAATATCCTGATTCATCTTTTTACCACGACTCTGTGACTGAGTTGAGAATGTCCCCAGATTTTCCGCAGTGACGCTAAGATGCTTTTCTTGGATGGTGACTACTAATATGGAACCCAGCATTGTGCACCTATAGTCATGATTATTTTTTGCCATGTTCATCACTTTACACTTTTTACATTAAATTTAATAAAAAATATAGATGCCTAGTTCCTCAGTCTGGTAAGATCCTTCTGCAGCTCTTGTTTTAAGTACTTTAAATATTTTTAAGTCATCTACAAATTTGATTATATCACTTATTGTTCTCTTTGCTTGAAGAATGATTGAGAATTTGGCAGCTAAAATTTAATGCTAAAAAATGCAAGATCAGACAATTGGACTTCAAAATCCCAAAGGAGGGGTACAGTATAGGGAGTAAAGTACTTCATTGTATGAAAGAAAAGTGGGACCTAGTGGTGATTGTATCAGAAGATCTTGTTGTTGTTAAGTGCCGTCTAGTCGGTGTCGACTCATGGCGACCCTCTGGATAGTTGTCCTAAATTGTATTCGGTCTTCAGTCAGGCAACTCATTGTTGACAGACTGGTACCTGTAGCTGCTGTTATTGTATCGATCCATCTCATTGCTGGCCTTCCTCTTTTGCATTGGTCTTCTATCTTGCCAAGCATGATGTCTTTCTCTAATGATCTCTCTCTTCGCATGTTGTGTCCAAAGTATGAAAGACAAAGGCTTGTCATCTGAGCTTCTAAAGAAAGCTTAAGTTTGATCTCCTCTAGTACTGACTGGTTTATTCTTCGGGCAGTCCATGAAATACACAGTATTTGCCACCAGCACCATAATACAAAGGTATCAGTTTTCTTCCTGTCTATATTTTTCACTTTCCAACTTTCGCATCCATATGATGTTCCTTATCGTTCCTACAGTTTAGTCCTCCACCTCTGGGTAGTGCACCTCCTCCTGCAGCTTGGAGACTGGGCATGTCAAAATTGTAACATCACTGGATATAGCCTGCTGGTCTCTCCCATCAGCCCCCAGTGTGTCCAGTCTCCATGCAGCAGGAGGACGTAGTGAGCCTAGGTGCTGGGCTCACTTGAGGAACAGATAAGGAGCACTTTAGTTAGGGTTTAGAATTCTATCCCTTAAATTACTCTGTTTCTGATTTAAATTGACAAGGATTGTTCATTTCCATTTTAATGGTTTCATTTCTTTAATTACTTTAGTGATTTTCCCTTACTTTATAGTAATTTGGTTTAACTCCTTAAATTAAGGTCCTGTACCTATAAAAAAAAAGAAGCTCCCTCCTAGCATTCTCTCATTTGGCTGTCTTTGCGTCCATCACTGCTCCAATTGGGATCTCTCCCACTGGACTGTATGGGGGAGAGCTCCACGGGCCGCACCGGCACTCTCCCTTTCTATCGGGGTGCGAGCGGCAGCAGTTTATTTTCCAGTGGCGAATTGGACTGCTGCAGCAGTAGGAGCAGCCCTTGCCGCATCGGCAGCTCCCGGCAGCGCCGGGCAGCATCGCGGTTTGAGGGCTGCACTGTGCACGGAGAGAGCAACGTTCCTACTGAGTTGATGCGCCGCAGGTAAGGCCTTCGGGCGCGAAAACATTACCTTGCAGTTTGGCGCCAAATCCGGCCCGATGAGAATCGGTGCCATTTTCTGCTTCCATTCGGTGCCGAGTGGCAGAAGCTGCAGCGGCCCGCAATTGGGGGAAAACATAGGAAGAAGGCGTTCTTTTGTGTTTTAACTTATTTGGATACAGCTTACTTTAATATAATTCCTTTTTATTTGGTTTTCGGTTACCTTCAATTGCTCAGGGGTTTCTGGGACTAGGTTAGTTATTTTTGTTTAAGACTTCATTTTAACGTTTAAAAAAAATAGATAAATAGATAAACGATATGGCTTCTTCTTCCACCTGACTTGCTTCCTGAATAAAGCAGTGGGTGGGGATTCAGCTAATGTCATCGCGGCCACAGTGTGTGGTCTGCAGTACCAGCAGAGGCACAGTTGCTGACATCGGCATCTGCCACGGCTGTGCTTCTGTCTCTACCAGCGTGAGCAGCAGATGGAGAATATCGTGGTTTTAGACTCCCGGAGTCACTGGCTGCATCTGCAGAAGAGGCACTGCTGGTCACGCCGCCAGGGTCCTCTCAAGAGGGCATTGCAGGTCCTTCAAGTGTGTCGCCTATGGTCGGTGCTGGGCCGCAGCTGGGGGATTTCTGCCCGGATTTTGTGTTAATCATGCATTAGGCCTTCTGTTTGCGGTGTCAGGGGAAGTTGCCTGAGCCACTGCCGCTGGTTCAGCCTATGCAACAATTCCGAGCTGGGGAGCAGGGTGGTGTTTCCCCGAGAGCCCCGAAGAGGGCGAGGTCTCGTGACCTTTCCCCTCCAGATTTGGAGTGGCACGAGACAGATGAGGCTGACGTAGAACTCGAGACAGGAGTGGACGAATTGGAGGAAGGAGAAATCCCTGAGCCTGAAGATCAGGCAAAAATTATTTGGGTATTCCGGAAGGAGGAACTGACAGCACTTATAATGGAATCCCTACAGACGCTAAATCTCGCTACGGCACAGCCGATGGAAGAGGAGGAAGTGGAAGATCCCATCATTCAAGCGGTGAGACAGTCCCAGGTAGTGTTCCCCGTTCACCGGGTGGTAGATCGGATGATCCAGGAGGAGTGGGATCAGCCCGAAGCCGGACTAAGAGGGGTCAGGGCCATGAACAGGCTCTATCCCTTGGCAGATAAGGACAAGGAGAGGTTCTGTTCCCCACGGATTGATGCAGCCGTCTCAGCGGTCACAAAAAAACCTACTATTCCGGTGGAAGGTAGCGCGGCCTTAAAGGATGCACAGGATAGAAAGGTGGATGGTTTATTGAAACAATCATTTGAGGCTAATGCTTTATCCTTGCAGGCGTCCATTTGTGGAGCTTGGGTGGCGAGAGCATGTCTCCGATGGTCTCAGCACTTGCGGCAAGCTCCGCAGCTAGAGCAGGACAGCATAAGGGAGTTAGATCGTCTAGAGTCTGGTTCGGCATATTTGGCTGATGTGCACTACGACTTGATTAGAGCGCTGGCGAACAGTATGGCTTCATTGGTGGCTGCACGAAGATCCTTGTGGTTGAAGAATTGGGCAGCCGATGGCTCCTCTAAGTTGCGTCTCAGTAAGCTTCCATTTAAAGGAAAGTTGTTGTTTGGAGAAGATCTTGACAAGCTGGTTAAGGATTTAGGAGAGTCCAAGGGTGGAAGGCTCCTGGAGGATAAACCTAAACAAGGGAAATCTTTGCCGGCCTTTCGGGGCCAGTTTAGAGATTTCAGGAGATTTCGTACCTCTCGATTGGGGGGTTTTCAAAGTGGCAGATTTGCTTCTAGAGCCCAGGGGTTTCGTGGGTTTTGGGGAGCAAATAGAGGTTTCGCAGCGGCGTCTGCAGCAACAACTCATAAACCACAATGAAAGGAGGCGGGTCCTGGTGGGAAGCCAACCAATCGGAGGGAGGCTTCGGGAGTTTCTTCCTGCCTGGACCCAGATAACGTCCGACCAGTGGGTGTTGGAGATCATTCGCGACGGTTATGCACTGGAATTGACAAGACCGGTGCTAGACTCGTTTGTGATGTCTCCCTGCAAAGGTCCACAAAAAACACTGGTGATTCGTCGTATGTTAGATCGGCTATTGCAGTTGGGAGCAGTCGTGCTGGTTCCACTAGCGGACTACGGAGTGGGGCGCTACTCCATTTATTTTGTGGTGCCAAAGAAAGATGGCGCTCTATGGCCTATTCTGGATCTAAAAGGGGTGAATCACTGTCTCCGAGTACCGCATTTCAGAATGGAAACATTGAGGTCGGTCTTTGTGGCGGTGCGCCAAGGAGAGTACTTGATGTCTCTCAATCTCACAGAAGCGTATTTGCACATCCCAATCAGAGAAATTCATCAAACGTTTCTGCGGTTTGCTCTTCCTTGGGGACATTATCAGTTCCAAGCATTGTCATTTGGTCTGGCGATGGCCCCACGGACTTTCACCATGATCATGGTGGTGGTAGCGGCGGCGTTACGAAAGGAAGGAGTTTTGGTTTATCCTTATCTCGACGATTACTAACAAGGTGGTGAAGTTGCTACAAAGTCTCGGCTGGGTGGTCAATTCGACCAAGAGCCGATTGATGCCATCCCAGAATCTCAAATATCTAGAGGTATGGTTCGACACTCAGAAAGGAGCGGTGTTTCTGCCGACTTGTCGAGTACATGTGCTTTGACAGTTGGTACGCAGTACACAAGTTCAGGTCTGCTCCGATGCCCACAGCATGGAGTTATCTTCATGTGCTCGGGACAGTGGCGGTGACCTTGGAGGTGGTCCCATGGGCCAGATTCCACATGCGGCCATTACAGAGAGCACTGTTCTGCAGTTGGTTGCATCAGTCCAACTCATTGAACAAACGGCTCCTCTGTCCACTTCAGGTCAGACAGTCCCTGCAGTGGTGGCTGCTCCCAGGATCGCTGGAGGCGGGAATGCCTCTCTAACTGCCGGAGTGGCTGCTCTTGCTGACAGATGCGAGTCTGGCGGGATGGGGAGCTGATTGCGGAGATCTCTTTGTGCAGGGCACTTGGACCATACAAAAGAGCACATGGTCAATCAGTCGGCTAGAACTGAAAGTGGTCTGCCTAGCGTTGCAAACGTTCAAAGCTGCGGTGACAGGTCGGGCTGTTTGAGTGCTTTCCGACAACTCCGTGACGGTGGCCTACATCAACCGACAGGGCGGAACAGGAAGTGTGTCCATGGAAGAAGAAGCAGAGGTACTGTTCTCTTGGGTAGAGCGTCAACTGCCAGCGATCTCGGTGGCACACATTGCAGGGAAGGACAATGTGATGGCAGATTTTCTCAGCAGGGTCCAAGTGGATGCCGGAGAATGGGAGTTACATCCAGACGTGTTTGCGCAGATAGTTCGAAGATGGGGACCGCCGATAATGGATCTCATGGCAACCTTTCAGTCAGCAAAGATGGGTCGTTTTTTCAGCAGACGGTGAGAGAGGATGTCGGAAGGAATCGACGCCCTGATACAACATTGGCCATCGTCAGGTCTCCCCTATGTCTTCCCGCCATGGGTGCTCATAGGTCGAGTGGTGCAGCGCATCGAAGAACATCGGGGGAAGGTATTGTTGGTGGCCCCGGACTGGCCACGGCACCCGTGGTACGCCAATCTCGTTCGGCTTCTCGACGGGAATCCCTGGAGGTTACCGGCATCAGAGAATCTGTTGCTACAGGGTCCGCTTCGAATGCCACAGGTGAAACGGTTCTCGCTTACGGTATGGCCATTGAAAGGGCAAGGTTGAGGAAGAAAGGGTACTTGGCAGCAGTCATTGCTACTTTACTTCGAGCGAGGAAAAAGTCCACGTCTCTAGCATATGTACGCATATGGCGTATTTTTGATGACTGGTGCTCACGGAGGCAAGTACGCACGGCTACAGTATCCGTCCCTTTGGTGTTAAGTTTTCCTCAAGACGGTTTTTATAAGGGACTGACAGCTAGTTCCTTGAGAGTTCAGTTAGCAGCCCTGTCATGCTATAGAGGCAAAGTTCAGGGAGTGGCTCTAGGTTCGCATAAGGATGTCTTGCGTTTTCTTAAGGCAGTATCCCTGCTGCGGCCTTCACGTAGAATCACGTTCCCGCCATGGGATCTCAATTTGGTTTTAGGAGCGTTAGCTAAGGAACCATTTGAGCCTTTACACCAGGCGTCAGTTAAGGATCTATTCTTAAAGATGGTGTTTTTGGTCGCCATCTGTTCAGCGAGACGAATTTCGGAGTTGCAGGCGCTGTCATGTCAAGAGCCGTGTTTGTCCTTTTCCAGGGAAAAGGTGGTGTTGTGATTGGTGCCATCATTTTTACCAAAGGTAGTGTCTCCGTTTCACCTAAACCAAATGGTTTCTCTTCCTACTTTGAGCTCGGCGGAGGGGAACGTTTTGGACCATAGTTTACGTTGATTAGACATAAAAAGGGTTCTGCGGCAGTATTTAAAAGTCTCGGAAACTTTTCGTAAGTTGGACCGTCTATTTGTGTTGTTCGGTAGTCCTCGCAAAGGGGAGGCAGCTGCGAAAGCTTCCATTTCCAGATGGGTAAAGGAGGCAATTGCGTCAGCATATTTGTTGCAAGGTCATCCAGTGCCGGAAGGCTTAAGAGCTCACTCTACTAGAGCGCAAGCAGCATCTTGGGCGGAACACAGTTTGGTTCCACCGGTGGAGATTTGAAGAGTGGCCACCTGGTCTTCGCTTCATACTTTCAGTAAGCACTACCGCCTGGATGTCCTGGCGGCGAACGATGCCTGTTTCGGGTTGGCGGTGTTGCGCTCCAGCTGGAAAGGTCCCTCCCAATGATTACTGCTCTGATACATCCCAGAGGTGGAGGACTAAACTGTAGGAACGATAAGGAAATAGAAATTACACTTACCTGGTAATTGTTGTTCCTTGAGGAACTACAGTTTAGTCCTCATTCCCGCTCGGGGATGGATTGGTTTACAGGGGCTGTTCAGTTGGGAGAAGTGCAAGACTACAGGTGAGTAGAGCCTTTAATTGGGCCTTAATTGACTCTATTCTTCATCTCTCTTTTCTGTCTATTCTTCTCTCTCTTGTCCTTGGTTAGGCATAGAGTGGAGCGGGTGTTTAGTGGTTAAATACGTCAGGTTATACGTTCAGTTGAGTTTAAGGTTGAATTTGATATGATAGCTACTTATTTGTTGCTCCTTTGAGTCTGCTTTGTCAATAGTTCACTGGGGGCTGATGGGAGAGACCAGCAGGCTATATCCAGTGATGTCACAATTTTGACATGCCCAGTCTCCAAGTTGCAGGAGGAGGTGCACTACCCAGAGGTGGAGGACTAAACTGTAGTTTCTCAAGGAACAACAATTACCAGGTAAGTGTAATTTCTATTTATTGAAAATACCATGGCTTGAACAAGTTGAATCTTTGTTTGGAGAGAGACATCTCTGCTCTTGAGAATCTTGTTTATGTCCTTCATAGCCATTCTGCCAAGAGCAATGTGTTGTCGGATTTCTTGACTGTTTGTTGCTTCTTTATTGATCCAAGTAGGTTAAAGTTGTCAACTATTTCAATTTCTTCACCATCAACGATGAGCCTATTGATTTTGCCAGCTGCCATGATCTTTGTCGTCTTTACATTAAGGTGCAGGCCCATTTTAAGACTATGTTCCTTGATCATGAGAAGCAAATGTTTCAGATCATCTTCACGTTCAGCCAGTAATGTGGTATCATCAGCATAGCGAAGGTAGTTGATGAGTCTTCCACCAATTTTCATACCTCTGTTGTCTTCATACAATCCTGCTTCTCTGATAATTTGTTCTGCATATAAATTAAACAGGTAGGCGGAAAGTATGCAGCCTTGTCATACACCTTTGCTGATTTTAAACCATTCTGTTTCTCTTTGTTCTGTTCGAACTGTTGCTTCTTGATCAATGTACAGATTTTGCAAGAAAACGATCAGGTGTTCTGGTATACCCATGCTTCTTAACATGGCCCAGAATTTCTCATGGTATACATCGTCAAAAGCCTTGCTATAGTCAATAAAGCACAAATAGATAATCTTTTGGTATTCTTTAGTCTTTTCAAGGATCCATCTCATATCCGTGATGATGTCTCTTGTTCCTCGCCCTTTTCTGAACCCTGCTTGCACTTCTGGTAGTTCTTGTTCCAGGTATGGTTGTATTCTCTGTTGAATAATCTTCAGTAGAATCTTGCTGGCATGTGGGATCAGAGCGATTGTGCGATAATTTCCAGTCAGTTGGATCACCTTTCTTTAGTATTAGTATAAACACAGATCTTTTCCAGTCAGTTGGCCATGGTGTTGTTTTCCAAATTTCCAGGCAGAGTCTTGTAAGTATGGTAACAGCTGCATCAGATTGCTGTAATACCTCTATGGGAATGCCATCAATGCCTGGTGCTTTGTTCTTTGATAATGCTTTCAATGCTGCTTCGACTTCTTCTTTCATCACCAATGATTCCCGATCATAAGATACAGGTTGAAATGGCTGTTGGGCCACTTGATCTTTATCATATAAAAACTTGTATATTTATTTCACCTTTTCTTGATCTTCTCAGCATCATTCAACATAGAACCTTGAGCATCTTGTAACATTCCAATTTGAGGCTGGAATTTTGTCTTTAACTCTCGTAGCTTTAGGAAAGCCGATCTTATTCTTCCTCTAATAGTTTCTGCTTCTATTTCCTTGCATGCGTCTTTGCAGTACTTTTCCTTATCTTGTCTTGCTGCATGTTGGAAATCTCTGTTGAGTTCTGTGATTGCCTCTCTTTCTCCTTTGGTTTTAGCTTCTCAGCATTTCTGGGCAGTTTTCAGAGTTTCTTCCATTGCATCATCCATTTTCGCCGTTTTTGCTTTTTCACCTTTTGTAGCAACTTCTCACTTTCTTCCAACACAAACTTCTTGATGTCATTCCATAACTCTTCTGGAGCTCTGTCATTTGTATCTAAAGCAGCAAATTGATTTTGCAGGCAGTCTTTAAATTCCAGTGGTATATTCCCAAGGTCATATTTTGCTACATTCGTGAGTGGCTTGCTCTTTTTCAATGTTAGCTTGAATTTGTATACTAGTAGTTAGTGATCTGTACCACAATCAGCTCCAGGTTTTATCTTTGTTGATGTTATAGAGCTTTTCCATCGTTGACTTCCACAGATGTTGTCAATTTGATTTCTGTACAATCCATTGGGTGAAGTCCATGTGTAGAGTCGCCGTTTTGTGTTGCTGGAAGAAGGTGTTTGACATGGTCTTGTAGAATTCTATCAGTCTTTCTCCATCTTCATTTCTGTTGCCAAGTCCATATTTTCCAACCATTTTGCCTTTGTTGCCAACTTTTACGTTCCAGTTACCCATGACTATCAGGATATCCTGTTTGCATGTTCTGTCAATTTCAGCTTGTACTTGTTCATATAACTCATCAATTTAATCCTCTTCTGCAGCTGTTGGGGCATATACTTGAATTATAGTTGTGTTGATAAGCATTCCTCATAGATGAATAGAGATTAAGCGTTCACTGACTGCATTGTATTTCATTACAGTTTGTCATGCCCATAGCCCCTTACATGAAGGAAGGAGGGGCGTGGTTGTCATTAGAGAGATTCACCTTTTGGTCTTTAACTGACTGATTGCCTTGTAATTTATTTATTTATTTATTTTATTTAAAGTTTCTTTTATACCGCACTATTCGGCATCAGCGCGGTTTACATGGAACAAAAACATCTCAGAACATTTAACAAGTATGAGTTTACAGATAACAGTTTAAGAACTTGGATAACTGGGATACTCTATTTGTAGAACCATTCCATAAACTATTTACATAAGATCAACAAAAACATATGTATTTAAATTTACATGAGATCAACAACATAAGTATTTCTAAGTGTATATACAACTGCATTGCGTAATTCTAATACATTTGGGTTTTTGTTAAGCATTGGAGGTATATGTTGCAGGAGATCTATATTACGGTGGCTGAAAGTATTCCGTGAATAAATAGTGCTTGATAGCCTTTCTGAATTGTTTAATATCTCGTATTGCTCTAATATCTGGGGGGAGTTTGTTCCAGCATCTAGGAGCAAAAGAATTAAATGCCCTGTTGATCATTGATTGGGACCAATTTGTGGTTTCACTGGGTATGACTAGCATGTTTTCAGTGAGAGGTCTTCTTGCTCTTGTGCTAGGTGCTTTACAGATGAGGTCAGCGATCGTTGATGGCAAAATGTTATGGAAGGCCTTGAATGTGATAAGGAGTGCTTTATAAGTAATTCTGCATCTTATTGGGAGCCAGTGTAGGTCCATTAGGATTGGCGTAATATGGTCTCTTCTTGATGCACCAACTAAGAGACGTGCCGCAGCATTCATTACTAGTTGCAACGGGTTGATGGTGTTCATTGGTAGGCCATGTAAGACAATATTTGCATAGTCAAAGTGAGGAGTGACTATTACCTGGAATATTGAACGGAAGTCATTCACTTCTAACATGGGTTTTAGGTGGCGTAGGCTTTTTATCTTAAAGTAAATCGTTTTTACTGTACTTTTTATATGCTCAGTAAAATCTAGCCGTTGATCTAGTATAACACCTAGATAGCGGAATGACTTCTTAATTGGGAGCTCAGCGTCTCTTACTTTGAGTGAAACTGGTGGGGAGAATAGCTTGTTTCTGGTGACAACCAAGACTTCTGTCTTTTTGAGATTAATTCGCATGTTTTGGGCTAAGAGCCAATCTGTTATTGCACTGAAACAGTTGGTTAAGTTAGTGTAATTTGGACTCGTGGTGTCAATCGGAGTGAAGATAAGCACATCGTCTGCATAGATGAGGCAAGATACATTGAAGGATTTGGTGATTTGGCAGATTGGCTGCATATATATATTGAAAAGCAGCGCAGAGAGGGAGGATCCCTGTGGGACTCCTTGCGTTTGGAGGAATGGTTCGGATGTGTTTGAGCCAATGCGAACTTGTTGCTGTTGATTTTCCAGGTATGATTTACACCATTTCAATGCTAGACCTTGAATACCCTTTTCAAAGAGTCGTGATAGTAGTATCTTGTGGTCGACTGAGTCAAATGCAGCCGATATATCTAGGAAAATCATTGCTACACCTGACTTTATGTTATTGATCGTGATGATTAGTGTATTGATTAAGGAGGTCATGAGGGTCTCGACGCCATGTGCTTCCCTGAATCCATGCTGGCTCTGATCTAACGGGGAATATGTGTCAATATACTGCTGTATTTGGCGTTGAGTCTCCTTCTCCAGTATTTTGGCAAGTATCGGGATACTGGAGATTGGACGATAGGATTCTTCCTTCTTTGGGTCCATTTGATTGTTCTTTAATAGAGGTCGTATTGAAGTTTGCTTGAGTGCGACTGGGAAGGTTCCTGATGAAAAGGAAAGGTTTGCGATTTTGGCTATGTATGGACTGAGATCCGATCGCATTGATTTGATCCAGTGTGCTGGGCATGGGTCATTAGCTGCAGTTGTGGTATTCAAAGTGGCAATAAGATCTTCAATTGTTTTAGATGAAGGAGGTGAGATACTGAGGAGCGGTTCTTGAAGTTGTGTGGACTGGGGGGAAACTTGTAAAGAAGATGAATTTGTTCTGACTAATTTGGATTGGATATAGTTGGCATACTGTTGAGGGTGGATATGTTCTTGCTGTTGAGGTGACGGCTCCTTGGATAGTGCTTTAACTAAGTTGAATAACTCACGTGGTTTATGCAGAGCTCGACTGAGTAAGCCAACATGGAATTCCTTCCTTTTGGACCACATTAGATCACGGTGATTTTTGAGATGTTCCATGTATTGATCCTGAATGACAATATCGTGGGTGCGCCTCCACTTTCTTTCTAGTCTCCTAAGTTGGAGTAGAGATGAATGAATTTCAGGAGAGAACCAGGGGGCATTTTTCTTTCTATTGGCACCATTGTTAGCAGCTGTCCTATTTTGCATTGGAGGTAGTATAGAATACTGGTGGAGAGTCTCGTTCCAGTTGTCAACCATTTCATCAATGTTGGTAGATGGCTTTGATAATTTAGGTAGTACTTGTGCTTTGATCGAATCGGTGTCAAGTGGTCTAAAGTGACTAGTTTGTGCTGGGGGCTCTCCCTTTGGTAAGCTTAGTGAGTTTGGATTTAAGGGTATCTTAAAGGCTATCAGGCTATGGTCCGACCAAGGGACAGGGGTGATGGTGAGGTGGGAAAGGTAGTTCAGTCAGAAAGTATTCAACCTCAGGTAAAAAAAAAACACCTTTGTAGTTGCCTTGAGTGGTAAGGTAATGATAGTTTATTAACTGAAAAAAAAACACCCTAAGGTTCACAAATTCCACCTTTGGATTATTTCTCCAGGATTCTTGTAAATGAACATCAGGATATAAATGGATTCCAAACAAAACAGCTTGCAATGTTCTCCAGTATAAACATAAATACTTTAACAGCCCATGCTATCAGGCATGGCTTGCAGTGCTGATCAAACAAACAGAAAACAGCTTTTCCTAAAGCAGGTTTCTTCCTCTCTCAGTCCAGAACACTGTTTGTCTTCTTAAACATAGAAAAACTTTCAACAAGGCAGTTAAACTCTTCACAGGCAAGCAATTCTCTATGCAAGGTTTTCTTATAAACAGCCAAACAAAAGCTTTCCTTACTTTCACCGTTAATACAGATTCAGGCTGAGCACTGCTCTGGCTCACAGCTGATTCACCAACTTAATTAGGCAGCTTTGGCTTGCACAGTAAAAAAAAGGTATTTTGCCTTTAACTCAGGACCTTCACAAGTTAACCACAGGCTCTTAGGGCTACCGGACACTGGAGGTTTTCCTTACGGTTGACTCCCTTTCAACACCTCTGTATTGGAAGACTGGCATAAAGAGCAATCCATGTATGAGACTTCTTCTTCTAAAGCTATGTCTGGTTCACCCAGTTGCATTGGCACATCCTCTGTTTCTGGCTCAGAGGTCTTAGGTGACTGCCTTCCATTAGGGCTAAGGCTGTCTCTGGCAATTCTGTAGTGCTCAGAATTAGACCAACTTCTAATGCTCATACCTGGGTCAAAGCTTGTAGCAGCTTCTCCTCTCTCATGCTCTGGCCACCATTCACCGGTGCTTCCACGTCCTGTTCTCCAACTTGTGTCCTGGTTCCTGCTGTTCTCACTGTTCCAGATCCATTCCTCTTCCAGTAGGCACTCCTACTGCTCTCACGTTCTCTCTCTTTTCCTCTTCTTCTTCCTCTCCTGCCTCTCTTCTGAATAAACGGACCTAGTCTTAAACCTCTCAGGTGCCTGCTCCACCCCCTCTCCTCTAAGGTGTTGGAGATCAAACTGCCTCGTGGCAGCTGAATAATTGGGGAATTCAGTGACGTAAGGGTTCCTTACCCTGAGCCTGTATTCCCTCTCCTTTTCTCCACTAGGGGCATTCTGCAACCTATT
Source organism: Ichthyophis bannanicus (assembly GCA_033557465.1). Taxonomy (NCBI): domain Eukaryota; kingdom Metazoa; phylum Chordata; class Amphibia; order Gymnophiona; family Ichthyophiidae; genus Ichthyophis; species Ichthyophis bannanicus. Next base: position 103,657,640 of record CM066034.1, on the reverse strand, counting down.
GTAGCTAGGAATTACCTGCTTTCTAGGTGTAAAGGGAGTTTTGTGTCTCTGACCTGGTAAAATAGGTCCTTTTATAAGGGTAAATTCATTCTCTTTATCCCTATCTCTTGGGTCCTGATAAGCTTCCTTATCACAAGTTCTTGCACGTTTATTATAAATGCAACACCATTTTCTTCTTTGTCTTTCATTTCCAACATAGTAGACCATGTGATCATCTGATGCAAAGTGCCCAATGCCAGTCCATTTCAGTTCGCTGACACCTAACAGATCAAGTTGTACATGTTCCATTTCATTCTTGACCACCTCCAACTTTCCTTGGTTCATGCTTCGTACATTCCATGTCCCGATATGTAAGACATCTTTGCAGCTTCTAACTGCCATTTCATGTGCAGCTACATCAGTAGTCAGATGTCCCAAGGGCTTTGATCCAACCACATCATAAATGCTGGCTTTACTCTGAAAAGTCTTCAGCTCCTCCCCAGTGCCTTCTGACCTGGGGGTCTCATCTTCCAGCACTATAGTACAATTTGTTTTGTTGTGACTATCCCTTGGGTTTTCATGGCAAGATACAGAAGTTGATTTCCAGGCCTTTCCTCCTCGCAGTTTAAGTTTAGTGTTCTTGCCGTTGTCACAGAAATCTGCTGCCCAGATGGGTGGTTTGTCTTGGTCTGGCACCTCAGCTGAGTCTATCTTGGGAGATCCTGCCAGTAGTTAAACTACCGATAGCTTAGCCCTCAGCATCACTGATGCACACAAGCCCTCACAGCACGACAAGCTGCAAACCAAGTGAGGGCAGATGATCTTAAAGTGGCCAAAAAGGTAGAAAAGGGAACAGCGAAGGCTAGAAGAGAGATGAATGGTCCACAAGAAAAAGGAGACAATAGTGCTTTTTGTATAAGTCTCAAGTGAGATCTCATTTGGACTATTTATTATTTATTTATTTATTTTATTTGACTTTTTTTTTATACCGCTTTTCAACGGAGCAAAGTGATGTGCATTACAATAAACTGAGATATATAGAATTTATTTACAACAACTATAGGTCAGAGATGTTACATCAAACAGGATAACTTATATACATGAGAATACCTGGATGGGAGGGGCAATAGGGTTACATAGGGTTACATAGGGTTACAGAGGATCTCTAAAGGTAGAAAGTGGACTGTTGTAGTTGTTGTTATGGAAGGACAGACTAGATGGGCCTTGTGGTCTTTTTCTGTCATCATGTTTCTATGTTTCTATGTTTCTACATACAAAGTCAACTGCTATTTCTTTGGAAATATGGGGGGATGCAGAGAGGGTGGCTACGTAATGGGACCAAAGTGTTTGCTGAATAGATGTGTTTTGCCAGCCACTTGCATGCAAATTAGATTACATTTTGTATCAAATATATTAATTTTGATCCCTCACCTGCACACCAGATTAATAGGTCAAATAGCATAATTTGATGGCTTCATGGACCAGCAGTGGGCGCTGTTGTCCAGCACGACCAGTTCAACTGCCCCGACCACCGGGCCCTTGACGTCCAAGATGTCCCTGGAGGCCTAGCCGATCCTTGAGGTCCTTTGGTCTCAAGTCGATCCTCGGCCGAGGTTGCACTCTGAGTCCCGCTCGACGGGACCGCAGTCATCCCCGGTTGGTTGTGTTAACTGTTATTTTAAATTCCACCAACAAAGTGAAATAAACAGTAAAGGTCTATTCCATGCTATGTACATAGCTCATATTGGTTGCATATTCCACTAATATGTATCTGAAATAAATTTATTTCTTTATTTTAAAACATTTTTAGACCGCCGTATGCACAGGCATTCAAAGTGGTTTACAACAATTTAAAAATACAAAGGAGTTACAAAACAAATTATCCCCACTCCCCAAACAGTCCAGAACTGACACAAGCAATGACTTTGTGCCGTATCCCCTTTGGAAACCTGCCTTTTCCCAATTGAGCCCACTCTCCCTGTCCAAAAAGTCGGTCAGGTGCTGCAAAACTGCCTTCTCCACAAGCTTCGCAAAACATAGTAGTGAAGAGATGGGCCGCAAATTGGCACAATAAAGCCCAGGCCCCTTCTTGGGGATGGGGGTCACCACAGCCTCTTTTAACCCTGATGGGTAAGAACCCTGACACAGGGAGGCATTTATCAGATCCATCATCCAACCCAAGAGTTCATCCAGCACCTTCTGCAACAGCCGCCCCAGGACTGGATCTAAATGCATCCATGTAAGGTGCAGCCCAAGAAGCAACTCACGCACTTCACCAAAGAAGCCCCCTCAGCCACCTGCTCAAGTCAACTAAGCCCCCCCACCCACAACTGATCCACCTTCTCCACACAATAGTCAGCCACTATCTCCACATCTAAGTCATCCCTGACCCCTACATGTCCCCTTGCCCCTAACCCAATAACTGGCAGGCTATGTGGAACACCACCTGCAGCTTACTCCTGGCCCCCAGGATCCGTGCAGAATAGACCCCTCCCATTTAGCTTCACTTTAGTGGCGACAATAAACATTTACCTCATGCCGCCACTGTGTTCTATCTGTGCTCCGCCCTGATTTACACTTTCGATGCTCCAGGTGACATTACTCCTGCTTAAGCCCATGCAATTCCTCCGTGAATCATGCCCGATTACATAACTTATTTGCTCGTATATGAATCTGATGCAATGGTGCAACTTCCTCCAAGGCACCCCATGACGCATCTACCCAGTCCTGTATCTGGGCCTCCACTGGATCTTCGACCTACCCCATTTTCTGCCTTAAAGCAGCTGACCACAACCTGGGCTCATCAGTTGTACCCTGCTGCCAGCGGACCAGGTGAGAATTCTGCTTATCACCCACACTTCCCCACAAAAAAGCGAAGGTAATTAAGAAGTGAGCCGGCCAGAGGACCCATCTCCATGCACCCACAATCATTCCCTACTGCTGTACCAATCCAGTGGACTCAGAAATCCATTCAAACTTATTATGCTTGCAATGAATGGGCCCCCGCACAAATTGCCAAAAACCCAAATCAGACATCAGAGATAAGAAAAATTGGACGGAGCTCCAAGGACTCACCAAATTAAAATCGCCCAAAACTATCATCTCTTGAAAATCCAGCCTCACCAACATTATACTATCCCTCACCTCCCCCCAGTGGTCCTTCGTCAGTCTCAGGGGACAGTATAACAATAACAACCCCAAACTACCCTGCCCCTGCAACTCAACAAACAAACTCCCACAATTCTTTGGAGCTTCCCAATTCTGCTGTTGTACCCCCCCCCCCCCCACACACACACACTTCTTATAAGAGACCAAAGCCACTCCTCTCCTCTCTTACCCGCCCTCATCACCTTAAAACATTCACACAAATCAGGACACAGAAAAAATACTACTAGACTATTAATCATTTATATAGCGCTTCAAGACGTATGCATTGCTATGCATATACGCGTAGAAAGACAGTCCCTGCTTGTTAGAGCTTGCAATCTAAAACAAGGGATCAGGATGCAAAAGCAGCCTCAAAGAGGTAGGCTTTTAGCATGGATTTGAAAATAAGCAGAGAGAGCCTGATATACAGACTTGGGTAGCCTGTTCCAGGCATAACGAGCAGCAAGGTGAAAGAATTGAAGTCTGGAGTTGGCAGTGGAAGAAAAGGGCAGAGAGAGAAGCAGGCCAGAAGAGCAGTGGAGTTCACAAGGAGGGGCGTAGGGAGAGAGGAAAGGTAGTGAAGAGCAGTAAAATGAACACATTTGTAGGTCAGAAGGAAAACTTTGAATTTGATGTGAAAACGGAAGGGGAGCCAATGAAATGATTTGAGAAGAGGACTTATATGAGTATAACGGGACTGGTGGAAGATTAGCAGTACAGCTGAGTTCTGAAGAGATTGAAGGGGAGAGAGATGACTCAGAGGGAGACCAGCAAGGAGGAGGATGCAATAATCTAGACGGGGGGTGGCGTTAGTTGCATCTACACTACTGGCATCAAGTGCAGTTAGCACAGGCTACTAATGCCCATGCTAGCTGTGCCATGCTGGAAACACCCCCATCCTATCCAGTCCCCACTCCAATGCATGCTACTTTTTAGCGTGGTATTGAAACCATGAGCTAACCCTGCACTGCCCTGGTAGCGCATTTTAGTAAACATTCCCCTTAATGTGATTTTAGCCATCAGTGGGGGTGCCCTTACCGCCTCCTTAATCACTGGTTAGTAAGGGCACCCATGCTAAATATGCTCGCAGTTTAGCGTGATGAGATGTGTGTCTCTCGGTGATAACTGCAGGGGAACATTCCAGGCACACCCCCAACAGTTAGTGCAGCTCTATGTCGTCTCTTGTGCTAATTTTGAGGGCTTACCATGTGCCAACATAATGCAGTTTAAAAATCATGCCCGTTTTTGCACTGGAAAGTATTTTTCAGTATTTGTTTTCAGCCCTGTGCACAAGTTAGGGATGTGCATCTGTTAGCATGCATTCATTTTGTTCAGGTGCCTTAAAAATGTCAGTGTGTGCAAGCTAAATTTTATGCCCATAAACTGATAAATAAAGGCACGTGAAATTGATTTGCATGTGTTAGAAAGTTCTAACACACATACAATGCAGGCATGAGAAATAAATGTGTAAACAAACGAAAAGCACCCTCAAATCAAGAAAAATCTGATTTTTTATTTTTTTTTTTTTTTGCCGTGCACATCCCTAGCATAGATATGCTGGTAAAGCCTTGGTAACCATGCATTTCAATTAAATGCAAATCAATAATTACGTGTCAAGGTTTGGTTTTTTTTTAAACATACTTTACTATCCATGTTCAATATGCTCGACTTATTCAGGTGACACATGTGACTGAATTGATTGTTTATTAACATGCTATAAATTATAAAGCTATAACACATATTATAAATGGCTGCACAATGGTGAATCTGTAATGTATACAGTGGCAACAGAAGTAAATCACGTTAGCGTAATTAGCTTACATTACCACAAGTTAGTTCTACCAGAATTCATTTTCCTTGACAGAATATGCACAAGTTCTGTATTATTACACCTTAATTACTGTATAAACCAAAATGAAATTATGGTATAAGAAACAACATAACTGTGGTTGAGGTTACCATTTAACATGGGAGAAGAAAAACAGCCCTAAAAAGAGACGACAATAGTTCCGTCTCCATAGTCATAAAAGAATTCCTTGGTCTCATCTCAATGTTGAAGACTGTTTTCGGAAGACATCATCATAGTAGTTGAGCTCTATAGAGAATTGCATCACCTATTCCTCTATACCCTTTCAGAAGCATGTAGATGTGTCTGGGTAGATATGAATTCAGCCTTGCAATATTTCATAATACCGGCATGCAAAATGACATCCACGTTATTATTTATTTACTTAGTTAATCTGTCCTTTTCTAGAACTTTGTAATCTGGCAAAATTTTGGTTAATAGCAACACTTTATATAAAAGTCTTTAATCATCCCTGTGCTATAATCCTGCTTTGTGTTTTACAATGTAATCTATTACCTTTTGAACTGATTATTTTCTAATATTCTAGGCAGTGGAAGACCTTGTGTTATAGACTTTGTAAGGGAATTATCAGTTTGTCATGCCATGCCTCAATCCATACAGATCTTTCTTAGACTTGCTTGGATAACTCTTACAGAAGATAGAAATTCAATAAGCATCTTCTAATGAATTTTGGCTTCATAAAATATATTAATGAACGGATTGACAGATTTGTAGGGAGCAAGACAGCTCATGAATACCATTCATCACTGTTTGGATAAAGCATGAAACATTACTGAGAGATGCAATTATTTCTTCTATTGCATATAAACAAATTAAAGCAACAAGAACAGCAAAAATGGATAACAGTATGAATTGCAATGCTAAGAACATTCTGATTTATTTATATTTATACACATACAATCTGAAATGACTCAAGTTCCCAAAATCAAAACCACCATTCCTCTTAGTCTCAAAGTAATATGTAGCTAATATGCTTGCATGTGCTGCCTCCATTATATGAAAGTTTATCTCATGTATATTCAGTGAAAAGGCCGCCATTGCAAAGTGGGGCGGGCGGGGGGGGGGGGGGAGATGATGAAAAGAACCTCCGCGGCATAATTAATGTGAAAGAAAAATGGCATCGAGGGCCCTCGGAGCACGTGCGCATTTTCATCATCTGCCGATCCAGTCCCCTCCAAAACAGGAAGTCTGCATCAGAGGGAGTAGGCCTGTTAGACATGGAGGGCCCAGTATTCAGCAGCAGTAGCTAGCCATTGCCATTGAACACTAAACTCAGATATTCCGTTCCGGCGCCACATCCGGCCACCGGCATTGAACATCCGGGTTGGCTAACGAAGCACAAAGTCAACAGGGCAGCGCTGATAGTCAGCCATTGCCTGTTTAGCTTTTTCTGTGCCTAACCCTCGCCACTGAGGGAGAACCGGGCAGCGGCTGAATATCACTAGGTTCTGCCCCCAAATGCCCTAGTGCTAACCAGTTAACATTAGGGCACTGAGTGGCAGCACCTGCAGATGTTCAATGACATTAATCATCTGTAAACCATGCAAATTCTGGGGGGGGTTTACTATCAGTCCAGTGGACAGTAATATTTTCTTTGGTATGACAAACAGCTGTAGTAGAGATGCATGACTGTTTACAAAGAACTGCAACCAGCTTTAGCTTCATTTACACTGCAAACTCCTTTCCTCGGTGTGTCTCAACTCATCACAGTTCTCTTTGGTGGCAGACAATTAACCAGTTCCATATACACCGGCAGGTTTGCATAGGCAATCACTGAGCAACAACATTTAAGATGAGATGATCCACTGTTGTTTGTGTAACAAGGTAAGCATTAACCCCCCCCCCCTCACCATTCCAGGCTTTTCTAATTTGATTTTGCTTTACTGAGTTTTTATCTTCTATATCCTGTTTCTGATACCTGATGTCCAGTTTCTGTACATGTTCACATGTTGGGGATGAATTCGCTCAACATGTTTTGTTCAAAGTTGTTCTTTTAGTTCAAAACTGTTTTATTTGAGAAATAACAATGCACAGGGAAAGATACATATCCAATGACTGTATGACATACTGTACATAATTCAATATAGTTTGATCGACAGCTTTATATGTTTTCTCTCCCCTTCCCCTCCCTCCCTAACCCCTCCCCCTTGAACTCACCATGCCCCCCCCAGGGGAATGGGTTGAACTGAAGGTTATTCCTTAAACAGAGAGTGATGTTCCTTATGCACTCTGTAGCTTACTCCAGCCCCTCTCCCCTCCCTCCCAACCCTCTCCCATTTTCCCTACAGGTGTCCCGGGTGGTCTCCTAGAGGTTGTTCCAGACATAGCTGCGGTAGCATCTGCATATAGTCATCCCATACTTCATGAAATCGGGGTACCTGCCGGTATTCAACCTTGGCCCATAATTTATCGATTTGCATGTGCCGGTGAAGAGCATTCCGCCATTGCCAGTAACTCGGGGGATCAGTGCTTCTCCAGCCCATGAGGATAACCCGGGAGGCTAGAGCCCACACCAGCCTCAACCAGGCCATCGGCCACCGCCCACAACCTCTACCCCTTCCATAACACGGAGAAGGGCGGATTGTTGTGTCAGTCTCCATCTCTGGTCGAGAACTTTCTCAGCAAAAAATGGATCTGATGCCAGTATTCTTGTATGAATGGGCAGGACTACAATAGATGGACTAAGGGGGCTTCCTCCTCATTGCATTTAGGGCAGTGAGTCCACCCGCTATATCCAATGGTGCACAGCCAACCTGATGAGAGATACGCCCTCCTGATTATGCGGTATTCCATATCCCATAGAGAGACCATAGCTGTAAACCTTGGGATCCCACTAATAAGTTTCCGTAGAGCTTCACTTGTAGGAGTCGTATCAAGTTCAGCATTCCACATTTCAGCTAAGTGGTGGCAAGAGGTTCGCAAAGTATGGGTTGCAAAAGAAGATTGTACTCAAGCTACCTATATTCGGTCTGAGTCCTCACAGAGAAGAAGTCCTTGAGTTCAGTATAGAACTCACTAGATAAGTTATCTGAGCCCTGAATGTAACTTCTAAGTTGGTAATAGGAAAAGAGGTCCTCTCTTCCCAGATTAAATTGTGCTTGGAGTTTTTCAAATGATAGGATCTCCCCCTCTTCAGTCAGAATTTGGTCCAGGGATAGAATCCCCTTGTACCGCCACTGACAAAGGCAAGAGGAGGACATCCCCGGCAGGAAGTCGGGATTGCCATACAGTGGTAGGTAAACCGATTGTGGATAGGAGTGACCAAGGCAACGATAGATCCAGTGCCAGACTTGCTGAACTGCACGGACAGTGGGGGAACTCCTCACTTGCGGGGCCAGCTTGCTCAGGGGTGCATGCTGTACATAGTGCAGCATAGCCAGTGCGACCAAGGCTCTGTCACAAACCAAATTTGTGTATTCCTCTGTATCAAAAATCCAGTCCTTCAAGTGACGCAACAGACATGCTAGGTTATAGGCCCAGAGGTCTGGCACCCCCATTCCACCCAGACACCTTGGTCCCTTAAGGGACTGTAATGTTATTAGTGCACTTTTCCCTTTCCACAAAAACTTAAAGATCAGGCGTTCCAGTTTAGCAAGATCTTTATGCAAGAGCCAGACCGGCAGCATCTGGAACATACAGACCCATTTCGGGAACAGTGACTTCTTAAAGAAGGCTATCCTGCCTCCCAGTGATATGGGTTGATCCTGCCATCTCCCCAAGAGCTGTGCAGTCTGTGCCACTAGGGGCCTCACATTAGAGCTATATAGATCTCCTAAGGCCACCGGTATAGTAACCCCCAAGTACTGGAATGAAGTTTGTGCCCATTTGAGCGGAAATATTCCCTGCTATGTGGTTTGTATTGATTCCCCAATTGCCATCGCTTCCAATTTGTCTATATTAAGTTTGTAGCCTGAAAAAACTCAGAACCTATTGATTTCAATGAGAGGGGCCCTCAAGGAACTAGCTGGCTCAGTAGAGTGGAGCAGCAGGTTGTCACCAAAGGCCGAGAGGTTGAATTCATAGCTACCTATGCGGACTCCCAAAATAGCCGGGTTATCTCGTATGTGGCTCGAGAGTAAGTAGAAGCAGAAGAAAAGATAAAGTGGAATCCTTCCAGGTGCCTCGTCGCAGCAGAAATCTCTCTGCCTACCATTAAACAGGATTGTTGCGCAGGGATCAGCATACATTGTGCAGACGGCTTGCAAGAAGAGACCCTCGAATCCCAAGTGTTCTAGTACTAAGAACATATATTGCCAGCCCACTCTATCAAAAGCCTTTTCAGTGTCAAAGCTGATGAACAAGGATGGCGTCTTCATTGCTGCGCAGTAGTTTCAGGTAGCGAGAATTTGTCGAATGTTTCCTACTGCTTGCCGGCCTTTCACAAACCCCACTTGTGATGGGTGGGTAAGAGTGGGCATCAAAGGGACACTAAGCATTCTGTCAAGATCTTGGCCAGAATTTTAAGGTCTACATTTAGTAAGGAGATGGGCCGATAGGAACTGGGTGTTAAGGGGTCCTGGCCCAGCTTGGGGATCAGTGTCATCAAGGCTTCATTACTACGGTATGGGAAGGACTGCAGTATAGCTAGTTGTGCATAAAGTTCTGACATCGGGAGACAGATCTTATCACCCAAGAGCTGATAGAATTCCATGCTGAATCCATCCGGCCCTGGGGCTCGCAGTGACTTCAGACCTTTGATCACTTGTTGGATTTCCCGAGGGATAAATTTGGCGTTTAACTGGGTCCTTTGAGTAGGCATAAGTCTAGGGAGACTGCATTGTTGCATGTATCAGCTCCTTGACCATCACGAGCGTCCGAGGAGTAGAGTTCCTGATAATAGTCCAGGAAGGAAGCTTCGACCACCTCTTGTGTCCCTGTCCGAATGGCAGGCACCATCCTAGGGCCCCCCCTTGGCCTTGACAAATGTAGACAACAATCGGCTAGAGTGGTTCCCAAAGCAGTAGAGGGCATAGTGGTAATGCAGCATGGAGCACTTGGCCCTAGCATGAATCAGAGTATTCAATTGGCTCTGAAGGGCCAAGTAAGCTGTTCTGTTTGTCTCTGTGTCTTGCCATCCTAGATGCCTCTGCAGTTCATGTAATTGCTGGTTCCACTCAACCTATTTACAATTGTTTTCTTTATTCTTACAACTAGCATACTGTGACACAGCAGCTGGCACAGAGCCCATGGAGTTAGGGGAAAGTAAGGAACTTACCTCAGAATCAGCTGGGCAGCAGACAAACTCAGCTCATGTAGAATTAGCTGAGCAGCAAACAAACTCAGCACAAGAGAAGCAAAGAGGCATTAGAGTAAAATGTCCTTGCACTAGTCCTGACGTAGCTAGAAGCAGGAAGGCTAATCAGGAACACCTGTTCTCAGAAACCCAGGCAGCATGCAAAGAGAACAAGGATAAAAGCTGCAGGGTAGAACCAGGGAAGGCCAGTAGGGGCAGCGACCTGGGAGGACTAAGCCAGCATCCAGTGAACACACATCATGCTGGAGGAAACCCACTGAGGGAAGGAAGCAGTAGGTGTGGCAGCAGAGCAGGAAACAGCCAGCACCGTGCCCAGGACCCTGCTAGGATTCCTGGTAGTTGGAGAGCCCAGGAGAGAGCTGCCAGAAGCCCAGATATAAGAGACAGAACCACAGCTAAGAGGTGGGAACCTAGCTCTGCTAAAGAAAAGGCAAGAAGTTCTGTTTGGTTTGAAAGGCAAGGGCGTGGCACCAGAAGTAACTTTGATATTGAAAATTATACAGTAATTCCACCAGCGTGGAGAAGAAGGGAAAGCCAGAAGGACATTTTTCATATACCAGGCATTCAGAGCCCTAGATTTAAAGAGCCCTTTCTAGAAAAGTTAGCCCATGACTCACAGGAGAGTTTTAAGGAAGACAGCAGCTGTGAAGAGTGTGACCCATATGCAATTGTAAGTGACTCTGAGTTAATGCAGTGGGAGAACAGCAGCTATAATTCTGACCCTGTGCCCATGGATTGTACAATTTGTTTATCTGACGATATCGTATCTTTATGTTGAGCGTGTGCAAAGCAACCAGCTGATGGTGCCTGAAGGAAAGAAGATATTTTTCTGTGCAGCAGTTCTTTTGTTTCATATTGTTTGTTGTATCCCAGGAATATCCCCTCGGGGCAGGGAATAAAGCCCTAATATTACTTTTGCCTTACCACTTGACTACAAGACTCTTTTTGTATTAAAGGCAACTTAAATCTTAACACCCTAGGCAGCCGCCTAATAGGGTCATAGGAGGTAGCTATCACTCACTATCTCTCACAATACCCAATTAGAACTCCGTGAAGATAAGCCTTAGTGGTCTCCTAGAAAAACACCAGATTGTCTCTGTGGGCAGCAATGGTAGCATCTCCTTTGAGCTGGAAAGGGAACCGCCTCTGCCTCCCAAAATATGGTGCTGTGAACATTTGCATGTCCACCCACACCATGGTATGGTCGGAGATTTGTATATTCTGCACGTCATTGACCTGGTTTAAGAGCCTTTGGGACATCAAGACATGTGAGCAGGGCCGGATTTACCTTGAGTGAGGCCCTACGCCAACAAAAATTGTGGGCCCCCAGCAGGGGCGGCCCAAGGGGGGTGCGGGGCCTCATTTGCATAAGGGGCCTCATTTGCATAAATATTTGCATAATGTTACCATATACTAACTTTTAGTAAACGTGCCTCTTAATGAGTGTATGGATAAAGAAAGACTAAAAGATTTCTACATTACTATAATCCAGTGCCAACTGCCAGACACATTAGGAACTACTACAAACACTGCCCATTTAGAACCCATAGTAAACCCGCCGTATCCTAACAGCACTACCAGGACTCACAAAGCACCATACTCTACCAATCAAAAGGCAACACTGCAAATATTAAACCAATACATTTCAGAGAACAACAATACATGACCTACTGGGGAAAGAGAACAAGTGGCAATGTCAAATAGGAATTATATAAACAGAACACCTCAGCTCAGTTACACATGCAGAACATAGACCATCACCAAACAAGTAATCACAATTTAGAAACAGGAAGACAATAATTAAACTGGGAATCCCAAAAGCCAAACTTGGAATGTACAACACTGTAGAAATAAAACTATACATTAATTTGCTCTTGTACTAAACAAAGCGCAGACGTTAATGATGCACATTTACCAGAGCTGACATATTCCAATTAATAAATTCAAAATAAAGAGATATTTTTCTACCTTTTGTGCATTTTTTTCAGCTGCAATTGCTCCAGCCACTTTCTTCTGGTTTCTTCGTGTCTTCTGCTAACTCTCCATCGTCTGCTGTCCATTTGTCCTTTCTTCTCTCTTCTAGATTTTTTTCCATTCTCTCTCTACATCTGCTTTAACATACTAATCTTTCTCCTTTTGCTCTTTCCTCATTCCTATTTCATCCACTCAAATTTTACCCCTCCATCCTCAATCCCCACTTACTCTCCCAATACCCGGCCAATTGTAGATTTTTTATCCCTCCCACACAAAATATTTTTCCCTTCTCCATTTTACTCTTTCAGCCCCATCCCATTCTAATCCTCCCCCAACATCAGCTCCCTTCTAGTTCCAGCCTCACCCAGCATCCATTCCCTTCTAGTCCCTGCATCAGCCCATTTCCAGTCCTAGCCATCCATCAGCCCATTTCCAGTCCTAGCAGCCCCCCAACCCAATACCAGTCCTAGCCCCCCATCAACCCACTTACAGTCCTTAACCCCCCATCACCCCATTTTCAGTTTAAGCCCCCCCTATAACCCATTACCAGTCCTAACCCCCCATCAGCCCACTTCCAGTCCTAACCCCATCAACCCATTTCCAGTCAGCCCCCCATAGCCCATTGCCAGTCCTACCCCCCCATCAGCCCACAGCCCATTACCAGTCCTAACCCCATCATCCCACCTCCAGTTTTAACCCCCAGCCCATTTCCAGTCCCAGCCCCCCATAGCCCATTACCAGACAACCCCCATCAGCCCACAGCCCATTACCAGTCTTAACCCCATCAGCCCACCTCTAGCCTTAACCCCCCCCAGCCCATTTCCAGCCCCAGCCCCCCCAATAGCCCATTACCAGTCCTACCCCCCCCATAGCCCATTACCAGCCCTACCCCCCCCAGCCCATTTCCAGCCCCAGCCCCCCCAATAGCCCATTACCAGTCCTAGCCCCCCAATAGCCCATTACCAGTCCTACCCCCCCCCCGTCGGCCTAAAGTAAAATTTAATTTAAAAAAAAAACCTGGTGGCTGCCGCCGTGGGGCCCCTTCTGCTGCCGCGGCAGCACGGACTGACCCGCGGGGGCCCCGTCTACAAGCTGAAACCGTCGGTTCGGTTTCTCCCTCCCTCCCTCCGTGCAGGCTGCAGGCTGTGAGAGACGCGAAGGGAGAGCGTCTCCTCGCGTCTCTGTTTCCCATCAGCCCCTGCGGGCTTAACAGAGACGCGAGGAGACACTCTCCTTTCGCGTCTCTCACAGCCTGCAGCCTGCACGGAGGGAGGGAGGGAGGGAGGAACGAACTGAACCGACGGCTTCAGCTTGTAGACGGGGCCCCCGCAGGTCAGTCGGTGCTGCCACGGCAGCAGAGGGGGCCCCGCGGCGGCAGCCACCAGGTTTTTTTTTAAATTGTATTTTTAAAAAATGAACTTGTTCTTTTTTTGTGGGCCCCTGCCGGCTGTGGGCCCTATGCCATGGCGTACATGGCGTATAGGTAAATCCGGCCCTGCATGTGAGAATAGTTGTGCTCCCCGGGATGCAGGATACACCATATATCAATAAAATCTTGACTATCACAGAGACCCAAAATCCAGTGGCATTGCCAGAGAGCTTGAGCCATGCCACACAGAGACCGATCCAAAGAAGGGTCAAACACACAGTTGTAATCACTCCCCAAAATGACCTTTTTGTCACCCTGAACTGACATGATCTGCACCAGCGCATCAAAAAATTCACGTTCAAATCAGTTGGGTCCATAGTTGTTCCCTAATAAGATTGGGAGGCCTTGAAGACGTCCCACCAAGATGAGGTAGCGTCCCCCGGGGTCCCATACCACCTGTTCTCTTTGAAATTTAAGGGATTTTTAAATTAAAATGGCCACCCCTGCTCGCTTGGAGCCAGATGACGCCCCATACACTTTTCCCGCCCACCAGCGTTGTAGTTTATCATGTTCTGCTGTCGAAATGTGTGTTTCCTGGAGCATTGCGACATCAGCATGTTTATCTCTCAAGGCGTAAGTGGACAACCAATGCCACAAACATTCCATGATATTATACGAGTCATATTTCGGCTCATGTTAACCCCACGCTCCAAGACCCTCTATTAAAGAGATATTGTGTTCTGGTGAGGGTGCCAGCCTAGACCACTCTTCCTCAACTCCCATTCAAGCTTGAACACATGTGGAGAAAAATACCCACCCCATGGTATAATCCGAAACCCGGTGATATGAGGTCCCCTCCTACCATTCCCTTGTGTACTCTTGATGGTAAAGACATAGACCCTATTCCCCCCTACTTCCCTCACCCTTCTAAGTCTCCCCCCCTTCCTGACCTCCCCCTTTCTCCTTCCCCATCCTAGTTCATAGCTTAACCTCATCAGGGTTATCTGAGGCCTTGGTGACATTGGGGCTTCCCATTTCCCTTACCGCTTCCAGTACTAGACCCATCTCTCCTAGGAGGTATATTTTTCAAGATTACTCTTTCTCGGTGGGCTGCCTTTGCCGACATCCACAGCCAGACTGTTCAAAGGTAAATGGCAGAGGTAGCTTATAGTTGTGGATTCCACGGCTCAGGGGTGGTGGTGATTAGGGAGACAAATTGAAGAAATGTGCGATGGGTTCAGGCAGGAAGCCCCGGAGCTGAGATCAACACGTCTTACTCGGCTCACTGCATCATGTGACCTCCCCCTGTAAATTCTTTTGACTATCAGGCCTGGAGTGTCCATGTGGTGCCCAAGACTCCACTGTCATTTTCTTTTCATTCTGCCACAGGACTGGGAGAATGCCACATGAGGAGGATCGTGGTGACATGGGAAAGGGATAAATAGTGAGATTCTGGACTGAAGAGAGGGAACAGAAGGAGAGATGATAAACAGTGAAAACTGAGTGGAAGATGCTGGATTGGAAAGAGTTATGATATGGACACAGGGAAAGGGAAGAGACAAGGACATGGGTATGGAGGGGAGATGATATGGCGTTAGGGATGTTTGACATGCTTAGGGGTAGAAAGGAAGATCGAGGGAGATACTGGATATGGAGGGGGAAGGAAAGAGAGGGGCAGATGCTGTTATTGGGAGGGGAGAGGCTGGGTGGAGGGAGTCAGTAGGATATGCTCGGAAGTGGGTTAGAAAAGAATGAAGGGGTAGTTACTGGACATGGGGGCAGGGAAAAGGAGAGATTCTGGATGGGTGGGAATTAAGAACATAAGCAATGCCATACTGCATCAGACCATGGTCCATCAAAGTCCAGTATCCTGTTACAGTGGCCAATCCAGGTCACAAGTACATAGGTTCCACAATGCTTGTCTTAGAATAAGCAGTGGATTTCCTGGGTCCTCTCTAATAACCGTTTATGGACCTTTCCTCCATGATCTTGTCCAAACCTTTTTTAAATCCAGCTACACTAACCACTTTTACTACATCCTCTGGTAGTGACATACAGAGTTTGATTATGCGTTGAGTGAAAAAATATATTCTCTTATTAGTCTGAAATGGATTACATTGTAGCTTCATTGTGTAGCCTGTAGCTTTTCTACTTTTACCTGTTCTACTCCATTCATTAATTATAGGCTTCTATCATATCTCTCCTTAGCCGTCTCTTTTCCAAGTTGAAGAACCCTAACCTTTTAAGCCTTTCCTCATAGGGGTATCCTTTCATCCCCTTTACCATTTTCACGGCTCTTTTCTGTACTTTATTTAATTCTGCTATATCCTTTTTAAGATATGGTGACCAGAATTGCACACAATGCTCATGGTATGGTTGCACCATGGAATGATACAGAACCATTATAATATCCTTAGTTTTATTCTCCATTTCTTTCCTTATGATACCTAAATTCTATTTGCTTTCTTGGCTGCCGCTGCACACTGTGCAGAGGGTTTCAACATATCCATGATGATGCCTAAATCCTTTTTCTGGGTGGTGGTTCCTAATGTGAGATTCTGGACGTATGTGAATCGTATCCCCTCCTGTTGAATGTATGCCTCCCAATGTCTTGTTGACCACTTTGATTGAAGGGTAAGGTGGTATACAAAACTGTCTAAATCAATAAATATAATAATATGTAGCCTTACATTGTGCAACCTTAGTTTGGGTTGTTCTTCCCTAAGTGTATAACTTTGCACTTGTCCACATTAAATTTCATCTGCCATATGGATGCTTAGTCTTCCAATTTATCAAGGTCCTCTTGCAATTTTTCACAATCCTCTTGGGTTTTAATAACTTTGAATAATTTTGTATCATCTGCAAATTTGATTACTAGTTATTCCATTTCCAGGTCATTTATGAATATGTTAAAAAGCAGCAGGCCCAAGGCGGAGCCAGCAGAGGACTGAGATGGCCGCGTGAAAATGCTTCTCCTGCAGACCCGAGGTAAATCCTTCATTTTCCGCCTGCCAGGGTCAGCTGCACAGAAACGGGAGGTTTTTCAGCACTAACAAATATGACCAGCACTAAACACGCATTTAGACTTTGCAGGAGCTCCGGGTACCAGCTTGAAGAGAGCAAAATCAGACCCTCTTTCTCCTCTCAAAATGGCGGTGCAGAGAGAGTTCCCGGAGGGATTTCAAGAATTACTGAGCTAGATCAGATCAGTGCGAACATTAGTAGAGAATAATGGCTACCAAAGTTGCTCAAGATTGATTTTGAGAGGCCCTTCGAGCTGGAAAGAGCCCACAGAGTCCCCTCACAGAGAGACTCGCATGAAGGTAGATACAGACCCATGATTCTCTGCGCACTGCGTTTTCAGCAAGTATCGCAACTAATGGCGGCTGCTAGAGCATCGTTTTTTTTGCAATTTGAAGGTCATAAAATATCTTTGTACCCGGATTACAGCAAAAGTACTGTGTATAAGAGGAAGCAATTTTTGGCGCTACGTCCCAGATTGCAGAAACTGCAAGCCCGTTATGGGCTATTTTATCCGGCGCGCTTTAAGGTAACTTTGAATAACGTAACGAAGTCTTTTGAAGATCCAGAGCTTCTAGCGGCATACATCAATGATCAAGAGGCACTCCATATGAGTTGAAAAGATCAAGATTTTTATGGTGTATAGTGATTCTCCGGCAGCTCCGGGAAGAGCAATTCAGAGTACTGGACATAGTGTTGGTGATGCGTTGTTGGAACCTTTTTCATTATTAGATGCAGCAATACTTTGTTAAGTTTGCCTTATTTTTGTAAATAGTGTTGCAACAAAAGGTATTGTTAAATTTGGTTGAAGGATCATATGGATAGACCCTTCAGCCGTAGGAGGGGTAAAAGAAGCAAGGAAGGGTAAGGGAAGGGTCCTTTTTTTTTCTTTTTTTTTTTCTGTAAATATACATACATCATAAGCAGCCCTCCCTTTACCAAAAGAAGTATAGGTGGTGCATTACTGTAATGAAAAGTGAGGGGTCATAAGGGGGCCATAGGTTTCTCGCTGTCTTACCTGTGTGTTTGTTATTACCCAAGTTGGGGTTGGGTTTGGCTTTCTACGTGTTGGACGAGATCAAGATGGGCATTCATTGCAGGAAAATGTGAAGCAGGTAGCTTTGTTGTAACAACGCAAAACGAGACATGGCAGCAGGGCCAAAGGGACTTAAACTGATATCTTTGAACATCAAGGGCATATAGAACCCTATAAAAAGGAAAAAAATTATGACATATGGCAAGAAACAGCAATCTGATGTTTTCTTAATATAGGAAACACATTTGAACACCTTAGAAACCAAGAAGTTGGGAGGGGGATTTTATGAGTTGGTCGGACACGCCCCGGCAATCCATAAGAAAAATGGTGTTGCTGTTCTTGTGCGCAGATCATT
The DNA here is from genome assembly GCA_033557465.1 of Ichthyophis bannanicus. Lineage (NCBI taxonomy): Eukaryota > Metazoa > Chordata > Amphibia > Gymnophiona > Ichthyophiidae > Ichthyophis > Ichthyophis bannanicus. The sequence continues at coordinate 103,639,638 of CM066034.1, read as the reverse complement.
AGGGGCAAAGTTGAACTCACTAGAAATGATTCGGAAGGCAGATGGGCTAAGACAAGGTTAATCATTAGTGACTCGAAAATAGTATTATTTAATATATATGCCCCAAATAGCAATGACCCTGCGTTTTTTTCAAAAATTGGCAGAAAATATACAAGAGGAGGCACAGTTGCCTTTAGTGGTGGGAGGTGACTTCAATATGACAATAGATCCACTTTTGGATTGTAGCCCAAGTAAAAAAGAAAGTCACTCGAGAGCAAGCCTAGTGCTTAAAGCAACCATGGAATTCATAGGGCTAGTGGATATATGGAGATTATTCCAGCCTACTGATAGAGATTTTACCTTTTTCTCGTCCCCTCATAACTCACAGTCCCGCATTGATTACTTTTTAATTTCTAAAACCCTTGTATCTGGAACTAAATTTGCAGATATATTGGCTATGCATATATCGGACCATGCGGCAATTACATTGGGTTTACAAGATCTGGGGAGGGCAGCATCTTCAGGGATGTGGTCTTTCAGGAGATCATTATTAGCAGAAAAAGAGTGCCAAGAAAGTATCAAAGGGGCTCTGGCTGAGTATTTTTGTGTAAATGTGCTAGGCATGGTGGGCATGGTGGGAGGCATGTAAAGCAACAATGAGAGCACCGATTACGAGCTACTCCATAAAGGAATCACAAAAAAAGAAGCCCCAGCTAAAGTGGTTGGAAGAGCAAATAAGAGCAGGAGAACGGTTGTGGTATAAAAGAGCAGATTTGAGCATCTTAACGCGGTTGCAAAGGTTGAGATATCAGTACAACTCTATATTGAGTTCGGAGTTCGAACAAATTATGCATCAACAGCAGTCGCGTTATTATGCTGAGCAAAATAAAGCTGGCATGTTATTGGCATCCACGCTAAAAGGCAGACGTAATAGAACTCTCATAACTAGCTTAATTGATGACAAGCAGAATGTCTTAAGTAAAAGCTAGCAAATTCTAGAAGCTTTCTCACAGTTTTATGCTAAGTTATATAAGTCTGAAATGACAGCGGATCGGGATGATTTTACAGCATTTTTAAGTCAGTTAAAGCAGCTGGTACTAGAGGACTCTCAGATCAAGGAATTGGAAAAACCCTTGTCAGAGTCAGAGATTCAGTTAGCAATAAAATCCTTAGCACAGGGCAAAGCAGCTGGCCCAGATGGCATTCCAAACGAGTTTTACAAAATTTTTGAGAAAGAAATAACCCCTCAGATGTTAAAATATTTTCAGCTCTTGCAGGGTAATCAGGTCGATACCGGACATCTATCAGAAGTGACAATTGTAATCCTGGAAAAACCAGGAAGGGACCCCAGACTGGTCAGTAATTATCGGCCCATTTCACTCCTAAATGCAGACTATAAGATATATGCGACAGTTCTAGCACACCGTTTATCACAGGTTTTACAGGGGTTGATACATGCTGACCAGTGTGGCTTTATTCCGGGTCGTTCAACAACTGATAATGCTAGGCTTCTTTGCAATTTGATTGTAAAGGCAAACACATTAGACTCTCCAATGGTGGGATTATCATTGGACGAAGAAAAGGCGTTCGATAGGCTGGAATGGTCATTTTTATTTATTTATTTATTTATTTATTTACAGTTCTTATATACCGCACTTTATTTAAAGTCTTAGAATGGTTCGGATTTGGCCCATCCTTTGTACAAATGCTTAGGGTTTTATATGCCAAACTGACAGCACGTATCTTTGCAAATGGTCTGCTTTCTCAGTCTTTTGCACTACATAGGGGCACCCGGCATTGATGTCCCCTTTCCCCTCTTCTTTTTAAGTTAGCATTAGAACCATTAAATCTGGCCATTAGACAATCAGTTAGTATCAAAGGAGTAGAAGTGGGGGGAATGCAGGTCAAACTCTCAGCCTATTCTGATGATCTTATGCTCTTTACCCAACCTTCCTCAGTAGCGGCAATTTTAGAGGTAATTGAGCACTACTCGATAATCTCAGGTTATAAAATCAATTGGAATAAATCAATAGCCTTTCCTTTAAATAGCTCTGCCACAGCAGTCTCATTGGCAGCGTTTCCATTTCAGTGGGAGACAGGTTTGGTTCAGTGGGAGACAGGTTTGGTTAAGTACCTAGGAGTTCGGTATTGTGCCTCAATAGATCAGACCATACAAGTTAACTGTAAGGGGTTATGGGAAATGGTAAGGAAGTTGATCTTAACTTGGTCTCCCCTCCACCTTACATGGTGGGGTAGACTAGAGACTATAAAAATGATGATTATGCCAAAAATAAATTACATTTTAGGAATGATGTCAATAACGCTCCCGGCAATTGTATATAAAGCCTTAGAGCATAGGTGTCAAACTCTGGCCCGCGGGCCAAATTTGGCCCGTAGTGTAATTATATTTGGCCCGCGAGGCTATACCAAATGACTACTAGAGCTAGCCCGCCGGTATTATACAGCGCATTCATTCATCGCTAATACTACAAATCCCATAATGCCTTGCTGTTGTTTTGGCGTGTCAATCAGGACAGGTCCCAGAAACGCCCTCTCTCCTGTGTGACAGAAGTCATAGCGATCTCAAGCTACAACTGTCACTGTGGAACCCCTTCCCAAAAATGGCAAAAAGAAAGGCAGACAACAGGAACTTTCTGGACAGGTGGGAGACAGAATATTTGTTTACATATGTAAAAGACAGACTTGTTTGTCTGATTTGTGGAGTCAACGTGGCTATGACTAAGGAGTATAACATTCGACGACACTATGAAACAAAACACCATGACAAGTACAAGGACCTGGACATGACTCAAAGGAGCCAGAAAGTGGAGGAGATGAAAAGAAGTTTGGTTTCACAACAGAATATGTTCAAAAAAGCCACATCACAAAGTGAGGCTGCTGTAAAGGCTAGTTATATTGTGGCAGCAGAGATCGCAAAATCAGCCCGGCCCTTTAATGAGGGAGAGTTTGTGAAAAAGTGCATGTTGAAAGTTTGTGACATCGTGTGCCCAGAGAAAAAGCAAGCCTTTTCAAACGTGAGCCTGAGCAGAAACACAGTAGCTGATCGCACATGTGATCTTGCCACCAATCTGTATGACCAGCTTTTGGAAAAGGGAAAAGATTTTGTTGCATTCTCCCTTGCTGTGGATGAGAGCAGCGACGCATCTGATACTGCTCAGCTGTCAGTCTTCATCCGTGGAGTGGACTCAAATATGTGTGTTACGGAGGAGCTATTGGGATTCAAATCAATGCATGGCACAACCACAGGAAAGGAAATTTTTGAGGAGGTTTCCAAATGCGTAACTGAAATAAAGCTGCCGTGGGATAAACTCGTGGGATTAACGACAGATGGTGTGCCGGCGATGTGCGGTAAAACAAGTGGACTGGTGGGCAGGGTCCGGGAGAAGATGCAGGAAGAGAACTGTGCAGGTGAACTAACTGTTTATCACTGCATCATACATCAGGAATCATTGTGTGGCAAAGCCCTAAAGATGGAACATGTTATGACCACAGTAACACAAGTAGTTAACTTTATAAGAGCCAAAGGTCTGAATCACCGCCAGTTTAAGTCTTTTCTGGAGGAGTGTGGTTCGGAATACGCAGACATGCCGTATCACACAGAGGTGAGATGGTTAAGCCGAGGAAAAGTACTGAATAGATGTTTTGAGCTGCATGAGGAAATATGTCAGTTTCTGGAAAGCAAAGGGAAGGACACAGCAGAGCTTCGGGAGAAAAAGTTTCTGTGTGAGCTGGCCTTTCTGTGTGACATCTCGAGCCATCTCGATGCGCTGAACCTGCAGCTTCAGGGGCGGGGGCGCATCATCACAGACATATACGCTGCAGTGAGGGCTTTTAAAACTAAACTGTGCCTGTGGGAGAATCAGATGCTGCAAGGAAACCTTGGCCATTTTCCCTGCTGCCAAACCATGAAAACGCAGTTCTTTACCAACTTGTTACCATGCGCACAGTTTGCTGAAAAACTCAGTGTACTCGGCGCTGGGTTTAGCCGGCGATTTGCCGACTTTGATGTCCAGAAATGTAGGTTTGAACTGCTCAGTAATCCCTTTGCAGTTAATGTGGAAAACGCACCAACCAACCTCCAAATGGAGCTAATTGAACTCCAGTGTAATGACACGCTGAAGTCAAAGTATGATGCTGTGGGCGCTGCCCAGTTTCCACAGTTCATCCCTGACACAATGCCTCAGCTCCGCACCCAAGCTGCTCAGATGCTCTCCATGTTCGGCAGCACTTATCTATGTGAGCAACTTTTCTCCTCTGAAGATGACCAAAACATCTCACAGGAGACGTCTGACTGATGAACACCTTCGCTCGATACTGAGGATTTCCTCAGCTCAAAGCCTGAGCCCAGACATTGATGAACTATCATCCAAGAAGAGATGCCAGGTATCTGGCTTGGGCACATCAGATTAGATCAGTGTGCAGCAAACTGAGCAATAATTAACGTTTTCTTTATGCACTTTTTCTTGCTACTCCAAGACATGGGCTTGAATGGTTGATTAATTTTATTATTGTTATTTTATTTTAAAAATTATTATTTATTATTATTTAAATCTTATTTAATAAATGAATGTCATTGATTTTTTTTTTATTTGAAATTGGTTTTTGCATATCTGAACTATTAAGTTATAAATTGTATAGTAATAAGTGTTGCTTCATATTCAATGTTAAAGCAAATCTTGTTTGGGTCCATATTAAAAGGTTCATTTGTTCAATGCTGGCCCGCGACTTTGTTCAAGTTTTACATTTTGGCCCACTGTGTATTTGAGTTTGACACCCCTGCCTTAGAGTATTCCTTACTTAATTTTCTGTAGGGAGGCAAACGGCCTAGAATTGCTTGATATAAATTAAAGTTGCCCAGAGAGAAAGGAGGGGTATCTTTCCCAGACTTTTATTATTACCATATGACCTCTATTTTAAAGCAAGGGGCGCTATGGGCTATATGTGATGAGCTGCCACGAAAGCCGACGTGGCTGGAAGTTGAGGCTCGGCTCGCTTCGCCGTGTCCGGTGCAGTTGCTCCTATGAACAAGGCTAATAGACCACACGGGGGCAAGGCAGGTAGTGACATCCACTCAGGATGCCTTCTTAACTGTTGCTTCATGGGTAGGTAAGGACAATCTTCCCTCCATCACCACATCTTTGTGGTGGAACCCTTTATTTAAAATTAAAAAAAAAACACTTTTGCTTGGAAGCTGTGGCAGAAGTGTGGCATATGGTCATTGGGCCAGTTATTGTCAGAGGGCCAGTGGAAAGACTTTTCTAAGTTACGAAAATAATTTTCTATGCCAAAAACATGCTAAAGCATTGTGTTGCGACAGTTATTGCAGATGTTGCTAACTTGCCAGATTCAAGTAATTTGATTAATAAAATCAGAGAAATAGTGGGGCAGCCTGGAGCGATCTCAACACTCTATGCTTTTTTCAGAGACCGCTCATCAGCCATGATGGTCAGACTTTCGAAGGTCTGGGAGAAAGACGTGGGTAACTCTGTGACTCCACAGATGTGGGGAAAGCTCTGGGGACCAGTTACCAGAGTCTCTAGGTCGGCCGCGCTCACACAGACCTTATATTTCTTTCTACACTGGACTCACATTACTCCTTTAAAATTATCCAAGTGGGAAAACAATCTAATGGGCACTGCTGGACTTGTCTTGATCAGATAGGTACTCTTACTCATATGGTTCTGGAATGCCCTGGGGTTCAGAGATTTTGGATTCCAGTTTAGAATAGAATGCAGAGAGTGTTGAAATTTTTGGCTCCCTTGACATGGAAGGTTATATGCTTAAGATCTGTAGCAAGTATTCCGTTTCTAAGTAAAGAGAAAAACGTTTTGCTGAATTTCATGATAGCTATAGCTTTGAAAGTTATTTTCACAAATTGGAAGATCTCGCGTAAATTGGATTGGAAAATCTGGTGGAACTCTAAGTCAATACGTAAATTTTGAGAAAACCTACAGAAAATTATACCATAGAGGGAGTGGAATACCTAATCTAGAGAAATGGTCGCTGCTGGACAAGTATGCTGCCTGAATAATATAATATAAGATAATAAAATAATGTGGTGTTAGGCCTGGCAAGTACGAGGTGAGGCCGAACGGGTTCATAATGTTCACTTGTAGAGAGCCTGGGGGGGTGGGGGTGGGATGGTTGATATTGCTTATTGTTTTGCTTTGTATTGTTATTTGTTTTGCGTGAAAATTGTAAAAATAATAATAATTAAAAAAAAAAGCAGCAGGCCCAACACAGATCCCTGGGCTACTCCACTATTCACCTTTCTCCATTGACAAAACTGGCCGTTCAGCCCTCCTCTCTGCTTTCTATCTTTTAACCAGTTCCTGATCCACAATAGTACACTGCCTCTTATCCCATGACTTTTTAATTTTGCTAAGAGTCTCTCATGAGGGACCTTGTCAAAGGCTTTCTGAAAATCCAGATACATTATATCGACCAACTCACCTTTTTCTACCTGTTTATTCACATCTTCAAAAAAATATAACAGATTAGTAAGACAAGACTTTCCTTGGCTAAATCCATGTTGGTTTTCTCCCATTAAACCATGACTATCTACATATTCAGTAATTTTATTCCTTACAGTGGTTTCTACCATTTTGCCCAGTACTGATGTCAGGTTGACAATCAGTAGTTTCCTGGATCACCTCTGGAACCCTTTTTAAAAATTGGCATTACATTGGCTATTCTTCAATCTTCAGATACTACAGATGATTTTAATGATAGTTCACAGATTACTAATAGTCGGTCTGCAATCTCATATTTCAATTCTTTCAGCACTCTCAGATATGTACCATTCAGTCCAGGTGATTTGCTACTTTTCAGTTTATTAAATTAAATACATCTTCCCGGTTTATTGAAATTTGTTTCAGTTTGTCTGATACATCACCTTTAAATACCATTTCAGGCATGGGTAACTTCCCTACATTTTCTTCAGTAAAGACCGAATCAGAGATTTCATTCGTTCTCTCTGCTATGTCCTTATCCTCCCTTATAGCCCCCTTTACCCCTCAGTCATCAAATGGACATCTAATTGAGGGGAATTCCTGACATTGGCAAAGAGGAGAGAGAGAAGCTTCACATGGTTGAGGGAAAGGAATAAAAGAGTGATGTCGGGCGTGGATGGAGGGGGAGGGACGAGAGAAGGGAGATGTTGGATCCAGCTGGGAGAGAGATGGAAAGCTATAAATGGATGCAGTAAAAAGAGGAAGCTTGGATGGTGAGAAAGAGGGTTAAATCTGGGTGAATAGGGAGGCAGAAAAATAAATGGAAGAAAGATGCAAGTGCAAGATCTCTGCTAGAGATGGATATAGGGCAGAAAGTGAAGAAGGCAGGAGGAGAAATGGACAAAAGACCCTGGAAACTAAGTTAAGAGGACAGAGAGAGCAAAACACAATCACAGAAAAATTACTAGACAGCAAAGGTAGAGAAGTCATTTTATTTTCAGTTTAGTGAATGGAATATAACAGTTTGGGGAATTACTTCTATTTTTATATTTTGCACAATTTCTCTAGTGTTAAAATGCATGCAGTCGTCTTGAAAGTTCAGTTTAGGGAACTGGAAATTGATTTAGTTCACACTTTTCTCAGACATTCAAAGGCAAGTTACATTCTTGTACAGTTAGTACATTTTTGTTTACATATTTCTATTTTTAGTTTGTGGACACTTATCCTGTATTTGGAGAAGGTCTAACTATTCTCTTCATGTGTGACCAAGGCCAGGATTTCTATTAGCACTGAGGTTTTGTAGTGATCCATGCTGACATTCATCTTTTTACTTTAAATATTGTGCATCTGATATATTGCTTTTGACAAATGAAGTTGTCGAATGACTATATGGATATTTACATAGAGCACTTACGTTGGCCCTCGGCCCCATATTAGTTTGTGTACTTAGAAAATAGAATTGTACTTTTTTTCTTTTTCGATGCACTGAATGGGGAGACCCTTACTTTATTGGTTCCTTATCTTTTCTTATATTGATGTTTGGTTCTCCTGTCTGGTCTGATATAAGCTGCCATGTTTGTTCATTTAGGTCAATGTTGTAGAAGCTGCAAATTTATGTAGAGAGACCGTCAGATATAATTCTGTTGGAGCATTTCAAAATTGTTGGTTTTTTTATTCACTTGACTGCAGCAAATTTTCTAGTGCACCGCCCACTTAAGCAGTCATCCTGAGCCCCTGGCCCTGTGTGAATCACTAGAATAATGGCAATGTTATGATGGGCCTAAAAGAAATTGTTTTTCATAAAGCACCACCGAATGTGTATACGTTTTAATAAAATAGGCGATCTGGGTTTGTAATATTGGCCAAAAGAATATATGTTAACATTAGAGCTGGTCATTTTTCTGTTAGGTACTATATTATTTTCAGCGCTGTATGTATTTCTAACATAAAGAAATCCAGCTATTTCTTGTTGCATGAGAATTAAAATCTGCAGTTTTTGAGAGATCCAAACTGATAAGCATAATGTTTTTGTTAAAGTTTATAAGTAATTTTCATGATTAGCTTTTATTTATTGGGGGGGGGGGGTGGAATATGATAGAAGCATTCAAATGCATCAAAGGTAATAAAAGATATTTGCGAACATAGGGCTTCTCATACTGGGTCAGACTAAAGGTCCATCAAGCCCAGCATCCTGTTTCCAAGTCAAGTACAGTCAATCCCCAGTATTCGTGCATTCCATCTTTGCTTATTCACGCTAAATTAAGAGTAACCTATTATTCATTATTCACGGACACCTATTCGCAGTAGGCAAAAGGTTTTGATTCTTAGCACGCAGCATCTGTGTGGGATTGAGTGAAGCAATGCTGCCTCCTTGTTTATTTTTATTTTATTTTATTTTATTTTTTTTATTTTTACATTTTTTTTTATACCGACTCTTCCAGAGATCAGAGGCAGTTAACAAATAACAAAACATTAATAATAGCAAGCTATTATTATTTTTATAAAGAACAATTGAAGGACATCTTAACTATTTAACTCTTAGCATGGAACAGATGGGACTAGATTGTTCTCGTGGTTCTTGGTTTGTGCTTTTTTTTATTTTATTAATACTGGCATCCAAGCATGGTGCAAGTGCTAATGAAAGTGTGCTTACAAGTGTGCCTTAGCGAAAGAAGGCTGTTATTTATTTATTCATTTTAAAACATTTAGATACCACCGTTTGCAAAAGCATTCACGGCGGTGTACAGTAATTCATAAAACATAGAACCCCACAAGTCCCATCTAGCAGGATCCCTAAAACCCCATTCCCACCTACTGTGCTGCCTGTAGTTCCAGTCCTCCTGCTACCCACCAAAAATGACTGTCCCAGAAACTTTAAGGAAAAAAAAGAAGGTTTTTAATGCCTTCCGAAATGACAGTAAATTCATCTCCATCTGAAGTGCCGCTGACAGAGCGTTTCACAAAGTAGGAACCACCACCGAGAAAACTCGCGCCCGCTTACATTGTAAATGGATGTGGGAGCAGCCAGGTAACATAGCAGGCATTCACCCGCAGAGCACATGTCCCGACTGGGTAATACCATTGTACAACTTTCGTACATACCATGGGCTCAAACCACACAATACTTTAAACACTAGTACTAGAAGTTTAAAAACACATGTCTGGAGGAGGCGGAGCCTGCGAGGACCCAGCATGGCCGCGTAAGAGAGACTCTTCTGGCCCCTGACAACGAATCCTGGTTAATAAGCAAGCCCACTCGCCTGTAACGGCGCAAATTGGAGTGGCAGTGCGTGATCATGTCTGCGGGCAAGCAGACCCATTTAGATTTCGCTGCTGCAGCGTCATCTGGCAATAAAAGAACTAAAACCGACCCGCCATCCCCGTTAAAGATGGCGTCTTCTCAAGATGCGGTGGAGGGGCTTCAGGAGATTTTGAAGGAGGTGCGGGCAGTTCGCTCTCGGGTAGACTCGAACGGCGAGTCCCTTGTCACAATGCAATCGGGCTTGAAAGAGCTTACAGACCAAATGCACTTGTTATCGCAAAGGGTCGAGAAAGTGGAAACCATAGCAGCGGTGCATGAGGAACGCTTGGCCCACGTTCCTAAACTCAATCGCAAGCTTGACTTGCTCGAAAGGCGCCTAGAGGATATGAACAATAGGGCCCGACGTAATAATATACGCATATTGGGTATAGTGGAAGGGGCGGAAGGAGGTGACCCCATTCGCTTTCTGGAACTTTTGATACCGAAGCTATTGAAAATTGAGTTTTCTCGCCCGTTTGAAATTGAAAGGGCTCACCGGATCCCATCTACAGTTAACCAACGATCTGAGCGCCCGCGCCCATTGATCTTGTGTGTGCTGAGGCCAAATTCTGGCGGCAGCAAAAGCTTGCCAGTCTCTCCAGTATGAAGTTCGGAGGGTTGCCTTCTATCCGGATTTTAGCAAGCCTACCGTGGAAAAGAGGAAGCAATTTCTTGCGCTGAGGCCTCGTCTCCAGCGCTTACAGGCCAGATATGGTTTATTTAACCATGCGCGATTTAAGATAACGTTGAACAACGTTACCAAAACATTTGAGGATCCTGCAGCGCTCGCAGGTTATATAGAAGATCAGGAGACTTTGCAAATGCAGTCCAGTTAAGAACCTGGTGCTCCTTGCGGTCGGTGTTTGTCTACAGAAGACATGGGCACGATGGGAGGAAATCTGGTCCTGCAACTCCTCCGGATACCTAAGTTAAATTTATCGGGCCTAAAGCTTTACCTATGTGGTTACATTTAGGCTGAAGACACCCAACTGTACAGTCTATGCTGAACAGTCCTAGCTGTAGGGGGATGAGTGGGTCTTGTGGCCTAGTCTAAGGGAGAGTGTTGTAATGTCTAAATGTTTTGTCTCCTTTTCACCTTCCTAATGCTGGTCTGCTTGCCTGTTGGGGAGGAATTTATTGTGGGAATGCATCCTGGGGGCCAGGATGCGCTATGCTGGATGATCTTGTTGGCTCACCCAAGATGGTATTGCTATTTGTTTTATTGGGGGATAAGGGAAGGTTCTCTGGGGGAGAAGATGAGTTATAATTTTGGGGGAAGCTTACCGCAAGTTGTAAATGAGGGTATGACTGTAAGTAACTATGGCTGATGGGTTAAAGATCTTATCCCTGAATGTGAAGGGCATTAAGACCCCAATGAAAAGGAAAAAAATATTAGCGTATTGCTCTCGCCAACATGCAGATATTGTACTCCTGCAGGAGACTCACCTCACGTTGCAGGAGACTGGAAAGCTAGTGGACAAGCAATATCTCTTGGCTGGCTCTTCCCCAGCTGACCATAAGAGAATGGGGTGGCCACACTCGTGCGCAAAGCATTGGGGGCAACAATTGTGAAGGCTAGTAATGATAGCCTTGGGAGGTGGTCCAGGTCTTTAATTAAGATTGGTGATATTAAATTTTCAATCGTCAATGTGTGTATGGCCCTAACATAGATGACCCCGACTTCTTCCATACCTTAAATAGTACTCTTCAGAGTGACCAGGGTAAACTATTTAAGACTAATAAAAGAAAATATTTTTTCACTCAACGTGTAATCAAACTCTGGAATTTGTTACCGGAGGATGTAGTAAAGGCTGTTAGTGTAGCTGGGTTTAAAAAAGTTTTGGACAAGTTCCTGGAGGAAAGGTCCATAAACCATTAAGAAGTGACCGAAGATATCAATGCTTGACCCAGTACAAGCATTGTGGAACTTGTGTCTCTTGGGGATACTGCTAGGTACATATGACCTAGATTGGCCACTGTTGGAAACAGAATACTGGGGTTGATGGACCCTGGTCTGACCCAGTATGGCATATCTTATGTTCTTATGACCAATTGACCCCGATAATAATGGGCGGGGACTTTAACTTGGTAAGGGAGTCACTGGTGGATCGCTGTCCAGCGAGGGTCGACAGGCTCTCTCGCGCGGACACGGCTCTTTCAGCCTTGATGGAGGATTGTGGGTTAGTTGATATATGGAGACTGGAGCATCCGACCGAAAAGGACTTTACCTTTTTCTCCCCGGTGCACAAATCCCTCTCCCTCATAGATTATTTTCTAGTCTCTCGATCATTGATTTTGAGCAGCTGTGAAGCGGATATCTTAGGCATGACCGTGTCTGATCATGCAGCCATAACGGTCAAAATCCTGGTACGAGAAATAGACAGATCCAGCCCGCTATGGTCATTTAACAGAGCATGGCTGGCGGACCCTTCCTTTCAGAGTGAATTAAGGGATACCATTAGGTTATATTTTTCGACTAATAAATTGGGGGACACTGCAGGTTGGGCCTGGTGGGAGGCATTTAAGGCCTCTCTCAGGGCAACTATCACTAGTTACAAGATCAAGGAGAGCAAAAGGAGGAAGGCTGAGCTGTCAGTTTTAGATAGCCAGATTAAAGCAGGGGAGAGGCTTTGGGCCAGGCATCCTGACGCAGGGATCTTGCTTAGACTGTAAAGATTGCGATTTCAGTATAATGAGATACTGAGCGCTGAAGTTGAGCAGGTAATGTTGAAGCAGGCTGCCAGGTATTATGTGGAACAAAACAAGGCCAGTAAGCTTGTAGCGAGCACCTTGCGAGAGAAAAGAGAAAAATCAAGGATAGTTTCCATCATGGATGATACTCAGACAAGATTGGCTAACAATGAGCAAATCTTGGGGGAGTTTTCAAAATTCTATTCCACATTGTATTCTACAGAGATAGCGGTGGACCCAGCAGCGATTGCTAGTTTCTTGGATGGGTTGGACCATCCCAAATTGGAGGCCCAGCAAATTCAGCGGCTAGGTAAAGCCTTCTCTAGTAAAGATCTTTCCATGGCAATTGTGTCTATGGCATCGGGGAAAGCTGCAGGCCCTGATGGTATACCAGCCGAACTATATAAAGTGTTGAGCACAGAGTTGACCCCATACCTAATGTTGTATTATGAGGATTTAGAGAAGGGACAAAGGCAAGGGGACTCAGGTAACGTTTCGGATGCCACGATAGTAGTACTGGAAAAACCCGGCAAAGACCCTACTCGGGTCATGAATTACAGGCCCATATCTTTATTAAATGCAGACTATAAGATCTATGCTAGCATGCTGACGAAGCGGCTTGCCACTGTCATCGGGGAGTTAGTGCATCCTGACCAATGTGACTTCATTCCAGGCAGGTCAACATCAGACAATGCTAGGCTGTTGTGCAATTTGCTCGATAGGGCTTCCAGGGAAGCGACCCCGTTTGTTGCCCTCTCCCTCGATGCTGAGAAGGCATTTGACAGGCTAGAGTGGCCTTATTTGTTTTCTGTCCTAAAGTGGTTTGGGTTAGGGGAGGACTTCACAAGCAAGGTCAGGGTATTATATGTCAGAGCCAGTGCTAGGGTCCTCGCCAACTGCATTCTATCCCGTTCTTTTTCTCTGCATAGAGGCACTAGGCAGGGCTGCCCCCTTTCCCCTTTGCTTTTTGACCTGGCATTAGAACCTTTAGCCATAGTAATTAGACGAAGTGAGGATATAAAGGGTTTTAGGGTTAGAGAGCTGCAGGTGAAACTTTCCGCATATGCGGACGATCTACTGTTATTCACGCAGCCCTCTGAGGTCCCACAGATTTTGGAGTTAATGTCTATTCAAGAATCTCGGGGTATAAGATTAACTGGACTAAGTCCGTAGCCTTTCCGCTTAACAGCTGCTCGAACGCGGGATTAATGGCCCCTTTTCCCTTTCGGTGGGAGTCAGAGAGCATCAAATATTTGGGAGCCTGGTACAGTGCATCAGTGGATCGCATGGTTCAGGCGAATATGGAGGAACTAACCCGGACGATACGTAACAAAACTTTAGCATGGTCTCCCTTGCACTTCACTTGGTGGGGAAGGCTAGAAATTATTAAAATGGTGTTGGCGCCTAGGATTAACTGTGTGCTAGGTATGCTCCCCTTCATTTTGCCGGTAGAGGCATATGCAAATTTGGAGAGAAGCCTTTTGAGGTTTCTCTGGAATAATGCTCAGCCAAGAATTGCTAGCAAGAAATTGAAAGCTTCCAGGGAAAAGGGAGGGGTTCATTTTTCCGATTTTCAATGGTATCATCATGCTCTTCTCTTAAAGCAGGGAGCTTTGTGGTTTGACACGGAGGACATGATGCAATGCCCAAGTTGGCTCAAAGTAGAGGCCCATATTGCATCTCCGTGCCCGCTGATATACTTATTGGGGATGCTACACCCAGAGGAGGGGGCGACGGGGACGGTGCTTCGGGCCACTCAAGTTGCTTTTCTCATATTGATGCAGCTTTCAGGCAATGATGGGAAGCCCTCAAAGTCAACTCCATTGTGGTGGAATCCGCAATTTAAGATTAGAGGGCGGAGGATAGCATGGAAGAGTTGGCAAGAAAGGGGTTTGGACACTGGGACATTTAGTGGGTGGAAATGGTTGGAAGGACTTTCCCTCTCTGTGTGGGGAGTTTTCCTTGCCTCAGAGCAGCTATTTTCAGTGGCTCCAGGTCCGACACAGTATCTCAGCGACCAAAGTCAAAATTGGGGAGTTGGTAGCTGAGGGAGCACTGGTCAAAAACATCAAAGCAATATGTGCGTGAGGAGGCGCAGTTTCAAGGCTGTATGCCTTGTATAGAGATTATGCTGCTCAAAACCCAGGGGGATTATCAAAGGTATGGGAATCCGACTTATCTTTAGCTCTGTCTGCTAATTCATGGAAGAGCCTGTGGGGTCCCATAACTAGGACATCACGGTCAGCTGCCATTACGCAATCGATGTATTTCCTGTTACACAGGGCCTACATCACGCCTGCCAAGCTCTCAAAGTGGGATAAGTCATCCAATGGGAAATGTTGGTCCTGTCAGCGGGAGAAAGGTACATATCTGCATATGTTTTACGATTGCCCCTTAGTGCAGCAATTTTGGAAGGCGATTTGGGGTAAAATCCAAAGTATCTTAGATATTTCGGTCAAGCTCTCCAAGAGTGTAATCTTTCTGAGATCTTTGGAGCTCCCCCAGGATAAGTTTAAAGAAAAAGCCTTTTTGTTAAATTTTATGATAGCGATAGCTTTGAAGTTGATCCTGTCAAACTGGAAAAATTTTTCAAATTTAAGTCTGGGGAAATGGTGGAACCTTGTGGCCCAATATTCCAAATATGAGCGACTGTATAGTAAACTGCATTACCCCGATAAAGGGGAGCTAAGCTACGATAGATAGTCACTATTGGATCAATATGTAGCTCGCTCAAAAGTCGTTTAAGACAGGGAACAAAGTCACAGAGATTCAGCTTTTGAGTTGTGGCTTATCTGGAGGAGGGGTTCAAGAGTTGTCTTGCGGGGGCTTCTCTGAATGTGATTTTGTTGCTTTCTTTTCTTCTCCTGAGAGCCTGGGTAGGTCGGGGGGGGGGGGAGGGTGGGGCAGGAAGATTTAGTCTTGTGTTAAGGGTTTTCATTTATTGCTTTTGTAGTATATGTGTTGTTGTGTGTTGGAAAAATTGTATAAATAAAAATTATAAAAAACAAAACAAAACACATGTCTGTTTTATCGGAAGCCAATGCAACTGGTGCAGAACCCCCGTCACCAGGTCTTGCTTCCACAAAGCCCAGATGACACGCGTGGCTGAGTTCTGCACCCAACATATAAAGCATTACAGTAGTCCAGACGAGATAATACCAGTGCCTGAACTACCCAATGCAAAGCTCCTGATCTAAATATGGTTTGAGCTGCCAAGCCATTTGCAAATGAGCAAAGGCAACTTGCACTACCTGTGACACCTGCTATCGAAGACAAAGCTCACCATCCAAGATAACACCCAAATCCCGAATCTCACTCTTCCAGGGCAAACAAACACCCACTATGGAAAGCCCAGAGCACAAACTATCTTCCTTTAAATCCCCGCAAAGTAATTCTTCTGACTTATTAACATTCAAAACAAGACGATGAGACTGTAGCCAAGCCGTAATATCTTCCAGACAGCGATTCGCGCGTTGAAACACCACAGCCTCATCATCATCAATATATCATCAGCATATAAAAAGCCATAAATCCATGACTTCTACAAATTGCACCCAAAGGACTCATAAATATTAAACAACATTGGGGAGAAAGCAGAACCCTGTGGGACACCACATGCCCACTGCTGAACCAAGGAGTATCGCGCCCCCCAGTGAATACAGAACTGCTGATCAGTCATAAAAGAGACCAACACTGAAGGACCAAACCTCCAATCCCCAAGACCCTGCATCACATAGCCATGATATCTGGGTCAACTAAGTTGAATGCTGCCGACAAATCTAATGTCATCAAAAGCACAGTTCTCCCCATGTCCCTAGCTTTACCCAAGGAGTCCATAACAGCTACCAGCAGAGACTCTGTACCCAACTCATTTCCTAAATCCATCCTGTCCCCAATCCAAACCTCTCTCTTGATCCACAAAAGCTGACAATTGCAAAAGGACCGCTTTGTCTACCACATTAGCTGAATCCATCAAGGATGAAATAGAATGCAGACTAGAACAATGCAGATCTGGGCCCTTTTTCAGAATTGGGGTGACCATGGCCTCCTTCAGTTCAGATGAAAAACAACCCCGAGTAAGGAAAGCATTAACTAAGTCCACCAATCATTCTAGTACTAAATCAGGGGCCTACCACAAGAGCTGTTCTGGGATCAGATTCCAATGCATCTTGGTAAGATGAAAGCCCTGGAGCAGTCCTTTCATATTGGTCACAAATATCACAGTAAAAGATGACCATTTTCCTTCCATCATTGTCGCCTCATCCTCCCCCTGACTCTCCCCCAGCCTGTGCCTGTAAACCATCCACTTTCCCTAAAAAATAATCCGCCACTTGATCAACATCCACCACATCCCCTCGGGGTCCCCACCTTGTCCCAAAAGATGGCAATCCACCTGAAAAACAGCTTGAGGATTATTCCCATCAGCTAAAATCTGAATGGAACACACTTGTCGCTTAGCTTCCTGAAGGTGTCAACAATAAGCATTAGCAGCCTGCACGCCATCGACAACGATTCACCACCAACCTAGTTTTTCACCATCGTCTTCCTAATTTCTGCAAGCTCCTTTCAAACCTCTCAACTCAACCGAAAACAACACATGGTTGCAAATACAATCCTCCCTCACCCAAACTTGACACATGGGTGCTACATCTTCCAGTGCCACCCCCACCCACCCCTGTATCTGTGCCCCTACAGGATCCTCCTGACCTCCAGTCCACTGACAGAGTGTAAGCAACCATAACCTACTCTCATCTATGAGCCTCATTGATTAAGTCTGTGTGCTAGACAAACTTTGTTCTGGGATGTCTGTAGTATCATTAGGCCGCGAATCTGTCATAAAGAAGAAGAAATTTGTAAAGCTGCGTGAATCTGTAGCAGAAAGTGCAAAAGTTACTTCAGTGGTTTGGATGAGATCATGGAAAAATGGAAAAATGTTTAAGTTTATGGATCAAGAGATGGTGAATGATAAAAAAAAGTGTTGTGATCACCACTACTATACGCCATAAAGCCAGGCAGATCTATGAACATGTCACAAAGGATCAAAAAAACATGACAGCCTTCTCAGCTAATAGTGGGTGGTTTGCTTGCTTCAAAAACAGATACGGTCTAAAAAACATCAAACTTACTGGTGAAACAGGTTTCGCGGATGTGGAAGCTGCTGAAGCATTTCTTAAAGGAGTGGAGAAGTACCCTATTGGCTTGGTACTGGCTTGGGAACCCAGAGACCAGGGTTCGATTCCCACTAGTATTCCTTGTGGCCTTGGGCAAGTCACTTAACCCTGTATTGCCTCAGAAAAATCCAAGTTATCAATATCCCTGTTTAATGTACATTATTACCAAGTTTAAGTTATAATGTAAACAGCTTTGATTGAAATGATAAAGCAGTATATAAAACCTGTTAAATAAATAAATTAAATAAACTAAATATCTGCTTGTGCTGATTAAGAACAATGGGTATGTACCTGAGTAAGTATTGCACGCTGATGAGACAGGCTTGTTCTATAAGCAGACAGGAAAGCATACCTATATTTCCAAAACTGTCTCCAAAACATCTGGCTTTAAAGCATTCAAGAATCATTCCACACTGGTTTTCTGCATAAATGCTAGAAGTGACTTCAAGTGCAAACCTTTGATGGTGTACAGAATCCAAAATCCTTGTGCACTGAAAGGAAAAAATGTGAACTACATACTGGTGCATTTGAGATGGAACCGGAAACCTTGGATGGCATCTTTAATATTCTGGGATTGGTTCAACAGCTGCTTCATCCCAGAAGTAAGACAATACCTTGATGGCAAAAACCTTACACTCAAGGTTTTCTTGATATTAAACAATGTACCAGTTCACGTTTGAGAGGAGCTTGAAAATGCACACCCAAATGTCGAAGTGTTTTCATCCCCCAAACACCACTTCTCTGATCCATTCATTCAGAGAATCATTAAGGCTTTTAAAAGCCATTATATGCAGGAGCTTTACTGCAATGCATGCCATGCTTTGGATGCAAACCAGAAACCACGATGATGGACTTCTGGAAATCTGTCACTATTTGTCACATTATTGACTATATTGAAGTAGCATGGCAAAATGAATCCCAGGCAACAATAAACAAGTTCTGGGTGAAGGTTTGGCCAGAATATGTTGCAAATTTTGAAGGCTGTTCTGGTGTCAACAAACATGTAAACAATAGTATGCAAGTAATCATGCAGTTGGCGCATAGGTTTGGTGACAAAGATTTTGAAGCTATGCAAGAGAAGGATGTTGCAGACATTCTAATGGAATGTGCAGTAGAGCTCACCAATGAAGAATTGGATATGATGACTAAGCAGGGCATTGAGGACAATGATGACGATGACAATGAGGAGCAGCAATCATCTCCAAAGATTGTGTCACTCACAATAGCTAAAATTGCAAGATGGGCATCAATGGTGGAGCAGACATTGAAGGAGATAGAGGAATCTGTCTGCATCCCAAAAATAGATAGATTCCATAGTACTTATCCCCAGGGAGAAGCAGTGGATTTCCACAAGTCCACTCTAATAACGATTTATGGACTTTTCCTCCAGGAACATTTCCACAACTATTTTACGCCCAGTTACCACATCCTCTGGCAATGAATTCCAGGGCTTAATTATGCATTGAATGAAAAGAAGAAATGTCCTTCTATTTGTTTTAAATGTACTACTTTAGGAACTTTATGGCAGGTCCTCTAGTCTTTGTATTTTTTGTGAGAGTAAACAATTGATTCACATTTGCCTGTTCCATTCCACTCATGATTCTGTAGACCCAAGGCCGGCACTACCATTAGGTGAACTAGGTGGTTACCTAGAGTGCCGGCCCTGCAGAGGCACCCATTGCCCCATTGTTGCCCCTCTCTGGGACTGACAGCCACAACAGTGGCTTGAAACTGCCCCATGGCACTTCCCTTCCAGCTTTGGTACGTGGGGCTGTTTGTTTCTACCCCTCTCCATTATCCAGCACCACGGGGCTGTTTGTGGCTATTGCCATGGCTGTCGGTCCTGGAGAGGGGTGACAGCGGGGCAGTGGGTGCCGCGGGGAGGGAGCACACGGGATGAGGTTCACCTAGGCGCTTCATCTCCTTGCATAGGCCCTGTGTAGACTTATATCATATCTCCCCTCAGCCATCTCTTCTCCAAGCTGAAAAGCCCTAACCTCTTTGGATTTTAGCTTACACCTTTTCCTTGGTAATTCAGACCAAGTACATTCAGCTATAGTTGGTATTTCCTAGTGCCTGGAGGGCTTATAATCTAAATTTGTACCTGAGGCTATAGAAAGTGAATTGACTTGCCCAAAGTCACAGGAGGCATCAGTGGGAAAAGTGGGATTTGACCTGTGATTTCTTGAATTCTCAGCCTGCTGTTCTAATCACTAGGGTACTTCTAGGTATATGCACATGAGGCAAACATTTTTGAGTGGTAGGGGAATTCTAGATCAATCGTTCATAGTATGAGGCTAGACAAACAGAGATCTGCAGTAACATAAGGAAAGGAGCAGTTGTATGCAGCATGCCCAGGTGGAAGGATAAAGCTTAGACTGTATCAGAATTTGAAAAAATATATGGCAAACACAGAGTTAGGGTAAAACTGGAAATCAGGTTGGTGGCTATCATAAATACGACTATGCCATTTCTTTGCTGTTCAGCACTAGTGGCCTCTGATGCTGTTTTGACTCAACTTTAAGGGCCCGATTTTGAGTTAGGCAAGCTGTGTGCCACAGCGGCGCATAGCCTGCCCGCTGACTCCTTTAACCTGGATTTTCAATTCTGTGGTGACGGAAGTGAAAATCCAGGTTAGCCTGGATGCCCCAGCTGCCGCAGAGGCTACACGGGTAGCGGCGATTTTCGATGCTACCCGCATAGCCTCTGCGCTCTAAAGATAGGTGAGGAAAAACCTTGCATATCTTTAAGATGCAGAGGGCTACGCGGGTAGCATTGAAAATTGTTGCTACCAGTGTAGCCCCTTCCTCCGCCCCAGAACGCCCCTATCATGCCCTGATGCTATGTGGATGGCATCTGGGCACATTAGGGACATATCTGGGATTTTCAAAGGGCACTGCCCGTGTAGGTTCCCTTCGAAAATCCCAGATAAGGCCTTTACATGGCTAACTAGGGAAGTCACCCATGTAAAGGCCTTCAAAAATTCGCGCCCTAAGATAGTAATTCTTGTACATCGAGCTTCAGATTCAGGTCTTCCAGAGTATCCTTCTGATCTCCTGTACACGTGCTCTTAGATCGTCACAGCAAAATCTATCAGGTGTTCCACCTCCTAGTAGAATTAGATTGGTTAAACATGTAGTTCGGCTTTTTGTTTTCAGACTCCTTTGTTGTACTTATGATTATTTAAAACGTGTTATAATGTCTTTCTTTAAACCCCAAAGAGGTTTACAATAAAAAATAATATTGTGGAGCTCTCTGCCTATTGATTTTAGGATGGAGAGTTCATATCTGGGTTAAGACCTGTTTTTTCTCAGTGCATTATAAGTAGAAGATAGTGACCCTTCTGTTTTAGTTATCATATTCTATCTTTTTATGAACAAAAGAATAGTTGAATTAGTACGTTAGAAATTTATGAGCAATAGTACAAATCATCAAGGCTTTCATAAAAATTCATAATTTGGTTACCTTATTTGAGCAGTTTCTATATGCATTCACCTCATAATTACAACAGGGACTTCACTTGTTCATTATACAATGGAGATCACAAGCTTTTCTTGCCTTTAATAACCCTCTGCTTCACTGCCAGTCCGTTTTCACACATGCTGTATGTTCGTACAGTTTTTTGAACAACACTGCGGTACTGATATTTGCTTAAGTATCTAATGATGCAGTTAGGAGGCATGAAGGAGTTGTGCATTCTCTATTAAATGAATCCGGTCCTGCTGCTCTAAATATGGAACAGAACAGTGGAAAAAACCGTCAGGCTTTCAAGTGAAAATGAACCAAGAACAATTTGGCAAAATGTGTGGTGCATCTCACGAGGTTCAGCCAGAGACCATTGTTAATGAAAGTCCACACATGAAGCACACTGCATAGGAAATATCCCAGAGACAGCGGTTATTATAAACTTTTCTTGACATCTAGAATAATTTATTACAGTTTTCTATGTTTCCATTTTTGACTGAAACAGGTTTTTAATTGACTTCCTGCACGCAAACTTCCCCTGTATTTTTTGTTAACATTCTCTTACAAGAAAGCATCTCTGAAGTAAAGCCTGGCCAAATGGAAAGTGTAATTAGTATACGTTTCTAAAACTGTATAAAAGAGAGAAGTGGAAGGCTGGGATTTATACATCAACAGAGAGCTTTTTGGAAGCATACGTCTGTTGGAAAGTTGAACATTATAGTTAATCCACAAGCATTTCTTTTCATCCTAGTTTAAACTATCAGTAATACTTGCAGCCCTGATATTTTGTCATGTATCGTAGAGTCTCTGCCTTCTATTTCTAAATTACTTACTTATTTCTACTGATGGCTCCTCCGGTGTCTCATAAATTAATAAGGCTTCTCTGAGTATCTGCCAGCAGGTTTTGGAAGTCATAGTCTGTTCCAATCTCGTGTCTGTGAAAAAGAGGACTGATAAAGCACACTTTTTCCCTTTAAACTGCTCTTCCAATATGAAACAAAGCGTTATTAATCTAGACGGCCTGCTCCTTTCATTTACCATGTTCTGTTGCAGCTCATGGGACTACAGGCACAAAGGTTTCATAAATTTCAAATGAAATATGAACATTTGTTGTCAAAATAGCGTTAAGCTACAATAGCTCTGCTAGTAGTCACCAGGCCTTTTTTTTTTTTTGTAACATTTATATCCATGGGCAATAGTGTGTTCTTGTGGATAACATGGGAATGTTATTATTTATTTTCCATTATTTGTTTTCTAGTTAATTTTGACCCAGGTGACAGATAACAGAACTACAGATTTCCTTCGCTTTGCTTTCCAAAGGCTTCATCATGTTTTCTCTGTAATTAATTGGAGATGTAGATTTGCCAGGAGAGTCTAGGTAGCGGCTACATTTGTTTGGGATCTGTGCCAGCTCACCCTGTTTACTGTAACAAGACCTATTCAGTCCTTTAAGGATGAGAAAACACAATACATCCATACCCGGTCCCCAGTGAATCCTCTGTTTAGAGAGGTGGATTTTGTATTTTTTTTTGGGGGGGGGGGGTGTTTCCAAGGGCACGGAGCAGGAGGGGACTCTTCACCAAGACCTTGCACCATACTTGATCTATGTCCAGGGGCCATTTCTATACCCAGTGACCCGAGAGACATACAAAAACAGATAAGTGCACTCTTCCCAAGCTCCTCCACTCCTCAGTGAGGACGTGGTTAAGAAATAACTCCACAGTGATGCATAACTGAAGCTCCAACTTTACTATGGAGCTTTGGGACAATTTAACCACCGTCTTGAAAGATACATCTGAATGTATGTACAATTTCTATAAGGGTAGCTTAAATACACAGCTTTTCTGTACCACTCTTGCTTAGTTTCCTGTTCATTCCGGACACACCTTCTCTCACTTACACTGGATGGTACTCTTTAGCTCTTTTGTAGGAGTGGAGGAGTGGCCTAGTGGTTGGGGCAAGGTACTTCAGGCTGGAAGGTCGGGGGTTCAAATCCCACTAGAGGACAGCAACCTTGGGCCAGAAGGACTGGGGTTTCTAGTCCCACAGATGCTCCTTGTGGTCTTGGGCAAGCCACTTTTTTCGAAGCTAGCACCATGATATGCCCTTCACTTGGGAGATGTTCTCCTGCCCTGGCAAAAATGCTCAGAGGAGCCCCTGTTTTCCTTTTCCCTTTACCTCTGTTGATCTAAGGGTACCATCCCTCACAAGATCTGTAGCTCTTTTCCCTGGTCAGAGTTCACCCTGCTTCTTGAGAGGCAGAAATTAACGAACCAGCAACTTCTTTTCCTGGGAGTTCCCTCCTTTTACTGTTGCCCTGAGATCTAGAAAAGTCTTCAGCAACCAATCCCAACAAGGCCAGAATTTCCTTTTTGTCTTTGCCAGACCAGTTCAGATAAATGGATCAGCTCCTTCTCTAAGTAGATGAAGACAGAGCAACACCAGGTGACTTGTATTTAGGCTGGCGCATCTATGAGTCCCTCTGTATTGCTCTGTTTGCAATGGAAGGCAGGGCAAACTGGTGTGGCATGAACTTGCTACAGGGCAGCAGACAAGAGGCAAAAAGTATACTTTCCCTAAACTGGAGCCTTAAATATACTAAGGAACTCGCCTAACTATTCCCTTGGGCAGATCCCAATTGCCTGCCCTTCTAGAACAATCCTTGGTGTTTATGCTGCTTCAAGGGAAGTTCCACCACTGCAAGGACATGAAAAGAAAAACTTCATCTTTAGCTGAAAGGGCTGTTAATGACACCTAGGTCACACTTCATTAAGAACCCGATTCCATAACGTGCATGTCTGGCCCGCACACACATCTAGATGAAAAATCGGCAGATCTGGACATGCCCGTGGATCTGGAATCAGGGAGATAGATGTGTTCGGCGCAGCACAGACAAGTGCTATTCAGCCGGCCCATGCACTCATCTGGGGCACGGGCCATGCAATATAATGGAGAAACACATCCCCGTCAATATTATCGGTCGCGGGTAAACATTTTGGACTTCCTGCGCTCACCATATCTTGAAAAGTTACATATCTCGGATCCTGCCCGTCCCTGCGATGTACCCATGGACACAACGTCCCTTGGGAAAAGCATGCATCTCCTAAGATGCTCATAACAGAGTAGTTTTCTGATGCAAACTGGACTGAAATGCCAATGAGAAATGACAGCTGCAACAACCTAGACTATATACCAGTCCTCCTCATGCCCTGAAAAGTGCTACTGTGCTAGGTAAGCCCAGTGCAACCCAATATGCTATACCAGAATGTAAATGTGAACATGTATGTCAGGACATACCTTGCATTAAATGGTACGTGGTATTAAGAACCGGCTCCAGAGATTCCTACCCTAATCATCTCTACAAACACACTTTAAACTGCTAGGGATGGACCCTTACCAAGTGCATAAAACCCAGAATTAACACTACAGTTCCCCAAAGGATGCATAATATTACTGAGCAACAAATGTATGCCCTTTTCATGCCTATGGCTTATAAGTGCACTCATTCTGGTGCTCTGCACTACCATTCCTCTCTTATCCCCTCCCTACACCCCTTCCAGGGAACTCCACTCTTCTGGCAGATTGCTTCTATCTCTGCCCTTCTCTTCTACTGCCAAATTCAGACATCACTCCTTTCGTCTTGCTGCTCCTTATGCCTCAAATTAACTATCTGAGTCTAAATGTCATGCTTTGTCCCTGGCCCCTCTTATATCCAGGCAAAGTGCTCATCGTTGCTGCTGCTGAATCTGATCCACCTAAGCGGCCTTGTTTTTCCTGACCATTCCCCCTGGATGTATTCTGTCCACAGCTGCTTTGTTGTCTGTCTTGACTAGATTGTAAGTTCCGCTGAGCAGGGACCATCTTTTACGTTTGTGCAGCGCTGCATATGCCTTGTAGCGCTATACAAATAATGAGTAGTACTAGTAGTAGTAGGGCCTTCTGGTTATGGCATCTGAGGCTCACCTATCTGGTTACTGACATTTCTCACAGCAGCTGCGCCTGTCCCATCATGGTGTATGTCGGTCTGTATACATCCGCTATCTCTGTGGCAACCTGTCTGCCTTCCCACAGTCTGCTTTGTGGCACTGCTCCCCTGGTCAGGCCTGTGTGGGCATGAGAGGGAGATCCCTGTGCCATCACACCAAGTAGCGAGATCCCAGATATGTCACCACTCTTGCAGCTCTCATTGATTCTGACCTGGGTAGGGATGTAGGCCGCATGGTACAATCTACGGAATGTTGACACAACATCAGTCATGTTTCCATGTGCCTGACACAGTGGATGTATGACTGCCCTATTACACTGCCAACAATATCTGATCTCATTAGCGTACCCTATGAAAAATAATCGGAAGGAATCTGCATAGGTTCCCTATGGCTAAATGTAAAAACATATCCCTGTCAATAATAAGGATCCTCAGAATAAGAGCATTTAGCAGTGAAAGCAGCACTAATACATGCTCAACAGCAACACCTTTAGTCTCACAAAATGTGCATTATGGGCATGCATTTGTGCTCTTTACACTATTGAATGCCCTTATTCTGAGGGTCCCTTATTATTGACAGGGATATGTGTTGACATTTAGCTATAGTGAACCCTCTCTGATTTTTGACTGCCTGATCACACTGCCACCTAGTGATGCTGTGGTTATCCATACGGTCCAGGTACTGGTCAACCTGTCATGTCCCCCTGACTTACAGATTCCCCCATGTCCCCCTCAAGCCACACACACATACATGCTCACTTTCTGTCATCAAAACACAATTCTGCCAAAAAAATACTCTGAACCTATACATAAAAGCTATGATATAACATAATAGCATGGGGTACCAGGACTAAAAATATGATCTCTTTTCTCACCCAAACAAGAATCTTTTCCCTGCTCACACTTATACTATCAGCAGTTCCATTTTTCAGAACATGGGAATTGTTAGGATCCCTTAGATTGGCTCCTTTAGCACAAACAGCACATTTAAGCAAAACCAGAGTAAACACTATTGCTCTTCTTAATATTTCTGTAAGGGTGTTTTTTTAATGTGTCTATACCTTACAACATTCCCTCACCTCTGCTCTCTGCACCTTAAAACGGCATCTTGTGTTTTTACAGACTGCGGTCACACCAGTTCAAAACATACTTGTCGCAACCTTTCTTCTATATGGGGTGCATTGCAGAGAAGAACAGAATTTTTTCTAAGTCTTGACCTTATTCCACGTTTCAGCAGGAACTATGTGGACGTTTCCGGGAATCACTTAATATATACACAAGCGTTTCCTAAATATGCTTAAATGTCTGTGCAGCTGACCATGCCCTCGTTCCGCCCCTTCTGGGCATGTTCTGAGATCCCCATGTTAGCAATGTGCACGTGCATGATAGCAGTGTTTCAGAATGCAATCGGGGACATTTTCGGCACATAAACGTCCCTGCCGCACGTACTGAGCCCTTAGTTGTGTTCTAGAGTTACCTCCTAAATGTATATAAAGAGATTCCCAAGCAAGTAAATTACAATAGGAGATAACAAATACAGTAAATGTTGCCTTCTGATGCAATGTAATAGCATGTAAGCACTTTATAGTAATATTAACTCAAAGCTTAAAACCTTACCTACAGAAACAATTTGACATATAAAGTGAAAATATAGTAATATGTTTTTTAGTCCTCAGTATTCAAAGTAAGAACATTAGTCATCAGTGGTATTTTATAAATTACTTTCTTTCCTTAGATCTAGATGGCTCATAAACAAGAGAATGTATGTTTGCGTTAATCCAAATTATGAATTTAAAAATATTTGCAACAGAAAAGATATTTGCTGACTTAGGGAAATAAAAGTAATTACATCCTGGTTTTTTTTTAAATGCATCCCAAAGGGCCCCCGTGTGTTAGACAAAGTGAACCAACCCCGTTTGATGGAGGGTTTTAGGATGATGCTTTGTGAAATTGGGTAATACATTATTAGCATCAATCTAGTAGGCTTGATTCTTGTGGTTCTTTTTTCAGATAAGAGTGTGAGTATTTCAACTTTGCTTCCCTTCTTCAGGCTGTCAGCATAGTAGGACTATTCTCAGGTCACTTCATTTGTTCAATTCCAGATGTTGTCATCACAAATAAAAGGCATATATTTATTCGGGTAAATAAATGTATGTAGGCAGCTCTCTGAGTAGAGTGGACGTTGTAATGCACCATCTGTAATTGTACCTCCCCTCCAAACACCAAATACTCGTAAGTGTTCAGACAAGGGCTACAAAAATGATAAAATGTCTGTAATACAAAGAACCCAAAATGTACATACTGGAAGATAGAAGGGAAATTGGAGATATGATAGAAACATCCATGTATTTAGCAGGCTTCAGTAAAACAAAAGAAGGTATTTGCTATAAGAAAAAAATATCAGAGAAGAAGAGTGTGATATGTAGTTGAAGGGAGGGAAACCTACAGGAAATAGAAGGAATTTCACTGAGAGGTTCATGGATGTCTGGCATAGTCTAGCACTATAGATAGGAGCAAGCAAAACTGTAACCAAATTTAAGCACACTTGAGACAGATTCGGAGTGTGATGTTTAAGGTAGGTAAGAAGTAGAAAATATGGTGGAAGGGAGGCTCTGAGCATATAAGACCATATAAGGGTTTAATACCAACTCTATGATGTAGAAACCGGGCAGACTATGTGAGCTAAATTCTCTTTACCTGCTGAATTCCACTATTTCCCATATATTTTTTCAAGCCATAGTGAATCTTTTTTCTCATGAGTACCTCCTGCTGTAGCATTGCTGTTTAGAAAACTCAAATAGCTGCAACTGCTTGTTTTGCAAAGGCCAAAATGAGTTTTCATGAATTCCATATACAATTGGGATCATTCCGATCCAGACGTCCAGACCTGTTAAAAGTCTGGATCGTGCTAACAGCCACAGAACTCCCCGCACTTATAGCCAACTTGTGCGGGAAGCTCTGTTCATGGGCCGGAGGTGGTGGGCCGGGGGAGGAACAAGGGTGGGTGGTGAGTGGGAACGTGAACCTGAACATATAGGGATGATTCTGAGGTCAGCCCTGTACGTCTGAGGTCGGCCAGGTAGATGGGGGACTTCAGGGGATGGCAAAGCCAGGCCACGGACAAGAGGTGAGGGAGTGAAGGGGTTCCCCACAGCCAGACCCTGGCCATGGAAGGAAGGATTTGTGGTCAGGCTGCAGGGAAAGATGTTTGTTTTCTGCGACCAGGGATCGCAGCTCCTGAATGGAACTGCACGCCATGATGACAGGACGCCATGGCCCTGCAGCTCCATTCAGGAGCCTGGTTAAGGTGGCCAGGTATGTGGCAGGGCCTTATGGCCGATCAGAATCGAGGCTCAGTGTGCACGTCCAGGCCGGTAGTTCTGATTCTGATCCCATGGGCACATCTAGCCCCCGTGGAATCAGAAGCGGGTGCTACCACTGCACACCCCAATTCTGCCCGGCTGTACAGGGGCAGGACGTGCAAAACAGAATTGGCTCCTTTGAAATTAAGGTCCAGGGAAGAATGCTGCTTTCTTGGGCTGCCTGAATACTATAGCAGCTTCCACTCCCTGCTGCAGGCACAGCTCAGTCACGCCATGGGCGTGCCCTAGGGGATGTGTCTAAAGGGGCATGCTTGCCCTTTGGGAGGCCCCCCCCCTTGGAGTAGCAATGAGCTGGGACTTGGATGGTTTGTAGTGCTGGTAAGAAAGTTTCTTTCCTTTTTGAGTATTGTTTTTATACCCACCTGAGGTAAGAGGAAATCAAAAAATCTGTTAAGTCAACTGTTGCTGTGAGCCCAGTGGATAAACTCCTAAAGGCTCAGGCTGTCCAGTCCACGTCCTTGTCTATTCCTTCTGAAGGGGCATCTATTAGCTCCTTGCAGTGTACTCCTCCGCTACCTCCTGGGAATTTGTTAGTCACCAGCTCCCCAGTGGTTTCAGAGGCCCAGAAAGATGGACTCTTTACCCGCAGTGGTTAAATGGGACCAGATTCAGGATATTTCTCCTAGTTTGGATGTTCTTGCCCAGGTCTCATTATCTGACATTTGGAAGATAGCTACATGGACTGAGAAATCACTCACATTAGTGGTCTCTCATCTTTGTTCATTTCCTGAGGAGACAGTTGGTAAGTTAGGTGAAATGGATAGACAAATTGAATCCTTATATAATAAAGTTGATTTGGTTGATGCCAAAGTGTCCACTTGGCAAGCTACTTCTCTGTCATCAGTTAAGGATAGTTTAATATTACATCATAAAATTGTATCTCTTGAACATCGTTTGTGTTCTAAAAATTTGCGTTTTTTAAATTTTCCCCAGGCTCATTTGTTGTCTCCTGAAATTTTGATCAAAGAATATTTTCAAGATGGATTGAAAATTAGAGATGTAGAAAACAATATTGGTTTCTAAATGTTTTTATCTTCCTGATAAACTGAAATCTGATAAGACAGAGGACAAGGACTTGGATATCTTGGTGAAAAACCCTTCCACTAATTTAGCAGGTTTTTTGGAAGATTCTTCAAATGCTATTTCAACTAGGGCAACTCTTCACATCAGCTTCTCCTCAGAAGTTGATAAAATGTTGATTCAAATTTTTTTTTTCAAGAATAAGGATTGCCTTTAGTGTGGCTATAAAGTGTCAGTTTTTCCAGATGTTATGTCGGACAACCCAGCTTCATAGAAAAGCTTTTCTTTCATTAAAATCCCGAGTTTTGCAGTTAGGTGCCCTTCTTATTTACGTTTTCCTTGTAAGTGTATTGTAGCTTATCAGGAGAATCAATATATATTTCAGGACCCAGGTCATCCTGAGTAGTTTCTATTGGATAAGTGAGTTGTTCTTTCTGTATTTTCCCAAAATTGGAGGAATTTAGATATCAGGTATTTTCTCCCTAGTTTTTCTTGATTGTAAGTTTATTTTGTGTAATTTGGATTAATCTCTCTTAATGTGGACTGAAGCTGCTAAACCTTTTGCTTGTATCCATTTCTTCCTACATTGTTAGGATGTCATCTTTATGGCTTTTCATGCATGTGTTGGTTTGCAATGTAATACTTTCAAACTCTTTAATATATATATATTTTTTAAGGACCACAATTTATTTTCTATCCCTGCCAGATCAGTAGGGTTGTCCCTCCTTCCATTAGGTACATACAGAACACCAGGTGGAGTCCATATTTAGGCTTTTATGGCTATGGAGTCCTTCAGTATTTCTCTATCTTCAACAGAAGGCAAGGCAATGCACTGTGTGCTGGGTTTTCTTGGCAAGGTGCAACCGGAAATAGATTGCCAGACCTTTCTTCTGTGTAGTGTGTTTACAGCCCCTGGTATTCCAAGGTGGTCACCCATCTAAGTACTAGCTAGGCCCAACCCTTCTTAGCTTCCGAGATCAGCTGAGAGCAGGTTCATTCTGGACAGCTGAAGAATTAAGGAAAAAAAAATCCCACAAAGGAAAAGCAAGCGAGCAAGTTCACCAGAAGCTTTGCCTTAGAACTTGGAGGTTCACGGGGAAACATGCCAGTCCTTTCGGGTAGTTCCAATGATTGTTTTGCTCAGGGCACCGTGATCTTTAGCCCCCTCCTTCCACCAGGGATCGCATGAACACAGTTGGAATTGGGTGAGGGGCCATGACCTTCAGGTTGCCTGCATTCATGCACACGGCTATAACCTGAAACTGGGCCCTTAAAATCAAAGTGAAAACAGCAGTGCTGCTGACAAAGGTGGCAAGAGACAGCCTGCACTTGTGGATGCAGTAGGAGAATTTCAACAGAGGAGTCAAACTAGGCATACCCAATAGGTAACATAATCAACAGATGCCAAGTTGGAAGACTGGGTGGCACAGTGCCAGGGCAGGTACCCCAAGGCCAGTAAACTCAGGATGAAATGACCTAGCCCATAAACAGGATTGAGGTCAAAGCATGCATCTCCAAGTGAATAAGAGGAGCTATATCTTCAGCATGCATAGCTAAGGGTAGACATGTTCCCGAGGGGCTCAAGGTCCACTCAACAAGAGACAGACACAAATGAAGCGGAAGGCAACCATGCATTAAAATAAGCTTTATTTTAGGCCCCAAAATGGAGGTGGTTGTTCCGTTCATTCAACCATCTGTGAAAAGTTAAAAGTGAAGCTTCATTGCCTCTACATAAAAGTAAAATATCATTGATATATCTGCACCACATATGTATATTATCAGAAAATGGACAATCAGCTAGCATCAGTCTCTCAAAATCAGCCATATATAAATTAGCTATATAGGGAGCCATGGATGCACCGGGGCACCCACTGCAGTACCCTTTATCTACTGGTAAAGCATAGTTACTCACCTGTAACAGGTGATCTCCGGGAACAGCAGG
This sequence comes from Ichthyophis bannanicus, assembly GCA_033557465.1. Lineage (NCBI taxonomy): Eukaryota > Metazoa > Chordata > Amphibia > Gymnophiona > Ichthyophiidae > Ichthyophis > Ichthyophis bannanicus. Next base: position 103,608,228 of record CM066034.1, on the reverse strand, counting down.
AATTTAGTCCTCACATATGGGTATCGTCGGTACTGATGGAGCCTGCGCATGAACGCTCCCCAGCGTCCAATCAGAAAGCTTTTGGGAGCATCCCACAGCGCCTGCGTGCTGCCTTCCTGCCTTTCCCAACTGTCTCTCTCCAGTTGAGTTTTAAAGCTGAGACAAAGAGAGAGAGAAGGAAAGGAAAGAGATAGATAGAGAGATACAACTCCTAGGGAGGTGGGTGGGTTGTGAGTACTAAATTCCTGCTGTTCCTGGAGATCACCTGTTACAGGTGAGTAACTATGCTATCTCCAGGAACAAGCAGGAATGTAGTCATCACATATGGGGACTCCCTAGCTTTAGGTGCCAGGGAGAGACCCCAGAAGTTGTGTGTCCCTGAAGAGGGCTCCACTTCCCCCCATGGATCTCTGGCATCCTACCAGGGATGGTGGGTAGGAGTTGATTAGGTATGGAACAGGTGTTTGAGGACAGCCTGACCAAACAAGGCATCCCGGCGGGAGTCCTTGTCCAAGCAGTAATGGGCTGTGAACGGAGGCCCAAGTGGCTGCTCGACAGATGTCGTCAATAGACACAGAGTGCAGATGAGCCATTGAGGCTGCCATGGCTCTCACATTGTGAGCTGTGACATGGCCCTCCAGAGAAAGGTTCTTACTCTAATAGGCAAAGGAAATACACTGAGCAATCCAGTTAGACAGTGTTCTCTTGGAGACTGGAAGTCCCCAAATGAGAAGGATCAAAAGCAACAAAGAGTTGAGAGGACTTTCTATGTTGCTGTGTTCTTTGTAAATAAAAAGCTAGAGCTCTTTTACAGTCCAAGGTATGAAGATTCCTCTCTGCATTTGATGCATGAGGCCCTGGAAAAAACACAGGTAGGTAGACCGCTTGGTTCAGATGACAAGACGAGACCACTTAGGCATAAAGTGTGGATGAGTCCTAAGGACTACCTTGTCATGATGGAACCTTGTATAAGGTGGATTAGCTACTAGCGCTTGCAACTCACTAATGCGACGTGATGATGTGATTGCATTGAGAAAGATAACCTTCCAAGAAAGGAATTTCAAGGAGGTGGTATCTGAAGGTTCGAAAGGTGGCTTCATGAGCTGCCCGAGAACCAGGTTTAAGTCCCATGCCACCGGTGGTTGCCTAATGGGAGGCTTAGTTAGAAGGCCTCTCATAAATCTTGCTATAAGAGGATGAGAGGAAATAGGCTGTCCATTTAGAGGCTTAAGGGAAGCTGCAATGGCACTCAAATGGACTCTTACTGAATTTGTCTTAAGGCCTGCATTAGATAAATGAAGGAGATACTCCAGCAAAGATTCCAGAGGTATCGCAGGAGGGTTAAGACCCTTTTCCGAACACCAAACGGTAAACCTTTTGCACTTGAAAGCATAAGAGCGTCTAGTGGAAGGTTTTCTGGAGGCATAAAGAACATCTTTCACTTGCTGAGAAAGATTAAGAACTTGGAGATCTAGGCCTTCAGCAACCAAGCCCTGAGATGCAGAGACTGGGGATTGGGATGCCATAACATTCCGTCCTCCTGAGACAGGAGATCTGGAGCAGACCCTAACTCCAGGGAGGGAGCTTGAGAGAGATGTAGAAGCAGAGGGTACCACACTTGCCATGGCCAATGTGGTGCTATGAGAATCATATGGCCTCTGTCTCTCTGAAGCTTGAACAGGGTTTTGGGGATTAGGGGAATGGGTGGAAAGGCATACAGGAAGTCTTGACCCCAGTAAAGGAGGAAAGCATCCCTGGCCTGAGCCCCCTGAGCCGGAGTTCTGGAACAGAACCGGGGAAGTTTGGCATTCCACGGACTTGCAAAGAGGTCTATGTCCGGGGTTCCCCAAAGTTGAAATATCCGGGTCACCTGGTCTCCATGCAGAGACCACTCGTGTGGAAGCAGAACTCGAATGAGTCTGTCCGCCCAAGAGTTTTGAATGCCTGGAAGATACACTGCCAGAAGATGAATCTGATGCTCTCTGGCGAGGGCCCATAGTCGCAAAGCTTCGTTGCAAAGCGACAGAGAGCCCGTTCCCCCTTGCTTGTTCACATAGAACATGGCTACTTGATTGTCTGTATGAATGAGGACTGTCTTGTAGCTGAGCAGGGAGTGGAACACTCGCAGAGCAAGAAAGATTGCTCTGAGTTCCAAGAGATTGATATGTAGACAACTCTCTTGTGGAGACCAGGTGCCCTGGGTGGAGAAGTCTTGCAGATGAGCTCCCCAACCCATTGGAGAAGCATCTGTTGTGAGAGTTGCTTGGGGTAAGGGTTGCTGAAAGGGGGACCCCAGCAACAGGTTTTGAGTGGACTTCCACCACTGGAGGGACAAAATGAGGCGACTTGTGTTTGCTATTTTGTCTGACAGGCACCCTGATGCCTGGGTCCATTGGGTGGATAAAGTCCACTGAGCTGCCCTCATGTGGAGGCGAGCATATTGAACCACATGCACGGTGGATGCCATGTGGCCTAGTAGTTGCAACATTTCTCGAGCAGTTAGATGAGGCTTTAGCACTGCTTGAGAAGCTAACTGCACCAAGCGGAGGCAACGGGCCTGGGGGAGATAGGCCCTTGCCCTTGTGGTATCCAGGAAAGCTCCTATGAACTCTAAAGACTGAGTGGGAGTTAGACTGGATTTTGGGATGTTTATTACCAGCCATAAATACTGAAGGATACGCATTGTGCAGGATAGAGAAGTCCTGGCCTCTCACTGTGTTGGAGCTCGAATGAGCCAGTCGTCCAAGTAAGGGAAGACAAATATCCCTAGAGTGCGGAGAAATGCTGCTACAACAGCCATGCATTTCGTGAACACCCTTGGTGCCGAGGCCAGGCCAAAAGGAAACACCCTGTATTGGTAGTGCTTTCCTTGAAAAAGGAACTGAAGGAACCTTCTGCGGGTTGGATGGATGAGGACATGGGTGTACGCATCCTTGAGATCTAGAGAACAAAGCCAATACTGACTCTGAAGGTATGGTAGCAGAGCTCCGAGAGAAACCATCTTGAATTTCTCCTTGACAAGGAATTTGTTCAATTCTCTGAGATCTAAAATAGGCCTGTAACCCCCTGTTTTCTTTGGAATAAGAAAATAAGGGGAATAGAACCCTGTGCCCTGTTGATGAAGGGGTACTTCATCTATTGCCCCTTGGGCAAGAAGGATAGCCACCTCCTGACCTAACAGGTTGATGAGAGAGGTCGGAGAATTGAACTGCTTCACTATTGTGTGAGGGGGCATGCTTGAAAAATGAAGCTTGTACCCCTCCTTTATGATGGAGAGTGTCCAATGCTCTGCTGTTATTTGCCCCCATCTGGGGGCAAAATGACATAACCTTCCTGGAATGGTGGAAGGTTCTGGTCCCTCCAGAACCAGAAAGGCTAAGTTCTCTAGCTGAAAGTCAAAGGCCCTGAGGAGGCTGAGGCTGCTGGGCCGGAGGAGGCCTAGCAGCCTTTGCTTTCTTCTGTTTGGGTGGTTGCTGACATTTCCTTGAAAGCTGACCTGCAGAAGATGCCTGATGAACATAAGCAGGATAAAATCTTTTCTTTTTAGAAATAGATGGTTTTTTGAACAATTTCTTTCTAACAGGATCAGCAGTGGACTTGGATAGTCTATCCAAGGTGGAATTTTCAGCATCCATTTCATTGACTTTTTCCTGCCAATCTTTACCAAACAGGTTCTCACCAGTACAAGGGATATTTCCCAATTTGTCTTGTACCCAGAGCTCTAGATCAGATGCCTGGAGCCAAGCAATTCTACGTGCACCTATGGCGATGGCCGAGGTTCTGCTTATACACTCAAAGCAGTCAAAGGCTGCACGGTTGGAAAATTTAGAAACATCTTGGGCATGTTTGACCCAAGTGAGAAAGTCCTGTCTTTTATCCTCAGAAATGAAAGGACTTAAAGTCTGTAAATTATCTGTGACCTCCTTTAGGAACATACCCATGTAGAGACTATAGGAACTGATCCTGGCAGAAAGCATGGAAGCTTGGAAGACTCTACATCCAAAAGCATCCAGGGTTCTGCACTCACGTCCTGGAGGATTAGAGGCATGCCTTTTTGCACTTCTGATCCTTCTCATAGCTGACTCCACCACAATAGAGTGGTGAGGAAGCTGAGGCTTATGGAATCCATGACAAGGAGGGACTCGATACATAGTATCCAATCTACGAGAATGAGGAGAGGTGGTAAGAGGTGTTTCCCACATCCTCAACATGAGATTATATAAAATCTCATGAATGGGCAAGGTAGCTGCCTCCTTAGGAGTTTTGGGATATTGTAGAATTTCCAACTCCTTGGCCCTTGGCTCTGTTTCAGGGGCCACAGTAATGGACAGGCCCCGAGCCACTTCCCTGATGAAGTCTTGGAAGGACATATCCTCTGGAGGAGACATCCTGCATTTAGTGGAGGAGGACTCCTCTGGAAGAAGCATCGCTGCATCGACAGAACTTTCAGAATCCTCAGATTCTTCTGAGGACTCGAAGTATCGTCTGTCCGGATGCTCTTGCAGAGCCCGATACCCGTACCGACCAAGGTCGGTACCGGGAATAACCGGTACCGGAGAATCGGTACCAGAGGGCATCGGAGGACAGGGTACCGACAGAGCAGACACCGATGCCGATGTCGATGCTATCGGTACCGATACCGATGCCGGTGCCAGTGCCGGTACTGGTGGAGTTGTCTGTCGCGGTACCAAGGGCGTCAATGTCACAAGGAGAGCCGCCAGACTGCGTTCCATAGCCAGAACTCTCTGGTCTGTCGACGCTGCCAATGCCTGGATGTCGGTACCGGAGGAGACCGCCGGTACCCCAGAGCATGGCACCGGGAGATCTGTTGAGGCCGAGTCATCGAGAACATCCTGGAACCCCGATAATGCTTTGGAAGCCGAAGCCTTCCGCCGGGGTAATTTTGCCGGTGCAGAATCCTCGAGGGCAACGCCAGAGGCATCTCAATGCTTAGAAGGAGATCTACCCTTCGAGGACCGGCTGGATTTATGTTTAGTTACATGAGATCCAGGGGAGGAAGAAGAAGAAGCCCTGGAAGACGTCGATGCCACCGAAGCTGCATCAGAGGGAAACAGGGTACTGAGCTTGGCCACTCGGTTCTGCCGACTTCTTTTAGACATCATGGCACAGGACACACAATCCGTGATGGAGTGGTCAGGACCTAAACATTTTAAACACCATTCATGGGTGTTGGTGATGGAAATGGTACCGCCACACTTGGTGCACTTTTTAAAACCTGAGGCAGGTTTTTCCATGTTAAGGAAACATTTTTGGGCCTAAGGCCCAAAAAGGCGCATGCACCTGAAGAAGAGGAATAAGAAGATTTTTTTTTTTACAGAAATAAGAAAAGAAAAACCGGCGGTACCGGTAGAGCGTCAAAGAAGGCAGACGCGACCACAAAAAGAAAGAAAGAAAAAAGGAATTCTTCTGCGGTGACAGGAACACGACCTGCTGACTCCACGGAAAAAGAAGAACTGGAGAGAGGCAGTTGGGAAAGGCGGGAAGACAGCACGCAGGCGCTGTGGGATGCTCCCAAAAGCTTTCTGATTGGATGCTGGGGAGCGTTCCCGCACAGGCTCCGTCGGTACCGACGATACCCATATGTGATGACTACATTCCTGCTTGTTCCTGGAGATTAGCATTTTTGAAAGCAGAAATAGTTCCTAGTAACGGCAATTTCTGTATTAAAAATTTGCATGTATTTGTTTCTCTATGGCTAAGGGCAGACATGTTCCCGAGGGGCTCAAGGTCCACTCAACAATAGCCCAGGCTTCATCTTGGGCAGAGCAAGGGTGTTAAAGGGTGCCATGGCCTCCTCCCACCCAAACTAATTTTGCTATGGTACATCCCACTTGACTGGTCTGCTAAAGATGAAAAGTAAGAAAGAAAAATTATGCTTTCCTGATTGTTTGTTTTCCCTTAGTCCTTCCAGACCAGCCCAGGAACCCACACACAAAGGCATAACAGTAAAACAAACAAAGCCAGGGAAGGATGGGTTACTGAATAAGCTAGCTTAAAGTGGATGCCTGGGGTACATAGAAAGAAGCTATAATCTGGAACGAATCACTGGGAGGAGGCTGGGGAAGCATAAAAGAAGAAAAGAGAAGGTGATGAGAAGATGTTAGCACCGCTACAGAGGAGAGCGCATTAAGCCCATGCCCCGAATCCCCTGGACGATGCTGCACCTATTAGCTGAGAGCAGAGAAGCTGCTGCTGGAATCTGTCCTGCTACCTTTGTGTTTGTGCCACCACAGTAAATTTCACATCAAAGCCAATTCCTTGATGCTTACTTCTCAGCATGCAAGATCAGTACACAAAAGGTATCTTACCTGAGTTTTGAAGAAGTTTGCTACATCAGTGCAGAACGCCCCTAGATAAGGGGGTCTTTAGCAGGGGAGGGACATGGCCATGTGGAGAAGTGCCAGCAGGGATTGGCAGGCTCCAGTGACTGAAGAACAGGGAGAAAAAATCTCCAGCGTAGCTGAAGACTAAAGAGCTGCTTTTCAAGCTTCCCTCCAACTGTGCAGTCAGCAGACCCTAGTGAGCGTGATCATAGAGCTGAGTGATTGCAGGAAGCAGCATTGGGAAAGAGAGAGAGCGTGGGATGTGGGCAAGTGTTGAGGGGAAGAGCGAGTGGATGAGTGAGGAGGGGGAAATAGAGTGAGTGAAGGATGAATGAAGGAAAGAGTGTTGGAGCAGAGTCGGGAGAAAGATCAAGTAGAGGTTTGGGAAATGGAAGTGACCGAAACAGCAGACCAAGAGACTATCGGACTCCAGGAGGGACCACTGGGTTAGGTGGAGTGTGGAGGGCGCATGAATGTGGGATATCCTATAACCTTCCCAGATAGACAAAGATGACACATGCACACACCATGCCCTGCATACCTTTTACCTCTCCCCCAATCTCTGCAAACTCTGCCACACACACCTACTGTACCCTACACCTCCCAGCCCCTACTACTACTACTACTACTACTATTTAGCACTTATATAACGCCGAGCATGCAGCACTATACAGGCATGACATACCTGTAAGAGATATGCATACAAAAGACAGTCCCTGCTTGTCAGAGTCGTGCTCATCCGAGCTTACAATCTAATACAACAATACAAACCGATAGTCAATTCGGTACGAAGCATAATAAGGTCAGTGTAATTCGGTCATGAGAAAATTAGCCGGAATCAGGTTAGGATAAGGATAGAAGTCAGGATCTGAAGGCAACAGTGAAGAGGTGGGTCTTCAACTTGGATTTGAAGAGGGCCAGTGAGGGTGCCTGGCGTATAGACACAGGTAGGTGGTTCCAGGCTTAGGGTGCAGCAAGGTGAAAGGAGCGAAGCTGTGAGTTAGCTGTGTGAGTGAAGGGCCTAGATAGAAGTAATTTGTTAGTGGAGCGAAGTTCCCGAGAGGGGATGTAGGGAGAGATAAGGGATGAGAGGTATTGAGGGGCCACAGAGTGGATGCATTTCTAGGTCAGTATGAGAAGTTTGAACTGTATGCGGAATTGGATGGGGAGCCAGTGAAGTGACTTGAGAAGGGGAGTAATGTGGGCATGGCGAGACTGGCGGAATATTAGTCGAGCAGCATAATTCCCCCCTCTTCACATACACAGCCACCCATCCATGAAGACCTTCAGTGCGTATATGTGCAGATCATGGAGTCATAAAGTGCTCTTGAAATAGACATAAACATTTCAATGAAGAATGCTTTGGTGTATGTTGTGTATTCTACTATTTGAATAATTGAAGGAAATTTGGAAAATATTACATTGGTTATAATTAATGTTCCCTTTAAAGAGGTGCTGCCAAGTCATCATCTTGTGATCTGCTTGAGCCGAATGCAGTGCTGTCATTGCAGTGTTCCCGCTGCCGCCACCCCTGAATTCGCCCTCCCACACCTGAAAGCTGCAGCTATCTGCTGCCATCGCTGAGCTCATTTCCAACCCCCCCCCCCCCCCCCATGTACTGTCACAGAAGAGCTACTGAGTCCCAGAGAGAGAGGTGCAGAGGGCTACAGGATGTAGGAGAAATACTCTTCTGCCTGGTAGGAATAGTAGATGTTATGTTGAGGCTGCAGAGCTCCCCATCATTGTACCTGGAACAAGTCTTCAGGCTGTGTGCTTTTTAATAAAATTCAGATTTATTTGGTGAAATTCTCAGAAGTTAAAAGTGTGTGTAGAAAAAACCCCAAACTGAATTCTAGTGCTTCAAAGAAGGCAAAACGATTCAAGGAAAATTAGAATAAATGAGTTCCTTTAAATCACAATGCTGTTGAAAGCCCACTTTAAACAAACAGCACTCCACTTACGATTGAGCTAACGCCCTCCTAATATCTTCATTGCCTCATTGACTGGTTTCTCTCCTCGTCACATGGGTCCTGGGCTGCGCTTCCCAGAATCCTTCCCTCACAACTACAGTTTCCAAACCCCTTTAAAGTACTCGAGCTAAATACTTGCCATGTGCATGTACTCTGGATCTTTACCAAAACTCCTAAAAACCTGTCTTCTCCAAAAAATGTACCTTCCCTGGTAGTAGGTTCTCTTAGCCCCTTTTTATTCTTATAGCTATTCCCTGAAATGTATTCCACCGTAATTTCAGCAGTTCAGAACCTCTGTCTCTTTCAGCCCTTGAGCAGAAAAGTTATTTATGACTGTTTATTATTGTTCATTATAATTGGCCTTGTATTATTCTGTAACGGATGCTTTCTCTGGTATCTTGTAGAACTGCAGGCTATATACTAAACAGGTCATTTTGGGCTGGGGCAGAATGAAGAATGCTAAAACTGTTTTTTGTAATGTACCTTATATATAAAATTGCAATCCCTATAAATGATAGCTGAAATTTTCTTTAGAGAGTGGATACAAGCAGTTGAAATCAGTCCTATAGTTTTGCTCTAAGCAACAAGAAGCAAGCCCTTTTCTGTGACAATGACATGTTAAAAGTGTGTGATAGTAAGCGGACAGATTTTTGTGCTGCTGGGTGGATACTGGAAATGGTCTATTTATTTTTCCTTTATTGAGTGCTTGCATCCAGGCAAGGCAGCCAGTGCATCGGCTTGGAAAACAACTGAAACAAGAGTTTCAAATCATTGCCATTATACTGCTTCATTTTGTGAGCTCTCTTGCTTTGGTATGCACCAGTTCCTTCTCTTTAGAATGCTCTCACGTGCCTAGAAAGCTTTCAGTTGTAAGAGAACCCTACACTTTCTGCAACTAGATGTTTGCGAATGCAGCATCGTTCCAAAGGTTAAAGGGAGGCCGTGCCGTTGTTTTATGTGCATTTATAGGAACTGCCTAACATGCTACAGTACATTAATCTCCATAATTTTTGATCTGAAAGAAGTGTTGATGTGCTAAATGGATGCTGTTTTCCTTCAGTGGAAAACCTCTTAGGACATTGGATCTATTTCAAAAAAAGAATTTAAAATGTGCACATTAAGAGTCTTAGGGCCCCTTTTACTAAAGTGCGCTGAAAGTTTGCAGTTCCGCACGTCAATGGAATTGAGCTTTGGCAGGGCCGGATTTACCTTGAGTGAGGCCCTACGCCAACAAAAATTGTGGGCCCCCAGAAAAAATAAAAACGAGATCAACTTACCAAAACAGAAATGGCAATAGATGTATAGAATTGCCTGACATAAAGAGGCAATAGGGACAAAATCAGCATCGGAATTCAAGAAATACATTAAAAAAGACATATTCCAGTTAATAAATTCAAAATAAAAAGTATTTTTCTACCTTCTGTTTGGGCATTTTTTCAGTTGCAATTGCTCCAGTCACTTTCTTCTGGTTTCTTCGTGTCTTCTGCGAGCTATCCATTTGTCCTTTCTTCTCTTTTAGATGTTTTCCAATCTCTCTATTTCTGCTTTAACATACTGATTGTTTCCCTTTTGCTCTTTCCCCCAATTCTTTCCTTATTCCTTTATCATCCATTTAAATTTCACCCTTCCATTTTCAAGCCCCTCTTACTCTCCCAATACCCAGCCCATCATAGACTTTTCTTCCACACAAAATATTTTTCCCCTCTCCATTCTCATTCCCCATCCATTCTAGTCCTCCCCCAAAATCAGTTCCCTTATAGTTCTAGACCCACCCAGCATCCACTCCCTTCTAGTCCCATTCTCCCATGCCCCACATCAGCCCATTTCCAGTCCTATTCTAGCTCTTCATCAGCCCATTTCCAGTGCTAGCCTTCACATCACAGGCCATTTCCAGTCCTAGCCCCCCCCCATCACAGCCTATTTCCAGTCCTAGCCCCCACATCACATCCCATTTGCAGTCCGAGTCCCCCTGCACCATCACAGCCCATTTGCAGTCCTAGTTCCCCCCCCCCCACCATCACAGCCCATTTGCAGTCCAAGTTACCCTCCCCCCCATAGCCCTTTTCCGGTCCAGGTCCCCCCCCCCCATCACAACCCATTTCCAGTCCAAGTCCCCCCCCCCCCCATAGCCCTTTTCCGGTCCAGGTCCTCCCCCCATCACAACCCATTTCCAGTCCAAGTCCCCCCCCCCCATAGCCCTTTTACAGTTCAGGTTCCCCCTCCCCCATATCACAGCCCATTTCTTTCCAGTCAGTCCAAGTCCCCCCCCCCCTAGCCCTTTTCCGGTCCAGGTCCCCCCCCCCAATCACAGCCCATGCAGTCCTTGGCCCCCCCGACCAGCACTGCCTTTAACCTTTCCCAGCAATCGCAGCTTTACAGATACAGCCGCCAGCGTGAAGGAAAAGGCTCTTCACGCTGGCGGCTGTACAGAGGGAGCCGGGGCCTCGCGCGAGCTTACCCTGCTCCCTCTGAAGCCCTGCGGTATGTGGGCCGGCCCCGGGTGGGCCCTTGCCAGCTGTGGGCCCTATGCCATGGCGTACAGGTAAATCTGGCCCTGAGCTTTGGAGAACATGTTGGGAGGAGGTGATCCATACTTTACTTTTCTGGGGTTCAAAACCACACATACACACAGAGATAAAGATATACTCACACAAGCCCAGACATACATATACAATCAGAGAAACACTGACCCGGACACACACAGACATGCACTGTTGTATGCAAAAGTTAGTCGTGCCTGGTTAGATTGTATGTTTCAATGAATTCCTAAGTAAATGGAAGCTGACAAGTAAGTAGTGCTCAACCAACGTAATGACTTAAAAACTAAAACTCAAAGCTTAAAATCCAGATGCCTGAAAAAAGGAAGAAAATGCACCTCACAGAACAAAAGGGCAACATAGTCACAGAATTCCTAGCCACTATTAACAATCGGTCGACTGCATTCTGCAAAGTATTTTCAGGGCCTTTAGAAAAAGGTCAGGAAAGAGGGGGAGTTACAGTAGTCTTACTTATTTATAAATGCTACATGCAGCAGTAAGGCAAATCAGTCTTTATTTTAAAAAATGAGGGAGGCATGTGGAGGAAGAAGGGGGAAAGAATACCAAAAGAAGGAATAGAAGGACTCTTAGCTGGTGATGGGAAATCTTTGGAAGCCATTATTTCTACCAAAACATTTGCACCTTCCATATTCACTATTTGTCTTTTTTTTATCTGTAAGAAAACTGAAAATTAACAGAAATTGTGCCTTAAAATGTGAAGAAAGAGGTCATGTTTAATTTTGTTCCATGTATGTCTGCTTCTGTTCACTTAGGAATTCATTGAAACATACATACTGATGAGGGATGCCTAAACTTTTGCATACAGCTGTATACACAGAGATACATGAACACACATATGCATATACAAATACAAGCACACAGACACATAAATACATACATGCATGCACATTCATACCCACACACAGATAGAAATGCACACATGCAGACAGGTATACTGATGCACGGATTCGTATACAGAGGAGTTAGAAGCTTTTCCATGAGGCACATTCTGCATCTTTTGCAACCCTTTCGGATGTGTATTGCATTTTCTTTGTTGTAAATTCTACTGTGAAATAAAGTGCAGAACTCTATACCTTTCTTACTGATTGAGTCCCCATGAGTCTGCCAGAAGTCTTAGATCCTGGCAGCAAGCTTTGCTAAGTATTCCATACAAGGAATAGAGCATTTAAGATACAAGCTCCCAATCTGTAGAATGAACTTCCTGTAGATAATCACCAGGAGCTGGCTTGTCTATGCTTTCAGACGCTTGTGGAAACCTGGCTATTTAGCAGTGCTTTTAGAGATTTTACTCATTTTAAAGTGCTCATAGATTTCTTGATGAAATGTTTACCTACTATGTATTTTATATATGGTTATGGTTATGGTTGTCTTCATTTGATATACCACAAAAACTGAAGATAAGCTATGAGGTTTACAAAAATACTAAAAATAAAAGCAAAGAAAGGAACTCCATTGCATATAATAGGAAAGATAAAAGGAGTAGCCTAATAGCAAAGTACAAATAAAGGGGAGGAAGGGAAGGGAAGGGTGAGCAATTGGATCTGCTAGTCCCAACATTCAAACAGCTATTCCTATTAGAATGAAGACATGAGACCGAAGACATTCTCCAAAAGAAACATTTTAAGTGCCTTCTTAAAGCATTTGAAATTATGCTCGATCCGAATAGAGGTGGGCAAACAGTTCCAAAGTGCAGGTGCCGCGGGAAAGAAGGTGGTCTTTTAAATACTTCCAGATTTGATCATGGCTAGGGAGGGAAAAGGAGCGAAGTGCTGTAGCTGGGGCATGCAAATGACCAACAAGGATAACTAGTCCATGGCTGCGTTGCAAATGGCTTTATGAACAACTTAAATTGAATACGTGAAGTGACTGGCAGTCAGCGGTGCTGCATAAGCAATGGGGTTGCATGGTCAAATCTGCAGGCTTGGTTGAGAGTACAAACAGCTGTATTTTGGAGAGTCTGGAGACGTTTGAGTTGATATTGGGGAAGACCAAGATAAAATATATTACAGTAGTCCAACCTGGACAAAACTGTATGCAGTAAAACGGTAATTTGAGCCAGTTTGTCCAAGAAAGGTTGGACAGAACGGAAATGGCGCAAGGCCAAAAATGATGATTTAGCAATACTGGCCATTTGGGGGGAAAAGGATAATTCTGAATCAAGTATAATACCTAGGTAGCGTTTGGATAAATGGATCTACAGCGGCACGCCCTTAAGACGAGAGACGCCGAGGGGCGAGTAAGGAACCCTGTGAACCAGATTGCTGAGGATTTTGATGGTTTAAATTTCACTGGGTTCTCTTGCAGCCAGACTGAGATGTTAACCAAACAAGAATTAATGACGGTTAGATCCAGAGAGTTATCACATAAACATAAGTGGATTTGCCCCGGCTTTGAATCAGAATGATGAGGGGACTGAGGTAGACATTAAAAAGGAGTGGTGAAATTGTTGATTTCTGTGGGACACAACAGCTTACATTGGTTTTATTATACTCTGCCCTGAGTTAATTTGGAAAGGGTGGCAAATCAAGTGTGAGGAATAAAGGCATAATTTTAAAACACATGCACAGTTGTCCTTATTGCTCTTATGATTTAACTTTTAACTCGCCTGCCTTATAGCAAGGATGCACCACTGGTACCTGTTTATAAAAGAGAAGAAAAAAAAGACCTTGGAGAAGAGAACGGAGCATTACATTTTAATCAATATGTGGTGATACTACAGATGCTAAAACATTGGTAGCTTGTGTTAACGTTTTGTGTTGTTGTTTGTGACTCAAAAATGGCATTGTCGCTTCTTTAAATTATAGCTTGTTTTCAAAGACAAGATGCACAGAGTAGCAGGTGCACCTACTCTTGCCATCTTACTGGGCAGACAAGATGGACCATACTGGTCTTTATCTGCCGTCATTTACTATGTTACTATGTTACATAAATGATTCCACTGCTAGACACAGGTGATTTCTTTTGAAAGGTAAACTAATGGCTCAAGATAAGCTGGTGAAAATAGGAATTTAGAAGGTGGCAGATTCATATAAAAACATATTTTCAACATTTCTCCCATTTTATGCTTGTGGAAAAAAGAGATCATCTAATATTTACATTAGAATGATAAAGCATGGCCGGCGATTGATTGTAACTTGTATTGAATTTGAGTATACTGTTAAGAGTTTGGGTAGCATTGATTAAAACTGATGAAGGGGGGGGAGGAGAAAAGAGATAGAGTTACATATTTGGCCAACTGAAGGTAAATGAAAGGTCAATAAAATGCTTTATCTTTGCTATAATTTAGAGCAGGGGTCATGCGGCCCGCGAGAGAACTTTGTGCGGCCCGCGATGCAGAGGAAAGAAAAAAAAAACCCAAACAAACCCCTGGCTTCTGCTGCTGCCGCCGCCGTGGCAGCGGCAGAATCAACTGTCCCGCGGCCCCTTCCCGTCTGCCCGGCAAAGCATCTTTAACATCTTGTCAGCTCCATCAGCGGCAGCTTTCAGGGCCGCGAAGGGAGTAGTATTTCCCTCTCGCGGCTCAGTGCGGCCAATCGGAAGCAATCTGGGTTGTGATCCAACGGTGGTGTCTGTGTCATGGCTAGGCGAGCGGGGTCTGCGATGGACGCAGTTGCTGCCTTTGCTTCATCATCATCGGTGACATCTGCCACAGCCAGAGATGGTGTTGGTGCACTTGGGGGGCAATGACTTGACTTCCTGGACTTGCAAGCAGCTTATTAACGCGGCGAAGAGGGATCTGGCAGTGGTGCTGCAGTGGTTCGCTGGAGGGGTGTTGATCTGGTCAGACATTATACCTAGACCGGCTTGCTGGGGGCAGCGTAGGTGGTCGAGAGGCCTGACAAAGATTAACAGGCAAATTGGGTGGTGGGTGTGTGAGTTAGGGGGTTATCAGGTGCAGCATTCTTGGGTAGAAGTGCTGGGCTTCATAGGAGCGATGGGGTGCATCTCTCTCCAGTTGGAATGGACTTACTTTTGAATGACTGGCAGGAAGCGGTTGAGCGGGTGCTGCAGGATCGCTTGCACTGGTCGCAGCTTGAGATGGGGGGGGGGGGGTTCGGCACAGACTGAGCAGAAGCTCTGTGCCAGTGGCGGGATCCTGGAGGTTTCCGGGGTCCGGAGCCTTAGGCCACTTGGGACGAGGGCGGGGTGCCCACGACCCGGAGAAACCCTGGTGGACTTGTGCTACTGATATGGCAAAGTCGGAAAGGGGGATAGGAGCTTTGCCGGAGGCTTGACCACGGCAGGTGCGGAAGTGAGGTCACCTTGCTAATCGTACGGCTGGTGACGGATCCTTCTGCGGGGTGGGAGGGGGTTAAGGGGTGTTGATCATTGTTATGAGTGTCAATTGTTGAAGTTATTTAATAAAGCTGCGACCAGTTGCTTCCAAGTACAGTGTCTGTTGAGTTTGTTGGGGAGCCAGGTTGGTGGTGGGGGTATGTAATTGGGGGGTGGGGGGTGGCTCATGATAAAGAGTCTGTAAGATACAACTCCACAACAATAATCCGTTCCTTCAGTTTATGCGCTCCTAAACTTTGGAACACTCTACCACCACACATTAGGGCCATCTCTGATCTCTTCCAGTTCAAGAAGACCTTGAAACATCACCTTTTCATCAAATACTTCCCAGAGAACATAGTAACACAGGCTCACTCAAATAGCAACAATCCCGTGCTTACCACATAACCTCTGTCAACCCAACAACACTTCACACCGCTCTCTCATATTAACAAGGCTCTTTTATACAACATGTCTTCTAAATGTAAATAGTTACTCTGACTATTATTTGTTGTAAATAATTGCCCTGGTTACCCAAGTTATTGTTCCTGTTCGATGTAAAAACAGATAACTGTATTTTGTCTGATGTTTTCTTGTTCTATGTAAACCGCGCTGATTATGAATAGTGCGGTATATAAAAAATGTTAAATAAATAAATAAATAAATAAAATAAATAAATAAAGGGGGCTACCCGGTTACTTACAAGGGAAATCCACGTTGCTAACAAAAAATCTAGATGTTGGCATTTACACCGGCCCCTAGTTCCTTCTTGTCTTCTTGAAGAGGCCAGCTCTATATGCTGAGGCCTGGTCCCCAATCACCCTGACATCATCCCTCTCAACCCCCCACAAGGCATCTTTTCCTCCTGATCTCTCCCCAAGTCAAGCTATCCCCCATACCCCCTAGTTGCCCAATGCCCCCAGCATAATGACTCCCCAGCTGACCCCCCATTCCTTACCTTCAGTCCCATCCCCAGCCTTACTGAGCTCCTCTTTTGGTAATGTTCATTACATCATCATCATGTCCCAAGTTTGTCTGATGGCAGAGTATTATCCCTCCCCCACACCATCATCATGACAGATAATTGACAGAAAATGGCATACGTTTTACTGGTGTTTATGGTTTTATGGCTTGGGCATGTGATGTGTTTTTATAGCTATAGAAATTTAGCTGTGTTTCTTATTTTCCTACAGAATTATGTGTATTTTTGGTGCTTCAGTGAGTAGGGATTTATTTTGGGATAATGGACACAGGATGGAAGGTTCACAGCTGTTGGTTAGAGCTGAGGTTTCTACATACAGGTAGTGCCCGCCAAATGGGAATTGCCATTTTAACATCATTCAAGAAAGCTTCCTTTACCCCGAGATCCTCACACAACAATCTGTTTACTGGCTGGATACTACTCTATGCCTCTGAGATTCAGGTTGCCATTCTGTACAGAAAAATCCTTTCCATGGAGATCACTCAGCAAATAAAGTTCACTTTACTTATGAGGGATTGAATGTATGTGGAGGATACCTTCTTGGTGGTTCTTGTCTGTGCATGAATACTTTCAGATTTTGTCACTGAGTAGTTTGTCACTGTCTTCTCTGAGGCCAACTTTGTGGTTAGGCTATTATTCTGGAAGGCCCCTCAACCTGACAGTGAAACAATGGTACATCAAGCGGCCACCCTAAAGCAAGCCAGATAAGACTGCAGGGATTTGAGGTGAATAAACACAAAATTGTTTTCATGACCCTGTATTTGACCCAATGTACGAATGAACTGAATATCTTAAAAGGTGAAATGAAATTGAGCAGTTCATTGCATTTATTTGTCAAAATAAAAGTGTTCCTAAAATGCAAAATTCAATAGCAGGAATCTGAATGAACAGGAAGTTACTGGGTCTATTCCAATTGCTCCCATGTGAACTTGCCAAATCACTTGCTGTAGCTTACCAAAACATACATCCACTCTGATGCCCAAACGCTCTTAACATGTCTCTCCTGCCATGGGGTTACAGTGATTCTAGAAACTTGACCATAACAGCATGATGCTGTGCTTCAACACAGATCCTTTGTCTTAAACGAGTCGCACTTGAAGCAGGGCCCGTCGGCCCGAAACACGTGTGTCTGCGGTAGACGATAGCAGCGGATTCTGGACTTTGAAGCTAAGTTTTAGCTATCTCTAAATGTGTTTGTTCACATCATCACACTGATTGATTAATTAAAAGGGGAGTTCAAGCGTATTTATTCTCCCCTGTCGAGCGGGACCTGACAAAAAAGAAAAAAGAATTAAGATGATAAAATAATATACATGCCTGCATCACAGACAATCTTTATTGTTTCTATTTGGTGGTAGTGGTTGTTCTGTTGGTTTTTTTGGGGGTTTTGTTTGTGCTTCAACATCAGTCATTCGCCTGGACAGTTTGCTGAAGAATTTGTTGCTTAAATCAAGCATGCTTTTAGGAGGGCTACTTTTACAAGAGGGGAGTTAGGAGAAGCAAGAGGGCATGATACATTGTCACACTTTTTTTCCCCTCCAATCCAGAACAACACCCAAACATCCCGTGCTCCCTGGCACACCATCATCCCCTAACAGAAACCTTCATGCTAAGGGATCCGTTTACATAAAAGCCACTGGGAAACATGTAGCTGTAGGAGCAGGAATGGATTGGGAGAGGGGCACCATATTAATGCCAGTCCTCATCCACCCCATCCCCTAGCTGTTAGTTTAGATCATAAGCTTGGATTTTAACGACAAACAAGTATATACTTCCTTAAAAAAAACTGTAATGTATTTGATGCTGTACTAATGGTTGCTATTGCTAAATTTAAACTTTTTATCAAAGTTTTTTTTGTTTAATTGAAAAAGTCTCAGGCCAGAATGCTAGTTTGCCTATGATCAAGCATAAGAGCTGAAATGAGCTGAACTGAAGACAGTCCCTTCTTGTTCTTTAGGTAGAGATTCAGAACCTGGACAAAATGGAGTTTGGTTGAAAAGAGGCATTAACATCCTGCTGCCTGCCCCATTGAAGGCAGAATTAAATCTGAACCAGTCAAAGCAGTGGGACAAAAGCTTCTGCTAGAAATAAAATAAATCCATTACAGGTTTTGTAGATTTAGAGCTACAAAAATAATAGACTTGATTGTTCTATTACGACTACTACTTTTTATCATTTGTATAGCACTGCTTTCTCTAGGAAGTTAGTACAATGCAAATAGTTAATGGGATAATTCTGTTAGTGAACCTTTTATCAAAAATATCAGTGAGCAGTACTGTTTCAAAATCTAATAGCTTTTAGTGTTTTGGCCAGAAACACAAGTATAGATTCTCCCTTTCAGAGAACTGTAATTGATGAAGAGGCAAGCTAGTTTTTCTTCTACTGTTTTTGCGTTTCCCTTCTGTTTGATAGTATTATTGAAAAATAGTTCTTTGTTATATCAGGCTTTAAAAAATTCTGAGTATGATAGTCGCAACTGCCAAATCATATTTGATAAGGAATGAATTGACACTATTTTTGAAATAAAGTTTATCAGAGTAGGCAAGGCACTTACTTCTAAATTTTTAGACTGAAATATGTGTTTGAAATATTAAAATAATCTAGCCCGTTGACCTCCAGGGAAGTTAGATACATCTTTGGAAATGAAATGCTTTTCTCCATTCTTCATTTCATAGCAAACAAAGTATTTTTAAAAAATATTGTTAGCCAGTGATCTGCTGAAAAGACCTCCGCCCTTCTGTTAACGCAGTACTTTTATCCGGTAATCACAGCCTGCGGGAGACAAAATAATTCATCTGGAAAACGAGATTAATTCATTTAAGGTAGGCAGTGATCACAGGGAGAAACACACTGGTGTTATCTGTCTGAAGGAAAGCACACAGATTTGAGGGCCATTCCGGTTCAGAGGGTCCATGTAGCAGGCCCAGCTTGTTGAAAGTAATTGGGCCCTGTCAGAGAACGCCTTTGTGAGATATGGGTATTACAATGGAATTCTATTAATCTGTGACAAATTCCCTCTCATCTGATAAAGATCCTGTGTACCTCTTTTCTTTATTAGGACACCTTATTAACCACTTTCTTGCCGGGGCTAATGTGCCTGACTCTGCCGTTGAAATACTTGTTGGTAACTGCACTGAGATTTTAAAGTTTCCATCCAAAAATGGTAATGAACTTCGGAACTGCTTAGCATTTTTTAATTACTTAAAAAAAAACCCTGAATTTTCATCTTCTGATTATATAGTATAAGAGCGTATTTAGATTTTCAGCTAGACTAAAACTGGGTCCTAGAAGCACAGGCACCTAAAATGACTTGCTCACTGTCACTCAGAGAGTCAATGGAAGAAAAAAGTCCTGAACTGATGGTTTTGCATAAAATATAATTCAACATTGAAACCATCAATACCCTTCTTTGTCCTCCTTTTACCTTTCTTTTATACCTCACAAGGATAGCAAATATATATTAAATCTTGACTGTTTGCTTAGGAAAAAAAAATATATATCATATGGTCTATCCAGTCTGCCCATCCTTACTAAATACTAAGCTCTACAATCCTCTCCTCTCCCTTAGAGATCCTCTGTGCTTCTTCCATGCTTTTTGCAAATCATATATGGTCCTCATCTCTACCACCTCTGTTGGGAAGCTATTCCATGCATCCACACTCCTGGATTTCAGCTTTCTACCTAAAATCCTAAATTTGGCTTACGAGACTTCT
Source organism: Ichthyophis bannanicus (assembly GCA_033557465.1). NCBI lineage: Eukaryota > Metazoa > Chordata > Amphibia > Gymnophiona > Ichthyophiidae > Ichthyophis > Ichthyophis bannanicus. The sequence goes on along the minus strand of CM066034.1, from coordinate 103,588,386 downwards.
CTCCTGCACTTTCTAATGTCATTCATACCTACATGTACCAAGACAGCCGGCTCCTTCACAGAACTGTCAAGAATGTTATCTAGGTGACCTGTGAATTCCACCACCTTTGTACCAAGCATGCTAGTTGCCAAGTGATCCTCACGTCCACCAGCCACCCAGCTATCTACATGCCTGCAGTGGCCATCATAACCCTTCCCTCCTGGGCAGAAGCCTCTGCATACAGGATTACTTCCTGTTTCAAATGGTGATGCTTTCTAGGGAAGTTTCTCTAAATAGGTTAGTTTTTCTCATACAGTAAAGAAAGGGGCTGTAGGAAAAATGACAATACTACCGGACTTCAGCAAAATCAAAAGTTCAGTAGTCCGTAAACAAAAAATATAAAGTATAAACAAAATCATTTTTTATCTTACTTTAAATGTTCAAAAAGGGCAAAAAACCCAATATGTTAAACAGATTGTATACCTCAACACCCACACTAAAAAACCCTCCCATAGGAGGTAAAAAAATTATTATAAAAGGGAAGAGGATGTCTAAAGCACAAGTGGGTTCCAACCCAATTACTCATATCATTATCGCCATCCAACCTACCCTTTCTAAATTATTTTTTTTTCTATAAATTCTGTTTGTATAACGACTAAGTCATATAATAAAATCACCTCCAAAAATCAATAATAAAGTGATCATTTATCTGAAAAACAGCCAACGAGCCCTAAAAGAATCCCGAATTCTGACCTTGTACAAAGTTTCGCTACATGCTTTGTCAAGGGATTTGAAGCAGGCAAAGTCATTGCTGCTGGGGCCCCAATGCCACTTTGGCCAAACTCAGGCATGATTTATCAAGGTGTGATTGGAAATCCCACTTAATCAGGCCTCTGGCTCCCAGTACAGTGGGAAATATCTCTGTATCTTTCTGCCACATGTTCTTGGTCTCTGACTGCATTTCTTAGTATTTCAGGATTTTCTCCCTGTCTACATGGTTCACAGAATTATCATTTGGAACCGACATCTCTATTATCAATGCTGTTCTGATGTTTTTGTTTTCTGAATGAGAATGTCCCAAATTATCATTCTCCATATTTCTCTTAGGTTCATGATCCCAGTGCTTTTCTAGTATCAATATTGTAGCACTTACATAGTTTCCAGTGGAGAAGTCGTGCCACCTTTTTGTGTCTTTTTATATAGAAATTTTCTGTCAGCTGTACTTCACAACTACTATTACTGAGCTACAACATGAGTAACCATTTCCAGCTCTTTCTTACAGAATCTGCATATGTCTATTTTACTAGTCTTCAGGTGACCTTTCTTCTCCATGGTGGAACAAAGGCTGCCAAAATGCAGGTGGGACTTATTTACTATGTTCTTGAAGGTCTCCTCTATATAGCTCTCTGCCTTAGCTCCTCCAAGTCTGGTAATCTAGCTTCCAGAGATCAAACTCATTGCCTGAGAGTTAAGAGCTCTCTGCACCAAGCACACACAGATGATCTCTCACCTACTGGGAGATAATCGTACATGCGGCAGTTGGTGCAAAAGATAGGTCCATCTTGCCTGCATCTTAATACTGATGAGTTGCAGTTCAGTACCTAGACCTGTGCAAGCGGTGCAGCCGCACAGGGCACAAGGATTAGGCGGCGCATGTCCGGTTTCTGGCCTCCGCTTGCCCCTCCCCCCCGCATTGCCCTGCCGCCGCCGCCACTTTTTTGTTTTCTTGGAGGCGGCAGCAGTAGGCAGGTCGGGTCCCTCCTTTCCTTCTCTGATGTAGGTCACATCAGAGGAGGGAGGGACCAAGTCAGCCATTCAAATGCGGGTCTTTGCAACTCAGCATTTGCGTGTCTGACCTGGTCCCTCCCTTCTCTGACGACCTATGTCAGAGAAGAGAAGGAGGGACCCGACCTGCCTATAAACATGGGTCTGCCTCACTGCTGCTGCTGCTGTCGCCTCTCAGAAAACAAGAGAGTGGTGGCGGCAACAGCGGCAGGGCAACATGAGGCGGGGTGGGTGGGGGCAAGCAACTGGTGGGGGGAGAGGCACGCCAGAACTGGAGATAGCTCAGGGGGGCAATTATGGCTTGGTATGGCCCTGATAAGTTGTTTACTTATTTATTATTTTTTTTTTATTTATGCACATTTTCAAAAAATAAATATCACCATACATAACAGGAAATCTGAAACAAGCCAAAGAAAACAGAGCGCAATCGATACAATCTTCACATAATAGATCACCATATGGGGGATAGAATATAGAAAACTACAGGAAATATTCCAATCAAAGGTTTCCCACAAACTGGAGAAGGCCAAGCACAGCAAAAACAATTGGAACTCGCTACTGTGTTACCCCTACTGTTCCCAAACTGCCCTCTCGAACACACACAAATTCAGGGTCAAAGAACAAATAAACTTTACCCTCAAAAGAAACCACATATTAACAAGGAAATTTTTAGGGCAAACCCAGCCCCAAATACCACCATCCTTGGCTATAAGGCCAGGAAGGCTCTCCTTCAGGCCTGGGTAGACCGAGAAAAATCAGGAAATATTCGCACAACTGACCCCCAAAAAGCTAACATGCATATTATGAAAATATAATTTTAATAGAGTCTTTGTCAGTCTCAAACACAAAGGTAGTCACCAGAGACTACCTCCACGGAGGATTCCAAAAAAGAAGTTAAGTTTAACTGAGTGTGCTACGGGTCTCCTGAGGAAGCAACCTTTCCTGCCACCCCTGGAATTGAGATATAAAAAGCTTTAATCAGAGGGGAAAGGTTATCTGATGGAAAGTTCAACACTTCCTTCAAAGATTTCTGTATCATGTCCACAGGAGTAATCAGTGGGCACTTTAGGGAAATTAAGAAAATGGAAGTTGTTCTTCCTAGACTGATTTTCAAGAAAATCAATCCTCCAGAGCAAGATATCCTTTTCCTTAATTTGTGCCAGCAATAGATCTTTCTGACTCACACTTTGCTGTTCCAACTTCTCAGCTCTCTCTCCCACCTGCTTCGTATGTTGAGACTGACCAGGAAACTCCGCAGTAACAGTTTGTACCTCAGTTTTCAAAGCAGTTAGTGAGGACTCCAGGCATTTCAGGGCTTCCCACAGCATCTGCATTGACACACAAGCAGGTTTTTCCAGCTCACCTGTGCCACTTCCAGAAAGACCCATCACTCACTCCACACTGAACTCCACCAGCGAGGAGGTCTGTGTTGGCTGTCCCGATGGCCTGCGGTTTGCAAAATGCTCTTTGGCACTGCAAAGCCTCTGCAAAGTTCACTTCTGGGGTGTGGGGAACTGTTCTCACTTCGAGGCTCAACAAAGTCCCCTTGGCGCTCCGGTCCAAAACAGAAAATCCTGAACCAGCCACAACTTCTACCGGTCTCAGCTGGGAGAAGCCCGAGCACTCATCCAGTTTAGCCTGCCCCTTCACCAGGCTGCCGACCACGTCAGGACCTTGCCTCAACTTTCCTTTCCTCTTACCCAGCATAGCAATGCCAGGGAGAGGAGCAAAGGAGCAGAAGAGAACAGGCGCTGAGCTCCCTAGTAATCAAACTCAAAACAGAAAGTTTCTTCCTTTTCCTCAAGTTTTAAGACAAGCAGGTAAATATTCACAAGTACAGATTCCTTCCCGATAGTAGCAAGGTTCTGCCTCAGCACGCCTTCAAGGTTAACTCAAGCTGTATCCCAGCCCCATATGGGCTCCTACAGCCTTTCCTCTCTTTCCCCAGACTTCTTCAGGGGCAGAGAGTAAGATACCTGCTGCCATACGAGTGATAAGCAGCCCAATATCTGTGACTCAGCACAATTCACAGGAATCAACTCTGGAGCAGGGACCTAGAATGTTCCTCTTTTACTATCCAGAAGATATATTACTGCTATGCTAGATTTGAAACAGTCTGATAGATCAAACAACCTGAACTGTAGATCAATAGGATTTTTCCCATGCTCCATAAAAAAAGGGAAAATTAACATGATTAGAAACGTCGGGCCCCTTTTACTAATACTTAGCTCGAGCTATCTGCTGCATGACCCATAGCCTATGAGATGTAAAAGTCAATTTAGCCTGGCCATTTTAATTCCTTAGTTCCCAGTTGATCTCTCTCTTCCCCGTCATTCTTTGTGATTAAGGATTACACAGGTACACTACCAAAAAACTGCCTCCAGTTTTGCAACTGATTCCTATAGATTTTGGGGTGCTGAATCCAGGAAAAATAGCCAAAATGTTCCATCACGTCACATTTTCTTGCAAAATTAGATTTCTTACCCATATAAGGAATGTTCACATAATTTCTTTTTAGCCGACTGCAGTTTATTTTCTTGGCCCAAAATGGAGGTTGTAATGGTTAACTAACTAGAAACACTCCCTCATGATATTTTAGAGTGTTTTGTATTCATTTTATACATTAACAGGACAATTGGGAGGCGGGGGGCTAAATCCAGTACTCGCGCTGGCGCATGTTCTTTCCTGTTCGCCTCGCCTCGTTCGCTCGCTCAAACACGGTGGTTGCGACATGAACGTTCCTGTCAAATTTCAGTTTCTTGCAAGTTCATTATTACTTTTTGTTTGTTCAGTCGTAATCCAGCTTTATTCCGAAGTGGTTCACTACAGTTGTAGTTTGCAGTGCTGTGTATTTGTGATGGCTCACAGAGCCAGAGGTTGCGTCAACTCTCCGGACAGTTTTTGTTTTATTTGTGGGGAATATACCGTGAAAAAGCGGCAGAGGAACATTTCTGTATTTATTAAAAAAGTATATTTCGCCTATTTCGGTTTGAAGTTAGGCGATCAAGACAAACCGTGGGCTCCTCACAAAGTGTGCAAGACATGTGAGGAAGATCTACGCTTATGGATGAAAGGTAAAAAACAAGCATTTCGTTTCGGAATACCTATGATGTGGCGTGAACAAAGAGACCACAGCAGTGACTGCTATTTTTGCTCTTGCATTGTGAAGGGATACAACTTAAAAAATAAGAACGTAATAAGTTACCCCAACCTTCCCTCAGCAATTAGGCCTATGCCTCATAGCAACGAAGTACCTGTGCCTGAACCACCAAAATCTTTGGATCATATTTGTGTGGACGGTTCTGATCATGATGAGACTCATCAGATGGCTTTTCCCGATGAGTCCAGTACTTCCGAGTTTGAAAATGAACCAGATCCGAAACCTGAACTTTTCTCTCAAGCTGAATTGAATGATTTAGTCCGGGATTTAGGACTCCCAAAAGATGCTGCCCAACTGCTAGGTTCTCGGCTTAAACAGAAAAATCTATTGTCACCAGGAACAACTTTTTATTGGTACCGCAACCGCGAGACACAATTTTTGAAGTATTTCAGCAAAGAGGAAGATTTGGTATTTTGCAATGATATATACGGAGTGATGGAAAAGTTTAAACTCAAGTATGATCCTGCTGAATGGCGGCTGTTCATTGATTCGTCAAAAGACAGCATAAAAGGTGTTCTTCTTCATAATGGCAACACATTCGCTTCAGTTCCTATTGCTCACTGTTATTCTCCAAGAAAAATACGAGAATTTGGCCCTGATTCTTCAGAAGATTCGTTATGGTGAGCATAAGTGGATGATTTGTGGAGACTTTAAAATTCTATCCATGCTATTAGGGCAGCAATCCGGTTTCACCAAATATCCCTGCTTCCTTTGCTTGTGGGATAGCCGGGCCTGCGACTACACTGGGGGAAAAAAGACTGGCCAATTCGGGAGTATTTGAGACCCGGTGAGAAAAATGTTCTTCATGAGAGCTTGGTACCTCATGATAAAATTCTATTACCACCTCTCCACATTAAGTTGGGTCTCATTAAGCAATTCATCAAGTCCCTTCCAAAAGATGGTGAGTGCTTTCGGTACCTTTGCTCAAAGTTCCCCCGACTTTCTGAAGCAAAGCTAAAGGAAGGAGTGTTTGTTGGCCCTGATATAAGGAAACTCATTTCAGATGGAGCATTCGCTGAAACGATGTCTGAGAAGGAAAAAGAAGCCTGGGATTCCTTCAAGGATGTTGTTCTCAAATTATTGGGGAACAGGCGGGATGAGAACTATAAGGATATTGTTGCTAGGATGCTCAATGCCTTCAAAGAACAAGGCTGTAACATGAGCCTGAAAGTCCATTTCTTGCACTCCCATGTGAACTACTTTCCCGAAAACTTGGGGGCGTACAGTGAAGAACAAGGTGAAAGGTTTCACCAGAACATCAAGGACGCAGAGAGAAGGTACCAAGGAAGATGGAACACCACTATGATGGCTGATTTCTGCTGGTTGCTGCTGCGGGAAACCCCAGATGAAAAATACGCCAAGCAGCGCACCAAGAGAAGCATTCGGGGGAAGAAGAAACGGGCCCACCAGGAGATTGATTGACCCAAGAATGACTTTAAAATCTAAACTGTGTTGACAAATATCGTGTTTTTACTAAACTTTGAAATAAAAATTTGCTAGTTATTACCACAGTGTCGGATCTCATTTATTAGAATTTTATTTTCACACCATCGGGTGTTTGTCTTCATGTATTGCAATGGTGCGGTTTGCGTTTTCTATTCTTACATACATACCTGTACAACATTTTTTGCACATTTCTTTGCTTTGCTTTGTGTCTAACCTCGCTCTTATATGCTCAATGTTTGTGCACATGTATGTGGCTGTTTTAAGTGCAGACAATTTTGCTACCATCACAGTGTGTTTTGATGACATTACTCTATTCTTATGTGCTGCCTTGTTACAATTTTCTTTATTCTTATTTGAATAACTACTAAACAATTAGTATAAAGAATTCATCCAAGAAACTTTTATCTCGATCGCACTCAATCTGAAACGTTCACCTCAAACTGCTAACCCAATGTAGCAAAAAATCTGTACGTGATGGAGCAAATTGGTTACCAGATTTGGATTCAGCGCACCAAAAAACGTAAAAATCAATCGAAACATTAGAGGCAGTTTAAAAAAAATTTTTTTTAGTGTACCTGTGTTATCTGTATTTGTCTTAAGTCTGCTTGAATTCTGTTACACTCTTTGTCCACACCATCTCCTTTGAGAAGCTCTTCTATGCATCCACAGCCTTTTATGTGAAGAAATATTTTCTATTGTTACATCTGATTGGCAGAGTTATAATGGGAAAAAAAGTTATAAATGGAGGTCAAACTATTACCAATAATTATTCCCTGAAGGTCACTTTCATCAAAGGCAATAGGCTTTGGTCATTTTTTATTGCTGTTCCCATAGTCAATATGTTAAGGTAAGTACAAGAAAGTAGTTCAAGTGAGCTACTAAACAATGACTTGAACACATAAAACTGTCAATATGTTGCCTTGCAGGAATTAATTGTAGTGTGGCTGATAACTTGTGTTCTCATTACCTCAAAGCATCTACTTTATAATGAGCTTATTGAACTTGCAACTTACTACCACAATGGACAATATCTCTACATTGTACAGACTATATTACTTTTCAAACATAGAGTATGATGATAGAAGACCACATAGCCTATTTAGTCTAACCCTCCAGACCAACAGTCCAGTCTCTACAAACCCTTCTTCTCTCCCAGAGAAAGCATGATTTCCCCATGCTTACTTGAATTCTGATATTATTCTTGTAACCTTCACCTCCACTAGGAGGCTGTTCTACATATCCACTACCATTTCTGTAAAGAACTACTTCCTTAGATTACTCCTGAGCCTACCCCTTTTCAGCCTCATATTTTGAACTCTTCATTCCAACAACTCCTTTCCATTGAATAAGACTGGAATACTGGAATACAATGGATTGCAGGATCCGAGACAGTATGGTTTTACTAGAGGCAGGTCTTGTCAGACAGATCTCATTAATTTCTTTGACTGGGTGACCATAGAGTTGGACTAAGGAAGAGCTCTAGATATGGTGTATTTAGATTTCAGTAAATCCTTTGACACTGTTCCGCACTGGCAAGTTATAAATAAATTGAATGCCCTAGAGAAGGACCCTAATGTGACTGACCAGATTAGAGTACTGGTAAATGGAGCTCACTCCGAGGAGAAGGATGTTGCCAGTGGTGTGCTGCAGGGATCTGTCCTTGGCTCGGGGCCAGCCCAAGGATTTCTGCCGCCACAGGCAGAAGCCCCATTCATGCAGCCCCCCCCCCCCAGTGTGCTGTGATGTCCCTCCCCGCTGCCACTGATTCTGATGGTGCAATCGGGAGGGGGGGTGTGGCTCAGTGCGGTGGAAGTCTGTGGCAGATCATGTGCTTCGGCACACATGGCTTGCCGCTTCTGACCCCCTCCAACACAACTCCCTGTTGTAGGAGGGTCAGGAACAAAAGGCTATGTGTGCCGAAGCATATGACCTGTTGTGGGCGCCGTGCCATACCACTCACAGAGGTCTGCTGCCCTAGGTGACTGTCTAGCCTGCTTAGTGGATGGGCTGGCCCTGCCTTGGTCTGATTCTTTTTAACATTTTTGAAGTGATATTGTGGAAGGGCTATTGAGTAAAGTTTGCCTCTTTGTGGATGATACCAAAATTTGCAATACAGTAGACACCCAGGATGGTGTATTCAGTTACAAAGGGGTTGTGTTCCCCTACCAGCAGACTGATGGAGACAAAGAGGCAATGAAAAGCCCAGGTTTCAATGATATCACTCCCTTGTCTCTATACTGTACACCTCGGCCACCAGAAGTCTCTTCAATATTTCTCTGTCTCCAGCAGATGGTGGATAGATTTTCTACACTCTAAATAAAATCTGAATAATTGAGAGGAAAAAATTGATTTAAACACTCGTGAATGACCACCTTGAGGGTGATGTGGGAGGCTCCACTAGACTGCGGTCTTTTTGATAGAAGGGAGAATTAGTTCAGCTCCACACTTATCCTGTTAAGGGCCTATTGAGCAGCCAGAAAATTGGAAGGATCGGGAAGAGTTCTGCAGACTCACAAACTCAATGCCCCTCCCCCCTCATTTCCCCCCCACTCATTCCTCAAGATTGCAGAAGGCTTTCAGAGGAATCTGCCTACCAGTCACCTGTAATGCAGTGTCTGCAAAGCCAAAGAAAGAGTTTCAGGGGAGTAGAGCTGAGAACAGCATGGCTTTCTGCCTGGGCCTCTTAGGGGGTGAGTACCAAGGCTTGACTTTGACCTTATCCTTGTTGGGGGCTCACGATTCCAACCATTTCAAGTGCAATTTGGGATGGACCGTTGGCACGATATGGGGGTTTCCTGCCGTTTTCTGTATGCATTAGTAACATCGTTTACTGTTGTGCATCTGGCAGTCGCATGTTTCGCTGAAATGGCTCCAATGTGTTCCTATCCAAGCGTCCGTAAAGCATATTGCTGTGTAAGCACTCTTAATGCACACCTTCCTGGCCGCTACAGACTTAGCATGCACTATTGTGATACTTGCCTTAACTCTCTATATCTTCTTCCAAGAAGTGTTGTTTGGACTTTGGCAAGCAAGGTGCCTCATCTCCAGCTTCTCTCTGCGCCCCCTCTCTACATTGGGGAATGTGGTCAATCCAGCCTTGCTGCCTTAAGTCAGGAGGTGGCAGATGGCACTGTGGATAAGGATAACCAGTTGGCTGAAGATTTTGGCATCCATGCTGTGGGCTGCACCCTGACCTCAAGGGGATTGATGGCAATTATGTCCCTTGGTGTAGGGGTGTCATTTCTATGAGGAGAGGTTCCAGAGGCCGGATTGTCCTCCCCGGAATATTTTTCCTTTTTTCAACAGGCCTGGTCATTCTGGCCTGGAAATTCAGACCCTATAGCCTCTGGGTTCCCCTGAGTGCAGTCTCATGAGGGACAGGTTGAGAGTAGAAGCCCTATTCAACTGCCTGTGGCTAAGTGTCCCCAATGAAGGTCGCCCCCTAGAGATGGGGGTCTGTCCGAGATTTGGACTGTGACTTTGATCCAGATGTTTGATGTGGATGAAGAAGTACTCTCGCCTTCAGAAGATTGTGAGGAGGAGGATGTTAACTGCCTGTTCCTGGGTATTGATTCCCAGGATCTCATCCACTTTGAGCTTGATGGATGCTCCAGACACGAAGCAGGAACTGAAGGTGCATCCACTCCTGCAAGGGATGCAGAAATTTACTACTATCTTACCTTTCCCAAACATGCTCAAGGGCCTATTGCGGTTGGAGTGGGAGCCCCCCGACTTCCCACTTTAGGGGCTAAGGGTATATAAGAAGATGCATATTCTCCTGGAGAAGGAGTGCATTGTGTGATTTGATATTTCCAAGGTGGATGCACAGATCATGGTGGTTACCAGACGTACTGCCATTCCTGTGGAAGGTGGATCGGCCTTAAAGGATACTCTGGACCGAAAGGTGGATTCGTTTTGAAGATCCAGTTTGCTGCAGCTGCTGCTATTCTTCAGTTGGCAGTATGTGCAGTCCTGATGTCTCGAACCCTGCTCTATTGGATACAGTCTCTTTTGCCGAATGATTCTACCCCTCTTTTGGAATCATCTATGGCCTTCTTTTTTTATGTCATGTATAGTCTGGTACGTCTAGCAGCCAGGGATTGTGCCCTGTTGATGGTGACACGGCGTTGGATTTGGCTCTTACACTAGACAGCAGACTCATCTTCCAAAGCCTGGTTGCCCATCTGGCCTTAGAGGGATGCTTCTATTGGATCCAATTTGGAGAAGCAGCAGAAGGACCTGGACAAGACGAAATCTTGCTGCCTTCCAGAGGACAGATCCAAGGGGCCTGTGAAGTGGGCAGGAGTCCCTTTTCTATCAGCTTCTGCCCATTCCTTGCGGGCACACTAGTTGGACTCGCAGGGGTCTCGGGATTCCCATCACTACCGGTCTGTAAAGTCTTTTTTACCCTCTGCTTATGGACTTTGGGCTTGTTCTCTTTCCTTTTGTGGAATGCTTGGGAACAGGGACCCAGTCTTATCTAGAGGAGGACCCTCCCAGGCTGCGCAATGAAGGTTTAGAGGCCCATTCCCTAGTTCCTTCAGTTGGGGGCAGGCTTTACTTCTTCTTTCAGAATGGGCCTGTGTCACCAGGGATGGTTGGGTGCTAATTCCCATTCAGTATAGCTATAGCCTGGAATGCAAAGAGCTGCTCCTGACCGCTTGCATATTCTCCCCTTGTGGGTCTGTGAACAACAGGGCCACTGTGCAGATCACCTTGAACAAGTTGCCTCAAGGTGAAGGCAGTGGTGTCCGTTTCCCTGGATGATCAGGGCAAGGACAGGTATTCCATCTGTTTCGTGGGGCCAACACGGAAGGAGCATTCGGACCCATTCCGAACCTCAAGTGTTTCAGTGAACACTTGTGTGTCATACGCTTCTGTTGCGATCCATGATTCAAGCAGTGCACAGAGGGGAGTTTCTGGCATCTCTAGATTTGGCTGAGGCATATTTTCATATTCCACTCTGAGGGATAAGCATAGTATCTGTGTGTTGCCATGCTTGGCTCTTACCTTTAGTTTGCTGCCCTCCTATTCGGACTCTCCACTGCCCCAAGGATATTCTCCAAGGTCATGGTAGTGGTGTCTATGATGCTACAACGCTAAGGAATTTGTGTGCACCCATATCTGGACCGCTGCCTCATCTGAACCCATTCTCTTTCCGAGACATCTTGGGTAGCTCCCTGAGTGGTATCTTTTCTGATAAGCCTCGGCTGGGTGATCATTTGGGGAAAGAGCCAGTTGTTGCATTTCTGGTCTCTGGCGTTCCTGGGAGCATGTTTTGATACTCAAATGTGCAGTCTTCCTGTCAGAGGAGAAAGTCAAGGCTGTTGGATTGCCTAGTGCTGTTCTGTTCACAGCAGACTCTCAGAGTCTGGGTTGATCTTCAGCTCCTCAGATTGATGGCAGCAATAATCAAGATGATGTCATGAGCATGTGGTCATATATGGCCAGTCCAATGGTGCTTACTGCTCAGTGGTCCTTGAGCTCAGGTTCCCACTCCCAATGATGGTGAAGACCAGCCTGCAGTGGTGGTAGGAGCCCTGTCTTCTAAGGAAGGGTGTGCCACTGGATGATTGCTCATGGATCCTTCTGGCAACGGATGCCAGTCTTTCAGGCTGGGGAGTCCTTTGCCAAGGCCAAACAGCCCAAAGCCATTGAAACCACAGGGACAGTGGTATGGTCCATCAGTTGCCTTGAGGCGAGGGCCATGGGTTGGATCTTCTGCTTCTCTGGCCCCAGTCAAAGGCCAGGTGGTTCGAGTGTTCTTGGACAATGCCATGGTGGTGATTTATGTTGATCAGCAAAGCGGGATTGGCCAGTTCTGGAGGGTTTGCATGCCCATTCTACCCAAGTATGTGGCATCCTGTTGGGTGGAGCGAAGCTTGGTAGTCCCTACAGACATTTGTTGGGCGGTAACATGGGCATCACTTTCCACTTTTGTCAAGCATGGTTATCCACGCTTGGGCGGACACGGCCTTTGGCTCTAAGCTAGCGAGCTGCTGTGTATTTTTCCTACCTAGTGGAGGCGTAGCTTTGGTATGTTCCACTTATCTGGACTTGTCTAGCAGGACAGTATGGAAGGTGCCACTTTACTTAACAGATGTCCTTTCCCTGAGTCCTGTTAGACCAGAACAGGGTTCGCCCCCTGGGACTGTGTTTGCTCTGTTTTCTGTGATGGTACCCCTGGCTCCACTGTGATTTGTATGCTTGTCTCTGCAGGTCCATCTTCTATGGACAGCCTTCTGTTTGCTTTCCTGTACCTAGTTCTCTACTGTTTGAATACTCATTATTGCCTATGTTGAGGTTGTGTGAGACTTGCCATGTTCTCCCATATGCTTTGGGATGAATACTGAAGAGATCTCTGGTAGCTAAGGTGTAAAGAGTGATGTTATTGAAACCTGGGCTTTTCATTGGTTCTTTGTCTCCAGCAGTTTGTTGGTAGGGGGACGCAACCCACTTGTCTGGACTGGTGTTGCAGGACTCAAGGAAAGCACATTATCTGGTAAATAAAATGTCACCTTTTTGCATGGAAGTGGCTGCTTGTGTGTGTACATGTCACTCATTCTTACCAACTAAAACTAAGCGATGTCTTATAAAATTACTCCCTAAGTGTCATTCATTGAAAATTACAAGGACCAAGACATGCATGCATATTGATGTTCCAATGGATCCCATAAATGATACTCATGAACTGAGGAAACCCTTGTGTTGTGCCCTTTACAGTTTTCCTTATAGTCAGTGGATAGCATAGTACTGTCATTCTAAAACACAATTGTATAGAAAGGTAAAAAAATGGAAAGCTATTATGTTTGTCAGTTATGAATTGTTTTAGCTATGTTTATTGAAGTGGATTAGATATTTACTTTTAAGATGACAGAATTTGTTATTAGTAACCTTTTGGCCTATTACCACCATGTTCTTGCTTTTAAATTTAATATGTATGTGTTCTACTCTTGTTTTTAAATTATTTTCTTCTTTGTTACATTTACAGCCTTCAAAACGTTGGGATTAAAACATGTTTGAAGTGGTTACATTGGCCACTTATAAAAGGAAAGATGTCACATATGGAGTGGAGGAGTGGCCTAGTGGTTGTGGCAAGGTACTTCAGGCCGGAAGGTCGGGGGTTCAAATCCCACTAGAGGACAGCAACCTTGGGCCGGAAGGGCTGGGGTTTCTAGTCCCACAGGTGCTCCTTGTGGTCTTGGGCAAGCCACTTAACCCTCCATAGCCCATGTTTCCTGTAAAATAGTTATCTCCAAGTTATAATGCCCTGTTCAATGTAATTTCAGTTTGTTCAATGTAAACCGCACTGATGCAGAATAGCGCGGTATATAAGAGAATGTAAATAAATAAATAAATAAAATATGTAGTGTAAATCCATATGGTTTTCCATAGCAGCTGTTGACCAGCAGCTCATAGACCACATACAAATCACAGGTTTTTGGAGAACATTGTTTTCCAAAGTGTTTGATGTGGACAGTGTGGTTAGTGGCATAAAAATCCCTACAGCCACAAGTGATGGTTCTATCATGTCTTAGTTTATGGTGAACTTTCACCTCTTTGCTGTAAAGAAGTATTCTCCTTGAACATAAGAACATAAAAAATGCCATACTGGGTCAGACCAAGGTGCATCAAGTAGAGTATCCTGTTTCCTACAGTGGCTAATCAGGTGACAAGTACCTGGCAGGTTCCCAAAAAGGTACATAGTTTCCACAATGTATTGGGACAAGCAATGTCTTTCCCAGGTCCTCTTTAATAATGGTTTATGGACCTTTCCTTCAGGAATTTGTCCAAACCTTTTTTGAACCCAGCAACACTAACAGCTTTTACTACATCCTCAACTTCACAGATCTTTTGCCTCCTTACTGGAAGGCCTCTTTGTAAAGGTCACTAGAAACAAGTTTATTTCTTCCTACTCAGGACTATTCTACCTGTATGCTAAGCTGTGCTCTGATTTGATTTAGATAAAAAGCTCTCTAGAAACAACTTTATTTCAGTAACTATTTCCCCTAGTTAACTTTCTATTTTGAAGCTATACTCTGATTTGAAATGAAAAGCACTCTAGAAACAAATTTCAGAGTCTATTTACTCTTAATTTACTTTCTATGCTAAGCTATACTCTGCTTTGACTTAAATACAAAGGTCTCTGGTGGTAGTAAGACCTCGCTGACTCAGCAAAAACACTGAATTCTAAAATACACAGATCTATCAGTTTTAACCCAAAGAATTCATTCCCTCCCCCCCCCCCGCCAAGATTTAATTTCAGAAGAGTAATACACACAGGTGTAGATATATTTCCTTGTAGAAGTCCCTTTTGGTAGTCCTTATAGACCTCTATCATATCTCCCCTCAGCCATCTCTTTTCCAAGTTGAAAATCCCTAACCTTTTAAGCCTTTTCTCATAGGGATATCCTTCCATCCCCTTTACCTTTTCGGTGACACTTCTCTGTACCTTTTCTAATTCCACTATATCCTTTTTAAGATATGGTGACCAGAATTGCACACAATATTCAAGGTGCAGTCACACCATGGAACGATACAGAGGCATTTTAATATCCTTTGGTTTTATTTTCCACTCTTTTCCATGTGTGCCAGAAAACATATGAGAAGAGACTTGAAGACCTACATATGTATACCCTAGAGGAGAGGAGGGGCGGGGGGATATGATACAGATGTTTAAATATTTACAGGGTATTAATAAAAAACAAACCCTTTTCAAAGATGGGGAAGCTGTAAAACTAGTGGGTATAAAATGAAGCTGCAAGGAAGTAAACTTAAAAGCAATGTCAGGAAACAGAAAGGATGGTGGATGTTTGGAATGCCCTCCCGTGGAGGTGGTGGGAACAAATACAGTGATGGAATTCAAAATGGCATGTGACAGACACAGATAAACCATATTGTTTTTATGTGTCATCATATGTTATGTTACAATGATTCCTATTTTTCTATTTGCCTTCTTGGCTGCCACTGCACACTAGGTGGAGGGTTTCACGTATTATCCACAATGATGCCTAAATCATTTTCCTGGGTGGTGGTGATTCCTCATGCAGAACCTTGCATTGTGTAACCGTATTTCCCCAAATCCCAACATATGATAAGAAATAATTAACTAAAGCTGTAGAACCATTTTCTTAGTTATTTAAGAACAAAGCAGGGAATATTAAATCCATGTCTGCTGCTATTTTCTTTCAGATCTAAGTATGCTGTAAGAGTATTAGCAGACAGATAAGATTAGATATGGTATGCTCAGTCAGCAGTCCTAGGGGTTGTCTGCTATTTGTCCTGTCAGTTCTTTTGCATGACTCTCTTGCAATGAGTGCTCACATATAGATAAATAGATAGATAGATAGACACACAAATAGTTAGACACACAGTAGTGGCCAAAATTGTGGATATACCTTGACATTTAGTTCATTTCTAGCAATATGTGCTCAATTATTCAAATGTTTTCTGTGCTTTAGGAAGGAAAGTATGCAATATTGGTTCAGAAACTATATTGAAATAAAAAGTCATCAATTTAAGTCTTATTCTGTCCAAGAAAACAGAAGATACAGTATCAGAAGTATATCACTATGGGGTATTATTAAATCGGAACCATTCTACATCATTAAAGTCAGTAACATGTTGGAAAGCCTTTGACATCAATGACAGCTTGGCATTTTCTGGGCATTGATTTAACATATTTCTCGAGGTCCTCCTTTTTTGATTATATGGAACCAAAAACTGATAATGCACTCAATCAGTTCCTGTTTATTGCCTGGATGCTTTGATGCCATAGCCATCTTCAGTCTGGGCCAAAGGTTTTCAATCGGATTGAAGTCAGGACTGTTTCTAGGCCATGACAACAATTCCATATTATTGTCAGCAAACCCCTTCTTGCAAATGGTTGCTAGCTGTGTGACATGATGCCCCATCCTGTTGAAATTTAAGTCCCTATCAGACCCGAATATGTCAGAAACAGAAGGTAGCATTTTCGAGGATGTCTGCAATGTATTGTTTTGCACTGATGGTGCCACTCAAAACTTGAATCCTACATGCACCATGCCATGACATATCATGACACTCCGAGGATGCTTAATAGTGGCGTTGAGGCATTCTGGGATGAGATCTTCTCCAGGTCTTCTTTGCACCTATTGAAGACCATCACTCCCAAAAATTGAAATCTTTATCTCATCTCTCCAAATAACTTTACAACTGAAGACTGAAGTGTTCTTTGGCCCAGTCAAGTCTTTTCCTTCTTTGAACTGGATTCAGGAATGGCTTTTTCCTTGGTCTTCTGGCTTTCAGAGCAACCCCAACTAGTCTACGATGAACAGTTCTGTTTGACACTGACACTCCCGTATAAGACAAAATGTTGTTTGTATCATTCGCAGTAATTCTTCTGTTCCCTAGAACCAGTCTAGCTATTCTCCTGTCAGTTGTAGGTAGTGTTGACGTTTTTCTGCCGTTTCTCTGTTTGTTTGCAATTGTTCCAGTCATCTTAAAGAGATTGCACAGCTTCTGAACATCGGAGGCTGTTACTCTACTGCCAAGTTTCTTTGTTATTTCTCTAGAGCTGTAGCCTTCCATCCGCATTGTTACTGTAGAAGCCCTCCTTTTGGGTGACCAGTCTTGTCTCTTGGTAGTTTTCATTTTTAGTATTTACTTAAAGCTCATAGTAAATTTAGGTAGTAAATATTAAGTGAAATCGTTCTTTAGAAGCTCAGATGGCAAGACTTCGACTTTCATACTTTGGACACATCATGCGAAGAGAGAGATCATTAGAGAAAGACATCATGCTTGGCAAGATAGAAGGTCAACGCAAAAGAGGAAGGCCAGCAATGAGATGGATCGAGACAATAACAGCAGCTACGGGTACCAGTCTGTCAACAATGAGCCGCCTGACTCGAGACCGAACACAATTTAGGATAGCTATCCAGAGGGTCGCCATGAGTCGACTCCGACTCGACGGCACTTAACAACAACAACATATCATAAATAATTATTAAACTTTACTTCTTTAAATTATAAGAATATAAAAAATAACAATTTTTGAAGAAGTAAATAACAATATGCTTACAAATGTTGGTGATAAACATTCAAAAGGAACACACACAAATTTTAATAGTATAGCAAAGTAAAACTGCATGAACAACAAGTGGTGTAATTACAGGAAATATGAAACATTATGCTCAACTCCCCTCTTACAACATGCAAAATCACAAATTTTCAGAGTAAATGTATGCTTTTTCGGTCTCCACTGGTTCAATAAACAATAACACATTCAACCATGGACTTTACATCAACTAGAATAGACGAGGGAAGCAAGTAAGAGACTTTAAATACACATGAAGGGAATGAATTGCTGGTGTAGCTACAATTTGGTCACTAATGTATATGGCTTTCAGAAGGGTACAAACATAGGAAATCATATGGTTACACACTGACTGAGAAAATAATGGTTTTCAGTAATCATGCTCATAGTCCGTGGCAGGAAGTGAATCTGTTAACATCAGCAGGTCTAAAATCCAGGAACACATCATTTTGTTTGGTTTAGGATTTGGTTATGGTCACAGGCAGGGTACCAGCATCTGCCCCAGGAAGCATATCATTTTTATGATATCTAAAAAGAGATCATGAACCAGCAGGCTGTCATAAAGTTGGGGAGTACAGCAAGAGCCAGGAAAGTGAGAAACAAAACCTATAGGACTGAAAGGTTTTGCAGGAGCATTGAAAGAATAGTTACAGGAACTATGATAATCAGGCTTCCAGTTCGCTAGGAGCTGGACTAGGGGTGAACATCACTGTTACAGGAGTTGCTAAGGGAGCAAACCTTATCATAAGATTGTGACTGAGTCCTAGCACTGTAGGAACAGAGCCAGGAGAATGGGGATGGCAAGAGTGGACCGTGGTGGTAATGGGAGAGGAAAGAAATGTAGAGCTGTGCAGTTGGTGTGGACGGGCAGACTGAATAGGCCATATGGTTGATTTTTGCTCTCAGGTTCTATGAATCAAGAAGAGCAGGGTCTGCAGGAGCCATAGGTGTGGTCCATGGGAGCAGGGCTGTCAGGCTGGTGGGGAAAAGGCTGTGGTAATATGGTCTGCACTTTTTCAGCAATGGGAACAAAGCCATGGGGCTGGAAATAACTAGAGCAGGGGCAGTTGGAACAAGGTGCAAGCACAGTGGGCGTGAGGCTGTATGGGAAGTATCATTGATGTGGCAGAATTAAAGATTGACGTAAAGGAGAGATGATGAGCTTGGATTCTTTCTATCTCAACACTGCTTCTATTTCTAATATTCATTGTAAAGGTTCAAGCATCACTGATCTGCACTTGAGCATATAAAAATTACTTAATACTGACAGTTTGCTAGGACTGAAAACAAGCTAACACCAGATAATTAGAATTGTCCATTTTGCCCTTAAATGACTAAAAACTGACCTTAGAGTTTTAAATATTTCCTGTTCTCTCAGGTGCATTAGGGCATACTAACCATGTACGTTGAATTTATAGTTGATGGTGCTTCTAGTTTAAAGTATAAGCTTGGAACTGATCCCAGATAGGTCTGGATTGTAGGGAATAAAGGAGACTCTGGATAGCTTTATGTGCACTTTTCATTGACTGTTACTGTAGATGGACTGCGTACACTGCAAACTTTAAAGCCAAATTAATCTATTATTAAAGAGTCATTCTCATGTCATGTTCTTTTTCAAGCAAGGGTTCTCTAGGCTCCTTTAGTTTCATCTTTGTTTGTACTTAGCTCATGCCTTTCCAGGGGTAATGCAAGGCAAGTTACTTTCAGGTATCCGGCTATTTCTCTGTTCCCAGAGAGTTTACAATCCAAGTTTGTACTTGCGGCAAGGGAGGGTTAAGTGATTTGCCCAAAGCCAGGGAGTGTCTGTGGGATTTGAACCCCATTCTCTCTGGATTCCAGGTTAGGCTACTCCTTCATTCACCTACTCATACCCGTGAGCCCTTCAACAATGACGCTTCCCAACACTAATGAGATTCCATTTCTAATGCACATGTTTGGATTATCACAATGCAGCATGACCTGAGCAGGTGTCACTGAAAGATCATCTCCTCTTCATTGTTGCTTTCAACAAACCAATAAAAAGGGGCATAATTTTTACATAGTTTTTCATAGACATATTCATTCAGAGAGTGATGTATTTATTGCTGTCTGCTGAAGAGCCAGGTGTTTCATGGGATATTAATCTGGTCTTGACTAAAGTAATGAAAACCCCTTTCATGCCTCTTGACCTTCAGAAGCTCAGATGCATTAGATAGAGTGTTATTTTTCTTGTTGGAGTAAATGGGAGATGATAGACAATAAGCTGCAACCTTATTGAACAGTCATTTTTGCACAGACTTTAATGTTAGCCAGTGTTGAAGCGGTTTGAGAAGGGATTAAAAGCTCCATAGTGCTTATTTGAAAAAATATGTTTTTGCTCTTTTTTTTCCCCTCTGTCTCTCCTTCCAAAAATTGTAAGAAATCAAACCCTTTAGGCAAAGATCCACTATCTCAGACTCATGCAAGCGCAGAGATGTCAGGTTTCTTGCTTTCTTTTATGTGATCTTGCCCGATCTTTAAATATGTTTCATTACCTTTAGTGAATAGATGTTTTAAAAAAAACTGAGTGCATTTTAGTTTTTTATTGTGGAAGGTGGAAAAGGGTGCTTACATTAACTTGATATGTTTCAGTTTTTTCTGCACACCTCTGACTTCTTTAATAACCCAGTAATTCTTATACTGCTGCTAAAAATGCTAAATTGTGTTTTGCTTAGAGGTTTTGTATTACTAGTAACAATAGTATTTTTTTTTTCTGGTAATCAAAACGAATAACACATTATTCGGTTTAAAAATACAGCTTTAGTGTTGTACAGTCTTTAGTGTCAATAAGATGACAACATTTTTTGATACCTTTTACTTGAATAGTGTTTTTTACAGTTTTACTGTGCCCATTTATTGGACCTAAACAAAATACAAAGTGAGGCTAACCAAAACCGATACGTTTCTGTTATGGCTAAAAAAGTGTAATAGAGTCTTTCTAACCATAACACTGATGTTGGTATTGCTAAGCTCAGAGGAGCACTTGGCTACAGTTTTACAGTTTTGGAAAGTCAACCATAAGCAGGAGCAACAGCTGAGAAGACGAGGCAGCCAGTGGTGGATATTCATCCATCAGGTTCACTAAAACTAGTGCAGTCTAGTGGTGCCTAAACTGTATCAATGCAGTTGTCATCTAATGCAGATAGTACTTCCATATGTGCAGCTGCCTTAACCAGCTCTAGAACGGGAACTGCATTTGCAGCAGACAGCAGACAAATTCTCACCTGCACTATAGTTAAAATGAATCATTTGTTTGAGAAGCCATGCACAGCTGATGGGCCCACAAATGGCCATCCTAAATTAGTGATTCCCAACCCAGTCCTCAGGACACACCTAGCCAGTCAGGTTTTCAAGATAACCACAATGGATTTGCATGAGGGAGATTTGCATGCACCGCCTCCATTGTATGCAAATCTCTCTCATGCATATTCATTGTGTTTATTGTGAAAACCTGACTAGCTAGGTGTGTTCCGAGGGTTGGTTGAGAATCCCTGCCCTAGATCTGAGGTCTGTTGGACAGGAGATGATAATGAATAATGCTGTGAACTAAGTTTGAACCTGTATGCTTAAATATAACAGATTAAGGAGGTCAATTCAGAATCCTTGTATGCCTTGTACACTATGAGTAATGGAGCTTAGATCTATAAATGGCCGACTTATATAAATCACAAGTTGATAAAGCCTGTATGTACTAAGGGGGTAGACAGCTAAAATGAATTTGGTTTATACTTATTTAAAACTATTTTTTTTCTGATTTCAGGCATTTTTTTAGGATCATTTCATGTATTTGTTTCTTAGATGTGCATTGTACAGTATGTGCACAAAAAGATGTGTAAGCATGTAAAAGATTGCATGTGTTAATTCATAGGTATAAATGTGTACAAGTATTCTGCACTCACTTAAAATTTGTAGGTGCCCAAACAACTAAACCTGTGATCATAAATGCACATACCCCCTATTTACATGTATACAACCCATGGGATATGTAATTTGGAAAGTTGGTAGGCTGTAGGCGTGGTGTGGGTGAGAATAAAAGTATGTGTGTTATTTCTCATTGTGATACAGGAATACGTGTATATATTAAAAAAATGAGTTCATTCACATCTACAGTACCTGCTTTGAAGCAGGTGTAAAAGTATAAACTAAAAATTCATTTGTTCCTGGGGTTCACCCCAGTCATTGAGGGGCCAATTATGCTTACCTGCCTGGTGTGTAAACCCATGTCAGCATTAACCGGGTAAGGCGGACCGGGCGATTCCACCCTGATTCCCCCCCCACCCCCCTTTTCCCCTCGCTTATAAGAGGCACACTTAAACTTTCAAAGAAAACCATTACCACTCATTTGGAATTGAACTGGTCGCAGCTTTATTAACTTACAACAATCATAACTTTCCAATTAACAAATTAACATCTCCCCCCCCCCCCACCAGCAGCGCGAGCCCACACCCGCCATGTTATTAGCAAGGTGCCGCCGCTGCCGCTTCCCCCGGGTACAGGCCCCGACAAAATTACCTCGCCCTCCCTCATCCGGCTTCGCCATATTATTAGCAAAAGCCAAGGGATTGTCCGGGCGGGGATACCCCACCCCCGCCGTACTGCTTGTATCCGGCTCCGGACCCCGGAAACCTCCGGGATCCCGCCAACCCCGTCCAGCTGCAACACCCCCACTACAACCCACCCAGACCCACTTGAAATCAGGGAGGGCGGGTGGGCGTCCGGCGGCTCCGGCATCCACACGAAAGAGGCCGGAGCCACGCCGCGTCCCCGCACCTGCTCCTGGGGTCCTTCCTCCCATTGGCCGTGGCGCCGAGCCGTCACACGCTGCCGCCAATGGGAAGGTATTATCTCCTCGCTCCGCCCCCCCCCCCCGGGCTCACAACGGCCCCGCTTCCGCCGGGGGAATGCACGCGGCCGCCCCCCCGGTTAATGGTGGCCGCGAGCACATGGCTCCGCGGCCTTGTCGTAACCGGGTAAGGCGGACCGGCCGATTCCACCCTGATTCCCCCCCCCCTTTTCCCCTCGCTTATAAAAGGCACACTTAAACTTTCAAAGAAAACCATTACAACTCATTTGGAATTGAACTGGTCGCAGCTTTATTAACTTACAACAATCATAACTTTCCAATTAACAAATTAACATCTCCCCCCCCCCCACCAGCAGCGCGAGCCAACACCCGCCATGTTATTAGCAAGGTGCCGCCGCTGCCGCTTCCCCCGGGTACAGGCCCCGACAAAATTGCCTCGCCCTCCCTCATCCGGCTTCGCCATATTATTAGCAAAAGCCGAGGGATTGTCCGGGCGGGGGTACCCCACCCCCGCCGTACTGCTTGCATCCGGCTCCGGACCCCGGAAACCTCCGGGATCCCGCCACCGGCTCAGGACACCTCCGTCCTGAGCCGCCCCCCTTACAAAAAGCTGCGACCAGCCCGTCTCCCAAGCATAACCACTTCCAAGGCCTCCTGCCAATCGTTAAGCAGCAAGTCCAACCCGATCGGGGATAAATGCACCCCGTCCGACCTGAACAAACCTGCACAATCTACGTCCACCCATGGGTGCAAAATTTGGCGCCCCCCATTCTCGACGATCCATCTGCCTATTTGGCGATTGATTTTGGACAGCCCCCTGGACCAGCGCCGCTGAACCCTGCAAGCAGGCCTTGGAAGTATATCTGACCACACCAAGACTACCCCCGGGAACATCCCTAAAACCACCCCCAAGTCCTTGTGCACCGCACGAATCAACTGGCGACAAGTCCAGGACGTCAAGTCGTTGCCTCCCAAATGAATCAACAGCACAGCAGGCTTCTCCATCCGACTTCCGTGGTGCCGTAGCAAAGGCAGGAGCTGAATCCACCGCAGTCCGCGCTCACCCAGCCATGTGACGGACACCGCAGAGACGTCCAGTCCAAGATTCGCGCCAATAGGTCGTGTTGCTGCTCGCTGACCAGCCCAGTAAACGAACGAATGGCCGGTCACCCAACAGCGACACCGGCCATATCCCACATCTGCAACAAAAAGAAGATAGGTTAGGCACCCCCCCACCACCCCTACAACCTCACATAGGTTTGGAAAGCCTGGGACCTCCAGCGACCGATACGCTTGATATCCCTCTCCGGCAATCCCTCTGCTGCCGCACTGGTAGCCGCCCCGATCCGGAATGAATGAGGAGCAAACCGACCAGCGTCCTCCCCCATCGCCCGCAGAGACATCCGCAGAACCGCCGTAAACTGGAAGCGCGTCAGAACCCGCGCGTCTTCATGGACAAATAAATGACCCGCGCCCGAGGGCCGCACCCCTAAGTACGCTTGTAACAACCCGACCGGGCAAGTCAAGGCCCCGGACACTTGTCTCAAGATTACCCAAACACCTTTCCCCAGCTGATCTGTTTTTGAACGCGCGACATGAATTCGAACTTGACCCGGTACCAACCGTACTTGGTGCAACTGCAAACCCCCGACCGCCGTGCTTCTACCCGACTCTGCCACCAATTCACCCACTTGGAAGGCCCCGAAAAACGCTACGGCAAAAACCGCCCGAAATAAGCAACACTCGTAACTGGACGAGACCACCTGAGGCAACACCACGCACAGCCGCTCCAACATTGCATGCGTGATCGGCTGCCTGGTATCCCCGACCGGCGGCGCCTCACGCTCCCATCCTTGCAACAGCCGGGACGTCAAACCCCCCCCCCCCCCGCAACGCGCCCCATCCCACCGCTTTCATGAAAAAGGAAAATCCTGCCAAATTCTTCCTAACCGTAGAACGCGACAAGCCCGACTCCTTTGCTGCCAAAACATACTGACCCAGTAGCCAATCCGATGCTGGGCCCCTTCTCCATCCACGCTCCGACAGGAAGGACCTCACACTGCTGTAGCCTCTTCGGTAGGCCTCCCACGTCGCTGCCGACACAGAGTTTTTCAGCAAGTCGATCATGCCTGCAGGCCAATCTGCCATAAATTCTCCGGGACCGAGGCCCCCCGCTCTTCGGCAGCCGGCGCCAAGGTCCGAAACAGCTCCCACTTGAAACGGGAAAGAGCATCGGCAATAGTGTTAATACTCCCTGGAATGTGGCGAGCCTTAAGAACCACGTTCAAACGTAAACAGGATAAGACCACCCGCCGCATCAATTCTGCAACCTGCCTGCACCTTGGGGTATAATTATTCACCACACTCACCACTGACTCGTTGTCGCACCTCCATAATATCTGGCGATTCCGCAGCCTCCCCGGCCATAGTTGACAACACCACCAAGATTGGGAACAACTCTAGGAAGGTGATATTACTAGTAAGGCCGGCTTCGCGCCAGGACGGAGGCCATTCCGCCGCACACCAAGAGCCCCCAAAGTAAATCCCCAAACCCGCCCCTCCGGCAGCATCTGTATATAAATGCAACTCCTCACTCGACACGACCGGCTCCCGCAACACCGATACACCGTTAAATTCCCTCAAAAACTCATCCCAGACCCCCAAGTCCGCTCTTATACTACGGGAAACCCTAACCCGATGATGAGGTTTACGCACCCCCGCCGTAGCCAACGACAGGCGGCGGAGGAATACCCGTCCCATGGGAATGACCCGACATGCAAAATTGAGTGAGCCAATAAGTGCCTGCATATCCCGCAGCGACAGCTTTGTGGCTAACATCGCATTCGCAATCAAAACCCGCAGCTTCGCGACCTTGTCTACCGGTAATCTCGCCACCATGAAAAGCGAATCTAGTTCCACCCCCAGAAAAGTAAGACGCGTAGCCGGCCCCTCCGTCTTCCCCACTGCCAACGGTACTCCCCATTCCTGAGCCAATTGGTTGAAATCATCCAATAAATCCCGGCACTGCCTGGACTGAGCCGACCCTACGAAAAGGAAATCATCCAAGTAGTGAACCATTTGCCTACAACCCGAACGCTGAACCACGGCCCAGTGCAGGAATGAACTGAACCGCTCAAAATACGAGCAGGATATTGCGCAACCCATAGGCATGCATTTGTCGAAGTAAAAGTGCCCCTCGAAGCGAAAACCCAACAAATGAAACGCCGAAGGGTGCACCGGCAGCAAACGGAAGGCTGACTCGATATCGGCCTTAGCCATCAGGCACCGGGGCCCACAATCCCTTACTAATGCCACCGCCTCATCAAATGATGCGTAACGCACCGAACACAAGTCCTTCGGGATATGATCATTCACAGAAGCACCCTCCGGGAAGGAAAGATTGTGGATTAGTCTATATTTACCTCGCTCTTTCTTCGGGATTATGCCCAAGGGGGAAACCACAAAGTCCTCGAAGGGCTGATCCTGAAAAGGGCCAGCTACCCGCCCCAGCGAAATTTCCCCGGCCAGCTTGTCTCTCACAATACTAGCAAAACGACGAACCGACGGTGAATTCTTCGCTACGCCCGCGGCCACCCTCCCAACAATAGGAATCCGAAACCCCCCTCGAATCCCTTTCCCAAAACGTTACCATCCGCCCTCCGGGGATACCGATCTAACCACGGACGAAGAGCCTGAACCTGAATGGGAGTAGGCGCGAGGCTCATCGCAGACCTATTGTTTTGCGGTGGGGGCGTTGGAACCCGTAGGGCCACGTTTAACACATTTGAGGGCGGAATGAGTTCCTCCGCAGACAGAGCAGGCGTGCCGGAATTTACAGTCCGGAAAGGGGCAGGAAGACTTGTTGAAACGCCAACATACGTCGCCCGTGCCCCCTCCCCCCGCCGGTCTCTGCACCGCCGGGGACACGCCCCCGCGAAAGGGCTTCCCGGACCCCGCCGCGCTGACCAAGCCTCCTCTACCCACACTCCCCCCTCCCGGTTTGACCGCCATCTGCGTCAGCCACAGGTTGATATCTTGGGTACCCCATGATAACAACCGGTTCTCCTCCATCTTGTCCCGAAACTTTTCATCGTAGTTGAGCCAGGCCCAACTGTCATGGGTTTGAGACGCTTCTAAGATGGAGTCCGCGTATGCCAACAACATCCCATACTGCTCCGGATGCACGCACCCCCAAACACTGGCTAGCCGGAGAAAGGCCCTCGTCCAATTCACTACATTCCTTGCGACTCTCCGCACTCGACCGGCTTTTTTGTCTTCTTTCCTCTTCCGTCTACTATCCCTCGACCGCTTCCTACCCTCCAGCAACCGGAAAATGTCAATATAGCACCGCTTCTGTATCTTTTTCCGCAATTTCTTCGGTACGCCTTCCCACAACTCAGAGAACGCCGCTACTGTGGGAATTGCACCGATAGTGTTGTGTTCGCTGGCCCTCCTCCCAGATGCCTGACCCTGCCTCCCCTCCCGCGAGGCCGAGCTAGACGATGAGTCCGTGGACGATGTGAACGACGAATCCGATCGCCGGTGCCTATGACACGCCCGCCGTTGCTTTCGACTTCTCTTGACCCGATCCCCGCCCGCCGTCTCAATTCCCCACCCATGCTTCTCCCCGTGGTCGACTGCCAACTCACCCGCAGCACTCGCAGCTGTTCCAGCCGGTACTCCGAGCTCGGGACGCTCCGCTGCCGTCGAGACCGCTGCCTCCGTCTCAACAGACGGACCGCCGTCCGCCTGACCGCTAGTGCCGTCACTGGGCTGTAACCCGCTCCACCGAGGATTCCCCGCACACTGCCACGCTGGAGGTACCTGTGGAGAGAAAAAAGGGAGAGGCGACGAGACCCCCGCCCTACCCCAGGGAGACTGCCACGCCCCGAGCCACTCCGCCCTCGAGGATCCCTGTCCTCCGCCCTGCCAACGCTCCCACGAGGGGGACGGGCCGCCCCCCGCCTCCTGAGGCCATCCCCACATGCCCGCAAACCCCCACCTATCCGAACCGTCCAGGGGTGGCGGCCCCCCATCTGGCCGGCACTCAGGTGGCCCGGCGGTTCTGGGTCCCAGCATCCCCCCACGGGCTCCCCATTCCCGCCAACCTGACCACCCCGAGGGACCCCCAGCTCCCCAACCGACCCTGCCGCCCCCCCCTCCCCTTCCATCCCCATCCGCGAGGGTCCTCCTGCCCCCCCTCTGCCCCCCCGCCCCCTATTCCCCTGACGGACTCCCCCGCTGGCTGCCCCCTGCCCTGAACTGACCCGGCAGTTTGAGGAGTTCTGCCCTTAGCCCCCCCCCCCCGCGCTGCCTTTCCAGGCCCTGCTGGACTACGTGCCCTGCTAGCCAAACGCTCCGCGCGGGCCCCGGACTCCCTCCGCCCCTCCACCGGAGCTCCCACCCCACTTGCCTCACTGCTTTTTGCAGCCCGCTTGCCCCCTGATTTGCTCCTGGGCATCTTTCCAGGAATAGCCTGCCCTCTTCGTTTATGTGTTCTTTTTTTTTTTTTTTTTTTTGAACTGTTAGCCCCAGAAACCCCCCCCCCCACGAGTGCCCAAGCACCAACGGCACCCTTTAAACCCCCTGCCGCCCTCGTTAAACCTCCCCGGGGCTTCCTGGCTCTGGCCGCGTTTTAAGCACTGCCTGGAAGCGTGAAACAGAGAGGCGGCGGCAATGGCGCTTCGTGCAGTCGCTCACTCCCGAACGGGACTGAAGCTGCACAGAGGCAGGGCTTCTATGCCGCTATGCGCCCGCTCCACGCGCCGCAGGCCCCCCAATGCTCCTCCGAATACCTGGCAACTCTGAACACGTCCGGCGGCTCCGGCATCCACACGAAAGAGGCCGGAGCCACGCCGCGTCCCCGCACCTGCTCCTGGGGTCCTTCCTCCCATTGGCCGCGGCGCCGAGCCGTCACACGCTGCCGCCAATGGGAAGGTATTATCTCCTCGCTCCGCCCCCCCCCCCCCGGATTCACAACGGCCCCGCTTCCGCCGGGGGAATGCATGCGGCCGCCCCCCCGGTTAATGGTGGCCGCGAGCACATGGCTCCGCGGCCTTGCCGTTCTAAAAATGTGATTATTTGGCTCAACTCCTTAACTGGTTCATCTTGGCTGTCCAGTTTTCTAAAATCCAACACTTAATGTGTGTGAGTGCGGATATTTACATATTTAGTGCAAATTTGACACAAGTGCAAAACCCCAAGTGATGCCGGTCTTTATTTGAATGTGCTTTATGGTAAAATGATTGTTCTTGCTGATTGTACTGCAAAATGAACATGTTATTCCATACATCCTTCTACTCTTTTGGATAAGGCTCTGCTTTCAGCAAGTCTTTGGCAAAATATCTGGGAAACTGTAGACAAAGCAACTTGGACATCCCTTTTGTGACTCAGATGTTCTATGTAAATTCAGCCTTCTTGTTGCTTCTTTTCCTAGCTCTTATTTAATTACCCTTTTAGAAAATTAGTTTACAAGTTCTTACATATAAACAAACTTAGAGATGAAGAGAGAGCAAACAAAAAAACAGCCAACAAATTGGATTTATTTACTTTTTATCCTTTTGTACCAAGAGCGACTCCTAGTGTAGCAAGTTAAAAGCAGATGATATAAAAAAAGAAAGCATTTGTTACTAGATAACGTATAAAAGTGGGATTTACATTAAATCAAGGAAGAGGAGCCAAAGTGAGTCTGAAAGATGTTAGAGTTTTTTTTGATATTAAAAAAAAAACAAATTTAAAACAGCTTTATCCAGATTTTCCTGCTCTCTTAATCATTGCATAATTCAAGTTTGCTAGAGGGGGTGGGGTACAACTACATATCATCTGAAACATCAATTTTAAAACTATCTTAAATAAACCTGCAAAGCATTGTGGTCCCAGATTTATTTCTTATATTTTTATTCTGGGACAAGAAAAACGATTTTAAAACCCCAAACAAAATAATAACTTATAATGATGCCAGCGGGGGTGCGGGGGTTAACAGAGACATTTGTTTAGGATTTGATCTATGGCCAACCTTAATTCAGCCTCGGAGAAAAAACTTTTGAAAACTTTAAATGTGAAGAACTGCAGAAAAGCCAGAGATTATCTAGTGTCTAAGACACTGAAATAGGAAGGGATTTGGACAGACTAGATGGGCCTTGCATCCCTTAACTGCTATGATGTTTTTATATAAATCTTGTTTTTCATTCTCTGTATAGTTTAAAAGCGAGTCATTTTGAGACTAGTGGGGGTGGATTCAGTACTCCGTCGTGGCTTGCACGGAGCTCTAACGTGCATATATTGTAGCATAACTGCAGGGACTTCTCCAGGTAAAGTTTTTGCATTCTGTCAGGAGATGGTTAAGCATACCATTAGTTGCTGATCACTTTGATTAAAGTCATGGAAGCCATTCAAACTCCGGTGCAAGTCTTTTAGTTATATAATTTATGTAGTTATTTATTTAATATTGTTCACATCTTTCAAAGTAACATGTAATCCTACTCTTAGCCGCCAGTCTGTTCTAGCCCAGATATAGCTTGAGAATGTTAGGCCATCAAGAGATGGCAACTGGAACTTTTGACTAATGGATTTAAAAAGACAGTAGCTTCATTAACTCTTCATTAGAGTGTGTTTTAGGAGTCCAAGGAAGAAAACTCCTTTTTAAAAGGACAGCATATGTAGTTTTAATTTGCTTGAACCACAAAAGATATTTATATTGTAACGCTATCAAGTGATCATTGTTCAAGATGAAAAACTACAAAACCTTACTTTTGAACATAGGTTCATTTTTGCGTAAAGGCGTTCTCTTGAAGACTGCTTTCATCTGTATTTCTGTCATTCTGGTGTTTCTCATCCATTACTCTACAAGATGAGTTGTATAACCTACAGGATCTCTACTTGGTTTGTCTCCATTGGTCTCGGAGTTTCTTTGGCTTCTTCTTGTCAAGCATCTTATTGAAGAGACTCAGTTTTCTGAAACATATGAAGGGTTGTAAAGCTGGTCTTTGTTCTGAGTGCAGTCTACTCTCTTCCTGTTGTCTTAGGTAGGGTTGTGTCGGACATGTGGTCTCTCTAAAGCCTTTTTTCCTATTCTAATCACTGGGGCTGTTTCTTTGTGGTTTTTGGTTGATTAACAGTTTTTGACCTCAGGACTTTGTCTAGACAAGTGGTGTTTATTTTCCATGGCTAGCATACTACAGTACTATGGGCCCGATATTCAAAGGCATTTACATGGTTTACAGAGCATTTACACGGATAGTACAGCTGAATATCCCTGAGTAATGCCGCTATACGCCTCGATGCTAATCACTTAACACTTGTGCATGTCAGGGACATTCTGAGGGCAGTACACAAGGATAACTGTGCAGTAGCCAACAGGGGTGGCCCAAGGGGGCTGCGGGGCCATGTGCAGAGACTCAGTGCAAGGCTTCATTTGCATAAGATGCCTCATTTGCTGAAATGTTTGTATAATGTTAACATGCACTAACTTTTAGTAAACATGCCTGTTAATGAGTGTCTGGATAAAGAAAGACTACCAGATTTCTACATTACTATAATCCAGTGCCAACCGTCAGGCACATTAGGAAGTACTACAAACATTACCCATGTAGAACCCATAGCAAACCCGCCGTATTATAACAGCACTATCAGGATTCACAAAGCACCAAACCCTACCCATCAAAAGGCAACACTGCAAATATTAAACCAATACATTTCAGAGAATACCAATACATCTCCTACTGGGGAAAGAGAACAAGTGGCACTGTCACGTAGAAACTGTATAAACAGAATACCTCATCTCAGTTACACATGCAGAACATAGACCATCACCAAACAAAGAACAAGGGATCACAATTTAGAAATAGGAAGACAATAGGGAACCCCAAAAGCCAAACTTGGAATATACAACAACACTGCAGAAATAAAACTATAAATGAATTTCCTCTTGTACTAAAAAAAAATGCAGGCGTTAAAGACGCACATTTCCCAGAACTGACATATTCCAATTAATAAATTCAAAATAAAAAAAAGTATTTTTCTACTTTTTGTTTTTTGTGCATTTTATTTTTCAGTTGCAATTGCTCCAGTCACTTTCTTCTTGTCTTATGCTAACTCTCCATTGTCTGCTGTCCATTTGTCCTTTCTTCTCTCTTCTAGTTTTTTTCCATTCTCTCTCTACATTTGCCTTAACATACTGATCTTTCTCCTTTTGCTCTTTCCCCCATCTCTTTCTTTATTCCTTTTTCATCCACTCAAATTTTACTACTCTATCCTCAATCCCCAATTACTCTCCCAATACCCGGCCAATCGTAGATTTTTCTTCCTTCCCACACAAAGTATTTGTTCCCCTCTCCATTTCACTCTCCCAGCCCCATCCCATTCTAGTCCTCCCCCAACATCAACTCCCTTCCAGTTTCAGCCGCACCCAGCATCTGCTCCCTTCTAGTCCCCGCATCAGCCCATTTCCAGTCCTAGCTCCCCCATCAGCCCTTTCCAGTCCTATCCTAGCCCCCCCATCAGTCCATTTTGAATCCAAGTCTTCCCATCAGCCCATTTCCAGTCCTATCCTAGCCCTCCATCAGCCCATTTCTAGTCCTAGCTCCCCCCATACTCAGCCTATTTCTAATCCAAGCCCCCCATGAGCCCAGTTTCAGTCCTAGCTCCCCCATCCATTTTGAGTCCAATCCTAGCCCCTCCCTCAGCCCATTTCCAGTCCTAGCTCCCCATCTATTTCCAGTCCTATCTTAGCCTCTCCATCAGCCCATTTCCAATCCTAGCCCACCATCAACCCATTTCCAGTTCTTTCCTATCCCCACCATCAGCCCATTTCCAGTCCTAGCTCTCCTCCATTCAGCCCATTTCCAGTCCTAGCCCCCCCCCACTCAGCCCATTTCCAGTCCTATCCCCTCACTCAGCCCATTTCCAGTCCTATCCCCCTCATCCCATTTCCAATCCAAGCCCCTCCATGAGCCCATTTCAAGTCCTAGCCCCTCCATCGGTCCATTTCTAATCCAAGCCCCCCAGTAGCCCATTTCCAATCCTAGCCTCCCATCAGCCCATTTCCAGTCCTATCCTAGCCCCTCCATCAGCCCATTTCCAGTCCAAGCTTCCCCCCCCACTCAGCTCATTTCCAGTCCAAGTCCCCCTCCCCATCAGCTATTTCTAGTCCAAGCCCCCCATCAGCCCATTTCCAGTCCAAGCCCCCTCCTCTCTAAGAGCCCTGTGGCTGTCTAAAAAGCTTTAGAGGGAGCCGGAGAGGCCCTGGCTCACCTCCAACAGCTGCCGAAGTGAAGAGCGTCTTTTTTCTTCACTTCGGCAGCTGTACTATAGTTTACGACGCTGCTGCAACAAGGTCAAAGGGGACTTTCTGTTTCCCGGCCACACCATATGATAGAAGTCTATAAATTAATGAATGGAGTAGAATGGATAAATGTAGATCGATTGTTTACGTCATCAGAATATAGAAAGACTAGGGGGCATAATGAAGCTACAGGGTAACCTATTTAAGACTAATAAGAGAAAATATTTTTTCACTCAACGTGTAATCAATCTCTGGAATTTGTTACCTGAGGATGTAGTAAAAGCTACTAGTGTAGCTGGGTTTAAAAAAGGTTTGGACAAGTTCCTAGAGGAAAGGTCCATAAAACATTATTAAAAGGGACCCAGGATATCACTGCTTGACCCAATACAAGCATTGTGGAACCTGTGTCTTTTGGGGAAACTGCTAGGTACTTACTGTATGACCTAGATTGGCCACTGTTGGAAACAGGATACTGGACTTGATGGACCTTGGTCTGACCCAGTATTGTATATCTTATGTTCTTAATCATTAAACAATAGTTTATAATAAACCAGTAAATGGATGTTGGTAACTTTTTAAAGGTGTTAGTAAAAGTTCATTTTTATTCTTCTTTCTGATTGATCCACTTCATAATAAGGATATTGAACAATGATAAATATTGTATTTTTCATTACAAAGAGAGAAAACACACAAATTATTGGGATATGTTTTCTGTGCCTAAAACAACTTTAAGAACAAGAAACCCTCAGCAGTACTAGGACTCAGGTGGCCAAGTTACAGAAGGGGAGGTTGGGAGCTTTTAGGGAACTCCTTCCCTCTCCGAATCTTTAATAGCAGAGAGTGGGGTTGGAATAGATTCGGGTGTGGGGAAGGCAAACTAAACAAAAAAAGAATTAAATTGAAACATCAAGATCGGGAAGTATCAAACTCCGGTAGTATTTTAGAAAAGGATATGGATGTCTAGGAGTGCACATGCATTCGCCGACACACAGAGTTGGATGAGACATTTTAAAAATCAGTGGAAGCAACCTGGTACATTACATGTGTAAATGCCACACTTTAAATGTGTAAGTCTGTATTTTTCAGCTTGCATATTGTCATGCCCATAGCCCCTTACATGTGTATGGAGAGGCGTGCTTGTTAGATAGAGTTCCCCAATTAAGCAATGTTCCAGACTGGCTATCTTGCAAAGGATTATGGTACTGGTAGTCCAGTCATGCGGTGCTTGCCATTGAGGTAAATGAAGACAATGTAGTTGGCTCGAGTGTAAGGCAGTGACAGAATATTTATTTATGAGGTAAATCCAAATGCACACAGATTCTACTTGGTAACACCTTAGGATGTATTCTCCAGGGTTTTATATTCAAAATAACAATACAACTGAAAGGTAAAGCAAGTAGCTTGTAAAGTCCATTAACAACATAAAGTCTTTCTCTCAGCCACTGCTGACAAACCTGCTCAGCAGGGCTGGTGTAAAAGGAAACCAAAAAGTAAAAAGCTTCTTCACCAAAAACAGCTTTTCTTTTCACATTTAAAGCACTTTTGTATCCAACGTGTGCATAGCCTGAGCTGCGTGCTGCTCTGATACCAGCTGGCTAACAAGCTTCAATCAACAGCTCTTCTCCTTCTCTGCACCAGTATTTACACAAACTTCTAGTGCCAGTTACTAGAACGTTTCCCTTTTGATGTTTGATTCCCCTTTCAGGATTTCTCTGTGCTAGCAACCTTGCATAAAGAACAGTCCATGAGATTATCGTCTTCCTCTGTAATTATAGCTTGTTCTTCTATTTGCTTAGGTTCTATATCAGGAGCTGGATCAGAAGGCTTTACTAACTGACCTTCACCAGGACAGGAAATGTGTCTAAACACTTTGCCTTGCTTTAGGTTAGACAAACGTTCATAGTTCATACCTGGGTTAAAGCTGACATTAGGCTGTCCTCTCAAATATTCTGGCCAGTATGCATTGGAGCTGTTATGACCTGTCCTCCAGTCTAAATTCCTGGACCTCAGGGTATCTGCTCCATACCTCTTCTTAGGGTTCGTAGCTGCAGTTCTCCAAGCCTTTGGATTTCCCCAATCCCTTGAAGCTGGCTTCTCCCAGGAATCTCTCCAAGAACCTGAACCTTTCAGAGCTCCTCTTTCCTTGCTCTCACGCTTGCCTTCAAGCCTCCTCTCAGGATTGCCTCCTCGCTCTCCTCGTCTTCCAGGCTTAAGCTCCCCTCGTCATCTGCTCTCTGCATATTCTGTTCTAGTTTTAAAGTTCCCAGTTTCCAACCCCTCCCTTGCACTCCCCAGGTGTTGGTGATTAAAGTCTCTCCTGGCAGCTGAGTAATTAGGAGTGACGTAAGGGTTTCTCCATCTGGGCTTATACTCCTGCACCTCATCTCCACTAGAGGCTCTCTGCAGGTCACTGCAGCCTGGAATAACCTGTCTTTTAGGTAAATATGCAGTTTTATTCCTGTAACCTGCCAAAACAGGTCCCTTGATTAGGGTAAATTCCCTTCCTTTATCAGAATTCTCTGGGCTCTGGGCAGCTTCCTCATCACAATATGCAACGTACATATTAAGTTTGTGTTTTGTAACTTATACATGCACGTTGCTATTTGGCAAATCTATGTTTAAAAGTCACCAATTACCTGTAGAGGACACTGTCTATAATTCATTCCTTATCATCCTGCTAGACCAGTCCAGACGAGTGGGTTATGCTACCATGTCACCTGGTGGAGGCAGACTTGAGCAAGTTTCCATGATGTCATTACTTGACATACCCATTGATGCAGCACTGAGAAGTCAATATTTGCCTGCCTTCAGTAGGTGGCAAGATGTGTGGACTGATGTAGCAGGGCAGATGGACTTACACTATGGTACTACAGCCAGTGTGACTGAAACATGTAGGCCCACCATTGCTTGGAGCTTGGGTACGCCCCTGTCTCCTTAGTTTAGTTTATTGGATTTGATACCCCGCCTATAGTAATGCAGCTAAGCAGTTGCTGACAGCTTGCCCTTTGTATAGTGCAGCTACCCACGGGTTCCTAGCACTTGGTGGGCTAGAGATGGGACAGGATGGACCCTATGAGGCCCATGAGGAGGGTTGGTAAGTCGGGTCCAGATTCCTCATCCCTCTTGCTATCCTCTATCTGCATTATTTTTGTTTTGTCTTCTCTGTTTTGTATTCTTCCATTGAAACCAGTGGGATGTATTTGGCTCTCTTGCTGATTTGAATAAAGCAGTTCTAATTATTTTTATTTTTAAAGCTCTTTCCTTGGCAGCTGGGCCTTCCAAGCCTGCATGGACATCTGGAACTTCCCTGTTTGGATTTCCCTGGTCAACCCAACTGCTGCTGGGATCCTCTTATCAGAACTCACTTTTTGCTGCACCCTTGTTTATATTTTTGGTGGAATTTCTGGGTTTTTAAAAATTGTATTTTCATCTTTGCTACTGCAGTGTTGAGCCACCCTGCCTGATGCTGCCTATGACTCTCAGTGGTCTTTGCCTACAGCTGTTATTTTTGGCCCTGCTGCTGTGAGAATGCCTGGGGCACATTTTTATGGCATGTTGGGGCCCCTATGGGTACTTTGGGCCTGATGGCATTTTCTATGGGCTCGACCACTCCTTCCCTTTCTTTTACCTGCTGGTGAGCACCACAGCCATTTGAGATGACTGCTTGGTCCTAGTGGAAGGGCAGCTTGGTTGGATGGCCATAACCTCAAGGCCCTGGGGGCCTTGAGCCTCTTTTTTAAACTGGCTTGAGATGCAGCTCCTGAAATGGCTCATGGGCTGTTTTCAGTTTCTTGTAACAACTTGATCTCCCTCCTGATGGGGATCTGAGGCCATACCTCCCCTACGGGGAACTCTGGGTCCTCAAGCACCTCTGTTATGGGCAGTAAGGAAGTAAAGGTTCCTACTTTGCCCTTGCACTTGGCCATTGCTCAGGGAGCAAAGCCATATCTCCAATAGAGCGAATGTCCCCTCTTGGGTAGAGTCAGCCTCAGTATCTTCGAGGATATCTATAGGCAGAAAATGTGCTGTAAATGAGCCGAATACTTGTTCCAAATGTTTGTAGCAATGTATCATTGTTTATTAATGCTGATAGTTTTCTCAGAATTTTTCAGTCTTGCTTACTGCTTGACGTCTCCCAGTGCTGCACCAATGGATATACTGTGGCAGGCTATGGCCTATAATAGTTTGCAAATATGAAAGGCCTGTAAGTTAGGCCCTGATTCCAACCCCCATCTTAGTAAGAACTAAAAATCTGTAAAAGTCTGAGAAAGCTGTTTTAAACTGCTTAATAAGGAGTCTTCATGAGTGCATAAATCTTCCATTATTCTTTTGTGTTCTGATGATAGAAATGTTTCAATACATGCATTCCTAGAGCTAGAAACGACCTCGGAGCAGGATAGTATCAATGCCTAGAAACTGTACCTTTGTTAGAACAGTTTGGGAAGGGGGAGCAGGGAGCTAGGCCCAGAGAGGGTCCCTGATTGGACAAGTGCAGGGGGCGTTGAGACCAATAGAAAGTCTGCATGTATCAAACTGAAAAGGAATGTATAAAATGAATATGTTTCTGTAAGAGCTTTGCTCAGTCCTTTTTGAAGCTTTGACTAACTGGGCCTTGTGCACAATAAATTGGCTTGGATCTTTGAACTGACTCCTGGTATTATTTATTGCATGCTTATCAGCTGCTACAATACCAGGTGATGATATCACTGAAAGTTGCTCAAGTCTGCCTCCACCTGCTGGCAAGAAAGTATAACCCACTCATCTGGACTCAAGGAAAGAAAATTGTGTCAAATATCTCCTTTCAGTATAGAGGTGGAAATAAACAATGAGGGATTGAAGATAAAACCCCTTAATCCCTCCTGTAAAGTGTTGGCCGAAATAAGCAATTTTTAGAAACCTATATGTGCCAAGAAGCAGCGATAAAGCCTGATGTGGACAATGTTGATCATACATTTTCAATTTCTACATGAAATGGGGACTATATCCATGTAGATTTTTGGCCTGGCTGGGTTATGCTGTATACCATAAAAAGGAGGTGGCTACAAACAAAAATGAACCCCTAACAGATTGCACTACCTGTAAACAAGTCACGATGCGACCCATGAAGAGGAATACAAAAACCTCAAGGGAAAGAATGGGACAAGAAGCCTCAGACAGGGGCTAACAGCTGAGCCAACGCTGTTTAGAGCTGCTCATAACAGCACATTAGCTGGTCCCCTTTACACACCATTCATAGGCTTCAATAGTGTGGTATATGTTTTTTATGAAATTTTTAAATGCATTTAAATAAACTGAAAACCCTTCACCAACATTTAGTTGTCAATGAAATCCCAAACACTCTCCAGGCTCCAAGGACTCCCACTAGACCATGAAAACACAGTTGACTCGAGTTTCGCCCATTTATAAAAGGACTGCATCAGGACATGTAAGATGGTGGTGGTAACAAAGCCTTGAGGGAAACATACCAGCTCAAAGTCAGAGCCGTTTGAATGGAAGCGGAACGGCAGGAAAGCATACAAACAGCCAGTCACCCATGACATCATAAAGTTATAAACCAGTCCAAAGACTCATTCAGTTCCATTGGCTGAACAGTGTTCAATGTAAAAATCCACTTCTGCTCGAGCCTAGCAAGCCGCTATTCTGTTCGGTCATACAATGGATTCTGTATGCCGTCTATCACTAGCCCCTGTAAATGTTGCCACTCATGTTGGTAATCCAAACAATGTTGCACAATAGGTGATGTGATAAATCTTGTCTTACCAGCAAAGTTATGTTCTGTAAGGCACACCTTAATCTGACGAACAGTTTTGCCAATATAGGACAGGAGCATACAATCAAATAAATAACCCAAATGGAATGACAGGTGGTGGTAAGTCTTAGCGGATAAGTGACCCCCAATTGAGGGTCAGTCCACTCACACATAGAAACAGCAGTATCACACATCACACACCAGCCACATGCTGAATGGTGTCCCTTTGCTGGAATGCTCATGTGATGGTGTGAAAAGTCTGTATGCACCAACGTGTCGCCAAGGTTCCTCGCCCAAGTGAAAGCTATGCATAGACCTTTTTGAAAGATCTTGTGTATCTGTAAGACATGCCAGTAGGAGAAAATACTCTTGGCCAAAAATTGTACATGGTCCGTGTATTGTAAAACACAAGCTTGCTTCTCCATGGGGTCTGCTGTTTGTTTCTATAATAGTAAAGATCTATTGGTATACTTAGCCCTTAAATAGGCCTGCCGGATGACTCTATGGAGATAACCCCTCTGAGTCCTCTCCCTCAGAACAAATGTGGCGTATGCGTAGAAACTGGCCAATTGGAAAAGCCTGTTTCAGTTTAAAGGGATGATGGGACTCAAAATGTAAGAGTTTATTGTGATCAACTGCTTTCCTGTATAAAGAAGTACTCAATTGGCCAGCTTTAACCAGTAGTAATACATCCAAAAAGGAGACCTGTGTGGTAGAATATGACATAGTAAATTGTAAATTAGTATCCTGTTGGTTCAATCAAATAGAAAAAGCATTGAGGGAGGCTAAGGGGCCATGCCAGATGCAGAAAATATCATCTATAAACGTCACCTCAAAACTGGATACATATAAATTAGCTATACTGGGTGCCACATAGAAACTCCATATATTTGTAGATAAAAATCAGTCTCAAACCGGAACTAATTCTTCAGCTCTAAGCACACCCCCAACACACCCCTTGCAATTTCTACCTATTATGGACATTGTTTTTTTTATGAATTGCAGTGCATTAAGATTTTAATAAACAATAAACCATTTAAATGTAGCTGCAAATCACCATTTCCATATGCAAATGCCAGATTTTCTGCATGAAAATTGAGAATAAGTCTTCTAAAATACCCCCCAAAATGTATTATTTTTTTTAAAGAAGACCTGTTCCTATCTTCCGCATCCTTTGGTTGCCCTCATACTATTTTGTCTATCTCCCACCCCTAGGTACCTCTTTCACTTCTCTTCACACCTTCAGTCTATTCTTTCGGCTTTATTTTCTCAGTCTCTCCTTCTTGCTATCTATCTTCTGATGCTGTCTACAGTGTTCCATCCTTCAGTGCCTTTCTTCTAACCTCTCTCCAACCCTATTTCTTGCCAGCCTCTTATCACTCTATCCTCTATCCTTTTCCACTCAATTACTCTTATCCCTTCCCACAGCCTTATTTTCTCAGCCTCACCCCCATCTACACCTCAGCTTGTAATCTTGCACCCACAGTCTGTCCCACAAAATCAGTTTAGAGAAATCTACCCGACCTCCAAAGCCATTTTGCCCGCTGCTAGAGCTGTTACCCTCTACTGCCCCCTTTTTACTGCAGGGCTCTATCTACTGTGATCCAGGAAGCTTCTAGAAGGAAGGAAACTGGCTACTGATCTGACTTTTGCAACAGCAAGAGATTCTAAGGTTAGGTAAGCTCATAGGGCAAAAAGAAGAGCAGAACTGCAAAGGTCTTAGGGCTGATTCCAACAGGAGCAAAAGAGCAGTGGCCTGGTGACATGAGAGCAGTAGTAGCTGGAAAGCCAGCCTCCATTGTGGGAGGAACGTGCAGAGCAGGATGGAGGGGGCAAGCAGTGACAGCAAAT
Organism: Ichthyophis bannanicus; assembly: GCA_033557465.1. Taxonomy (NCBI): domain Eukaryota; kingdom Metazoa; phylum Chordata; class Amphibia; order Gymnophiona; family Ichthyophiidae; genus Ichthyophis; species Ichthyophis bannanicus. The sequence goes on along the minus strand of CM066034.1, from coordinate 103,548,238 downwards.
GGGAGGACAGTGTGCCCTGATTCCAGGGCCAAAGACACATTATGTGATTGGACGCAAAGCCTTTGGCAGGTACTGCAGAGCAGCAGAAAGCTGGAGCCCCTGCCTAGCTCTTGCGGTATGGTAATGTAAGGAAAATGGGGGGGGGGGGGGGAAAACATTAAAAACATGGAAGCATAGAACATGATGGCAAATAAGGGTCATATGCCCCATCTAGTCTGCTGCTAGATTTCATTTCTAGTGCATACCCAAAATCGTTCATTCTTAGTTATTCTGCAGCAAAGTTAAGAACAATTCCTTCCACATCTCAACTACTGTCAGTATTTACTTCCCCGGCTCAACTCTTTCCCCTGGAGTCTAATTACAATATCATTCTTACTGACATCTTTACAGCCTAAAACTTGTCTGGTTTAATTCTGAAGTTATTTAATATCGTCAATGGCAAATTGTTTCATAATTTCACATCACTTTCAGTAAAGAACGACTGTGACACAGGTGAAATGTGTTACCCATTAGCCTTACAGGATGCTTCTTGTTTTGTTTGATGCTGCAGAGATAGAAAGATTACCTGCAAAACTGCAGTCAATATTATTTGTATGACACTATTTAAACCTCTGCTGAGTCATTTCGATAAATAAAACAGGCACCATTTAGATAATATTTCAGCACATGCAACCGCTTAGGTCCCTTTTCGTAGGAAATTGACCTCTTTAATTAATGTTTCAAACATTTGGATATCTTAACATTTTTCCAAGGTGGATTGTGCCTCCCTTTCTCCGGTCTTGCATGCATCACACTAAACTTATCCACCTAAATCTTACCTGCCTTGAGAGTTCCTTGGAGATTGCAGTGGAAAGAACTACCCTCCTTGCCACATTTGCCTTAGAGACAGATAAAGTTTTTATTCTTAAAATGTATTTCCGAAATGCTAATGAAGAGTTTATGGGTTCAAGAGTTAGGGTATTTCCTGATTTATCACGTATTACCCAAATGAGAAGGAAAGAGTTTTTGGCTCTTCGCACTAGGACTTTGGCCCTGGGTGCTTCCTTCCAACTTAAATTTCCTGTTAAATGTTATGTTAATTTTAAACAAAAGATGTATTTGTTCTTTGACCCTAAGCAGTTGTTAGCATTTTTGGAACTTAGGGAAAGAAGCGATATTGAGGCTGTTTTACCTTCTCATACAGCTGACGTATGAGTCTCCCATTCGCCTGTTATGGTTATTTGTGTAATGGCTAGGATTTCTGTGTCATTAGTTTCTATGTTTCCTAGTACTCCCCTATTTCTTAAATTTTGGGGTCTAAAATGGGAAAGATGAGTAGGTGATAGTTTATTTCCTTTTGAAAAATTTGGTGGTTGTTTCCATTTTTCTGTTTCATTCATGGATAATGTGTGGATGTTCAAGATTTAAAATTTATAAATAAAAAGTTTAAATCTTACCTGCCACTTCTCTCTCCCTTTCTTTTTGGTTTCTGAGTATCTTCACCTGCTGAATTCGTCACCTTATTCCAGCTAGAATATTCCGTAGGTTATTATGATCCCTTGGTGATTCCTCTTTGGCCCATTCCTCGATGCCCACAAATGTTCTGTTTCTAAGCTAATTTTCATTTCTGTAGTCTTGCTGGATTTATGCAGCATTAAACACCTGTAAACAATCTTTTCTAGTCCTTGTAAATCATTCTTTCATCGGGCACTGTAGGAAAAGCTTTAGCAAAATCCAGGTTAACTATTTGAATCATATATCTCACATTAGGTTTTCCTTTTAGCATTCTTTTAAAAAAGCAATACAAAATTCATCAATTTTAATTATATAGTTTTGTAGTGTATTTGGATTTTCAGAAGATGTTTGACAAAGTTCCTCATGAGAAATGCTTTAGAATAGTTAAAAGCCCATGGGATAGGAGCTGATGTTTTATTGAGAATTGGAAACTGGCTAAAAGACCAGAAACAAAGGATAGCACTAAATGGTTAGTTTTCTAAATGGAAAAAGGTCAGGCGTGGAGAGCCCCAAGGGTTTGTACTGGGCCCTGTGCTGTTTATCATATTCATAGATGATCGGGACAAATGATCAACGAGTGAGGTGTTCAGATTTGCAGATGACAACATTATTTAAATTCCTTAAAACAGCAGAGGATTGTGAGGGATTGCGGAAGAAGGGTCTTGTGAGACTGGGCATATAAAATGTGGTACAACGTGATGCATATAGCAAAAAACAATCCCTATTAGAGGTTCAAAATACTGGGCTCTGATTTTGGAGTCACCACCTCAGAAAATGATCTTCGAGTTATTGTGAACGCGGTGTGAAGCAGCTACCAGAGAAACCAAAAAAAGAAGGAGATTAGAACAGAGAATCGCATTATGACTCTGTCTAGTTCCATGGTGCATCTGAACCTTGAATTTTGTGCAAAGTTCTAGTCGCCCCATTTCAGAAGGTAGATTGTAGGAATAAAAAAGGAACTTCAGAGAAGGGCGACAAAAATGATGAAGGGAATGAAACCCATCCCTTATGAAGAAAAGCTGAAGAGGTTAGGGCTCTCCAGCTTGGGAAAGAGATAACTGAGAGGGGATATGATAGTTTATATTATCATACATGGGGAACAGTTCTTTATCCTTTCAAGTTTCATGAAACCGTGAAACAAATGACCAGCAGCTTAAAAACAAATTAAAGAAAATATTTTTTCATGCAGTACATAATTAAACTGTGGAATCTGTTTCCAGATAACATAGTCTAGGTGACTAAAATAGTGGGGTTCAAAAGAGGTTTAAACAGGTTCCTGGAAGAAAAGTCCACAAAATTAGCCAGGTAGGCTTGGGAAAGCTATCACTATATTCCTTGAAATGAGCTATGAGAAATCTGATATCCGTTTTATGATCTGCTAGATACCTGTGACCTGGACTCTTGGAGACAGGATGCTGGGCTTGTTCGATCTTTTTCTGGCTCAGCATGGCTTTTCTAATGTTTTTATGTTGCCTGCCTTTCCATACATAGGGTCAAAGCAGAGCACAATATAATTAAACATAACACATCAAAATAAAGCAAGTTAGGAAAGACATCCTGTTATTAACAGTAAAAGCTCAAGCCACACAATCTAAAATAGCCAAAATACATGAAGAAAAACAGATAAATTATGATAGCACAATGTTTTTATGTTTATGCAATTTCTTGATATACCGCCCAGGCTGAAGGGCATCAGAGCGGTTTACAATCACTACAAGCAGGTACTGGATCTATTCCCTCATCCCCAAAGGGCATCACAGTGGTTTACAATCACTACAAGCAGGTACTGGATCTATTCCCTCATCCCCAAAGGGCTCACAGTCTATGTGTACCTGAGGCAACAGAAGGCTAAGTGGCTTGTCCAAGGCCACAAAGAGTGCCTATAGGCTAGAAACCCCAGTCCGTCCAGCATGAGATTGCTGTCCCCAGGTGGGAACTGAACCCCTTGTCCCTCCGGCCTGAGGTACCTTGTACTAACCACTAGGCCACTCCCCCCTCGCTAACACAGTCTCTTTCTCAAATTCTTATGTTAACCTGTTTAGTTCACAGCCAGGCAAGAGGGCAGCCCCCGCTAACCCACCCCCATACTTATTCGGTAATAATACCAAGATTCGCTTCTTTGCTCATACAATTGCCACTTGTTTATTGGTATCTCTTGGCCGCAGCATTGCATAATTTACACAAATATCAAGCATTAAAGATCAACATACAACTTTGCATAACATATGTACAACCATTTTCAACTCTACAGTTCCACTTAAACAATTCAGCTTTACACATTCCTTAATCAGGTTCCCGAGGGGACACGCAGCCTTGGGGTGCGGAACCATTTGAAGCCCCGCCCCTTTTCCTTCTATCACTCATACACATCACTTAACATGTTACCAAGGTAAAGCATGCCGTAAGAACACACACCTTACCCTCATCGTAGCAGGGATTGCACCTCCCAGCTCTGATCCTGTCCCGTCGAAGGTCAGATCTGAGCTGCTCGCTCCTGAGTCCACACTGTGCCCCTCCCTTCCCTCTTCCCCATGCCGTGTAAGTGTGAGGGACAATGGAAGGGTGGCACTGTCCACCCACTATCTCTCCTGTGACCCATTGTTCTGCTGGGGAGGACAAGTCTCTCTGGACCACTCCCCCTTTTTATTCCTTACATGGCTGTGAGCCCTGTCCCGCGCCCCTATTTGCGCTGGTAAATGTAGCTATGCTGCGACATTGTGTCCTCCCTTCAAGGGTAGGTGAGCAGGAAGCTGATACGCCGTCTTCCTCCAGAGGGGCAAGAGGGCGATCCCGATGCAGCGGGCCATTAAATAGGCCTCCACTGGCCCACTCTCATACTCCTCCACTCCCGCCGTCTTTAACCCCTTCTCTCCTGGTGCCCTCTGCCTACCTGTGCCCTGCAGCCACTATTTGCCTCTGTGTGAATCTCTCCCCTTACACCCTGCAATTCTCCCTAACACCATACCATCACAACCCTGTTAGCTCACACGTTATCCTAAAGTATATATCTTCACAACCTTTTTTTTGTTCTTTGTAGACCATTATTTTAAACTATTCTATGTGACTTTATAACTTTGTTACTGTTATTTTAAACCACTCTGACTTTAAGACAGAGCAGTATATAAAAATGGATAAACAAATAAAAATGAATAAATAAGTCACGCTTATGATTAATATCCTAAAACCAGAATCAGCGTGCAAAAGCTTAAATCAAAAAGCCAAGTTTCTGTTTATCTTCTAAAAGAGAGATAGGGCCCAATATTCAACAAAAGCTGTGCTCCTAAATTTAGGATCTTACCGTAGGTGCCTAAATGTTTCCCTTATTTTCACTCACACATAGAAGCCTAAGTTTTCTGATGAAAATTCACCTAAACATTGAAACTTAAAAGTTATGCTTGAAATTTAGGCCTCTCATTCATTTGTGTAGATTTGTGAGCCTAATTTAGGCTCCTAGTGCTAAGTTCCTAACTTTCCCTCCAACCTACATCCACCCCATTGCCACCTATATTTAGCTTTCTGAATTTTGGAGTTCAGTGAATTCTTGATCATAAATTAAGTGGCATATTTACTAAAGGATTAATGTGCGTTAATAAAGTTAAGGCATGTTAAGTGCCTAGAACAGTTTTATTTCTATGGGTACAGTGGCATATAACGCATGTTAATTTTATTAATGCACGTTAACCTTTTAGTAAACATTGCCCTAAAGTACCCCACCCTAGTAAATTTTCAAAGAGAGCAAGTTAAGAGCATCAACCCTTTGTATATTGATCTCATAACCTCTAGTCAAAGCACAAGAAAAGTCTCTGTTCTGAGTTTCAGTGAGTCTCATTTGATCTGTCAGGGCCCATGCCAATTCTTTTTCATCATTCCCTGACCATTCAAGTGTATAGCCATCAAATTTTTCATCACAGGGTCCATTATTTTCCATGTAGTTTGTGTTAGGCTAAACTGGGTCTGGTATGGACATGACTACACATGCTCTTTATCAGCTCTCAGGAGCCTCCCTGAACTTAAGTGATTTTGTACTGATATTTCTGTAAGATATTTTACTGTTTTTGCATATAGAGTTTGTATTTGTTATGCTTATTCAATTTTATTGTAAACCAGTCTGGGTCCTTTTAAAAAAAGGTGGATAATGAAATCCAATTTCTAAGAAGAGGCATGTTCACTAAAGCAGTTAAGCAGTTAGCACAGGTTTTAACTGCATGTTAACCTTTAGCATAGGCCCATGCTAATGCTTACTGCATCATAAAAACACTGCTGCTATAAAAGATCTAAGTGCTTAGTGTGGGTTTGGGTGGGATCAGGGCAGAGAGTATTTGTGGCAGCCAGTGACAGCTAGCATGTAGCTGTCATGATTGCTGATAGCACAATGGCAACTAATTGCCACCTCAAGAGGTGGTGTTAAGTGCAGCCATACTATTGACCACTGCCCAAAAGAGCTGTAGATACAAATATCTCCCTGGACCAATGACCCCACATATCTGATTTTCCTCATACCCAAGCAACCCCCCAGATCTGATCTCCCACCCCAACATCAGGCCCCCCAACCAATCTTCCACCCACCCCTTCCAGAACCTCACCATAGTGGACAGCTTATCCTCCCCCATTCCAAGGCCCTTCATAAGAACATAAGATATGCCATACTGGGTCAGACCAAGGTCCATCAAGCCCAGTATCCTGTTTCCAACAGTGTCCAATCTAGGTCATACGTACCTAGCAGTTTCCTCAAAAGACACAGGTTCTGCAATGCTTGTACTGAGTCAAGCATTGATATCCTGGGTTCCTTCTTAATAATGGTTTATGGACCTTTCCACCAGGAACTTGTCCAAACCTTTTTTAAACCCAGCTACACTAACAGCCTTTACTACATTCTCCGGTAACAAATTCCAGAGTTTGATTACACGTTGAGTGAAGAAATATTTTCTTTTATTAGTCTTAAATAGTTTCCCTCACTTGGTTTGCAGCTTGTCATGCTGTGAGGGCTTGTGTGCATCAATGATGCTGAGAGCTAAACTATTGGTAGTTTAACTACTGGCAGGGTCTCCCAAGATGGACAGGTCTCAGCTGAGATGCCAGACCAAGACAAACCACCCATCTGGGCAGCAGCAGACTGGGATAGTGTTGACAGCGGAGGATCACATTTCTGTGACAAAGGCAACAACACCAAACTTATACTGCGTGGAAGAAAGGCCCGGCAATCTACTTCTGTATCTTGCCATGAAAACCCAATGGATAGTTACAACAAAACAAATTGTGCTGTAGTGCTGAAAGATGAGACCCCCAGGTTGGAAGGCACTCAACTAGCTACTGGGGAAGAGCTGAAGACTTTTCATAGTAAAGCCAGCATTTATGATGTGGTTGGATCAAAGCCCTCGGGATGTCTGACTGTTGATGTAGCTGCACATGAAATGAGAGTCAGAAGCTGTAAAGATGTCTTACACATTGGAACATGGAACGTACGAAGCATGAACCAAGGGAAGTTGGAGGTGGTCAAGAATGAAATGGAACATGTACAACTTGATCTGTTGGGTGTCAGTGAACTGAAATGGACTGGCATCGGGCACTTTGCATCAGATGATCACATGGTCTACTATGCTGGAAATGAAAGACAAAGAAGAAATGGTGTTGCATTTTTAATAAAGAAGAAACTTGCAAGAACTGTAATGAAATACAATGCAGTCAGCGAATGCTTAATCTCTATTCGTCTACGAGGAATGCCTATCAACACAACTATAATTCAAGTATATGCCCCAACAACAGCTGCAGAAGAGAATGAAATTGAAGAGTTCTATGAACAAGTACAAGCTGAAATTGACAGAACATGCAAACAGGATATCCTGATAGTCATGGGTGATTGGAACGCAAAGGTTGGCAACAAAGAAGAAGACAAAATAGTTGGAAAATATGGACTTGGCAACAGAAATGAACCTGGAGAAAGACTGATAGAATTCTGCAAGACCAACAATCTATTCATCTCGAACACCTTCTTCCAGCAACACAAGCAGCGACTGTACACATGGACTTCACCCAATGGATTGTATAAAAATCAAATTGACTACATCTGTGGAAGTCAACGATGGAAAAGCTCTATAACATCAACAAAGACAAAACCTGGAGCTGACTGTGGTACAGATCATCAACTACTAGTATGCAAACTCAAGCTAAAGCTGAAAAAGAGCAAACCAATCATGAATGCAGCAAAATATGACCTTGAGAATATACCACTGGAATTTAAAGACTGCCTGCAAAATCGATTTGCTGCTTTAGATACAAATGATAGAGTTCCAGAAGAGTTATGGAATGACATCAAGAAGGTTGTGTTGGAAGAAAGCGAGAAGTCTGTACAAAAGGTAAAAAAGAAAAAACGGCCAAAATGGATGACGGAAGAAACTCTGAAAATTGCCCAGAAATGCAGAGAAGCTAAAGCCAGAGGAGAAAGAAAGACAATCACAGAACTCAACAGAGATTTCCAACGTGCAGCAAGACAGGACAAGGAAAAGTACTACAATGACACATGCAAGGAAATAGAAGCAGAAACTATTAGAGGAAGAACAAGATCAGCTTTCCTAAAGCTACGAGAGTTAAAGAAAAAGTTCCAGCCTCGAATTGGAATGTTACAAGATGCTCAAGGTTCTATGTTGAATGATGCTGAGAAGATCAAGAAAAGATGGAAGCAGGGCCGGATTTACCTTGAGTGAGGCCCTACGCCAACAAAAATTGTGGGCCCCCAGCAGGGGCGGCCCAAGGGGGGTGCGGACCTCATTTGCATAAGGGGCCTCATTTGCATAAATATTTGCATAATGTTACCATATACTAACTTTTAGTAAACATGCCTCTTAATGAGTGTATGGATAAAGAAAGACTAAAAGATTTCTACATTACTATAATCCAGTGCCAACTGCCAGACACATTAGGAACTACTACAAACACTGCCCATAGTAAACCCGCCGTATCCTAACAGCACTACCAGGACTCACAAAGCACCATACTCTACCAATCAAAAGGCAACACTGCAAATATTAAACCAATACATTTCAGAGAACAACAATACATGACCTACTGGGGAAAGAGAACAAGTGGCAATGTCAAATAGGAATTATATAAACAGAACACCTCAGCTCAGTTACACATGCAGAACATAGACCATCACCAAACAAGTAATCACAATTTAGAAATAGGAAGACAATAATTAAACTGGGAATCCCAAAAGCCTAACTTGGAATGTACAACACTGTAGAAATAAAACAATACATTAATTTGCTCTTGTACTAAACAAAGCACAGATGTTAATGATGCACATTTACCAGAGCTGACATATTCCAATTAATAAATTCAAATAAAGAGATATTTTTCTACGTTTTGTGCATTTTTTTCAGCTGCAATTGCTCCAGCCACTTTCTTCTGGTTTCTTCGTGTCTTCTGCTAACTCTCCATCGTCTGCTGTCCATTTGTCCTTTCTTCTCTCTTCTAGATTTTTTTCCATCTGCTTTAACATACTAATCTTTCTCCTTTTGCTCTTTCCTCATTCCTATTTCATCCACTCAAATTTTACCCCTCCATCCTCAATCCCCACTTACTCTCCCAATACCCGGCCAATTGTAGATTTTTTATCCCTCCCACACAAAATATTTTTCCCTTCTCCATTTTACTCTTCCAGCCCCATCCCATTCTAATCCTCCCCCAACATCAGCTCCCTTCTAGTTCCAGCCTCACCCAGCATCCATTCCCTTCTAGTCCCTGCATCAGCCCATTTCCAGTCCTAGCCATCCATCAGCCCATTTCCAGTCCTAGCCCCCCCATCACCCCACTTACAGTCCTTAACCCCCCATCACCCCATTTTCAGTCCTTAACCCCCCATCACCCCATTTTCAGTTTAAGCCCCCCCTATAACCCATTACCAGTCCTAACCCCCCATCAGCCCACTTCCAGTCCTAACCCCATCAACCCATTTCCAGTCAGCCCCCCATAGCCCATTGCCAGTCCTACCCCCCCCCATCAGCCCACAGCCCATTACCAGTCCTAACCCCATCATCCCACCTCCAGTTTTAACCCCCCAGCCCATTTCCAGTCCTAGCCCCCATAGCCCATTACCAGACAACCCCCCTCAGCCCACAGCCCATTACCAGTCTTAACCCCCCCAAAGCCCATTACCAGTTCTAACCCCCCCAACAGCCCATTACCAGGCCTAACCCCCATCAGCCCACCTCCAGTCTTCAACCCCCAGCCCATTTCCAGTCATAGCCCCCCCGCATAGCCCATTACCAGACAGCCCCCATCAGCCCACAGCCCATTACCAGTCTTAACCCCCCCAAAGCCCATTGCCAGTTCTAAGCCGACACCAACAGCCCACAGTCCATTACCAGTCCTAACCCCATCAGCCCACCTCTAGCCTTAACCCCCCCAGCCCAGCCCATTTCCAGCCCCAGCCCCCCAATAGCCCATTACCAGCCCTACCCCCCCCAGTCCATTTCCAGCCCCAGCCCCCCCAATAGCCCATTACCAACCCTACCCCCCCAGTCCATTTCCAGCCCCCCCAATAGCCCATTACCAGTCCTACCCCCCCCATAGCCCATTACCAGTCCTACCCCCGCCCCCCGGCCTAAAGTAAAATTTAATTTTAAAAAAAAACCTGGTGGCTGCCGCCGCGGGGGCCCCGTCTACAAGCTGGTCGGGTCGGGTCCGGTCGGGTCGGGTCCGGTCGGGTCTCTCTCCCTCCCTCGCTGCAGGCTGCGAGAGACGCATCTTCGCGTCTCTCGCAGCCTGCAGCGAGGGAGGGAGGGAGAGAGACCCGACCGGACCCGACCCGACCGGACCCGACCAGCTTGTAGCCGGGGCCCCCGCGGCAGCAGAGGGGGCCCCGCGGCGGCAGCCACCAGGTTTTTTTTTAAAATTAAATTTTACTTTAGGCCCGGGGGGGGGTAGGACTCCTACCCCCCCCCCCCCGGCCTAAAGTAAAATTTAATTAGAAAAAAAACCTGGTGGCTGCCGCCGCGGGGCCCCGTCTACAAGCTGGTCCGGTCCGGTCGGGTCGGGTCTGGTCGGGTCTCTCTCCCTCCCTCGCTGCAGGCTGCGAGAGACGCACTTCGCGTCTCTCGCAGCCTGCAGCGAGGGAGGGAGGGAGAGAGACCCGACCGGACCCGACCCAACCGGACCCGACCAGCTTGTAGACGGGGCCCCCGCGGCAGCAGAGGGGGCCCCGCGGCAGCAGCCACCAGGTTTTTTTTTTAAATTAAATTTTACTTTAGGCCCGGGGGGGGGGGTAGGACTCCTACCCCCCCCCCCCGGCCTAAAGTAAAATTTAATTAGAAAAAAAACCTGGTGGCTGCCGCCGCGGGGCCCCGTCTACAAGCTGGTCCGGTCCGGTCGGGTCGGGTCGGGTCTCTCTCCCTCCCTCGCTGCAGGCTGCGAGAGACGCGAAGGGAGAGCGTCTCCTCGCGTCTGTGTTAAGCCCGCAGGGGCTGATGGGAAATCCCATCAGCCCCTGCGGGCTTAACACAGACGCGAGGAGACGCTCTATCTTCGCGTCTCTCGCAGCCGGGAGGGAGACGAGACCCGACCAGACCAGACCAGACCAGCCCAGCCCAGCCCAGCTTGTAGACGGGGCCCCCGCGGCAGCAGAGGGGGCCCCGCGGCGGCAGCCACCAGGTTTTTTTTTTTAATCCAGTTGAAAAAAAAAACCTGGTTCTATTTTTTGGGGGCCCCTGCCGGTTGTGGGCCCTACGCCATGGCGTACATGGCGTATACGTAAATCCGGCCCTGGATGGAAGGAATATACAGAGTTTTTATATGATAAAGATCAAGTGGACCAACAGCCATTTCAACCTGTACCTTATGATCTGGAACCATTGGTGATGAAAGAAGAAGTTGAAGCAGCATTGAAAGCCTTATCAAAGAACAAACAAACAACACTAGGCCTAATCAGAGTTTAACTATGATACTTCACAAAAACAATAGACAACTCCACAATTTAACCAATTGTAGCATTTAGTAATTATGCACTATAAAAAGCTTTTAGTACCACGATGACAGGGAGCACAGACCTCAGAATAATCCCCAGATGTTCATTGAAAACTTCAAACCCGGAAAACCGGATTACAGTAATCTAGCAAGAGGAATTTTTACATCAACGGTCTGTTACCAGCCCCCACCGTCCATCAAATGGCACTAAAAAGCCTTTTATTTCATAATAAACTGACGGGAAAACTAAAAGCTGCTTTCATAGATAATCTACTCTATAACTTTACAACTACACTTTAACTACATACTACAAAGCAACTTATCATGGGACCTCCTAGAATAAACATATAATATTCAGCTTATCCATATTTCACTCATAGAAAGGGCTCCCATAGAACAAAAAAACCCATCAGCAAAAAATGAACAGTCCTCAGCTTCTAGATGACCATTACAGTATCAGCCCCGACGCCACAGTCAGACGTCCCTCTTAGCGTTTCGCAGACGCTGCTTCAGGGGGGTATACTAAAATATAAAAACAATAAAAAGTGCTAAGTATTCCTATTACAAATATAAACTCACTCCGACATCAGAACAAAACAGAGCCTGGAGTACTCACCTGACCCACACTATCACCACAAATACATTGCACAGCTTAGACAACACTCTCCCCCACATGCCGGCCCCAGACAATTTATCCAAAACCAGCATCTGACGTCATAACCACGTCACTACCGGAAGAGCCGCCAGAGGTCTCGCATACAACAACTATCATATACAAGCCTGCCAATCAATATTAAAATTCAACCCACCTGGGGTTACAGTGCGGAGCATGAATATCCACCGCTGCTCCCAATATATCAAAAATTGCTCCCGGGACAAACCCCTAAAACCCCGAAGCACTTGTTCAATCCCAAAGCACTGCAGATCCGCGAATACATGCCCCACCTCCAAACAATGACTAACCATTGGCGCCTCCCGTCTCCTACACCGCAGCCTACTGCGGTGTTCTCCCAAACGTATAAACAAGGGACGAATTGTCTTACCGACATATAGTAAACGACAAGGGCAAAAAATGCCATACACCATATAGTCAGATTTACAAGAGGTAAAAGATCGTAAAAGAAATTCCCTACCAGCATACATAAAACGATCAGTCTCCCAACAAACAGCACAACAGGTGCACTCACCACAACGGACATGCCGGCCCCCTGAAGCAGCGTCTGCGAAACGCTAAGAGGGACGTCTGACTGTGGCATCGGGGCTGATACAGCAATGGTCATCTAGAAGCTGAGGACTGTTCATTTTTTGCTGATGGGTTTTTTTGTTATATGGGAGCCCTTTCTATGAGTGAAATATGGATAAGCTGAATATTATATGTTTATTCTAGGAGGTCCCATGATAAGTTGCTTTGTAGTATGTAGTTAAAGTGTAGTTGTAAAGTTATAGAGTAGATTATCTATCAAAGCAGCTTTTAGTTTTCCCGTCAGTTTATTATGAAATAAAAGGCTTTTTAGTGCCGTTTGATGGACGGTGGGGGCTGGTAACAGACCGTTGATGTAAAAATTCCTCTTGCTAGATTACTGTAATCCGGTTTTCCGGGTTTGAAGTTTTCAATGAACATCTGGGGATTATTCTGAGGTCTGTGCTCCACGTCGTCGTGGTACTAAAAGCTTTTTATAGTGCATAATTACTAAATGCTACAATTGGTTAAATTGTGGGGTTGTCTATTGTTTTTGTGAATTATCAAAGAACAAAGCACCAGGCATTGATTGCATTCCCATAGAAGTATTACAGCAATCTGATGCAGCTGTTACCATACTTACAAGACTCTGCCAAGAAATATGGAAGACAGCATCATGGCCAACTGACTGGAAAAGATCTGTGTTTATACCAATACTAAAGAAAGGTGATCCAACTGACTGTGGAAATTATCGCACAATCGCTCTGATCCCACATGCCAGCAAGATTCTACTGAAGATTATTCAAAAGAGACTACAATCATACCTGGAACAAAAACTACCTGAAGTGCAAGCAGGATTCAGAAAAGGGCGAGGAACGAGAGACATTATTGCGGATGTGAGATGGATCCTTGAAAAGACTAAAGAATACCAAAAGGATATCTATTTTTGCTTTATCGACTATAGAAAAGCTTTTGACTGTGTAAACCATGAGAAATCTGGGCCCCATTAAGAAGCATGGGTATACCAGAACACCTGATCGTTCTCTTGCACAATCTGTACATTGATCAAGAAGCAACAGTTCGAGCAGAACAAGGAGAAACAGAATGGTTTAAAATAAGCAAAGGTGTAAGACAAGGCTGCATACTTTCCCCCTACCTGTTTAATTTATATGCAGAACAAATCATCAGAGAAGCAGGATTGTATGAAGACAACAGAGGTGTGAAGATTGGTGGAAGACTCATCAACAACCTTCGCTATGCTGATGATACTACATTAGTGGTTGAAAGTGAAGATGATCTGAAACATTTGCTTCTCACAATCAAAGAACATAGTCTCAAAATGGGCCTGCACCTTAATGTAAAGAAGACAAAGATCATGACAACTGGCATAATCAACAGGTTCATCGTCGAAGGAGAAGAAATTGAAATCATGAATAACTTTAACCTACTTGGATCAGCTATCAATAAAGAAGCAACAAGCAGTCAATAAATCAGACGACGCACTGCTCTTGGCAGAATGGCTATGAAAGACCTAGATAAGATTCTCAAGAGCAGAGATGTCTATTTCCATACAAAGATTCAACTTGTTCAAGCCATGGTATTTTCAATAACATCATATGAATGTGAAAGCTGGACAGTGAAAAAGATAGACAGGAAGAAAATTGATGCCTTTGAATTATGGTGCTGGTGGCGAATACTGTGTATACCATGGACTGCCCGAAGAACAAACCAGTCTGTACTAGAGGAGATCAAACCTAAGCTTTCTTTAGAAGCTCAGATGACAAGACTTCGACTTTCATACTTTGGACACATCATGCGGAGAGAGAGATCATTAGAGAAAGACATCATGCTTGGCAAGATAGAAGGTCAACGCAAAAGAGTAAGGCCAGCAATGAGATGGATCGATACAATAACAGCAACTACGGGTACCAGTCTGTCAACAATAAGCCGCCTGACTGAAGACCGAACACAATTTAGGATAGCTATCCAGAGGGTCGCCATGAGTCGACTCCGACTCGACGGCACTTAACAACAACAACAAATAGTTTACCCTGTAGCTTCATTGCATGTCCCCTAGTCTTTCTATATTCTGATAACGTAAACAATCGATCTACGTTTACCCGTTCCACTCCATTCATTAATTTATAGACTTCTATCATATCTCCCCTCAGCCGTCTCTTTTCCAGGTTAAAGAGCCCTAAACCTTGTAGCCTTTCTTCATAGGAGTATCCTTCCATCCCCTTTACCATTTTGGTGGCTGTTCTCTGAACGTTTTCTAATAACGCTATATCCTTTTTAAGATACGGCGACCAGAATTGCACACAATATTCAAGGTGCGGTCTCACCATGGAACGATATAGAGGCATTATAATATCTTTTGTCTATTTTCCATTCCTTTCCTTATGATACTTAGCATTCTATTTGCTCTCTTGGCTGCCGCTGCACACTGGGCTGAGGGTTTTAACATGCTATCCACAATGACGCCTAAATCTTTTTGCTGGGTGGTGGTTCTTAATGTGGAACCTTGCATCGTGTAACCATAGTTTGGGTTGTTCTTCCCTAGGTGCTTAACTTTGCACTTGTCCACATTAAATTTCATCTGCCATTTTGATGCCCAGTCTTCCAATTTATCAAGATCCTCTTGCAATTTTCCACAATCCTCTTGGGTTTTAACAACTTTAAATAGTTTGTGTCATCTGCAAATTTGATAACCTCACTCGTTATTCCGCTTTCCAGGTCATTTATGAATATGTCAAAAAGCAGCGGACCCAGCACAGATCCCTGGGGTACACCACTATTCACCTTTCTCCATTGGGAAAATTGGCCATTCAGTCCAACCCTCTGCTTTCTATCTTTTAACCAGTTCTTGATCCACAGTAGTACACTGCCTCCTATCCCATGACTCTTTAGTTTTGCCAGAAGTCTCTGATGAGGGACCTTGTCAAAGGCTTTCTGAAAGTCCAGATACACTATATCAACCAACTCACCTTTGTTCACCTGTTTATTCACACTTTCAAAAAAACATAACAGATTAGTAAGACAAGATCTTCCTTGTCTAAAGCCATGTTGGCTGTCTCCCATTAGGCCATGACTATCTACATGCTGAGTAATTTTATTCTTTATGATGGTTTCTACCATTTTTCCCGGTACTGACGTCAGGCTCACCGGTCTGTAGTTTCCCGGATCATCCCTGGAACCCTTTTTAAAAATTGGTTTTACTTTGGCGATCCTCCAATCTTCAGGTATTAGAGATGATTTTAATGATAGTTCACAGATTACTAATAGCAGGTCTGCAATCTCATATTTCAGTTCTTTCAATACCCTTGGATGTATACCATCCGGCCCATGTGATTTGCTACTCTTCGGTTTATCTAATAGTTGTAATACATTTTCCCAATGTATCAATATTTCCTTCAATTCTTCTGCACCTTTAAATACCACTTCAGTCATGGGTAACATCCCTACATCTTCCTCTGTAAAGACTGAAGCAAAGAATTCTTTCAGTCTCTCTGCTATCGCCTTGTCGTCTCTTAGTGCCCCTTTAACTCCTCTATCATCTAATGGACCAACTGACTCTCTCACAGGTTTTTTGCTAGCTTGGAGGCTAGCTTGTAATATGCCCTCCCAGCATGTCAGTCCCACCCCTAATATATCTCCCTTCCCTCATGGAGCCCATGCTTACAATGAGAACCCTTGACCCTATAGAGCAAGTCCCCCCCCCCCCTCATAAACCTCCCTGCACCCTGCAAACCCCCTTGGGTAAGACTGGTGGATTCCCTGGTCATGTGAGTAAAGGTTTCCCTCTACTCCTGTCCTGGCATATTTCAAAATGGTGATGGTAACCCCTAGCAGTAAATGTAGGGCACATGTTTGCCATTCCCTCTGTATTTCTCACACCAGCTTTATACTTACTGCACCTTAACTTTTCCAGCTAGGTGCAGTAATTGCCAAACCTTACTGCACATTAGTAAACAGGCCCCTAAATTCCCAGCATGCTAGGGACAGTATACTCATTTAATCATTTCACTCACAACTGAGATCAGAGATGGCATTACGTGACCTCAGGGACCGCAACATCCACACCTTACCACCAAAAGCAAGGCGTACCACAAGGATCATCCCTATCTTCACTCTTTTTCAATATATACATACAGCCAGTCTGCAATATCATCAGGTCCTTCAAGGTTGAATGCTTGATATACGCGGACGACATCCTTCTATACATGTCTTTCTCCATAGTCCATATGGACCTTTCCCCGCTAGCCAAATGTTTTGATGCAGTATCTGAATGGCTTCAATCCCAGAACCTACGAATTCAACACAAAAAAACTGAGGTTCTCTTCATCACTAGGGACACACTTTTCACCCCCCCATCCCATATAAAGGTGAAAGAAGCCGAGCTCCAATCGAAACCTTCCATTCGTTACCTTGGGGTCACTTTGGACCAACGCATGGATTTGAAACTACATATAACCAACGTAGTCAGAGCAATCTACCTCAAGATCCGGACACTCCGCCATCTTCACCCCCTGCTTGATCCTGATGACTTCCGAACTATATTTCAAGCCTTAACCCTACCACACCTTGACTATGCTAATGCCATTCTCCAAGGCCTCCCACACTCCACATTAAACCTTTTGCAACTCGCCATGAATACCGCTGCTAGAGTCCTCTACGGAGCATCAAGAAGGGACCATGTAACACCCATCCTAGAGCAACTCCACTGGCTCCCCATACATGGCAGAATATTGTTCAAAACATTATTACTAACCTTCAAGGCCACTAAAAGCATCACCTCCTCCTCTCTAATAGACCTCATTCAGGCCGTTCCACCCAACAGATCCAGGAGAACGATATCAACTAATGTTCTAATTATCCCTAAAACAGCGACAAAATGCCTATCAGCGACATCTAACAGGGCCTTCAGATTCTATGCCCCTAAGTGCTGGAACGCCCTACCTCCAGAGATTCGGGCTATCACTGATCTATCCCTTTTCAGAAAGGCACTCAAATCCCACCTTTTCCCCCAATATTACTAGACCAGCTAACCAATCTCGATCACTACCCAAACTAAGAACAAATCCTGTTATGTATATACATGTAAATACTCATGTAAATAGTTGCAGTAATGACGTCCCATGTTTTATCCAAGTTCTCTGACCTGTTCTCTGTAAAACCAAACAGTTTGTTGTTCTGGTCTGTTGTTATATTGTGAACCGCGCTGATGCTGAATAGAGCGGTATATAAGAGCCTGTAATAAATAAATAAATAAATAATAAGAAATCTTCATTTTATTTGGTTGAGCACCTAGAATGATTTCTAGAAAATGAATTTGCTTTCTGTTTATGGAACAGCTTTAGGCTGAGTCACAAGAGGCTTGGGGAGGATAAGCCTTTCCAACCTCAATAGCAACCTACCCAACTCAGAATAAAACTGGCAGGCAGCACTGATATTTACCCTGCCTTCCAGTTTTACTCAAAATTGAGTAAAATATGCCCTTGCCTCCAGTCCAGCAACAGCATCTTCCTTCCTCCCTCCTTGTTATCAGTGCAGGACCTCTTCAATTCAAGTGCACCACTGATGGATTGAAGGATACCTTTCTGCTGTGTTTTCTTAAAAGCTTTTCCTCTAGCATGGTGTCTCCAGTAACAGGGAGGGGGGAAGGAAGATGCTGGTGCTAGAACCAGGAGTGAGTGAGAATGATGTACGAAGATGTAGGAAAATTACCCATGCCAGAAATGATATTTAAAGGTGATGTATCAGAGGAATTGAAACAAATCTCGATATATTAGGAAGATGTAATACAGCTATTTCATAAACTAAAGAGCAGCAAATTACCTGGCCCTGGTGGCATACATTCCAGGGTGCTGAGAGAACTGAAATAGAAATTGCAGACCTACTTTTAGTAATCTTTAAAATCATCTGTCATACCTGAAGGCTGGAGAGTGACCAGTGTAACACTAATTTTTTTAAAAGGGTTCCAGGGGTGATCCAGAAAACAACAGACTAGTAAGTTTGATGGGACAAATGGTAGGAACCATTATAAAGAATAAAATTTACCAAACATGTAGATAGTCATGGTTTAATGGCAAAAAGCCAACATAGATTTAGCCAAGGAAAGTCTTGTCTCACTAAACTCTTATATTTTTTGAAAGTGTGAATGAACAGGTAGATAAAGGCGAGCCATTGATATAGTGTATCTGAATTTTCAGAGCCTTTGACAAGATACCTCATGAGAGACTCTTGGAGAAATGTTTGAAAAGTCACAGAATAGGAGGCAGTGTATTATTGTGGTTTAGAAACCGGTCAAAAGATAGAAAACAGACCGTAGGGCTAAATGGCCAATTTTCTCAATGGAGAAAGGTGTATGGTAGAGTATCCAGTGATCTGTGCTGGGCCCGCTGCTGTTTAACATATTCATAATTGACCTGGAAATGGGAATAACAAGTGAGGTGATCAAATTTGTAAATGACACAAAATTATTCAAAATTGTTAAAATACAAGAGGATTGTGAAAAATTACAAAAGGACTTTGAAGAATTGGGAGACTGGGTGTCCAAATGGTAGCTAAAATTTAATGTGGACAAGTGCAAAGATATGCACTTAGGGAAGAAGAACCCAAACTACAGTTACACGATGCAAAGTTCCACAGTAGGAATCACCACCCAGGAAAAGGGTCTGGGCATCATCGTGGATAATACATTGAAACCCTCTGCCCAGTGTGCAGCCACGGCCAAGAAAGCAAATAGAATGCTAGGAATCTTAAGAAAAGGAATGGGGAATAAAACCCAAAGGTATTATAATTCCTCTGTATCACTCCATGATGTGACTGTTCTTTGAATATTGTGTGCAATTTTGTTCACCATATCTTAAAAAGGGTATAGCAGAATTAGAAAAGAGTGACCAAAATGGTAAAGGAGATGGAAGGATATCTCTATGAGGAAAGGCTTAAAAGGTTAAGGCTCTTCAACCTGGAAAAGAGACAGCTGAGTGGAAATATCATACAAGTCTAAAAAAAATAATGAGTGGAGTTGAACGGGTAAACATAGATTGATTATTTACTCCTTCAAAAAGAAGAAAAACTAGGAGACACGCAATGAAGCTACATTTAAGACTGATCTGAGAAAATATTTTTTCACTCAATGTGTAATCAAACTCTGAAATTCATTACCAGAGGATATAGTAAAAGCTGTTAGTGTAGCTGGGTTTAAAAGAGGTTTGGATAAGTTCCAGGAAGAAAAGTCCATAAGCCATTATTAAAGTAGACCAGGAAAATCAGCTGCTTACTCCTGGGGCAAAGAGCATGGAATCTGTATTCCTTTTAGGAACGTGAGAGGTCCTTTTGATCTGGATTGGCTACTGTTGGAAACAGGTTACTGAGCTTGATGGACCCTTGGTCTGACCCATTATGGCATATCTTATGTTCTTATGTTCGTATTTCTTTTATCACTGCTTCAGGTCCCTGGAAGGCAGCAGCAGAGGTGGGGGAACAAGGGATGCTGAATTGGGGGGGGGGGGGGGGGGATAAAAAGGATACGATGGCTTAACCACACTCGGGGGTATATGTTGGATCAGGGGAGAGAAGAAAGAAAGAGGATATGGTGGCTTGGGAGGAAGAGACAGAAGGAGGCATAGGGTGACAGACGGTATATGCTCAGATTAGAGGAGGGGAAGTAAAAGGGCATGGTAATGAGGGTGGACACAGGAGGGCGAGCAAGGGTGACAGAGGGGATATGCTAACTCAGTAGGGGTTAGGGAAAGGAAAGCTAGGAATAGAAAGGGGATTGGTGGGGGAAGGGAATAGGGTGACAGAGACGATGCTGGACATGATAACGATGCATAGGGGAGATGGCTGACACAAAGGAAATACTAAAGACCAAGGTGGATGCTGGACATGATAGGTATGCATACGGGAGATGGCTGACACAGAGGGAATACTAAGGACAAGGGGGATGCTCAACATGGCAGAGGAGAGATGTTGCACTTGGGGGCGGGGGGGGGGATAAGAAGAGGATATGATGGACACAGGGAAGTAGAAGAACAAATAGGAAATGATGTTATTTATTTATTTAACATGTTTTTTACACTGCCATATCATGTATTCAAAGCAGTTTACATTGTAACACAAACCAGGAAATGTACAAAAAACAGGGAAATAAACTTGGAGGATTATATAGGGGACTATCACATGGCAAAATATAATATATTCCAGTATATTGGGTTGAGAATGGGCCCCACACTGAAGCATTCAGGGCTAGATATAGGTTCAAAGAGAGTATGAGTAAAAGAAACAGAACAGGGAGCAAAAAGGGGGGCTTAAAGGTAATTGGTAATTTGGTACGCAGGGGAGGGGGCATTGAGGCAAGGAGCTCAGGAAATTAGGAAGAAAAAGGTGATACTGGATGGAGTAAGTGAGAGAAAGAAGATGCTGCATTGATGGGGGAAAATAAAGGATATCCTGGTTGGAAATGTAGAGACACAAGAGGTGTTGATGAAGGGTGGGCAAAAGAGAGAGAAAGGGAAGAGTTTGTGAAAGATTGGGGAATAAGAGGAAGGGGACTGGGAAGACCAGGATGAGGAGATGGAAAGCTATAGGTAGATGCAGTAAAAAGAGGGAGATTGATGACTAGATACTAAGCAATGAAATATGAGTGGACAGAGAGGTAGAAAATGGATTGAAGAAAGCTGAAAGGTAAAGTTCAATGTCAAAGATAGATGTAGGGGAGGAAGTGAAGAAGACAGTAGGAGAGAGAAAAATAAAAAGCAGAATGATATCTGGAAAGAGAGTTAAGATGGAGGAAAACAGAAACCAGAGTCTGGGACCACTGGGCCAGCACTATTAGTAAAAAAAAAAAAAAAAAAAAGGCCAGACAATAAAGTAGAAAAAAGAATGTTATTTTAGTTTTGTGACTGGAATATGCCCGTTTTTGAAACTTACATCTGCTATTTTTGTTTCGTACAGTACAGGGGTAAAGGAAAATGCATCAGTATTTCTGTTTCTTCGGTGTTTCATGAGGAGTCCTGCCTCTTGGAATTTCAGTTTAATTCGTATGCATATTTGTATTTTTAGTTTGTGGTTACCTGTTTATCTTTATCTTTTTTTATTTATCTTAAATAAATAAAGATAAAGATACCTGTTGTATACTTGGTGAGGGTTTTTCTGTCTTTCGTGCATGTGAAAGAGGCCATGTATTGTATTAGAAATGAATGTTTATGTAGAAATAATCTACAGTAATCCTGCTTGTTTAGTTTCCTCAGTAAGTGTATTGATGTTCTAGGGCCCATTGCAGTGCTGATAGTGATGCCTTTTTTCTAGGTAAGCCCTTATTGTGTGATTCCTGAAAGTAAGAGCTGTTAAGTCATGACACAATTTCTCTATAGGGTTTTGTATTACTTAACACAATGGGGGTTATTCTGAGCCACAAATAGTGGGGATGGATGGCCCGACGGGACGTCCATCCCCACTATCTGTGGCTTCTTCTGCCCCCTAATAACTTCCTCGCTGGTTGTGTGGGGAATGGGCGGACAGTGGGCGGTCACCGGCCCTGGACATACAGGGCCGATTCTAATGTCGACCCTGTACATTCGGGGCCAGCGAAATGTGTGGGGAAGTTATTCCACCTCTGAGTTGGATTAACTTCCCTGGACGTTTTTTTTTAAGCTGCTGGGGCGTGGATGGGGTGGGGGCAAGGGTTTATTCCCTGCAGCCCGACAATGGCCTTAGGGGCAGCCGGCATCGTGGCTTTTAAATGGAGCTGTGGTGCCATGGCAACATGACGCCAAGGTACTGTGGCTCCATTTAAAAGCCCTGACTGAGCAAGTCGGGCTACTAATGTACGTGCAGGCCAGGACTGAATCACAGTCCCGGCTTGCACGTACATGCTTGTTCGCGATTTGATCCCGCAGGGCTAGACGTGCCCCGCGGGATCAGAATCATGATCACCTCTGTGCGTCCAATTCAGACTGGACTACAGAGGGGATCTATGTCCGGGACAGAACGGACCCAATATGCCTAGTACTGGAGAGAGTTTAAGTTAAGAAGCATTAATATAGACAATACATATTCCAAAGAGGTGGTTAACTCAACAATGAACTAAAAGCCAACAGATCCAAAGCCTAGTAGCCATTTGGCAACCTACAAAAAGAAGCGATATGGAAATCATTTTATGATTGTCAGTAACCATAGGATTTCTGTTACAATGCTGCTGAACACTGTTCACATAGCCACATACCCTAGTTTAGGAGTGAGGTTCATGACTATCCCATATCTCTGGGAAAATTTCACCATTTGGAGAAATTTTCCCAGAGATATACTAACAGAAAAATGTTGGAGCTAGAGCTGACTGGGAGCCAAGTGTTAAAATAACCTGCACATTTTTCCAGAATACTGCAAATAATGTTCTGTTTAATATGTTGTATTATTTTAGTGCAGTATTTTCATTTTTTTTGTCACATAATTTCCTGGAGTGAATTTGGTGTGCATATTACAGAGGTTTTAGAGGGAAGGCTGCTGGCTCAGTTGCTCCAGAGCTACACTTCTGTGTTCAGAAGTATCTTCACTATCCCTTTACTGCTGACTTAAGTGTTGCCCTCCACGCCCAAGGATTTTAACTTGCTACCCATGCCCTACACTGTAGCCCCCCCCCCCCACCTCCACACACTTTATCCTCCCCAAATAGCTGTGTTAAAAAATATTCTTAAGGTACTTAGCAAAATGTTGCTGTAGTCTGCACACTTCTTTATAGATAGCCTTAATTAGCACACATTATGATAGCACCTCAGTTTGATTGGACTGTCTTTAGCGTTTCTTTAGCATATAAAAATATAGCCCCAGTACTGGAAATTACAGCATAGTATGAAGTGTTTTTCTACAACGTAATCATTTTAGTTAGAAATCAGGTTTTTTGTAGCCACATTTAAAAGTTACCTCACTATATGAAAATGTAAGTCAGCAATATTGAATATCAACTTGTATCTTTGTCTTGAGTAGTTCTGATGTGTACAGTGAAAAGCCAATGTACATTGCAGCAGTGGGGTGCATATAAACTGACACCTAAATCAGCACTAATATTCATAAACAGTAAATTATTAAATGTTCACATAGGTTTAGGTCTGTTTGTAGTAATACTTTGTTGGTATTCTTGATCTCTTAATAGTTCCCACTTACTCATAGTTTACTGTCTGTGTGGGTGGACTGAGAAGTTTGCAGGTGGGCATTATTCTTTTCTTCCCCTAGGTGACTAGTTATTTATTAGAAATGAAATCACATCAGCATAACAAGTACTGAAGTTTAAGATAACCAGAAATGATGAGAACTGATAGGAAAGCAGGGAGGAAAGATACAAATGAAAACAAACAAGTTCATTTAATTGGGGTCATGAAGATTTTCAAAAGAATTGGAAAATGTGTTGTGAAAAGAGGATTGTAAGTACGTTAAATATTGAAGTCATCATTTTCCTAAATATGTTATTGCTAGCAGGCAGTCAATGATGTGCATATTTATGGAATCCAAAGTGTCTTTTGATCTTATGATACATTTTTAGAAGACCTCCCTTGTAAGGAAATAGAGTGAAATGTCCTAAAATCATATCTGAGGCTGCACTTTCAGCAAGTAAATAAGACATATTTAAGCTGAAAAACGTGTTCCACTTATAATGGGTGGTCCATGATTGCCTTGCCAGGCTAATGCTAATAATTTAAGTGCCTGAAAACACCTGCTTTTTCTTCAATTTTTTTCTTCCATTTGGAAATGGTATTTACTTTGAGCTTTTTGACATAGGACAAACTGAATCTTCTTTACCTCCATTGCCCTTTTAATTGAGCTTCTAATGTATTGCTTCTAATTTCATCTTTGGATTGGACCGAGGCAGAGGCAACCTCAAAAAACCTCTTCGGACCTGAAAATCATCCTTAATCTATAAGTATGAACCCTCTACTAGCTACAAATGTTGGCCAGATATACGATGATGGAGAAGGAAAGCTGGCACCTTCTTAACTGGCACCACTATAGCTCTAGGAAGAGGCAATGCACATCTTCAGGATTCAAGCAGTTCTCTAGTGGTGAGCAGCCATAGGAATGTGGTCTTGGAGATCATGGCCGCTGTGTGGGTTCTAAGTGTTGCGATAGAGAAAAGTGCAGCAGTCAGTGGCGCTGCTTTGATAGCCAGGCAGATGTTTGGGACGTTTGGCCCCTTGGAACGATCCCCAGCTATGGCTAGAACTGGAAGAATAGAGATGATGATAATTAGGCAGGGCGCGGGCAGGGTCCCGGCGCCCGAGAGTAACCGGGTGCCGGTTAGGCGCGGGACCCTGCAAGCGTCGGGCGGTCGGGGACGAGCGCGCCAAAGGGGGGAGCGTGGCATCTTTCAATTTGATTGGCTCCGCGGGTGCACGTGCCAGGCGGAGCCAATCAATCGGGCCAAGCGGGCATGTGCTCCTGCCGCTGTTGCGAGCCTGGAGCACATGCTGCTGGCTGTCGGCGCGGCGTGTTCCTCTGCGGCTGGTCGTCGGCGGTTTTCCTAAGCGCGGGGCAGCTCCGACTCGGTTTTCCGGCGGCGGGACTGTGCTTTCGGCAAAAGGCAAGTTTTTCCCGATCGGAGGGGCGGTTTTGGTGGCGGCTTGCTTCCAAGGGGGCAACAGCGAAACCCGAGGTAGTTTGGGCATGGCAGGGGGGGTCGTGGGGCAAAGGGGGGGCCGGCAGTCAAGCAGGGGGGGGCCTTGAGGGGGCGGGGGGCGGCCCGGAGGCCGCAGGCAGGACTGGGAGTTGGGGTAGGGGGGAGGGGGGCTGGTAGGCCAAGGGGAGGCCTGCATCCGGTCCGGGGGGTTGGGGGGTCCCCTTCCGTGCCTCGGGCTGCGGCTAGAGGCCGAGTTGCTCGTGGCCGGCGTGGTGGGAGTGGGTCTATGGGTGAGGGGGCTGTTGTGGCTCCGTTGGCCACTCCACGGGGTAGGGCCCCCATGCGGGGGGTGCGGGGGGTGACGTCAGTTAGGAGGAGGGGGGCAGGCGTTGGCGGGGAGGGGGGGTCAGTGTTGGGGGTGGGGCTGCCTCCGGGGGCCTTTCGGTTGAGCCCTCCCTTGGCGATCGGGGCACTGAGGGTAGTCAGGGGCATGGGGGGCTGGTGATCCCGCCTGGGAGTGTTTTGCCACTGGGCTCTTCCCCCCTTTGGGACCAGTGGGCGGCTGGGGGGCAGGGGTCCTCGTGGGCGGAGTGGTTTTTATTTTATTTATTTTTATTTAGCAAGCATTTGTAGCCCGCTCCTTCCAGCGATCAGAAGCGGGTAGGATTACTATTGTGAAACTGCCGAATCAAGGCAGGTACAAATTTTGTTTACATACAGATTGTCAGAAAAGCACATCATACAGAGTTAACACTTCTTAGCTATGGGGGAGTTTCATTTACATATATACATAAATACATATATACAGGATAATCTTCTTGGACACAGTGGTCAGGGGCTGCTCCATCTGTGGGTTTAGTTCAGGTTGAAATGTGATTGGAAAATGTGCGTTTTGAGTTTCTTTCTGAAGTCTAGAAGGTCATTGCTAGCTCGTAGCTCTGGTGGGAGTTGGTTCCACAGTGTTGGCGCCGCATATGAGAAAGCCCTGTGGCTGGTGTTAGCTTTGGCAGATCTTATATCTGTTGGAGTGTGAAGGATGTTGGAATTGTGGGTTCTTCTGTTTCGGGTAGGAGGTTGCAATCTTACTAGGTTGTTGAGGAAGGAAGGTGCTAAGTTGTGGATGAGTTTGAAGGTGGTTGTTAGTATTTTGTATTTTGTGCGAGCTGTTATGGGTAGCCAGTGTAATTGAATTAGTACTGGTGTGATGTGGTCACTTAGATTTTTCTTCATTATGACCCTGGCAGCTACATTTTGTGCCATTTGTAATATGTTTAGGGTTTTTTTAGGTAAACCTTGTAGGATGGCGTTGCAGTAGTCAAAATGTGGCATGATGAGTGCTTGGGCCACTGTTCTGAAGTCTTGGGGATCAATAATATTCCGAATGGGTTGGAGCACTCTAAGCTTGTGGAAAACTGCTCTGTTGGTCTTTCGGAGGTGTTTTTCCATCTTTAGGTCACAGTCAAATGTGACTCCTAGATACTTTATTTCTTTTTTTGTTTGGTAAGTGTTGTTACATAGTGTTATTGATGTGGGAGGGTCAAAATTCGGTTCTTTGGAGATATACATTACTTCGGTTTTTTTGTGATTAATTGACATACTACTTTGTTGTAACCAGTCTTGCATCTCTCCGATACATGTCTCCAGTGGGTTGTAGTCTGGGTTTTTAGTGTCTAGTTGTGTGTATAGCATGATATCATCGGCATAGATGTGGTAATTAATTTCGTGCCGAGAAAAAATTGTGCATAGTGGCTGCATATATATGTTAAACAGAAGTGCTGAGAGAGCAGAGCCTTGGGGGATTCCCTGTGTTTGTGAGAAAGATTCTGCTTTTTCTCCGTTGAATTGAACCTGTTGTGTTCGATTTGAGATGTAGGATGAGAACCATTTTAGTGGGGTTCCTGTTATTCCTATTGATTTTATCCTATTTATGAGGGTCCCATGATTAACTGTATCAAAGGCAGCTGAGATGTCAATGAATACAAGAATGTACATTTTCTTTTTGTTTTCAAGGCCCTTTAGGAGGTTGTTAAGTAGAACTAGTAACAGGGTTTCAACTCCATGATGTTGCCTGAAGCCATATTGCTGGTCATCAAGAGGAGCACTGTCAGTCAGATGGTCTTGGAGTTGTAGAAGGACCGTTTTTTCTATGATCTTTGCCAGGAATGAGATACTTGATATGGGACGGTAGGAGGCTGGGTCTTCTCCGTTGAGTGTAGTGTTTTTTAGGATCGGTCTAATGACTGATTTCTTTAGTTCTGAGGGCATGATTCCTTGTTGTAGGGATAGGTTAACTATGTGTGCTATGTGAGGTGCTATGTCTTGTTTCACTGCCTTGATCCAGGATGCAGGACAAGGATCTAGTGGGGAGGTGGTGCTTTTCAGGCTTGTGACAATGGCTGTGATTTGCTTGGTTCCTATTTTGTGGAAGTGCTCCCATAACTGGTTTTGCGTTGTGTTGTTCTCACTTCTGATTTGTGGTGTTGTTGGGGGGGGGTGGAGGACCAGGGGCCGTCAGTTTGGTCGCGTAGTGGTTTGCCAGTGTTTGGACCTTGATGGATTTGTTGAGGTTGGCATTTTGGTCGGTTTTGGTTAGTGATTTGACTAGTTCAAATAACTCTCGTGGGCGATTGATTGCCTTGTTTAGGATGTTGGTGTGATGTAATTTTTTTGCATTGTTCACGTCGTCTTTGTATTTTGCGAGATGGGCCATGTATTTAGTTTTGAGATCGGAGGATTTGGTTTGTCTCCATTTTCTCTCTATTTTACGGAGCTCCCTTTTTGATTTTATTAGAGTTCCTGTGTACCAGGGTTCCGAGTTGATCTTATGTGGGTTTGATGTGTGTTTCAGAGTTGGGTTAGATGTATTTTGGATGTGTGTGTTCCATCTGTTAGTTAGTTCGTCTAGGTCTGTGGACTCTAGGTTTATGTGGGATGCAATGGTGCTTATGAGGTGTTCCTCGTTGAGTTGGCTGAATTTCCTAATGGGGTTGGTCATTCTCATCTCCTTTGAGTTTTTGGGTTGGCACTGTAGTTTAAGTTTACAGTTGATTTGGTGGTGGTCTGACCATGGTACTTGAGTTATGTTTATTATAGGTGGTTCATTGCTTTGTTGTGGATTTCTGGGTATGAAAATCATATCTAGGATGTTTCCTCTATCGTGTGTGGGGTTGCTTATTATTTGTTGGAAACCCAATTGGTCGATGGCTTCATAGAAGGAGTCCGTGTGGGACGGAGGAATTGATGCTAGGTTCAAATCTCCGAGGATGATCTGGAATTTTTTGCTTTGTGTGGATGTGATGGTTTCTAGTGCTGTGGCTAGTGTTTCGTGCTGTGGTGAGGGAGGTCGATAGATTAGGTAGATGGATAATGCCATGCTCTCGACTTTAAGTAGGTCAAGATCTGGATTTGTGACCGTAGATGTGGTTGTGAGTTGAAGGCTGGTTTTGGCTGCTATAAGGACTCCGCCTCCTCTTCTGTTGATGCGTGGGCAGTTGTATAGTTGGTATCCGGGCTTCTGTATTTGGTTCATTGTTGCAGAGTCTGAGTCAGTGAGCCATGTTTCTGTTATGCATAGGATATCTGGTTGTTCGTCAGTTAGAATGTTGTGGATAATATGCGTTTTATTCCTTATTGACCTAGCATTAATAAGGATAATGTTACATGTGTGATGTTCTTGGTGTGTGGTTCGTGTGAGTTGTATTTGAGATCCAATAGTGTTCTTTGCTTTGGTTTTAGGGTGTTTTTGAGATTTGTTCCCTTTGATATGGGTGTGTCGTTGGGGTAATTTACTTGGTGTTTGTGTGGTGGTGATAGGATTTAAGTTGTATTGATGCAGGATGGGTAATGGAGGGGTGGGGGTGGAGAAGGTAGATTGGTGTATATAGTAGAGGAATGCAGTATTGTGAGTGTGGGATGGTTCTATATGAAGATGTTAGTATACACATGCACAAAATCAGGAAGGTGTGAGCAGGCTCCATTTTATGTCTGCCAGAAATACTTGGATTTTGGATTCGAGTGGCGCAGTGTGGGGTGAAGTCAAGGCAGCTGGCCTAGAGATGAGTTAGTGTAGGCCGGCAAGATAGTTGTTGGGTACCAACAGTCTAGCAGGGATAGATGGGTTGGGGTACAGCGTTTCTTATTACTTTAACAAAATAGGGATACAGTCCTAACGTTCCTTATCACTCAGTATAAACAGATACAGTATTGTGCGATACAGTCCTATCGTTACCTATCATTCAGTATAAACAGATACAGTATTGTGCGATACAGTCTTAAGGTTATTGCAAGAAGGTTATTGGGTTACTGCATTGAAATGTAACAACTTGCTGGTTAGAGATACTTTGTTTCATTTAGCTCTAAATAAACAGTAGTAGCCTTTAGAGTTGGTAGGGGTTTACAATGTAACAGCTGGCTTGAGGAGAACAGGGCTTGTGACAGTGGGGAGTTTACACATTATATATACAGAGGTATGTTGGCTCCTACTTGGGGGGGGGGGGGTTAGGCCAGGGTTACACAGTGGTCTTTTGCATCAGGAGGTAGATAAGTCCAGTAATTGTTTACCAGGGTGATATCGTTGTAGTTGAAAGCTCTTGATGTCGAATTTTGGTCCAGCTATGGGAATCTCGTGGAGCGTGGTGGTCGGGACCGGCGAGCTCAGACCCGGCCTGGGGAGCTCAAGCCGTCAGTCATTTGATTGTTGCACTTTCGTTTTCTGTCCGTTATCGGAGTTTTGGTCATGTGAGTCAGGCTTCTTGATACTTGCAGCCTTGTTGCGGTTGAGTGGATGATGTTTCAACTGCGCCTAATCTCCACCACCTAAGGGCCACCGCCAAAGGGCCCTCTGGCGAGGCCCTCAGGCGCGGGCCCGCAAGGCGTGGGCGCGCCCTGTAGGGACGCCGCTTTTATGCGGTTCTGCCTGCGTGCGTGTGAGCCTCCCACTGCCCGGATTGGGCAGGAGTGTGTGGAGGGAGGGCTCCCACTGCCCGGATTGGGCAGGAGTGTGTGGAGGGAGGGCTCCCACTGCCCGGATTGGGCAGGAGTGTGTGGAGGGAGGGCTCCCACTGCCCGGATTGGGCAGGAGTGTGTGGAGGGAGGGCTCCCACTGCCTGGATTGGGCAGGAGTGTGTGGAGGGAGGGCTCCCACTGCCCGGATAGGGCAGGAGTGTGTGGAGGGAGGGCTCCCACTGCCCGGATAGGGCAGGAGTGTGTGGAGGGAGGGCTCCCACTGCCCGGATAGGGCAGGAGTGTGTGGAGGGAAGGCTCCCACTGCCCGGATAGGGCAGGAGTGTGTGGAGGGAGGGCTCCCACTGCCCGGATAGGGCAGGAGTGTGTGGGGGAAAGGCTCCCACTGCCCGGATAGGGCAGGAGCTTCACCAGGGCAGTTGGAGGGCTAGCGATGCTCAGCGGCTCCCACGAAGTAGGGACGCCGCTTTTATGCGGTTCTGCCTGCGTGCGTGTGAGCCTCCCACTGCCCGGATTGGGCAGGAGTGTGTGGAGGGAGGGCTCCCACTGCCCGGATTGGGCAGGAGTGTGTGGAGGGAGGGCTCCCACTGCCCGGATTGGGCAGGAGTGTGTGGAGGGAGGGCTCCCACTGCCCGGATTGGGCAGGAGTGTGTGGAGGGAGGGCTCCCACTGCCTGGATTGGGCAGGAGTGTGTGGAGGGAGGGCTCCCACTGCCCGGATAGGGCAGGAGTGTGTGGAGGGAGGGCTCCCACTGCACGGATAGGGCAGGAGTGTGTGGAGGGAGGGCTCCCACTGCCCGGATAGGGCAGGAGTGTGTGGAGGGAGGGCTCCCACTGCCCGGATAGGGCAGGAGTGTGTGGAGGGAAGGCTCCCACTGCCCGGATAGGGCAGGAGTGTGTGGAGGGAGGGTTCCCACTGCCCGGATAGGGCAGGAGTGTGTGGGGGAAAGGCTCCCACTGCCCGGATTGGGCAGGAGCTTCACCAGGGCGGTTGGAGGGCTAGCGATGCTCAGCGGCTCCCACGAAGTAGGGACGCCACTTTTATGCGGTTCTGCCTGTGTGCGTGCGAGCCTCCCACTGCCCGGATTGGGCAGGAGTGTGTGGAGGGAGGGCTCCCACTGCCCGGATTGGGCAGGAGTGTGTGGAGGGAGGGCTCCCACTGCCCGGATTGGGCAGGAGTGTGTGGAGGGAGGGCTCCCACTGCCCGGATTGGGCAGGAGTGTGTGGAGGGAGGGCTCCCACTGCCCGGATAGGGCAGGAGTGTGTGGAGGGAGGGCTCCCACTGCCCGGATAGGGCAGGAGTGTGTGGAGGGAAGGCTCCCACTGCCCGGATAGGGCAGGAGTGTGTGGAGGGAGGGCTCCCACTGCCCGGATAGGGCAGGAGTGTGTGGGGGAAAGGCTCCCACTGCCCGGATAGGGCAGGAGCTTCACCAGGGCGGTTGGAGGGCTAGCAGCCTTGGTCCCCTGGCAGCCTGGCAGCCTTGGTCCCCTGGTTTCTTGCCTCTCTGCCCCCCCTTTTTCTCTCCGCAGGTTCCCTGGTTGTCCGCGCCGCGTGTCGTGTCGGCGGCTGGGGCTACGGCTGGTCTGGCGAACATGGATCCTGTTCCTGGTGCGCCCAGCGGGACGACAGCGGCGGACGGCGCTGCACAAGGGGCCGGTCTGCAGCCGCAGACGGAGGATCCCCCAGGACGGATGCCTGCTCCTGCCCCTGCTGGTTCGGCGGGAGGTGCTTCGGGTGAGTTGACTGCATTGGGCGGAGCTCCGGGGGGGTCGGGGGCTGCGCGGTCGGGAAAAAGGGGTCAGAAGCGGAAACATGCGTGTCGTCGGAGGCGTGATTCGGACTCGTCGTCCTCTTCGTCGTCGGCGGACTCGGGGTCCTCAAGTGCGGAGGATGGGAGGGCGGCGACCCAGGGTGGCGATGCGTTGGCTGGGGCGGGCTCGGCGGTGTCCTCCGTTGCCTCCCTTTCGGAGATGTGGGAGGGGGTTCCTCGGAAGTTACGGCGTCGGATAACGCGTAGGCAGTATATTGACATTTTCCGTTTGCTCGAGGGCAGGAAGCGCTCGGGTGATAGTAAAAAGAAGCGTAAAGAGGAGGAGAAGGCTGGGCGGCTTCACCGTGTTTCGCGCAATGTGGTCAATTGGGTCCGGGCTTTTTTGCGATTGGCGAGCGTTTGGGGGCGTCGTTGGCCGGACCAATTCGGTAGTCTATTGGCGTATGCGGACTCGATCTTGGAGGCGTCGCAGGTGCACAAAGGTTGGTCGTGGCTTAATTACGACGAAAAGTTTCGTGACAAAATGGAGGAGAACCGTTTGCTGACCTGGAGTACGCAGGATATTAGCCTTTGGTTAATGCAAATGTCGGTGAAAGGGGGTGGGGGGTAGGGGGGTCAGGGCGGGGTTGGGGGCGGCTGGCGGGGCGAACCGGTCCTTTCGGGGGGAGCCCCCCGCGGGGCAGGCACGTGCTGCCGTCGGGGTGGGCGGAGACGTGTGCTGGAGGTTCAACAGAGCCTCGTGCCCTTTCCCGGACTGCAAGTTCCGGCATGCGTGCTCCGTCTGTGGGGGGTCCCATTCCGCATCCAAATGTGTTAAAAAAGGGAGCCCCTCCCTCCCGGGGTCCGGTTCCAAGTAGGCCGGCCAATTCGCTCCTGGCGCCCTCCCCTATTCGGGTCCCCGTTTTGCGTAGGTGGCTTCGCGGGTACCCCAAGGTGCATGACAAATTATGTTTGGAGAAGGGTTTTCAATTTGGCTTCGTTATTCCGGTGCGGGGTCGGGCGGCGGGCATGGTGGCTTGTAATTCCCCCAGTGTGCGGCGCTGGCTCGAGGTGGCCCGGCGGAAGTTGTCGGCCGAGTTGCAGCTGGGCAGGGTGGCGGGGCCGTTCAGTGGCCCACCTTTTCCGGATTTTGTGGTGTCCCCCTTGGGTGTGGTGCCCAAGAAGGAACCGGGGAAGTTTCGCCTCATTCATAATTTGTCTGCTCCGATGGGCTCCTCTGTCAATGAACTTATCCTGCGGGAGTTTTGTTCGGTGCGCTATGCCTCTTTCGATAGGGCGGCGGAGCTTGTGTCTCGGTCAGGTCCTGGGGCGTTGATGGCCAAGGTGGATTTGGAATCGGCTTTCCGACTGTTGCCCGTCCACCCTTCGTCTTTTCCGTTGTTGGGTTTCCAATTTGAGGGGGCGTATTACTACGATAAATGCATGCCAATGGGCTGTTCGGTGTCGTGCGCCTACTTTGAGAAGTTTAGTACCTTCCTGCATTGGAAGTTGGTGCAGGCGGTTGGCTGTTCGTGGGTGGTCCATTATCTGGATGATTTTCTGTTTGTGGGGGGGGCCGATTCTGTGCAGTGTGGTGCTTTATTACGCGGTTTTATTTGCTTGGCGGCCGAACTGGGGGTGCCTCTAGCGGAGGGGAAGACGGTGGGCCCCGCGACAACAATAGTGTTCTTAGGCGTCGAGTTGGATTCGCTGAGGATGGTGGCGCGGCTCCCCGGTGAGAAGGTGGGGAAGCTGCGGGTTCTCGTGGCCAACCTTTTGGCTTCCAAGAAAGTCACCTTGAGAGACGCGCAGGTTCTTCTTGGTTCCCTCAACTTTGCCTGTAAGGTCATTCCCATGGGGCGGGTATTTAGTCGGCGGCTGGCAGCGGCGACGGCGGGAGTGCGCAAGCCGCATCACCATATTCGAGTGACGCGGGGTATGCGTGATGATTTGCGCGTTTGGGATGTCTTTTTGCGTGACTTCAATGGGGTAACGGTTTTGCGGGGCTCGGCAGTTACCTCCGAGGAGTTGCAATTGTACACGGATGCAGCTGGGGGAGTCGGATTGGGAATCTATTTTAATGGGGCGTGGTGTGCTGACCGGTGGCCGCGCGAGTGGGTGGCGAACGGCTTGGTTAGCAATATTACTTTATTGGAGCTCTTCCCGATTTTGGTGGTGCTGGAGTTGTGGCCCGATAGGTTAGCCGACTGCGGGGTGTTGTGGTGGTGTGACAACGAGGCGGTGGTTCATGTGGTTAACCGTTTTTCTCCACGGTGTGGGGCAGTGGCGTCGCTGATGCGCCAGGTCGTGCTGGCGTGTTTGCGCTTAAATGTACACTTGCGTGCTCGGCACATACCAGGGCGTACTAATGATTTGGCTGATGCTCTTTCCCGTTTGCAGTTGGATCGGTTTCGGGAGTTGGCTCCGGACGCCGACCCGGTCGGGCTGACGGTCCCTTGGCACGTGTGGAGCGATGGCCTGCTACGATGAGGTGTCTTCTGCAGAGCTCGGTGGCGGACAGGACCTGGGAGGCGTATCGGATCGGTTGCGAGCGAGTGCAAGAGTTTTTGCAAGTGCAGGGGTGGGATGGGGGGGTGGTCCCGGATCAGTTGCTGGGGGGGTATGTTAGCTGGGCTAAGGAGCGGGGGGTTTCGCGATCGTCCGTGCGTTGCCATCTGGCTGGTTTCTTGTTTTTTGCCAGGGCGACGGGGTGGGAGGTGCCCGGGCGGGGTTTTTTGGCGCGACGTTTGCTTCAGGGCTGGGAGCGTTCTCAGCCTGGTCTCCGCGATCGTCGTCGTCCGGTTACGCACAACCTCCTGGTGCAGCTGTGCGCGGTGCTACCGGTGGTGGCCCGGTCGCCGTATGATCGCGCGGTCTTTCGTGCGGCTTTCTGCCTGGCGTTTTTTGGTGCCTTTCGCGTCGGGGAGTTGGTGGCCGCGTCGGCGTCGGCGGGTCCCGGGAATTGTTTGCTCCGGCGGCACGTGTGGATGGTGCATCCGCGGATGCGCGTGTTGCTGGCTCGGTCCAAGACGGACCAGCGGGGTAAGGGGCTTTGGGTGGTCCTCAGATCTACGGGAGGGCTTACCTGCCCGGTGGCCTCCATGCAGGGCTTCCTGGCCCTGCGCCCGGGGGGTGGCGGTGTGCTTTTTACGCATCAGGATGGTAGGGCATTGACGCATTTTCAGTTCACGGCGGTTTTGTGGCTCGCGCTGACTCGGTTGGGCGAAGATCCGCGTCTTTTTTCGGCCCATTCTTTTCGCATCGGTGCGGCTACCAGCGCGGCGGCGGCAGGTTGCTCGGGTCTTCAGATTCAAAGTATTGGCAGGTGGCGGTCGATGGCGTTCGAAGGGTACGTCCGTCTCTGACCTGGCCATTCCTGGGGGGGGTGGGGGTTACTAATGTGGTTATGTTTTCTCTTCCAGATGGGGAGCCGAGAAAGCTGGTATGCTGGATTCTGGGCCACTCTTTCATTTACTGGGCTGGCCAGCGAGCGGCGGAGCACCCCTTTGGGCCGAATCTCGGGCTGGCTGGGGATGAGGTGGCGATTTCATGGCTGGGCGAGCGGGGTCTGCGGTGGGAGCAGCTGCTGCCTTTGCTCCGTCACCATGGCCACGTCAGGCAGCATCCAGCGATTCTCATTTTGCATCTAGGGGGCAACGATTTGGCTGCGTGGTCCTGCAAGCGGTTGATCAGGGCTGCTAAGCGGGATTTTGAATTGGTGCGTCGCCTGTTTCCGGGCGCTGCATTGGTCTGGTCGGATATTGTTCTGAGGCCAGCGTGCTGGGATCAGCGGCGCTGGTCTCGTGGGCTGACCAAAATCAACCGGCAAATTGGGAGGTGGGTGAGCGATCATGGCGGGTTTCAGGTGCAACACCCTTGGGCGGAGGTGTCTTGCGGGGGGTTGTTCAGGGGGGATGGAGTTCATTTGTCCCCTGTGGGAACTGATCTCCTCCTGAACGATTGGCAGGAGTTGTTGGAGCGTCTCCTGAGGTCCCGGTAGCAATGGTCGCAGCTTTCAGCAGGTGGGGGGCGGCACAGGTGGTGATGGTGCCTGTGCCGGTGGCGGGATCCCGGAGGTTTCCGGGGTCCGGAGCCTTATGCCACTTGGGGTGGGGGCGGGGTGCCCTTGCCCGGATAACCCCTGGAAGACTTTTGCTAGTAATATGGCGAAATCGGATAGGGGTTGGTTGAGCTCGGCCGTTGGGGGGTCCACGGCCGCAGCGGAGGCGGGGCCACTTTGCTAGTAGCATGGCTGGCGGCATACCGCTCCGCTGGGTTGGGAGAGTGATGTACTCTTGGCATTACTGTTAATATGTTGCTGTTAAAAATAAAGCTGCGACCAGTTTGTTACCATGAAAATGTTGTCTGTGGTTTGTCCCATTGGGGGTGTAAGGGGGGGAAGGGGAGGGGGGGCTGGGGTTTGGAGCTGGGGAAGCGCCGTGTCCGGCTACCCGGTTATTAGGCAGGGCGCGGGCAGGGTCCCGGCGCCCCAGAGTAACCGGGTGCCGGTTAGGCGCGGGACCCTGCAAGCGTCGGGCGGTCGGGGACGAGCGCGCCAAAGGGGGAGCGTGGCATCTTTCAATTTGATTGGCTCCGCGGGTGCACGTGCCAGGCGGAGCCAATCAATCGGGCCAAGCGGGCATGTGCTCCTGCCGCTGTTGCGAGCCTGGAGCACATGCTGCTGGCTGTCGGCGCGGCGTCCCACCCGCCCGCCCCCTTTTTTCCTTTTGTGGTTGCGGGGGGAGGTTGATGGGTGTCGCCGCTGTGGTGGGGAGGGTGTGCGGGATCCCGGAGGTTTCCGGGGTCCGGAGCCTTATGCCACTTGGGGTGGGGGCGGGGTGCCCTCGCCCGGATAACCCCTGG
This sequence comes from Ichthyophis bannanicus, assembly GCA_033557465.1. NCBI lineage: Eukaryota > Metazoa > Chordata > Amphibia > Gymnophiona > Ichthyophiidae > Ichthyophis > Ichthyophis bannanicus. The sequence continues at coordinate 103,511,416 of CM066034.1, read as the reverse complement.
AAGACTTTTGCTAGTAATATGGCGAAGTCGGATAGGGGTTGGGTGAGCTCGGCCGTTGGGGGGTCCACGGCTGCAGCGGAGGCGGGGCCGCTTTGCTAGTAGCATGGCTGGCGGCATACCGCTCCGCTGGGTTGGGAGAGTGATGTACTCTTGGCATTACTGTTAATATGTTGCTGTTAAAAATAAAGCTGCGACCAGTTTGTTACCATGAAAATGTTGTCTGTGGTTTGTCCCATTGGGGGTGTAAGGGGGGGAAGGGGAGGGGGGGGCTGGGGTTTGGAGCTGGGGAAGCGCCGTGTCTGGCTACCCGGTTACTAGCCATTCCTATTCCAAGGAGCATCGTCTTCAAAGACACGTGCATAGCAATCATCCAGATGGACTAGGGGGTAGCATCTGGATGCTTTAGACAAATCTGTTTTGGAATAGGAGAATTTGTTCTGTTCAGAACAGCAAGCTGCAATTCTTAGTTTCTTGTGAATTCCTGGAGACGTAAATGGATTTAAGCATTCCTCAAAACACATTCAAAACAAAGTGCCCATTTAGTAAAGAACATTGATACTAATACAGTCATGAATTTGCAGTAAACTCTGTTACCGCTGAACATTACTCCTACTGCTGCTAATTATCATTTCTAAAGTGCTACAAGGCATGTGCAGTGCTGTGCGTATACATATAAGATAGTCCCTGCTCTTTAGAGCTTATAATATAATCCATAGGGGAAATCTAGGGGAATGGTAAAGATGCATATACTACTGTATAGGTGGTGAACAGGAGAATAAGGGTATCAGGATCCAAAAGCAGCCTTGAAGAAGTGAGTTCTTAGTCTGGATACGAATAGGGCCAGAGATGGAGCCTGATGTATTGACTCAGGTAATTTGTTCTTGGCATATGGAGCAGCAGCAAGATAGATTGAACGATGACTGGAGTTAGCAGTGGCAGCAAAGGGCGAAGATAAAAGGGATCTGCCAAAAGAGCAGAGTTTCCGAGGAAGGGTGCAGGGAGAAATAAGAGAGGAAAGGTAGCAAGGAGCTGCAGAATGAAGGCACTTTAGGTCAGTAGGAGAGGTTCAAGCTGGATGCAGAAATGGATAGGGAGTTATTGAAGTGACTTGGGAAGAGGGGTTATGTGAATATAACAACACTGGTGGAAGATTAGTCGTGCAGCTGAGCTTTGAACAGATTGAAGGGAAGAGAGATGAACTTACACAGCTTTCTTTAACAAGTAACAGGAACTGGAAAATATACAAATAATTGAATGATGAAATAAGATCAAGAATAAGCCTTGGCATCCTCAAGTTATCAGGACCTGTTATGAGACCTCAGAGTATGATTTCTGAGTTACTGGGGTATATCTGATGAATTGCTGGCTGAAAAGCAATGTCTTCTCCTTCCACTACTTAGACTACTATTATATAGTGCTATAAGGTATAGTATAAACAACACTTTACAAACACATAGAGCAGAGTCCTTGCTAAATGAAAATTGCAATCTATTCAAGAGACAGACTTTGAGAACAGACAAAAAGCAGGCCCATAACAATGGTCAACAAATTTGTTCAAAAGTTTTGCTTCCTGAAAAATTGATAGTGATTATGATAGGAAGCTTCAAGCTGAACACAAATATAATTTCAGATTGACTGTATCAGGTAGGAATTTGGAGAAACATGAAATACATTTTGACTGGATTTAGCATGTTTTATCACACAATGATGCTGACATATTGCACTAGTTGACCTGAGCTAAAAATGTTTTACTCCTGATTTTCATTTGTACTCGGCATCTGATGCTTCTCGTCTCAGTGTCCCGCATAAGACAGCCAGTTGCCCTGATGCCGCTTATCCATTGTCGCGATGTCCTGGTGAAACCTTTCACCATGTTCATCAGTGATTGTACTAAGATTAGCAGGGAAGAAGTCCAAATGTGAATGCAGAAAATGAATCTAAAGTGAAATGTTGCACTTTGTGGTTTTGTATCCTTAAAGCATGTTGTCAACCAGCTAGATGTAGTTTGGTGCCCTGAAATTGCCAAGAAAATTCTCAACATCCCTGAATGCCTTCCATGCGATCTTCTCAGGCTCCACTTGCAGATCTTCAAATCACTTGTCATTGATGACGTGTCTGACTTGTGGACCCACAAAAATGCCTTCCTTAGTCTTCACATCAGTTATTCTTGGAAACATCGGTCTCAAATATCAAAATCCTTCACCTTCCTTGTTCATCGCTTTCAAAAAGTTAACAGTCCAAGTTTTATATGAAGAGGAGACAAAAATATCTTACTTGTGTCAACATGTGCTTCATGTGCCACATTTTTTTCTCCTGGTATGTCCTTAAGGAGTGGCCAGTTCTTTTTAATGTAATGAGACTCTCTAGCACAGGAGTCCCATTTGCAATGAAACAACAGTATTTGGTATACCCGAGCTGCATTCCTAGTAGCAGAACAGTTCCATGTTTTCGTAGGTTTCTTTCATTTGCACTACATAGGCAGTAGGTATTCAAGGGTGGACATTGCCGTTGTGTAACAAGACAGTTTTTAGGCTTAACAGTGATAAATCAATAAAAAGGCACATTGTTGTGGGTCATACTCACAACCCAGAACTGTGAACAACTCATCATTGTCAATACAGAAACAGAGGTTGTCAACCTGCACAGAGACATTTTTTATATCTTCTTGGCAGGTCCGAAAGACAGAAATTTTCGTACCTGGCGACAGCAAACACTATCCTTGCAATCTTGAACCAAGTAGTTCAGCTTTTGTTTTTGACAAACTTAAGTCCCTTACCAGGTCATTCAATTCTGACTGTGTTATCAGATGAGGCACACCGGACATAAACGGTTCAAAATCTGAATCCATGTTGTTTTCCACATCTGATCTGTGTATTGTGGCATCTTCATCTGCCTCATCTAGGTTCCATGTCTCTGGTGGCTTTGGTACTGGCATTCTGTCATCATGTGGCTCTGGTGTCATGGCTGAAGGCAGACTGAGGCAGTCTTGAAGGACTACAAAAAGGGACTGCTACTTCTGGAGAGAGATTTGCATTCTAAGTATTTTTACTTCTGGGAATTTTTCTAAATCTTGGGAAAAAAGGAATTCTTTAGATTAAAGCTGATTAATCTGTCTAAATTAGAATCCAGTGTATTTGTTAAATCAGTCAGGGCCTAGTATCAGCAAAGAGCTTTCAGTTTAAATTTAAAACAGCAGAGAGCTTTCTGGTTAATTTTAAAACCCAGTAGAGAGCTTCTAGTTTAAATTTAATACTCAGTCAGGGTCAGGTATCAGCAAAGAGCTTTAATCTAAATCAAATCAGAGTATAACTTAGCATAAAAGGAAAATCAGGGTCAGTATTCTTTGAGCAATACATTGTTTCTAGAGATCTCTACAAAGAGGCCTTCTAGAAAGGGGGCAAGAGGCCTGTGAAATTGTTTTAAATAGGTGTTAAAGCAAAGTGACAAATCGAAGGAGCATTTTGAAAGACTCCCTCTATCCAAACAAAGGCTGTGTGAATCACAGGATAGGGCACTGTGTAGCAGTCAACTTTTAATAAGTCTTCTTTCCCTCCCTGCCTCCCATCCACTCCAGGGATAATCATAGCTTTATAGGCGCTTAAACCTCTTAAAGGGGAGGAAGTGCCATATTCATTCTTGGGTGCAGCTGTTTATCCTCATCAGGCATACATTAAGAACATGAGATTAATTAAGCTTGAGGTGAACAAAGTCCATTAAACGTATTAGATATAGTTTTATTAGTATAAGTATCCACAGCAAACCTTAGTAACTAAACACAATGGACCAACAGCCATTTCTACCTGTACCTTATGATCCAGAACCATTGGTGATGAAAGAAGAAGTTGAAGCAGCATTGAAAGCCTTATCAAAGAACAAAGCACCAGGCATTGATGGCATTCCCATAGAAGTATTACAGCAATCTGATGCAGCTGTTACCGTACTTACGAGGCTCTGCCAAGAAATTTGGAAGACAACATCATGGCCAACTGACGGGAAAAGATCTGTGTTTATACCAATACTAAAGAAATTTTATTTATTTTTATTTATTTAGCATCTTTTATATACCGCGCTATTTAGAATCAGTGCGGTTTACATATAACAAAAATGTGTGCAGCGCAGGCAGAACCTACACTGGACTTACAATGAGCAGGGGTTTCTAACAAGGCTAACAGGGGTAACTATGTACAGGCAAATGTGATCCAACTGACTGTGGAAATTATCACACAATCGCTATGATCCCACATGCCAGCAAGATTCTACTGAAGATTATTCAACAGAGACTACAACCATACCTGGAACAAGAACTACCTGAAGTGCAAGCAGGGTTCAGGAAAGGGTGAGGAACGAGAGACATCATCGCGGATTAAGATGGATCCTTGAAAAGACTAAAGAATACCAAAAGGATATCTATTTGTGCTTTATCAACTATAGCAAGGCTTTTGACTGTGTTAACTATGAGAACCTCTGGGCAACATTAAGAAGCATGGGTATACCAGAACACCTGATCGTTCTCTTGCACAATCTGTACATTGATCAAGAAGCAATAGTTTGAATGGAACAAGGAAAAACAGAATGGTTTAAAATAAGCAAAGGTGTACGAGAAGGCTGCATACTTTCCCCCTACCTGTTTAATTTATATGCAGAACAAATCATCAGAGAAGCAGGATTGTATGAAGACAACAGAGGTGTGAAGATTGGTGGAAGACTCATCAACAACCTTCACTATTCTGATGATACCACATTACTGGCTGAACATGAAGATGATCTGAAACATTTGCTTCTCACGATCAAAGAACATGGTCTCAAAATGGGCCTGCACCTTAATATAAAGAAGACAAAGATCATAACTGGCAAAATCAACAAGTTCATCATTGAAGGAGAAGAAATTGAAATCGTGGATAACTTTAGCCTACTTGGATCAACTATCAATAGAGAAGCAACAAGCAGTCAAGAAATCAAACGACGCATTGTTCTTGGCAGAATGGCTATGAAAGACCTAGACAAGATTCTGAAGAGCAGAGATGTCTCTCTCCATACAAAGATTCGACTTGTTCAAGCCATGGTATTTTCAATAACATCATATGGATGTGAAAGCTGGACAGTGAAAAAGATAGACAGGAAGAAAATTGATGCCTTTGAATTATGGTGCTGGCGGCGAATACTGTGTATACCATGGACTGCCCGAAGAACAAACCAGTCATTACTAGAGGACATCAAACCTAAGCTTTCTTTAGAAGCTCAGATGACAAGGCTTCGACTTTCATACTTTGGATACATCATGCGAAGAGAGAGATCATTAGAGAAAGACATCATGCTTGGCAAGATAGAAGGTCAATGCAAAACAGGAAGGCTAGCGATGAGATGGATCGATACAATAACAGCAGCTACAGGTACCAGTCTGTCAACAATGAGCCGCCTGACTGAAGACCGAACACAATTTAGGACAACTATGCAGAGGGTCACTATGAGTCTACACTGACTCGATGGTACTTAGCAACAACAACAAACCTTAAAACTAAGATGCAGACAGCAGTCCAGCAGCAAAACGGTGGCTTTCCAGTCTTTTGCATTGAGTGTCACATGTATGATTTTCTCCCAGTTGGTGAAGGGTCTTGTGTGTGCACTAGGTGGAAGGAGCTCTTTGCTCTCAGGGAATGAGTCCAATCTCTAGAGGCTAGAGTAGCAGACTTGGAGGACATAGGGAAGAAAAAGAAATTCATAGATGAGACCTACAAGGATACAGTACTGAACTACCACCTCCAGTCTGGCAGCATCCCTGTTGCCATGGAAGAGATAGGTCACGTGACGGGACAGCATCACCCTGGTGTGGCAGGAAGTGATCCTGTAGATAGGACCTGTCCTCCAGGTGATGTAAAATCCTCTCACACCGAGGAGGTTTCGCCAGGGCCATGTGCCTACGAGGGAAGGTTTAGGACAGCCGTTATAGTTGGTGATTTGATCTTTAGGCATATTGATAGCAGGGTGGCTGGTGGACGTGAGAATCACCTGGTAACATGCCTGCCTGGTGCAAAGGTAGTGGACCTCATGCACCACCTAAATAAGGTCTTAGATAGTGTTAGGGAGGAGTCTGCTATCTTGGTACATGTATATACCAATAACATAGGAAAGTGTGGTAGGGAGGTTCTGGAGGCCAAATTTAGGCTTTTAGGTAGGTAGTTGAAATCCAGAACTTCCAGGGTAGCATTCTCCTGTTCCACATGCAGGACCCAAAAGGCAGGCAGAGCTCCAGAGTCTCAATGCGTGGATGAGACGATGGTGCAAGGAAGAGGGCTTTGAATTTGTTAGGAATTTGAGAACATTCTGGGGAAAGGAGGGGCTCTTCCGAAAGAATGGGCTCCACCTTAACCAGGATGGAACCAGGCTGCTGGCATTAACCTTTAAAAATGAGATAGAAAGCTTTTAAACTAGATAATAGGGGAGAGCCGACAGTCGCCCAAGAGCGCATGGTTCAGAACAATGTCTCCTTGAAGGATACTAGCAAAAGATTGATGATAGGTAAATGGCAGCTGCTATTATGTGTATAATGGAAAAGATGGCAGTAGGGCATCCATCTCAAAGATCATGGAGAGCAGATCTGATTATTTGGGAGCTTATGTTGATGCTCTGCCTCACAGCGCTAGAAGTGCCACTCTCAGTTTAAACTGATGTATATTTGTTAGACGTTTGGTTTTAAGAGTTCCCTGTTGGATTGTTTAGTGACCTTGCTATATGGGGGTGGGAATTCAGATGGAGGGGGGGGGGGTCAGTGTAGTAAAACTGTTTTGTATAATTTATGTGGTGGAAGACATGTAAGGAAGTCCACATGCTCAGTCTTATGTAGTTGTGATATGTTTGGTAATAAAAAGATTGAAACTAAAAGTTGTTATATTATATTCAGTTTGAACATTTATCATAAGGCAAGTTATAAATGTTTAAAAAATACATACTCATTTGGATTTCACTGAAAACGACATAATTTAGAACTGCAAGGTGCTTGACAATAATTTGTCGAGCAAAACAGCTCAATGGTGATAGTTGGGGTAGATATTCAAAAGCATGTATCTGGATAGCAGCAGCTGGACAGTGAGATAGTGGTACTGAATATCACCTCAGCACTGTCTGGACAGTGGCAAGGCAGTCTGTGGGTGGAGCTGATTGGAATTCCAATATTCAGACTGCTGTTGTTGTTAAGTGCCGTGGAGTTGGAGTCGACTCATGGCGACCCTCTGGATAGCTATCCTAAATTGTGTTCGGTCTTCAGTCAGGCGGCTCATTGTTGACAGACTGGTACCCGTAGCTGCTATTATTGTATTGATCCATCTCATTGCTGGCCTTCCTCTTTTGCGTTGACCTTCTATCTTGCCAAGCATGATGTCTTTCTCTAATGATCTCTCTCTTCGCATGATGTGTCCAAAGTATGAAAGTCAAAGTCTTGTCATCTGAGCTTCTAAAGAAAGCTTAGGTTTGATCTCCTCTAGTACCGACTGGTTTGTTCTTCGGGCAGTCCATGGTATACACAGTATTCGCCGCCAGCACCATAATTCAAAGGCATCAATTTTCTTCCTGTCTGTCTTTTTCACTGTCCAGCTTTCACATCCATATGAAAATACCATGGCTTGAACAAGTCGAATCTTTCTATGGAGAGAGACATCTCTGCTCTTGAGAATCTTATCTAGGTCTTTCATAGCCATTCTGCCAAGAGCAATACGTCGTTTGATTTCTTGACTGCTTGTTGCTTCTTTATTGATAGTTGATCCAAGTAGGTTAAAGTTGTTCACAATTTCAATTTCTTCTCCTTCAACTATGAACCTGTTGATTATGCCAGTTGTCATGATCTTTTTCTTCTTTACATTAAGGTGCAGGCCCATTTTGAGACTATGTTCTTTGATTGTGAGAAGCAAATGTTTCAGATCATCTTCACTTTCAACCACTAATGTAGTATCATCAGCATAGCGAAGGTTGTTGATGAGTCTTCCACCAATCTTCACACCTCTGTTGTCTTCATACAATCCTGCTTCTCTGATGATTTGTTTTGCATATAAATTAAACAGGTAGGGGGAAAGTATGCAGCCTTTTCTTACACCTTTGCTTATTTTAAACCATTCTCTTTCTCCTTGTTCCGTTCGAACTGTTGCTTCTTGATCAATGTACAGATTGCACAAGAGAGCGATCAGGTGTTCTGGTATACCCATGCTTCTTAATGTGGCCCAGAGTTTCTCATGGTTTACACTGTCAAAAGCCTTGCTATAGTTGCTGCTAACCGGATAATTATCCACATAAATTTAGGCCAGAAAATACTGTCCTTACTTTACAAGATTAGCTAACCTGATAACGGGCTGACTATTGCCGTTCTGTAGATAGCAGTGCTGGTCTCCCATCATCTGGATCTTCAGCACTGTCCACTATCCAGATATTGTCTCCAAATATTCAGATTTTATTTAGTCACAGCGATCATCATTTTTGAAAAATGCTGACCACTGCAGCTGAATATTTCATGGGTCACTAGAATAGAAGAAAGATTTTACAGACTTCACAGCTACGTCCACTTAATATAAATCCCAAGACTGTCCTGTGTTTTCAGCTTCTAACTACAAACATTTTTGGATGTCATGTCCTGTATCTTGAACTCATAAAACAGGATGCCAAAGTTCTGAATACTCTGGGATGAGAACATAAAAAGAAGGACTGACTCAAAGCTTCCACAATGGATTAAGCTTGTTGACTTATGTCTTACTGATACTGTCCATTTGGTTATCTGTTGAAAACTTCTTAGGAAGATAAGAACATAAGTTAAGCCATGCTGAGTCAGACCAAGGTTTAGCAACCTGAGTCCAACAGTAACCAGCCTGGGTCATAAGTTCCCAACAGATCCCAAAATGTAGATCATATGTTGAATCATCTTTAGTCAAATTATAATTATTTGGGCAAAATGTACCATCCAGCATCTGTCTGGAGAATTAATTTGATTTGATCGTAGTTTGCTCTAGGTACATAGCTACTGTGGCAGGGATGACCTGCATGAGAATCCTTTCGGGAAAAGAACCCAAGTGTCCCAGGACCCCAAGGGGTTATGGGGGTCAGAAGCATCCTTGCTAGATGGAAGGGAGACCAAGCTAAACCTAGAAGGAAAAGCTAGATGGATCCGGGCCAGGATTTATAAAACCTCAGTAGGGCAAAGAGGCAGATCCTGGGGTGGAGGGCGGGGCTGATATACCTTCCTGAAAATACAAGCAGTATTTCTGTCAGCCTCCAGAGGCTGGCATGGCTCCTGCCTGGAATCAGCTAGATACAATCTAGGCATTACCTGAACCTATGGAGCTGGAAATAGCTGAACTATCTGGCCGGTTACCTGGGGAAATGGAGTATCAGAAGATCGGGAACCAAAGTGTGTGAGTTTTGCTTGATTTTTTACCAGTACAATCTGGGCTTCCCCAACCCTTCTCAAGTACATGCAGAAAGAGAAAAGGTTTGCCTACAGGTGAGGAGCAGAATGAACTACAATTTGTGACTTGAACTATTTTCAGAGTTTTGATTTGTTTCTGTCAAGGGTTATGCAAGAAGTAAAACACCTTGGGTGTGTGTGGGGGTGGGGGGGAGGGGGGTGGATTGCCTTGTTGTTCCATGGGAAAGCAGCCCAACAGCAGGAACTGAGGAAGCTGGTTAGAAAACCCGGACTGGTTCAATTTGCAGCCATGCAAGTTCGGAAAGGTTGCTGAATCCAGGATAGACTGACTTTGAATGTTTTTTTGTTGCCATTGGCTTATGACTTACTTCCTTGTTGGCTATAAAAGACTAATGAAAGCAAAGGGTTATAAGTACTTTTAACGTTCATTTGAACATTTTGGGAATAACCTACCTACAAAGAACAGCGGGGGTTATTCTGTGTTGATTTCAGTCTGTTGGACTGTGACCATACCTCTGGATGGGACTATACAATTCTAGGGCAGTAGTTGTGCAGCAGAGCTGCCTAGAGGGCAGGAATTCACAGAGTCCCTGTTACCCGAGCATAAGCTCTTGATTCTATTTTGAGATAAATAGTTATACTCGCATGCCAAGTTGGCTGTCCTGTTATTTGTAATTACCTGTTATCCAAGTTTTGTAATCCTGTTTTATTGTAAACTCAGACACATGTATATGTTCTGAATTTTTTGTTCGATGTAAACCGCGCTGATGTCGAATAGTGCAGTATATAAGAAATGTAAATAAAGAAAGAAAGAAAAAAAAACAGAGCCCTAAGAGATCGAGTACCTTATTAAAAGTATCATGCTAAGAAGCCTTGGGATATCCCAGGGCCAGCAGACAATGCACCCCAAACAGCGTGCGCCTAGACACTAGCGAATATAGGCTGAATTCATTTTGAATTCTTCTTCCTTTTTCTAGTTATTTCAGTCTTCTTAAAACACAGTACTTCTGCATGAAAAGGTAAAGTGCATAATTAAACATTTTAGCTCGTTGTTGACAATGTCATACCTAATCTTGAAAATTGATAGAACAAAGCACGTATTTTTTCCATCCCTTTCTGTCTTCAGTCGACTCTCCATCTGGCAGCGTTTAACTGTTTGTTTCCTCAGGCGACTGCTAACCAGACCTGACAGGTGCTGGACATGGATTCCAATGGGATTTAATTCTGTTTCCCCATTTTTACCAGGGATACACAGAGCAGCTGATGCTTCTCCCTTGGTAGCATACAGATCACCAGATGATCCTATTGACACCCTGTGTAACATCTACACTTGGTTGAGCATTTTTGTTTTTGGAATCTTACATGCCTTGGGTGATAGAAACATAGAAACATAGAAACATGATGACAGAAAAAGACCACATGGCCTATCTAGTCTGTCCTTCCATAACAACAACTACAACAGTCCACTTTTTACCTTTAGAGATCCTCTGTGTTGGTCCCATGCTTTTTTGAATTCAATTACTGTCCTCATCTCTACCACCTCCACTGGGAGACTATTCCATGGATCCACTACTCTTTCTGTTTGTATCTTACACCCACCTGATAGTGGGTGTAAGATACAAACAAAACAATGGGAAGAATGTTTGTGCATGTATGTATAAATGTAGCTGGTCCCTGGTGAACCCCTTGTTTGGTGAAGAGAATTCATGAGTCTACATGGTTTATGGTTTAATATGCTTGATTTACTGTTTTTTGCATGCAATTAAGGTGATTTACAATAGAGTAAGTTGAGAAAAGGAAAAGAACGCCATGTTATTTATGAAAGGAAGAAGCCAGTATAGCCCAGGGCCCTAACCAGTACCCTCAAAGGCCTGCTCAGAGAGATACATTTTTAGGGAAGATCTGAAATGTTTAAAAACTGGCTCAAGGCGAAGGTAAGGAAGCAGGCTGTTCCAGAGTGTTGGGGCTACAAAGAAAAATGTGGATTGTCTTATGTTTCTTCATATTTAATTTTAAATGAAGGAGAATGTGTAGACCAGGGACTTTGCATTGAACAAAGAGAATGAGCTGCGATGAGCTAGGATAGGTAATCGAAGACCTCATCATGAAGTGTCTTGTAGATCAGAGTTAGGCTCTTATAGCAGATACAGAACATTATTGCGAGTCAGTGGTGGTTGATCAATAATGGGGTAACATGGTCAAATTTACGTGCCAGAGAGAGTATGCAGTCCAAAAGGAGTTGGGGGAAGAGTACCCAATTTCTAAGAACCTACACACCTGCTCACATCAATGATCACACTTCCGCAATAATCCACTCCTCGGTAAATGGGCTCATGGAAATAGCTCCACAGCACACAAGTCCAACAGCTGGAATACAATACCTTCTTCCAAGTAAAATACAAATAATATTTACAGTTTGTGCAAGAGGTGAACATGGATAGTTCTCTTCTTTTTCATATGATCTTTCCACACAATCTCTGACACACTTTGTTTCTCTCAAACCCTTGGTACATGGTGTAAATTGTGCCCAAGCAGATCCCGCAATATGGGGGGCATGGGTAGAAAGAGGGTCCACACAGCAGTGGTGGCAGCAGCAACACGGCTAACTTACTTTATCCTGTTTGCCGCGCTGCTCTGCTCTTTTAAGTCTGACACAGCCCTATGACTGTTCCTCTCTGGGCCAAAGTCTTGCAGTAATATCTACACCACGACACTTCGGCCCAATGTGGAACAGCCACTAGGCCCACGGCAAATACACTGATAAAGTAAGTTTGGCACGCTGCTACCATCACCGCCTCATGGGGTGGCTGCTGCACAAAGGAGGGGCCACACGAGGGGGTGTGCCAGTACTGTGACAATGGGGGGCCCTCAGAAAAAGTTTGATTGGGGGCCCTTCATTGTAACTTATGCCCCTGTCTTGGTACTTCTCTTTTCTTGGCTACTGAGGTATCTCTCTTTCCAGAGCTAAGCAGTATTAGCTTCTGATGGGTCCCACCTTTCAGTTTAGGTTCAATCCCATACCAATGTGCTCCTCATTATATATCATGTGGCGGGTCTCTCTTTTTTTTTCCATTTAACTTTTTATTAATTATTTCAAGAGATAATGCATATATCATTTTAACACATCTTTGTCATTTTCCACATCCTTCTTACACTCTCACCTATTATAACCCCTTCCAGCTAATACAGCAAACAATACTGTCTAATTTTCTACCGTCCCCCCCTCCTTCCCTCCCATCTCATTTTCTCCCTATGGTTCTCCGTGCTTCTATGTCACATCATATCTCACTTATGCACATCAAAAACATACAATCTCTATCCATTTAACTAATTGGCATTGTTTTATGTTAAGATCAAACTTTACAGTGCTTCATCCCTCCCTACCTCCCCCCGCTCCTTCTCTCCCTCCTTCCATGATTCCATCCATTTCCATATTTTTGTCCATTGGATCACACTCTCCTCCCCTTTCCCCTGCCGCAGTCTCGTCAACCTTTGCATCAGACACAGAAGATCCGCCACTCTACTGACGAAACCTGCAACTTGGGGTTTTCTCGATCCTGTCCAACGTTTTGCTATCTCACTTCTTGCTGCTACTATGCAATGATGTAGTACTCCTCTGTCTCCCTCCGGAATATCCTCCTCTAGTTGGTGCAGTAAGCAGATCTCTGGCTTTCTTTGCACTCTATATCCTGTCATTTCATGAATTATATCCAACACCTTTTCCCAGTACTCTTGAATGTGCCGACACCCCCACCACATATGTAGCATATCACCTCTCTCCTGGCATCCCCTCCAGCACAGATCAGATTGTCCCAATCCCGCCCTTTTTTTCCATGCCGGTGTCCAATACCACCTATATAACACTTTATAAGCATTTTCTTTAATTTGCGTAGCTATGGACACTCCTGCCACTGTCTGTATTACCTTATCCCATACCTCCTCATACCATTGCACTTCTAAATCTTCCTCCCATTTCTTCATAAACGCTAGCTTGCCCTCCCCACCCTCCATTAACCCTTTGTAAATTTTGGACAAAGCTCCCTTTTGACCCAAATTTCCTGAGCAAAGGGCCTCAAACCACCCCCTATTATTCCATAAATCTTTCCGTACTCTCTGCTGTCGCACAAAGTGGCTTACTTGGATATAACTATAATAATCATTATTTGATAGCCCATATAGGTCCTTAATTCCCTCAAAATCTCTAATACCCTCTTTCACCACTATCTGAGAGATATGTGTAAGTCCCGACTTTGCCCATCTTTGCAGTGTACTCGCCCCTGGCCCTTGTCCCCTCTCACAGCATGCCTCCAATGTCATCCCCTGCGTATATCTTTTGTCTTGTATTAATGATTTCCAATTTTGTTTCGAGACCTTCAAAATATGAGTGATGATAGGGTTTATGGGGTCAACCTCAGACGTTGTGCATCCCGTCCATACCGTCCTTTCCAATCCCCCTCCCCCAACTGAATTTTCTTCCATTTGAACCCAATGCTTCTGCTTTTCTCTTTGCCATGCATAGATCGTTCTCAGTTGTGCTTCCACATAATATTTTCGGAAATTGGGAACCCGAAGCTCCCCCTCTCCCTTAGCTCTCTGCATAATTGCCATAGCTACCCTTGGGCCCTTATTTTGCCATATAAATCGATTGATAAGTCTTTGCAGTTGTTTTAGCTTTCCAGGCGGCAACGTTTGGAACAAGAACAGGAATCTGGGTAATAGCATCATTTTTATAGCGGCAGTGCGTCCAAACCAAGATAAATATCCTTGCCCCCAACCATTTAACAAACCTTCTACTTGTCTAAATAATTTTAAATAAATAATTTAGATCATATGATGATTCCAACTTATTACTTATTTGAATCCCCAGATACCTAATAGCCCCCTTGACCCACCTAAATGGGTATTTCTTCTGTAATATTTCCTGCGTTTCCATTTTTAATGACTGGTTCAGGATTTCAGACTTTGTCCAGTTTATAGTGAATCCCGACAACCCTCCATATTCCTCTAATTCCCACATTAATATTGGTAGAGAAAAACTCGGTCTAGTCATCCGCAAACAAAGATATTCTATATTCTTTCTTCCCTACCACTATGCCCTTTAAATCTGCCCGTTCCCTCACCCTCTCCGTAAAAGGTTCCACAGAGAGCGCGAACAGAAGAGGCGATAGAGGGCACCCCTGTCTTGTCCCTCTCCCCTGCTCAAAAAATGCAGAATATGCTCCGTTCACCCAGACACAGGCTTTCATGTTGCGATATAACGCTCGCACCCAACCTATGAACTCCTCCCCCAACCCTATTCTTTCTATTATCTGAAATAGGTACAGCCATGACACCTGATCGAAGGCTTTCTCTGCATCTAAGGATAATAGCAATGCCTCCTCCCGACTTTGTTCAATTGACCAAGTAATGTTCATTATCTTTCGAATATTGTCCGCTACCTGCCTAACTGGGATAAATCCCGCTTGATCCTGATGTATTAATTTCCCTATTACTCTATTTAACCGTGTAGCCAATATTTTTGCTAATAATTTAGCGTCCAAATTCAGTAATGAAATTGGTCGATACGCTGAACACTCTTGTGGGTCCTTTCCTTCTTTATGTATTACTTTTATTCCTGCCCATCCCATAGTCTCTGCCAACACTCCCCCTTCACGTGGTAGATTGAACCACCTCACTAGTGGGGCAGTTAATAGCTCTCCGAACCTTCTATAAAACCTCGTTGTTAGCCCATCTAGCCCCAGTGCTTTATCTACTTTTAACTGTGTTATAGCTTTCAGAACTTCCCCTTCCGTTATGGTTTTATTTAACTCTTTTTGATCCTCCTCCTCCAGTTTCTGAAGGTTTGTGGAGTCTAGATAACTCTTTACCCTCTCTGGCTCTGGAGGAGCCCTTGCTTCATATAATGATTGATAGAAGTCTTTAAAAGCCTTCCAAATATCCCCATCTTTTTGAACTAATTGCCCTCCAGAATCTCTGACCTTCAAAATTCGTGATCTTAATTTCTGTTTTGTTTTTTTTTTTAATATCTGCGCCATATATCTCCCAGCTTTGTTTCCCCCTCAAAAAAGTCCTGTCTCAGTAACTGCATTCGGTATCTGATACTATCTGCTTGCATCACATTTATCTGAGCTCTTGCTGCCAACACCTGACCCCTGTATGCTCCTTTCCTTTCTTGCACATCTAATTCTTCCATTTTCATTAATCTTTCTCTCAATTCCCTATCTCTCCCCTCCCTTTCTTTTTGTTTACATGCCCCCATTTTATTAGCACTCCCCTCACAACTGCCTTATATCCATCCCAGACTCCTCCTCAAGCCAACTCACCATTATCATTCCACCTAAAGTATTCCCCTGTTTCCCTCTCGATTTCTTCTCTAACCCTTTCATCCTCTAATAGAGATTAATTTAATCTCCATAACTGATTACCCCTCCCCTCCCCCTCTATTATCAGTTGAACCTCCACCAGAGCATGGTCTGACCATGTTATTGGATTCAGTTCTGCCCCCTTAATCCTACCTGTCACCTCCTTATTGACCCAAATGGCATCTATTCTGGAATATGAACCATGCATTGGGGAGAAATATGAGAATTGTCTTTTCCAAGGATGTTGAAATCTCCATGCATCTGTCAATTTTGATTTACAAACTTACGGTATTTACTTCTCGTATCTGCCCTTTTGCCCTCTCTTTTCCCTGTTGCATTTCTAACTGGATGCCAAGTTAAGTTAAAAATCCCCCCACAAATGAGTTTACCCTCTCCCAGTTTCCCCACTTCTTCATTGAGCTTTGTCCAAAATTCTCTTTGCACCCCTGTGGGCGCATATACATTCATTATACAATACCACTCTGTCCCTATTTTTTAAAGCACTAGTACATATCTTCCCACTTTATCCCTGACTACTTTCTGAACCTCCATCTTTACTTTTGAGTCTATTAAGATTGCAACTCCTCCTTAGAACATAACATAAGAACATAAGATATGCCATACTGGGTCAGACCAAGGTCCATCAAGCCCAGTATTCTGTTTCCAACAGTGGCCAATCTAGGTCATATGTACCTAGCAGTTTCCCCAAGAGACACAAGTTCCACAATGCTTGTACTGGGTCAAGCATTGATATCTTCGGTAACTTCTTAATAATGGTTTATGGACCTTTCCTCCAGGAACTTGTCCAAATCTTTTTTAAACCCAGCTGCACTAACAGCCTTTACTACATCCTCCGGTAACAAATTCCAGAGTTTGATTACATGTTGAGTGAAAAAATATTTTCTTTTATTAGTCTTAAATAGTTTACCCTGTAGCTTCATTGCATGTCCCCTAGTCTTTCTATATTCTGATAAGGTAAACAATCGATCTACATTTACCCGTTCCACTCTGTTCATTAATTTATAGACTTCTATCATATCTCCCCTCAGCCGTCTCTTTTCCAGGTTAAAGAGCCCTAACCTTTTTAGCCTTTTTTCATAGGAGTATCCTTCCATCCCCTTTACCATTTTGGTGGCTCTTCTCTGAACCTTTTCTAAAATTGCTATATCCTTTTTAAGATACGGCGACCAGATTTGTACACAATATTCAAGGTGCGGTCTCACCATGGAACGATATAGAGGCATTATAATATCTTTTGTTTTATTTTCCATTCCTTTCCTTATCATACTTAGCATTCTATTTGCTCTCTTGGCTGCCGCTGCACACTGGGCCGAGGGTTTTAACATGGTATCCACAATGACGCCTAAATCTTTTTCCTGGGTGGTGGTTCCTAATGTGGAACCTTGCATCGTGTAACCATAGTTTGGGTTGTTCTTCCCTAGGTGCATAACCTTGCACTTGTCCACATTAAATTTCATCTGCCATTTCTTTTCTACTGTGTTTGATGTATGAACACACACTCCATACCCCCTGGGTTTAACCAGGTATTCTGTCTCTCGAGTTAAGTGTGTTTCGTGTATGAGTACTAATGATGCCTTTTGACGTGTTATTTCTTTATACAGTTTTTGCCTTTTAAATGGCGAATTAAGTCTTTTCACATTTAATGTTACTATTTTTAACTCACCTTTGATAGTTGTCCCCCCACCCTCTCCTAACCTCAGCCTCACCTCTCCCCCTCTCCCCCTTCCCTCCTCCCCCTCTCTTCCCTATTTCCGTCCCCTCAAGGGAGACTCGTCTTCCGTATCTAGTGACTGTATCAGACCTCTACCTGCCCTCCCCCTTCCTTCACTTCCCCCCCTTATTCCCTGTCCCCCCCTACCATTCCCGAATTACCCATTCAATATCTTCGCCCCTCTAACTCAGCCCCCATCCCTTCACCCCTTAACATCCAACATTAAACATTCTTACTATCCCCTTGTCTCCTACCCCCTTCTACCCTACCTCCAACATCCCTACTCAATAGTAACCATGCATTTAAGACATTACCTTAATCAGAACTCTTCTTCCCCTCCCCTCCTCCTCCCTCCTCCTCCCTCCCCCTACCCCCTCCTCCCCTTCCCAACCCACATCATCCCTTTTAATTCACGTATCATTATCAAACATCTCAGTTCAATTATTGATTCTTCTTGTGCCCGGCTATCATCGATCCTCCATCTCATCCGTTGGCTTGCGCTGCCACTTTTTCTCCCTGGCCACCCTTGGTCAGCCTTGCTGTCTTCCGACCATTCGCTGGTGCTCTGTGCCATCTCTCGCTTGCCGCCCTTGTCACCGTAGACTCAGCATTCTTTGCTCTTGCTTGACCCTCGAGGCTCCTTGGAAGATTAGTCAAACCCAAGTCCCTGAGCCCACCCCAGGCCTCCTCGCTGGTCTTCACCTTTCTCGACATGCCCTTCACTGTAATGAGTAGGCCAAAAGGGTATAGCCATTTATAGCGTGCCTCGTCCCTCCTCAAGTAGGCCGTTACTTCCTTCATCTCTCTCCGCCTCTGCAGTGTGCCCAAAGATAAATCCTGAAACAGTTCCACCGCATGTCCTTCCCACTGAAAATGTCCCAGTTTCCGTGCAGCTTTCAGGAGTCTTTCTTTAGTTTTGAAGGATTTCAGACACACTACAGTCTCTCTTAGTCGATTGTCACTTATGGGCCCCAGCCCCCTCTGCCCTCTCAATTTGCAGAGATTCGTCCTCCCCACTTTCCTCTAGGTTCGCAGCTTGTATTAAGGCTCCACACTCTTTTGTATTGACTTCATCACAATTTTTATATTGGGAGTCCTCTGGGATGCCTCTCACCCTGATATTACTCCTCCGAGATCTATCTTCCAGATACGCCACCTTTTCTTTCAATTCTTCTTGAGCTTGTTTCATCTCCTCCCATCTTTTTTGTAATTCCTCCAATGCTTCCCCCTGTTGTTCCAGCTGGTTTTCCGTTTCTTCCACCCAGGATCCGAGGTCCATTATATCCTGTCTTATAGATTGCAGCGTTTCTTTTAGTTCCATTTTAACTCCGCTGATTTCCACTTTAAGTTCTTCTTTCAGCTCATTCAACCACATCTTGATCAGCTCGGCTACCCCCGGACCCCAGGTTTCCTCCATCTCCTCCACTGGCTCAGTCACTTTTTTCCCTTCCTTCTCCCCTTCTTTCCCTCCTCTCAATGGTGCATAGGAGGATCTGAACTCTGCTAGCTTTTTCTTTGCCTGTAACCCACCTTTTGACTTCTCCATCTTCTCCCCTTCCGCTCTCTTGTCCACCACCACCTGCTGATGTGCTCCGTCCCCTGTTTCTGCCACTTAGTTCTCCCTGTGGGATGTCCTGTTTTCCCCTCTGTGGGGGTCGTTTCCTTCTTTTATTGCAGTTCTGCAGACCTATCAGCCTTATTTTACTCTCACAGTAAGCAGTTCTAAAGTTGCTTTGTTTGTCTTACTTTCATTGGGAAATGTCTGCTGTATCTCTTTAAGAGCTCTCCTCTCTCTCTCTGCTGGATCAGTTTCATCCGTTGTTGTCAGTTTGACGCACATTCCCTCTCGCTCCACTTACTCAGCCTTCTTCAGCTGCCGCTCCGTTTTTGCGCCACTTATTTTCACCCGCCTCCTTATCGGGATCTCTCTCCCCACAGGCCCAGGCTGCTTTGCTCCCCTGCCACGTGCTCCGTTGAGCCGTCCGCTTGTCGGCCCAATCGCCACCCTGAGCCTGCTGATTCTGCCGCTCACTGCCTCCTGCTGCTGTCCATTAATTCCGCTTTACTGCCTCTTCATTCCACCTCGTTTAGGTTCCTCATTGGGGGTTTTCACGTCTTTAATGCAGGCTTCGGCAGCAGAGCTCCGTTCTCACGCCGCCATTCCACCCGATGATATCACCGGAAGTCATGGCAGGTCTCTCTTAATTGTTTTGGATACTCCTGTGCTGACCATCAACAACACTCTTCTTCTCCAGGAGGAGTTGCTTTAATTTTAGTTGACCCTGCTTCTGGCAAACCTCTGAGGGTATTTCCTGTTTTTCCCTTTTGCCCCTGAGTTAGTCCTGTGGCGCCCACCTTTACAGGGCCTGAGCTCTCCACCCTTAAGTGTTCAGCCTGCTGGCTGGTAGGCAGAAAAGAAAGGCATAAAAAGATACAAACTTCTGTCTCTGGTTGCTTTCTTTCTTTTGCCCTGGGGACTAGGGTTGTACATCAGGGCCCAGCCCTACAAGGTCTAAAACTGTGGACAGTTGGTCTGCACTTGTTGATGAACGGCAAAAAAGAAGCAAAAGGCCCTTTCTCTCCTAAACTTGGGCCTTAAGTATTCTAAGGAGCTCCCTAGCTCCTCCCCTGGGCATATCCCACTGGGAACCCAGCTAAAACAATCCTAGGGACTCACATCCCTACACTGCTTCCAGGGTGGTTTCACCCCTGAAAGGGCATGAAAAGAAAAATCCACCTCTTAATGCAAGAGCTTTTAGGTCACATAAATAAGTAAATATGATTGTAGCAGATCCCTTGGACTTTTGCCTTTTTTAGTAGTATTCAAGGGCTACAGCGTGAAGGGGAGGAGACCATTCTCCTTATCTTCTGTGAGTCCTAAGGGTCAGGGGAAAGACTTGCTTTGTGTCTACTCATGAACATTCTATATGGACAGTATGCCTCGTTCCCTCCTCATTCTTTCTCTTTTCTCATTCATTCAAATGAGAACCAGGCCACGCCAAGATTTGGCTGTATATGCAAACATAGTCTCTACTGGATGATTAAAATAAAAACTATTATCTTCACATACACAAAAGAAAAGAAAAAAAAACAGAAAATGGCTTCTCCTCCATCTTAGGACCTCTTTTTTTTCCACCCTCATTCTAAAATTGTCAGGCTCTTCGTCCAGGAATCTTCCTATTTGTTCCTTCACCATCTCACAGGCAGAAAACTCTTCTTCTGTCCCACAAGATACTTCATAACATCTCCAACTGTATCTCATTCAAGGATCTTGGAACTCAAAAAAGAAACTGAACACTGAACACGCACTCCCCCAACACTTTTGTCATTATACCTCCAGGAATTCCTACTACTTGGAGGAAGGAACACCCTCTATTTCCTTTTCCTCAGTGGATTCTATACACCCCAGTCATAGAATTCCAACAAATCTCTCTTCTTTTATAAGGTGAAAAGGAGGCAGAAGACCACAATCCCTTAATTTTTCTATTGCCAGGGGTCTACGTCAGTAGCCAGCACCTGGCTTCCTCAACAGCTCAGAGCTCTTTTGGCAGAAAGGAGGCAAAGACAATATTATTCCCAACACATTATAAGAACATAAGAAAAGCCATACTGGATCAGACCAAGGTCCATCAAGTCTAGTAGCCTGTTTCAAACAGTGGCCAATCCAAGTCGCATGTACCTGGCAAGTTCCCAAAAAAGCACACAGGTTCCACAATGCTCGTCTTGGGGTAAGCAATGGATTTCCCATGTCCTTTTTTATAATGGTTTATAGACCTTTTCTCCAGGAACTTGTCCAAACCTTTTTTAAACCCAGCTAAACTAACGGCTTGTACTTCACCTTCTGGTAACAAATTCTAGAGTATCATTATGTGTTGAGTAAAAAAAATATTTCTCTTATTAGTCTTAAATAGGTTACATTGTAGTTTCATTGCATGTCCTCTAGTTTTTCTACTTTTTCAAGGCGTAAACAACCAATCTATGTTTATCCATTCCACTCCATTCACTAATTTATACACCTCTATCATATCCCCCCTCAGCCATCTCTTTTCCAAGTTGAAGAGCCCTAACCTTTTAAGCTTCTCCTCATAGGGATATCCTTCCATCCCCTTTACCATTTTGGTGGCTCTTCCCCTGTACCTTTTCTAATTCCAATATATCCTTTTTAAGATACGGCAACCACAATTGCACACAATATTCAAGATGCGGTCGCACCATGCAATGCAGAGGCATTACAATATCCTTTGTTTTATTCTCCATTACTTTCTATATGATGCCTAGCATTCTATTTGCTTTCTTGGCTGCTGCTACTGCACACTGGGCAGAGGGTTTCAACGTATTAACCACGATGACGTCTAAATCTTTTTCCTGGGTGATGGTTTCTAAGGTGGTACCTTGCATCGTGTAACCATAGTTGGGGTTGTTCTTTCCCAGGAGCATAACCTTGCATTTGTCCACATTAAATTTATTCTGCCATTTGGATGCCAAGTCTTCCAGTTTATCTTGCAATTTTCCACAGTCCTCTTGTGTTTTAACAACTTTTGAATAATGTTTTGTCATCTGCAGATTTGATCACCTCATTCGTTATTCTCATTTCCAAGTCATTTATGAATATGTTAAAAAGCAACAGGCTCAGCACAGATCCCTGCGGTATTCCACTATTTACCTTTCTCCATTGAGAAAATTGGCCATTTAGCCCTATTCTTTGCTTTCTATCTTTTAACCAGTTCCTAATCCACAATACTACGCTGCCTCCAATTCCATTGACTTTTTAATTTCACCGAGAGTCTTTTATGGGGGATCTTCTCAAAGGCTTTCTGAAAATCCAGATATGCTGTATCAACCGGCTCGCCTTTGTCTACCTGTTTATTCACACCTTCAAGAAAATATAACAGATTAGTAAGACAAAATTTTCCTTGGCTAAATCCATGTTGATTTTCTCCCATTAAACCATGACTATCTACATAATCAATAATTTTATTCTTTATAATGATTTCTACCATATTGCCCGACACTGATGTCAGGCTTACCAGTCTGTGGTTTCCAGGATCACCTCTGGGAACCCTTTTTAAAAATTGGAGTTACATTGGCCACTCTCCAATTTTCAGATGCTACAGATGATCTCAGTGCTATTTCACAGATTACGAATAGTGGGTCTGCAATCTCATATTTCAGTTCTTTCAACACCCTCGGATGTATACTATCTGGTCCAGGTGATTTGCTACTCTTCAATTTATCAAATAGTTGTAATATATCTTCTCGGTTTATCGATATTTCTTTCAGTTCTTCTAATACATGACCTTTTTATACCATTTCAGGCATGGGTAACTTCCCTACATCTTCTTCAGTAAAGACCGAAGCAAAGTATTCTTGCAGTCTCTCCACTATGGTTTTGTCTTCACTTAGCGCCCCTTTTACCCTCTATCATCTAATAGTCCAACTGACTCTCTCACGAGTTTTTTTGCAATGAATGCAAGCTTTTTTTCAAATTCTCTCTATACCTGCCTTATCATTCTCTCTTTACCTGCATCTAACCTGCCAATGCTTATGTTTTTTCCCGTTTTCGTCATATGGCTCCTTTTTCCATTTCCTAAAAGATGCTTTTTTGGCAGCAACATCCTCTCTGACCTAGCTTTTAAACCATTCTGGCAGTTTTTTGGCCTTCCTTCAACTTTTCTTAAAGCATAGAATATAACTGTTCTGGGCTTCAAAGATATTACTTTTAACCACTCCCATGCTTGATGTAAATCTTTAACCTTTGCAGCTGCTCCTTTTAGTTTTTTCTTAACTACTTTCCTCATTTTATCATAGTCTTCCCTTTGAAAGTTAAATGGTAGTACTGTGGATTTCCTTGCTGCCCTTATTCCATTCATTAAATTAAATGTGATCATGCTATGATCACTATTCCAAGTGGCCCCAACACCCTTATCTCTTGTACCAGATCCTGCGTTCCATTAAAGAACAGGTCCAAAATAGCTTCCCCTCTTGTTGGTTCATGAACCAGCTGCTCCAGGAAGCAGTCATTTATTTCATCTAGAAACTTTAACTCCCTAGCATGTCCTGCTGTAACATTGACTCAGTCGATACTCGGGTAATTGAAATCACCCATTATTACTGTGTTGTAACTTTTGTTAGCTTCCCTGATTTCTTTCAGCATTTCATCATCCATTTGTTCTTTTTGGCCAGGTGGTTGGTAGTACACACCCACTGCTATTGCCTTCCCCTGTTTACATGGAATTTCTATCCATAGAGATTTTACAGAGTATTTTATTTCCTGCAAAACTTTAATCCTATGTGACTCAATGCCCTCTCTAACATAGAGTGCAACCCCTCCACCAATTTGATCTACCCTATCATTGCGGTATAGTTTGTACCCAGATATCATATGTTGTCCTCCTTCCACCAGGTCTCTGAGATGCCAATCATATCTAACCTTTCATTTAATGATATATATTCTAGCTCTCTCATCTTATTTTTTAGACTTCTAGCATTTGCATACAGTCATTTTAGAGGTTGTATTTAATTCATGTTAATCTGGTTATTAGTTGATAGGGGTAATTTGGAATCTTTCAGCTCTGTACTTAAGAACATCTAGGTTACTTTTATCTTTACTGGAACTTTTCTGTTTGGATGCCCTAACTTCCCTCTTTTGCTAGTATCCTTCAAGGATACATTGTTCCGAACCATGCATACCTGGGCAACTGTCAGCTTTGCCTTATTATCTAGTTTAAAAGCTGCTCTTTCTTCTTTTTATTTAATAGTTATAAGTTTATACAATACATCAAGAATAGAATCTGTACGGCCCTGTTTCGTACAAAAATAGACCACCACCTAATTAGTATAATTATTATTATTACCTGAAATGATCAGATCCGAAAAGTCAGTACAGGTGCAATCAGAGTCTCTGTTTATTAGATAACTGATGACCAAATACAGGCAGCGAAGTGGGGAAGAGAGTTCTATCGGGCACTAGGCACCTCAAGAATGCAACTCTCCCCCATTAGAATATAGAAAGCATATTACAATTTATACCTTTTTCTCTTCCGCATTTTTACATACAGTCCAGTCCCCAGAGCTATTCCTTTGTGTTCTCTCCCCCTCCCCTACCTTATTTCCTATTATTACCCTTTACTCCCCTTAGTTCCTGTTGCAAAATCCCCCTGGCCCCCCTCTTCCCATACTCACCATGATCCAGCTAATCTGCTTTCTTCAGAGCCGGGCCCAGCATATATGTTGGTAGCTTTGTGGTTTCCTGTGTATGCATTTCTTGACACATAGACCTTACAGGCCTATATCTGATATCCCCTTGCAGGTCCTAGTCTAGACTCTCCAGCCCAAACTGGCACCTCACAAGGCTCATGATATCTCCTTATATGGTTCTTTCCGGTGCTGGATCTCTTTTTGCTAAGGCCTGTATTCTTGGCTCACATGTTATAGCAGAATGACTGTGCTTTAACTATTTTGTGAGATTCAGGGCAGCCAGTAAGTGATTATGAATCAGGAACATTATTAATCCTTAGCACTTAAAAATTAAAAGCAAATCTATCATACTAAATCCCAAATGTATCATACTTAACCTCTACCCCTAAAAGCACTTAACCCCTACAACTCCCCCATTTTTTATTTATTTATTTATTTATTTTTTTTATTCGGCTAGGGAATGGGAGAAATCCAAGTCTGAATAGTCTGACATGGGGACGGCTGCATAAGAAACATTGACAAGAGTAGGGCTAGTCTGAACAGGCAAAAAAGAGGTAGATACTTTGGTGAGTTGTTTCTTACAGCAGGATATAAAAACAGAAACAAAACAACAGAAGAGTAAAGCAATGATTAAAATAATGCCAACAGAAATCAATAAACCTTTCAAGCCAGAGCCAAGGGAGTGAAACCAGGAGGAGAGAGATGAAAACCAATCTCCAATCTGGAGGCCACCCTTAAAATCATCAATATGTAATTCAGATAAATGCTTAATCTTATTCATAGCGTCTAATACAAATATCGTGTGGTTCGCGATCACAGTGCAGCAATTAGTAGCGTTGATAAAGGAACAGGTCCCTCCTTCTGCCGCGAGCAATAAATCTAAAGCTTGTCTATTCTGTAGAGTCATTTGATTATTTTGTTCAAGTGATTCAGCTAAGCGAGAAATAGATTCAGTAACAGCTTTCATTTGTATATGTAGCAAACATTGTAAGCGGCGAATAGACATGCCAAGCTCCGCTGTAAAGGCGGGTGTAGCCCAAGGAAGCCAAGAAGTAGCGCTAAGAGCAATAAGGCGGGCTTTGGTCATAGGATAAGTGGAATTAACATATTCATAGGAAGCTTGTATTGCAGCATCTTCAACCATGGTGGAATCCCAGGGACTAGCAGAACTGCGCTTATGGCGCTGGTGCAGAGGAGTAGAGGGAGAAGGCGGGGTATTATGTGAGACATTCAAGGGAATAAGGACTGAGTAAGGGGACACTTTAACTAGGGCACAGGGTAAATTGGACAGTGAAACTTTCTGGTACAAAATATCACCACAAAGCCAGTAATGGCCTACAATAGCAGATAGAGAAAAAGAAGGTTTCCAAGTAAAGTATTGTTTGATAGGATATGCAATAGAAATATGAGGTTCACAGGTTAGTTTACCAGTGGTGGGGGAGGGAGCACAAGGAGTATGACAGAGAGGATGATCATCACGGGATTTACAAGGTTTCCAGTGGAGGCGGCCAGCAAGTTGGTGGCCTATGATTGTAGTAGCAGCGGGGCGACCCTGCTGGGCGGTGGTGTTTAGTTTACTGGGAGTGGTGTGTGCTCTGCCACACTGGGCAACATCATTGCAGGAAAGGATTGGTGCATAGCAAGAAGTGAAAGGAGAGGACATGTATGTACCTTTACGGAAAAGGAGAGTATGTGTGGAATCTATAGGGCCAACATTAAAGGTTGAAGCCCAAAAGTCAGGACCCCATACCTGAGAGTGTGCTTTAACTCGTGGGCCCCAGTGTGTGGAGTTGACACGGTGTTTTCGGGCTTGAGAACGGTACCAGTCTACCTTAGTCACATTGTGTCCATGATAGAAAGGGCGCATGGTACCATGCAAAAAGTGAAAATTATTTGTTTGGACATTCCAGGAGACATTACAGTTGTTGGCAAAAGAAACAGAAGAGTTGGTAATAAGACAGTAATAAAATATCATAGAAGGCACAAAGACACGGACAGGAAAGGAAGCAGCTTGATGGGCCGCCCAAGTATCATTACAATATAAGGGACCACGCTCTATACACCCTTTAATAAGGTGGGGGTTATTCCAGCAGGGGATGGCACCTACAATTTCTTCAAATGGGACAGGGAGAACACGGACAGGGGCATAATTACCACCTTGGGGCAATGGGGTACATATAATGCAATCACTAATATTCAGAAGATCAACCACTTCAAGAACGGTTGTTTTCCAAGTATTAGTGAGGGGGAGAACTGACCTACGGGAGCGGTTCAGAGAAGGGGGAGATAGAGAGGAGATAGGAGCAGAGTGAAAAGAGCGGGGACGGGAAGAAATAAAGTATAGAAACCACCCAATAAAAATTGTCAATAACATAGCAAAATATAGAAAAGCAAACTTATAAGAGATATGAGGCATACTGAGAAGAGGTCACTTAAAAGTCCAAAAACCAGAAAACAGTTCAAGGCACCCAAAGATGGGCAATATGAGTCCAAGTTTGGCTAGCGTCCAGCAAGACAGCAAATGGAGTTGATGCAGAAACGATGTGGGGTCCTGAATATGTTGGATCTTGCCAGGAACTCCGATGAGGATTTCTGCGGTAGACAGTGGTTCCAATTGGGATGAAGGTATCCTTTGGGGACTGTGGATGTTGGTCACGGATGGCACAGCATCTGGAAATCTCTGCCAAAGCCAGGCGCAGACCTGCAAGGTAAGGGGACAAAGAATCCGGTAAAGGAATAGCAGGGTCAATGAGATTATATAGCAGCAATCGCCTTCCTGTACAAATCTCATGAGGTGTCAGAGCAATATTTTTTAGAGGACGATTTCTCAATTGAAACAGTGCCAGGGGCAAGGCCTGCAGCCAGGAAATACTTTTATCTGATTGTATCAGACGCAGAGCTGTCTTGAGCAAGCCATTGGTTCGTTCGACGAGGCCGTTGGAAGTGGGGCGGTACACAGAAACATACTTCCACTTTACACTCAGAGCTGTGGAAAAAAGATGTATTAGATGATTCCGGAAATGAGAACCATTGTCAGAATAAACAATTCGTGGTATGCCAAAGCGAGGAAACAGATGCTTAGAAAAACAATTGAAAACCTCGGAGGCCCGTTCCTGCCTGCATGGAAAAGCCTCAATCCACTTGGAGAATGGGCACACGCAGACGAGAAGGAATCTGTAGCCATCTACACGTACCTGCATATCTGTGAAATCAACATACCAGGAAATAAAAGGACCCTGAACTGTCGGAAGATGCCCTTGGAGAGTATGTTTGCCCTTCACTGGGGAATTTTCTAAACACTGTGGGCACTTTTGGCACCACTCCTGTATTCTGAGCTTGAGTCGTGGATGCCAAAAAAGTTCAGAGATCTGTGCAGACACGCTGGAAGCCGGTGCGTGTCCAACAGAATGCAACAGAGAACATAATTGCTGCAAAGACCAAAAGGAAATACAAATTTTTCCAGAGGGGTGGACCCATAACTTTTTATGTTCAGTGCATCCTAACAGCTTCCACTTTTGGACCTCATCCTGGGTAAGATTCTGCTGATAATCATGCAGCGAAGGTAAGGGATAAGTTCTTGCTCGTGTAACAACTAAAATGGGGACAGTATCTGTGACTTGCTTTGCTGCCTCATCAGCTAGAGCATTGCCAAACTGCAGGAAACCATAATGGCGGGAATGGCCAGGGACCCAGTTACAGGAAGTTAGAATATTTCTCTCACAGCGTTGCAATAATAAATCATAGAGGTACAAAATCAGGGACTTGTGTATTAATTGGCTGCTAGATGAATTAACAAACCCACGCTGTAGCCAAATCTGAAGGTATTCCCCACACAACTTTTGAACATACTGTGAGTCAGTGTAGAAAATCAGGGGCGTTACCGGACGTTCTTCTAAGACTGCCAATATGGCGCACAGTTCAGCTGCCTGTGCTGAGTATCCCTGATCTGAGTCCAGAGCATACTGTAATCGATGCTCAGACACTCCATCAGGGGTCAGCAATACCGCAGCAAATCCTACAGTACCTTTCTGTGCTGAACCATCTGTAAACCAAATTTCACTGTCTGGTGGCATATCAGCGGGGGATACCATAAAAGATAAAACTTCCTCATAAGATGAATCAGGAACTGGGGTATAAACATCTACTGCTGTCTGTAGCCAACTAAGTGGACAGGTGGAGGCAGTGAGAGGACGAAAGATCACTCCACTATTCAGAATAGAAGCACAAGCTTGCTGCAGCTTAGATGGGGACAAATGTAGGGTATCTTTGTTCAGAATAGCCTTCAATTCAATGGACTGATAGAGAATCAAGGTCGTGGGAGTGAAAATAGACAGGACTTTCTCTATTGCTGCTGCCACTGCAATAACTAATTTTTCAAGGTCAGGCAATGGGAGCTCAGTACATCCAAAAGTACCAGACAAAAATGACAAAGTGGAAACCCTATCCTGAAATAGTATGGCTGCCCACGCCTGGGAACCAGTTACCACCATCAATTGAAAGGGCTTGTGATGATTTGGCAGCTGTAAGGCCGGAAGACACTTTAAATCTTCCAAAATAGACTGGAGCACATTTACATGACAAGGATCTAAAGTGATTCTTTCAGAGTTCTTTACCCCACCCTTCAGATAAGGGCGGAAACAAAGGGTCCGAGAGCTAAAAGCAGGGATCCAATTTCTGCAAAAATTAAGTGTGCCCAAAACAGAGCGAAGTTCTTTCACTGTACTGGGGACTGGTAACTGTAAGCCATGCTGTACTGTCTTATCTCCCACTTCAATAGAACCCTGGCTTAGCTGAAATCCCAAAAAGATGACTGTTGTTTGCACTAATTGTGCCTTCTCGGCATTTAATTTATAGCCCTTGTCCTGTAGCTCGTGTATTAGCTCTTGTGTGTACTTCCTCATTTGCTGATAGTCTGAGCCTGACAGTAAGATATCGTCTACATACTGTAATAAGCACATTTCTCCAGGGAGATGTGAATTGAACTCCTGCAAATCTTGTGATAGAATCTGAGAAAAAATACTGGGACTATCAACATATCCCTGGGGCAATCGCGTCCATTGATAATGCACCTGATCAAAAATAAATGCCAGTAGAGGCCTCGAAGCAGTGTCAATTTCTACACTAAAAAAAGCATTTTTTAAATCCAATACTGTAAAATACTTGTACAACTGTACTGTGTTCAACGTGGTAGCCGGATTGGCAACTGCAGGGAACTGGGTTTCCACTACTTGGTTCAAGGCTCGTAAATCATGGACAATCCTCCACTTCCCATTAGGTTTACTAACCGGAAATAGTGGGGTATTATATGAGGAGGTACTGTGTTCTATAATGCCATGCAGTTTGAGCTGATCAATTTCTTCCCGTGCACCCTCTATAGCTGCCCGCTGTAAGGGATATTGTGGCAATTTAGGTCCCTGTTTCCCTTGTTTTAGTCTTATGTGGACTGGTGCACCCCGTACTCGGCCGTAAGGGCTGAGTAGATATGTACCAATTTCACTGATTCCTACAGACTGAAATTCTCCTGCCACTAGGATAACCTGGGCCTTAACAATTAAATCTCTCCCCATCAAATTAATAGGACAATGTGAGGCATACAGAAAATTGTGATAAAGATCAAACTCTGGCCCCACCACATGAATTGGATTGGTCACTGGGGTTTTTACTGACTTACCATCAAACCCAGTAGTCATTACACTGTCTCTGCCAATAGTGCTACCTGCAGGCATGGTATTTAGGACAGACAATGTGGCTCCTGTATCAATTAGAAATTTCATCTCTTGGCCATTCAATTTTAATTTTATGTGGGGCTCCTCTGTTCCCAGTGTCACCTGCATATTATAGATGCCTAGTCATTGTCCATCTCCCCTATTACCATAGCCTGCTCTATTTGGGGGCTGCCAGGTAGGATACTGCCGTGGCCTAATAGGTGGAGGTGGGCCTTGGTTATACTCTTTCCGCCCTCGTGATGGAGGGAGAGGGGCACGGCAGGTCCGTTGAAAATGTCCCTTTTCACCACACTGCCAGCAACAAAAATCTCTCTCTCTTTCCTGTTTTTGTCTGGGGAAGGACCGAGGTCCCTGACCCGAGAGCTGACCACGTCCTTGAACATTCAGAGCACGTGTCACAGGTTTGTGTGCGTCTTCCGAGTCACTATCAGTGGAACTGTCACCAGAGGACTCGTAGAAACGTTCCACACATTCCTCAAATAGTTTTCGTGCAGTTTTAGCCTGCTGCCTTGCTTCCCTAACCTCTTGCTGCAAAGTCTTAATAAGTTTCTTGTCAGCGGAAGATACACTGACTAATCCTTCCTTTTTGCCTTGATCTATTTCTTTCAACTGTAAGTTGAACAGACGGGCTTGAGCAGCCTTCCGGTCTCTTTCCGGTTTAGATAATTCCTCCTCTGCCTGCCTGACAAAGTGAAAAATATGTGCTTGTTGTTTCTGCCATGTTTCTGATTCTAGTGCAACTATATTTTTCAATTTCAACTGAATAGGTAGTGGTAGTGTATTGCACAGAGTTTGGAAAAACATAAGGGCCATATGAGGAGCATTATGGGGTACACCCATTTGTGCTTCCCATAGATCTTGGAACTTAGCCAAATAAGCACTAACATCTTCCCCTACCTTAAATTGCATCGATGTAAGGGGTCCCATACTTCTTTGAGTGGGATATATATCTCTTAGTGACTCCCAAATTAAATTACGATAAGGGTTAAATAAAGCCCCATCGTATTGTGGTTCATGGACCAATACCCCATTTATATGTGCATTATTAAATACTTGATTGGCAGCATTATTGCCCAAAATCCGGGCTAATAGTGCTTTTACATCACCAATTGCCAAAGTATACCCTGCTGTCAATCGTTCAAACTTCTGTATCCATGCCCCTGCACCTTGATTTAGGGGAGGGAGTTGTTCTGACAGGTTGGTCATGTCAGTGAAACTCCAGGGAACATATACCTCTGCCCTTCCCTGCCCTTGGTTAACATGTCGCACAGGAAACACCATGTAACCTGGTAATTTTGGGTTATCGGGATCTTGCCCCTCATACTTTTCCCACACTCTTAATCCTGCTTCCATGTATTTATAGTCCCATTGTGGGTCCCCTTCTCCTCCACGAATACACCTACGGGCCAAGTTTAAATCTCTAGTTTCCAGTGATCCTTGTTCTGGCCAAATTCTCATTTGTGGGGCACATGCTGAGGTCCATCCATGTAGGTTGGAACTCCAATGATATACATAAAATCCTTCACCCCCCTCTTCATTAAAAACAAACTCTACAGGAGTTTTCTTAGGCTGAACTGGTTCTTTAGTGCTCTGCACAGGATAAATACGATAATCATGTGTGCGGGTTGTTCTAGTCCCAACATCAGACAGACTTTCAGGTCGTCGGCTAGAATAAGGGAACCATTGGCCTGCTGCCCTATTGGTGGATTTATGGTAATCAACAGGTCCACGACCAGGAGGGGTCCCAGACTTAGTTGATAACTGAGCCGGGGTGGTATTACTCAGAATTTCTGTCGGTTCCTTGGGAAAATAGTCAGGCCCCGGCTTGCCCGCCCCAAACTTGGAGGGATTATCCTCTGTTGTGACCTGACAACTGTCGTTAGGGGTAAGATTAGGAGCAGAGGGAATGGGACGCAGACGGGGTGGAGTGTTACCTCCCGTAGCCCCTAAAACTGATTGTTCATATGATCCTGGGGTCTGAGAATTTATGTCAGGAGTCAAATGTAATTTACCTGTTACCTGAACCCATCCCTTATGTGGTTCCCGGTGGGGGGATGCAGATCGGGATCTCCTAAATGGCTGGGAGTCCTTATGGCAAATTATATCTTCCATTTCCCTATACAGTGGCTTATATAAGGATGTGTCATTGTAAGGTGCAGAGGGCTCAACTGGGTTTGTCTTTCCCAGATTCTCTTTTTGGTTTTCTGTCACCTGTCTATCATTAGGGGTTTTCTCAGATTGTTCCCTTTTGGGGTCTGTGTTTATCTGCGGGTCTGAATACCCTATTGCTGCCATGGTACGGTTCACTGTCCTACAATAAGGGGGAGGAGCCTCACTACCGAGGGTACCTGGGTTTGCCTGTTTCATCCACATAGAAATGTATTGCAAATGTTTTAACTGACTAGCATTGGTCTTATGGGACAAAACATAATCCCTAATCCTTGCTAAACAACCACCATCAAAAGACCCCTCCGGGGGCCAGCCAAGAGGGATCCCAGGAGCATTGCTCCACTTTGCCCATTTAAGGCAAACTTTCAAAATTTCCTTTCCTAATATGGGATTATCTCTCATCATCCGTTCAACCGGAGTCATTGGGGAAACCTGATTTAGCATTATTCCCTGATTGTCATCTTTCTTTCTTCTAAACAGAGACATAATTTCTACGTGCCACCTGTTATTTTAAGGATCTCAATATCCAACCTTTTTATCTACAAAGGGAGGTAGTGCACGAAATGTCCAGGACACCTTTCAAACAGAGATTCACTTTGTTCAGACCCAGCCAATCTCCTCGCGGAGGTATGGAACCGTGAGTAAGAACACACACAGTTCGTATCAGCCGATACGTAGCTCAAACACACACCATTCAGTCCTGACTAATAGCAGCAAAAATATCTTTACACTTTATCAATACAATAGAACAAAAAATAACAACACTTACCAAGCTTGGTCAAAAATAAGTATACTCACGGCTTTGTCTCACAACGGCCGTCTTCCTAGGGAAAAGCAATCACTCACTGTTTCTTCTCCTCCGGTCTTCACACAACACCGGGAACACAGCTCCCTCAACCTTTTGAGGGGAATCCAAAAAATCTTTAAATTTATATCTTGGTCCTAGAGACCCACCCGTAGGCCAATCCCGGGTTTCGGCACTAATTTTGTACGGCCCTGTTTCGTACAAAAATAGACCACCACCTAATTAGTATAATTATTATTATTACCTGAAATGATCAGATCCGAAAAGTCAGTACAGGTGCAATCAGAGTCTCTGTTTATTAGATAACTGATGACCAAATACAGGCAGCGAAGTGGGGAAGAGAGTTCTATCGGGCACTAGGCACCTCAAGAATGCAACTCTCCCCCATTAGAATATAGAAAGCATATTACAATTTATACCTTTTTCTCTTCCGCATTTTTACATACAGTCCAGTCCCCAGAGCTATTCCTTTGTGTTCTCTCCCCCTCCCCTACCTTATTTCCTATTATTACCCTTTACTCCCCTTAGTTCCTGTTGCAAAATCCCCCTGGCCCCCCTCTTCCCATACTCACCATGATCCAGCTAATCTGCTTTCTTCAGAGCCGGGCCCAGCATATATGTTGGTAGCTTTGTGGTTTCCTGTGTATGCATTTCTTGACACATAGACCTTACAGGCCTATATCTGATATCCCCTTGCAGGTCCTAGTCTAGACTCTCCAGCCCAAACTGGCACCTCACAAGGCTCATGATATCTCCTTATATGGTTCTTTCCGGTGCTGGATCTCTTTTTGCTAAGGCCTGTATTCTTGGCTCACATGTTATAGCAGAATGACTGTGCTTTAACTATTTTGTGAGATTCAGGGCAGCCAGTAAGTGATTATGAATCAGGAACATTATTAATCCTTAGCACTTAAAAATTAAAAGCAAATCTATCATACTAAATCCCAAATGTATCATACTTAACCTCTACCCCTAAAAGCACTTAACCCCTACAAATCTTGAAACAGAGACTGAGCAGGGTAAGGAAAGTAAAACAAGTCATAACAAAGAAATTGTCTCAAAACAGCAAAGCAACAACAATACCTAGCCCACTCTAGCCCCCAACAGGGAGGATACTAAGAAAAGGAAAAAGAAAATAACAAATAATATGAAAGGAAAAGCAGGTATGCCTAACAGTCAGATACATAAGAACATAAGATATGCCATACTGGGTCAGACCAAGGTCCATCAAGCCCAGTATCCTGTTTCCAACAGTGGCCAATCTAGGTCATACGTACCTAACAGTTTCCCCAAAAGACACAGGTTCCACAATGCTTGTACTGGGTCAAGCATTGATATCCTGGGTCCCTTCTTAATAATGGTTTATGGACCTTTCCTCCAGGAACTTGTCCAAACCTTTTTTAAACCCAGCTACACTAACAGCCTTTACTACATCCTCCAGTAACAAATTCCAAAGTTTGATTACACGTTAAGTGAAAAAATATTTTCTTTTATTAGTCTTAAATAGTTTACCCTGCAGCTTCATTGTATGTCCCCTAGTCTTTCTATATTCTGATAACGTAAACCATCGATCTACGTTTACCCGTTCCACTCCGTTCATTAATTTATAGACTTCTATCATATCTCCCCTCGGCCGTCTCTTTTCCAGGTTAAAGAGCCCTAACCTTTTTAGCCTTTCTTCATAGGAGTATCCTTCCATCCCCTTTACCATTTTGGTGGCTCTTCTCTGAACCTTTTCTAAAATCGCTATATCCTTTTTAAGATACGGCGACCAGAATTGCACACAATATTCAAGGTGCGGTCTCACCATGGAACGATATAGAGGCATTATAATATCTTTTGTTTTATTTTCCATTCCTTTCCTTATGATACCTAGCATTCTATTTGCTCTCTTGGCTGCCGCAGCACACTGGGCCGAGGGTTTTAACATGTTATCTACAATGACCCCTAAATCTTACAAGTGTAGAACTCTCTCCAGCAATAGCAGGTCCTGTTGGTAGTCCTTCTAAGCGATGTCATAAATTCCTCCCCTGACACAAATCCCAGTGAGAAAGTCAAGCTAGAAAATCACTCTCTCATACTAACAATATTCATTTGGTAGAAAAAGTAGTATGCTGCAGTCATTGAGTTAATACTAAGGACAATACAATATGTCACTAGAACATCTCATGACCTTGGTCATACAGTAATCTTTTATATTTATCACTTATAACACAAAGGAGGTCATTTTAAATGTTTTAGCTATGATGTAGGATGTCTGAAGACATGCACGTGGACGTCAAAATCACAAAGATGTCTGCGAAGCCATTCCACAAATGACGTTTGCAAACATCTCTGGTGCAGATACGTCTAAGTAAGTGATGGGGCATGGTGGAGGCATGTCCTGGCAGGTGCTATGAACTTAACACGTATCTGTTCGATTTCAGAAAAGATGGAGACATTTGCGGCCAAGTCCATGTTTAGATCTGCTGCGGCATGAATAGACATTAGGAAAGTGCTTGTTTTGGCCTTAAAACATCCTGAGAGTGTTGAGAAATTAAGTGACTAGCCTAGATCATAAAGGCCCACACTGGGATTTGAACCCTGGTCACCCTTCTCCCAACCCACTACTTTAACCATTATGCTATTAGACATTCATGATTTAAGATGCTATTTTGGGGATATCTATGTAGATGTCTCTGTAGACATCCATATCGGGTCACGTCCACATTTCTGAAATTGTGCCTGAATTTGCGCATGCCCACTTTTTTCAGACATTCTGGCTTTGACATCCCAGATTGCACTTGGAATGTCCCATTGTAAAATGTAGTATACAACACAATAATGGTCTCTTTTGCTGGAGGTGTAACAGCAATACATAAAAAGCCTCCGCAGTGTACCTCGAAAGTATATTATAACCTTATAAGACTTGATACTGTTGCAATAGTTAAACAATATTATCAAATGTCCACTAGATCAGTGTTTTTCAACCTTTTTTGTGCAAAGGCACACTTTTTTCATGAAAAAAATCACGAGGCACACCACCATTAGAAAATGTTAAAAAAATTTACCTCTGTGCCTATATTGACTATATATAAAGTAATTCTCTTGAATAGGAATCAAACACTCACACCAACCCCCCTCCCCTGCTGGTTCACACCAACCCCCCTCCCCTGCTGGTTCACTCACACCACCCCCCCCTCCACTGCTGGTTCACTCACTCACCCCCCTGTCACTTACTCACCCCTCCTGCTGTGTCACTCACTCACTTACCCCCCCCCTCCCCTGCTGGTTCACTCACACCATCGCCCCCCCCCTTGCTGGTTCACTCACACCACCCCCCCCTCCACTGCTGGTTCACTCACACTCCCCCCCCCTTGCTGGTTCACTCACACTCCCCCCCCCTTGCTGGTTCACTCACACACACACACCTCCTCTGCCCAAGCCGCTGCGGCTCCTTTGTAAAGAGCAGCGGCTGCACAACACTTAAAATGTAAAGTAAAGAGAAACTGTGTCAGGAGCCCTCCGGTCATCGCAGAGCCCGAGGAAGTGATGTCATGGGGGCGGGCTCCGCAGCTAAAGTTAATTTGAAAAGGAAAGACAGCCTGTGAGGAGCCCGCCCCCATGACATCACTTCCTCGGGCTCTGCATGATCGGAGGGCTCCTGACACAGTTTCTCTTTACTTTTCAATGTAAGTGTAGTGCAGCCGCTGCTCTGTACAAAGCAGAACCAGCGACTGCACTGCAATAGGGAATCGCGATCGCGTTCGCGCCGCGGACTTCGGCACAAAAGCCGGTTTTTTGCTCTGGCCGCTCCCGATCTTGCGGCCAGAGCAAAAAACCGGCTTTTCAATGGCCGGTTTTACAACTGTGCTGGCAGCCGGCCTGGCCATGGAAAAACCGGCCAGGCCGGCTGAAAACCGGCCGGTTGGCAACCCTAATTTGTGAGCCGAGGCCACATGTTACGGATGAAATTGGAATTTTTCCCACGGCACACCAGACAATATCTCACGGCACACTAGTGTGCCGCGGCACAGTGGTTGAAAAACGCTGCACTAGATGATAAAATGATAATCTAATGACTGCCCATATATGCTGAGACCTCTTGCTACAAAGTTAAAGTGTTTTGTATATACATTTGATAATATCGTTTAACTATTGCAACAGTATCAAGTCTTATAAGGTTATAATATACTTTCGAGGTACACTGCGGAGGCTTTTTATGTATTGCCATTGTAAAATGTGCCAATCACTGCACTATAGCACTCAAATTAATAAAGAGACGCTTACTTGCCTGGTTTTCATGATATCTACAATTAGTTTAAATGAGATATTTGCACAAATTGCTTCTCCAATACATGTAAATATATCTCAGTTGTATTCCTTATAGTGTCCTGCAAAACAGACTGGCCAGGTGTTCTTTGAAGACTGAATTGAAAACTTAAACTTACAAAGACCATCCTGAGCTGGTTCTTCTTGATTTGGAAAGAGGAGCCTGACGTGCTGAAGATGTAAACATAGCTGACATCCAGAGAGCTGCCCCATGATCAGGTCTCAGTCATTACAGAGCATATCACAGTGCTGCAATATATATTCTAGTAGCATGATAGAAATAATTAGTAGTAGTTCTACTAGTGGCTGTGTAATTCAGTGTGACTTCTTAACACTACATACAGTATTTAAATCAGCAACATAACCTATACATTATAACTGAGAGAGTTCCTTAGCTGAATATGTCTTTTTTATATTTAACTTTTTACTACATTTCAATAAACAAATGACACTCCCGTACTGTCATCCACAACTCTGATACAGAGAGCATCTACCCCTCCTCCCTTGCCCCTTCCCTTCCCCCCACCCCCCTTTCCCCAGACCACAGGTTCCTTCTAACATTTGGAACCATAAGTAACATCATATAACACCAATAGCTACTAATGTGAGCACACTCAGCAGATAGCGTCATTCATACAATAAGTTTGGGAAGCACTCCTAGAAAGCAACCCCACAACATCAAGTACTCTGTCCTCTATTCACCTCAGCGAGTAACAAAGGTTGAGGTCTTCAGCTTAGTAATAGAGAAAGGCACAGTATTCTGGGATGAACGAATGTGATCTAAATGTCATTTATCATTGTAAATATACCTTTGCTGTCGCCTTCGCATCGACATATCTACTTATGTACACACATTTCCTTCACATATCGAGATTTAGATCAATTCCATCTTTATATGTTTATCTATATATATATATATATATATATATATATATATACACACACACACATATAGATAGATACATACATACATACAATTTCAAAAAAGTCTTTTCATCTCTGTGGTAAATAAATATATTAAAATAGCACTTTGAGAGGTATGGTACAGTATAACAATGATAAATGATGTTGTGCGTAATTTTTCTACTATTAACATAAAGTAATATAAACTGAAGGACACTAGTCTATTGAGAGCGTTAGTAGCTAATGTTCCATATCAGATGTGGACAATGTCAGAACTGAATACAGATTAGGCAGTGTCCTTTTCTCCCCAGGGGAATTAAACTTTAAAATATCACTGACTGCCAGTGATTTTACTATATTTTGTGGTGCCTGTGGTACCTTTCTTGGTCTATTAATTCAGAAGTCGTAAATGACAATGTGAGAAAAAAAGGCTATTCCTGTGAGGTGCATTTAGTTTACATGTGCGTGCACCTACAATGCCTATCTAATCCATTTTCTCAGAATAACCGTTTAAAGAACCCTTGTAAACAGCTTGCAGCTCATAACAGACTGGATCTTGTTACCTGTGCCTACAGCAAACATTGCCATCATCATCACACAGTAGATTAAAAAGATATAGAATCAGTTTTAGGGATCAGAATTACCCCCAGAAATGTAACCACTTTACAAAAAATAATTCTTGATCTGCTGTACATGGGAGAGCTAAATTGGAAGTGATCGTTTTAGAATGATATTGCATCAAACTAAATTAGATTTATGACTGTTGTGTCACATCTTTTGTCCTTTTTTCTTTTTACTGACTTTTTGGCCATCTCTTGAGATATATCATTAAATGCCTGTACACTCCATCACAATATTTTCTAATAGGTGCATATGGATCAGCTGTTTATCAGTCAGTCCATCTGTCTGTCTACCTATCATATTCCTATTCCAATGGATATTTAGGCATTTTGTATGAAGACATTTTTACAGTTCTCTACTTGTCAGACTGTTTATAAATCATTTCAAGCAGGATAATAACTTTAACACCAGCATTTTTCAACCCCTTCATTCTTCTAGAGCCCTGAACATCATTATTCTTTGGGTGGTCTTTGATATGATGCGTTTGTTATGGTTCATAAATTTTATCTCCTCACTAAAAACTCAGTGGAACATTCTCTATGCAATTATAAAAATGTATTAAAACTGAGAGTGGTGTCGGGTGAGTTTTTAATGATTCCCTAAATGTTCATTGTTGCATAGAAAAAGGTGCTTCCCTGCAATAGGCTGTTAATGTAGGAAAACATAACAGTAAGGCTTGTTTTCCATGTTTTTTTATTATCTTTTTATTATAATCTGCTTGTTTAAAGTTGTGTCTTATTTAGTGGTTGGCTGTTCATTTTTAGAGGGGGCAGTTCCATTTCTTAACTCATAAAATTATAATATTCACACTTTGTCTTTATCACACTGACCCCATCGTCTTAAAACATATTGCATTTCAACTTTAGGCACTTAGCATTAGATTTACTAATGGCGTTAATGTGAGCTGGGTACGTGAAGGCCATTTATGTGACTACAGCAGCGTCAGAGTGAAAACCTCCGCAACTCTAGGTCAATTTTAGAGACGAGATTGGGCACGTATAAATCCAATGTAAAATCAACGTATCTCTCTTCCTCACCATGGGCTTGCGTTTTATATAAAAGACCCTTTTTAAAATGGCCTTGTACATGTGTATATGGTTTTCACATGTAAATGGTGATATTTACACACAAAATTCAGGAATAAAGTTTCTAAAATAACGTCCTTAGTAAATAAACCAGTTGACAATAATGATACTACTGTTAGACCTCGTTAATGCACTTTAGTAAATATACCCCTTATTCACTTACACTTGAACTAGAATGCATATTTCAAGATCATTTATCATGCTGCCCCCCCCCCCCCCTTCACTGCATGTAAATGTCATTCATTTGTATATTTTCTAATGTTAGTAGGTTCCCTATTACCATTGTTGGGAATACATACTAATTTTTTTAACATACCTGTTCATAGATTTAGACAGAAGGGGTGACTGAAGGACACGTTAATCATGGTGCAGGACTTGGTAGATGTCTGCTCAATTTGTTTTTTTTTATGTTTAAAGTTTGTACGAGCCCTTCCAGTTTTCAATAGCGATGAGTAATATCTTTGCTACTACAACTATGGAGAATTACTGGGAAGACTCTTGTTAGAAGAGTTGATATGAATAACACATGAGCGTGATGGTTTGAAATGTTATCCTAGATGAGGATGTATGGTGTTTGTGCTGTGAAGTCCGTTCTTGATTTTACTTCCACGGTCCAGGGATATGTCATATGAATTAAAATCAGTGACTGCAGAATGGGTTGGAATAGGCTGAGCAAAAGAGTTATTGTAATGAAATTGGTGATAAGAGAGCCTAGAAAGTTATCTTAGGACCTGGAAATAATGACCTGAACTTAAACCATGGTCTTTCTTTTAAACCATAAAACTATCTTTGTGGCTGAATACACAGTAGTGGTAAATTTCAATATGGTTAACAATTTCCAAGGGTGTATATACTTTTTGTACCATAATAGCAAGTGGTAATTTTGCAATAATCTAATACAGAATTTTCAAGCATTTGTACTTTAAACGTAGATCAAGATTTATTTGATTATATGTATTTGTATTAAATTGAAAATCAACGAACCTTGCAACAGAGCTTTCGAACTATACGCACCCTCCCTCTGGAACTCACTACCGAGCCAAATCAGAAACAATGGTGATCTGACCACG
Organism: Ichthyophis bannanicus; assembly: GCA_033557465.1. Taxonomy (NCBI): domain Eukaryota; kingdom Metazoa; phylum Chordata; class Amphibia; order Gymnophiona; family Ichthyophiidae; genus Ichthyophis; species Ichthyophis bannanicus. Next base: position 103,470,032 of record CM066034.1, on the reverse strand, counting down.
TTCCGGAAACAACTAAAAACCATCCTCTTTCATGAATACCTTGGACCAGAAACAGACAACCTTCACTGACTACCCATAGTCCTCCTGTCAAATCCCCAAAATACCCTCTAAGAGACTCATGTCAATTGTCTAAGTCATTACTATCTGTTGGGATCATCAATGTTGGCCCCCTCGGTGACGGCTCTCCCCCCCTCTGTATAATGATTACTGTCCACCCCCCCCCCTTTTTGTTAAACCGCTTTGACCCGTTGAAAAGTGGTATATAAATGCAGTTAAATAAATAAATAAATGAATTGAAAGCATGGTCATTGTTCATAGATCTTCAGATCCTTTCTGTTGATATTGTGCAGACCTTAAGTTAGTTGTTATCAACAGCCTACCTTTTGTGTTCATCACACAACTCCACTGCTTACCATGCATTCATCTGTGTTCCTAAACTTGTTAAATGGATAATATATATCTCCATTCAGAGTGTTTCATGTCACACCTCCAGCCCCTCCTCTGAGTATTCTACAGAGCACATTGCACCCTCCATAATAAATTCACAGAACTGACAGTGTCTGTGTCTGCTGCTCCTTTGCCCTCAATTTCAGTGAGATGGGCCATTGAAAACTCATTACAAGCTGTTTAGACTCTGACTTTGACTTTTGCTCACCAGCGAACAAGAATTAACAGCTCGTTCAAGTAGCAAAAAAAGAAAAGGCAGTGAGCCAAAAAATAATAAGAAAAAGTATTGCAATGATAGAAGAAGAACTTGTAATATTATCTTCATCAGTGATAGTAACAAACTAGCTTTGAGAATCCATTTTTCACGCCTCTAGTATGTCCATCTTGTTTGTTGATCCTAAGTTCATTTTGTCTTTCTTTCTGCTTTTCTGATTCATAGGATATTTCTATTATGTTTAAATCTCAGAATGAGCTTATAGCTAAGTGGTGAGACTTGGGGGTGGGAGGTGGAGAACTATCTGTGGTTACCAGTATATTAACTGTGGTCTTTAGGAGTATTACCCACCCTGTGTGAGGTTAAAAGTGGGTGCAAAGTTCCACAAAGTGTATACCTATCCAAGAACGTACCGACAGTACTTTCTAACTGGGGTTAATTCACATGTATTTTTGGTAAAGTACCTGCAGTAAACTCAGTGAAAATTTCTGCATGCACCTTTTCCTTAGCTAATTTTTAAAGTGAAAGTAGACATATTCAATCTTTGCACCAGTTGTTAAAGCAAAAGTGAATATGCCCATGGAGTTTGCAGTAACCGGGGTATCCCGGATGCCCAGCTCTGCAAACCCAAAACCACCCCAGCAACATCCAGCTTAACATTCTTTAACCCTCCCCCCCCCCATATACACAAACCACATTCACACAAAATTTTGGAACACACTTTGATCGCAGCTTTATTAACAAGATTGGAGGAGTAGCCTAATGGTTGGGGCAAGGTACTTCAGGCCGGAAGGTCGGGGGTTTGAATCCCACTAGAGGACAGCAACCTTGGGCCGGAAGGACTGGGGTTTCTAGTCCCACAGATGCTCCTTGTGGTCTTGGGCAAGCCACTTAACCCTCCATTGCCCATGTTCCCTGTAAGTATTAGTTATGTGTCTCATATACCTGCGTGTTAAATGTATCCCCCAATTGTGTGTTGTGACCACTTTGATTGAAGGATAAGGCGGTATACAAAACTGTCTAAATAAATAAACACCAGCCCGCAAACCCAGGCCAACAGTCATGATACCAACAGATGACACCACCCTCCTCCACACCACCCCATTCCAGATAATGCCCCCCACCAGCCGTATTATTAACAAAGTGGTGCATCATCCTCCCCATCCCCTGCCACTGCCCACCTTGCCATTTTAGTAGCAAAGGCCGGCTCCCCTTGCCTTACACTGGGCAGAGACCCCAACCAAGATCTCTCATCCTCCATCCCGAGCCGCACTAAGCTCCCCTAAATCCACCCTCAGCCGTATAGGCCCCGCTGTCTCGGCGAGCGCTAGCCCGATACCCCGCCACCGGCGCAAGGTAGCCCACCTATTCTTGCGCCTTCCCCCCAAATGAAAGCTGCGACCAACTCAGCACTTCCAACGTCTCCTGCCAGTCATTCAATTGCAAATCTTGCCCTACAGGTGAAAGATGTACTCCATCCATGTGGTAAAAACCCGACACTTCACCTCTGCCCATGGATGTTGTACTTGAAGCCCACCAGTCTGTTGGACCCAGCGCCCGATCTGTCTATTGACCTTAACAAGACCTCGGGACCAATGACGCTGTGACTGTCAAGAAGGGCGCAGAATGATGTCTGACCAGGCGATCATGACCCCCGGCAACAATTCCCGTAACAACCCAATATCTCGCTGCACCGTCCGTATGAGCTGCCTGCAGGACCAAATGGAAAGACAACCAATCCAAGGTGTGATAGAATGGAAAGACAGAGTCTTTATTAATGAGCCTTTGACTGCCCGACACAGGCCGTGTTTCGTTACCCTTCATCAGGGGCTAGCCAGGCAAAGAAACTCTGTTGAAGGTTGTTAAAAAACTCTTACACCATGTAGTTATAAAGCTGTCTATGTAAACATGCACACTTATGAAGACTACCGTGACCGCGTGCAGACTGGCAGCTAAGCTGTTGCTTCTGTAGTGTTGGACCAAATGGAAAGGTCATTTGCCACCCAAATGAATCAAAAGTCCCACTGGCCGTTGCCGCTGGCCGACCCACAGCTGTACAAACGATACCTGCTGCCACCGGCACATGCCGTGTTCGCCCATCCATAGCAGCCGAATGCCTGCTGTCGCGAATCCCAAATGAAGTCCCAATGGGCGCGACGTGGCACGAATCTCGGCCCAGTACACAAAAGAATGACCAACGATCCACCAATCTCCAGAGGATGAACCATCTGCAACGAGACAAAACTGATAGCCAACCGGAGGTGCTCTGTCTTTTCCTGTGAGTGTTTGAGAGACCACCCGATTGGTTCCTGGTGCCTGCGAGGACTGCGCTGATTGGGCAGGAGATTTGGAAGGGCTATATAACCATCTGGCCCCACCATGGGACGCCGAGGTGCTCTGTCTTTTCCTGTGAGTGTTTGAGAGACTACCTGATTGGTTCCTGGTGCCTGCGAGGACTGCGCTGATTGGGCAGGAGATTTAGAAGGGCTATATAACCATCTGGCCCCACCGCAGGACATGGGCACGTGCCCGTGCCTGTGGGCGCATGCCCGAAGGGGCGTGACCAAAGGGGCAGGTCCCGCCCCTTTGGTGCCCCTTCGGCGCACATTGATGCAAGGAGAGAATCCCTATAATGGGAAAAAGGAAGAAATGGTATCCGTTAGCCATCCAGACAAAGGCAGTTAAAGTTGTGGGGCCAATGGACGCTCATATTCGTGTGGGTGACCTGCCAGCCTCTGCTCAGTCGTCTGTTGCTGGACTGGAGGATGTATCAACTGTGCGTACTGTTTCATCTGTTTCCTCTCCTATTGAATTGGGTTTAGCTCCGCCCAGCCAAGAGACTAATCAGGTTTCTGGTTTGCACTCCCCACCAGGAGCAGTGGGGCAGGTTAAAACCGGATCAGTCTTACTTCCTTCTTCATTTTTAAGAATTGATTCCCCTTCAGGAAAACTGCCACCCCCTCTTCCTTCAGTGATTATGTTTGCTTCTGCTGGAGAAGCCCAGGCTCCACCTACAGATGTTTCCTTGAGAGACATTTGGGCTATTGTTTTGCGTATGGAGCTGACTCTTGGGACTTCTCTTCAGAATGTTTCTGACTTCTCTAAGGAAACGGTTGTAAAACTATCTGATCATAAATCTAGATTGTTAACTTTGGAGAGATCGATTGAAACTCAGGAGACACAGAGTCTTTCTCAACAGGGAGTGTTGGCTACCTTTACTCAAGATTCTCATTTGCTTCATCGTCAAGATGAGTTATTGGAGAACTCTTTGCATTCTAAAACTTTGCATTTATTGAATTTTCCTCGGACTCATTATCTCTCCCCCTTAATACTTTTTCAAAAATACCTTAAAGAAGTATTATTATTTACTGATATGGAATCTATTGTTGTATCTAGACTTTATTACGTTCCTTTGGGGAGATTAGTTAGAGAGCCGGATGGGGAGCACAATATGATCACTTAGCTTCCTCTACCCTGGATATTTCAGATTTTTTGGAGTCTACTTGTAATGATATACCTTCAAGAGCTACATTATTAATTAGTTTTGTATCAGAGATGGATAAAGATAGAATCTTACGTGTTTATTTAAAAAAAAAAGCTGAGAAATTTTGTGGACAAGCTGTTCATGTTTTCCCAGATGTCTCTAGGGTTACGCAAGGGCGTCGTAAGGCCTTTTTAGAGGTTCGCCCGTGTGTTTTGCCCTTGGGACTTTATTTTATTTGAAGTTTCCTTGTAAGTGTCTTATAGTTTTTCAGGGTAAGCGTTATGTTTTTTTTAGGTGGAACAATTAGAATTTCTTAAAGGTAAGACTTAGATAAGTATTGATTCTAAGAAATTTTCTTTGTCTCTTGACTTAGTTAAAGGAGCTTAGGTTTTTTTTTTTTACCAGTAGCCTATCGGGGGTTTCCTTTTATTTATGGAGCAACTCCTTGATGTGGACTTGTGATATGTTTATCTGTTATATACTATAGTTTATGTATAGTATATTACTTTTCATTTTTCCTGTTATGTTATAAAAACTTTTATAAATTAAAAAAAAAAAACCTGACAGCCAACCTCTGCAAACTCTGTAAAATGAACAAAATTGTTAGTGCCCCCCCACCTCCCCCTCTACAGTCCACCCACCACCCAACAAAGGCTGAGCTCAAGCAACCAATGGGTGAGCATATCCCATATAGGCGCCTGATCGCCATCTGCCAATCCTCTGAATCACTTCCCCTTCTAGCCCCGCAGCCATGGCACTGGTAGCCGCCCCAATCCTGAATGAATGTGATGCAAACCGCTTCTCACACATCCCAGATGCCGCAATGCAAGACGAAGCACTGCAGTAAATTGGAACTGCGTTACAGATCTGGCATCCCCATGCAAAAATAAGTAGTCTGATGCCCCTGGGCGCCGGTGCAAATAGAAATGCAAATTGTGTACCGGACAAGAGAGTAATGGGAAAATTGTATTTAGGATCACCCATCCTCCCCTCCCGCTCTGATCAGTTTTTGATTGTGGGAGAAAAATGCGCACTTGCACCGCATCCACCATCACATGCTTGACATCCAAACCCCCAAACGCATCCTGCTTCCCCGACCATGGCACTAGCTCACAAATGCGGAAGGCTCCAAAGAATGCAGTAACAAACAATACCCGAAAAAGCACGGACTCAAACTCGGAGACCATAACAACCAGCAACACCTCCAATATTCTAAGAAGCAACTCATGCGACACTGGGAGTCTCCAAACCTGCAACCTGGGGCGCCCCTTACCCCAACCCGCCAGCAGGCACCACACCAAGAACGTAACTCGAGGATTGCCCCCACCCAGCAGCCTTACTGAAAAAGGAAAACCCCGCTAATACCGACATGACTGCCGCTCTGCACCAGCCCTCCGCCTTTGCCCACATGACAAACATACCCAGTAACCCCTCCAAAACTCTACCACTGCGCCGACCTTTCCCCTTCAAAAAGGCACACATCTTCATATAGCCGCGAAGATATGACGACCACGTCCCTTGTGCCACGGACGCTTGCAACAAAGCCATCACACCAGGGTCCCAATCTGCCAGAGATGAGCCGGAACCACCGAGTCTGCCTCCTCTGCTCTCGGAGCCAATAAACAAAACTGTGACCAATTAAAGCAGGACAATGCATCAGCAATCGAATTCTGGATGCCCGGCACATGATGTGCCCTGGCAGTAACATTAAGACATAAGCAGGCTAACACAAAAACTCTCTTCAAAGCCACCACTCGCGGGCACTTGAGCGAGTGTCTGTTGATAATCTCCACCACCGCCGCATTGTCACACCAAAACACGACCCTCCGATTCTGAAAATGCCTCAGCCAAACCCATAACGCTACAACAATGGGAAACAGCTCCAAGAATGCAATATTCTGAGTAAGCCCTGAAACCTGCCATTCTGACTGTCAAGCCTCCATGCACCAGGCTCCCTGACAGTATAAACCAAATCCCGTTCTACCTGCAGCATCTGAGAACAACTTCAAATCAACATTAGACACCTCGAGCAACTGCAATACCGTGCTTCCATTAAAATCCAATAAGAATGAGTCCCACACCCGCAAGTCCTCCCACATTCCAGAAGATACACGAATATGATGATGAGGTTTCCGTACCCATGCCATTGCTAAGGATAACCGCCGAGCAAAGGGGCACCCCATCAGAATAACCTGACAAGCAAAATTAAGATGCCCCACCAACGACTGCAAGTCCTTAAGTGTAGTCTTGAAAGATGACCCCACAGCCGCAACCAAAGACCTTAACTTTTCCACCTTCTGTGCTGGCAAATGTGCTAGAAGGTCAACCGAATCCAGCTCTATCCCCAGAAAGGTGAGGCACAGGACCCACAGTCTTTTCAACTGCTAAGGAAATACCAAAGTCACTAGCCATCCCCCTAAACAATGCCAACAAGGTTCTACAAGTCTCAGACTGCATGGGGCCCACAAACAAAAAAATCATCCAAGTAATGCACAGTGGTGGAGAACCCCGTCAGCTGCACCAAGACCCAGTGCAAGAAAGTACTAAAGGTCTCAAAATAAGCACAAGATACAGCACAACCCATTGGCATAAACTTATCAAAATAAAACTGGGAACCAAACTGGAAACCTAAAAACAGGAATGCCGACGGGGGGACTGGCAACAACCAGAAAGCAGATTCAATATCCACCTTTGCCATGAGCGCCACCACCCCACACTGATGCACCAAGGAGATCGCAGCATCGAAAGAAACATAGTGGACTGTGCACAACTCATGAGGGATATGATCATTAACAGATTCTCCCGGTGGGAAAACAAATTATGTATTAACAAATCTTCCCGGTTCCTATTTTGGGACCACCTCCAATGCAGAAACAATAAAAGGGAAAAAGAGGGATTCATCAAAAGGACCAGCAATTCTTCCCAGAGCACATTCAGCCTCTATTTTATTGCGAACAATGTCCACCTGGCGCATTGCTGAACTGGAATTCCTGGCCACCGAGTCTGCCAACAGACCTTGAAACGGAATACGGAAACCCTGTTCGAAACCCACCAACAGCTCCCTCCAAGCCTTACCCTCACCCCTCCCCCCGAAACGAAGCAACCAAGGAAGCAAAGGCTTCAGCCCTTATTCGAGTAGGAGCCAATACCCATCTCTAATCCTCACCACCCATTGTTGCTCCCGCCACTCCCCTGACTGCACTTAATGGCTGCATGCCCGCCCCCACAGAGGGAACAGGCGTGTCTAAACCTACAGTCCGGGAAAGGATAGGAGGGCTTGTTAAAATGCCAGCACAGATCTTCCCCTCCGGGCACACTCTTCGATGGCACAGTGGCCCCCGCTGAGACCCGTAAAGACCACAGTCCCGACATGACCACTTGGCAATCCCGTCTGGGACTCGCCTACCCTCACACCCCCAGACCCCTTCTTGGAGGACAGTTGAGTAAGCCACAAGTTAATGTCATTCTTCCCCCAGGACAATTGGGCATTCTCTTACATCATGTCCCAAAATTCCTCATCGTAATTCAGCCAAGCCCAGCCCTTATGAGCCTGTGACGCCACCAAGATAGCATCCGCATACGCTAGCAGAGCTCTGTATTGGCCTCAGACATAATGTCCCCAAACACTCGCTAACCATAAAAAGGCATGAGTCCAATTCAGGGTATTGCGGGAAACCTTACGTACCCTGCCCGCTTTTTCATCTTCTTTACGCTTCTTTCTGTTCTCACCAGAACGTTTTATCCTGTCTAAAAGGCGACAGATATCAATATACCAACGCCTTTTAATCCTGTGTTGCAACTTCCACAGTACCCCTTCCCAAAGCTCAGAACACCGGACCAGCATAGGAGCAGTCCTGTCCCCCTTTTCGAGAGTGGCTGCTGCAGAGGCTACGGAAGACGCCCCGGACAAGGTAGATGACGATGAAGACGAGACCCGCCGACAACGGCGACCATGTCTATGCTTAGCCTTGACCTTACGGCCCACCGCTGACCCGGAACTGGAAAGAGAAACCCCACCAACAGCACCAGTATCTCCTCCTGTATACTCACCAGTGGCAGGAGTGGTCGTCACCGGATCACCCGTGATCTGAGAGCTGTCTGCCTGAATTGATTGCACCGGCATCTGCACCATTGAGGCCACCACTCTCAGCCTAATGGAGTCAGATGTACCAACCCCTGCTCCAGTAATCCCCAAAACCTGTGCAGAAAGAGAAGGACAGACACTAGCAGCAGCAGCCCCAGACACACAAGCCATACCACCATCCCTTCCTCCCCAACTCGAGGCTGAAGAACCCATTCCCCCAGCCACCCAACCAGCATCACCCCCAATAGGCAAAGGCCTGCAACCCCCAAACCCTGCCCCGGGCCAGTCACCCCAACCATAACCCCAAGGTCCTACACCTCATGGAACATATTGCCCTGGGACCCCGGCAAATAGCAGATGCTGGAACCGCCTGCCAGACCAACATGAGGAATAACCCCCGGGAAACGCTGCAGGGAACAACACCCCAGTTGCCCCAACCCCATTCAGACACCCACTATGCCTGGCTATACCAGCAAAGGGAACCCCAAACACCCCCATACCAGATCTACCCTCACAAAAAGCATCCCGGCCGTTCTGCTCCCCCACACTTTCGTATCCCTGCCTCCCCCCCCCCCCCACGGCTTCCACTGGATGCACAGAAATACCTGCAACATCTTGCCCAGACCCAAAAGAACCCCCCGCTGGGCTGTACTCCTGGCATTTTGCCCCACTACCGGAACTGAAGAGACCAACAGGGAAGAAGAACCCTCACTCGACCCAATAATCTCTCCGGAGCAACCCTCTGACATACTAGGCATCAGCATACCACGTCCAGGTGTCCTACTCCATGACCTCTTCTCTCCCCTTCCACGCAGCGTCACCTACGCGGGACCACCCACTTGAACAGCCTCCGCAAATGGTGCCTCTGCGCGTCCCTGAAGCAACACCACCCCCCCCCCGAGAATCCACCGCCAACTCAAGCAGGCACGGGAGGACGACCGCGCGTCTGCACTGGTCTCATTCCCACCCTGCAAGCCATGCCCCCCTCCACCTGCAGACCAATGAAATCGCCCCACGTGGCTGACATGGGGTGATTTCAAAAGACACCATCCCCATCTGGCCTGACGCGACTCCCCCCTTCCCCCACAGGCAGCAAGGTCGGCAGGCCCGCGGCACCAGGAACCCGGTTACTGCCAGCCCTGGGACCCAGCCCTGCGGCCTGAGACATTAATGTGGTCAGTATGAAAATCGCCCTCTAAGAGGTTAATTTTATAACAGGGCACCTAGGTTAACAAGGCAGGAAGGTGCTTCATTTTTGCCTATTTTATAAAGACATATAGGTATATATGTGTCGTTATAAAATGCTTGCACAAATCCTGCAGAAACCATACCTAGATTGAAGATGTGGACAGTACGTTAGCTTGGGAGCTGGCAAAGATTTTAGCACATACTCTGTGCGCAGATATGCTTATTTTATGAATTATCAGACCACCCATGCTGTATCCTTACTCCTTCACTGAGCACACCTGCTCTAAGGATAGGCATCATCTTGTATTCCATCTACTTTTATGTATGACCTAATTTTAGAAGAGTCCTTTTTCATACGTAAATCAGCATTTTATACATGAAAAAGGTTTATAAAGTAACTTTCCATGAGGGAGCTTTGATCTAGCCAAGGGTGCTTTTGGAGATTCCCATGGTGAAGTCCTTGTGACTGTTGCATTTTGAGCCAAGTCCTTTTTCACTATGGTATTATAGCTTTGGAAAAGTGTGCCCTTGGAAATTCATCAGGAAACTAACTTTTAGAAAAAGATGGAAAACTTGTGTTTCCTGGCTATGAAAGTAGATGCTAGTCATCTTAGGGAAGGTTGTAGTTGCTTTTCCTGTTGTGGTAGTCTAGTCTCTCTTCATCATTTGCTAGTATGCAATGTGTGTGTCAGTAGTGTAGGTCATTGTTTGCCTATTTATATTCATCTCTGTTGTATTTTACGATGTACACAGCTTCAGATGATTTCCCAGAGAGATGGTTTCTACATCTTTTTTTAAATAAACAAGTGTAGCAGAATTGCTTCATAATTGCAGCCATTATGTTTGAAAATCTATTTCTTTAGTGCTTTCTAGTTTTCATGTGGCAAACCTAAATTACTTCTTATAGTAAATGTTTGCTTGATGTTACGAGCATATAGAACAAAACAGACTGTGTGATTGCTACATTTTTGCAAAGTATAGAGAGGCTCATATTAAAAAAAGCCTAGTTCTAAATTTAGGTTTTACATGTTGAGCCAAAAATAGGTGCCAGTCTTAGGGGTCAAAGACTGAGGCACCTAAATATAAGGCTGCTATTCACTCACCAATCTTTGAAGCCCTAGCGCTGGAAATCTGTGTTTTGTTCTTAACTTTATTCCTCTGAACTTTCCCTTCCCCTGGCTCTACCTGCTTTGTACCTAAGGGGCTTGTTTACAAAGCCGCGGTAGTGGTTCGCGATTGCGATCGCAGCCGCGGCCCCATTGAAATCAATGGGGCCGCGGCTCCGATTACGATCGCAAACCGCTACCGCGGCTTTGTAAACAAGCCCCTAAGTTTTGGTATCTAGTTAAAATTTCACCTAAATTGAGACACTCGGGTAAATGTTTCAGTTTTCCTGATCTAGGCACCTAGGGGCATGTTTACTAAATTGTGCTAAGCGTTAGCACAGGGTTTAGCATGTGATAAGGGTGTTGTGTTGGGGCCTCATGCTAAAATTCCCATGCGATCCGGTTAGCACATGGTTGGGCGGAGACCTGTTGGGCTCAGGGTGGAACATAGGCATTGACAGCGCATCACGGTTAGCCAGGGTGTCTTGGGCATGTACAAATCGTGGATATTCCCGTTAGCATGGGTGCACTTAATGCTGCCTCAGTGGGTGATGTTAACTGCACCCACATGCCAGTTAGTGTGGTACCACATGGTTGCAATGCGCTAATAGCAAAAGGATGGATGCATATACCTCTTGAGGCTAGCGTGGGCCTCCAAGCTAGATTTTCCACCCAATTTTGTTCTAAATTAATGCATTTTAGTAAACATGCCCCTCAATTCCTTCAGTTAGGCACCTATATTTTTTTTTAATTTAAACTCTGTTTATTGAAAACATGCACAACTCGCTTACAACACTCCAACTTATTTTTCTAATCATAAAACAACAATGCAAAGTATATAGTGTCATAACAATAATACAGCCAAAAAAAGTTTTTACTTTTGCTCTTCCCCAACCCTCCTCTCCAGTTACCCAACATTCGAACAATGGTTATTTAGTATCTGGCTCCGAGCAGGACGGTGACTCTTACATCACTACCTGGACTACTTCATAGACTCCAATGGGGAACCTATCTTAAGCACTACCCTTCCCCAACTGCATTCATCCCCCCAACCTCCCCCCCCCCACCCAATAATGGCAAACTGAACCAGGACGACTGATCGGGAGCGCAGGTAGACTCTTGCTATGAGCAACTATACAAGCTCTACCAAGTCAACAGTTCATTATGGGCCACTGGAGATAGGGCATCAGTGTAACCACCCCAAACTCCAATAAAACCGACTTGTCTCTTTTTGTTACCTCTGGCTGCCATTCGCTCCCTTAACATTAACTGGTGAAAAAGGTTGTACCACTCTCAATATGATGGAAGCCGCGGTTCCCTCCATTGATGCAATAAAGTCTGTTTCCCGATTAAGCAAGTTGTCTATATAAGCAGGTGGGCCCCCTGCCCCTTGGGTCTAGCTGGTTAATTTATCGAACACAACCAAGTGAGTTGACCATTGGATCTCCTGTCCTATGGGGAGGGCCAGGTATTTTTGAATCCGCGTCCAAAAGCGGTGCACCTTCCGACACATCCACCATATATGCCCCAAATCTTCCAGTTGGAAACCACACCTCAGGCACCCTCCATCTATTGCCAGCCCACTATGATGCGCTCTCCTGAGTAAGAACTGTGCCCTGTAAATTGCCCGGTATTGCATCTCCCTCAAGTGAGCACCTTGCATTAACCCGGGGATGCATGATATTGCCCGTTTTAATGTCCCTACATCTACTGTGTGCCCAAGTTCCTCCACCCATCTACTGTGTGCCCCGCCTTCCTCTACTGGAGATTCTCACTGGAGGGGGGGCCAGCTGCTGCACTTTCCATGCGAGATGTTCAAAAAAGTGAATTACTTGGGCGACATCTCGGCTTGCAGCATGTCACATGGAAGGGAGCATATGTAGTATGCCAGCTGCAAGTATGCAAACACGTGGGCAGGCTTCAAGGCAAACTTTTTCTTCAATACCTAGAATGATTTTGCCTATCCTTCTAAACTCACGAAGTGCCTGACACTAGAAAGTCGATTGTCCTTCGATTCACAAAAAAACTTACTTTCCATGCCTGGAATAAAGCTGGGGTTTCCTTGGATAGCCAAAAAACTAGTGTATCGAGAGTCTATTTTCCATTGTGCGCATAGGTGTTTCCAGACACCCCGAATGGGGCTGAACAGTAAGCTACGGGTAACCCGCAAGGGGAGGTCATGTGCCGGGAAGTGTAATATTGTTGATAGTGAGAAGGGGGCCGTGAAGTCCTCCTCCAGTTAGTGCGGTGTAAAAATCTCAGTATGGCCCAGCCAATCTCTCAGATGATGCAGCTGACACACCCTGGCATATTCCAATAAGTCCGGTATACCCAAACCTCTCTGCTACCAAGGACCTTTCATTTTTTGAAATGTGATTCTCGCAGGCTTACCCCTCCAGATAAAGTGATGCAACTCTTTTTTTAAGAGAAAGCAAGTCATTGCGGAGCAGCCGGAGAGGTAGCAGCTTCAATACATAAAGAACCTTTGGGAACAGCGGCATACGGTATGCAGCCACCCAGCCCTGTAATGATAAGGACAATGGCATCCCATTTGAGACTCCCAATTCAATCGATAAAGTAAACTTGGGTTGCTGGGCAATTTACCTAAGTACCGAAAAGACATATCAGTCCAGCGGAGCAGAAATTCCCATCCCCAGCGGTCCCACAATTGACCTAGAACATCTACAGCCTCGGACTTGATCATATTTAGGCGAAGACCTGAGATTAGACCAAATTCTTGAAACTCACCTAGGAGATGTGTGAGTGAGCTCCGAGGACAGGTCAATGGCACCTAGATATTTTTAATATTGATCTTACAATTGTGAATTGAGCACTGGGGCTGAACATTAGTTCTAGTATAGTTGCCAGAAATAGAAGTTATTTAATGAATCTAGTATCCTTTTAATATGATTATTTTAAAGATTTCTACATAACCTCTTAAAACCTAACAGAACTAAAAAAGATATAGAGAAAAGGCAGCAAAAATGATAAAAGGGGTGGAAAAAATTCTTCATAAGACTTTATAAGCTAAGGATGTTGAGCTTGTAGGAAAGTCAACTGAGAGATGTTACAAGAACAGGATATAGTTAGTGATAGTTCTGCTGTCTACTGGGCATTTCTGACCTAATATTGGAGTACTGTATCTGTGTTACTGTGAAAGATGTTTAAATCGAGTATTATTGAAAGGCATGGTCTGCTTGGTGAACAGAAGGGGATATAATAGAGGTTTATAAAATCATGATTATTGGGGAACAAGATGATAGGGTATGGTTGTTTACTAGAAGTGTGCACTAAATATGTTTTGTTTTCTTCATTTTATTTTGTTTCTAGTTTTGTTTCTTTAAAATGAAACAAATGCGGAAAGAAAGAAAGAAAAATACCCAAGAAAACGAAACAAAAGAATGTCTTCCCCCTCATGCTGCAGCTACAGCTGCTGCCACCACCACTAGGCTTAAATTACTTTAACTTCCCCACCTTCCTTCTCACATGCCCCTTACCATCACAAATACTACTATCTATAGCGTTTTTTGAGCAGAAACAATCCTTTTTTTCTCTTCTTCCCTGCTGTTTTTCTTTATCAAGATGATGCCAGTCAAACTGGGGCCAATGCCATTTAGTTGTATGGCAAAGAATGCATTTGGTGATTATATTTGTTAGAATGGCTGAAACTGTTCTTAGAAAGGAGAGCATTTTGTTCAGTGATGAAGGCAATGGTGCTTCATTTTTTGGATTACTGCAATACATTATACGTGCATATATTTATTTATTTATTTAGACAGATTTGTATTCCACCTTATCCTTCAATCAAGGTGGTCACGTCACATCACATCACAATTGGAGGGTTACATTTAACATTAGGGTATTTGTCAACATTTAGACAGAACAATTACTTAACACCATTTAGACAGTACAATTGAAGGGTAACATTTAACAAGAGGGTGTTTAATAACATATATTAATCTTGAGTGTGTAGGTAGGATGAGTGCGTGCCTAGTTGGCGGAGGTGGTTGTGTTTCTGTTTGGGTATGGGCTGTTGTCTAAATGACTGTATGATTCTATAAATAAGAATGTTTTGAGGTCTTTGCGGAAGTCTGTGATGTCATCCATTGCCCCCAGGCTCGTTGGGAGGGAGTTCCATAGTGTGGACGCCAGGAATGATGGAGCTCTTTTTGAAGTTGTTTGCTCAGTTTTGTGATAGCCTGCAGGTGTGCCAATCATGTTGTCGTTATTGGTTCTTCTTGGTCTATAGTTGATATCTCTTGTTATAACGTCTTGGAGTACGTCTGCTGAGAGATGGTGAATGATTTTGAAGATGATCATGAGTGTTTTGTATTTAGCTCTTGCCAGCAGTGGGAGCCAGTGTAGTTGTTGTAAGACAGGGGTGATGTGTTCTGTCCTTGGAGTGTCTGTAATGATGCGTGCTGTAGTGTTTTGCACCATCTGTAGTGGGTGTAGTGTCTGCTGAGGGAGGCCTTGGTATAATGAGTTTCCATAGTCAAGCAGTGGTGTGATGAGTGCTTGGCACACTGTGCGGAAGTGGTCCTGACGGAGTATTGGTTTGATTTGTCAGATGGTTCTCAAACGTTGGTAGGCCTTGTTTGCGGTTTTGGTGATATGGGATTTGCTTCTTGCATAGGGATATTGTACATTACCTTGACGTACATTTGATGCAAAGGCATTTACAGTAAGTACTGTACATTCCGTATTAAACATTAAACTTTCAGTCAGATGGTTCTTGCGTTTGCAGATAGTCCAAAATGCAGCAGCACAGATCTTGACCAAGTACAATCCCCCCTCAATCCATACACACACACACACACACACACACCTTCTGTTGTCTGACTGAAACATTCAACCATATTCCTCCTCACTGAGTATCTCACACAGATGATCCAGAGTCCACTGAAATATGCTATTGTGTGACTACAGAGGTGCACTGTATGTTTCAGGATCCTTATTTGTAAATCTTCTGATTTGTGCAGCTCGCTTTATTACAGCAATTTGCTAATAAATATTTGGGTGTACAAGACAGATATGCTTATTAATATTTGTATTATTCTGTTAAAAAAAGCATATTCCACAAAAGTCCAATAATTTTGCTTTTAATTCCAATGTTTAAGGTCATAGCTAGTCAACTGAATTTAATTTCGCTTGTTTGTAACTTTTCCATCTAATTTTTAGTTGCTATAGTGTCACATGTGGAGCAAGGATACTGTGACCATTCTTGGCTATTGCAAACCTCCCTGAACTACAAGCAGAGCTGGTGCGATCATTAGGTGAATTAGGTGGTTGCCTAGATCATCAGTGATCACCGGGCGCCAATTGCCACCGCTGCAGCCTCTCTCCAGGACATGTTTCAGCAGCAATACTTTTAAAAAGGCACTGCAGAGCCGGAGTTACCTTCTTTTCTGGTGTCATGGTGTTGTTCACACTTCCAGCCCCTTCAATTCCACTTCCTTTAATAAGGAATTGTGTAAGCATGAATTGTGTAAGCACAAATGGCACTGCGGCACCGAAGGGCAAAGGCAATTCTGACGCCATGGTGGCCTTTTTAAAAGTATTGTTGCTTCTGCACATCACAGAGAAGAGTGACTATGGGAGCTGAAACAGGGGCAGCGCTGGGAATGAGGTTCAACTAGGGCGCCTCATATCCTTTCACTGGCCCTGATTACGAGTTAGCAAAAACCCATCACCAGCCCAGGAAAAGAGGATTAGTTGTCTTTGTTGTTCCAAATCCTAGTGTGTGTATGTTGTTCTCATGGTCTTCCCTGATGTGCTGGGTCCTGTGACGCTTCTCTCTGATTCTTGACCCAAGCATAGCAAACTGAAGATAGCTCTGAGCGGGTTCAGCTACTGCACACATCCCTACCATGCAATTCTGACTAGAGGAAAAGAGGCAAGTGATTTCTGAAGCACTTAGCATTGGTAATCGCAGGGGTGCTGGAGTCCATTTCTGTCCCATTGAGGAGATGGGCTAGAAGACATTGACTTTCTTTCACCAGAGTAATTTGTTCCTTTCTTTCTTTTGCTCCTCCTTTTTTGGCAGGAGGAAAGGCTAACTGCCTCAGCCAGATTGAAATCAATTGTTGTTGTGCTTGTAGCAATGATGATGGTCTAATCTCTGTTCAATTTACATACTGCTGAAGCTGATCACTGCATTTAAGGACCTGTTGACCCACCAAGTTTGCCCAATTCTTCCCATCTACACTAATCCCATTCTAGATAGTACTACTACTATTTAGCACTTATATAGCACCGAGCACGCAGCGCTGTACAGATAGTGAACATATATATTCCCACACCCAAACCAGAATCCAGGCCTCCCTCCTCCACCCCCCCCCCCCCACCAGGCCTTCTACACAACCTCTCAATCCTGTGCGATCATGTTTCCTCTGTATTTGTCCCTTGCATGTTCAAATTATGTCACAGAATTTGTTTCCACCTCTTCTGCTGGTAGGTTATTTTATCCATCCACAGCCCTTTCAGCAGAGAGCTATTAAAATAATAGCTATATCTATCTATCCTCAGCAGCATATGATATATAACGGGCCGTGGAACCAAGCTCCACCTTGACTCCGCCCCTAGCCCTCTGTGGCCTTCCCTTCTTTTTCTGCCCATAGGGATCTCATTTCCCATGGACAGTAAAGAAGGGAATGGCTGCAATCACGGCAAATTCCTTCTGTCTGCCCATGGGAGATCGGATCCCCATGGGCAGGATGGAAAGGCTGCTACGATTGCGGCAAAGACTCTGGTCTGCCCGTGGAGATCTCCCGCAGGCAAACAGGAGTCTTTGACACAATCGTGGCAGCCATCCACCCTAACCACAGGGATCCAATCTCCTGTGGGCCAACAGGAGTCTGCCACAATCATGATGGCATGCAAAATTCTGCTGGAGCCAGGTCCTGTGTGGCCCATCTCGTTCTGACACCTATGATATATAACACACTTTGAGTTAATATAAAATGGTGCAGTTGATATGTATTAGCAGAAAAGATAGGACCTGATTCAGGTCTCCTGGTTCGCAGGTTGCTTTTCTAACCTCTTAGTTATTTTCTCTTTCATTTTGTTGTGACCATTACTAAATCAATTACAGTGAGAAAAACAGAAGGAAGTCAACCACATGTACTGACTTTACAATGATGAGCTGTGAGATAAATGTCAGTAGGCTAAAACTGAACCCATAGAAAACTGGACCCAAGTTCCTATTTCAGGTCAACGGCTGGGAGATATTGAATTGCTCATTTTTTAAAAAGTAAGTAGGGGCTGCATTTTCTGTCCTGCAGTTGCTTAAAAACTACAGTAGATAAGCCCCGAGACACTTTCAGGACATCGAAGATTTTTATGGTGCCTAGATATGCACTCCAGCCCCTGGAAAATTTACAGGGTTCAAAAGAATTGTATCATATGTAGTGAGATTGGTTAACTGTAGATGAAATAGTGGGTACTGAGCCCTGTGGCATAATATACTGTGTCCAGATTAAAAGCAGGCAGAAATATATTTATACAAACATTTTCTTTTCTATGGGAGTTATTTTAAACGCCTTAGACATGATTTTGTTATGCAAATCACGGAGATGTCCTCGGAGCCATTTTAAAATAGCTTTTAAAGACGTCTCCAGTATGGGGACTTCCAAGTAGGCAGAAGGCATGATGGAAGCGTGTCTAGGGCAGTGCAATGGACTTAGATGTCTTTGCTTTATATCAGAAACATTGGGGGCGTCTGCAACCCCGTCCAAGTTTAGCCATGCTCCAGGCATGAATAAGCATTGGGAAAGTGTTTGTTTTGGCCATAAAACATCCAGAGGGTATAGAAAAGATGGAGAATTAAGTGTCTTGCCTGAGATC
Source organism: Ichthyophis bannanicus (assembly GCA_033557465.1). Taxonomy (NCBI): domain Eukaryota; kingdom Metazoa; phylum Chordata; class Amphibia; order Gymnophiona; family Ichthyophiidae; genus Ichthyophis; species Ichthyophis bannanicus. The sequence continues at coordinate 103,451,664 of CM066034.1, read as the reverse complement.
ACAAGGAGCAGCAGTGGTATTTGAACCTTGGCTGCCCTGGTCCTAGCCCACTACTCTAACCTTTAGGCTATTAGATGTCCCCATTCTGGAATACTATTCTAGGAATGTCTATATAGATGTCCCCATAGACATCCATATTGGGCACTTCCTTGTTTGTGAATTTGTGCCTAAACATGGACGTGCATGAGTTTTTTTCAGATGTTTAGGCTTGGACGTCCCAGGTTGCACTTAGACATCCTTTGTAAAATGAGCCTTTATCTGTATTTGTTCCAAGCATTTTCAAATTATGTCACAGAATTTGTTTCCACCACTTCTGCTGGTAGGTTATTTTATCCATCCACAACCCTTTCAGCAGAGAGCCATTAAAATAATAGAAAACAATTCAGATATTTACCAAAGCATTAAATAACAATATCTTCCAAAATAAATCAGCAATTAAGGTAAACTGGATGAAATATATAAATTAAAAGTTTTCACTGCTGACTGACAACAATAACCAAGGTAGTTTTTATAAACCCTGTTAAAGTAGTCAATTTAGTAATTGAAACCCAATGCTTTTTGAGATTGTTGCACAAGTGCTATTAATTTTGTTTGGATCCGGATACAAGCACAGTGTGATCCAAATCCTTGTTTGGCATTCTTTAGTTTATGTACGGTTAAATCTCACTAAGGATATCTATATATGGTTTATTAACTACAGCAAGGCCTTTGATTCTGTAAATCATGAGAAACTCTGGGCCACATTAAGAAGTATAGGTATACCAGAACACCTGAAAATTCTCTTGAGCAACTTTTACATTGATCAAGAAGCAACAGTTAGAATGGAACAAGGAGCAAAAGAGTAGTTTAAAATCAGGAAAAGTGTACAACAAGGTTGCATACTTTCCCCCTATCGTTTAGTTTATATACTTAACAAATCATCAGAGAAGTAGGACTGTGTGAAGACAACTGAGATGTGAAAATTGGTAGAAGACTCAACAATCTTTGCCATGCAGATGATATCACGTTACTGACTGGAAGTGAAGATGATCTAAAACATTTGCTTATCAAGATCAAGGAATATAGTCTTAAAATGGGCCTACACCTTAACATGAAGAAGACAAAGATTCTGACAATTGGCAGAAACCAATATTTTCATTCTTGTTGGAGAAAATATAGAAATAGTAGACAACTTTAACCTGCTTGGATCAATAATCAGTAAAGAAACAAGCAGTCAAGAAACTTGATGATGCATTGCTCTTGGCAGAATGGCTATGAAGGACCTAGACAAGATTCTCAAGTGCAAAGATGTATCTCTGCATACAAATATTTGACTTTTCCAAGCCATGGTATTTTCAATAGTGTCATATGGATGTGAAAATTGGACAGTGAGGAAGAAAGACAGGAAGAAATTTGATGCTTTCAAATTATGGTGCTGGCGAAGAATACTGTGTATACCATGGACTGTCCAAAGAACAAATCAGTCGGTACTAGAGGACATAAAATCGAATCTTTCTTTAGAAGCTCTGATGACAAGACTTCAACTTTTCTACTTTGGAAGCATCATGCAAAGACAGCGAGATCATTAGAGAAAGGTATTGTGCTTGGCATAGTTGAAGGTCAGCACAAAAGAGGAACACCAGCAATGCAATGGATGGATGCAATAACAGCAGCTATGGACTGTCACTTTATCAACAATTCACCACTTGCCTGAAGACCAAATACAATTCAGGACAACTATCCAAAGGGTCATCATGAGTCAGCACTGATTTGATGGCACTTAACAGCAACAGATCTCACCATTTTAGGCGGCAGTTCAGTTTGGTTTCCTGGCCTTGTCATGTTGCAGACTATCATGTAAAGAGTACTGTCATTTAAAGCATTGGATATGCTAGCTCCTGAATGTGCATGTAGAATCTTTGCACTTCCACAGCTTCAGAAAGTAAAGAAACAAAATGGTCAACCTTTGTTTTTGGATCACCCTACTCACTGTTTCGAAGCGTAGATTTTGCTGAGCCCAATCACTGCTGGTACCTTGTACTGATTGAGGTCTGCCCAATTCAGCTAATGTTCCTATGGAATCTTTCACCATATGCAAGAAGAAGTGTTCAGTGGTCAACAGAAGAGGTAAGATGGAGCAGCTGGAGCACACAATATTTGCTTCTCTGTCTGTCCAATTCTTTTAAAGTAGAACAGAGGTCATGGTATTTTCTGATATTTTTAAGGTCAGTCTAGCCTTTGAACCTTGAAGGCATGAAAGAATTACAAGTGCAATATCTATTTCTTGGATTTCCTTGAGCGTTTTTAATTTAGTAACATTTATAATGATTATTGTAGTGGCTACAACTATACACTGTAGTATATAATTACCTTTAGATTTTATGGTTGACCATTTTATTAGCTAAGAAAAATCAGTTTGCATTAGGTAATACCATTTTCTAACAGCATATTCTAATATATGGCATAGCAGAATTTATTATGTAGCTTGGGCTGGGGTCAGTAGTCATTTCAGTATTTATCAAGGTCTTCAAAAGGTTAAGCATACTGGATGATGTTTCTCCCCATTTAGGGGGGATACTCAAAGGCATTTACATGGTTTACAGATCAGAAAACTGTGTAAATGCCAGTTAATGGGAAATTCAGTGGCACTAACACATGCTGGATATCTGCGGGTGCCACCGCTACATGCCTTGATGCTATGTGGTTAGCAGTGGGGTGTTCCAGGGGCAGAATGGAAGTGAGACCCATCGCTAACCAGGCAGCAGTGATATTGAGCTGCTGCCTGATTAGCAACTCTTGGGTAAAGTAAGGAACAGCAAAGGCTGGTCTAACTTTATGCATGAGAGTTAACCGGGGAGTGGCTCAATATCGCCTCTGCCCGTTTAGATTCCGGGCTCTGCAGAGACCTGGATATTCAATGCCTGTGGCTGGATATGGCCCCAGCATTGAAGATCCAGGGTTAGTTTTCATTGGCGGCAGCAGGGCAAACCACCGCCACTGAATATCATGTCCAATATTTATTTACTTAAAATATTTATATACTGCTTATTTGCTCATTCTGAGCAAGTTACACCTAAAACATAAAAAAAAAACATAAAGTTGACAATCATAATATAAACATCTGAAATCTATTCCCAAATGCATCAAGTGATTACGTGCAAAGGTATTCAGTGGCAGCAGCCACCACTCTTAAAGCGGCTGGCCATCGTTGCTTTAAGTTAAACTCAGATATTCAGTGCCAGGTCCGGCTAAAGTTAGGTGGTTATTTCAAGTGCCACCCCCGGAACTCCCGGATGCTACGTGGTTAGTGTCAGGGCATTTAGCGGCGTTAGGACAGGATATTCAGTGGCACAAAAATGACTGTGTGGTGCTGACTATCCCACTCACCGCCATTAGCATGGTTAGCATGTCTGCTAACTGTGTTAATAGTTTTTAACATGCCCTCCATTGTCTTCTGCTTGAGGTAGATAGCAAGGTGATTGGAATATATTGAGGGCTCTGTTTATTAAGCTTTCTTCAGGAACAAGTAGGAAGTCAGTCCTCACATATGGGTGACGTTGGCACCGATGGAGCTCGCGTGGTGAACATTCTCCAGCTTTCACAGAGAGCCTTTGGGAGTTAGACCACGCACGTGCGGCCACCTTCCCACCCAAGGGTGCCATCTTACCTCGGTCTTCTTTTTTCTGCAGAATCCATCAGATGTTTTGTCTGCACCCCGGAAAAGGTTTGCGGGTTTTCTCTTGGTTTTCCTTTATTCTTTCATCCGGTCACATACAGTTACCTTCTTGGTTCCTGGAACTGCTGCTGCCTCGGCGTTACATTTTTTCGGGTGTTTTTTCTTGTTCTTCGGTGCCCAAGATTTTTGTCTCGCCCTCCCTAACCAGGACCTGGAGTTTGGTCTCATTGGTACCATTTTCCATGCTATGTCCTCGGTTAGTGGATTTAAGCAGTGTGACCATTGCAGGAATACCATGTCCCACACAGATCCCTATGTCTGCTGCCTGCAGTGCCTCGGAGCCAATCATGATGTCTCTGCCTGTTTGCTCTGTATTCAGATGATAATCAAGTATTGCAGGAATCGTGAAAGGCAGCCAGAGATGCTGTTTGGCCCCAGACCTTCTCTTCGGCCCCAAATTCCAGCACAGAATTGATACCCTTGGGGGCCACTGCAGAAGCCTCTGCCTCGCCTGATGGCTGTGCCCACTCAGAGCCCTAAGGTCATGGGACATCAGACCGGGGATCGTCCACAGAATGTTGTCCATGGAAGGATCAGATCCTGCCCATGGTGACGTCGAAGGATGATGACAGAACCGGGGATAAGACTCTCAGTCACCGGTATCAGAGTCCTCAGCACAATGCCGAGAGTGATGGCTGAGAACGGCCTTTGAAGCTGCCCTGGCAGAGGGAGACTCCAGCAGCATTGGGGGATTGGCATCGGTCCTCCGAGGCCATGGTCTTCAAGGAAACCCCCTCGACTGAGCTGGCATCAGGACTGATACCCTCGATACCCATAATGGTAGCTGCAGAGCCTTCTGGTCTTGAGATCAGGATGGCGGCCTTGGAACACAGCCTTGCTGCCTTCCTGGCCCAGCATTGGAGCCCAGTGCCTGATTCCTCCGGGTACTTGGACCTGGCGACTGGTCCATCCATCAAGAGGGCGTTACCTGAGGAGATCCAGCTGGTTCTGGAGCAGCATCGGCTTCAGGCTGATTCCTGGCAACACTTCCGATCCTGTTTGAGGCCTTGGGTCTCTCCCATGACTGTCTCTAGATCGGAGCATCTGGGCCCTGGGACCCCGTCGATTTCCCAGTCCGGGTATGCGCATGAGGCCCGTCGAGGTTCTGGAGGTCTCTTCTACTTCCATCTTGGAATGGGAGACTGATGATGAGTCCCTGGACACCCGGCGACACCAGGATGTCCCCTTGGACCCATCTCCTCAACAGAAGTATCGGAGGTTCCCAACCAAGGATCTCTCCTTCCTTGACTTGCCCCAAGACATGGCGAATGTCCTGGCCTTCACCACGGAGTCTGAGGAGGAGTCTCGGGCAGAGGACCTTAAAATCCTGCTGTATGAGGCCCTTCCCAAGGAGGTGCTCACTATGCCCAATCCCCCAATTTTGGAATGCTTGTTGTTTAGGATGTGGGAGTCACCTTTTATGGTTCTCATATTTAACAAGTGGCTCGATTCCATGTATCAAGTCTACAAGGGTCCTGGATTCCAAAGACACAGCTACCACACAATTCCATGGTGGTAGAGTCAGCCATGTGCAGTATCAAGAGCCAGAAGACTTACTCCTCGGTACCCCCTGGCAGGGAGGCCTGCACCATGGATGGCTTTGGTAAAAAGTGTTATCGTGGCTTGATGTTCATGGCCCTTTTCCAAGCTTACCAAATATATATGGACATGTACCTGAGGGAAATGGCAAAGGAGCTTGCTGGGTTCTCAGCTGGTTTGTCTGAGGAACCTCTTCAGCGATTCCACACCCTGGTATCGACGGTCAAGGAGTGCTCCAAATATGTCACTTGAGTCGTCTTGACGTCTTCAAGTCTGTGGCTAGAATAGCTGTGGTGGGCATTGGTGCCTGCCGCCTGGCATAGCTACAGTCCTCAGACTGGGAGCAATAGGTTCAGGACAAATTGGTCAATGTCTCATGCTGAGTGGAAAACCTCTTAGGCAAGCCCATGACAGACAAAACCGCAGAGCTGGAGTCAGAGTATATGACAGAACCAGGTTCTCCTGGAAAAACACTGCCCTTCCTGACAGAAGACTTTGAGGAAAAAACCCTTCTACCCAAAGAAGAGGAAGGCTTAGAAACTTACCCCCAGTATCCAGTCTAGCCAGCTCCCCCGCAGGATCAGGAGGCCTAGAGCCAGGGGCACGGCCCTCATACGCCTAAAGCCCCCAAACCCCAGCCTGCGCTGCAGCCGCCTCCTGGAGGGGGTTTGACTCCTTGAGCATAGCTTACGGGTGGAGGGGAGCATTTAACATTCTTTGCCAACCAGTGGACCACCATAACCTCCAATGCCTAGGTCCTCCAGGTGGTGAGGGAAGGTTACCTCCTCCATTTCGAGCAGATGCCCTCTCCGTTCTTTCCCGGAGAACTTCCCATGACTCCTCTTCACTGAGATCTTCTGCAGCAAGAGCTCAAAAGCCTCCTTGCACTAAAGTGGTTGAACCTGTCCTGCCACCTCTAAGGGGTGAGGTGTTCTACTCCCGCTACTTCCTGGTTCCCAAAAAGACAGGCTGCTTTTGGCCTATCTTGGATCTGCAGGATTTCCATTGGTTCATGGTGAAGGAGAAGTTCAAAATTTTCTCCCTTGCAACATTGCTGCCCTACCTCCAGTGGGAAGATTGGCTATGCTCCTTGGATCTAAAAGATATTTATACCCACATCCTGATTTATCTTCACCACCGGCAGTACCTCTGCTTTGCCATTAGAGGCCACCATTACCAGTACAGGATCCTACCCTTCGGACTGGCTTCCGCCCCAAGAGTGTTCACAAAGTGCCTGGTGGTAGACACCGTCTAACCCTGGCTGCAGGGGGTGTTTGTCTTCCCCTATCTGGATGGCTGGCTCATCAAGGGCGGCTCCACTGATGAGATCCATCAGGCGGCACGTTGCACAATTCTCATTCTCGAGCACTTGGGCTTCGTTATCAACTACCACAAGTCTCATCTGTAGCCAACGCAGCGTCAGGAGTTCATAGTGGCCCTCCTGGATACTATCCAGGCCAGGGCCTTCCTTTCTTTCTCTGGACAGGGCTTGGTGGAGGTGCAGGGTCACTTGACGGACTCGGTCCTCCTCCTGTTGTTCCTCATAAGGCACATGGCCTCAACAGTGCATGTCATGCCTGACGCTTGCCTCCACATGTGTCAGGCGCAGTGGACTCTCTGCACTCAGTGGACTCAGGTGACGGGACACCTGGAGGACTGGATCCACATAACTGCACCTCTCTCCGAATCCCTCATCTGGTGGCACCGATGCCTCAAAAGATCCTTACCATGGGTGCCTTCAAACTGGGCTGGGGGGACAACTGCGATAAGTGGTGCAGGTTCTCAGTCTGGTGTGCTGAGAAGGGCTTCAACATTTTCTCCTGCTCTGTTCTGGCAGTGTTGCAGTACTTGTTACATCTTTCCAATGCTGACCTAAAGTTTAACTCACTCAGGGTACACCTCATTCTCCAGGACCAAGCAGGAAGTCAGTCCTCACTTATGGGTGACGTCGGCGCCGACGGAGCCCTCGCGGAGCAATTTTCCCCAGCTTTCAAAGAAAGCCTTTGGGATTGCAGCGCGCATGCGCGGTCGTCTTCCCGCCCGAGGGTGCCATCTTAGCCAGTCTTCTTTTTTCCGCGGAGCCCTACAGACGTCCCCATCTTGTCCCCGCGAAAAAGTTGATTTTCTTCTTCTTTGTTTTATCCTTTTTTCTTTCGGTTCGACGCCGATCGTTTTCCCGCCCGGACTCGCGACGCCGGTCTCGAGTCCTCTTACTTTTTTCGGTTTTTCTGACTTAGTCAGCTTTCGTTTTCGTTTTCCCTGGCAGCCCGGTCCTTTGACCTCGCAGGGGCCCTTTTTCCCCCGATGGCTGCCAGTGGGTTTAAGCGGTGTGGTCGGTGTGACCGAAATATGTCACTAACCGACACACACGACTTTTGCCTCCGCTGCCTGGGCCCGGATCATGAGGAACTGATCTGTGGGCCCTGCAGCAAACTGTCCTCAAAGGCGTTGAGGAGTCGGCGGCATCAGCGTGAGAGAATCTTCGCTGACCCCAGCCGTACCCGGACCTCGTCGGAGGCCTCCGTGTCGAAAGGCTCCAGCTCGGACCGTCGCCGGAGCTCCTCCGACCGGGGTTCTCCCTCCGGGGACCATCGTCGGAAGGAAAAACCCGCGAGGGTGGCGTCGGTGGACGCTCCTGGTTCCGCGAGGGCCAGGTCGCATAGCCCCGACAGCCGCCCCGGGTCCTTGGAGAAGGAACACGTCCCGAAGCGACCTCGCCTGGAGTCGGAGATGCCTGCCCGGGTAAGTCCTGTGGTCCTTCTGGACTCGCCTCCGCGACAGCCGACGTCGGGTCCGACGCCGTCGGGGCCCGAGTCGGGGGCTGCTGGGTCACCTGAGCTCGGACTCAGGTTGACGGCCTTGGAGAGCAGACTGTCTGCCTTCATGGACCAGCAGAGGGCACTGCTCGCTGGCTTCGCTGGCGTCGCTGCCCCGACCGCCGGGACGTCGACGTCCAAGTCGACCCCGGAGACCGAGCCGATCCTCGAGTCGATGAGAACTCGAGTCGATCCTCGGTCGAGGTCGCCCTCGGCCTCCCGTTCGGGACCGAGGTCGCCGACGCCGACTCCCTCGGCGTCGGGGCGGCTGGCGCCGCACCCTGCCCGGGCCGACCCCACCGAGTCCTCGTCGGAGTCGGTCTGGGAGTCTGAGGAGGAAGAGTCGCCTGATTCTTTCCGGACTCGGTGTGTCCCATCGGACTCACCGGAGTCCGAGCCTCGGAAGCAGTCCCCCCCGGAGGATGCCCGGTTCTCGGACTTCGTTAGGGATATGGCCAAGGCTTTGGCCTTCCCTGCGGATCCCGAGGAGGAGCCTCGAGCCGAACAGCTCGACGCCCTCCAGTATGACTCTCCCGCGAGGGAACACTTTACTGTGCCGGTTCCTCCTATGCTGGAACGACTACTCTTCCGCATGTGGGAGAGTCCGGCCTCCTCACCGGTCCTGAGCAAGCGGGTCGATTCTATCTATCGAGTCCGCAAGAGCCCTGGCTTTCAAAAGGCACAGCTGCCACACCATTCCATGGTAGTGGAATCGGCCATGCACCGTCTTAAGAGCCAGAAGATGCACTCCTCGGTGCCTCCTGGCAGGGAGGCCCGTAACCTGGATGGCCTTGGCAAGAAGTGCTTCCAGGGCTCTATGCTCGCATGTCGTGTCCAGACTTACCAGCTATACATGGGCATGTATCTCCGGGATCTGGCTAAAGAGCTAGCCGGATTCTCCGCTGGTCTCTCCGAGAAGCCCTTGCGGAGGTTCCTAGCCTTGTCCACTGGCATTCGGGAATGCTCAAAGTTCATGTCCCGAGCAGCCTATGATGGCTTTGAAGCCTCGGCTCGAGTAGCCGCAGCCGGCATCGGTGCCCGCCGACAGGCTTGGCTTCAGTCGTCAGACCTTGAGCCCTGGGTGCAGGACAAGTTGGTCGATGTCCCCTGCCGAGGCGAAAACCTCTTTGGCAAGCCCATGGCGGAAAAGGCTGCGCAAATTGAGACTGAGACTCTCACCAGGACCAGGCTTTCTAGGAAGACCTCCGCCCCTTCCCAGAAAAAGAAGGGCTCGGGGAAAAAGTCCTTTTACCCGAGGAAGGCGGCTGCCTACAAACAATACCCCCATTATCAGGCCCCTGCAGCTCCCCAACAGGGCCAGCAGGCCAAGGGACGGGGTAACGGGTCCCGTAGGCAGCAAGCCCCCAAGCCTGCACCACCAGCCCCTGCTCAGCAGGGTGGGGGCTTTTGACTCGCTAAGCATAGCCTCTCCCCCCCCGCTGGTTCCCTCCAGCACCGGAGGCCGGCTGGTTCACTTCGCCCACAGGTGGTCCAGCATCACCGCAGATGCCTGGGTGCTTCAGGTCGTGCGAGAAGGCTATCTTCTCCACTTCCATCAGGTCCCTCCCTCCTATTTTCCGGGAGAACCTCCACGCCCCCCTCTGCACAGGGAGTTGCTCCTTCAGGAGTTAGCAGGTCTTCTGCAGGAACAGGCGGTGGAACCGGTGCCACACCACCTGAGAGGTCAAGGCTTTTATTCAAGGTATTTTCTGATACCAAAGAGAACAGGGGGCCTCAGACCCATCCTGGACTTGCGCAACCTCAACAAGTTCCTTGTGCGGGAGAAGTTCAAAATGCTTACCCTTGGAATCCTTCTGCCCTACCTCCAGCAGGGAGATTGGCTATGCTCCTTGGATCTAAAGGATGCCTACACGCACATCCTCATCCACCCAAGCCACCGCCAATACCTAAGGTTTGTGGTGGCAGGAAATCATTACCAGTACAGAGTACTGCCCTTTGGCCTGTCCTCCGCACCGCGAGTCTTCACAAAATGTCTCGCGGTCGTGGCGGCCCATCTCTGGCTTCACGGCCTCTATGTCTTTCCGTACCTCGACGACTGGCTCATCAGAGCAGCGTCCGCTCAGGAGGTCACCAACGCCACCTGCCGCACGGTGACTCTGCTGCAGCACTTGGGCTTTGTCATAAACTTCGCAAAGTCCACTTTGCTCCCCTCACAGGATCTCGAGTTCATCGGCGCAAGGCTGCACACTCCTCAGGCGCGAGCATTCCTACCGCTCGACAGGGCTCAACGGCTCATGGACCTAGCCGACCGCTTTCGCAGCCAGCCCCTGGTCTCCGCCAGGCGCTTCCTGAGACTGCTCGGCCATATGGCTTCCACCGTCCATGTGACCCCCAATGCCCGCCTGAATATGCGGTCTGCGCAATGGTGTCTCCGCCAGCAGTGGCGACAAGCCACGGGCGGCCTAGCAGACCTAGTGCGCGTTTCCGAGCCGCTGGTCTCGTCTCTCCGGTGGTGGCTCCGGCAGCCGAACCTGATATTCGGAATGCCTTTCCAGTCACCTCAGCCGACCCGGGTGCTGACCACCGATGCATCCCTCCTGGGCTGGGGAGCACATTGCCAAGAGGCACGCACTCAGGGCCTCTGGACCACGTGGGAGTCTGCTCAGCAGATCAACTTCCTGGAGCTCAGGGCGATCCGCCTGGCTCTCAAGGCCTTCTCCCACCTGACTTCCCAACAGTCCGTCCTTGTCCAGACGGACAATCAAGTTGCCATGTTCTACGTGAACAAGCAGGGGGGCACGGGCTCCTTCCTCCTCTGCCGGGAGGCACAGAAGCTCTGCTCTTGGGCCGTCAGTCACGGCATTCTCCTCAAGGCAGTTTATCTCCCGGGCCAAGAAAATTGCCTTGCCGACAAACTCAGCAGGGTCCTCCAGCCGCACGAGTGGCGTCTGGATCCCTTGGTAGTTCAGAAGCTCTTCCTCAAGTGGGGTCTCCCCACGGTGGATCTCTTTGCCAGTCCTCACAACCGGCAGCTTCCTCGCTTCTGCTCTCGTCGGCCACACCCCCTCCGGGTGGCGGCGGACGCCTTTCTGATCTCGTGGTCGGGGAGCCTTCTGTACGCTTTCCCTCCCATCCCGCTGGTCTCTCGGACTCTTTTCAAGGTTCTCCGAGACAAAGCCTTCATGATCCTGGTGGCCCCTCGCTGGCCCAGGCAGCCGTGGTTTCCGCTCCTGCTGCAACTGGCGGTGGAGGATCCAATCCCTCTGGGGGTACAACCGGATCTCCTCACTCAGGATCAGGGGTCCCTCCTGCACCCCAACCTCAGGTCTCTCAACCTCATGGCCTGGCTGCTGAGAGGGTAGTCCTTGCTCCCCTTCTCCTGCCGGCGGAGGTGGAGGAGGTCGTCTTGGCTTCGCGACGGCCTTCTACCCGAAAATGCTATGCCCTTAAATGGCGTCGCTTTGCAGTCTGGTGTACCCAACAGTCTCAGGATCCCTTCTCCTGCCCGGTGTCGGTGATCTTGCAGTACTTGCTGCACCTCTCTAATCTGGGACTTAAGTCCAACTCCGTCAAAGTTCACCTCAGTGCTCTTTCAGCACATCATGTGCCGGTGGACGGCAGACCTCTCTCCAATGACCCTCTCGTAGCGAGGTTTCTCCGAGGTCTCCTTCTACTTAAACCACCTCTGCGCCCGCCAGCGCCTGACTGGGACCTGAATGTGGTTTTGCAGCGGATCACCTGTCCGCCTTTTGAACCTATGGCTACCTGTTCTCTCCGTTTTCTGTCTTGGAAAACACTGTTCTTGATAGCCCTCACTTCCGCTAGACGCGTGAGTGAATTGCAGGCCCTCGTGTCTGATCCCCCTTACACTAGGTTCTACAAGAATAGGGTAGTCCTACGGACTCACCCAAAATTTCTGCCTAAAGTGGTCTCCCCTTTTCACATCAATCAGGAGGTGGTACTTCCAACCTTCTTTCCCAGACCACACTCCAGCCGAGCTGAGACGGTCCTCCATACCCTGGACTGTAGAAGGGCATTGAACTTCTACCTTGACCGTACGCGGGAGCACCGTAAAGCTGCTCAGCTTTTTGTGTCTTTTGACCCCAATAAATTGGGGCTCCCGGTCTCCAAGCGTACTCTGTCCATCTGGGTTGCGGACTGTATCTCTTGGGCTTATGGGGCAGCCGGACTCTCCTTAGATAGTCGAGTCACGGCTCATTGCGTTCGGGCAAAGGCCACGTCAGTGGCTTACCTCCGCTCTGTTCCGCTGGCAGACATCTGCCGGGCCGCTACTTGGTCTTCGAGCCAGACTTTTGCGGTCCATTACTGTCTCGAGAGGGAGTCCCGTAGGGACAGTGCTTTCGGACAGGCAGTCCTCCGTAATCTCTTTGAGGTCTGAGCAACTCCTACCCTCCATCCCGGATGTGGGCTACCGGTGGGTGATAATTCAGCGAAGATTCTATCCTTCTGTGCTGCTGAGCTTGAGGGAGCTCATTTTTGTGCTTAGGGTCTCCGGTAGCCTTAAGCTTGGGAGTCCCATAAGTGAGGACTGACTTCCTGCTTGGTCCTGGAGAAAGCGTAGTTACTCACCTGTAACAGGTGTTCTCCAGGAGCAGCAGGAATCAGTCCTCACTACCCTCCCTCCTCCCCTTGGAGTTGCAATCGTCTGCTTATATTCTTTTTGCAAATTTTTATGCTGTCTTTTTTAGCTATGTCATCTGACTGGCTAAGATGGCACCCTCGGGCGGGAAGACGACCGCGCATGCGCGCTGCAATCCCAAAGGCTTTCTTTGAAAGCTGGGGAAAATTGCTCCGCGAGGGCTCCGTCGGCGCCGACGTCACCCATAAGTGAGGACTGATTCCTGCTGCTCCTGGAGAACACCTGTTACAGGTGAGTAACTACGCTGTACGCTGACTGCGCACCATCATCTGAGTGAGGGGCAACCCCTGTCCATCCATCCTCTCGTGGGCTGCTTTATGAGGGGTCTCCTACTCATGTGGCCTCCGATTCGCCCACTCGTGGTGGCATAGGATTTGAATGTGGTTCTTGGGAAGCTCATGACTCTGCCCTTCAACACGCTTGCTTCTTGTCACCTCAAGTACCTCTCCTGGAAAGTGATCTTCCTTGCGGCACTCATATTGGTGTGCTGAGTCAGTGAGCTGCAGGCATTGGTGTCTCTTGCCCCCTATACCTGGTTTCATAGGAACAGGATGGTCCTCCGCACTCACCCTAAGTTTTTCTCTAAGGTGGTCACCGCCTTTCATCTCAACCAGGGAGTGGTTCTCTCCACCTTCTTTCCTTGGCCTCACATGAGAAGGGTGGAGGACGCCTTGTATTGTAAGAGGGCGCTGGCCTTCTACTTAGAGCTGATTAAGGCCCATCGCCACTCTTTACAGCATCTCCTATGACCTGAACCAGCTTGGCATTGCTGTCTCTAAGCACATCCTGTCTACCTGGGTGGCGAACTGAATCTCCTTTGCCTATGAACAGGCTGGTCTCTCTCTCAAGCACCATGTTATGGCCCATAATGTTTAGGTTATGGCAGCCTCTGTGGCGAACCTGTATTCCATCTCCCTGCTGGAGATCTGCTGGGCCACCACGTGGTCCTCGGTTCACACCTTTACAGCTTATTACTGCATGGAGGAGCATACCCAGGGTGACAGAGCCTTCAGCCAGGCGATACTCCATCATCTGTTTGGGGAATAATGCAACTCCTACTGTCAGCCCTTCTCTGTGTCCAGGCTACCGTAGAATTGATTCCATGTGTATTCACTGTGGTGGTCATTTTAGAAGCTCTATTCATGGTCTGAAAATGGACATTCAGACATGCAAATCACAGAGACATCTCCGGAACCATTTTAGAAAGCCAGGTATATGGATGTCTCTAGTGCAAACATGTCCTTGTTTCATGGACATGGCGGAGGTGTGTCCAGGACATTCCATAAAAGATATGCATGTGCTCTATTTCAGAAACGGTTAGCATGTCTCAACCCACCTGAGGTGACATCCTGCTCTGGGGCATGAATAGACATCAAAAAAGCTCTCATTCTACCACCAAAACACTTGGAGGAAATAGAGAAGAAGGTACTCTGATATCCAAAATACTTTTCACAACTGTAAAGAAAAATGAAGGGCGATGAAGACACTTGTTTTGTAGTTGGTGTGCCAGTGCACGGCTCTACTTGCAAAATAGCAGGCAGGGACGTGTATGCAGCATGGGATAGATGTCCCCATCCTGAATTATCGTTGAGGGAATGTCTATGTGGCTGTGGCTGTTCATTTCGGGCCCGTGCACATTTCTAAAATCGGGCTGAAACTTGCATTTGGCTTTTTATATACAATTTGACCTGGACGTCCTAAATTGTACCTGGATGTCATTTCTAAAATGTGCTCTTATTTATTTTTATTTTATTTTATTTATTTAACAATTTTTTATATACCGCGCTATTTGTTATCAGCGCGGTTTACATATAACAAAGGTTGCACAGTCAGAAACTGTCCTGTGTTTACATTATAACAGGGGTTTAACTTGGAACCATTTTAAACCAAATGGAAGATCTACATGTGTAGATTTTTGACCCACCTTGTCCATGCCCTAACCACATCCCTGACACCTCCTTGTAACTTCTTTGCAAATTGAATCCTTTTTTCTAAAATCACCATTTACACATGGATGCCATTTCCATGTGTAAATGCCAGTGTACATACATGCAAATCACGAATAAGGTTTCCAAAATAATCCCTTTAGTAAATAGGCCCCAGAGTTGAACAGTTTTGATTGGTAGATGTTGCAATTTGATGCTATAAATTGTTTTATTGCGTACATTTGCTCTGTTAAATGTTGAAATATAACACAGATATTTGCAAAAAAAAAAGAGTTAAACACTTACATATCATTTATATAAATTGCTAACAAAATATTTACAGGTATGGGTAGTTTGTAGAAGTTCATCTACAGCTCAATTATAGCTACTGTCAGGAGTTAAACATTACCCAGGTTAAATAAAGGTTCATTCCAGGATGCTGATCCCGCATGGGGAGGAGACTTGTTAGATAATTCTTTGGAGATAGCTTATGTTTATTTCATCTATTCACCCCAGGCAATAAATACTCTCTTTGTGAAAAAAGCTGTTTTTATAGGTGAGATTAGCGAGTCCAGAATAACTTTTGCCTGTCAGCTTGAGTAACGGTTTTCTCCTCCATTCTTCAGCTAGAAACTATCCATGGAAGTTGTACAGTGCTGTGTGGATTCTGGAGCCTTACAAAGAAGTACATGACAGGATCCATTTGGTCTGCCTGTTTGATTTTTACTCCAATTGACTGATGGAGATATAGTAGGCACAGGGAAAGGATCTTTTCCAAAGCCCTACACTACTATTCACTCAGCATCGCACTACCAAATTAACTCACTCTGCTATGAGGAAATAACTCTACAGCTTACACTGATGTGTAACTAATCTTCATTTTACTAATAGAAAACTCAAAGCAAACACTTGCAAACATGTGGGCCACACTGCCTTCTTCAAAGTACATTTCAGTAGTCAGTAGCCAAGATGTTTGACTAAACAGCTTTCTAAGGCTGAAGGTTGGCCTGTGGCGCCCACTGCCTTGCATCAGCCCTGGGACCGACCCTGTCATAGGTTTTGTTGTATAGTGAAAGAGTGCCTAAAAGGCTACAAAGCAGTTTAGAACAAATTCTTATAGTACTTAAAAATATTAAAACAATACAACATTAAAATCAACCATAAAGCATTTCAAATAAGCAAGTATTGCACGGTTTCAGAAAGGAAAACAGGCTATTCACCACTTCAACGTCTCCAATTTACTCCAAAGCATAGAAATGAACTTGAACTCATTAACAATTTCTAAAAGTATTTGGTGTGAGAGACTGTTAAGTCCCTAGCAGGAACATAAAAATGAACTTAATCATTAAGATATGATGGTGGCTTGCCATATACAATTTTGTGGGTCTACATCAAAATTTGAGTCCTTTTGCTGGATGGGCAGCCAGTAGAGTCTTAAGTACTGGGCAGCAGTCATTCAAAAGACCATTACACTGTTATCATTTACTAGTAATAATTAACAGACTATTATTTGTCTTGTGCCTGTCAGGGCTGGCCCAACCACGAGGCAGCCTAGGTGTCTGCCTAGGATGACACAATTTGGGGGTAAGCACAGACATGACAGTCATGCCATTAAACAAAAGTCAGTGCGGCTAGCTAGCATGAGGCATTGAGCATCTATATATACTCAAAACCTGACACTTCCAGCCTCCCCCCCTCCACCTTCAAATCAGGAAGTTCAGAGAGGGCAAAACATGGCAGGTCTTGAGCACGCATGGATGTTCGAGGCCTCACTCTGGCCACTCTGACTTTTGTTTAGTGATGGATACCCAGTCAGCAGCAGCACTGACAAAGTGGAAGGACTCATGAGGTAGGCCTAAGAAGGGAAATGGGGAGGTAGTGAGACACTGGAAACATTTGAAGGGGGAGAAAGGGGAGATGCTAAATACAAGGGGAAGGAAGAAGAAATGCTGAACAGCTTTGGGGGATATACATGGCTGAAGGTTCGCTTAGAGTGTCAATATCATTGGGTCGGCTCAGGTGGCTATATCTAAGAAGGCTAATATACATCTAGTAGACAACGCCCATTCCCATTAATTGGGTCCTTGAGATCAATGCTAGGGTTCATGCTTTTTTACCTTTCTGTATTTGACTAGCTTCTTATACCAAGCATGCATTGTTCTTGGCAATGCTGTCATCTGTATGTTAGATGGAAGCCCATTTCTCTGGTTTCAGTCTGCTTCTGTTCAAGCACAAGTGCAGATATAAGAAACTATGCATCATCTTCACCAGGTCAGATTTGATTTGGAAAATTTCTTCCTTCTTCTGGCCTTGAGCTCTAAACTGTGGAACCATTGAAAAATTATTTTAAAAAGTGGAGTTCATAAAATACTTCATTTGAAAAGAATAGATAAAATAAATACGTTACACTATGATAAGTACATTTGAAGATAATTCAGAATAAAAAATAATTGCTCTTCAGTTATATTATACATTATATATAGTAAATTGTGTAAATGGAGGAGAAGTATGACTCTGCCTATGTCAAGCAAGACTCATAGCCCATCTGTAATAGGTAGATAAGGATGGCAGGCTTATTTTTTGCAATAAGATTCTGATTTAATGCTGATGGCTTTAAGCTTTATGCTGCATGGTATTTATCAATCTGGAAGTGATGACGATCCTGGTGGGTCTATGTGTTACAGTCTGACAAATGAAAGCTACTTGTTCTCTAAGACATTTTTGTGCTGCAAACCAGGTCCATCCTTAGGAAAGAACAAATTGGGACAACCGCTTCAAGCCCCAGATGTCAACATCTTCCAGCAAACAAGTAACAGTGCTTAGAAAAACAAGTGATGTTCCCCCAACCCAGTCCACCCCAACAATATTCTTCCTTGCTGTGCCATTGGCTTGCTCCGTCTTATTACCCTTTCTGGCCACAGTCATTGCCTTAAGCCTGCTACCCTATACTCAGCATGGCCGTTACCCCTCCCTCCTACTGGCAGGAAGAGATCAATGCTTCTTACCCATATCTACCATCATCTCGATCAAGTTCAATGTGAAGTCTGAATCTACAGAGATCTCTAGTCTTTGGAGACCCACCAGCACTAAGCAATCAGATTCCAAATTGAAGCTGGTGAAGAGGTGGCAAATGCACTTAAGCTAGCATGAGAGATGGAGGAAGATTTGCAAGGGTAGGGGAGAGGGGATTGTACTGGAGGAAGGATCAAGTGAAGTATGTCTGGGAGAGAGAGAGGAACATAATGGGAGAGGAAAGAGAGGAACGAGTATATAGCAGAAGGAGGAGAGAGATGCAAGACTGTATGAAGGATGAGAGAAGGAAAAGGGCTGAGTGGCACGGGGATAGACAGAAAGGTATGAGTGTGTTTGGGGCATATGGGAAGAAGAGAGAGGTATGAGTATGTTGGGGAGGGGTTGTGGAGGGAGGGGAGAGAAAATCCCCATAGAAGCTGATTTGTCCTACTTCCTGAAACCCCTAGGGTCACTAATCGAAGCTAAACACACTAGACAGAAATCCCTTCTGATATAGAAAGTGACAACCTTCAAACTGTTCTTGATGATAAAATAAAAAGACTTTAATCTTCACTGTCCCATTCTTCAAAAAATCCTTTCCCGTAAAGATGTATCACAAGTTTAACGTGCTATTCCACTATCAATGGACCCTTTCTTTCTTTCTTTTGTTCTATTGGTACTTCTCCACTATTTTAAACAAGGTCAAGTAGCTGAACTTAATTAATGTGTTGTTGTTGTTAAGTGCCGTCGAGTCGGAGTCGACTCATGGCGACCCTCTGGATAGCTATCCTAAATTGTGTTCGGTCTTCAGTCAGGCGGCTCATTGTTGACAGACTGGTACCCGTAGCTGCTGTTATTGTAGCGATCCATCTCATTGCTGGCCTTCCTCTTTTGCGTTGACCTTCTATCTTGCCAAGCATGATGTCTTTCTCTAATGATCTCTCTCTTCGCATGATGTGTCTGAAGTATGAAAGTCGAAGTCTTGTCATCTGAGCTTCTAAAGAAAGCTTAGGTTTGATCTCCTCTAGTACCGACTGATTTGTTCTTCGGGCAGTCCATGGTATACACAGTATTCACCGCCAGCACCATAATTCAAAGGCATCAATTTTCTTCCTGTCTGTCTTTTTCACTGTCCAGCTTTCACATCCATATGATGTTATTGAAAATACCATGGCTTGAACAAGTCGAATCTTTGTATGGAGAGAGACATCTCTGCTCTTGAGAATCTTATCTAGGTCTTTCATAGCCATTCTGCCAAGAGCAATGCGTCGTCTGATTTCTTGACTGCTTGTTGCTTCTTTATTGATAGTTGATCCAAGTAGGTTAAAGTTGTTCACAATTTCAATTTCTTCTCCTTCAACGATGAACCTGTTGATTATGCCAGTTGTCATGATCTTTGTCTTCTTTACATTAAGGTGCAGGCCCATTTTGAGACTATGTTCTTTGATTAATGTGTAAATAAAGGAAAATCAACAAAAGGTAGAATAATTGAATAATTTGTATGGACATGTTTTTGAAAGTCAGAAATAACTACAACACAAATCTGAAAACATCATGTGCAAGCAGCAATGGAACATATCATTTATGGCATGGAGGAGTACCCTAAGGGTTAGAGCAGTGACCAGGGTTCAATTCCTACTAGCACTCCTTGTGGCCTTGGGCAAGTCACTTAACCCTACATTGCCTCGGAAGAATCCAACGTCCCTCTTTAATGTGCATTACCAATTTTACATTACAATGTAAACCACTTTGACAAAAATGATAAAGCAATATAAAAAAACAGTTAAATAAATACAATACATTTATAACAAAGAACTGTAAATCTAAATGCTTTAAACAAGTCAATCCAACTATCTGTAGTTAGTTGATATTAGATTGTAAAGGTCATTGAGATCAGGAGCATTATGACCGTGTACATTTCTCATACAGTGCCCCATTCATTAACAGTTCTATATAAATAACATAATTTCAATGCAAAATCAATTATATGTTCCAATTTTGGTTTATGGTATCTGCCTCAATTTTTTTGTTATTTACAGCTCTTTGAAAACTGTTCGTTAGATGTCACACTGTGTTTAGCTACAGAAAGCTTTTTTTTTTCTAGTTTTTGGATTATTTTCATTTTTTTTCTGCTTATGTTGCAAACTTACACATTTTGTAGTTCATGAGGGAGCAGCTGTACCCTGAGCTGCAAAGACCCTGCTGCTGTTTGTCCAGAGTGAAATTATTCCAAACAAACCTTTGCAATTCTTAATCCCTTTGAGCAGTTTATTAATACAATAAAAAACTCAATTAAAAAATGCAGTTTTTCTACTGCAAGAATTTTTGCCCTGTAATCCATGATGCTCTATTTTGCAAAATTACCAGATCTTTTTCTTCCCTTACTAGCAGTTAGTAATATTTCCATTCATGGGTAAATAGCTTCAACAGCAAAGGACTTGTGTAACGCTTACCTGCTCTAAATTAATCATATTTTGCATTTGTTTCTTTGCAAAATCATAGCATGCATTTGTCAACATTAATTTAATTTCTCATGTGTCAACTGGTTTATGCCACAGGTTCATATCTTGCTGGGATTTTATAGGATTCTTTCACATTTACTGTCTTCCGTGATTATGAATTATCGGCAAATTTGATTAGTTCAGAGTAAGTTTTCTGATTGTGCCATTTATTTTGATTATCCAGGGTTGAAGTCTGACTACTGTCTCCGGGGTTTTCGGCAGGTTCTGATACATTTATTTGGACCAACCTATTAATTATCTAAAGGTGATAATGGACATGGGCTGTTGATGTCTCTTGGATCTCTTCTCACAAACCAATATGCTTACTAGATCTTCACAGACCATTGGCTGAAATGGAAGGTGTATGGGTTATTTATTTATTTATATTATTTATATTATTTCTATACCACGCTTTTTACAATCAGCGCGGTTTACAGGTAACAATAAATTGTACAGCGCAGCAGAACAATGCAGTGTACATTACAGATAACAGGTTTTTACAACTTGGATTTAACAGGGGTAACTATATACAACTATAACAACTATATACATTTGTGCTATTTATCGGCAAGGTATGCCACAAATGTTGCTATGGACTAACGGCACTCTCGGACTAATTGCATATTGGGTAATATACACATCTGGGCGGTCGTTTCAGATTGTAGGTATGTGTCATGCCCTGGTGTCATTGGGGGGTAGGTCTGGTTGTGGTGTTTCGCTGGTTAGGGAGTAGTATTGGAGGAATAAGTGGTGCTTCAGTGTCTTTTGAAATTGGGCGAGGTCGTTTATTGCCCGGATGGGAGGTGGGAGGCACATTAACATCTAATGCATGAAGGCACACTTTAGAAGAGATGTGGAGATTTGAATTGATTCATCAAGGCTGTGATGTTTACAGTAATGGCAGTATTTTAGAAAGGGCTCTGCTAAACCTAAAATACAGAATAAGAAAGTGCAGGACTGCACGTATCTATGTTGATAAATGGAGCCAGAGGAGCCGATTTACAAAGACACACGGGTACTCATGGTTGCCTTACCATGCACCCTTGCAACTTCTGCATAGTAAGTATACCCATCTGTAAATTCAGCCCTTTCTACACATGGTTATTTACACATGGTTGCAATTTCTACATGTAAATGGCTGATTTTACAGAGGGAAATTGTGAATAAAGCTTCTAAAATAGCTCTCAACGTGTATTATTGCTCTTTTTTAACTCAGCTTCTCCCACAAGAATTTTGTGTTGAGCCAGATCTCATATGTGGGATTATTTCAGTTAGGAAGACTTGAACTTTATCCAACCTTTATCTAAAGAAGTTAAATTACGCCACTAGAGTAGAGAATAAACCCTGCCTACGTTTATTTAGGATTGGGGAGGGAGTATTTTTTTTCTTTTTTCCTCTCAGCAAATTGCATTAGCTTGTATTAAAATTCATCAGAAGGTTCTGGAGTACAAGCAGCAATTGACGCTAGATAGTCTCTTGGCACAGTTAAACATCAAAGTATGAAGTAAGCCTTGAGGACGGCACTGAAAGTTGAGCCAGCAGGCGATGAACCTCTACTCTAGTTGGTAAGAAAAGGGAGGTGTGAGCTTCTGGGTCGCCAGGAGTCAGGACTGACTCGAAGGCACACATTGCATTGCATTTGCATCAAGGAGGTGCCAGGGTACCATGTGGGACTGGGTAATTGAAAGTTTATGTCCCTGAACTGGGAGAAGATGGTGAATGGGTTGTAGTTGCATTTGCACTCTGCATATCATTAGCTGAATGAATCAGGCATGTTTGTTAAGTCTGTAAGGTTGATCATGGTGCAACTGGGAAATCAAAGGAATTGTGAGCACATTTTCTTGGTGTAGGTTTTGAAATTTTTTCTTCATTACAAACATTATTATGTAAAGCTTTGAAGAATAGGTCAAACTCACCTAGCCAACATTACCTTTTAGCCATAGACATGATACCACACAGAGAAAGGAGCTAAATTAGCGCATTAAAACTAGTAAGTAGTGCCCTAGATGTGAAGGCTTCACATCTAGGTGGTGTCCATTCCTGTATCTTTCTTTTATAAGCATTCATATTTCAATTGAAAAGAAGTTTAAGAATGTCAGGCCTGATATTTGAAGGGCATTTACACAGTTTACAGCCTAGTAGTTATTTATTTATTTGGGGGGGGGGATATTCTATGGCACATACATGGGTAGTGCCGTTAAATATCCCCATCTATGTCCCCTATGCGCCTCAATGCTATCCAGCTAGCATCGGGACATTCCGGGGCGGAGCAGAGGCAGGGGCACGAGATAACTGGGCAGCAAGGATATTGCATGCTGCCCAGTTAGTGCTCTGCGCCAAAACGATAGGCGAGGAAAACCCCTCTTCTATCTTTATGCAATATCGCTGCTGCCCGGTTAGCTTCTGCGGCATCCGGGTTGTGCGGATATGACCCCGGCATTGAATATCTGGGTTAAGAGTCATTGGACAGGGCTATGCGCCGACACGGCGCATGGCCTGCCAAGAAGAATATCGGACCCTTTATCAATAGTGAAATTAAGTCTCTAATTCAAATGCCTTGTGTGTGTATCATTGAAAGAGTTGAGCTTTTATGGAGGGTTAATGGAGCCCTTGAGCTCAGAATCCATCTCTTAATGAAAGATACGTAGATGGAGAGAAACTAGCATTGAAGCCTTGGCGATCACTTAAAATTTTCACATTGGTGCTAATTCGACCTTTGTGTGTATACTGTGAGACAATAGTTCTTCTGAGTTAAGGGTCGTATTTCTTTTGTTGTACACTGCTGGCTGCCTGGAAGGGAAAATAATGTCGGATTAAACTACTGGCTACCATAAACTGAAAAGCTACCAGGAGGTTTCCTCATTTCATCCAAGGAATAACACAGAAAGAATGCAAAGCTTGGCTGGCATTTGCTTTAAATCTGCCAATGCAAGCTTGCAGATTACAGCCAGTTTTGCTACTAAATAAGCATTTAATTCAGCGCTAATTATGTCAACGAGTCTTTTGTGCTTAGCCCTTGCTAACTCATGCAATGTTACTATCAGGGATCAGTCATCTGGCTTAGCATCACTCCATTTAAGGGTGTGCTAACCTTGCAACAACCTAGTGACATCATCATTTTTCACCTTGTTTCTTTCTCCTGGCGTACATCTTCCCAGTGTGCCTGGGGTGAAAAGGTTTCCCAGTCAGGCAGACAGCTCGCATGACAAATATGCTGAGAAGTCAAATAATTTTTAACCTATCCTACCTTAGGTTTCCCTTGGTTACTTTTTTTCGCACTTAAAGAAAGTGATAAATAGAGCTCTCCCTTCGTCGTCCCCCCCCCCCCCCCAAAGAAACTGAAGATGCAGGACGTCATCAGCTATTGATGTCTTTCATTGATGTTGTGTTTCACAGATCAGTTTATCCGTGTTATCAAGGAATCGGCTGTAAAACAGATAAGGGGAAATGAAACCTAATTGCCTGCTTAGCTTGAGGTGCTTTAGTATAGAGAATATTGAGAGCCCACTTATTACATTCCGGATTTCAAAGATCAGATTTGGCTTGAAAGCTGGATGGCATTTGTTCTGGTTGCTGATATTACGAAGCTGGTAATGCATTAGTTAAAGCTAATTGCCCCTGTTAACTGTAACATAGAAGACGGCATGGGATGAGAGAAGAATGGTTAAGGTGAAGGTAGCTAGTGTGCATTAATTGTTAACTTGGTAGATAATGCGGCATGGCTAATGCCACCTGAATAGGTACCGCTAACTGCATCGCATTATCTGCCGTGCAGGTAATGTACCATAATGCTACTGCACCCCTCTGGATTAACTGAATGGGAAACTGCTGGGGGCGCCACCTAACCGCTGACACAAATATTTTGCATTTGCCGCACTTCGGAGGTAGGGTCCTTAATATATCATTTGGAGGCCACCACTTAGTTCTAGCGGATTTTGCTACCAGGAAAATACAGTGTTTATATCTGGGAATCTGCTAGGGTTTTTAAGCTTGATTGTTAAATTACTTTTTTTTAATGTTGGTTTTGTGATACAATTGCTTTGTGGTGTATTCATCGTCCTAATGTCCAGTTTTGTATATTTGTTTTAATGTGTAAGCTGCATTAAGATAGCAAAGTGCTAAAAGCCTAAGCAAATACTGAGCTGCAAAGTAGGAGTCAGAATCGTAATATTTATAGGATTTTTTTTTACATTGATTTGTTCATTTCACTGAATATTTAGGGGATTGCTTTTTGTTTTCCATTGATTTAAATGCCCTAGACAACTAGAATACATTTTTATATGGAGATAATAAATCATAGTAATTTTACGAAGCTTTGTTCTCAGCCCTGTTGAATGTCTAATTTTTCATAGGTGACCTCAACTTTCACTGCACAAGCAACGTTATGTTATCCCTAAAAATATGTTGTAAAGATTGGTTTCATGCCTATTTATAACTTTTCAGTATAAACTACTGCTCATTCCGGCATTATTGGGCTGGAGCCCTCATTTGAGTATTTTTTTGCCGTTCTGAATATAGCGAAGAATTAACACTTCCAGTGCCAATGATAAAAATGGTCATTGCAGCTCCAGAACGGAATTCAGTTTAGACACTTTGCGTCGTTTGTTTCTGTTAAAGGATTGTTACAATGGGAATTATGTACAGTATAACTGGGGGCAAAAACCTTATGCTAAATAGGCAAAACATAGTAAGTGAATAACAGCTTTTCCTTTCAAAAAACATATTATTGAAACTATGTTGAGACAAAGCTAAAATTGGCAGTCTCTTGCAAACCAACATCAAACCAGCATACTAGCTCAGAGAAGAATTTCTCCCATGTTACACCAGAGAAAGGGTAGCCCGCTGAATCAGTTCACTTACGATAGAATACCACTTTTTACCCCTTTGGGAAATAAGACCAAAAATGTGTTTGGAAAACTGCTTAAACATTAAGATATGACCATCTTGGGCGAAACCTTCCATGAAATGCAACGATTCATGTGTGTCGACTTCCAAAATGCTGCCCAACACAGGGCATGCACTTTGAGGATCTAGGCGCCAATGCAGGGCATGCACTTTGAGGATCTAGGCGCCAATGCAGGGCATGCACTTTGAGGATCTAGGCACCAACATTCTAAATTTCAAGACAATACATTTTAGAAAAAAAAAAAGAAAGTTTAATTTTAAGAAAAAGTATTTGTACAGCATAGATACCCATCAGGAAAATAATTTATAGTCTTTGAAAAATGACACGGTCAAATATTGCAATTTTCACATATTCCATAATTCCCATCATAGGGTTTTAGATTTAAAGCTGCTCTTGTAGAACAATAAGCCTTGTGGCTAGTTTCTGTTAGACTGAAGCTGAACAGTTTTAAAGATGTACAGTGGGAATAGCTCATAAATGAAGTATGTCTTCCTGCAGGGATATAATCAGATTGTACCACTGTACCCCAAGGAAAAGGTTCTGCAAATGAGTGAAAAGTGCCTGCTGAATGGGTTGTTTATATGAAGCAAAACAATACAGTATACAGACCATAGCTCTCTTTACAGACTGGAGAGAGGAAAAATCTCCGGGAGAATGTATTTGAGAAATGAGATGTCTTTTTCCTCCACAGTTCTGAGTTTGAATACATTTACAGTTACTGTTACTTATCTCAAATTAGATCTTAGCTTGTGCTTCTGTGAATTAATACTCGAGTCTTTCAGCTGTTTGCGAGGTCATTCAAATCTAGTGGTAAAATGGTCACAGGATCAAGCGCTAGTACCTATTGGAGAAGAATGTTTTAATGATGCAAGACAGATTTACATGTTGCATGTTTCAGATGCTTTGTTCCGATTATTATTATGTTGATGATAATTTTATAGCTCTCTGCATGGCCAAAGATTGCATGCAAGCTTTGCCCTGGGAGGACGTTGCTGGTTTGATCCCTTTTGCAAAAGACCACTGGGCAGTTAATGTGTGTTTTAGCATGCAGCAATGGCCTGCAGTAATTGTTACTGCACAGGATTGACAGTTACTGTACGTTAATTCCCACATTAACTGCACATTGGGCATGGGGGTGGGGAATGGGTGGGTTAGGGGTGGAGTGTGAATGTGGAGAGCACTTTGCAGTTAGCATGGGGGCAGTTATTGCAAATGAGCTGTCGACGAGGCAATTAGCATGGCTGCACTTAATATCTCTCTGAGAGGTGTTAGGTGCACCCGTGTTACCTGCTGGCCATGCCTTGACAATTACTGCAGAGGCTTTTCACTTAACGCACACTTTGCAAGAAAACTAATGCGAGGATAGAGCAAAACCCTAGAGGGCTTTAGAAAAAGAATCCCTTCAAAAGCAAAGGTAGGGGTATATTTCCACTTTGAAATTTACTCCAGGAAAGTTCTGCACTTGCTTTTACACCTGTTCTTTAGTGTGCACACTTTTTCTGTGTTATTTATTTATTTAATGTCTTTTTTTATACCGTGCTCTTTAAAATCAGCGCGGTTTACAGAAAACAAATTTGTGCAGTGCAGGCAGGACCTACACTGGACTAACAATGAACAGGGGTTTCTAACAAGGCTACCAGAGTAACTATGTACAGACAAAACTGGCTGTCACTGGCTACGTGGGCAGCTCACAACTATTTACAGGTTGGCCTGACTATATACAGATTGGCAGTAGGTATACATTGTTCCTGTAGGGGTATTGGAGTCTAGAGGGCGGGGCTGCAGATGGGCATAGTGGATGCTTTGGGGGTGTCAGCCTGGTTCCTGACAGGCTGTGAGATGGCATCTGGGTCGGTGAAGTGCTGGAGGAAGAGACAGTGCTTCAGTGACTTCCTAAACTGGACAAGGTCGGTGATGGCACGGATGGCCGGGGGCAGGGCGTTCCAGCACGTGGGTGCATACAGTGCAAAGGCTCTGTTTCTTGTTGCCTGAGAACATTTCGTAATCACCTTCGGGAGTATCAGAATATTGGCGGCGGCTGATCTCCTAGCTCGGTTGAGGAGGGTGGTCTGGATGAGGTCTGTGATGGAGGTAGAGAAGCACTTGTTGATGGTTTTGTAGGTCATCAAAAGAACTTTGAAGGAGAGTCTACAGCATACCGGCAGCCAGTGCAGATGTTTCAATATAGTTTATATAGCATTGTCATGTTTTCATGGATTCACCATTTTATTAAGTACTTTTGAACTTCATATCAAGATATTTCCTCATTTGTTGCCTGTCACCCTGCGTTATGCATCATATTCATGCCTTCTCATTATTTCCAAAACAAGGAGTGTTGGAAAGAAATTACACTTGCGGAAGGCGATTTTATAAACTCTGGCTTAGGGAACACATCTTTTAATGTGCGTATTTCAAGCCCCTTTTTATTTATTTATTTATTTAACAGGTTTTTTAATACCACTATATCATTTCAGTCAAAACGGTTTACATTGGAACTTAAACTTGGTAATGTACATTAAACAGAGATATTGATAACTTGGATTTTTCTGAGGCAATGGAGGGTTAAGTGACTTGCCCAAGGCCACAAGGAGTGCTAGAGGGAATCGAACGTCTGTCTCTTTGTTCCCAAGCCAGTGCTCTTAACAATTAGGCTACTCTTCCACAGACTTGATGTCATGAAGTACTAGCAAAGCAAACCAAAGCAAGGATTTATCTTAATATCCCTGGATATAGCAGCAGCCTTCAACTCAGTCTGTCACAACACTTTACTAGCATGGCTTCAGGCAATTGGAACACAAGCCACAGCGTTGGGTTGGGCTGCAGGGAAAGGAGATTTGGGGGTTCGGCTGGTGATCGCGGCTCCTGCATGGCAACAGGACACTCCATGCAGGTACCAGGCTGGACTAGCCGGGTAAGTGCCAGGACGTCCAGGGTTCCTATATTGGAGCACGTCCTGGCCTTATACCACGATTCTGCTCCTGTGGGGACGTCTAGCCCCTGCGGGAGCAAATTGGCTGCATCCCCAGACCTTCCAGATGTCTGGACGTCGGAACGGCCCAGGGACGCACGGCACTGAATGGGCCTCATATTGCCTGTTGAACTCACATTCTGTTAAAGTGTTGATTTTACTATGTAATGTTGCTAATGTTCCATATAAATGGCTTTGACCTTTAGGTAAAATAGTCTATAAAAAAATCATAAAATAAAATAAAAAAATAAATACAGTACTAGCATAAATGGCCGAAAATGCACGTTCAAGCATAATCTCATACAGCAGCCCTATGGCTGCTAAATTGCCCACACCTAAATTTCTAAGGAACATGTGTAAGATATAGGGTTATTTTCCTAATGTATTCATGTAACCTTGTATTCTGTCCACACTCCACCTAAAGTTGGCCACTTTGCATACCCACAGTGAAAGTGCATGCAAACTTACAAAATGCCTAAAATACCTAAATTTATTTGCATTATTCATAGCATAAATCCAGGTAGCTCTTATAAAATTACCCCCATGGAGTTGGCTAGGGACCTACTTGTCTTTATGAAATACCTAGTGTATGTGGCAGAGAAGAAACTTTGAATGTAGGCACGATCACTTACACTTGCACGTAAATTGAGATATGTGATAATCTAGATCTATACATGCAAATACTTTTTATTGTACCTTAGAGAAATATAAAATGATTAGTGTCCTTTATACAAGGATATGTCAGTGGCATGGAGATTTTCAGATCTGTGGACATGAGAGCATTTGCATAAATGGGAACAAGCTCTAATACAATTACAAAGACCACTCACTTGGTTACTATCTATTTGCATATTTGAATGCGTATTTGTAGTAGAATCTGTTAAAAAATAAATACTTTTTTGTGGTTGCTTGGCTTTCATTCTGTTTCTCCAAAGAATCCCAAGATCAAGGTCACATTAAAGCATGAAACAGTGTCAAAACTGAATCTTAGCACATCCTGTTTTCTAAAGTGATTTCTGAAGCACCTATTGGGGCTGACAGTGGTGGTCACATCTAGATTGTGCTGTTCAGTTTTATTTGCCATAGTGGAATATCATTATTCAGAATTGGAAGCAACATCATAGCAGTGGCTGAACCCTTGAGTTTTCAGAGCCTCTTGTACTTCTAGGCCATCGTATTATATCCTGTGATACTCCCTCGTTTGTATAATTTCTGTAAAACAAATGTTTGCAGTTCCCAGAACAAAACTCACTGTTGCACTGAGCATCAACTTTGCTAATGCTACAATTCTGTAGACTCGAAGCATAATACTCTTGCCAAAAATTCTCACTTATTAATATTTAAAAGTACCATCAGATTTCATTCATAGAGCAAAAATTCCATAATTAAATCTGCTCCATCAAGTATCAGTTCATTTTAGCACAACATACTGTTCTATGACCGATAAGTGACTTGTCTATCAACAATAAAATGAATTTTGAGATGTATGACTTTTGATTTTATAGCCAGTGTTAGAAGAAATGAAATGATTTTTGAGATAAACTGCAACTATTTATTTTTATTCTATGAGTCATTTGTATGATTAGATAATTATATGGAACCAATGATGATATTTGATAGAGCAGATTTAATTATGAATTTTTTGTTCTCCAAATGAGATGTGATGATTCCTTTATATGTATTACACGAGAATTTTTCACAAGAGTATTGTGGTTTGATACTATATTGATCTCTTGCAGTTTGGGTTTGTTGTTGAGATAACACAGGTACACTAAAAAAAATTTTTTTTAAACTGCCTCTAATGTTTCGATTGATTTTTACGTTTTTTGGTGCGCTGAATCCAAATCTGGTAACCAATTTGCTCCATCACGTACAGATTTTTTGCTACATTGGGTTAGCACTTTGAGGTGAACGTTTCAGATTGAGTGCGATCGAGATAAAAGTTTCTTGGATGAATTCTTTATACTAATTGTTTAGTAGTTATTCAAATAAGAATAAAGAAAATTGTAACAAGGCAGCACATAAGAATAATGTCAACAAAACACACTGTGATGGTAGCAAAATTGTCTGCACTTAAAACAGCCACATACATGTGCACAAACATTGAGAATATAAGAGCGAGGTTAGACACAAAGCAAAGCAAAGAAATGTGCAAAAAATGTTGTACAGGTATGTATGTAAGAATAGAAAATGCAAACCGCACCATTGCAATACATGAAGACAAACACCCGATGGTGTGAAAATAAAATTCTAATAAATGAGATCCGACACTGTGGTAATAACTAGCAAATTTTTATTTCAAAGTTTAGTAAAAACACGATATTTGTCAACACAGTTTAGATTTTAAAGTCATTCTTGGGTCAATCAATCTCCTGGTGGGCCCGTTTCTTCTTCCCCCGAATGCTTCTCTTGGTGCGCTGCTTGGTGTATTTTTCATCTGGGGTTTCCCGCAGCAGCAACCAGCAGAAATCAGCCATCATAGTGGTGTTCCATCTTCCTTGGTACCTTCTCTCTGCGTCCTTGATGTCCTGGTGAAACCTTTCACCTTGTTCTTCACTGTACGCCCCCAAGTTTTCGGGAAAGTAGTTCACATGGGAGTGCAAGAAATGGACTTTCAGGCTCATGTTACAGCCTTGTTCTTTGAAGGCATTGAGCATCCTGGCAACAATATCCTTATAGTTCTCATCCCGCCTGTTCCCCAAGAATTTGAGAACAACATCCTTGAAGGAATCCCAGGCTTCTTTTTCCTTCTCAGACATCGTTTCAGCGAATGCTCCATCTGAAATGAGTTTCCTTATATCAGGGCCAACAAACACGCCTTCCTTTAGCTTTGCTTCAGAAAGTCGGGGGAACTTTGAGCAAAGGTACCGAAAGCACTCACCATCTTTTGGAAGGGACTTGATGAATTGCTTAATGAGACCCAACTTAATGTGGAGAGGTGGTAATAGAATTTTATCACGAGGTACCAAGCTTTCATGAAGAACATTTTTCTCATCGGGTCTCAAATACTCCCGAATTGGCCAGTCTTTTTTCCCCCAGTGTAGGTCGCGGGCCCGGCTATCCCACAAGCAAAGGAAGCAGGGATATTTGGTGAAACCGGATTGCTGCCCTAATAGCATGGATAGAATTTTAAAGTCTCCACAAATCATCCACTTATGCTCCTCATAACGAATCTTCTGAAGAATCAGGGCCAAATTCTCGTATTTTTCTTGGAGAATAACAGAGTGAGCAATAGGAACTGAAGCAAATGTGTTGCCATTATGAAGAACACCACCTTTTATGCTGTCTTTTGACGAATCAATGAACAGCCGCCATTCAGCAGGATCATACTTGAGTTTAAACTTTTCCATCACTCCGTATATATCGTTGCAAAATACCAAATCTTCCTCTTTGCTGAAATACTTCAAAAATTGTGTCTCGCGGTTGCGGTACCAATAAAACGTTGTTCCTGGTGACAATAGATTTTTCTGTTTAAGCCGAGAACCTAGCAGTTGGGCAGCATCTTTTGGGAGTCCTAAATCCCGGACTAAATCATTCAATTCAGCTTGAGAGAAAAGTTCAGGTTTCGGATCTGGTTCAGTTTCAAACTCGGAAGTACTGGACTCATCGGGAAAAGCCATCTGATGAGTCTCATCATGATCAGAACCGTCCACACAAATATGATCCAAAGATTTTGGTGGTTCAGGCACAGGTACTTCGTTGCTATGAGGCATAGGCCTAATTGCTGAGGGAAGGTTGGGGTAACTTATTACGTTCTTATTTTTTAAGTTGTATCCCTTCACAATGCAAGAGCAAAAATAGCAGTCACTGCTGTGGTCTCTTTGTTCACGCCACATCATAGGTATTCCGAAACGAAATGCTTGTTTTTTACCTTTCATCCATAAGCGTAGATCTTCCTCATATGTCTTGCACACTTTGTGAGGAGCCCACGGTTTGTCTTGATCGCCTAACTTCAAACCGAAATAGGCGAAATATACTTTTTTAATAAATGCAAAAATGTTCCTCTGCCGCTTTTTCACGGTATATTCCCCACAAATAAAACAAAAACTGTCCGGAGAGTTGACGCAACCTCTGGCTCTGTGAGCCATCACAAATACACAGCACTGCAAACTACAACTGTAGTGAACCACTTCGGAATAAAGCTGGATTACGACTGAGCAAACAAAAGGTAATAATGAACTTGCAAGAAACTGAAATTTGACAGGAACGTTCATGTCGCAACCACCGTGTTTGAGCGAGCGAACGAGGCGAGGCGAACAGGAAAGAACATGCGCCAGCGCGAGTACTGGATTTAGCCCCCCGCCTCCCAATTGTCCTGTTAATGTATAAAATGAATACAAAACACTCTAAAATATCACGAGGGAGTGTTTCTAGTTAGTTAATCATTACAACCTCTATTTTGGGCCAAGAAAATAAACTGCAGTCGGCTAAAAAGAAATTATGTGAACATTCCTTATATGGGTAAGAAATCTAATTTTGCAAGAAAACGTGACGTGATGGAACATTTTGGCTATTTTTCCTGGATTCAGCACCCCAAAATCTATAGGAATCAGTTGCAAAACTGGAGGCAGTTTTTTGGTAGTGTACCTGTGTAATTATTTGGAAGTCTGAATAAAGTCTGTAACACTAAACTAAAGATTGGGTTTAGTGTTGTGCCATTTACAGAAAGGACAACTATTTAGCATAGTGATTCACTGTATCTGTAAAGACTAAGATAAATTTGAAAATATCAGCTTAAGTTAATTCAGGGACATAACATGAGTGGGCCTGGGTAGGCTACGACCCTTCCACTTTGACATCAGGCCCAGCCATTCAATGGCAGCAGAACAGGCAAATGAGAGGAGAATTGGAGCCAGTGTAGATATTCACACTGCCTTGTGCCCACCCATTTTAATCCTAGACTCCCCCGAACGATTGGGGTCGAGCCGGGGCCCAGACAACCGTCCTGCCTCACCAACGGCCCAATCAGACGGCCCTGCAGCCCATTTAAAAGGAGCGCCATCGGACACCAGCGACAGGAGACTCCCCGAACGATCGGGGTCGAGCCGGGGCCCAGACAACCTTCCCGCCTCATCAACGGCCCAATCAGACAGCCCTGCAGCCCATTTAAAAGGAGCGCCATCGGGCGCCAGCGGCAGGAGGCTCCCCCGAGTGATCGGGGTCGAGCCGGGGCCCAGACAACCTTCCCGCCTCACCAATGGCGCAATCAGACGGCCCTGCAGCCTATTTAAAAGGAGCAAACAGTACAAAGGCGTGGACAGTAATTAAAACTCACAACGTTTTATTGGTCCCCCCACATTTTATAAGGACCAATAAAAAGTTGTGAGTTTTAATTACTGCCCACATCTTTGTACTGTTTGCTGCAAGGTTCACGTGGCAGTGTGCTGTTCACTTCCTGGTGGACCATTTAAAAGGAGCGCCATCGGGTGCCAGCGGCAGGAGACTCCCCCAAATGATCAGGGTCGAGCCGGGGCCCAGACAACCTTCCCGCCTCACCAACGGCCCAATCAGACAGCCCTGCAGCCCATTTAAAAGGAGTGCCATCGGGCGCCTGCACCTGAGGGCCTCGCCAGAGGGCCCTTAGGCATGGCCCTTAAGTGTTGACTGGAGTGTCTAGACTAGCTGCAGTTCACAGCCCCTCTAGCTTCCCATTAAGCCAGCCACAGCTTCACACTGAACCGAACGCTGACCGTCTGAGCCTGTACCCGACCCACCGCCCTTCCTTTCATCAGAGCTGCGAGGTAAGTGTACAGAGAATCAACATTCATAGCTCCACCTTTCCTGTACTCCATCTCAGTACACGGGGCTACTCCCTAGAGCTATATTCTAGCCTCCCTGTGAGCACCTCCTCAAGCCATTGCTCTCCTAATCTCCGTATCATGCTAACCAGCACAATGACTTGGGGTCGCATGCTACTGCTGGCCTTAGGCTGCATAGCCCTGCTCATCACCTGGGCTGAATCCTACTCCTATCAGCATGGCCTGATCCCTCCCTTACACCATTCTGACACTTTTAACCACAGAAGATCTGTACCTTTTGTACACCACCAACGACTCATTCATATAATCTACCAGCCATTGCCAGAAACCCACAGAAGGAAGGCTTCTTGCCCTCACCACCTGAACTGTATGCTCATAAACGCTCGTTCCATCCATAATAAATGGCCAGCTATCACAGATTACATCAAGCAATGGAATCTTGATCTGCTTTTCGTAACAGAAACATGACTGACTGATGCGGACATGGTCCTTACCAATATGCTTACGCCACCGGGCTACGACCTCTATAATTGCCCAAGAGCAAACCGGAGAGGTGGCGGAATCCTCATTATTGCCAGAAGCAACCTCCACCTTCAATGCAACTCTGCCCATAGTGAACCCAACCTTGACTATATTCGGATCTCTAACAAATTCTTATCTGTCTGTCTCTTCTACCGCTCTCCATCCATGAGCGCGGAGGAGCTGGCCATTATCCTTGACCTAGCTTGCAATAGGAACTCCCAACTCAAACCACTCTGGCTGCTAGGTGATTTCAACCTCCCAGCCCTCCCTACTAAGCACCCCTCTGCATTCCTCAATGCAATGAAAGCTCTCAGCTATCATCAGCTTATACATACTCCCACCCACTCAGCTGGAAACACACTTTACCTCATTTTTGCCCCTTCACCTCTCCACAGTAGCACCAGCCAGGACCCTTCATTTGTCCTCCCTGTCCCCTGGTCTGATCATGATGTCATTCTGTTCCGTATTCCTACATTCCCTGGAGATGACCATCCACCATCCAATGCTAATTCCTCAGCCTCCAGATGTCGCTTTAGACCTTTTGATAAGGAAACATTCATCACAAACATCCTTGATGACCTTAACCCTGACACTAATGACTTGATTGAGCTAATAGACACTTGGAACAACACCCTAGCAAAAGCCTCACTCCTTCCACCTTCCACTAAACCCGCCAGGAGGAAGCACGCGGCGATCTGGTTCTCCTCTGATCTGTGTGAATCCCTACTACTCCTCAGAAAACGTGAGCGACGCTGGAGGCACTCGAGGCATAATGTCGGCCACATTGCCTATCTGGCAAAACTACAAGAGCACCGAATAGCAGTGAATCTCAAGAGAAAGGAATACCATACTAACACCCTTATGCGTTCCCTCAACTAGCCCCGTGAGCTCTTCACTATTGCTAGATCCCTTACAAGTGACTCTTCCAAGAACCTACCAGCAACTGCCCCTAGACTCACCAATTTTGCCTCTCATTTCCAGAGCAAGACAAATCCAACTACTCAGCTCTCTGAGAAGCCTGATGACGGACTTACCTTACCAGAACCCCCTCCCACATCAGACACACTGATACCTACCCTTGATAATTTCTACCCATACTCGGCCGAACAAATAGAGAATATAATTGGAACAATCAACACCTCAACCTCCCCTGCAGACCATCCATCATATACGCCCACTTCTTGACCCTTCAGCGTTCTGGATCAAGCAAGCAAGATCCTACCTCAGTACAGCTATCTCCAAAAATAATATACCTCTCTTTATCCACAGGCTCTCTTCCAGTGTCCTTTAAATCTGCCTCCATCAGACCTCTGATAAAAAACAACAAATCAAACCCCTCCGACATCAGTTCATACAGACCGATTTCAAGCCTACCCTTCCTGACCAAGATCTTAGAAAAGATTGTCCAGCACCAGGTACAGGGCCATATTGACTCCCATGTCCCTCTTGACCCACAGCAACACGGATTCCGCCAGCAGCATGGGGTGGAAACCCTATTTGTGACCCTAGGTTTTACACCTGCTTAGATAAGAGGAGGCAGGGTTTCATCCTGATCTTCATGGACATTGCCTCTGCCTTCGATTCTGTCAGCCACAACCTTCTCCTCAGTCGCCTACAACAAAAGGGTTTATGGAACGCTGCCCTTAACTGGTTTAAGTCATACTTAACGGGTCGCCAGCAACAGGTCCACCTGGGAACACAGTCTTCAAGCACCTTCCAGAAAACGCAAGAAATTCCACAAGGCTCGTCACTCTCTGCCTTGCTTTTCAGTGTCTACATACAGCCAGCCTGTTCAATAATCAAGTCTTTCAACATACTATACCACATTTATGCAGACGATGTCCTACTCTACACCCCATTCTCTCTCGACAGCCCTGATTTCTGAATCATTTCAGAATGCTTCAACGCTGTCTCTGATTGGCTCGCTACCCATAACCTGAAGGTTAACTTTAGGAAGACTGAGGCCTTATTTATATCTAGAGATCAATCTTCCGCCCCACCATCTTCCTTGTGGGTGAGAGATGTTGAACTGATGACCAAACCAGAGGTCCGCTACCTGGGAGTAATTTTCGACCAACATCTATCCATGGCTGCACACATCCACAAGGTTATCAAAGCTATCTACCAGAAGATAAGGACCCTCCATCATATATGCCCACTTCTTGACCCTTCAGACTTTCGCTCGGTTTTCCAAGCCCTCATCCTCCCGCACTTTGACTATGCAAATATTATTCTACATGGCATCCTGAAAAACATCCTCCAACCTTTCCAAATGGCCATGAATTCATCTGCCTTGTCTCTACAAGGTACCTCCAGATACGAGCATATCTCACCCATCTTGAAGCAACTACACTGGCTCCCCATATCTATCCGCCTGACCTACAAATCCCTTCTTATACGTTTAAGATTATTCACAACTCATCTGCACCCTCCCTGTCAACCATTGTTCAACATACCCCAGACAACAGAACGAAAAGATCCAACATGGTAAACACCCTGATCACTCCCTCAGCAATAAGGACCTGTACTAAGACTGTCAAAAACCATGCCTTCTCATTATATGCACTGACTCTCTGGAATGCCCTTCCTGCTTCAGTCCGAGTTATTATGGACCATTCATCGTTCAGAAAGGCATTAAAGACTCACCTCTTCCAGCTGGCCTATGACAACATAACTTAAGAACTGCTCTACTATGCTGGCCCCATGCTGGCCCCTGCACTCACAAAGACCCTGCACTCACTGAGACTCCACCTGAGACCCCGCTGCACAATATGTAATTAGTTCTCCCTTCCTCTCCCTTTCCCTTGCCTTCATCCTCCCCCCCTTCCCTTCCTCCTTCCTTCCTCCCACCCTTTCCTCAAGTTGACTCTTTCTTTTTGTCACTATTTACCTGCACCTTGATACTTAGTTTGCTGTTTATACCTGTCCGATGTAAAGTTACCGAGTTAAGCGTTTTGATGTTTTATGCCTGTTTTGCCTGTTCTATGTAAGTTGCTTGACTGTTCACATTTACTGTAAATCACACTGATACTAAATAGTGCAGTGTATAAAAGCTAATAAATAATTAGACCCACCAAAAAATGAATCCTGGCCATGCCATTGATTTAATTGCTTATGATATGCCAGTCTTATTGTTTCTAAAAAGGTAATCTTATTGTCACAGTCACTCAGTCTGCTTCCAGTCATCTTGAATGCTGCCCAGACTTCAAGGTCCACATACACACTGTAGTAGCTCTAGTCACAACACATTAATGTCACATTTATTTAACCAGTTTTCTATACCACCTTATCCTTCAATCAAAGCGGTTTACATTATGTAATCACTACAAACAGGCACTGGATACATTCCCTTGTCCCCAAAGGGCTCACAATCTGTGTGTACCTGAGACAATGGAGGGTTAAATGGCTTGCCCAAGGCCACAAGGAGTGCCTATAGGACTAGAAACCCCAGTCCCTCCGGCCTGAGGTACTGTGTCCTAACCACTAGGCCACTCCTCTCTCCACAATGTCACAACAAACCCTGTTATCAAAGTTCTGTGTAATGCTTGCATGTTGTAATGCAGTTCTTGAGTTCATTGTAAACCGCTTTGATTTAGGAAAGGCGGTATATAAGTGCACATAAAAAAAAAGAGGCCTTTATTCTCCTGAGCCTGAGTAATTGGGAGTGTCCCTTTGAAAATGTATATATTGGCCTCATGTGAGGTTTCAGAATTATCCCCAAATGTCTTTGATTTTATGTATAATCCATTAATAGGAAGCTTGCAACTTCCATAGTCTTGCTGCTTGACATAATGAGCTACGCACCATTCTCCACTTCTGCCCCTGATAAATCCATACTCACAAAATGCATAACTGAAGTAATCAAATGACTCCGCCTTCACAATCTATCCATTAACCTCAATAAAACAGAGCTCCTCCATGTCACAAAGGACCCCAACTTCATCCCCCCCCCCTTGCTTTCAACAGAATTGGCCGCAACGATATTCAGGTTAACTCTCAGATAAAATACCTCGGAATTATACTTGACCAGCAACTGACCTTCAAGGCCCAAATTCAAAGCACTACCAAAGCTGTATTCTATAAGCCCAAAACTCTCCGAAACCTACGCCCGCTCCTATCCACTGAAACATTCTGCTTAGTCTGTCAAGCCACCATCACTCCTCTTTTTGATTACTGTAATTCTTTTTACCAAGGCCTACCTAAGTATGCACTCAACTTGCCCAAAATACTGTAACTCAAACCATCTTCCAAACCTCAAGGTAAACTCACATTACTCCAATCCTCAAACTCTTCCACTGGCTCTCCATCAGCTCAAGAATACAATGCAAAGTCCTAAACATCATCCAAAACACCCAAGACAAACAATCTTCAGAACACGTTAAAACATTAATTCACGCTTCGAATCCTGACAAAGAAGAAAGAGCACTCAAAACCTCCTCAATCTCCCACCGCAGACTCACAAAAGCAAACAAACCACACAACTAAGTGCATTCACGCTATACGAACCCACCTTCTGAAATTCACTGCCCCCCTCAATATGAAGTATCAAATCAACCACAGACTTTCATATAAAACTAAAGACCCATCTCTTCCAGGAACACTTTGGCAACGGGTACCAACCAACTACAGAACATAAAGGTCATATGCAAACAATCACAATATCCCCCACTCCACCCCCATAAAAGCTCCCACAAGCCTACACTCCTCAGGCTTCCCAACCCCTACTCCACAGTGTATTTAGTTTCTTACAAATGTCTAAGCTCCAACTTATTGAGCTTTCTAAAAGATGTTCACTGTTCTTTGTTCTTCCCAAAATGTTCAAAATGTTCATTGTAAAAGGTTCATAATGTTCTATATAATCATTCATTGTATTCACTCAGTTCCATGTAAACCATTTTGACTTGTAGATGAACAGTATATCAAAATTTGTTAAATAAATAAATAAATATTACAGTCGTAGTGTCTCTCTTAAGGCTGAGATTCATCTTGTGGGCCATCATTTTTATCCCTGTCTTGTTAATAGTGTCAACTTGCTCAAAGTTTTGCAATGAACAAATTCTGCTGCATTGCCTTATCAATCCAGATCCCTGTATGATGCTAGAAATGATTTAAAATATATTTTAGAGACCAGGCTCCTATTGACATTTTCAGCTTAGGTTGGTATTAAAGAGCCTCATTTTGAGACTCAGACGAGGAATAAAAAGACTCTAGACTGTATCACATTCACCCAGAGTCATTGCATTCATTGCTTTTCCATTTGCACACCCTTGCCCCCCCCCAGAAGTGACATGCTAGCCGCATTAGCATGACTGGGGTCACCATGGTAACCCTGGACTTTATCTTCTATGCTGCAGCGGCATTCCAGGCTGCCTGTTTATAATCTCTATTTACTATATTCTTTTGCTCTGTTTAACCACTGTCTATTGTATTTTTCAGGTAATTGCATTCTTTGCTCTTCCATTTGCACATCCCCGCCCCCCTGGAAGTGACGTACCAGCAGCATTAGCATGGCTGGGGTTACCAAGGTAACCCTGGACCTTACCTTCTGTGCTGCAGTGGTATTCCGCAGGAGTGCACCCAAGGAGCAGGACGTGCTCTTTGGGCGAGCTCCTTGGCGCAGCTCTGACGACTCCCTCTTTCCTGATATTCTCTACTGCCAGTCTTTTCTTTCCAAAGGTCCTCTGTTCGGTAAGTTTACTCACTCCTTTCACCCCTTAACTGTCCTTCTCTATATCCTATTTTTCATGTCTGCCATTCCTGTACACTGGGTCTGGCGGCCACCCCAGTGGTCGGCAGCCCTTTCTGGTTCCTCTGCACATGTACACAGTAATCTAGTGCTCTGCTCCTGTTCTTCCTCCACTGCACCTGTTTACGGCACCCCCTCTATACTATTCCTTCATTTAGTCCTTATCAACTGTAGATCTCTCAGGTCCAAGACCACTCTTGTCCAGGACTTAATCACCCAGCATTATCTAGATGCTTTACCTGTCACTGAAACTTTGCTAAAAGACACGAGGAGCCTCTCCTCAACCTCTGCCTCCCCTAAACCTCGTCTAGGCTGGAGTGGGGGGGGGGGGGGTGGTGGCCACTTTTGTCCACACCTCTCTGCCTATATTCCTATCTTTGATCCACTCCCCTGTGCTCCACTATCCAGAATCACTCCTTCTTCACTTGGGCTCTTCTTCCCTCCTTCACCTTCTGCTCATCTACTCTCCTCCTTCTCTCTATCCTCACCTCTGGGACTTGATGCTTCTCATTTTTTCAGAGATCTCCCTACTTCATTCTCACCTAATTATCCTTGGGGACTTCAATGTCTATTTTGTTCTCCCTACGAAACCCCATGATAAGATTTTCCACACTCAGCTTAAGGATCTGTCTCTTTCACAGCACATTCACCATCCCACTCATGCTGCCAGCCACACTCTTGATCTCATCTTGACACCTCTGACTCCTCTTCCGTTTCTCTCTTCCATGCCACCCTTCTGCTCCCCTGGACTGACCATCTCTGCATTCTCTTTTCTCTACAAGTAACCTTGACTATCCCTTCTTCCATCTCCCTGCAATCTTGTTCCACCCGCCCAATGGGCCTCTCTTGGCATATCACACAAACTATCTTGCACTGGTTTCCACCCTCTGAGACACTGTTCCCTTTTGATGTCGTCTCCCTCTCCTCTGACACTCAGGTTCCCACGTGGAACTCTGCCCTTACCACTGCTCTCGACCGACTGGCACCTGCTCGCCCCACCAATAATCCTCTTAAACCTCATCATCATCCCTGGTTCCATCCTGGTCTTCACCTCCACTGCTCCCACTTCCACCATGCTGAACAGCTGTGACAGAAGAAACTTTCATCTGACTCCCTCCAACATTTCCAGCAATGCCATCACTATTATCACACCCTTGTCAATGAGACCAAGATGTCATACTAATGAATCTTATTTCCTCTTCTGCCAACTCCTTCCGCCAGCTGTATTTTGTCCTACAATCCCTTTCCACTTCTAACCCACTTTCTCTTGTAGCCCCGTCCATGCCTGATCCTACTCAACTCACTGACTATTTATGTGACAAGATACTAACAGTTTGCTCCACTTTCACTGCCTGTCCGCCCCCTCTCTCCCTATGTCCTCCACCATCTCCTGACTTTTCTAATACATCCCTTTCATATACCTGATCCACCCTCCGGCCCGTCTCCTCTGCGGAGCTCCTCATAGTACTATCCCAGCAAAACCACCTGTCCCTCTGATCCCATTCTCTTCCGATGGCTGTCTAAGCCCTCCCTGACCCTCCTCCCCCCAGTACTTACTATCTTTAACACTAGCCTTTCTTTCAATGCTTTAACTGCCCCTTAGAAACAGGCCCTTATCTGCCCCATTCTCAAGAAGCCCTCTCTAGACCC
The DNA here is from genome assembly GCA_033557465.1 of Ichthyophis bannanicus. Lineage (NCBI taxonomy): Eukaryota > Metazoa > Chordata > Amphibia > Gymnophiona > Ichthyophiidae > Ichthyophis > Ichthyophis bannanicus. The sequence continues at coordinate 103,409,984 of CM066034.1, read as the reverse complement.
CTCTCTCACAGCACATTATAGACCTGTCTTAAACCTGCCTTTTCTGTCCAAGCTCTTTGAAAAGTTTTTTTTTCTCAACTCTCCACTCACCTTGATTCCACCAATGCTCTTCACCCCCATCAATCCAGTTTTTGCCCTGGGCACAACACCAAAATCATCCTTCTCTCCTTTCTTAATGAACTGCACTCTTCCCACGATCGTGGTGACATTTCCCTAGCTCTTTCCCTGGATCTGACTTCAGCCTTTGACCTTGTTGATTACTCCACCCTCCTTTCCCATATTCATGATTTTGGGGTTTGAGGGTCTGTACATCACTGGTTTCACTCGTTTCTCTCCTCCAGATCCTTCTCAGTCCTCATTGGCAACTCCTCTTCTCCATTCATACTCCTTCACTGTGGTGTTCCCCAGGGATCGGTACTGGCCCCTCTGACACTCCTTATCCAGCAGCACAGCATATTGGTATATTATTATTCCGACAACATCATTCTATTGCATCACACTAGTCCTTCTACCCCTGACCTGTCACCCCTAAATTCCTGTCTCTCACAGGTTGGTTTTTGCTTGTTCTCCAACTTTTTGTAACCTAATCCTAGTCAGACTGCTGCTATCTGGTTTTCCGCTGGTGGTCCCCTCCCCTTAGCCAGCACCCCTATTTCCCTGGTCTCCTCCATTCAATATCTGGGCATCATCATCGATTCCTGTCTCATTTTTCGGGATCACCATTTCTTATCTCATTTGGTGCTCTTTCTATTGTCTTCACCAAATTCAAGCTGTCTGCCCCTTCTTCTCTCACAGCCCTTCTTCTTCCCTGGTCATCTCACAAATTGACTATTGGAATGTGGTGCTCGCAGGTCTTCCCCGGTTTCAAATGCATCATCTCCAGCTTCTTCAGAATATGGACGCTCACATGATCACTCATGCTTCTCACACTGATCACATCATCCCCCCTCCTCCTCATTCAACTTGACTGACTCCCCCTAAAGTTTTGGATACAATATAAATTTCTCATCATGCTTCATAAGGCTCTGCACACCAGCAACCCTGTTTACCTCTCTGATCTTCTCCATCTCCATGCTCCATACTATGTGTTCTCCATTCTATTCACTCCAACCGGTTGTACTTACCCTCCACCTCCAAGCTCGCCTTGAGTCCACCCTCAATTCTGCATTCTTCTTCCTTGGCCTGGCACTCTGGAATGCCCTTCCCTCCGACCTCAGAGTGGAACTGCCTTTCTCTAAATTCAAACGTATGCTCGAAACTTACCTATTTCAACTAGCCTTTGACCTTCCTCCCCCTTGTAACAGGCCTCACTGTCCTCTACCTCTCTCTCCCCTTATTCTCTCCCATTATCTATGATTGAATCTGTCGTTCCTGTCAATAATGAAATTCTTTTCCTACTTCTTTCGCAGCTATCATTATTATTGTAAACCGCCCTGATACTTGTGTAAAAGTGTGGTATATCAAGCACAACAATAAAGATAAAGAACAGTCTTCTTAAATTCAAATACTAATGGTTGTAGAATTTAAGTTGAATAAGCTTTGCCCTAGGTTCTCAATAGTCCTGATCAAATTATCAATCATGTTCTCCTAGCTTGTTTTATTCTTACCATCTACTTAATAGATCTGAAATTTACCTTTGATTATGAGTTGAAAATGTTGGCAGTGACAGAAACACTTTTAAAACAAACCATACATTTGTCTTTGAAAGGTTCATTGCTCAAATAGAACCCTCTAACCAAACAAAAACATCTTGCCGAGGAATATCAAATACACTCCACAAATGGGTGGAACTGGTAAACATAGATCGATTGTATACGCCATCAAAATATAGAAAGACTAGGGGGCATTCAATGAAGCTACAAGGTAACCTATTTAAGACTAATAAGAGAAAATATTTTTTCACTCAACGTGTAATCAAACTCTGAAATTTGCTACCGGAGGATGTAGTAAAAGCTGTAAGTGTAGCTGGGTTTAAAAAAGGTTTGGACAAGTTCCCGGAGGAAAGGTCCATAAACCATTATTAAAGTGGACACAGAATAGAAACATAGAAACATGATGACAGAAAAAGACCACATGGCCTATCTAGTCTGTCCTTCCATAACAACTACTACAACAGTCCACTTTTTATCTTTAGAGATCCTCTGTGTTGGTCCCATGCTTTTTTGAATTCAGTTACTGTCCTCATCTCTACTACCTCCACTGGGAGACTATTCCATGGATCCACTACTCTTTCTGTAAAGAAATATTTCCGCATATCACTCCTGAATCTATCTCCCTTCACCCTCATCCCATGTCCCCTCGTAGCAGAACTTGCTTTCAATTGAAAGAGGCTCTCTCCCTGAACATTTATGCCACGGAGGTATTTAAACATCTCAATCATATCACCTCTATCCCGCCTTTCCTCTAAGGTGTACATATTAAGATCCTTAAGTCTGTCCTCATATGCTTTATAATGAAGCCCATTAATCATTTTAGTAGCAACCCTCTGCACCGACTCCATCCTGTTCACATCCTTTTGAAGGTGCAGTCTCCAGAATTGCACACCATACTCCAAATGAGGTCGCACCAAAGACTTATACAGAGGCATTATCACCTCCTTTTTTCTGCTAGCCATTCCTCTCCGTATGCACCCAAGCATTCTTCTAGCTTTTGCCGTCGCCTTTTCTACCTGTTTAGCTACTTTAAGATCATCAGACACAACCACACCTAGGTCCCGCTCTTCTTTAGTGGACAAAAGTACTTCACCTCCTATACTGTATTGCTCCCTTGGATTACTGCAACCCAAATGCATGACCTTACATTTTTTAACATTAAATCCCAGCTGCCAAATTCTAGACCATTCTTCAAGCTTAGCTAGATCCCTCCTCATGTTATCTACACCTTCCTGGGTGTCTACTCTATTGCAGATTTTGGTATCATCTGCAAAGAGGCAAACCTTACCCGACAGCCCTTCCGCTATATCACTAACAAAGATGTTAAAAAGAATCGGACCAAGGACAGATTCCTGGGGCACACCACTGGTAACATCCTTCTCCTCAGAGTGAGCTCCATTTACTTGTACTCTTTGTCGCCTCCCACCCAGCCAATTTCTAACCCAAGCAGTAACTTTAGGGTCCATCCCTAGGGTGCTCAGTTTGTTTATAAGTCGCCTGTGAGGAACAGTGTCAAAGGCTTTACTGAAATCTAAATACACCACATCTAGAGCTCTCCCTCGGTCCAACTCCCTGGTCACCCAGTCAAAGAAATCAATCAGATTTGTCTGACAAGACCTGCCTCTGGTGAATCCATGCTGCCTCGGATCCTGTAATCCGCTGGACTCCAGAAACCTCACTATTTTCTCTTTCAGCAGTGTTTCCAATAATTTGCTCACCACCAAAGTTAAACTAACCGGCCTGTAGTTTTCAACCACATCCGTACTTCCGCTTTTGTGTAAAGGCACCACATGAGCCTCTCTCCAGTCCTTTGGCACCACTCCCGACTCCAACGAGGTATTGAAAAGGTCAGTCAGTGGAGTTGCTAGAACGTCCCCAAGTTCCCTCAGTATTCTAGGGTGTATCCCATCCGGTCCCATCGCTTTGTCTACTTTAAGTTGAGCTAGTTTCTCACGAACACAGTCTTCTGAAAATTGTTCAAGATGTCCCTCGCTTCTGTTCTTATTTGTGGGTGTTTTCTGAGGTCCTGCTCCTGGTTCTTCATCTGTGAACACAGAACAAAAATATTTGTTAAGCAATTCCACTTTATCCTTATCAGCTTCTACATATTCCCACCCTGCACCCTTGAGTCTGACAATACCACTTTTGCCCTTCCTCTTCTCACTTATATATCTGAAAAATGTCTTATCCCCCCATTTTATTACATTGGCTATTTCCTCCTCCTTTTGAATCTTTGCCTTCTTGACTACTTTGCTAGCTTCTCTAAGTTTTTCCAAATACAGATGCCTGTCTTCCTCTCTCTGTGATCTCTTGTATTTCATGAAGGCCTCCCTCCTTTTCTTCACTTTTTCAACTACTTCCTTCGAAAACCATAGGGTCTCCTGTTCCTTTTGCCTTTATTTACCATTTTAACAAAAAGGTTGGTTGCCCTTAAAATACCCCCTTTCAGTTTTGCCCACTGTTTTTCTACATCCCCCAGCTATTCCCATCCCACTAACGACTCCCTGAGGTATTGGCCCATCTTCGCAAAGTTAGTCTTCCTAAAGTCTAAGATCCTCACCTTGGAATAGATTCTAACAGCCCTAGTCCTAATACTGAACCACACCATCTGGTGATCACTGGATGCAAAATGATCTCCCACTACAACATTAGAAACACTTTCACCATTGGTAAGCACCAAGTCCAGTATGGCCCCTTCACGTGTGGGGTCTGTTACCAATTGCCTGAATAGTTCTCCCTGTAGAGAATCCAGGATCTCCTTACTTCTAGATGATACTGCAGCAGGAATGTGCCAATCAACATCTGGCATATTGAAATCTCCTATCAGTAGCACTTCCCCTTTCCTAGCAATGCTGCGTATGTCTTCAATTAACTCTCTGTCCACCTCTTCCTCTTGTGAGGGAGGTCTGTATATCACACCAATGCAAATAGATTTCTCTTTCCCTCTTTCTAGTTTAAACCACAATGCCTCCTCTCTCCCTTTTAAGCTCTGTAATTCCAAAGCTTTAATAGTAGTTTTTACATATAGTGCCACTCCTCCTCCCCTTCTTCCTACCCTGTCCTTTCTGAATAAAGTATAGCCAGGTATAGTTACATCCCAGTCATGGTTTTCTGTGAACCATGTTTCTGTAACTGCCACTAAATCCAAGTCAGCCACTCCCACCAAAGCTTCAACTTCAGGGATCTTATTTCCCATGCTACGGGCATTAATACACACTGCTTTCCATATGTTACCCCTGTTACCCATTTCCATAAAGGTATTTAATGTATCACCTACCTGGGGGGCTTTCACTTACCTGGGGGCTTTCTTCACCCATCCCCAACAAATCTAGTTTAAAGCTCTCTTCAGTAGATTAGCCAATCTACTACTGAAGATGCATTGACCTTTCTTGGACAGATGGATGCCATCTCTGCTCTGCAACCCTTGCAACAGCATCCCATGGTCTAGGAAACCAAAACGCTCTCGATGACACCATCCACGCAGCCATGCATTCATCTCCAGGATGCGAGCCTCTCTGCCTTGGCCTTTACCCTCAACAGGGAGGATTGAAGAGAACACCACCTGTTCACCTAACTGCTTCACCCTCTGTCCCAGAGCCATGAAGTCACTTTTGATACGTTCCGAGGTATACCTGGCAGTATCATTTGTTCCAACATGGATTAGCAACATTGGGTAATAGTCAGTGGGCTTGATGAGTCTCGGCAAACTCTCCGTAACATCTTGGATTTTGGCACCAGGCAGACAGCATACCTCTCTGGACATCAAGTCTGGTCGGCAGATGGATGCCTCAGTACCCCTCAGAAGAGAGTCTCCAACCATCACTACCCTTCGTTTCCTTCTGGTCACTGATTCTGCAACTTTGGGGTACTTGAACTCTGGTTCTTCCCTTTCCAGGGATGCTTTCACCTCCTCCACTTCCAGGGCTGCATAATGGTTCTTCAATTCAAGGGCTGGAGAAGTTGGATTGGTGATTTTGCAGGCCCTGGTGACTTGTGTCCAACCATCGACATTCTGTTGGCACCCATCTTCTCCTGTGCTGGAGAGCTTGGTTGCTGCAAGAAGCATCTCATCAATGTACTTCTCACTGTCTTGAATGCTCCTCAGCCTCGTCACCTCCTCTCTGAGTTCCTCCACTTGTTTCCTTAGAGCTTCAGCAGGCAGGCACCCTGCACATGGAACCGGTCCTTCAACTGGCATTAGGACCTCTGTCTGGACCGAGGCAGAAGCTGTAACGGGGGCAACAGCTTTAGCAATATGATTTTTCTCAGCCATTGTTCTGTTCGTGGAGCTTAGGTATCTGTTAAAGCAAAAGAGAGAGATCTACCAAGTACCAGCCAGTTTCGCAGCTGTCCTTTCAGAGAAAAAGCAGTTAAATCTCTTTAATTATATTCAAAATGTGCTGGTCCAATTCTCTGTGATTTGTTAAAGGGGGAGGTGCCCTATAAAGCAAGACTGCTCACTAGGGGTGGGTGGGAGTCGGGGTGGGTAGGGAGGAAACTAACACCTGATTAGGTGTTAGCAGTTTCTAAACCTGAGGAGGTTACTGGAGTTCAGCAACCTACTGTGCTCAAGGAAAGTTCCCCCTCAAATCCTTACTGTTTGTTTGATCTGTGGAGCCCTGGTTAGGAATATCCACTGCTTGCCCCAATACAAGCATTGAGGAAACTGTGTCTTTTGGGGAAACTGCTAGGTGCTTGTGACCTACATTGCCCACTATTGGAAACAGGATACTGGGCTTGATGGACCTTGGTCTGACCCAGTATGGCATATCTTATGTTCTTATATTCTTATGTTAACCTAAGCACTTAATTAGTTTTATCTTTATTCTATCCTTAGAAGATCCCCTGACAGATCACACAAATTACTCATGAATATTACAAGGAGGAGAAAAGATGAAAGTAGCTTGTGCTTTCTCTCTATACAGCGGCCATAAATTGCCTCAAGGGCAGCTGCCAACAGTCACCATTGTGGGTCAGAAAAACTCCTCCTCCTTTCATTTTTATTTTATTCATTTTTTTATTTTTATTTAATTTATAATTTTATAATCATATGGTTCACAAACCACACCACTTAGCAGCATTAGGACAACTTTCCATATCTCTCAATTACAGTGCTACCAACCAGCACTGTCGACTATGGTCTCATAATGAGACAATAAGCCAGAAACAATTCACTCATAGAAAGCACCACAGCTCTCAAATACTTAGCTTTGCTGTGTCTTCTGGAGATCTTCATACACCAAGCCCTTCGAAGACCTTCGTTTCGCATACCATGCTTGATCGGGGGCCATTATTAAAAATAGCTTTCCTATTCTGGCAGAATTTTGTTTTAGGTTCCTGAGAGTGTAGCTGACAGTGCTGCTCGGTATCCGTGACCACAGTAATTGGGAGATATGGAAAGGTTGTCCTAATGTTGCCAAGTGGTGTGGTGGGCATGCGTTAAATGTGATTGCAGTTTTGGTGTGGTAAGGTGCTTCTCACTACAGTAACTGCAGGGGAACATAATGAGCATGCCCCAACAGTTAGTTCAGGGCCTCATAATGTGTGCTAAGATGCTGAACCTTAAACATGCTCCTAAATGAGCTATGCATTGATATCTATGTGAGTCCTTGTGCAAGGCTGGCTCGTGTGCAAAATTTATTTGATCATAGAGCAGCCACGGTAGCGCAGAATGTTGTATATGGTGCTCAGAAGATGTGCTCAGCTATGAGCAAAGGCTCCCGCACTTTATGACATGGACCTATCTTTGCCAGTATCTCATTAGCATTACCCATCGTTCTGCCCTTTTGAAAGAGGTATCACAGTACATAAGTCTTGATTAATCCAGAGATATAATGTGAATAAGTCTCAACCTCCCACATGCTAGCCATGCTTGGATGCTCTAGATTGATTGTCTTTGTGCACTGGCAATGTCACAGACCTCGTTGAAAGTTCCTATTCCATTTGACGTACTTAAATGCTCCTATTCTAGAAACATTACTACAATACACAATGAAGTATAAATTGTGTATTCAGGTTTCACTATTGATTATTGAAAAAAGTGACCCTGTATGATGAGTCCATGGAATTGGAGAAGCCCATGTGGTTTTTGTGTATTAATCTTTATGAAAAAAAAAAAAAGGCAGAAAGAAAGAGAGAAGATCTTTTGGCTAAGCTTATTTGAGCGAATAAACCCCTTGAGCTATTTCTATTTGCATAAAACATGAAAGATGCTAACCCTAGCTATTGAACACAGGGAAACAGTGACTTCTAGACTACTGTGAAAATGGTACAGTCAGTATTTCCCTCCTTCTGGAGGGCTTAAAATCTAAGTTTGTACCGGAGGCAATGAAGGGCTTAAGTGACCTGCCCAAAATCATAAGGACTGTTAGTGGGATTTGAACTCTAGCTTCCCTATTTCTCAGTTTGCTGCTCTAACCATTAGGCTGTTCCTTCAGTGCCCAATCGGAGATATATTGAACAATTTACGGGAATGCAAAGAGGTATTGAGATATTGAAACATACTTGCTGCTCTGTTTTACTTTTACAAAGAAATAATGGAAAATAATGTCAGATAAAGGAATGTGAGACCCAACTTACGAACATAAGGCATTCCATAGTGGGCCAGACAAAGGGTCCATCAACCCCAGTATACTGTTTCCAACAGGGGCCAGTGCAGGTCACAAGTAGCTATCAGGTTCCCAAAAGGTAGACAGATTCCATAATGCTTATTACAGGTGTAAGCAGTGCATTTCCCCAATCCACTTTAATAATGGTTTATGACCTTTTCCTCCTGGAACTTATCTTTTAAACCCTACTACACTAGCAGCTTTGACTACATCTTCCGGCAATGAATTCCAGAGTTTGATTACATGTTCAGTAAAAAGATATTTTCTCTGATTAGTCTTAAAAATATGCTACATTGTAGCTTCTTTGGGTGTTCCTTAGCCTTGCTACTTCTTTGAAGAGTAAATAACCGATCTATGTTTACTCATTCCATTCCACTCATTATTTTATTGACTTTTATCATAACTACTACTACAGCTACTACTAATCATTTGTATAGCGCTACAACTTCCTTCAGCCGTCTCTTTTCCCAGCTGAAGAGCTCTAACCTTTTAAGCCTTTCCTTGAAGGGGTATCCTTCGATTTACTTTATCTTTTTGGTTGCTGTTCTCTGTACGTTTTCTAATTCCACTTTATCCTTTTTTAGATACGGCAACCAGAACTTCACACAATATTCAAGGTGCAGTCGCACCATGGAGCAATTCAGAGACATTATAAAATCCTTGATTTTATTCTCCATTCCTTTCCGTATGATTCCTAGCATTGTTTGCTTTCTGGGCCACTACTGCACAAAGAGCAGAGGGTTTCACTGAATTATTTACAATCATGTCTAGATCCTTTTCCTTGGTGATGATTCCAAATGTGGAACCTTGAATCATGTAACTTTAGTTTGGGTTTTTCTTCTCTAAGAAACCAAGTCTATTCTGGCTGTCCAGCCCCTGTGCAACCCCTCAGAATCGGTGCGTACAGCTGTTGCACCTGATTGTGATCCTGCGAGGTTTAGACCTGCCCGTGAGATCCGAATTGGGTCTACTGGCCTGGATGTGCAGGCTGGGCCCTGATTCTGATGGGCCGTACACCCAGCAGATCCCCAGCTAACTCAGCCAGGCTCTTGAATGGAGCCGCAGTGCCATGGCACCATAGCTCCATTCAGAAGCTATGATCTCCGACCTCAAGAACCAATGTCTTTCCCTGCAGCCCAACCCCTGATCCGGCCTCCCATGGGCACGATTGGGCTGCGGGGATCCCCCTGTGCCCTCTCACCTCATCGCCGCCCCCCTGCTCCATCATTCCCCATCTACGTGGCTGAACCCGGATTTACAGGGTCAACCTCAGAATCAGCCCTGTACGTCTGGAGTCACGACCCACTCATGCCCTGCCCTTAATCCACCTCCACCTCCACCTCCAGACCACATCCTCCCGCCCCCATCTAAGGCTCCCCGTACAACAGTGCAGTTCATATGAGGATCCTTTGCACCGATAGCAGCAAGGGGACAAATAATGAGGGTGTACGTCCAGGCAGGACGTACATCCCCGCTATTTGTGGCACAGAATTACCCCCTAAGTGTATAACTTTGCACCTTTCCACATTAAATTTCATCTGCCATTTGGATGCCTAGTCTCCCAATTTCTCAAGATCCTCTTGCAATTTTTCAGAATCCTCTTGTGATTTAATAGCTTTGAATAATTTTGTGTCATCTGCAAATTTGATCATCTAACTCGCTATTCCATTTCCAGGTCATTTGTGAATATGTTAAAAAGCAGCAGGCCTAGCACAGATTCCTGGGGTATTCCACTATTCACCTTTCTGCAATGAGAAAATTGAGCATTTAGACCCCCTGTCATTTTCTATCTTTAACCATTTCCCAATCCACAATAGTACACTGCCTCCTATCCCATTACTTTTTAATTTCCTCAAGATTTTCACAAGGTCAAAGGTTTTCCGAAAATCCAGATATACTATATCCATTAGCTCACCTTTATCTACCTGTTAATTCACACCTTCAAAATAGTATAGCAGATTAGTGAGCAAAATTTTCCTTGGCTAAATCCATGTTGGCCTTGTCCTATTAAACCATTATTATCTATATGTTCAGTAATTTTGTTCTTTCTAATGGTTTCTACAGTTTTTCCAGACACTGACTTGTCTGTGCATTCCTAATGTAATATTGCAAAGCCTTCCCATTTCAGCTTTTGTCCTTCCCTCAATGTATCTAGTGCTCCTCTGTGTTTTCCCGGCTTTTCTTGAACAGGAGATACCTCTCAGCGCAGGACAACTCACAAACATCATAGAAGTAAGGAAGAAACCTAGATAAACTCCTTGCTACCACCCCGCACCAAACCAAGTGTGCTGCAGAGAGCAGCTGATACTAGCTACCTCACAGCTACTCTTTTATCCCCAGATGAAACAAGCTTCCTGCCACCTCCACAGCTAACCTCACAATAATGGAATCATAAACCACACCAAAAATCTGACAGCTGAACTGTAGAGCAGAATTCCCCCAACTAGGCTACAATCACCAGTCTAACTTAGGTACCAAAGCTCAGCTCCATCATGCCTTCCATATACGTAACTATGCTCTGATAACCCTTATACAAAAGACTCACTCCATCAAAAACAAATGTGATCTGTTGAAAAATCTCTCAGAAAACTTGTTTGTCAAACAAAAAACAAGGTCTCAGCATATACGGGCATATAGTGAATCAGGTCCCAAATGGCTGGACCATTAACACACTAACAAGGCCCAATCACATCAATGACCTTGACAAATACTACAAGCAGCCAGCTTCAACCATGAATCAGCACATAAGTATTTAAAGTGAAAAAATCACTTAGCTGTAGCAATCACTGTAACACTGTAACACTGTGCTTGAACCTGGATAGCCAGCTGCTGTCCCCGACGTTCTTACAAAGAGCCCTCAAACGTTTCGCGAGCAGTCTCTTTGAGGGCTCTTTGTAAGAACGTCGGGGACGGCAGCTGGCTATCCAGGTTTAAGCACAGTGTTACAGTGTTACAGTGATTGCTACAGCTAAGTGATTTTTTCACTTTAAATACTTGTGTGCTGATTCATGGTTGAAGCTGGCTGCTTGTAGTATTTGTCAAGGTCATTGATGTGATTGGGTCTTGTTAGTGTGTTAATGGTCCAGCCATTTGGGACCTGATTCACTATATGCCCGTATATGCTGAGACCTTGGTTTTTGTTTGACAAACAAGTTTTCTGAGAGATTTTTCAACAGATCACATTTGTTTTTGATGGAGTGAGTCTTTTGTACATTGCTAGTTCCACTCTGCCAGTTGATCGCTATATTTTTCTGATAACCCTTATAGCACTAACCTTAACCAATGCCTACCTCCTCCCTCACAGACACTTCTAATCACCCCCTGTGTTTCTTTCTACACACCCTCCCCCCTTCCATATGCACACACCCAACCAAGGAAAACCCCCCGCCTTATACACATTCCCACCTTTCCTCACCCTGCAAGCACACACCTCTCCTCCTCTCACCCCATGCCCACACTGAATTCAATCATGAAAAATATCCAAATAATCAGAGACCTCACCACAAGCAAAAATTTAGGCATTCTTTGTCTAACCAAAACCTGGACACAAGAAACAGACTCAGTATTACTAAATCACCTCACCCCCCAGGGTTCCAATTATATCACAGCCCTCAACTCCATCTTCAAGGAGGCGGAGTACTCATCCTCTCAAAGCTTCAGCACAACTTCAAGCAGTCAAGGCTCCGACATCCTCACCATCTCAAATAAGCACATCACATTATGCCTCGTCTACCGGCCACCATCCTCTCCTTCCTCCAACTTAACTAGCATCCTGGAACATGCTCTCACGATCACCAAGCCAAACAAGACCACCATAGGGAGGAGTGGTCTAGTGGTTGGGGCAAGTTACCTCAGGCCAGAAGGTCGGGGTTCAAATCCCACTAGAGGACAGCAACCTCGGGCCGGAAGGACTGGGGTTTCTAGTCCCACAGGTGTTCCTTGTGGTCTTTGGCAAGCCACTTAACCCTCCATTGCCCCTGTAAGTATTAGTGTGTGTGTCTCATATCCCCTCGTGTTAAATGTATCCCCCAATTGTGTTTTGACCACTTTGATTGAAGGATAAGTTGGTATACAAAACTGTCTAAATAAATAAAAATAAATAAATATTCCTAGAAGACTTCTGCCTACCCTCCCTCCAACAAAATCAAGCCACCACTTTCCTAGAGGCTATGGAAGCTATGGAATTTGACTAGATAGTACATTCCCCCACCCATGACAAGGGCAACATTCTTGACTTGATCTTTATCAACAAGCACACACCCCTCCACACCACGCACCCCCTCCACATCTACAAATACAACCAGTCCCCTGTTCCGACCACTGCCTCATCCACTTCAACCTCTCTCTCCTCCACAGACCCCCCCCCTCAATCCAACAAAGCCAAAAAAAGAATTAAGCAATTCAGCAAAGATGACTTCCTCAACATTTTACTACCTCAACTTGATGGTAAAGTCAACGACCCTAAAGCATTCCTGGATCTATGGAACAAGATCATCCACACAGCCTCAGCAGCCCCAACCAACCTACATCACAAATCCAACAAAATCCCAAAAAACCCATGGTACACATCGGAACTCCGGAAAATCAAAACTCACGTATGGAAACTAGAAGGGAAATGGCGGAAATCCAAAGACCTCTCAGACTGCAACCTCTATATGAATCTACTAGATAACTACAAAACCTCAACAGAAAAGGTTAAAAAAACAATACCACTCTAAATAAAATATCTCGGCATCACTCTGGATCACAACCTCTCCTTCAAACAACAAGTGAAGAAAACAGCAAACTCAATCTTCTATGAGATCCACACCCTCCAACACCTCTGCCCAATCCTAGACCCCCAGATTTCAGATCAGCACTACAAACAGCTATCCTTGCAATCCTCGACTACTGCAACTCCATTTACTAAGGTCTCCTGCAATCAACCATTCTCCCACTACGTACAGCTCTCCATATCACCACATGCACTCTTCTGGCAGCTCCTAAACAAGAGCACATAATCCCCATCCTTAAGCAACTCCACTGGCTTCCCCTCAACAGTCGCATCAAATGCAAAACATTGATGACGACCCAAAAAGCACTTTCAGGCCTCTCCTCCTCTTACCTCCTCAGCCTTCTCCATCCCTTCCAACCAAACAGAGCCAGCCGCCAATCTACCAGCAACATCCTGATCATTCCCCACTCAAAAACTAAGAGCACCCAGCAAGCCTGCACAAGAGCATTTAAACTGTACGCACCTACCCTATGGAACTCTCTCCCCGCCACCATCAGGTGAATCAAAGACCTTTCCTCAATCAGGAAGCATCTGAAGACTCATCTATTCATTAAACACTATGGTCCTGTAACATAACCCTACTCTCCCATACACTCACACAAAAGCAAACCAATGTATATAGTTAAATTATTTGTACAAACCAGTTTACATAACTACGTTATCTGTACATAGTTAATATGCATTCACTCCATGTTTTATTGTAACTTTCAGTTGATTGTAAACTGCTTTGACCCAGTAAAAAGTGGTATAAAAACAAAGCTAAATAAATAAAATAAAACAAAACTTTGCTACCGTTGGTGTCTCTACTATCTCCATTGTTGCATGTTCCACCCTTTCTATAAAGAAATAATTCCTTATGTTATTCCTCACTCTAGCCACATTTGAGCCTCATATTATGACCCTTTATTCTGGAACTTACTTTATGCTGAAAAATATTTGCTCCAATGTGTTTTTTAATCTTTCATACTCTCTTACCATTTGATTTGAATTTACTGCCCTTTGGTACGTGACAGAGATAATGCTGTTACACTTTTGATTAATCGGCAGAATCTGATGCTGGAGGATATGGTCAAAGTGACTAACATAGTGGGGATCGAAAGATGTTTGGATGCATTCCTGGAAATAAATTCCATTTATTAGCCGGGAAGACTTTGGTGAGCTTTTGCTCATCCCTGAAATGAGCTATGAGAAACAGATCTACTGTTTGGAATCAGTTGGATATCTGTGATTCAGAAGGCTAGATGGGATGCTGGGCTCAATGGACCTGGGTCTAATCAGTATGGCTTTCTTATGTTCCTATTAAGATAGAACTAAAGGCAGGTCCTTTTGAGTGGAACATAAGGAATGACTTTGAACATACCATGAAAGCCAACAACCTGGTCCCCTCATACTATTAAAACGTTAAAGATGAGAACAATAAATCTGTTAAGTAGATAAAATGTATGTATGTTTGGATCAATTGAGCCCACTGTATTTGACCAGCCTTACTATGTTTGGTGTGACCTTTGTGATCTTTGAAATTAAGTCTGTTGCAAGTTCCATCACTAAGATTTATTTAGTCTAAAGGGATTTGTCGAACAGCATGTTCATTTTTTTGTCCTAAAGTTTGGAAACAGGTGGCTGCTGAATATTTGGACAGAGGTATGTACCAGATTTTTAGGAAAATATTGAAAGCTTTGTCATTTCTCAGAATGGGCATGGGTCTAAGGGGTGTAATAAGTTGATCTGTATGCAAATTGTTTTTTATGATATGTTTTATTAATTGTTCACTGCCTAGCTATTGGGGGTCATAGGTGGTTAATCAAGTTTGAAATTAAATCTAAACCTACTAATGATGGTAATTTTTTGAAGTAAAAATGAATCTGGCTCAATTCACAAAAGAGAAAAAAACGATCTGAACCTGAAAAAAAATACTCAGTGCACACAGGACGTTTGCAGCTGCCTTAGGTACACCACTAACAGCCTCCACATATTGCAAACACATATTCACCCAT
Source organism: Ichthyophis bannanicus (assembly GCA_033557465.1). Classification (NCBI taxonomy): domain Eukaryota; kingdom Metazoa; phylum Chordata; class Amphibia; order Gymnophiona; family Ichthyophiidae; genus Ichthyophis; species Ichthyophis bannanicus. The sequence goes on along the minus strand of CM066034.1, from coordinate 103,394,956 downwards.
ATACAGTACATATACACCCTTTACCCATTTCTTGCAGCCCTCACCCATGAATGTATTCAGTCCTGTTCCAAGTTGTCATACGTCCTGCAGGAACATTGCCATATCTGTGCAGGTCCCATCAAATACTCAGAGATTTTATTTAGCACTTGTAAAACTGCATTCTCAGTTTACATAAACCGTATCAGTAGTGTTTTGTGTAAATACTTGCTTATGTTACTCAAAATAGAAGTGTGTTGATTTGTGTTGCTATTTTTGTTTGACATCTTGTAATGTCTGTACTGACAGCTGTCTCTCTGAAGCTTTAATGCTGCCAGGACACAACAGTATGTACAATTTTCTTCTACAGTCTCCTAGTCAAACTGTATCTTTCAATGAAGGTTTACGTGACCAGAAGCTGACATAACCTCTACATAGTTTAAGGATAAACCCAACGGGGGACATCCTGATGAATGGGATATTCAGCGGCACAACTCGTTATCGCCTCTGTAGCATCAGAGTGTTCTGGAGGCAACACTCGAGTCAACCAATCAGTGGCAATAATCAGCTACTGGCTGTTTAACTTCAACCAGCTAACATTAGGCACATAAAAGCCTGGGCTAACATTTGTTGGTTTAGCTATCCAGCCAGTGGCTAAATATCACCACTGTCCAGTTAGCTAAACCGCTAAATGGACAAGCCAGATATTCAATGCTGGTAGCCAGATATAACCCCAACATTGAATATCCGGGTCTCATTTAAAAAAGTGACAGCCTCCGTTGCATATCTTTCTGCAAATTTCAGTTCATAATTCCTAATTACTTGTGATTTTTTGCAGATTCAAAAGAGGAAAATGGTGAATATGGCAGATGCAGAAGTTTGGACACCCCTTAAATACGTGTTGTGTAATACCTCTTTTGGTAGAAGTAATAGCTTCCAAGCATTTCCTATAGCCAGCTAAGAGTTTTCTATTCTTGTTTTTTGTATGTTTCCCATTCTTTTTTGCAGAACTTGTCTAGCTCAGAAATATTCCTAGGTTGTCTTGCATGCGCTGGGAAGTTTGGACTATATTGTTGATTTGGAGATATGTTTGGATCGTTGTCTTCCTAAAATATCCAACCTCTGTTCTTCATTCATTATTGTATGTTAGCTTCTAGGATATGTTGATATTTAGTTAAATCCCTTTTCCCATCCGCCCATACAATATTTCCTCTGCCACTAGCTACCACCTATCCCAAAGCATAAGTACACCATTGTGCTTAGTAGTCGGCAAGTTATTATTTTCTTCAAATGCTTTTGCTGGAGGAGTGGCCTAGTGGTTAAGACAAGGTACTTCAGGCCAGAGGGCTGGGGGTTCAAGTCCCACCTGGAGACAGCAATCTCAGGCCGGAGGGACTGGGATTTCTAGTCCTATAGGCACTCCTTGTGGTCTTGGGCAAGCCACTTAACCCTCCATTGCCCATGTTCCCTGTAAGTATTAGCATATGTGTGTCATATCCCCTCGTGTTAAATGTATCTCCCAATTGACCGCTTTGACCCGGTGAAAAGCGGGATATAAATAAATAAAATAAATTTACTGATTGTATCTTGTATGGTTGTTGCCGAGTAGTTCATATATATATATTTTTAAATCAGTCTAATACAGTTTCTTTCTTAAGGGCATACTTTAGATGATGACTTTTGTGAGGAGGTCATATAAATATTTCCTTCTGACCAGATAATTATTGTGTAAGCAATGCTTCACTGTGGACCTGTGGACAATTACTTCAATGACAGCTAAACATTTCAGCAAGTCATTTGTAGTGATTTGTGGGTTCTATTTTGCAGATCTGGCTTTCAGCCAGTTTTGTCAGATATTTCTGTTGGTCCTCCAGATCTTGCTATGATTTCAACAGTCCATGTGATTTTTATTTCTTAACAATATTTTTAACAGATGAAATTGATCATTAAAAGCATTTAAAGATCTTTTATGGCCATCTCCTGCTTTGAAGAATAAATTATTGTCATTTTCAACTGCTACTTAGTGGAGCCCATGGTTTTTGAAAGTAGATAGAACAATAGCCTCAAGCTGAAAGGTTAGAAGAGTCAGAGTATTTGTTCAATAATAGAGTTGTCTTCAGTTGGCTAACTGAAGTCCGAACGAGTCACAGCTGGGCTCATTCTAGGGGAACACCAGGAATTACATTGGCTTCCACTTAAGTAACATACTCAGGTCAAGATTTGTACTCTTATTCATAAAGTTCTTCGTACTTCACTATATCTCTCATCATTTCTCATTCCATTTGCCTCATGGCCACTCTAATCCAGTAGGATCATTCAACTTATGCTTCACATTGCTTATAAGCACTTCCTTGACACTGCCACTGAAATAGCTTTTTCCTGTTATGGCCCTGTTCTTTGGAATTCTCTCCCCCTCATCTAAGAAGTTAAGAAAACTACACTAAATTCAAATCTGCTCTAAAAACACATGTTGCTGCAGGCAAGAAGGCGGCAAGACTTGGTGCCTGTGGAGCAGCTCTGTCCTGATTGGGTCCTTGTTTGCCTGTGTGGTCTTTCATGCTCTTTCTTGTGATGGGGCAGAGGAAAAGGAAACAGGCCGACCTACCCTCGGGTTCAGTATTCCCTTCTATCGCCAGCCAAAGGACTCGATCTGTGTGGGTTTGTTGCTGTTGGTCCTGGAGCGGCGTCTTCGACGGCAATTCCAGAGGAGGTCTCCTGGTGCATCAGGGATGGTTCTTTCCCCGGAGCAGCGTACCTCCCAGTTTCAACCTGGAAGTTCTTCGTCTCCCGATGGAGTGCTTCCCCCCCCCCCCCCCGGCTTTCAGAAGAGTGTGCCGGTGCGAGGAAGTGAAGAGGGCTCATCGGTGTTTCTAGCTTTGTCCTCTGGATCCCTGTAGCAGTTGGTTGTGGCTCCTGCAATTGGTGAGACTATTCCCATGGCTGAGCAGCAGCTGGTGGGGATGGGAGGAAGGCATTTACCGGTTATTCATGGGCTGGTAAAACCTGCTGTTATCACTTTAGATGCGCTATGGGAAGCCATAGCTACTTTAGCATCTTCCTTATCAAATGTTGTGGGTACTTTGAATAGTGAAATATCATCTGTGAAAACTACTATTTCTGAGGTTTCCAAAGTTCAGGAGCAGCAGGCTGGTCTTATTTCTCAAGTTACCACAGAACTTGGATACCTTCGAGAAGCTCAGGGGGCCCTAATCAAGGAAGGACTTTTTTGGCCAGGAAGATGGAATATCTGGAGAACCAAGCCCAGAGGAATAACCTTCGGTTATTGAATTTTCCTAAGTCTCCTGTTTTGTACCCCCTGGAAATGGTGAGGAAATACATCTGTGAGGTGCTTATGAGCCCACAAGAGCATTTGCCCCCTTTCACCATGGGTTCAATATCTGTCCTTGGGTGCTGGGGATCTTGGTAGGGGACTGGACCAGTCAAATGTGTCCTTTGAGGCTGGGGAGCTAACCGGATTTCTGGAAAGTTCCCTAGAAGTGATTACTGAGAGAACTACCTTGCTTGTTACTTTGGCACTGAAATCTGATAAGGCTTTGATTCTTTGTTATTATTTTAGGAATTTAAAGGAGCAATTCTTGGGCTCTCAGGTCTGTATTTTTCCTGATTTGTCTAGGGTTACTCAGTCTAGGAGGAAGGAGTTCCTGTCCTATAGGGCCAGGACCTTGTCCTTGGGTGCCACCTTTTTGTTAAAATTTCCTTCTTGTTATGTTTCTTATCAAGGTAAAAATGTTCTTTTCTTTGAGCCCAAGAAGCTCCTGGAATTCCTTATTGCTAGGGAAGATACTGAAGTTTCTGTGATTTCCTGTATGTCTGACATATACGTCTCTATCTGCCTTTTGTATAGGGTTTTTTGCTTTTTTTTTTTTAATTTCCTGGATCCTCCTTGCCAATGATTGTAGTCTAATTTATTTGGTGTATTTTTTTTTCCTTGTCAGATATTTCTGTTTGCTGACTTAAGCCATGTTTTTTTTGTACATTCATGAAATGCCTGAGTGTTCATTTATAAATGCAAATTTAAAACCCCCCACACATTTCTTTCACGAAGGCATTTGGAAAGACCCCCTCTCACAGGGCTTTGTAATAGACTCAGTCTAGTTGGCAACCCTCTGAGGAAATTCTAGAACTACTTCTTTTTTCTTCTTTCCTTTGATAACGTTATAATTTATTTTCTGTTTACATTTTATCATTAACTGTTTTGAATTTAGAAACAGTATAGTAAATTTGAATAAAGTAAACTAAATAGTGTCCTAGGAAGTGCACTTTCACCTATTGTAGCTCCCTTTCACTTCAGGCATTTCCTGTTTCCCATCAGCCCCGGCAGGCTTAACAGAGCCGTGAGAGGGAAGCTCTCCCCTCGCGGCTCTGAAAGCCGGCACGGAGAGGGACTGATGCAGAGAGGGCTCTGCCAGGCAGGTAGGGGGCCCGCAGGACACTTGATTCTGCTGCTGCCACAGTGGCAGCAGCAGCCGCCAGTTGTTTTTTTTAATATACCGAGGTCTTTAAATGCAGAATGTTGTTTGCGTGGGGCCTCCTGAAACGCGGGGCCCTATGCAAACAACATTCTTGCTCAATGGATGGGCCGGCCCTGACCACAGATATCAGACAAATAAGGAGGCAGGAGAAGAACAGGGAGTAGAATCAAATCTAAACAGCAGGTAGCTGAGGCAGAGGTAGGCTCCAGGCAGGGCCGTACTGAGCATGAATCACACCCTGTGCGACTTGCACATCGGGTGCGCCCCTCCCCCCCCCCCTGCACCTCAGTCTAGCTACTTTCTGGATGACGGCAGGAGAGAAGAGGCGTGCCCGATGTGCAAGTCGCCGACACGCTAAGCAGATCTGTCCCTCCCTTCTCTGATGCCGTGTCAGAGAAGGGAGGGACCAGACCTGCTTAAAGTGCCGCAAGAAGGCTTAAAGAGCGCATTTCAGCTTTCTGCCAACGCCTGCCGCCGCTGAGAGAAGAAAAAGTGGCGGCAGCAGGCAACAGCAGACAGCTGAAATGCGCCCCTTAAGCCTTTGCACCCTGTGCGGCCGCACTGCTCGCACAGGGCTAGGTACGGTCCTGGCTCCAGGAACAGGCAGAAGTCAGGGAAGGCAGCACAGGTTCATAACAATAAATTGCAGAAGTCAAACACCAAAGATCAGCAGAGAAAAAGACAGGGCTCCCACGAGAGACCAATCTGAGGATTGAAAGTATAAGGAGTTCCAGGATATATGTAGCTACAGGAACCAATCAGAAAGTGCCTTCTAGAGGGCCCAATGAGTTCAAGGAATATTAAGGACTAACTGGGTAGCATGGTATCATAGGGATGACTAATTAAAAGACAAAAGGAAACCTGAGCTCATTTCCTATAAAGAGCCCATCTTCTGGAAAGGGAGTGCGTGCAGGTTCGAATTTAGGCAGAGGCAACTGCCTAGGACATCATATTTCAAAGCTACTCATTACCAAAGTCAAAAAAGAGCTTGTGTAACAAATGTAAAAAAGAAAATAGTATGTGAAATATTTTATATTAATTTTTTACTCTATATTCTGATGAAATTTGTATTTTCTTGTTTTGGGTTTGTTTTTCTCTCTGTGGGTAGTTTCAGCTGGTTTTCATTATAGCCTAGAGTGAGGATTGTTGGACCATTCCAATGTGTAAATGAAAAAGGGGGAGCTTAGTATGTTGTGGCTTTTTATCCCTGTGAATAACCTGTAGACTTTGCCCCTTAACACTGGTCTGTTCTGTAATATGGGCATTTCACTAATAAAGCACAATATTATATGTTGTTTATAAGTGCAACTTGAGTGTGAGTATATTCTTGAGAATTTCTATTCTCCTGACCACCCTGTGCTTCCGTCTTTTTCCTCTGCTCCCCTCCCTTCTCCATTCTGCTAGGGTCAAAGGTTGTTGAGTTTTCCCTGAAGTCTGATCAGGTTGGATGTGCTTATTGACTTTGCTGTTCCTTGATCATAAAGAACGCTAGTAGTGGAGTTATTTTCCTTCATCCTGCCTAAGCCTGTTTGTTTGGTTTTGGGTAGAAGGGCCCAGTAGTACACTGGCCTTGTTTGGAAAACAAATATTTATTTATTTAACAATATAAATCATTGTTAAATAAATAAATAAATACAATAAATATATTGCAGCATGACTTGCTTCTTTTGTGCTCTTGTTCTGTGTGTTACGAAAAAAACCCCACTATGGGCCCGATTCTGTGCCATGAATAGCCTTCTCTACATTCTTAGCCAGCGTCTATCTTCCCCGCCGGTTGTGTGAGGAAGTTAAATGGGGCGGCTCGGGGCAGAGTCTGGGTGTTCGCTGGCCCTGGATGTACAGGGCCGATTCTAATGTCAGCCCTTTATGTCCAGGGCCGGCAACATATGCGGGGAAGTTATTCCACCTTTGAGGTGGAATAACTTCCCCTGGACGTGTGTTTTTTTTATGCTGGGGTGGGGATGGGGCATGGGGGCTGGAGGACATTCCCTGCAACCCGACCTTGGCCTTAGGGGGCCAGATTGGGGGTCAGGCTGCGGGGAATAAGCACTTTTGTCTAATGGCCGGCATCGCAACTTTTATTGGAGCCGCAGTGCCATGGCTACCGGACACCATGGTGCCGTGGCTCCACTTAAAAGCCTTGACTGAGTTAGTTAGTTAGGTCATGTACTTTCAGGCCAGGCAGAATTGCAGTCCCAGCCTGCACGTAAATGACTGTTCAGTTCTGATCCCATGGGGCTAGATGTGCCCTGCAGGATCAGAATCGCGATCCCCTCTGTATGTCCGGCTCAGACCGGACATACAGAGGGGATCTACGACTGGAACAGAATAAGGCTATATGAGAGAAATTTTTAAAGAGGCGTGCAGGAAAATGCCAGGGATGTCTATGACTCTGGCTAATTATAGACACATAGAGGTCCCTGAAGTGGACGTGTGCCTGGCCGGGCACGTAGATGTCCTCAGTAGGGGCGCATGGATCGGGGACGTATAGCTCAAGCAAGTTAGTGAAAGAGGACATCCAGCAGCAGAGCACATTAACAACATGAATCCCATTCCCCTTTGGTTGTCGTTGAGATATGCTGGAATGCAGAAGATAGGAGTGTAACTCCTTATCTACCCCCTCCAGATACTTGCAAGGGAAAGCAGGCATTTTTCCGATGCCTGTTCGTGCCTGGAGCAAATATAACTCTGGCCACAATTTGGGACATTCAGGGCACTTCCGAGATCGGGCAGGGATGTCTGGGATAGTAATACCACTCCTGCCATGCTGTCACCACGCCTCTGTTCAGACCTGAACGTTCTCACGCTCTGAACGCCCCCAGATCCGTGTTCTAAAAATGATTCTAGGGACATCTCTATTATTTGGACGTATGCATGGAGAATAGCTAGAAGAGTTGCAGGGAAGACCCTGCTATATGTGATGGCATGACCAACTCAGATCTTCAGGCAGGAGACTCAGCAGCCACCGAGGAGGACCAAGGCAGAGCGAGTATGCCCCGGTTAGCAGTGAGCTGGTATCACAGAACTAAAGTCACAGAAGTTGTTGCATATGGACAGTGTCTTATTGCTTTCGCTTAATAGCTGCAGCGCTGTACATGGTCTAACTGATTAATTTCAGCGGTGTACATGGTGGCAACTGATTAATTTCAGCGGTGTATTTTATTTTAGGGGTGTGTTTTAAGCATTTTCTTTAAGCAGGCAAGATTCTGTAAAAGAGTATAACTGTGACTAGTGAACTGGCAGTTACGAAACCTGCTGGTAGAGGTCAGGGGAGGAGGCAGTCATTTCCTAACTGTGAACCTGAGAGCTCAGAGAAGCGGCATTATGTAGAACACCAGAATCTGTATCGGGTGCATGCTTGTGGGGAAATATGTAAGTTAACCATAAATCTGTTGGTGCCTTTTCAGACATGCAAGCTGGAAGAAGGCTTTTTATTAGCAAGGTGGTGGTGGGTGGGGGGTGCTGTTTCATTTCTGGAGGGAGCAGGCAGCACTGAGTGACTGCAGAGAAATCTTGCTTCCTCTACTCTCCTGTGGGCTAGCTATACAAAATCCAGACACATACCCACTCCAGTTGCTCATGACTCTGCAAAATCAGTATTAAACAATTGAGGGAGCAGTTCTGTGAGATCTGGGTTTGATGTCCACTGGCACTCCTTGTGACCTTGAGCAAGTCACTTTACCCTCCATTGCATTGGAAGAAGAGGCCTGGCAATCTACTTCCGGTTACACCTTGCCAAGAAAACCCAGTGACTGCTGGGCCACCAGGAGTCAGCATTGACTTAATGGCACTTTAAAAAAAAATGGAGTGGGGAGACAAAGCTCCCAGATAAAAACAGTAAACCCCCTGCTCTGCACTCTAGCCCATCCCCAGTAAATCTAGGGCCATTGCTACCATTAGTTGAACTATACGGTCAGCTAGAGTTAGGATGTTGTGGGGGGGGGGGTGGCCTCCATTGCTGCTGCCGCCATCCCCTCCAGGGCCAGCAGTGGCATTGAAACCGCGACACAGTGCTTACCTAAATTCTCCGGCACTGCATCGCAGTTCTTGCCTTCTAAGACCTGCCACTTCCATCCCCTTTTGGTGTAGACCAGAAGTCTGCATCGGAGGGGGGCGGAAGCGGCAGGCCTTAGAAGACAGGAACTGCGATGCCGTGCCGGAGAATTTAGGTAACTGCTGCATCATGGCTTCAATGCCATTGCCACCACTACAAGCCCCCTCAGAGAGAAGCATCAATGGTGGCAATAGTGGCGGGGACAGCAGAGGGGCATCAGGATGGGGGACTCATCTAGGGCACCGTCATTCCTTGCACTGGTCCAGAGTAAATCTAGTTAAGGCAGATGTGAGAGAACCCCCTGAGTATAGGGACAATGCCACAGACAATTGTACTATTTTGGAGGAAAAAATGTGTACTTTCTTTAGAAAAAGGGGTTCAATTTGCAAGATCAAAGCAGTGAAATTCTGGAAAGACGTATGGGAAGAGCAAAAGATGTGGCTAAGACTGGCATCAGAAACAGTTGGAAAGATCCATATGGTGATCCTGAGTACATATTTGATTTACTCAAACAACATTTTGGGGAAATCATATCAATAACTACTTCCCTTACAGATTTTTACCAAACTTAACCTAAGATGGGAGAGGATGTATTTGATTACTTGATAAGGTTAAACAAGGTTCTGGATCTTGTTAGTGAGTATTTACTGTCAGTTTTGACTCTGATATTAGTGGCCCTAAGGTTGTAAAAGTGACCTCAGCAAGGCAGCAAGAGGAACAATCGGGGGGGGGGGGGGGGCCCAGACAAATTTGCAAAGATTTTAGAAATGCTGGGGAACATAGCCATCGCTTGTGAGCGAGGACAAAGGAATATGTATGCCCAGGAGGAACTCAACAAGGGGTTGCAATGACAAAAGAGGAACAATGGGTCCGCGTCCTGTTTGGTGTGTTAAAGCTCCAGTCATAGCGCAAATGCTCATTGCAAGAGGGGTCGGTTCTGTAATGGGTGTTTCGAGGCACAGCATTAATGTAGGCATTGTCCAAGTACTTTGTTTAAGGAGTCTTCCCCTCCTGCCTCACCCATAAAGGAATAATCAGCAGGGAAATTAAGATGCCTAGATGGGGAGGGGGTAGTGTGGGCAGAACTGAAGAAACCATAACATGGACAATAGTAATTTGTAGTCTATTTACAACGCCTGTAAACAGATGTACCAGAACCAAATAAGACTGTTTTCCAGCAAACATAGAAATTAAGTAGAAGTGACAACTTATTATATACAGTGGTGATTCTCTGAGAGCTGTACTAGTGTAGATCTATGCATGCACTATGAGTGAGACAGCTGAGCAGATGCTGCTGGATAGAGATGTAGTGACCACAAGTGATGCTTACCAGACTAATGTTGTCATAGTGGTCTTTGGAAATAAGGAGAGTGACCACTCAGAGGATGAACCAAATTTGAGTCTTGAGTTGGATGAACAAAGCAACAGAGAGAAAGCTGTGAGATTGTTGTTTCAAACTGAAATTGCAGATCCTACTGAAATTGAGAGTCTGAAAGACTTTGAGGCACATTTCACAATGGAACGTCCAAGTGCAATCTGGGACATCAAAGCCAGAACATCTGAAAAAAGAGCACGCATGTACAAGTTCAGGCATGATTTCAGAAACGTGGATGTGCCCGATATGCACGTGTATCAAACGTCTATCTAGACGTCCCCAGGATAGCATTTCAGAGCCAAGACGTCTAACAACATAATGATTAGGGTAGTAGCTTGGAGCAGAATGGTCAGGATTCAAATCCCAGTGTGGGCATTTGTGATCTAAGGCTAGTCACTTAATTCTCCATCTTCTCTATACTCCATAGATGTTTTAAGGTGAAAACAAGCAATTTTCCTGATGCCTATTCACACCTGGAGCAGGTATAAAGATTGTCGTGCCTGCAAACGTCTCTAATATTTCTGAGATCAAATGGGGACATGTAAGTACATTGCCACACCCCGGACACGCCTCCACCACACCCCAATGCCTACTTGTGGATGTTCCAGCACTGGAGACATCGGCGAACGTCATTGGTAGAATGGCTATGGAGACGTGCCCTCATTTAACCTCCAAGCACAGCGGTCTCCTTTTTATCGCAGCCACGAGAGAGAAGGCAAACACCACTCTTTACTCCTGGGGCTGTTCAGAGGTCAGCTGGGGCTTCAGGCCTCACCAGCTCCCTCTGAAGCTGGTCAGGCATGGGGTCCTTTTTGGTGTGTGACTGGGGGAAACGGGGGGCTAGAACAGAATGGGGAGAAATGGGGGCTAGAACGTGGATGGGGGCTAGATTGGAATGGGGGGGACTAGAGGCTAGAACGGGAATGGTGGGTCAGGACTGGAAGTGGGCTGATGTTGTTGGATGAGGGACTGGGACTAGAAGGGAGATGATGCTGAGAGAGACTGGAGGAGGACTGATACTGGGGGATTAGGACTGTAAATAGCCTGGGGATGGGGGACTGGGACTGGAAGGGAAATGATACTGGAAATGGGCTGATGCTGGAGGGCTGGAAGGGACTGGTGGAAGACTGATACTGGGGGATTAGAACTGGAAATGGCCTGGGGATGGGGTATGGAGGACTGAGACTGGAAGGGAACTGATGTTGGGAGGGACTGGAGGAGGGACTGATACTGAGGAGCTTGGACTGGAAATAAGCTGATGCAGGGGGATGGGCGAATGGGACTAGGGAGTGGATGCTGGGAGGGGCTGGAACTAGAAGGGAGCTGATGCTGGGGGAGGACCAGAAGGGAGTGGGGCTGGGGCTGGGGCTGGGACTGGGACTGGCAGGAGAAATAAAAGAAGCTGGGGAAGTGAGGATGGAAAGGGGAACCAATATTTTGTGTGGGAGCGAAGAAAAATCTATGATTGGCTGAGTATTGGGAGAGTAAGTGGGGATTGAGGATGGAGGGCTGAAATTTGAGTGGATGAAAAAGGAATAAAGAAAGAAATGGAGGAAAGAGCAAAAGGGGAAAGATGAATATGTTAGAGGCAGATGTAGAGAGAATGGAAAAAACTAGGAGAGAAAAAGCGACAAATGGACAGCAGACAATGCAGAGTTATCAGAAGACAGAAGAAAACAGAAGAAAGTGGCTGGGGCAATTGCAACTGAAAAATAAAATGCACAAACAACTAAAGGTAGAAAGAACTATTTTATTTTTAATTTATTAACTGGAATATGTCAGCTCTGAGAAATGTGCATCGCTAATGTTTTGCGTTTTGTTAGTACAAGAGGAAATTCATTTATTATTTTATATCTCCAGTGTTGTTGTAAATTCCAAGTTTAGCTTTTGGGGTTCCCAGTTTAATTATTGTCTTCATATTTCTAAATTGTGATCCCTTGTTCTATGTTTGGTGATGGACTATGTTTTGCATGTGTAACTGAGCTGCAGTATTCTGTTCATGTAGTTTCTATGTGACAGTCCCACTTGTTCTCTTTTCCCAGTAGATGTATTGGTATTCTCTAAGATGTATTGGTTTAATATTTGCAGTGCTGCCTTTTGATAGGTAGAGTTTGGTGCTTTGTGAGTCCTGGTAGTGCTGTTATGATACGGTGGGTTTGCTATGGGTTCTAAATAAGAAGGGTGTATAGTGCTTCCTAATGTGCCTAGCAGTTGACACTGGAGTATAGTAATGTAGAAATCTGATAGTCTCTTTATCCTCACTGCACATGCATATGATATTGAAACACTCATTAAGAGGCGTGTCTACTAAAAGTTAATGCGCTTTCACAAATCTTAGTGTGCGCTATGTGCAACACCCATTCATTTCTATTGGTGCAGTGGCACTTATCATACATTAATAAACATGCCCCTAAGTCATTGCCAGGAGGAAAGAGAGGCTTGTGAAGGGCTCCTTTCAAAGCCACCTAAAATTTTAGATGGGCAACATATACATTTTAAAATAAAATAAATTAAATTTATACAAATGAGGTCCAGTGGCTATGCAGATGAGGTCCCGCAATGAATCTCTGCACATTTTATTTATTTTATTTAAAGGGTATTTGTATTCCGCCTTATCCTTTAATCAAGGCGGTGAGCACAGCAAGCAATCAGTGTAAGTGTTGTGTGTCAGGTGAGCTTTATGTACAGTGTGGGTGCGTGTGTGCGAGTGTTTTGATTTGGGTGAGCTATTTACAGTGTGCGCTATGTACAGTATATACATGGGTTTCTGGGTCCAGGCTTGGTGGTTTCCGTGAGCTGTCATTAGTCCAGATTGGATCCGGTTTGTAGATTCAGGTTAAGCATTTGGGCCGTAGTGATCTGTGAAGAGTACAGTCTTCAGGTGTTTCCGGAAGTCCTTCAGATCTTCAGTTGATTGTAGGTCGTGAGGGAGTGAGTTCCATATTGATGAGGCTGCCAGGGAGAGTGCCCTTTGTGTGGTGGCTTTGCATGCTTTTGTGTAGTTGTTTGGGGTGCTGAGTGTGTCTGTTGTGGCTTTTCTCCTTGGTCTGTTGCTGGTGTTAGGGAGAATGAGGGCTTGGAGGCTGAGTGCTGATCTCTTGTGTCTGATTCTGAATATGTTTAAGATCATCTTGTATTTGATGCGGTGGCTGATTGGGAGCCAGTGGAGGTCTTTGAGGATGGGGGTGATGTGTGCTTGGGTTGTTGCACCGGTAATTATCCTGGCTGCTGTGTTTTGGGCCATTTGAAGTGGTTTGAGTGATTGTTTTGGTATTCCGTTGTAAATCGGGTTGCAGAAATCCAGTATGGGGGTTATGAGTGCTTGGCAGACTGTGCGGAAGTGTTCGTAGGAGAGTAGAGGCTTGAGGCTTCTGGTTATTTTCATTTTGTAGTATGCGTTTCTGGCGGGTTTTTTGATGTGTGATTGTAGGTTTAGATCTTTGTCGAGGGTTATTCCGAGGTATTTTACTTCGTCCTTTAGTGGGATTGTCGTGTTGTTGGTTGTGATGAATGTTGGGGGGCTGAAGTCGGTGTTTCGTGTGATGATGAGTGCTTCTGTCTTGTTGTAGTTGATTGCTAGGTTGTTGCATTTAAGCCATGTGGATATGTTGTCTAGACAGTTTGTTATCTTGTTGTAGTCGGGGCTGTTGAGGTTGATCGGCGTGTAAATCACGATGTCGTCTGCGTAGATGGTATAGTTTATTTCGTGGGCGGAGATGATGTCGCAGATCGGTTGTATGTATAAGTTGAATAGTAGTGAGGATAGCGCAGATCCTTGTGGTACTCCTTGCTTGATCTTCATGGGTTGTGAAGTTTTGGTTCCGATTTTGACTTGGAACTGTCTGTCGGTTAAGTAGGAGTTGAACCAATTTAGGACGGTGCCGGTTATTCCGATGTTCCGTAGTCTGGTTAGGAGGATCCTGTGGTCCACTGTGTCGAAGGCCGCTGATATGTCTATGAAGATCATTAGTGTTCCTTGATTGTAGTGGTCTATGGTTTGGATGATGTCATTGAATAGGTATAGTAGAAGTGTTTCGACTCCGTGGTTTGGGCGGAAGCCATGTTGATGTATATCCAGCGGGGCGTGCTCGTCGATGTGGTCCTGGAGCTGTTGTTGCACTGACTTTTCTATGATTTTAGCCAGAAGTGGTATGCTGGAGATTGGCCTGTAGGCTGCTGGGTTGCTCTTTTCTAGGTTGGTTTTCTTGGGGATCGGCCTTATTGTGGCTAGTTTCAGCTGTTCTGGCATGGTTCCTTGGGTTAGGGAGTTGCTCACCATGTTGTGTATGTGGCCTATGAAGCTCTGCTTGGTTGCTTTGATCTATGGGGCTGGACATGGATCAGTGGGTGCGGTGCTTGTGTTGAGAGCGGAGATGACATCTGAGATTTGCTGTGTGGAAGGCGTGTGGAACTTGTCCCAGCTTGTGATGGGTGTGGTTGGGCTGTTGGTTTCTGTGGGTATTTGTGGTGGTGAGCGGCCCAGTATCCCTTGAAGATGATCTGCAAAGGTTTGTGGGTCGATCTGTATGTCTTTGTTGGGGCTTGGTTCGTTGGTTAGATTCTTCACTATCTCGAAGAGTTCCCTGGGTTTGTTGTGTGCTTTCTGGATGGTGTTTGTGTGGTGCTCTCTTTTTGTTTTGTTGATGAGTTCGTTGTAGTTCTTTTGCTGAGCCATGTATAAGGCCTGTGTGGATGGAGATTTGGCGCGTCTCCAGCGGCGTTCTGATTTCCTTAGCTCTCGTTTTGCTTTGCGTATTCTTTTGGAGTACCATGGTGCGTGCTGTCTCCTGGTTTTTGTCGTTGTGTATGCTTTGGTTTTAGCTGCTGCACTGATGGTGCCGTTCCAATTGTCCACTTGTTTGTCCAGATTGAGTTCGTCTGTGTTAAGGTAGGGTAGTGTGTCTTGTAGGAATTGTTCTTTGTTGAAAGCTTTGAATCTTCTTAGTCCAAGAGTCGCGGCTTGTGTCTTGTTGGTTTTCCTGTTTGCTCTGAGATTTGGATTTTGATTCTGTGGTGGTCTGACCAGGGTACCGGTGTGACTGTGGGTGAAGAGATGTTGCCCTTGTCTATGACGTGGTTGGGGGCAAATATGAGGTCTGGCATGGATCCGTGTCTGTGTGTTGGGGTGCTTATAAGTTGAGTGTATTGTAGTGAGTCCATTGCTTGCAGAAAGGTATCCTTGTCCTTGTTGGTAGAAGAGCTGAGGTTGAAGTCGCCTAGTAGGATTAGGGTTTGTGGATTGTGTTGATTGCGCAGATGGTTTCTAGAGTGACGGTCAGTTCTTCTGTTGGAGCGTGGGGGGCTCTGTATATGAGGCAAATGGCTATATGCTTGTTTCCCACTGTAATCGTATTACAATGGTTTGAGCTTTGCGAGGCGAGAGTTTGTAGCTGTAGTGAGTCTTTTGCGATGATCAGTACTCCACCTCCTCTTTTCAGTGTGCGAGGGTTGTTGAAGGCAGAGTAGGTGGGGGGGGGGGACCAGTTGGTTGAGGAGGACGATGTCGGTGGGGGTGAGCCAGGATTCTGTGATGCAGAGGATGTCAGGGTGTTGGTCCTCAATGTGGTCTCTGATTGTGTGCACTTTGTTTCGCACTGATCTGGTGTTCATGAGTTCTATGGAGGTGGTGTTTGGGGTGTTATGCTCTTTCGGGTGTGTCTTTGTGTTTGTATGGTTGTGGTGCCTGTTTTTGGTGTGTCTGTTTGTGTTTTTTGTGTGTGAGCTTAGTGAGGCATATTGGATCGGATGGTCTGTGGGTATGGTTGTTGGTGTCCATACGTTCTGTGGGTGTGGGGGTCGTGTTCCTGTTTGTGGGGGGAAGAGTTGGACCTGCATCATCCTTGGGCCGCTCCTGTTGAAGGGCCCAGTAACATAGTATATGATGGCAGATAAAGACCAGCATGGTCTATCTAGTCTGCCCAGCAAGGTGGCAAGAGTAGGTCACCTGCTGCTCTGTGCAGGTCACCCCTCTCCATGCCTTTGTTTAGGGGTATACCCACTGCTCCATGTAGGTCGCCCCTATTTGTTGAGATATAAGAGATGGTTATGTTTATTTTGATTTTATCCTGTTGCTGTAAAGGGATCCATTGTGTCTGTCCCATGCCATTTTGAATTCTGTCACTGTATTTGTCCCCACCACTTCCATCGGGAGGGAATTCCAAGCATCCACCACCCTTTCGGTGAAAAAGTATTTCCTGACATTGCCTTTCAGTTTACCCCCTTGCGGCTTCATGTTATGCCTTCTAGTTTTACAGCTTCCCCATTTTTGGAAGAGGTTTGTTTGTCCATTAATACTCTTTAAGTATTTAAAGGCCTGAATCATATCTCCCCTGTCCCTTCTGTCCTCCAGAGTGTACATATTTAGGTCTTCAAGTCTCTTCTCATGAGTCTTCTGAACCATTTTGTCTTTTTATATCCTTTGTGAGATATGGTCTTCAAAACTGAACACAATATTCCAAGTGAGGTCTCACCAGTGACTTGTACAGTGGCATTAGTACCTCTTCCTTTCTGCTGATAGTACACTGGCTTTGTTTGTGAAGGAAATGTATTATAATATAGTGTTTTAAGGGGAGAAATAAAACACTGTACAATCCCTTGATATGTTTTCTGAAATAGGATTTAATGTGATATACTAAGGCATTTTCCTGACTTTTAATCAGAACCAGCTATTAAGATCCTGCAGATCTAACTGAGCCTGGATTGGCATTGTTTGTATGCATGGAGGCACATTCCATTCTTTGCATCCTGTCAGAACTGGACGCACAGAGATAGACGCGATTCTGATCCTGCGGGGCATGTCTAGCTCACGTGGGATCAGAATCGCGTCCGGGCCTGTATATGCAGGCCGGGACCTGATTCCCATCGGCCTGCACATACAGGCCTCTGCCTGGCTAAATCAATCAGGCTCCTGAATGGAGCCGCAGCGCCATGGCGTCTAGTTTCCATGGTACCGTGGTTCCATTCAAGAGCCGCGATAGAGGTTGTGCCAGCTTTGGTTTGCGTAGGAATTCAGTGAAATATACAGGTTTATCAGGGGTGCCTGAGCTTTTACGTGGAAATGTCTCTTATGTGAAAACAGTGCATCAGCCAGTTGTATAATGCGTCCTCACCACATGCACAACAGTTTTGAGAAAGAACTAAAAACACAGTGGCACAAGACACAGAAACCTTTTCAGATTCAACCACTGTGCGATTGTAAACAGTCTTACAATGCTATGCTGTGTTAGATAATCCACATTCAACGAGAGCTCTTAATGCACCCCCCCTGTTATCCAAGTTTTTGTGCCCTGTTATCTGTAAACTCATACGTGTTAACTGTACTGAGCATTTTTGTTCCATGTAAACCGCGCTGATGACGAATAGTGCGGTATATAAGAGACAGTAAATAAATAAATAAATAATAAATAAGGACATTTTCCAGATGTCATAAAACGCACTGGCTTTGATGTAGGACTAAAAACACTTCAGTGCCAAGTGGTTCATTACATTCTCACGTCCTCTCCAGTGATAACCTGACTAGTTTTACAAAGGATGCAGAACACACTTGTCTCAGTAAAGCAAGAGTGAAAAATGCTAAGACCTTCCATTAAAAAAGTAGCGAGAGAAGGAATGAAAAGGGATCCAGGAAGTAAGGTGAGCCAAGACGAGGGGTTCTTGAGAACTGAATAGCCTAAGAATGAGGGGACGGGGGTTCTCCTCCTTCCAGCCACAACTCATAAACCTCTGTTTGAAGCCCTGGCTCTTTAAACTGAAAAGGTAGAGGCACATGATTTAAAAGATACAGTAGATATGGTAAGAACAAGAGAAAGGGGGCAAAGGGTAAGCTTTTACCACTATCTACCTACTTCTGCTCTAGTACAGTGTTACTCTCTGGAAAGTTATGAGTGTTTTGGATGAGGAAATAAAATGCTAGCTTGAGTCCTGTGGATATTCCAGTGAGTGGCGGTACCCTCAGGGTATGTTAACCTTGATTATGACAATTCTGAAGAGGAAGAGGGAGTTGTTTCAGAAGCGAGATTTCCATGGCAGCAATTTTGAATCTTGGCCCTTAGGAAGCTGGAGCAACTGGGGACCATCCCTGCTCACACTAGACACCAGTGACTGCCCAGTAGGGCTGGGGATGGGGCTTTTGTGTAGCGGCTTGTTGCGGAAGGGGCATTATCTTTCAAGGAGGGATCGTGCTCCATTTCGGGAACCCACCAGAACCAAGGAACATTGATCCAATCTAAAATCCTTCCTAACACTCCATCCCTCACCAAGCAGATATTATTCTGATTGATTGCAACCCAACTTGTGAATATGTCCTGTAAAGAGCGCACAATAGTGCACATGCTGTAATTAGCACACATTCTACAAATAGTGCAGAATCTGTAAACAGCGCACGTGCTATTAATAACAGCAAAACACCTCACACTGCCAAGGTTCACTTTTTGTAAATCGTTTCCATGTTAATGTTGATACTTATCTGAAACGTTCCATGCAACTGGTTTGGTTTGGTTTTGTATCAGTTCTCTGTAAACTACATTTGATCTCTAGAAAAGGTGGTATATAAATGCCAACAAACAAACAAATAAATGAATACATCTGAAAGGCCTAAAGGGGAGGGGACAGAAGGGGATCAGATGGCAAGAGGAGGTGATTGGTGTTAGGATTGCTCTTGGTGGGAAGAATGTAATCAGAGGGAAGCCGTCTGGTACTGAAGGATTGATAGCAATGATGTAATGATTTTAAAAGGCTGTTTTTCCCCACTTGCAGCTCCCTCTGGATGTGGGAAGCCATCAACATACAGCCCTGCACCTATTTTACATTTGGCAGAGTCTTTTGTAAAATGCTATAGGAATTCTCCACATCCGAACCTGGATGTGATGAATTCTCCTCTCCACATACTATCTAAAATCTTTATAATGTCTTTTACTCCTCATTTCTTTCATATTACATTTTATGTATAAAGCATAATATCTTTGATTTCTTGCCCACTAATGCATGTTAAACCATGGCCACACCACCTTAACTGTGCTGATTTCATCTGATCTTGGAAGCTAAGCAGGAGTGCACCCAGTTAGTACTTGGATGGGAGACCTCCTTGGAATGCCAGGTGCTATAGGCTTACTGCATGGCAGAAATTCCTGGCAAATCTACTTCCTGTCGTACCTTGCCGAGAAAACCAGGGGATATTTGCAGCTATCCAGAGGGTCATCAGGATTCGACAGCACTTAAAAAACAACAATAATGCACATTAAATAGTTATTCTTTCTGACTTGTACCTTGCATGTTTGCTTGCGGCTTTGGCATTAGCTTTATAAATAGTTATTGTGTAAGAGCTACATTCCTGAGCCTTCGGTTCACTCTTTGCAGTCTGTTGTAGCTTCTTCAGTTACAGATAGTGTGTTGATACATAATAAGATTGAAGCCTTAGAGAATGGTTAGAAAAATAAAAGTTTGCATTTTCTAGGTTATGTTGTGCAGAAATTTAACTGAGGAAATATTTTACGGAAGTCCTTGCTCTTCCAAAATCTGATGAGATTATGATTTCAAATGTATATTAATGTACCTCACTCAGTAAGCTAGGAAGACTAATGCGGTGGAAGGGGATTTGGTTGAGTTAGTTCCTGTTTCTTCTATCAATTTAGCTCAGTTTTTGGAAGATTCTAAGGATGAGATAGCCTCGCGGGCTACCTCATTTGTTTCTTTTGGTGGTGAGATTAACAAAAATAGAATTCTTAAATGTTTCTTCAAAAAGAAAGATTCCATATTTTGCAGGCAGAGGGTTTCCCTTTTTCCTGATATGTCTTGTGCTACTCAAGTTACGAGGAAATCCTTTCTGTCCCATCGTACTAAAATCTTGGCTGTAGGGAGAACATTATTCCTAAAGTTTCCTTATCATTGTCTTATTACCTTAAAAGCAGTCAGCTATATTTTCACTGAACCTATGCATTTGGAGAAATTTCTGAATGATCATAATATTATCTAACGTTGAGTTGGGTTTAGTTGGTAGACTTTTCAGTGTTAGGACACTTCTAGTAGTAGGAGGGGATCCTCATGCAATTATCTTTTGTTTGCTTTTCTTGGTTTCTTCTCCTTGATGTGGGCTAGAATATTCATGTGAACCATTGTTTTCTGTTTGTTTTTGTTTTTTTCCTGTAAACGTTTCATGTTTCATGTGTGTTGTATAATATTTATTCTCTTTCTGATATCCTTATTCATTTTTCCTTGAGTGATGCCTAAGCAGTCGCCAAGGCTTTGGGCATAATCATGAAAATATCACAAGATGCCTACTATATTGCAGCTCTGAGGGGCCCTTTAATTAAACATTTTGAGGCGTGTTCATGAAGTTAACACGAGTTAAGTGCCCACAGCCATTTTATTTCAACGCACGTTAACCTTTAATAAAAGGGCCCCTGAGTGTCATTCTCAAGAAGGCAACCTTATCGTCAGAAAGTTACTGAAGAGAACTGGCCCCAGAAGACATCCTTGAGGCTCTCTACTAATCAGCTATTTTTCACTCAGAATAGATTTGGTTTACCGCTACCTGTTTTCTATTACTCAACCGTTTTCTAATTCAGCCTACTAACTTGGGGTTACATCTCCAGGTTGTTCATTTTAATTCTCTAGTTGTCAAATCAAATAAATTGGTCATGTTTGTTTGACATGATCTCTCTGTGGTAAAACTGTACTGCCTATATCATGTAAACTACTCAAGTATCAAGACTCAGAAATAGGGAGTGTTTTGGTTTTCTCAAGATTCCCAGAGCCTCAGAGATTACTTTTGTGTTAAAAATTAGAATTAAATATTTTTATTTGCTGCTGTGGATATATTTCTTCTTGCCATAATTTTTTCTCAGGTCTATAGTTGGGTAAATTGAGCTTATGTTGCTTTTTTTTCATTATGAGCCTATTGTAAGATTAGGCAGTCTTTTAGTATAATATAACCAGCAGCTTATAATAAAAATAAAAATAAAGGTTTTTACCTGGGGTTTCAAGTGCCTTTGGTTGGTTGGTGATACTGAGGCCTTAACGTGTCTAAGGGATATGTTTACAAAGCAGCGTTAGCGGCCTCCATGCGATATCGGAGCCATAACCCCTTTGACTTCAATGGGGCCGTGGCTTAATTGTACAGAGGCCTCACTTGCACTGTGGCATGAATACCTTCTCCTTTCTGCTGGTAATTCCTCACTGTATGCAACCCAGCATCCTTCTGGCTTTGGCCACCATCTTGTCACTCTGTTTTGCCACCTTGAGATCCTCAGAAACAATCACTCCAAGGTCCTTGCGTACCAACCTCTTGCTTCCTATCACGTACAATTCCCTTGGATTTCTACATCCCAAGTGCATGACATTGCACTTCTTCACATTAAATCTTAACTGCCAAGCATTAGACCATTCTTCCAGCTTTTGCAGATCTTTCTTCATGTTATCCACTCCCTCAGAGGAGTCCACTCTGTTGCAAATGTTTGTGTCATCTGCAAAAAGACAGACTTTTCCATTCAGCCCTTCAGCAATATCACTCACAGATACATTGAACAGGACACATACTTATTTATTTATTTTATTTAAAGGGTATTTCTATCCCGCCTTATCCTTCAATCAAGGCGGTGTACACAGCAAACAATCAAAGTCAGTGGAGTTTATGTTGGATCAGTCTATGTACAGTGAGGGTGCGTGGGTGCAGGTGTGTTAATTAGTGTGAGCTGTTTACAATGAGGGCTCTTTACAGCTATATACAAGATTTGCTGGATCCACAGCATGCTGTGATTTGTCTTCATGGAGTCTGAGGTTGGCCCAAATTTGTGGAGTCTGATTATGTGCTTGTGCCGTAGTGCTCAGTGAAGAGTACTGTCTTTAGGAGTTTCCAGAAGTCCTTCTGATCTTCAGTTGATCGCAGGTCATCTGGGAGTTTGTTCCAAATTGTCGGAGCTGCCAGTGACAGGGCTCTTTGAGTGGTGGAATTGCATGCTTTTGTGTAGTTGCTTGGTGTTCTGAGTGCGTCTGCTGTGGTTCTTCTTCTAGGTCTAGTGCTGGGGTCAGGGAGTATGAGAGCTTGGAGGCTGAGTGCAGAGCTCTTGTGTTTGATTCTGAATATGTTTATTATCATTTTATACTTGATGCGGTGGCTGATTGGGAGCCAGTGGAGGTCTTTTAGGATGGGGGTGATGTGTGCCTGTGTTGGAGAATCGGTGATTATTCTGGCTGCCGTGTTTTGAGCCATTTGCAGCGGCCTGAGAGATTGTTTTGGGATGCCATTGTAAATCGGGATGCAGAAGTCAAGTATGGGAGTGATAAGAGCTTGGCAGACTGTGCAGAAGTGGTTTTGTGTGAGTAGAGGTTTGAGGCGTCTGATTACTCTCATTTTGTAGTATGCGGTTTTGGCGGTTTTTCTGATGTGGGACTGTAAGTTCAGCTCCCTGTCGAGTGTTATTCCGAGGTATTTCACTTCGTTCTTCAGTGGTATTGCTGTGTTGTTAGCTGTGATGAAGGGTGGGGGGCTGAAGTTGGTGTTCCGTGTGATGATGAGAGCCTCCGTCTTGCTGTAGTTTATGGATAGGTTGTTGTGCATGAGCCAGGTGGACATGCTGTTCAGACAGTTATTTTGGTGTAGTCGGGGCTGTTGAGGCTGATTGGCGTGTATATCATAATGTCATCTGCGTAGATTGTATAGTCAATTTCATGATGTTGCAGATTGGTTGGATGTATAGGCTGAAGAGTAATGAGGATAGTGCGGATCCTTGTGGTACTCCTTGCTTGATCTCTGTGGGTTGTGAGGTGTTGGATCCGATTTTGACTTGGAACTGTCTGTTTGTTAGGTATGATTTGAACCAATTCAGTGTGGTGCCGGTTATTCCAATGTTCTGTAGTCTGGTTAGAAGAATGTTGTGGTCTACTGTGTCGAATGCAGCTGAGATGTCTAGGAATATCATTAGTGTTCCTTGTTTGTAGTTGTCCATGGTCTGGATTATGTCATTGAATAGGTGTAGGAGTAGAGTTTCGACTCCATGGTTTGGGCGGAAGCCATGTTGATGTATATCCAGTGGGGCATGGGTGTCGATGTGGTCTTGGAGCTGCTGTTGCACTGTCTTTTCTATGATTTTGGCCAGAAGCAGTATGCTGGAGATTGGTCTGTAGGTCGCTGGGTTGCCTTTGTCCAGAGTGATTTTCTTTGGGATCGGCCTTATAGTGGCTAGCTTCAGTTGGTCCGGCATGGTGCCTTGCATCAGGGAGTTGCTTACCATGTTGTGTATGAGGGTGTTGAAGTTATCCTTGGTTGCCTTGATCCATGGGACTGGGCATGGGTCCATTGGTGCGGTGCTTGTGTTGAGAGCTGAGATGATATCTGCGATTTGCCTTGTGGAAGGGGTGTCGAATTTGTCCAAAGCTGTGGTGGGCATGATTGGGTTGTTGGTTCCTTTAGATGTTTGTTGTGGTGAGTATCCTATTTTCCTTTGAAGATGATCTGCGAAGGTTTGAGGGTCGATCTGTATGTCTTTGTCGGGACTAGGTTCGTTGGTTAGGCTTTTTACTATCTCAAAAAGCTCTCTGGGTTTGTTGTATGCTCTCTGGATGGTGTTGGTGTGGTGTTCTCTTTTCGTTTGGTTAATGAGATCATTGTAGCTCTTTCGTTGAGTGAGGTATAAGGCCTGAGTGGATGGAGATTTGGAGCGTCTCCTGCGACGTTCTATTTTCCTCAGATCTCTTTTTGCTTTGCGTATGCTTTTGGAGTACCATGGGGTGTGCTGTGTCTTGGTTCTTGTTGTTGCGCTTGTTCTGGCTTTGGCTGCTTTGTTGATGATATTGTTCCACTTGCTTACCTGTTTGTTCAGATTGTGCATTTCTGTGTTGAGGTAAGGTAGCGTGTCTTGTAGGAATTGGTCCTTGTTGAAAGCTCTGAATCTTTTTTGTCCGTCTGGTGTGTTTTGCGCTTTGTTGTGGTTTTCCCTTTGAGTTGTGATCTCTATTTTTATTCTGTGGTGGTCTGACCAGGGTACTGGTGTGACAGTGGGTGGGGAGATGTTGCCTCTGTTTATTATGTGGTTGGGGGCGAATATGAGGTCCAGCGTCGATCCATATCTGTGTGTTGGGGTGTTGATTAGTTGTGTGAATTGTAGGGAGTCCATTGCTTGTAAGAAGGTTTCCTTGTCCTTGTTGGTGGAGGAGCTGAGGTTGAAGTCGCCCAGTAGTATTAGTGGTTTGTAGGTTGTGTTGACTGCACATACGGTCTCCAGAGCGGAGGCTAGCCCGTCTGTTGGAGCATGGGGGGCTCTGTAGATGAGACATATGGCTATTTGCTTGTTTCCTACCGCAATTGTATTGCATTGGTCTGAGGTTTGTGAGGTGAGGGTTTTTAGCTTTAATGAGTCTTTTGCAAAGATTAGCACCCCGCCTCCCTTCTTATGTGTGCGAGGACTATTAAATGCTGAGTAGGTGGGGGGAGGGGGGACTAGCAGGTTGAGGAGTACATTGTCGGTGGGGGTGAGCCAGGATTCATTGAACATACATTGAACAGTGGTGTGCCCCAGGACCAATCCCTGGGGTACGCCACTAATCACCTTCCTTTCATCCGAGCGAGTTCCGTTTATCATCACTTTCATCTGTCAGTCAACCAATTTCTGATCCAGTTCATCCCCAGGCTGTTCAGTTTATTGATAAGCCTCCTGTGAGGAACAGTGTCAAATGCTTTGCTGAAATCTAGGTAAATCACATCCATCGCATGACCTTGATCTAGTTCTCTGGTCACTCAGTCAAAGAACTCAATCAGATTTGTTTGGCATGATCATTCTTTGATAAAACCACATTGTCTTGGATCATGCAACCTATTGTTTTTGAGAAAATCCAGTATTCTCTCTTTTAGGAGTGCCTGCATTACTTTTCCCCCCACTGAGGTAAGGCTTACTGGCCTGTAGTTTGCCACTTCTTCTATTGCCACTTTTGTGAAGAGGTACCACAACAGCCCTTCTCCAGTCCTGTGGAACCTCTCCTGTCTCCAAGGATCTATTAAAAACATCCTTTGAAGGCCCTGCCAGAACCTCTCTGAGCTCTTTCAGTATCTGGGATGTAGTGTTAGCAGTATGAATGAACCATCCTCTGATTGTGTTTGCAGATATTCATTTGTTTTTTAGTATTTAATATTTAGCTCACGCTTTTCCAGTAATAGTTCAAGGCGAGTTATATTCAGGCCCATTGGGTATTTCCCTATCCCTGGAGGGCTTACATTCTAAGGTTTTTCTCTTATGTCATACCTATTAAAAGAATCTTTTGAACATAGAATGATAGAATGTTATTCAGAACAATACAGTGTTTCCATCTGACTCAGAATTGTAAAGACCAAAGGCAACTCTTTGTCATGCTCTGTGCCTGAGGTTTTGTTTTCATGTTATCAGTCATTAATTGAAGTATATGAGGACTCCAAGGCCTTTATGTCCTTGCAAGAAACTTTCCTTATGTGTGTTTAATGTCATTTTATGTGACATTGTATCAAGGCAATTCAGCACTCAGTGTTACTGAACCTCAAGAAATTAAATCAGAAATGGACAAATATGGGCATCATGTGTAAAGCTTGTTCAGAAGCCTATTGTTTCAGTCTTGGTGACTTTTCTCTATGTATTCTTGACAGTTTTCCTATACAATGAAATAGTGAGTATCAAAAAGTAAAGCAAAGTTCATTGCAAAGTTTCTTGCTCGCTGAGCACTATAAGGAGCAATTTCATAAGGGAGCACATACTTTTAAGCGCCAAATATGCATCTACCTGTGGTTATTTAGTCATTAATGTGCACATGTGGCTACGTACACACTTAATGATCTTGTACAAAATACCAACCAGCTTAAAAGCATGCTTGTTGAGATATGGCAGTGGGTGAGCACATGGGTGAAGAACAGAAGTATAGGCTTAGATTTTAAATATCTCGGTGTGGGCATTTACACTAGCCGTAGGATTGGTATTAATATCCGCTCTTTAACTTAAGACATGATGTCTGTCAATTTAGCTTGGAATTTTACACAAACAAGATAGATCCCTACTTATTTTTATAAAATAGGCACCTTAGATAGTGCTTTAACTAGAGGCCCCTTATAAAATTACCCTCCACAAGAATAAAATTGCATTTCCGTGGCTGTATTTGAATCTGTCCAGCACGTTAATACAAAACATTGTGCTGTGGATTTTTTTTTCTTTTTTTTTTTTGCAGTTGTTTCCTCCTCCTCCTCTGGCCCTGCAAGCCAATCAGAATTAAGGTAGGGACCTGAAGCCATTAGTCATCATTGCAATTATGGTCCATGGTGGGCCAAAAACCATGGAGAAGGGCTCCTTCTGGGACCCTGCAGTCATGAGCCTTGAATCTAACCATTAGATGCCATCCTTCAATGATCATGACCACCCATGCAACATTCCCAGCTGACCGAAGGAGTAGAAAACCCGACTCAAGGGTCGAATTGGGGATTTTATGCATGCTGCCACTGAACAGCAGCTCGTCTTCTATGCCAGGGACTTTTGCACAAACCAGTCCTTGGTACTCCCTCATATCCCTCATCATTCAGTCTGCTTTGTAGGATATCTCTAATGAATATGCATGAGAGATGTTTCTATGCTTTGGTTCAAGAACTAGGTATATATATGCAAGTATGGATATTCATTTAGAATGTCCTAAAAAGGCAGACTGCCTAAGGGAGGTCCTGGTATCAGAACTACTATTATTTAACCTTTTATTATTTATTCTTTTTTGGATAACTCTGGATCAATGCTAGTATACCCTCAAACCAACAAAGCCACCCCTAAATAGGACCCCAAGAGTTTTTAAGAGCAGCATATAGGCAGAAGGAGTAAAGCCCTGCAAAAGTATTAACATTTCTGTAGCTTCCTGGGCTTGGTGCAGTCTTTATGGTGGTCCTTATGCTGCTTGGCAATCAGGGGGTACATGGTACCAAGTGTTTTTATGTCTTTCAGTCTTTACTTTGGAATTAAATGTCAAGGTTCTTTGCATAGGGACCAGTATAAGCTGGGGGGAGCTGTGGCCCTCTGACTCCTCTCACATCTCTTCCCTTCTCAAAATAACTGAGTTCAGTCCAGAGTTTATGTTCTGAATCAAGGGTTTACTTAAAGGTAGGGCCACTGATACAATATTCATAACAATTAGCAAAAAAGCAACAAGAACTCTATTACTCGCAGTTTACTTCTTCTCTTCCCTCCACTTGTAACTACTTTATCAGGTTACTTCTTTCTTCATTTCACTCTAGGATACTACACACTCTACTCTGAAAATACTGCTTCTAATGCTGGAAGTTAAATTCAAGTCTCTTCACTCTTTCACCACTAGTGGTTTTACCCTGAGTGGGAATCCATCTCCTACATTATTACGCTTTACCAGTATACCTGGAGGTAGTGGTAATGCAGGCACAGGTCCCCAAAGCTGTCCTGGATTGCTCCTTGCTCTGTGTCACGGTTTCACTAAAGAGCTCCTGATTTCCTCCCTCCTTTAGAACTGGTGACCTTTGTAGCTGCAGGTCCCAGGAACGTCTCTACAGGTGCTCCTGGCTCATATGTTCCTCAATTATAGAGATGCTTTTTGCTTGGAGCTTCTTCTGCTTCTTTGTGAGTGGATGACTCCTAGGTCAATTACACAGGCAAGACTTCACTTCAGTTGAGGCATTGGGGTTGCTGTTTGGTTTTACACAGTCAATCCTTTCCCCTTGCTCTCGACTCCTCTGCTCCTATGTCTGTGGCTTCTCCTAAAAAAAGAATGAGGAATAGGGTTTGATCACTCTCAGCTTTCCGTTCTCCTTCCTCCAGAGGTAAACATCCTGCATACAGCATAGTGCAGTACCTGTGTGCCAAAGTCAGAGCTCCGTCTTTGGGAGTGGTTTCAATAGATTTTGCATTTTCCCTCTTGGAGGAGTCTCCTCCCAGTAGAATATGTCTAGCAAAAAGTAACCTCCCCTGTTCTGGAAATTGCTAGATACTGTCTAGACTATATTGGAGTATTCTAGCAGGGATACTGGATGGTGCTACTGTTCAAAGCAGTGACATTCAAGTAGTCTCTACACTTCAGACCTTTTAATCACCTATTTAAGAAAGGCCCAAAATAGTGTGAAAATGAGAAGAATATGTAAATACTGTGCAAACCATAATAAATGCAAAAGATAGAGCGCATAGATAAAACTGAGTCACTTAACTATTATGTGCAAAAGGGCCCAAATGAAGTGTCAAATAAGGAAACATGCCAAATAAATACATGTTTACTGATTCTGAGTGTGTATGAATGTAAGGGGAATCAGACTGAAGTTTCAATGCAGTGTTGAAGGAGCTAATGAGCACAGCAGAGCTGATGAAGGAAGCAGCTTAGCCAGGGCCAAGCACGTGGAGAGCTCACAGGAGATGAGATAAAAAACATGAACTAGCTAAATAAACATCACAGATACTAAGCTAACTAAAAAGACAATGGCTTGTAAAATTACTTTTTTTGTGTGCAAAGGTCTGTTAAGGGCTTTAGAGCTATAAAAGTGTGTCTGTGAGTTGAAATTAAGGTAGTAAGGAACTATTTACAGACATAGCTGGGTGTTTGAATACTTTTACAGAGAGGATAGAATCCACATGCAGAAAGCTCAGTTACTGGTTGGGAAAGAAGATTTCTGGTGGGGTAAAGTATGCCAGAGTATGTCTGTGTGGAAGAGCTGAACGAGGATTTAATTGATATCAGAACTGTAAGTAATTGAGAATTATTTACAGGAGGAGTGTGTAAGAAGCTTGCATAAAAGCTGTAGAGAAAATTTAAAGTTAAATTTGGAAACAGGAATAAAACTGAAGAAGCTCGCAACTCATTCAAGCAGTTTTAAATCCAAGCTGAATGAGGATTTGAAGTGATTTATTTGAGAGTGAGGATTTAAAGTGATTTATTAGAGAGTGAGTTTAATTCTGAGCACTGTTTTGATTAAAAGTTCTACAGTGTGTGACTTGCTTTCAATGGAGGAGTGGAGTGGAGGAGTGGCCTAGTGGTTGGGGCAAGGTACTTTGGGCCAGAAGGTCAGGGGTTCAAATCCCACTAGAGGACAGCAACCTTGGGCCGGAAGGACTGGGGTTTCTAGTCCCACAGGTGCTCCTTGTGGTCTTGGGCAAGCCACTTAACCCTCCATAGCCCATGTTCCCTGTAAAATAGTTCTCTGTGTGCTGTGCTTTCCTCTCTAATCAATGTGTTTATACCTCAAAAATTTCCTGTCATGATTTGACAATTTCCAATCTGTAATCAAACCACTGCTGATTGCTGGAAGTAGCGGTATACTAACCAAATAAATAAATAAAATAAATGGCTCTGGAATCCTAAAGAAAAAGTAGGGCTGAAGGTATAAAACTCCCAGTGCAGTAAGAAGAAAAATCCTGAAAGTGAGGTGTTTTAAAACTGAGTACTCCTCACAGGACTTGTTAATCCTGATACAGCTTAACTCTTTTAGTGAGAAAGAAAGTGCATGTTTCAAAGAGAGAAGGACTGAATGTGTGGATAAAAGAGAGAAACCTTTGCCAAATTTAAGAGAACTAAAGTTAATTACTAATTAGTATAATTTTCCAGAACTGATTGACAATTTTGAAAGATTGGCTCTGGCACCTTAAAACAAAAACTGTTTTTTTTGCGCAGAGAATTCTGTGGGAGGGAAAGATAGGGAACTGGCTTATCTATTATTTTGGGGGGAATAACAAGCTACACCAGTAAGAGAAACAAAACAAAGAAAAGGACAGGAACACTTTTCTAGATTGCACACCTAGCTAGGGAGGTGGTTTCTTTTATTGATTTTTAAAAATAGGTAGTAGGTATCCAGACTATAGCTGGACATCGCTGGAGCAGAGGGGATCCTGAGACCCCCAACATCACGAAAGTAGCAAGACCTGGAAAAAGGATTTCAGATAAATGACTGACAAACCACAGTGACTATTTTTTGGGAAACACTAGTGCACTAGTAGTTGATTATTTTCTGAAACAAAGGTATCTTTAACTGAATGATAACACTCATTCACCTGCAAAGTTACAGATAAAGACAGCGTTATAACTGAACTTTTCTTCTACTAAGAAGTAAAGAAATCTCAAGCTTTAAACTGGTTAATTAATACTTGCCTGATTTGGAAAGAAACAATGTCGTACCACTGTTGAATAGAAGCATTTAAGATTTGTTCACAGAAAATACTTGATTGCGTTTATAAAGATTGCTATTGTTTCTTTACAAAATGTGAATTTCCAGTACATTTACAAATTAAAAGTAGAACATTTTGCAAATGTTAAACTTGTTCAAGTGGCTTATTGTGGGAGAGTTCTCAGTATAGAAATATTGTTAAATAAATAAATAAAATTAAAAATCCCTTGGTAAATCCTGATTTGAAATT
This sequence comes from Ichthyophis bannanicus, assembly GCA_033557465.1. Taxonomy (NCBI): domain Eukaryota; kingdom Metazoa; phylum Chordata; class Amphibia; order Gymnophiona; family Ichthyophiidae; genus Ichthyophis; species Ichthyophis bannanicus. Next base: position 103,364,707 of record CM066034.1, on the reverse strand, counting down.
TGAGGGTCCTGAAACAATAAAGTGTGCTGTAGAAAAAATAGAAAATATTTTCTCGAACAAGGTTGGTGGAAGGGAAGGGAAGGGAGACAGTGGCGGTAGAAGCAGATGCTCTCTGAAGGGCTCCAGCGGTAGCGCATTTTCCTACTATTCAAGTTCTTTTTTCCTATGCCGCATTCTGTGTGGAAGTGAAAGGTGAAACTCCTGCTGGAGCGGTCAGAGGTTTCTGGGCCGATGGATTTCTTCCTAATGCCCACTGAAGGAGGAAAGACTTCGAGCGGCCTGCTGACAGAAGCAGGGGTGGAAGGCGACCTGCCACTTAGCCTTGGGCCCGATGTCTCCTTGAGCCCAGAGTGCCAGTTTCCTTCAGCTCAGCCGGATCTCCCTTGCTGGAAGCGCAGCATCTCTGCCCTGGAAGTGTTAGCCAGGTGACAGAGGTACAAGTTGGGGGCTGAGGAGGACTGGTTGGAGTTGCAGCAGCGAGAGGAGCATTTGCTTGTTTCCCCAATTGTGATGCCAGTCTCGTCAGGAGTACAGGATCCGGATCCAGAAACTTGGTCGGCATTGGTGAGGGCGCAAGTTTATTTCCTTGAGACTGTTTATGAAGCTACTACTAAGCATTTATAAAGCACTACCAGGCGCATGCAGCGCTGTACAATGAAAACACAAAAAGACAGTCCCTGCTCAAAAGAACTTACAATCTAAAAAGACAAAGCAAGAAAAGGAGTAGATAAAAGATAATAACAAGGGCAAAGAGACAAGAGCAGGAGAGAGAGAGGACAAAGGAAAGAGGTAAGAACACGTGTAAGAGGAAGAAAGAAAGGTGAAATAAAAGAGGGGAAGGAAGGAGAACAGCAAAATCAAGAGCCAAAGGCAGAGGCGAAAAGATGAGCTTTTAACTTGATTTTGAAGAGGGGCAAAGAAGATGCCTGATGTATGGACAAAGGAAGTTTATTCCAAGCGTAGGGAGCAGCAAAGTGAAAAGAGCGGAATCTGGAGTTGGCTATAGAGGTGAAGGGCATAGCAAGAAGCAACTGGGAAGCAGAACAAAGTATACAAGGGGGGAAATAGGGAGAAATGAGAGAAGAAAGGTACTGAGGAGCCACAGAGTGAATGCACTTATAGGTCAGAAGGAGAAGCTTAAAGTGAATATGGAAACGGATAGGGAGCCAGTGAAGAGATCTGAGGAGAGGAGTGATGTGGGTAAAACGAGGCTGACGGAAAATCAAACAGGCAGTGGAGTGCTGAATAGACTGAACAGGGAAGAGATGAGACTGAGGGAGACCAGCAAGAAGGAGGTTACAATAATCAAGGCTGGAGGTGATTAGGGAATGGATGAGGGTTTTAGTAGTGAGCTCAGAGAGAAAGGAGCGGATTTTGCCAATGTTGAAGAGAAAGAAGCGACAGGTCTTAGTGATGAGTTGGATATGAGAGGAGAAAGAGAGCAAAGAGTCAAAAATAACACCCAAATTGCGAGCATATGAAACAGGTTGGAGAACAGAGCCATCAACTGAAAAAGAAGAAGGATAAAGGAAAATTTTAGGAGAAAAAACGAGAAGTTCAGTCTTGGTCATATTCAATTTCAGGCAACGATGGAACATCCAGGCAGCAATGGCAGAGAGACAGCAAGAGATCCGGGACTGGAAAGCAGAAGAAAGATCAGGAGTAGAGAGATAGATTTGGGAGTCATCAGCATAGAGATGGTACTGAAAACCATGAGAGGAAATAAGCGCACCAAGGGATTGGGTATAGAGAGAAAAAAGAAGGGGACCCAAGACAGAACCCTGGGGGACACCAACCGAGAGCGGGGTAACAGAGGAGGAGGAGCCACCAGAACATACACTAAAGGAGCGATGGGAGAAGCTCTTTTTAAACCTGAACAATCACTGTTGGGACAGCTTCAGACTATTTCTAGCCAGTTTGCAAATTTTGGACAAAAAATGGAGGTTCATGAATCCCTCTTAAGTTTCCTTCCAGTGAAAATTTTCTCTTTTGAGAAGAGGTTGGATCACATCCAAGACTCTGCTATTGCCGCTATGAGGGACTCAGAAAGTTTACAACAGAAAATTGAGGTTCTGGAAAATGTATCTAGAAGTAGAAACTTAAGAGTTTTGAATTTTCCTAAGGTTCCGTCCTTTTCACCCTGGAACATTTTAAGACGTTTTTGATCAATGTATTGAAAATTCCTGTGGACTCAATACCTCCTATCTCTAGAACTTATTTGTGCCTTCGGCTAAGATCAAACTGGCTGAGAATCAAGATCAGTATTTACGTCAATCCCCGGCTGTGTCTAGTGATAGCCTGTCTAGTTATAGCCCGGTTTTTTGGAGTGGTCTAGGTCTGATTCTGGACTGACTGCAACTTTGTTGGTCACCCTGGCTCTAGATGTAGACCTGGATTGGTTGTTAAAAATGTATTTTCATTCAAGTTCTAAAGAGTTTATGGTGTCTGTCGTCAGGATCTTCCCCGATATGTCTAGCGCCACAAAGAGAAGCCGGAAACAATTTCTTGTTCTCAAGCTTGGGATAATTCAGCTGAGTAAGTTGTTTTTCCTTCCTTTCCCATGTAAATGCCTAGTCGGATTTATTATCTTTTTTTGGCCACGCAGCAGTTAACTGTCTTTATCTCCTCTATACTTGTGAGTACTCAACCTGTCACTGTAGAGCCCCCCTAAAATTAGCCCTATCTTATAGGGTAAGGTATCTGGCAAAATATTGTAGCTCCTTTTGTCTACTTGGTTAATCTCTGTTTATTTATTTTGGGATATGTTTCCTTGGTATCGTGTCTTCTTCTCTCTCTTATTGGGGACTGGTGGGGGCAAGCCTCTGTAGCATTACCTAGTAACTTATTGAATTTTTGTAACAATTTTTTGCTGCATTTGGCTTGCTGACCTTTTCTGGGCAAGATTTATTCTTGTAAGTACAGAGATAAAATTGCATAAATAAAAAAAAAATATATATATATTTTCTCAATAAGCTGGGAGTTTCCATTGTTGGCTTACCTGAGGTAACTCAGCCACCTTTGACACTGATAAGATCAAGATAAAGTAGGGTAACACCCCTTTGGAACCCCCAGTTTACAGAAACATTGCCAGAGCCATTTTAGAAGCTGGGTCTGTAGAAGTCAGTGCGAGGACTTCCATATCTGAACAGGGGTGTTGCAAAGGCATGGCCAGGGCGTTCCTGAGATATTGGACATTCTCGCCTGATCTCAGAAACAACTTGGACGTCTTGAGTAGCATCTAAGGTTAACCTGCTGTAGGCTTGAATAGGCATCTGAAAAGTGCTTGTTTTGTCAGGCAAATGTCTGGAAGGTTGGAGAAAGAGCTATCCTAATATTCCCTATAGTTTTCAATATGTCATTGAAAACTCACAGGGAATGGGGGCTCATATTTACACCTTGCTATGCCGCTGCACGTCCCCTTATCATAACTTGCATGAGATGGATGTCCCCAACCCAAGCTTTCCTAATGGGGATGTCTATGTGGCCACCTGCATGCCCATCCACATTGGGAACACCTATGTTCCTGAAAATGGCTGGAGATATTGACGTCCCTGGCATTTTTCTGCATATTCTACGTTGGATGTCCCTGATTGGTCTTGGACATCCTTTCTAAAATGCTGCGTTAAAGACACAGCTTGTTATTTTACAGTAACGTGAACAGCTTTTTCAATATTACAACTTGCAGTGGGGGGGGGGGGGGTCGGGTTTCCCCTAAAAAAAAACAAACCCTGGCATCTTGACAATACCAGATCTTTTCTTTTGGGAAAAAGACAAATGGGGCACATCTGTGCTTTTCTTTTAGGACTGTATAGAGAGGTGGGCCTGGAATTACAAGCACGGAGTGCACTCTACCTAATGAGAGTGATTTTTAAACAAAAACCCTCCCTTTAAGAAGACCCATTTTATAATGAAATGGAAACCCATTTAATTTTACCCCAAACTGCAAGGTAATGTTACAAACTGAAACCGCTTTGTGCAGATGCCTTCCCTTAAATAGAAGACTCTCTAAAAACCAAAAACCATTTCCTTTACCACAGAGCTGAAGAGTTTTATCTGAGGGGGAACAGAAAAGGGGTCTTCAAGATGAGCTACAATAAACAGTGCAGTCTGTCAGACTGGGCGAAAATTATTTTTCATCAGACATGAAAATGGAGATCATCTTTCAAAATGAAAGCATTAATTAGAAAATGTATCTTTTTCTTAAATAATATTGAGGCCGATATTCAAAGGATTTATCCCCTTAACTTTGTGAGTTATTCTCCTGAATTGGTCATTTGAAAATATGCTAGAGCTGAGTGGCTGAATTTATACTAGAGAATTTCACTTAAGGGACAGTATTCAGAGCATGCAATATTTCCATGCCATGGCCTCTGAATATCAAGGGGTAGTGTCCAGACAGTAGCTGCCACTAACTTCTGATTATGTGGCCTGCCAGTGTATGAGCTGATGGCCATCTGGGGGAAGGCCAAAATGCAAAACCTTTTCAGCTGCAGGAAGGATCTGTGAGCAATATGCATGGATGCCCCAGGAGCAGGGCCGGCACATCCACTAGGAGAGCTAGGCGGCTGGCCTGGGTAAACAGCAGCAGCGGCACACATGGGTAGCCTCACGGCCCCCCCCCTAAGCTGCTGTTGATTCCATTTGGGGGGGAGGAGGGCAGCAGCAGTATTTCCAAAAGCAGCAGCAAAAAGTCACCACTTTTGGAAATACTGCCGCTACCCGCCTCCCCCTCCCGAGATGGAATCGGCAGTGACGGCAGCAGCTGGAGAGGGCGGCAGCAGCAAGGCCAGGATTTTTGTCTAGGGCAGCAGAAACCCTGCCCAGGAGGGACTCCAGTATGTCTTTCCTATATGGTACTCGGTGCAGCATTCGGTCTTACCTGGCCTTGATTATTCTAGCAGTGCAAGAATGGCTGTGCGGGCCATGGTATGTGGATCTCTTGAGCCTATTGGTGGGGTCCCTCCTATTGCTTCTCTAGGAGAGGGGACTTCTGCAGTTGAGTCCCTTGGTTATGGAGGATCCCGTTCCCTTCTTTCCTATAGCTTGAACCTTAAGAGAGGTGTAAGCTGTCTAAGAAGGATCACTCTAGAGCGGTACTCGACACCTTCTTAAGGCCAGAGAGCCTCTACATCTGTGGCCTATGTGAGCATCTGGAAAGTCTTTGAGTGGTGGTTTTCTTTTCAGGATCCCAAGGCCTGGAGGGTAGATATAGCTGTGATTTTATACTTCTACTATTACTACTACTACTACTACTGAACATTTGTATAGCACTACGAGACATACACAGCACAGCACAGACACATGTAAAAGACAGTCCCTGCTCATCAGAGTTTACAATCTAGTCAAGACAGTCGCAGTAGCTGTAGACATAGAATACATCTAGGGGGAATGGTAAAAACATACGATATGCCATACTGGGTCAGACCAATGTCCATAAAGCACAGTATCCTCTTTCCAACAGTGGCCAATCTAGGTCATAAGTATCTAGCAGTTTCCTCCAAAGACACAGGTTCCACAATGCTTGTATTGGGTCAAGCATTGATATCCTGGGTCCCTTTTAATAATGGTTTATGGACCTTTCCTCCAGGAACGTGTCCAAACCTTTTTTAAACCCATCTACACTAACAGCTTTTACTACATCCTCTGGTAACAAATTGCAGAGTTTAATTACATGTTGAGTGAAAAAAATATTTTCTCTTATTAGTCTTAAATAGGTTACCCTTTAGCTTCATTGCATGTCCCCTAGCCTTTCCATATTCTGATGATGTAAACAATCGATCTATCATTTACCCGTTCCACTCCATTCACACAAAGGAGATTAGGTGAATCAAGATCCGAAAGCGGCAGTGAAGAGGTGAGTTTTCAACCTGGATCTGAAAAGGGTCAGAGAAGGTACCTGATGCACAGACTCAAGTAGTTTGTTCCAGGCATAAGAAACAGCAAGGTGAAAGGAGCAAAGTCTAGAGTTAGCAATGGAAGAGAAGGGCACAGTTAGAAGCGATTTGCCAGAAGAGCAGATTTCCCAAGTAGGGGTGTAGGGAGAGATAAGAGAGAAAAAATAGTGAGGAGCTGTATAGTGAATGCACTTATAGGTCAACAGGAGAAGTTTGAACTGGAAGCGGAAACAGATAGGGAGCCAATGAAGTGACTTGAGAAGAGGGGTAATATGAGCATGATGAGGATGGTGGAAGATTAGCCGCGCAGCAGAGTGTTGAACAGATTGAAGAGAAGAGAGATGATTCAGAGGGAGACCAGCAAGAAGTAGGTTACAATAGTCAAGATGTGAGGTGACTAAAGAGTGGATAAGTGTCTTAGTAGTGTGTTCAGAAAGGAATGAGTGAATTTCAGTGATGTTGTGTGGAGAAGAAGAGAAAGGAGTCGAAGACATCCTCAAGGTTGAGAGCTGAGGAAACAGGCAGTCTGGTTTGGACCCAAGTTTAGATTTGAAATTCTATCAAAGTTCAGGTGATAGTCCTAGTGTGCCACCAGGGGTGCTTTCAGGGATATTCCATAGTGCCGCATCCTAATAAGGCCTCCTTCCTCAAAGGGGTGAAGCCGGTCTTGCCTCATGTATGTCCAGATTTGCCAAAGTAGAGTCTTTCTCTAGTGTTGAAAGGTCCTCACTATCCTTCAGAGGGCTTCTTTAATGGATTGGACCCTGAAGGTGATGTCCTGGTGGCTGTTGCATTTGCCAAATAGGTGTCAGAGTGACAGGCCTTGTCCTGTAGGAAACATTTTCTGATCATCTTGATGGCATCTGTCTCTCTGATAACTGTCCTGTCCTTTCTCCGAAAGGAGCTGCCTTCCTTTCATCTTAATCAGTCTGTGGCCCTGCCCTCCTTATTAGAGGAAGACCTTCAGATGAACCCCTTGTGTGTTTGCTGGATAAGAGGAGGGTGTTGGTGAAGTAGCTAGAAATTATATATTGCTTCCATTGCTCACATCATCTCTTTGTCCTCTTCAGTAATACTAGGAAAGGACAGGTTGTGGCCAAGTTTTCCATTGCTGCTAGATTAAGGGCGGATATTAGTTTAGCCTACCTTCTCTGTGAAAAGCACATGTTGGAGGAAGTCAGAGTGCATTTATCTAGGGCACTAGCCTTCTCCTCGGCAGAGACCCCCTACAGCACTACAGGTTGCATTTGGGAGCTGGAACAGATGGCACCTTTGGCAGAGCAGCTCTGTCAGGGGCATCTTCCCCTACCCAGAGTCCTGACTACTTGGGTACATTCCACTCGTCTGGACAGAATTCATGCAGAATTCTGGATGATAAAAAGGATAAAGCAAGATGATAAAGGAAAAAATTTCCATACCTGTTAATTTCCTTTCCTTGAATCTTGCTAGACCAGTCCAGGACCCACACTAGGAAGACTTTTCCGGCAGATTTGGGAGCCCTGCGGCCTCTTTAGCTGCATGGTCAGTTTCAGTTCCTGATGCAGAGTTGTATTAGAAGAGAGTCAAAAGCTTGCACAACGTTCTTTTTTGCTACTGTTTCTGAATACTTTCTACTTGGGAAGTGCCATATAGGCTTCTTCCAGTGCTACATCATTATATATACTACTGATGACATACTGAAGATTGCTGTGGTCTGCCTTCATCTGCTGGCTGGAGAGCATAACCCACTAGTTTAGACTGGTCTAGCAGAATAAAGGAAATTAACAGGGATGAAAAATTATCCTTTCAAAGAATAATATGATTGGAGTGGAGGTGTAGCCTATGGTTAGAGCAAGTGACCTGGTGACAAAAGACACCAAGGTTCAAATCCCACTGGCCACTCCTTGTTGCCTTAGACAAGTCACTTAATTCTGCACAGCCTCAGGTGCAAACTTAGGGGGGGGGGCTGAATATCCCCAGGTGCCTCCATTAAATGCCCTCACTCTAGCCGGTTATTGTCAGGGTATTCCAGGGGCAGGGTGGAGTGGAGGCAGCACTCAGGGATACCCAGTTAATAGAAACATGACGGCAGAAAAAAAACACATGGCCTATCTAGTCTGTCCTTCCATATCAACCACTACAACAGTCCCCTTTTTTCCTTTAGAGATCCTCTGTGTTTGTCCCGTGCTTCTTTGAATTCAGACACTGTCCTCAGCTCTACCAGCTCCACTGGGAGACTATTCCACAGATCCACCTCTCTTTCCGTAAAGAAATATTTCCGCCTATTTCCTGAGTCTATCCCCTTTCACCCTCATCTCATGTCCCCTCGTAGCAGAGCTTGCTTTCAATCAAAAGAGGCTCTCCCCCTGTGCATTTATGCCATGGAGGTACTTAAATGTCTCGATCATATCACCTCTACCCCGCACTTCCTAGTGGCAGTATTCAGCTGTGAGCTGGTTTTCCCATAGTGGCAAAGTTTAGGCCCCTTAAATGCTTGCTTAACTTTCACCACTATATCTAACCAGCCACTGTCTGGTTAGCTACTGAATATTCCCTCCTTAGATTGTAAGCCCTCTGGGAATAGGGAAGTACCTACTGTACCTGATTTTAACTTGCTTTGAACTGCTATTGAATAAATATGTCATGAAAATATTAGGTACCGGATTTTGAACATATTGGATAAGGTATTTTTTTCACTTGAAGCACAATTACTGTTGAATTTATTGCCAGAGAATGAGGGCAATGCAGTTGGCATAGCTGGGTTTAAAAAGGGTTTGACCAAGTTCCTGGAGGAAAAGTCCATAAACCATTATTTGCCATGTAGACTTGGGAAAGACACCACTTAACCTTGGAAAGGAACAATATGGAATAGATCTACTCCATAGTATTTTGCCGGGTATGTGTGATCTCTTTTCACCATTGTCAGAAACAGGGATGCTGGATTCAATGGAACTTTCATCTGACCCAGTATGGAACATCATATGTTTTTATATGTAGTCCATTATGTTTATGTTTGTCTTTATTTGACATACCACAGTTTCTGGGAACATGCATTGTGGTTTACAATAAAAAAAATAATCAATTGTAGAGGAAAGGAATGCCAATTCTATGATAGGAAAGGTATAGAGAAAACTAAAACTGGAAACACTTGACACAATTAGTCTATGTCTCAACCTGTTGTACCCCTGGAAATAACTTTGAAAATTTCCCTCTAAATATATATCAACTTAATTGTAGTCTTCATTCTATATGGAAAACCTTTTACTTTAATTTATCTGATCTACACATGGTGAAAATGTTGGATCATCGAATTCTGAAATAAAAAGTGCTTTTGAGTCCACTCATGTTTCTTTGTCATCTTATATTTTATCCCAAGTCCAATAATATGCCATTTGATCACATCTTCTATTCCAATATTCAGTAGTGAATCATTTTTAGTGCAGTTCAGCCTGCTGGTCTCTTTGAAGTTTCAAAGCACAAATATTGATATTTATTGCCCTCCTGTGCCATATGAAGCAGATGGATCAACACACTGTACTGCAGATGTTCCCAGATTTTCCAAAAGGCGTCCTTTTGCTTACCTCTGTGTGGTTATTCTACAGATCGTACTTCTTCATACATAAACAAGTAGACTTCCTCCACTATTTTGTATTTATATATCTGCACAACCAAAAATTAGACAGACTAGCAGAATGCCGTCTGCATGCATACCTTCTGGAAAAGTGAGGTGTATATACTGTTGCTGTTGTGCGCCATCGAGTTGATGCAGACTCCTGACAATTCATCCCCTGGGATTTCATGGCAGAGTGCCCCACCATTCCCCGAACATCTCTTATTTTGTGCTGAAATTTAGAGATGTCATTTATTTTTTATTTATTTTTTAACAGCTCTTCTATACCACCCTGTCTTCCATTCAGGGCATGTCATGACAGCATGCACATAGCAGTGATGTAAATGCCCCCCCCCCCAAGGTGCCCACGCAATGCAGGAGGGCCCATGAGGCGCCCACGGCCCTGCAATCTCTAATCTGCAGTGGCAGAGCAAGGCAGACACTATACTTATTATAAAGAAGTCTCCAGGCCGCCCCCTTCTGGCTCTCTGCTTGTAAAGTGCTTTTCCACAGCGTCTCCCAGTCTTGCACTGCCCGAGATGTCAGCCTGGCGGTGGGATCTGCATCTCTAGCTGCCAGGGAACAGTGCTTTAGAGAGGCACACATGGCAAACTTCTTTATTGTAAGAATAATGCTTGCTGGCTGCCCATTTTTCCTTTAAAGTTTTTGGTGGGGGAAATGGGGAGGAAAAGTGTTCCCCCCCCCCCTCTCGACACCACCACTGTCATCGTCATCATGAGGGCCCTTCAGCAAATTTTGCTCGGGGATGCATAGCTGTAGGTGGATGCTTATCCACTTGTTTGCATATTGCTAATTAATGCAGATCAAATCTTAGTTCACCTATATTAAGGGGGAATAGTTGACTAAGAGCCTGGCTCACTAAGGGGTCAATATTTAAAAGATTTACCCAGGTAAAATTTAGACTGTTAAATCTTACTCTTTCAACATTTTCCCCCTTTACTTAGCTTAATCTGTGCAGCTAAAATCACTTTCTACACAGATTTAGCAAGATATTAAAATCTGTAAGAAAATTCCACAGTCTTGACCCTTGGTTAATTCAAGAGTTTTGCTAACTTGAGCCCTTTACCACCTGGCTAAAGTTAGGGCATTCCAGGATGGGATGTTTAAAGTTGGCATGGTAGCATGATGTTTGGTGCTATCCAGCTAAAATTTGTACAAGCAGCTTTATATGCGCAAAATCCATGCAGGAAGATTTAGTTAGAAATTTAGTTGCCTATAAAGATTGCTATGTGTCACTGAATATATGGATAAATATAACAGAGTATGTTAAGCTGGGTATCATTTAGCCACATAACAGCTTTTATATTTCAGTCCCTAAGGCTTTTCCTCCATTCTATCTCTATGGAGAGGAACGTTTAGGGGCATGTTTGCTAATGCATGTGTAGGCCATGTTAATGGCAGGGAGTGAGTATATCCATCTTCAGTTAACGTGCTTCAGTGCGGCATACCAGCCATGGGTACAGCTAAGATGGCGTTAGCACCTGTACTGCCTGCACTGAACACAGGTAGTATAGCCACACATGCCTACACTAGCTGTGCCGTGCCAAGCCGGATTGCCCCCATCCTGCCCATTAAGCACTCTGACACACATTACCAGGGTAGCATTGGGTTTTTGGCACATTACCCCAAACTACTTTTCAGCACTTTTGCCTAAAGCGTGCACTAACCCTACATACCCTTTAGTAAATATGGTCTTAAGTGAATCAATCCCAAGTCTTTGAAAATGTACTCCCTATGCACCTTGTCCAAAGATGCCTGCTCAAAGCATACCTTTACTATTATTTCGAGTAGTCCAACTGACTAAAACTTTGTTTTTAACTTCAGCAGCTTCCACGTCTATGATGTTAAGCTTTTTCAAGAATTCCTGGCCTATCACCATAGTCAGAAGTGATTTGATAAAAGATGCCCTTTGCACTCTAGATCGTGAAGGATTGTAGGCCATATAGTTCTGTCGTTTTTGCCAAAGGTGGTTTCTCCATTTCATCTGAGTCAGACATTGTTGTTACCTGTTCTGGGTTCGTTGGATGGCAGTGCCTTGGACCGGGCGTTACGCTGGTTAGACATCAAACGGGTGTTACGGCAGTATTTGAAGGTCACAGAGACTTTCCGTAAGTCGGATCGTCTGTTTGTATTGTTCGGTGGTCCCCGCAAAGGGGAAGCGGCGGCGAAGGCGTCCATTTCAAGATGGATTCGAGAGGCAATTGCGTCAGCGTATCTTCTGCAGGGCCGAACAGTTCTGGCAGAGTTGAGAGCGCATTCTACAAGAGCGCAGGCGACGACTTGGGCGGAACATTGTTTGGTGCTGCCCGGGGAAATTTGTAAAGCGGCCACCTGGTCCTCTCTTCATACTTTCAGTAGGCATTACCGCTTTGATGTTCAGGTGGCGAAAGATGCTCGTTTCGTGTCGGCAGTGGTACAGGCCGGCTGGAAAGGACCCTCCCAATGACTACTGCTCTGTTCCATCCCAGAGGTGTACGATTAAACTGGAGGGACGCTAAGGAAATAGAAATTACACTTACCTGGTAATTGTGGTTCCTTTAGAACCTCCAGTTTAGTCCTCATTCCCGCCTGTGGGGGTGTCGTTGCAGTGGATGTTCAGTGGGGGAACAGTAAAGACTACCGGTAGGTATGGTTTTATTGACATTTTCATTGCTTTGATTCTGTCTGTTTCCTTTTCTCTTTCCAATCTATGGTCTGATTAAAGCGAAAGGAGAAGTTAGAAGAAAAATCCCTTTCTGTCGGGAGGGCAATTCTGTTAGCATAGTTAGCGTGTGGTTGATTTCTTAAAAAAAAAAAAAAGAGACAATAGAAAACTGGTTTATGATAATAGCTACTTATTTGTTGCTCCTTTAAGTATGCTTTGTCAATAGTTCGCTGAGGCTAATGGGAGAGACCAGCAGACTACATCTTTATCTTTATCTTTATTAAAACACTTGATAAACCGCTATGGCCAAAGCATTAAGCGGTGTACAATAAAATAAAATAAAAGTCAACACTGCAAAGTAAGGAAAAGAACGCCATAAAATAATAGGAAAGCAGAAAGTCAAATAAGGACATAAAAGGTAAACATGAAAGAAGAACAAAACAGAAGATAGTACAGGCTAAAACTATTAAAATCCAGTGAGGTCACGAGTTTGACATGCCCAGTTTCCAAGCTGCAGGAGGAGGTACTGTGATGGGGCCCGTGGTTAGAGCCCTTATCGCCCTGTATAGGCGGTTGCCTAGGGCCTATGAACAAGTAATTGCTCTGGCTTGATAAACAAAAGAGTCTTTCAGAGCAATTTTTGAATGAAACTTAAAATGGGTTTTATTCCCCGTCCCGCTCGGACTTGCCAAGAAAACAGAAACTTAAAGATGAACAGAGCAACAAATTAATGGCAAACAAATAATCCTTGTTTCCTGTACACAGTTCTCTTTGCATTCATTCACATAGCAAGGCTGCGTTTGTAACACATGCTGCATTCCATGGGAATGGGCTCCGGAAGATTGCTAGCGTCTTCCCATATCATATTCTCCTCAGCAGTGCCCAAACTCCCTGTGTCAGACTCCTCATACAAATGGCGCTCAGACACAGTGTCCTGTGATAAATCACGGTAATAATCAAAAGAGGCTCTTCTCCCTTCAGGGCTATACCTCTCTGGCCTGTGGTATCTTCTGCCTGGGCTCTCCTCCCAGAATAACAGTTCTGAACCACCTTGCTGCTTGTAGTTATATTCAGGACCACGCCCTTGGCACTTAGGGGTTTTAAACTTCTCCCTATAATCATATGGAGGATTCCTTCTCTCTGCAGGGACTGCCTTAATACTTGGCTCCCTATACCTTATGGCTTTTTCCTTCCAGGCTGGTTGTGCAGGAGTATAATGAGACTTAGTTTTACACCTACTTCTTAGGCTGCAGACGTGCTTGGAGTTCCCAACCCCCAACACTTTCCTCTCACAGTGACCTCTGCCCTGAACTGGCACATACCGGTCTCTAGTGTAGTGGGATCTTCCTAGCTTCTCTTTCAGGTTATTTCTGGTAGCAGGTTTACTCTTGGAACAGCTTGCCTTGAACCTCTCTTCTCGAGAGCTGGAGTCAGACTCACTTCCTGGTTCTCCGTGAGAAGAGTTTCCTCCCAGCAATCCCCTGGGGTTTCTGCTCAGCTGATGAGAGCCACACCTCCTGCTATTCTCTGCAACCCGACCTGCAGTCCTACTCTCTGCAGTTCCCTTTGGTGTTCGTGTTCTTGCTCCTCCTCTTGCCACTCCCAATCTACTCCACTGACTGGAACCTTGCCTTAAGTAATCCCTAGCTCTGCACGTGACCTGGGGATTTTCACTCAGGTGTTCCTGATGGGATTTTTGTTTGCTACGTAGCAAGAATTTCCCTTGCTCAGGTGACTCAGAGTGCCTAGTGCTGCTTTCTAAAGCTGACTCTGAGGTAAGTCTTTCTTTTACCTGAATTTGCATAGGCTGTGTACCCCTTGCTGCATCACAGTACACAACCCAGAGGTGGAGGACTAAACTGGAGGTTCTAAAGGAACCACAATTACCAGGTAAGTGTAATTTCTATTTTACATAATGAACAGCATGGCCGAGCACAGCTTTACATTGAACATATTTAAACTAAGTAACAGGCAACATTAACTTTGCAACTATAACAAAGGGTACTACGTAGGTAGCCAGGGGTATGGTAGAATCATGCAGCTCCTTGTGGGATATTGTAGCTATGTCTAGCATGGCAAAAGACAACCTTGGTTCTAAAAATTATGCATCATCTTCTGTTGTTCTGCCAACTATTTCCCATCTGATGCAATAATTCACCATCTCAGAAGACAATCCAGCATACACTGTATGACTCAAGGAAGCGTTCTATTTTGACATGATTGCCAGACAAGTGACTTTCAACCTGGAATGGCTAGCGATTGCTTCGGCTATGGTCCCATGGTTTAAGAAAATAACATTTTTGAGTCACACTAAATGTGAGATGACATGGATTACAGTTAAAAATATCCGCTTCAATCAGCAAATGACTGAACCCCTACGTTGGATTGTTCACCTAAAAAAACAACACTGAAGAAAATGTTTGCGTTTAATCTACTGCCTGAGACAGATAATGAAGATGTGGCACATACAGGCAGCATTGATGCTGAAATTATATGCTATAGGTTGGAACCAGTTTTCTATGGGGAAACTAATATTTTGAATTGGTGGAAATGCTGGACCTCTGAATACCCTGAGCCAGAAAATATCTAGAAACAGCTGCAGCAACAGTTCCTTATAAATGTTCTTTCTCTATGGCCGGTCAGATAAGGGGTTATTCTGTCCCACAAATAGCGGGGATGGACGTCCCAACGGTTGTACGGAGAAGTTAGACTGGGGTGGGGAGGGGGCAGATCGGGGGTGATCGGTCGCTGGCTCTGGACAAACAGGGCTGATTCAAATGTTGACCCTGTATGTCCAGGGCTGGCGACTTGTACAGGGAAGTTATTCTACCTCCAAGATGGAATAACTTCCCCACACATCATAGATAGGCGGACCCAGTGCGCAGATGGGGCAGGGGGGCCGTAGGTGTCCAAATCGGGAGTTGGGCTGCAGGGAATGCTTTGAAGGCTGCAGAGATGCAAGGATGCAGGGAAGGCTGCAGGGCTGCAGGGATCCCGGCTTTACAATGGAGCCGCTGTGCCATGGCAACCGGACGCCATGGTGCCACGGCTCCATTTGTAAAGCCCTGACTGAGTTAGTTGGACATGTCCTTTATGTGCAGGCCAGGCTGAATCACAGTCCCAGCTTGCACGTATAGAACTGTTAGCGATTCTGATCCTGCGGGGCTAGATGTGCCCTGTGGGATCAGAATCGCAATGCCCTCTGTACATCCAGTTCAGACCAGATGTACAGAGGGCTTCTACATCTGGGACGGAATTGGTCCTATACTGAATAAGCACAGAACCACAATAACATCAGAAAATGTAAACAAATTGAATTGAATTGAATTGTAAAAGCGTGCATTTTTTTAGAAATGTTCACTTTTTAAAATATGCCAGTAAATTATAAGTTTTTGGTAATCATATGGACAAACGCAGTTTGTTCCATATTATAAACAGTAGAACAAAATTAGTCGTGATTAATTTCAATCAAGAATTTTAATTAATATCCACCCCTAATTAATATTTTTAATTTCAGTATTATTGTACCCTATTACTATAAAGCTGAGATGGAATTTTAAAAAAGTGCTAAATGGTGTCATGTTATGGGATTTTTACCTTAAATTTATTAGCATGATATATTTTCTTTAATTTTGGGTAATCATCAATAAACGAGATGACCCCCTTTCCATATTTTTTTAAGTTTGTAACTTTCACTTTGGGGAAATGGTACTTTCAGTGTGTGTTCCTAATGCTACATTTTGAACATTTAAGAATGACATTTTCAAGTACATTCGTAGCAAAAAACCTGTGAGAGAGTCAGTTGGTCCATTAGATGATAAAGGGGTTAAAGGAGCACTAAGAGGCGACAAGGCGATAGCGGAGAGACTGAATGAATTCTTTGCTTCAGTCTTTACTGAGGAAGATGTAGGGATGTTACCCATGACTGAAGTGGTATCTAAAGGTGCGGAAGAATTGAAGGAAATATCGATACATCGGGAAGATGTCTTACAACTATTAGATAAACTGAAGAGTAGCAAATCACCTGGGCCAGATGGTATACATCCAAGGGTGTTGAAAGAACTGAAATATGAGATTTCAGACCTGCTATTAGTAATCTGTGAACTATCATTAAAATCATCTCTAATACCTGAAGATTGGAGGATCGCCAATGTAACACCAATTTTTAAAAAGGGTTCCAGGGGTGATCCGGGAAACTACAGACCGGTGAGCCTGACATCAGTACCGCGAAAAATGGTAGAAACCATCATAAAGAATAAAATTACTCAGCATGTAGATAGTCATGACCTAATGGGAGACAGCCAACATGGCTTTAGACAAGGAAGATCTTGTCTTACTAATCTGTTATGTTTTTTTGAAGGAGTGAATAATCAGGTGGACAAAGGTGAGTCGGTTGATATTGTGTATCTGGACTTTCAGAAAGCCTTTGACAAGGTCCCTCATCAGAGACTTTTGGCAAAACTAAAGAGTCATGGGATAGGAGGCAGTGTACTATTGTGGATCAGGAACTGGTTAAAAGATAGATAGCAGAGGGTAGGGCTAAATGGCCAATTTTCCCAATGGAGAAAGGTGAATAGTGGTGTACCCCAGGGATCTGTGCTGGGTCCTCTGCTTTTTGACATATTCATAAATGACCTGGAAAGTGGAATAACGAGTGAGGTTATCAAATTTGCAGATGACACAAAACTATTTAAAGTTGTTAAAACCCAAGAGGATTGTGGAAAATTGCAAGAGGATCTTGATAAATTGGAAGACTGGGCATCAAAATGGCAGATGAAATTTAATGTGGACAAGTGCAAGGTTATGCACCTAGGGAAGAACAACCCAAACTATGGTTACACGATGCAAGATTCCACATTAGGAACCACCACCCAGGAAAAAGATTTAGGCGTCATTGTGGATACCATGTTAAAACCCTCGGCCCAGTGTGCAGCGGCGGCCAAGAGAGCAAATAGAATGCTAGGTATGATAAGGAAAGGAATGGAAAATAAAACAAAAGATATTATAATGCCTCTATATCGTTCCATGGTGAGACCGCACCTTGAATATTGTGTGCAATTCTGGTCGCCGTATCTTAAAAAGGATATAGCGATTTTAGAAAAGGTTCAGAGAAGAGCCACCAAAATGGTAAAGGGGATGGAAGGATACTCCTAGGAAGAAAGGCTAAAAAGGTTAGGGCTCTTTAACCTGGAAAAGAGACGGCTGAGGGGAGATATGATAGAAGTCTATAAATTAATGAACGGAGTGGAACGGGTAAACGTAGATCGATTGTTTACCTTATCAGAATATAGAAAGACTAGGGGACATGCAATGAAGCTACAGGGTAAACTATTTAAGACTAATAAAAGAAAATATTTTTTCACTCAACGTGTAATCAAACTCTGGAATTTGTTACCGGAGGATGTAGTAAAGGCTGTTAGTGTAGCTGGGTTTAAAAAAGGTTTGGACAAGTTCCTGGAGGAAAGGTCCATAAACCATTATTAAGAAGGGACCCAGGATATCAATGCTTGAACCAATACAAGCATTGTGGAACCTGTGTCCCTTGGGGAAACTGCTAGGTACATATGACCTAGATTGACCACTGTTGGAAACAGAATACTGGGCTTGATGGACCTTGGTCTGACCCAGTATGGCATATCTTATGTTCTTATGTTCTTATGAAACACATGTGAATGCAGTGGCTCCTTAATGAAATCGAAGCAATCAACATGATAACTTGTGTACTGTGGACAGAAAGAATACGATGTCAGCCATTCATATGAAAGTGCCCTTAGTAAGGAGACCTGGACCTTAATTTACGCTAATGACTTAGTATAATATGAATCAGTGTCCTTACGCCCCTGGTAAGTATTAAACTTTCTCAGGTATGCATTTACAATGGAAAGAATTTAGAGACAGTGCTATATGCCAGCTAAAGGCGAAGCATGTCTACAGAAAATGTCAGAGAAGACAAAATTCCTCTTTGCTACATCATCTTTTTTTAATGAAATGTTAATTTCATAAAATAATTCTGGAATTTTTGCTCAGTTTTTATGCTGCCAGCACAGGAGGGTGTTTCTGTAGTATAAAAATAATGCAGCCAGCTGATCAGATTATCTAAATGAGAATTGTGACAATATCCTTAATAAAGAAATATTTTCAGTGCTGTATCTTGCTTGGACCTCTTTAAGGATGACCTTTGAAGCATGTAACCTAGTTGTGTAGAACACCAAGTTGTTTCCATTGTAAGCCTTTCAATGTATCTGTTTCTTTATGGTAGCTTTATGCTTGATTTAAACCTTTGATGATCTGTAGTCCACAACAGTGTTACTGGCAGAGCAACATGGAAGGCATAATTACATCTCCTAATGATGTATAATTAGGAAAAACCCAGAGGATGCTGTCAAAAAGCTCTTGATTTAACCAAGGGTCAAGGACTGTAGAACTCTCTTAGTGTTTTTCTAAACTCATTACCTTATTAAAACACAATTATATGCTTGTCTTATGTTCTCTCCTTAACAAAGAAAATGTAGAGAAAAGACACATTATTGATAGCTGTATTATCTTTGATTGGTTGCCCTTACTGAAGTTCGGGCTGGGTACCCTATCATTTTGTACGCTGAGTAGAAATTGTTATAAGTCTTGAGCCTTCTGATGCATGCTTAAGAATGGAAGAACATTTGCATATCCATGTGATACCACTGGTCTGTGATGAATAATTTTGGTAGTTTTCATTGAAAATTACAGCAAGATTTTCTCTAATATCATCACCAATCATATAGCTTATTACGGAGGCTATCCAAACACTTGACATCAATCGTGGAAAATAAACAATGTGAAACATCAAAACCACATGTGCAGATGCAGTTGTTTTTATAAAGTAATAAATCATAGTCAAAATTTAATGTTCTTAGAAATTAAAACATAACACCTTATTCTTTTGCACATTCACCTGCTTGTTTACTTTTTTCACAGATATCTAAATTGAATCTGTAACATTACGGCTATACTGAACTTATTTTCTTTCTACACTATATATTATAGTGTTTAAATAGCTTGTCATGTAAGGGGCTATTCACTATTTATTTATTTATTTCTGGGTTCAGACTTCCATACAAGGCCATCAAGGATCCTTGACCTTCTGGTGGCATTCACTTGGTGCCATTTTAGTACTTGTCACCTTTTTTCCTGATCCCTACGATAGCAGCCATATTCTCTTTGTCAAGGGAATGTTGAATCATGTTTGAGAGAAGCCCGTGTCTTTCTGTTGTGCTTTGATAGGAGTCTGATAACATAAAGATGTCATCCATCCAACCACACTGTCAGGCAGCAATTCAAAGCCCCAATTATAGTTGCTGATAGGAGCATCCAACACATATGCATGAACAGGAAGGAGAATTAAGGCTAAGGGGATCATTTAAAAGGCTTAGTTGTGATTTAGGATGTTTGAAGACATGCAAGTGGATGTCAAAATCACAGAGACATCTCCGAAACCATTCCACAATTGACGTTTATAGACGTCTCTGGTGCAGGGACGTTCAAGTAGGCAAGGGGTTGTGGTGGAGGCGTGTCTGGGGAGGTGCAATAGACTTGCATGTCTCCATTTGATTTCAGGAATGACGGGGATACCTACAGGCACATCCATGTTTAGACCTGCTGCAGTTACAAATAGGCATCAGATATTTTGGCCTTAAAACATCCAGAGAATGTAGAGAAGGTAGAAACTTACATGACTAGTCTAACCCACTACCTTAACCATTATGCTATTAGTCATCCATGTTCTGAGTTGCTATTCTGGGACATCTATGTAGACGTCTCTATAGACGTCCATATCGGTCATGTCCATGTTTCTGAAATTGTGCCTGAACTTGCATGTGCCTGCTTTTTTTTTTCCAGATATTCTAGTTTTGGCGCCCCAGATTGCACTTGGACATCCCATTCTAAACTGTGCCTTTAAAGGTCTCCTGATGTAGGGACACTGAAGCTGAGGGAAGAGGAGCTGCTTGGCAGGGAATAATGCCTGGTGGAGGCATCTCATAGTAAGAGGGCTATTGATTCTTTTTGCTGAAGTCAAGGAATGAGCTAATGAGGGGGAGATTCCTGCTTAACACTAGAAGCCCCAAAAGGCATTTTACCTAGAAACCCCAAAGTGCGTCAATTGATGCATTATCACGGCGACTGTGTTTAGCATGAAATGCAGATGTGAATTAATGTGAAGTTACTTATTTGTTAAATACGTGCAGTATTGTTTGTAATGTCGGAGTAAAACTGTAAACTGTAAAACAGTAAAACTGTAAACAGTGATTGAGATGTGCCACCTAGCGGGAACATGAATTTATATCTAGAAGCCCCAAAGTACGTCAATTGATGCATCCAAGACAATTGAGTGCGTCAATTGACATACTTTGGGGCTTCTAGGTATAAATTCATTTTCCCGCTAGGTGGTGCATCTGTCATTAATTTTCGATGCACATATTTGAACATCTTGACCTTGCTAACAAAGTCATGGCACATGAGTGACATGGTTCTAGCAGTGGCGCTGGTATACAACTTCAAAGATGCATTTGCATCAATTGACACATTTTGGGGCTTCTAGTGTTAAGGGTGACAAATAGCTTTGCTGGAAGCTGGGAACCTTGAGCTAGGCTTGGCACTGGGGATAAGGAGATAGTGTTAGTGAACAGGAAGAGGAAATGCTTTGTTCCCTACCCCCTCCCCCTCCTGTCAGCCATTTGGAATGTGCTCTTCTTAGTGGACTGACACACATACTTCACTGTAAAGTATAAATAGAGACTAAATTGCAGGGGAGTGGTCCATGATACAGAACATTGTCACCCTTTTGTCGAGGCCCATGCATCATTTTGTCTGTTTCCATATGTAATAAGTTTAAATAGTTTCACTGAGATGTTTTGTTCTTTCTTTATTGCAGGAAATGATTTTGTCATATTGGGAGAGTAGCCAGTATTTCCCAAAATATCAGACACTGAATTAGAGTGGGCCATGTGGAGATAAACTTGTTTGGGATCTGGTATTGTAGCAGCAGATAAGCATAAAATGGCTGAGCACTGGTTTCTAGCAAAACAACAGCTTTTATAGCGTTCTTCTCCATTCTAGGTATAGAAAAACATTTCATTGGTCCCGGTAACCTCCCGTACCTCCCGTACCTCTTCTATTGGTCCCGGTACTGATATGAGTACCCAATTAGGTTCTCCGGGTGGGCCCAGCACCTGCTCACCCCCCCTCTAGTCCCAATTACAATGGCCAGTTCATCAACTTGTTACTTTCATACTCTCAAGGCCATTGAGCCAATTTGTACGTGTAGGGGAGCAGGGCATTGCAGCCTTCCTGTCTCCAGTTCTAATTAAATTCCTTGCAGCTGCACTCTCTTATCAGTAAGCTCATTTTCACATATTTCTCTCATTACTTCAGTTCTACTTGTCTAAGTTAGTTTTACTGAATTCTGATTCTGTAGCAGCATATTGGGGGATGTGCAATTCCTTTGGGCCTCTCCACAGGCTTCATTTACAGGTCAAGCTAGTTAGGCCTGTCTGCTCACTTCAGACACTATGGATCACAGGCCTGTACCTGCCACATTCCCCCCTTTGATTATTCTCACCCGCATGTTAATAAGGTGTGAGAATCAAATCACATAATACTAGGTAAAGGTATCACTCTGTGGTATAGGGTAGTAAGTTCACATAGCTAGTATCTTTGTAGCTGTCTTACGCTCTACAGTGTTATTAATAACTGAAATTATCATTTGCAAGTAAAATGGCAAGAAACAAGGGAGCAACAGGCAGATGGTCAAAGTCCATAGTTTGGCAAGAGTGGGAAAAAGAACCAAAGGATTAGAAGGTTCAGTTGCATCCTTCTTGTGCTGTCGTAAAGCTTCTGATTTAGACAGACCAGCTGTCCATCCTTCATAGTAGATTGTGGTCCAGTCCGAACAAAAACACAAACTGTCAACAATGGGGTGGGCCAATACCCACTCACTAGTAGTATTATGTAAATCAGTCTGATTGTATAGGGGATGGAATAGTTCAGTTCTTGCGTCTCCCAGGGCCACTGATCTCCCATCTTAGTTCCTCCACAATAGAAACAGTCAGAAGTGTGGAGACTAGATGCTATTTCTCCAGCAAGTTCAAGAAACAAGTTCTGGTGGTGGTATGAGGAATCTCCTTCCTAAACTGTAATCTTTTGCAGAGACATGCTGACAGATAGCTATAGTTCTCTCTATAAGAAGCATAAGCATGTATGTGCTCAATCTAAGTGTTTCCTGCCTGCCCTATGTTTACAGAAATAATAAGTGTCTTTTCAAGTATGATCAAGAATTTCAGTAAGGGATTTACTGAAGATTATGAAATGTCTCTGTCCCAATCAGGATTTTGCCCCAGAATCTCTAGATATCCTCTCTCTCTCTCTGTAAGTAGTTCTGTTCAGAGTGCCATTTTACTTGCAAATGATAATTTCAGTTATTAATAACACTGTAGAGCGTAAGACAGCTACAAAGATACTAGCTATGTGAACTTACTACCCTATACCACAGAGTGATACCTTTACCTAGTATTATGTGATTTGATTCTCACACCTTATTAACATGCGGGTGAGAATAATCAAAGGGGGGAATGTGGCAGGTACAGGCCTGTGATCCATGGTGTCTGAAGTGAGCAGACAGGCCTAACTAGCTTGACCTGTAAATGAAGCCTGTGGAGAGGCCCAAAGGAATTGCACATCCCCCAATATGCTGCTACAGAATCAGAATTCAGTAAAACTAACTTAGACAAGTAGAACTGAAGTAATGAGAGAAATATGTGAAAATGAGCTTACTGATAAGAGAGTGCAGCTGCAAGGAATTTAATTAGAACTGGAGACAGGAAGGCTGCAATGCCCTGCTCCCCTACACGTACAAATTGGCTCAATGGCCTTGAGAGTATGAAAGTAACAAGTTGATGAACTGGCCATTGTAATTGGGACTAGAGGGGGGGTGAGCAGGTGCTGGGCCCACCCGGAGAACCTAATTGGGTACTCATATCAGTACCGGGACCAATAGAAGAGGTACGGGAGGTACGGGAGGTTACCGGGACCAATGAAATGTTTTTCTATACCTAGAATGGAGAAGAACGCTATAAAAGCTGTTGTTTTGCTAGAAACCAGTGCTCAGCCATTTTGAATTTGATTATTGCTTGATCCATGTGCACATTAAACTGGCTTGGATCCTTGAAACGACTCCTGGTTTTATTTATTGCATGCTTATCTGCTACTACAGTATATGTATGTTGTGTTGGCTGCTGTTATAACACACATTCATTTCTCATGACTTCCAATGCTTTATCTCTGAATCATTGTTGATATTGGGCAGCTTCTTTGGCTACTGTTTTTTAAAATTAGCCTTCAGGTTATTTTCTCTCTGTTTAAGATCACGTTGCTAACATTCATTATTCTATGAGTCATGTGTTCTATTTAGAAGGGACTCCTATTTATAGAACAATTTCTGTAACATAAAGCACATTTTTCACTTTCTTTGCTGCAAAATAGTGGAGTGTACAGAAGAAATGAAATAAAATAAAAACTATGGATAGTTCATTATTTGATAGGTTGAAACCATTGGCAGTTTTCCTCTTAATCTTTAGAATGCTTTACCATTTTCACAGAACATCCAGAAGAGAAAATTTGGAAAGCCTATTCACTCAGTTCATTATCCTTTCAGTATGACTTTTTACCTCTTGGTCACTGATCTGAATCTGTCATATGTGAGGCAAGCAAAAGCGTTTATGATATGATGGCCATTTAGTTATACATATAAAATGAAACAGTAATTTTATTCAAGATCTTTCATTAAGGTCACACAAAACTACTGATACAACAGTTAAATCCAACTTACCGTTTTCTACTTGGGGGCTAGATTGCTATAAAACTGACCTCTGTAAGTGATCCTTCCAAGTGTTTTGAAGTACCTTTGATAGACAAAGGATTCCTGGAGTAACACTTTGTATTTCCTATTGTATTTGTGCATTTGCCGCTTATAGTTCCTTGTTTGCTGATCTAATTATTTGAAGAATTTTTTTCTCTTGTTCTGTAAATTTTCGGTTGCTTCCGTCCCTGTGTGTACTTGTGGATTTGCACTCATTCCTTCCAGTTGTTGGAACGCTTGTCCAGGTTTCATAATGGAGACAGATTCTGGACATTTACTTTCATATTTCAGCACTTTTTATGTATCTGGATCCAGTGATGCTGTTTAGTAGGCCTGGAGGCATATGATGGTATGTGTAATCGATTTTTATGAGGCCTAGCCCTCCTTCAGCTCTAGGGATGTACAGTCTCGGCACACACCGATTCTTGTAAATTACTTCATAGGCACAGAGGAGTTTTCTTGTTCATACATCCAGTTTTTCAAGATCTTTGAGGCCAGTCTACAATCCCAAAGATGTATGAGAGTACAAGAATTGCCAGCTGATTGATGGCTAGTATCTTATTCCGTGATGTTAAAGCACTTTTCAATAACACGCTCTGCATGGTAACTCCCTAAATGTATACGGTTGGCCGGTTATAATCCTATAGGCTTGAATATGTTTTAACAGTTTGAGTTTGATGTTACAGATATTGTTTTTGTTCAATATTCTTTGTTCACTGTAAACTGCCTAGTGCAGTGTGAGTTGAGTTCTCTATAAACTGCCTTGATTATATGATAAAGTGGTATATAAAACCAATAAATAAATAAATAAAATCCCCTGTAATATTCTGTACTGATTTTTTTTCTCTCAATAATATCTACTTTATTGTTGTTCTTTCATCTACTCCTAGATATTTATATACACCTTCCTGTTCAATTTCCTTGATGTCACATCCTAAGCCAATGAAATGTTTTTCCCTTTTGTTCAATTATCCTCTAAGAAAAATTGCCTTAGCACATTTGTCAAGGCCAAAAGTCATCCTGATGTTATTCATGAAGTTTTCTTTTTTTCTTTTATATTTATGGTTTTACAATAAATCCAAGCATATGCACACTTGTAAAGAAATAAGGGGTACAGACTTATAAACACCCACTGAAACAACAATGTAACAAGAAAAACATAAAAAGGAAAGCAGTGGAACCTGCTCTGTCCACCCCCAACTCCAGCCCACAATAAACAAGGAAGACAAGTGAAAATCCTACAAAACAAAATTTATGAAGAAATAAACAGATGTCTAAACACCAAGCATTATTCCTATTGCAGTGGAGACTGGTCTATCATAGCTGAGTGGTGAGCACTCAAAAAAGAACATAAGAACATAAGATATGCCATACTGGGTCAGACCAAGGTCCATCAAGCCCAGTATTCTGTTTCCAACAGTGGCCAATCTAGGTCATATGTACCTAGCAGTTTCCCCAAGAGACACAAGTTCCACAATGCTTGTACTGGGTCAAGCATTGATATCTTCGGTCCCTTCTTAATAATGGTTTATGGACCTTTCCTCCAGGAACTTGTCCAAACCTGTTTTAAACCCAGCTACACTAACAGCCTTTACTACATCCTCCGGTAGCAAATTCCAGAGTTTGATTACATGTTGACTGAAAAAATATTTTCTTTTATTAGTCTTAAATAGTTTACCCTGTAGCTTCATTGCATGTCCCCTAGTCTTTCTATATTCTGATAACGTAAACAATCGATCTACGTTTACCCGTTCCACTCCGTTCATTAATTTATAGACTTCTATCATATCTCCCCTCAGCCGTCTCTTTTCCAGGTTAAAGAGCCCTAACCTTTTTAGCCTTTCTTCATAGGAGTATCCTTCCATCCCCTTTACCATTTTGGTGGCTCTTCTCTGAA
Source organism: Ichthyophis bannanicus (assembly GCA_033557465.1). NCBI lineage: Eukaryota > Metazoa > Chordata > Amphibia > Gymnophiona > Ichthyophiidae > Ichthyophis > Ichthyophis bannanicus. Next base: position 103,338,772 of record CM066034.1, on the reverse strand, counting down.
CCTTTTCTAAAATCACTATATCCTTTTTAAGATACGGCGACCAGAATTGCACACAATATTCAAGGTGCGGTCTCACCATGGAACGATATAGAGCAGGGGTCTCAAACTCAAATTGCTTTGAGGGCCGAATGAGGACTTGTAAAGTAACCCGGGGGCCGCATAAGACACGGGGCCTCATTTGCATAAATATTTGCATAATGTTGCATAATGAGTGCATGGATAAAGAAAGACTAGAAAATTTCTATATTACTATAATCCAGTGCCAACCGCCAGGCACATTAGGAACTACTACTAACACTGCCCATTTGGAACCCATAGCAAACCCCCCGTATCATAACAGCACTACCAGGACTCACAAAGCACCAGACCCTACCTATCAAAAGGCAACACTGCAAATATTAAATCAATACATTTCAGAGAACAATACATGACCTACTGGGAAAAGAGAACAAGTAGCAATGTCAAATAGGAATTACACAGAATACCTCAGCACTGTAGAAATAAAACTATAAATTAATTTCTTGTACTAAAGCACAGACATTAATGATGCACATTTCCCAGAGCTGACATATTCCAGTTAATAAATTCAAAATAAAGAGATATTTTTCTACCTTTTGTGCATTTTTTTTCAGTTGCAATTGCTCCAGCCACTTCCGGTTTCTTCGTGTCTTCTGCTATCTCCATTGTCTGCTGTCCATTTGTCCTTTCTTCTCTCTTCTAGTTTTTTTCCATTCTCTCTCTCTACATCTGCTTTAACATACTAATCTTTCTCCTTTTGCTCTTTCCTCATTCCTATTTCATCCACTCAAATTTTACCCCTCCATCCTCAATCCCCACTTACTCTCCCAATACCTGGCCAATTGTAGATTTGTCTTCTCTGCCAGACAAAATATTTTTCCCCTCTCTATTTCACTTTCCCAGCTCCATCCCATTCTAATCCTCCCCCAACATCAGCTCCCTTCTAGTTCCAGCCCCACCCAGCATCTGCTCCTTTCTAGTCCCTGCATCAGTCCATTTCCAGTCCTATCCTAGCCTCACCATCAGCCCATTTCCAATCCTAGCCCCCCATCAGCCCATTTCCAATCCTAGCTCCCTCCCCTCACAGCCCATTTCCATTCCAAGCCCCCTCCCCATCAGCCATTTGCAGTTCAAGCCCCCCTTCCACTCAGCCCATTTCCAGTCCTAGCAACCCCCCCAGCCCATTACCAGTCCTAGACCCCCATAGCCCATTACCAGTCCTAAACTCCCCATAGCGCACTTCCAGTCTTACCCCCCCCATCACCCCATTTTCAGTCTTACCTCCCCTCATAGGCCATTACCAGTCCTAACCCCCCAATCAGCCCACCTCCAGTCCTAACCCCCATCACCCCATTTTCAGTCTTACCTCCCCTCATAGGCCATTACCACTCCTAACCCCCCAATCAGCCCACCTCCAGTCCTAACCCCCATCTGCCCATTTCCAGTCCTAGCCCCCACCATAGCCCATTACCAATCATAACCCCCCCCTGCCGATAGCCCACTTCCAGTCCTAACCCCCATCTGCCCATTTCCAGTCCTAGCCCCCACCATAGCCCATTACCAGTCATAACCCCCCCCCTGCCAATAGCCCACTTCCAGTCCTAACCCCCAGCTGCCCATTTCCAGTCCTAACCCCCACCAAAGCCCATTAACAGTCATAACCCCCCCCCGCCAATAGCCCACTTCCAGTCCTAACCCCCATCTGCCCACCTCCAGTCCTAACCCCCATCACCCCATTTTCAGTCATAACCCCCCCCCTGCCAATAGCCCACTTCCAGTCCTAACCCCCATCTGCCCATTTCCAGTCCTAGCCCCACCATAGCCCATTACCAGTTATAACCCCCCCAGCCCATTACCAGTCATAACCCCCCCCTGCCAATAGCCCACTTCCAGTCCTAACCCCCATCTGCCCATTTCCAGTCCTAGCCCCCACCATAGCCCATTACCATTTATAACCCCCCCCAGCCCATTACCAGTCATAACCCCGCCCCTGCCAATAGCCCACTTCCAGTCCTAACCCCCATTACCCCATTTCAGTCAGCCCCTCCATAGCTCATTACCGGCCAGCGAAGGAGGGAAACAAAAAAACCCCCAAAACCCTGGCTTCTGCTGCTGCCGTTGCCGCCGTGGCAGCGGCAGAATCAATTGTCAAATTTAAAAAAAACTGACTTCTGCTGCTCAAGCAGCAAAATCAGCTGTCCTGCGGCCCCTTCCCCTCTGCCCGGAGATCCGACTCTGCTCTATCAGCGGCGTGCTTTTCAAGCCGCGACGAGAGTATTCCCCTCTCGCGCGGTTTAAGCCTATTCACTTTTCAAGCCGCGCGAGAGGGGAATACTCTCTTCGCGGCTTGAAAAGCACGCCGCTGATAGAGCAGAGTCGGATCTACGGGCAGAGGGGAAGGGGCCGCAGGACAGCTGCTTGAGCAGCAGAAGTCAGTTTTTTTTTTGAATTTGACAATTGATTCTGCCGCTGCCACGGCAGCAACGGCAGCAGCAGAAGCGAGGGTTTGGGGGTTTTTTTTGTTTTCCTCCGTCGCGGGCCGCACAAAGTTGTCTCGCGGGCCGCGTGTTTGAGACCCCTGATATAGAGGCATTATAATATCTTTTGTTTTATTTTCCATTCCTTTCCTTATCATGCCTAGCATTCTATTTGCCCTCTTGGCCGCCGCTGCACACTGGGCCGAGGGTTTTAACATGGTATCCACAATGATGCCTAAATCTTTTTCCTGGGTGGTGGTTCCTAATGTGGAACCTTGCATCGTGTAACCATAGTTTGGGTTGTTCTTCCCTAGGTGCATAACCTTGCACTTGTCCACATTAAATTTCATCTGACATTTTGATGCCCAGTCTTCCAATTTATCAAGATCCTCTTACAATTTTTCACAATCCTCTTGGGTTTTAACAACTTTAAATAGTTTTGTGTCATCTGCAAATTTGATAACCTCACTCGTTATTCCACTTTCCAGGTCATTTATGAATATGTCAAAAAGCAGCAGACCCAGCACAGATCCCTGGGGTACACCACTATTCACCTTTCTCCATTGGGAAAATTGGCCATTTAGCCCTACCCTCTGCTTTCTATCTTTTAACCAGTTCCTGATCCACAGTAGTACACTGCCTCCTATCCCATAACTCTTTAGTTTTGCCAAAAGTCTCTGATGAGGGACCTTGTCAAAGGCTTTCTGAAAGTCCAGATACACAATATCAACCGACTCACCTTTGTCCACCTGTTTATTCACTCCTTCAAAAAAACATAACAGATTATTAAGACAAGATCTTCCTTGTCTAAAGCCATGTTGGCTGTCTCCCATTAGGTTGTGACTATCTACATGCTGAGTAATTTTATTCTTTATGATGGTTTCTACCATTTTTCCTGGTACTGACGTCAGGCTCATCGGTCTGTAGTTTCCCGGATCACCCCTGGAACCCTTTTTAAAAATTGGTGTTACATTGGCGATCCTCCAATCTTCAGGTATTAGAGATGATTTTAATGATAGTTCACAGATTACTGATAGCAGGTCTGCAATCTCATATTTCAGTTCTTTCAACACCCTTGGATGTATACCATCCGGCCCAGGTGATTTGCTACTCTTCAGTTTCCTTCAGTTTCCTTCAATTTCCTTCAATTCTTCCGCACCTTTAAATACCACTTCAGTCATGGGTAACATCCCTGCATCTTCCTCAGTAAAGACTGAAGCAAAGAATTCATTCAGTCTCTCCGCTATCGCCTTGTCGCCTCTTAGTGCTCCTTTCACCCCTTTATCATCTAATGGACCAACTGACTCTCTCACAGGTTTTTTGCTACGAATGTACTTGAAAAGGTCTTTATTTCGCGTTTTTGGTTCCGCAGCAAGCTTCTTCTCAAATTCTCTCTTTGCCTGCCTTATCAATGCCTTGCATTTGACTTGCCACTGCTTGTGCTGTTTCCAGGTTTCGTCGTTTGGCTCTTTTTTCCATTTCCTGAAAGATGCTTTTTTGGCAAGAACAGCCTCTCTGACCTCACCTTTAAACCATGCTGGCAGTTTTTTGGACTTCCTTCCACTTTTCTTAAAGCGTGGAATACAGCTGGTCTGGGCTTCCAAGATAGTATTTTTCAACAACACCCAAGCTTGATGTATGTCTTTAACCTTGGCAACTGCTCCTTTTAGTTTTTTCTTAACTGTTTTCCTCAGCAGCTGGGATGACTCAAAGAAAATATAAGAAGTAAAATGTAACTTAATCATGCAATTGCATTAAAAATTTCAAAAATATTAAGCTCCCAGCTGCTGAGCCCCGGGACGGAGCAGCAGAAACTTTTTCCTTCTCCTTTGAGTTTCCCTTGATAATTCAGGAAAAACGCGTATAGTTAATCCCTTAAAAATCATACTATGTTTCCTATAATACAATCTTAGAATCCAATCCCGGTCAGAGGAAAGTGGAAATCTGGCTAATAGTATGGAAGGTGACACCAATTCAGACACAGAAGACTCTAATATAGCTGAGAGATCTAAGAAATCAGCCTGCTCGATACCAGATATCGAAGTTGCTCTGTTAATTTTTGGTCGCTTCAGGTCATCTACAAATAATAAATGTGATGTTACCTGAGATGTCACCTTCTTAGAATTCAGACTAAATCCCTATCCCAAAATGTTGATGAGAGTACTCATTGGATTAAGTGCCATACAAAACAGAATTGGTGACAGGGAATCTCCTTGAACTATTCCTAGCTGGATCTTGATGTTAGGAATGGTGTACTGACCATTGTCATACTTCAGTAAGAGTGTGGTTTGCCACATTGTCATGGTGAACTTGATGTTAGGATTTATTTTATTTCAAGGCAATTTATAATCCAAGAGTATGGGAAGCTGTCAGAGGTTTTCTTATAATCAATCCATGCTACATTGAGATTTCTGCTTTTTCTTAGCGCTAGCCATATTGGTCTTATTTAACATTAACTGGTATTTGGTTCCATAAGATCCCTTCTTATTGCCATTATGTTATTGGATCAGATATGATCATATATTCTGTCTGCAACTATTGCAGTGAACAGCTTATAGATTGTAGGTAAACAGGTTATTGGTCTGTAATTTTTGGAATGTTACTTGGGTCTCCCTTTGGAAGGAGAAATATTCTTCCTGTTATAAACCATTGTGGTGTTACGTCTGGCTGCTTGATCAATTAATTTTTGCAGTTTGCCAGGTCTTTGTGGAATGACGTTAACTGTCTGAGCCAAAAGTTGGTTGTTCCACCTGGGCCAAGGCTCTTCCAGTGTGGGGCTCATTTTAACCTGCTTTCTAGCTCTTTTCTTGTTACTGCAGGCCATTCCATAGGTCTGATGTTTGCTTTTCCTAAATGCTCTCATATGCAAGGTAGCCATTCTGCCTCTTGATTGTGCTCTATGTTGACCTCATATAGTTTTCTCTAGAAGGTTTATTTCAATTTTGGTTGGTGGTGTTTTTACCATATTAATGTTCTTTCCCAATTCCCTGTAGAATTGTTTTGGGTTCTCTCCAAACTCCATCGCTACCTCAACTGCTTTTTCTTTTTCTATATATACCTTTCTTCTGGTTCTCCACCCTAGGTCTCCTCCTCTTCACTTTTTCCACAGAAGCCCTAAGTTGATTCAAAATGCTGTCATTCACATACTTCTTCATTTTGATCTGTGGAATTAGAGATCTTAAATTTGCATCAGCTGCTTTTTGCAGTTTTTCTTGTGGCCATATTCTTCTTTCTTTCAGTATTTGGTAGATTTTCTTTGTATAAACTCTCAATTTAAATATAGGGTTTGTAGCATCTCCCTCTTTACCTGCAGAGGTCCACTTTAATTACAATCAGTCCTCTTAACCGTTTTCATTAATTGATGTGGTTTATGTCTTGCCACAGTGAGTCCATGAACACTCGAACCATGGTCTTTATATGTGGCAGGGATGCTATCTGCATCTGCAGTATTATTTTATTTATTTTTATTTATTTATTTGTCTTTTTATACCGCTTTATCACCTAATCTGTAGTGGAGGAGTAGCCTAGTGGTTAGAACACTGGCTTGGTAACAAAGCAACCAGGGTTCGATTCCCACTAGCACTCCTTGTGGCCTTGGGTAAGTCACTTAACCCTCCATTGCATCGGAAGAAAGGCCTCACAATCTACTTCCGGTGACACTGCCAAGAAAACCCAGGAGCTTCTGGATCACCAGGAGTCAGGACTGACTCAAAGGCACACATTGCATTTTGCATCACCTAATCAAAGCGGTTTACATAGAATAAGTGAGTACTGCTCCGGACAGTTTACAATGAACAGTTACAATAAACATGAATAGAATAATTAATACAGTAAGCAGTATCTACACTGTTGTTACCACCATCATTAGCTTTAGTGCGTAAGCTACCGGCGGGCACCTGTTATCCTGGGCAACATTCAGCCAGTTGTATTTTTCCTTTTCTTTCCTTGCTGAGATTTAGTATAGCTTTTATACAATAGGGTCACCAGATGAAGATACTCAGTGAGACCTGAGGAGGAAACTTTATTCTCTTCCCCTAAGACAGGGGCCGTGGAGGGCTGCACACCAGCTAGGTTTTCAGAATGGCCCTAATGAATATGCATGGGAAAATTTTGAATACAATGGGGTCAGTGCATGCAAATATATCTCATGCATATTCATTGGAGACATTCTGAAAACCTGACTGAATTGGAGACCCCTGCCCTAAGAGATGCACAGCAATTCACCAAGTTTTTGAAGTACTGTATAGAGTGACTGTTGCTTCATTTGCTGCTCAAGTTTTATGGGTAACTTATTTAAAATCTGTTTTTTATACTAGCAACAGTAAAGAAAAGGCATTGTCAACTAGTTGTAAATATATCAAGAAAAAAGAATGAATTACTCTGGATTCGGTTAACATGGTCTTTGCTGTATCGTTAGGCCTTTCCTATGTGTTCAATCTTATTAACCATGATCTTTTGCTCTCCCATCTTCACTCCATTAGTATTCACAGAAAGGTTCATCAGTAGTTTCAGTCCTTTCCTGGTGGATCGTTCTTTCTCTGTCCATGTCATTAGGGATTGTTCACAAGCTCACCCTCTTAGGTGTGGGGTTCCCTAAGCAGGGGTGGCTCAAGGCAATTTGCTGCCTGAGGTGAGGGATGAGATGGTGCCCCCCTAGCGCACGTGTCCCCCCTCCCCCCTCCCCCGGGTGGGGATCTTTCTCAAAACTCCAGTCAGGGACTGAACCAAATCAAAAAGTCAATTAGATAATGTGGAGCAAATGCAAGATGTTCACACACCAAGGAACTAAAAGAAAGAGCAAGAACCACAGCAGTTTATAACTCCAAATTGTAATTTGTTTGTATTTTGTTATAAACTGCGTCATGGTGCTTGCTTTTTCTTTTTGAACATACATTTTGCATTCACAGAACCCATTCCTTAACAATGGGTGCAGAGCAGAGGTAGGACATTCACCCACAGAACTCAATATATTTAAAAAAAAAAATCTGATTCTGGTCATCTCACCAACAACAAACAGTCTCCAGTACGAGGCATATTGGGAACTAATATAAAACCCTACTAAAGTCACTAAGATCTGAAAGGCCAAATCTACCATACCATACCAGCATACACTTCCAAAACTCATAGAATAAGGGGCCTACCAAGAAAAAAGCAGCACTATAAACACTTCAATGGGCCCAAAAACATCCATACACCTATTTGAAAAGCTGAACAAGTCAAATTACTATAGTACAGATCCCTATGTACAAACTCCATGTTAACAGAACACCTGTCCTTGGTCGCACACTCAGAACACAGACCCTCACCAAGTACAGAATAAGTGACCACAACCTAAAGCAAAAATAAAAATATGTAGACAAAAATTAAAACGAAATCCCAAGAAGCCAGACTCCGCATGCGGTGCCACACCAGATTTATTTATTTATTTAACGTTCTTATATACCGCACTCTTTCTCATCAGCGTGGTTTACAGTAAACATAAAGTGCTCACAGATAGCAACAGGCTGTCGTGAGTTTGCATGTAACAGGAGATCTAACAGGATTCAACTTAGGAAAACCTTGTACATCTTAATTATTCAACTATATACAATGGTAACTTTCTTGTTATACAAGAAGAGATAGATCAGATCAATTTTGGTTTATAATGGGGGCTTAGGAAAAGTTGAGGGGTAGGTGATGGTAACTGGTATTGAGAGAAGTATAAGAGGAACAGGTGGTGTTTTATAGCTTTTCTAAATTGCTTGAGGTCATTGATTGTTCTTATGGAGGGTGGAAGATTGTTCCAGCATCTAGGAGCAAAGTATGAGAATGCTCTTTCCGTGGTTGCATTTGAACGCTTTGTGGAGTCAGTTGGGATGATTAGGGTATTGGCTGCCACTGATCTCCTGGATCTGGTATTAGGGGTGCGAGTGAGGAGATGATAAGATAAGAGATGCAGTTCCCCATACTATGTGAAATATAGATAGCACAAAATCCAATCACTAAATTGAAAATACAATTGTTTTTTTCTACCTTTGTTGTCTGATGATTTTTGATTATGCTGGTCCCGATCTGAGGTTTCCATTTTCCTCTGTCTTCTCTTAGCTCTTTCTATGGTCTATAGTCCATCTGCCATTTCTTGTCTCTCCTTTTGCTTTCTTCCTTTTCTTCCATCTGCCTTTTTTCAGTCCCAGTAACTCTCCCTAGTATCAACCCCCTTTACAGCCTCCCCTCACAGTACCATCTCCCTTGGCTTCCCAGTACCACCACCAGTCCCAGTGCTCCCTCCCATGTCAGCTCCCTTCCAGCTCCCACTCTCCCCTGTCCATCCGCCTTCCAGTGCCATCCCCGAGTGTCAGCTCCCTTCCAGCTCCCCCCATGTCTGCTCCCTTCCCGACCTCCACGTCTGCTCCTCCCCCATCTGCTCCCCTACAGCTCCCCCCCAAGCCCCCCTGTCTGCTCCCTTCCAGCCCTCCCCCTTGTCTGATCCCTTCCAATCCCCCCCTTGTCTGCTCCCTTCCTGGCTCCCCCTTGTCTGCACCCTTCCCTCCTCACCTCACCGATTCATCATCGGAAGCGGAAGGGCGGCGGAAGCGATGATCTCGGGGCCCCCACCCTGCTGGCTCCACGCGAGTCAGCAGTCTTTGAAAGCAGAGCCGCGGGAACGTAAAAATGTTCCCGCGGCTGCTTTCCTTTGATAGACGGCATTGGCGGTTCTACCTTAGGCAGTTTCTAGGGAGCGGCAAATCAGTGCCGCCCCCTAAAAACTGCCACCTGCGGCCACCGCCTCACCGCCCGTGTCCCTAAGGTTGATCCTTGCTCCCTCTTTGTAACACCTTCTTAAGTCCCTTACTATAATATAAAGCAAAGAAATAACAGCCTATAACATAACAGCTGATAACATTCTTCTTGTCTCATCTATGGAAAGTATCATTCCAAATCTCTTACCAGTTAATCACTGTCTAGATATAGTGGCTGACTGGTTACAGGAAAACTGTTTGCAACTAAACCCTTGATAATCAACAGCTATGTGAATAATGAGTGGTTCTCTGGTCCCTGACATTGCTCTGACAATAAAAGGGCAACTGGTCACACTGGTCCTATCATTTAAATATCTAGGTGTTAGTCACATGGTGAAATCTTCCTTTAATTTGCTGCGTCAGTTCAGAGCGATTTTATCCCCTATCTTGAATTCTCAGCACAAATCACGGTTATTCTCAGTACAGTCATCTCCAGGTTCAACTACTCTCACTGGTTTGTCTTCTGCAGGGTTAAAGAGACTCCAAACATTACAACATACTGCAATCCATGTACTAAATGGTGTCCACAAACTAGACCATGTAACTCCCTTTGTTTCCCAAAACAGTTGGCTTCCCATTAAATACTGCATTCAGTACAAAATCCTCATCTTGGCATTTAAGGCTTTACATCAGATGGCCCCAGACTATTTAGCTTCTATAAGTTTACCATACTATCTGGTCATAAGAACATAAGATATGCCATACTGGGTCAGACCAAGGTCTATCAAGCCCAGTATCCTGTTTCCAATAGTGGCCAATCTAGGTCATAAGTACCCAGCAGTTTCCCCAAAAGACACTGGTTCCTCAATACTTGTATTGAGTCAAGCAGTGATATCCCGGGTCCCTTTTAATAATGGTTTATGGACCTTTCCTCCAGGAACTTGTCCAAACTTTTTTTAAACCCAGCTACACTAACAGCTTTTACTACATCCTCCGGTAACAAATTCCAGAGTTTGATTACACGTTGAGTTAAAACATATTTTCTCTTATTAGTCTTAAATAGGTTACCCTGTAGCTTCATTGCATGTCCCCTAGTCTTTTTATATTCTGATGACGTAAACAATTGATCTATGTTTACTTGTTCCATTTCATTCATTAATTTATAGACCTCTATCATATCTCCCCTCAGCTGTCTCTTTACCATGTTGAAGAGCCCTAACCTTTTTAGCCTCTCTTGATAGGAGTATTCTTCTTCTCTGTATTTATTTATTTATTTTATTTATTTACATTCTCTTATATACCACGCTATTCTGCATCAGTGTGGTTTACATTGAACAAACTGAAATTACATTGAACAGGGCATTATAACTTGGAGATAACTATTTTACAGGGAACATGGGCTATGGAGGGTTAAGTGGCTTGCCCAAGACCACAAGGAGCACCTGTGGGACTAGCAACCCCAGTCCTTCCGGCCCAAGGTTGCTGTCCTCTAGTGGGATTTGAACCCCCGACCTTCTGGCCTGAAGTACCTTGCCCCAACCACTAGGCCACTCCTCCTTTTCTAATAACCTTTTCTAATAACGCTATATCTTTTTAAGATACGGCAACCAGAATTGCACACAATATTCAAGGTGCAGTCACACCATGGAACGATACAGAGGATTATAATATCCTTTGCTTTATTTTCCATTCCTTTCCTTATGATACTTAGCATTCTATTTGCTCTCTTGGCTGCCGCTGCACACTGGGCCGAGGGTTTTAACATGTTATCCATGATGACGCCTAAATCTTTTTCCTGGGTGGTGGTTCCCAATGTGGAACCTTGCATCATGTAACCGTAGTTTGGGTTGTTCTTTCCTAGGTACATAACTTTGCACTTGTCCACATTAAATTTCATCTGCCAATTGGATGCCCAGTCTTCCAATTTATTAAGATAGTCTTGTAATTTTACACAATCCTCTTGGGTTTTAACAACTTTGAATAGTTTTGTGTCATCTGCAAATTTGATAACCTCACTTGTTATTCCCTTTTCCAGGACATTTATGAATATGTCAAAAAGCAGTGGACCCAGCACATATCCCTAGGGTACTCCACTATTCACCTATTTCCATTGGGAAAATTGGCCATTTAGCCCTACCCTCTGCTTTCTATCTTTTAACCAGTTCCTGATCCATAATAGTACACTGCCTCCTATCCCATGTCTTTTTAGTTTTGCCAAAAGTCTCTGATGAGGGACCTTGTCAAAGGCTTTCTGAAAGTCCAAATATACTATATCAACCGACTCACCTTTGTCCACCTGTTTATTCACACCTTCAAAAAAACATAACAGATTAGTAAGACAAGATCTTCCTTGTCTAAAGCCATGTTGGCTGTCTCCCATTAAGCCATGATTATCTATATGTTGAGTAATTTTGTTCTTTATGATGGTGTCTATCATTTTTCCCGGTACTGACGTCAGGCTCACCAGTCTGTCGTTTCCCGGATCACCCTGGAACCCTTTTTAATAATTGGCGTTACATTGGCCATCCTCCAATCTTCAGGTATTACAGATGATTTTAATGATAGTTCACAGATTACTAATAGCAGGTCTGCAATTTCATATTTCAGTTCTTTCAACACCCTTGGATGTATACCATCTGGGCCAGGTAATTTGCTACTCTTCAGTTTATCAAATAGTTGTAATACATCTTCCCAGTGTATCGATATTTCTTTCAATTCTTCCACAGTATCACCTTTAAATACCACTTCAGTAATGGTAACATCCCTACATCTTCCTCAGTAAAGACCGAAGCAAAGAATTTGTTCAGTCTTTCCCTATAGCCTTGTCCCCTCTTACTGCCCCTTTTACCCCTCTATCATCTAATGGTCCAACTGACTCTCTCACAGGTTTTTTGCTACAAATGTACTCGAAAAAGTCTTTATTACGCGTTTTTGCTTCCACAGCAAGTTTCGTCTCAAATTCTCTCTTTGTCTGCCTTATCAATGCCTTGCATTTAACTTGCCAGTGCTTGTGCTGTTTCCCGTTTTCATCATTTGGCTCTTTTTTTCCATTTCCTGAAAAATTTGGCAACAACAGCCTCTCTGACCTCACCTTTAAACCATGCTGGCAGTTTTTTGGACTGACTTCCACTTTTCTTAAAGCATGGAATACAGCTGGTCTGGGCTTCCAAGATAGTATTTTTAAACAGCACCCAAGCTTGATGTAAGTCTTTAACCTTTTCAACTGCTCCTTTTAGTTTTTTCTTAACTATTTTCCTCATTTTATCATAGGCTCCCTTTTGAAAGTTAAAAGACTGTACTGTGGATTTACTTACCATCCCTCCTCCATTAATTAAATCAAATATGATCATGTTATGATCACTATTGCCAAGTGGCCCCAACACCCCTATCTCTTGCACCAGATCTGTTGTTTCACTAAGTCCAAAATGGCTTCCCCTCTGGTCGGTTCATGAACCAGCTGCTCCAAGAAGCATTTATTTCATCTAGAAACTTTTTCTCCCTAGCATGGCCTGCTGTGACACTGACCCAGTGAGTACCGGGGTAATTGAAATCACCCATTCTTATTACTGTTCTGTAACTTTTGTTAGCTTCCCTTCCCTGATTTCTTTGAGCATTTCATCATCCATTTGAAACCCACTGCCATCGCCTTCCTCTTTTTACGTGGAATTTCAATCCATAGAGATTCTACAGTGGATTTTGTTTCCTGCAAAACTTTGTGACTCAATGCCCTCTTTAACATAGAGCGCAACCCCTCCACCAATTTGATCAGCTCTATCATTATGATATAGTTTGTACCCAGGTATAACAGTGTCCTACTGGTTGTCTTCCTTCTACCATGTCTCTGAGATACCAATCATATTTATTATTTATTTATTTATTTATTACAATCTCTTATATACCGCATTATTCGACATCAGCGCGGTTTACATGAAACAAAAAAAACCAGAACAACAAGCTGTTCTGTTTTACAGAGAACAGGTGTACAAACTTGGATAACATAGGGGAACTATTTACATGTAATATTTACATACAGGCGATATGACAAAGCTCAATGATCTCGGATATCGCATATAGAGAGTTGATGAGGCTATCTAGCTAGGCATTTTGCTGACTGGGTAGTAATTGAGAAACAGGTGATATTTGAGTGCCTTCCTGAACTGGGCTAGGTCAACAATAGCACGAATGTTCAATGGTAGAGCATTCCAGCATCTTGGGGCGCAAAATTTGAAAGCCCTGTTTGCCGTTGTGAGGGTGCATTTTGTTAAGGCCTACGGAATTATTAGAGAGTTTATTGTTGTAGGTCTTCTGGATCTGTTAGGTGGAACAGCGTGAATGAGCTCTGTTAGTGAGGAGGATGCAAGACCATTGACGGCCTTGAAGGTCAGTAGTAAGGTCTTGAACATAAGCCTTCCATGTATGGGGGGCCAGTGAAGCTGCTTCAGGATAGGGGTCACAGGGTCGTTCCTAGAGGCTCCATGAAAGACACTTGCTGCGGCATTCATGGCGAGTTGTAGCGGGTTCAGGGTAGACTGTGGGAGGCCTTGTAAAACTTGTGAGACCTTATGTGTCTGGAGTAGTTTAGACTGTAGGTAGTCGGCAAACTTTTGCGGGTGAATCTCGTCATGCTGCTCTGGAGATGGTTCCTTGCTGTTAATGGGTATCTGGAAGTTGTTTAGCTTGTGGTCCGACCAAGGTACAGAGGTAACAGACATCACAAGGTCGTGGCTTGGATCAAAGGCTGTCAGTGGAGCGAACACCATGTCAAGAATATTTCCCTTTATATGCGTGGATTCCTTGATTATTTGCTTGTATCCCAGATCCTCAATAGCATCCAGGAGGGCGGAAGCCTGATTGTGTTGCAGAGATGGGAGATTGAAGTCTCCCAGTATCCAGTTTGGTGTGCTGGGATTGTGGATGTTGGCAGCTAGGTCTAAAATAGTAGGGAGATCATCTGGGGAGGATGAGGAGGCTCTGTATAGCAGGTTGATAGAGCACTGTTCGTTTGCAATGGATACGATATCCAAGTTGTTTGTGCTAGTGGAGTCAGTCGTATGGAAATGAAGGTCCGTCTTGGTGAGTATGAGCGCTCCTCCTCCTTTCTTATTTTCCCTATGTCGTGTGTGTATAGAGAAGTTGGGGGGTAAGAGTTGGTTGAGGAGGACATTGTCCTCATATGATAGCCAGGTTTCAGTGATCATGAGTATATCCAGATCATGGAGGGATATTATGTCTGAGATGACCGGCCATTTCTTACGAATTGAACGTGCATTTATGAGGGCACATTTTAGGCTTAGGGAATGAGGGGATTCCATTTGTTTAGTTTTCCTAGATTGTTGGAGTGCGATGTGTAGCAAGTGAGAGTGACGTGTGTGAGCTTCACCTTTTGGATAATGAAAGGGGGCCCCTGACCATCTTCTCCCATGACTCTGAAGGATTGGAATTTAATTGGATGAGGGGGATAGGGCAAGGGAGTTACCGAGCCAACCTGCAAGAAGGTAAAAACTGACAAAGGTAGTGAAGTGGAAAGCCATTGGTATCTTCTATTGTGCGTGTTTGAGGAGACGTGTGGGCGGTTCAGTTGTTTAAATGATGCTGTTACAGCAGGCTGATAGGTGCACCAATTTGACTGGTAGAATAACACAGTAGATAATTAGCTATTTTACATGCAGTCAGGGAAGCGTCAAAGGTATACAGTTATAAACTGGTAACAGTCATGTAGTAAAGGTGTTTGTTCTGATAAGCATACAGACATATGGCATGGATACAGATCCAAAGACATGTATAATTAACAGGCAATAATGTAAATAGCGAAAAACAGGTATACACACTACCTTCTAACTTCTCATTTAGTGCTATATATTCTAACTCTCCCATCTTATTTTTTAGACTTCTAGCATCTGCATATATGCATTTTAGAGACTGTATTTTATTCATATTAATTTGGTTATTGGTATGCAGGGGTAATTTGGAATCTTTAAGCTCTGTCTGCTCTGTACTCAAGGGCATTTGGGCTACCTTTGTCTTTATTGGAACCTCTCTGCTGATGTGCCCTAACTTCATTGTTTTGGTAGTATCCTTCAAGGATACATTGTTCCGAACCATGCGCTCTTGGGCGACTGTCGGCGCTCCCCTATTTTCTAGTTTAAAAGCTGCTCTATCTTCTTTTTAACGGTTAATGCCAGCAGCTTAGTAAGGTGAAGCCCATCCCTTCGGAAGAGCCCCTCCTTTCCCCAGAATGTTCCCCAATTCCTAACAAATCCAAACCCCTCATCCTTGCACCATCGTCTCATCCACGCTTTGAGACTCCAGAGCTCTTCCTGCCTTTTGAGTTCTGCGTGTGGAACGGGAAGCATTTCGGAGAATGCTACCCTGGTCTGCTCTCTGCATTCAGTGCAAAGGAATAGATTATATTTACCCTCTCCAATCCAAACCTGTTAGTTATTTATTTATCTATTTATTTAACCAACCAGTTTTCTATACTGCCTTATCCGTCAATCAAAATGGTTTACATTATGTAATCACTACAAACAGGTAATGGGTACATTCCCTTGTCCCCAAAGGGCTCACAGTCTAAGTGTACCTGAGGCAATAGTCCACACAGAATTCAGCTTTCTTCTACCATGCCCATCTGTTATGGAATGGTCTTCCCCCAGAGCTTTGCCTTCAATCCTATCTCAAATGTTTTAAGACAGAACTTAAAACTCACCTATTCAAAATAGCATGCAGAATTCCCCCTATGGGGGAAATTCTGAACAATGAATAGCGGGGATGTACATCCAGTTTGGATGTAGAACCCCCACTATACAATGTTGGCCTCTTCTGGCTCCAAAGCTCCCTGCATGTACAGAGCCTTTGTACGGGAAACTCTGGCGGGAGGGGGCAGCGACAGGATGGAGAGAGGGCAGGGTATATAACCTTGACATGCAGGGTCTATTCTAGTCATGGCCATGAATGTCTGGTGAGGCAGAGATGGATGTTGGACTTATTCCACCCCTGAGGTGGAATAAGTCCAATGATTGACGGAGATCAGTCCAGGGGCACGCCCCCTTCACACGGCATAGAGGAAGGTAGGCACCCGCCGCTTGATCCTGGCTCAGGCATCCCCCTCTGAGGATCAGGCGGTGGGAGAAATGCATTTGCACGCTGTCGGGCCTTTTGATGCTCCTACATGACAACCCAGTGCCATGGCGATGAGACTCCAGCAGGAGCATAGGGTGGATAGTCAGGTAATGAGGTAGACGTCCAGCGTGGCAGAATCAGGGCCCATCCGGCCTGTCTAAGTGCCCAATTCTGCACCCGCAGTACACATTCATGCCATCCATATTTTGGACGTTTGGATGGGCCAGACGTCCCCCAAACTGAATTGGCCTCCACATGAGTATTGGAGCCTAGGCAAACAAAAAATTTGTGGGCTCCTCCCATGGATCCACATTTACTTATTTTTTTAATTCCCCACCCCCCACATAAAGTCTCATTTACTCTTTCCATGCCCCAGATTCCTATCAGAATCCTTGATCATGGCTTTACCCGCACACTTTACCTATCCAGAATTAACGTAGGGAAAACTGTGGGGCCTAGTTCTGGATGCGGTGGCAGCAAGAAGTTGTGAGTGAGCAAGGGGACTGTGCAAGCACATGCTTTGAATAGAGTGGGCTAGGGGTTAGAACAGTGAGCTGAGAATCTATGGAATCTGGGTAAGTCATGTTCATCTTGCATCGCCTTTGGTACAAACCAGAGATGCCAAAGGTGGACCACCCCAAAAAGTAAGATTAAAAGTCAGAGTGAGATTTACAGGTGATGGGCACACAGTATAAATCTAGAAAATTTAAACGAGGGCAGTATTAGGAGAGTTTTTTAAAGGAATTTGCTCAGGTATATAGTTACCTGGGTTTGTTTTCCAGAATAAAAAATCTTCCCTCCACCTAGGCCAGCATTCTGATCCTCGAATAGCGGGGTTGTATGTGTGGTCTGAATGTCCAACCCTTGTCCACGGCTGCAATCCTTTTCCGGTGCCAGCACTCCCCACACGTACACAGTATTTGTGTAGGGAGTGCTTGACAGTGGCTGAGCGGAGGCAGAGCGGGGGAGTGGTCAAGTGCCGGAATGCACAGGGCCGATTCAGATCCGGCTCCTGAACATCCACCGGCACCAGCTGTACACCCGGCTTATTCCACCCCAAAGGTGAAATAAGTCTCGGTTGACCCTCACATCGCATGCCACACCCCCCCACATCTCAGTCCCACAGCAGCCACAGGCAATGGCTTGACAGTGGGCTGCAGGAGCAGATGTCTACCATGGCATTCCGAGCCCTCCTGTGGTGTTCTGGCATTGGGACAGGCAGCTCCCCGTACATCGATCTGCTCAGCATATAGGGAGTTTCCAGACGTCTGAGTCTCCGATTCTACTGTCAATGGTATGTCCAGGTCCCACGCTAGCAGAATCGGGTCCATCCATATGTCCAATGCGGGAGGAGGTGCAGGGACTGGAATCGTCCTCTTAGTGGGCACATGTGTACATTTGTAGCAGTGGATATTTTTCAGCCCAAATGTTCAAAGGGAAACTTTATTTATATGCCTATAGCTCCAAGGAGAGAATTATTTATCTTTTCTTATTATGTTTAGTGATTTTCTTATATTCTCTTTTTCGCCTCGTTATGGGGGCTTAATATTGATGTTCTGTTTTTCCTTTTATTTATTGTTTTTAATGCCAAGTTCACATCCATGCCTTGTTTTTTATTTGGAACATATATTCTAAAATCTTAGAAAAGATATTGGCCCCAAAATCACTCTTTTGCCCTTTCCACACATATACTCTTTTATGGTGTTGCACTTCTGCCCTTTGTTCACGTGCCCTCTTATCTACAGCTCTGGCCATCATCATGTGAAATCCTTGTAATTGCTTGCAACATATTTCCTCAGTCTACGGCACATCCTCTTCCCCTCATCACTTTTGCATTCCTGTTCCTTCTCAGCATTTTACCCCTCCCCCCTTCCCCACTCACAGGTTCTCTCCAAGGTCAGCCTAGTGTCTCTGGCTAAGCTCAGCCCCCAGCCCCTGCCCAGGACTGACCCAAGAGTTGGTTCAAGTGTTGGCATCCTAGGCAGACCTAAAGCTTTATACCCCCCCCCCCCCCCATGCTGTCAAAATATATTGTTTAGGTTTGAATGCCCTGCTCTCTGCTACCCCCAGAAGTTGCTGCCACAGGCAAAAGCCTAGTTTGCCTGATGGTTGCATTGGCCCTGCCCCTACTCCCATCTCATGCATGAGCTTTATTTGTATAACACAGGACCTTCCCTGACTCACCCCTTCCATTCCTATGACTAAAACTGCATTACAGTTCTCATCCAACAGGCTCTCCTACTAGTTTCATTAGAAGCAAGCAGGGCACGCCCACTCACTCATGGGGATGATTAGGAAACTGAAGATATAAGTTTTAAACTCAGAAAAATGCCCAGACACATTAGCCATCCTTCTACCTTCTAGACAAAAATCTGTAGAATCCAGAAAAAAGCCAGATTTCCATTTAACGCATGGACATATTTACTAAATATTAATGGGTGCTAATAGCATTAATGTGCATTAAGGGCCACCATGACCATTTTAGTTCTTGGGACACAGTGGCTCTTAATCAACGTTGACTCTTGTTAATGCACATTAACCTGTAGTAAACATGCCTCATTGTTTGCAAAACCTTAGTGCCCTTTATTCCTCTTGGTGTTCAATTTTTTCTATGATAAAGTTTTGGAAAATGAGTAGATTGTGACAGGCAAATGTTTGGGAAGAATGGCATATATGATGTCACGTCTCAGTATATATTTTTGTCTTTGTTCTTCCAAGTGTGTTTGAATATATTTCTGCTAGAAGTTGAAAGGCAACTGAGAAGGGAGAGAGAGTTTGAAAAATAGATTACTGTCTTCATTAATACAGATTTGACCTACAAAGTCTTCACGTACTTAATGATTAAAAACCAAAGTACTAAATAATAAATTATAAGAATTTATAGGACTCATCATCTTGAAATTAGCTTACTGGATGTTCTTATCATAATAAATCTAAGTGGTGTCTAATTCACTGTTAGCTGACTAAAATTGTATGTTGCAGGCAGACATACATATATATATATATATAAACTTTTGTTTAAAGACAGCTGTGATGAATTTAATCACTAGTGACCTGAGAGACCATATATTATTATGTGTATTTTGTAGAAACTTTCATCAAAACTAGCATTGACTGGAGCTGAATAACAATCAATTCTGATTTGTGAATCTGACAGACTTTAAAATGTCTTCTTGCTGTTATCTGAAGCTTATACTAGTACTTGTCAAAGCTCCTGTATAATATAATTTACTGCAAAAAAAATCCCTACTGGGTAGAATTAAATGTTAAGCTGTAGTTATATCCTACTAGAGGACAGCAACCTTGGGCCGGAAGGACTGGGGTTTCTAGTCCCACAGGTGATCCTTGTGGTCTTGGGCAAGCCACTTAACCCTCCGTAGCCCATGTTCCCTGTAAAATAGTTATCTCCAAGTTAAAATGCCCTGTTCAATGTAATTTCAGTTTGTTCAATGTAAACCGCACTGATGCAGAATAGCGCGGTATATAAGAGAATGTAAATAAATAAATTAAATTAAATATTATACTTTTATATACGCCATTGCACTATTATGCATTTATAACAGGCTGCCATGGGTAGGCAGTTGCACAGTTTTATACCGACAAGTAATTGTTTCTACTTTGCCTTCATAAAATACTAGTGAACGTGGCAGAGGAGCACCTTTAAGGTGGGTGTGATCACTTATACCTGATCGTGAGCAGGTCTCAAGATTCACGAGTACGTTACACACTTAAACGAATCTACTGCCCAGACCATGCTCCCCACGATGCTTACCAGCAAACTACGTGCTTTTATCTCAATGTATGGACTTTTACAATGGTTGATATTTTCTAAGAGGTCATTTGTACACATATGTGGCCACATAAGCATGGGAATGACTTTATAAAATTATCTCATTAGGGCCTGATTTTATAATGGTATGTCTGTATGTGAAGTTCTAAAAGATGTCTCATTTAAGCCTCTTTCATAAAGGCAACATAGGTGCCTAGGTGACTTTATATGATAAGCACCCAGAAGCGCGCAAATATTGACACACACATTTATACCTGTTCCGAAGTTGATGTAAATGTATGCATGTACTCTATGGGGGTCTTTTACTAAAGGATGCTAGCATGTTGCGCTGAATGTGCCAAAAGCTGCAAAACTATGGCATGTTAGGTAAAATAGCACTGCAGAAGATATGCTCGGATGCCCAATTGACTTTTAGTTTCTGGAATGCAATATATGGTAAATGAACCTTCTGTAGGCAAATTATTTTTGCATCAAGGTTCTTAAGGTAATTAAATATTTTCTTCCATTTTATAGCAAAGTTTCTCAAGTCATTTCTGTGGACCCCCTAGCCGGTCTGGTTTTTAGGACAGCTACAATGAATATGCATGACACAGATTTGCATGCAACAAAGGCAGTGCATGCAAATCTGTCTCACGCGTATTCATTGTGAGTATCTTGAAAACCAAATTGGCCAGGAAGTACACCAGCCTGACTTGAGAAACATTGTTTTATAGGATATTTTCTCCATTTCAAACTAAGTAAGAGTGTTTGGCTTTTAATTACTAGCTCTCAGCCTGAGAGCTCCTAAAAGGGTTTTGGTGTACATTATTAAAAAGTTACAATCTGTATTTTAAAAGGGGACATATTTTTTTGCGATGTAGGTTAAAACTGCATTTATTTCTCCTTTCCAGCTCTTTGAAGCCACTGACACCTCATCAGGAGTTAGTGAGCTTGATTAGCTTGTGAAAGATCTGAGGGCAGCTGAAGAGTGAATAAAGGTCTTCAGAACCTTGCAAGTTTAGCATTCCTAACAGGGTCTCTCCATTTCAAGCAAGGTGTTTGGCTTTTAATTACTAGCTCTCTGCCTGAGAGCTCCTAAAAGAGTTTTGGTGTACATTTTTAAAAGGTTACATCATTTTTGGTGCTGTATTTCAAAAGGGGACATATTTTTTTATGGTGTAAGTTAAAACTCTGCTTTTAATTTCTCTTTCCCAGCTCTTTGAAGCCACTGACACCTCATCAGGTGTTAGTTCCCTCCCTACCTGCACCGGCTCCCACTCACCCCATGTGAGCATTCTTGTTTTATAGGGCAATTCCCCAAATAGCTACACACAGGGACCTAGAACAGCACTTTTAGAGCACACTTAAAAGAGGTTTACTGCTTTTTATCTGAAAGGATAGCTGAGAAACAGGCTGGTACGGTGGTAGGTCTCTCTCTTTTACTTCAAAAGGTACGAAAGCTCCACCAACTGAACAATGGCTGGGAAAAAATCATAATGTCAAAGCTGTTGGCCCCCATTACAGCTTCTGCCTCTATCCAGACAGAGATCCCAATGCCAGTTGAAAGGCTGGTTCCATGTGCAGAATGCCTGCATGCTGAAGCTCTCAGGAAACAAGTGGAGGAACTCACAGAGGAGGTGGCAAGGCTGTGGAGCATTCAGGACAGTGAGAAGTACATTGATGAGATGCTTCTTGAAACATCCAAGCTCTCCAACAGAGGTGGAGATGGGAGCCTACAGAATGACGAAGGATAGACATGAATCACCAAAGCCTTGGTTGTACACACACACACACACACAATACAGACAGGTCTTCATCAATAAATGAGCACAAAACAAAAAGAGAAATATATAGACAAAAATTAAACTGAAACTCCAAGAAGACAGACTCTGCATGCAGTGCAATATCAGATAAATAAGAGATGCAGTTCCCCATACTGTGTAAAATATAAAGATAGTACAAAGTCCAATCATTAAATTGAAAATAAAATTATTTTTTCTACCTTTGTTGTCTGACCATTTTATTCTCTGATCATGCTGGTTCCAATCTGAGGCTTCCATTTTCTTGTCTTCTCTTAGCTCATTTTCTATGGTCTGTAGTCCATCTGCCATTTCTTGTCTGTTCTTTTCTTTTCTTCACTTCCTTCCATCAGCCTATTTCCAGTCCTAGTAACCGTCCCCAATATCAGCCCCCTTTCCAGTCCTCCCCTCCCATTACATTCCAATGTCAATCCCCTTGTGTTCCCAGGACTGCCAGTGGTGTCCATTCCCTTCTATTCCCCTTCCTTCCTCACTGCCCAGCCCCTTCTAGTCCAAACACCATCCCAGGTATCAGCTCACTTCCACTCCCAGTGCCTTCCCTGTGTCATCTCCCTTCCAGTCACCCTACCCTCTGTCCCTACCTTCCAGTGCCATCCCCATGTTTCTGCTCCCTTCCAGTCCCAGTGCCCTCTCTCTTCCAGCCTCCTCCCCATTACCCAGTCACTTACCAGTACCATTCCCAGATGTCAGCTCCCTTTGAGCCCCCTCGTTTCCCCCTCCCCCTTTCAGCTCTCTCCCAGCCACCTCCTTCATCCCCTCTTTCAGCTCTCTTCCAGCCCTCACCTTCCCTCTTTTAGTCCCTTCTGCCACCTCTTTCCCCTTGCAGCCACTGCTCCTGCTTCTTACAGAGCAGTGGCTGCAATAAAGCTAATTTAAAAACAAAATTAAACATATGCAGAGCCTTCCACCTCCCCCCTTGTGCAGCTTCACCTCCCCCCACCGTGCAGCTCCACCTTCCCCCCCCAGTGCAGCTTCACCTCCCCCCTAGTGCAGCTCCACCTCCCCCCCCCCCGTGCACCTTCACTTTCCCCTTGCAGCCGCTGCTCCTTCTTACAGAGCAGCGGCTGCAATAAAGCTAATTTAAAAACAAAGAAAACCTGTGCTGAGCCCTCTGAAACTCCTGCTGCAGTGCTCGCGCTCTAAAGGAAGTGACATTACAGGGGGCGGGCGCTGCAGCAGGGGTTTCATAGGGTTCCGTGCAGATTTTATTTTGTTTTTAAATTAGCTTTATTGCAGCCACTTCTCTATAAGAAGCAGGAGCAGTGGCTGCAAAGGGGGGCCGCGGACCGCAGATGCAAAGCCGGTTTTCTGCTCTGGTCGCTCCCGTGGTGCCTATTTTTGAGCAAGAAAGGATGGGGGGGGGGATATTGAAGATGTTTACATGGGCTGCATATTCCTGGGTGCCGCCGCTACACGACCAGATGCTAACTGGGGCGTTACAGGGTGACACCCATCGCTAACCAGGCAGCGGTGATATTGAGCTGCTGTCAGGTTAGCGACACAGTGAAAGTCAGGTACAAACCCTGTCCTAACTTTCCACAGAAGCTAACCAGGCACTGGCTAAATATTGCCACTGCCCGGTTAGTTTTGCAGTAATCCAGGCAATGCGGATATTCAATGCCAGAGCCCAGATATGGCTCCAGCATTGAATATCCAGGCTTAACGTTAAGCACCAGTGGCTAGCTGCTTTAGCATGCTAGCCACTAGCACTGGATATCAGGCCTGATGTGTCTGAGGTCACAGGAGTAGTTTAAAGCCCAGGTGTGAGAAGGAACAGTGATACTAAGGAAGATTGACATGCTAAGGTTATAGTTCTAATTCATTGCAGAGCACCCTTTAACCTTGTGACACTGCACAGAACCGATTTATTTATATTCTCTTATATACCACGCTATTATGCATCAGTGTGGTTTACATTGAACAGGGCATTATAACTTGGAGATAACTATTTTACAGGGAACATGGGCTATGGAGGGTTACGTGGCTTGCCCAAGACCACAAGGAGCACCTGTGGGACTAGAAACCCCAGTCCTTCCAGCCCAAGGTTGCTGTCCTCTAGTGGGATTTGAACCCCCGACCTTCTGGCCTGAAGTACCTTGCCCCAACCACTAGGCTACTCCTCCACTCCACTCCTCCACCGATCTCAGGCCATTTAGTACCTTCAGCCACTCTGCCATACAGATAATCCAGTCATAAACGTCTGACCAACTCATCTTACCCTGAAGAGGCAAATAATAAGAGAAAAGCATCTTTCACTGGTATTTAGGTCTCCAAGTGAAAACTAGGCAGGTTTACAATAGACCACATCGCCATCTATTGGATGAGTGCGGTCATGGAGCAGCTAGTGTATAGCTTGTACCGCAAAACCTACCTAGGTGCCGCTTGTTGGGGATCTGTGCCCAACCCAACATGGTCAACTATCTCAAGATTTGGAGCCCCGTCAACTCCAAAATAATAGATATGAAGCACCAAAGCTAGAATAGTTTATTACAGTGAAGGGATATGTTGCACCACCACCACCAAGTCAGCAAGCCCCAGGTAAACTGAGGCTAGGGTGCATGCTGTCTGAAAGTAGAGATTAGCGCTTAGTTGTATGGAATGAAAATAGAGAGTCATAACATGCAGATCCTCTTTCATTCAAACCAGAAATTCATAGGCAAAGGATGATAAACATTCAACCCAAATACTCACTGATTCAATCAAGCTAAGTATTTTGCACAGTTTTTTTGTTCAATGAACCATTTTGATTAAAAGGACACAATCGTTTGGGAGTGTGAGTTTGTGTTTCCTCCTCTCCGGTTTTGATCCGACATTTAGCTTATACGGGACTTTCTTTAAAGTGCTATCCAAGGATCAACTAGTATTGGTGGCTTGTATTTTTTGATGTTATAAGATTCCAACGTCACTGGCAATAAGCAACTCTCCTGATTCATTACTAGGTGGCACCACAATTGACTCTCGGATAGAAGACTTGGTAGGGTGTCATCCCTTCTAAGGGTTTGGAAGGTTCCCCTCAGAGAGCACCCATATGCTTCCCCTTCAGTTTAGTCAGTCACAAAGTTAGAAGGAAACTCCTGAGCTGTTGCAAGCTTGCCTCATTGAGAGACCATCCAGAATCACTGTTCATTTATAGTGTGGCAGATAATATGGCACATTTAATGCCACATCAAATATATGTAGCTAACGTCATCGCATAATCTGCAATACAGTCAATGCACATTAAACAATCTTTCTCTTTAGCACAGAGGTTTTTGAAGTTACTGTGTGTTAAATTTGGCAGTTACTACTTGGTAACAAGAAAACCTTATGGCAGCTTAGTAAATAAGGGTTGCCATGTTTAAGTTCCTAGATTCCTTTAGAAAATTGATTGTTATGCCAGCATCTGTCCAGATTTTTTAATTGACTTTTGTTAAGTGCCACTAATATTAAAATAAACAAGAAATAATGCAAATGGGTTTTGCAAATGCAATTAAAGTAGAGCTGTGGAAAATGTTTTATAATTATAGCAGTCCTAGCATGAGTTTTAAGATCAGATTTTCCTTCTCTTGCCGTGCCTTGCCTTTTCCTTTGCCACTCGATAATCCCCCCCAACATATTTAAGGTATTTTCTTTGAATAAACAAAATTAATCCTAGTCATCTAAAATGATACAGTTGCTATACTGTTGATGTCTGGTAATGGACCATCTATGGTGACTCCGCCTGCACGTGCCAGATATTTCTTTTCCAGGTTATGATAAATATTTTCATTTCTTTTCCTAGTATCTCCAACTGTTTGCATTTGTAGCGCTAACCTCTGTTTCTCCATCTGTTGACATAAGGTCTCAATCTTACATAAACAGAAGTGCAATAATGAGATAGAATGTTAAAAAAAAACCAAGACCTCAGAGAATTGCTGCTTTCTTTGAAATATAGTCATAAGAGATGAACAATATGTATAACCTATGCTGGTCAAGCCGGCTATAGCAGAGAATCATTTACATTTCCCTCTGGAAAGAGAGAAGGATAGCAGCATACAAGGATGAATGTATGTAACGTGAAGATAACAGCTTGCTCTTACCCTCAGTCTTTAATTTTAATTGGAAGGGATTTTGTCATGGTGGGAAGTGAACATGTACCTTTGGGAAAAAGTGTTATTGATGATAAAAGCAGCAAGGCATTTATATATTGAAAATTTGATTAATAGTGGAACCTGGTAAAATTCAAGTTTTATTCTTTAGCACCAATTCAGCAGCGCTAAGTTCTGATGGTAGCATTTAAGTTTTAGTGGTCAACATAGTTTGTGATTTGTAGAGCTGTGCATTGACTTGCAAATCAGATTCTGACCTGGAGTACTTTTACTAGAAGACGGACATCAGATCCATTCTCTGTACAATCTTATCAGTGCATGTTCCAGGGCATTGATAAATTTTGGGAAAAAAACCTGAACAAATGTAAGACTAAATATTGCTAGTTATTTCTAGAAGAAGATGGCCATCTAAACCGAAATGGCATGCAATAAACCTTGTTTTCTGTAACAAATTGCATGAAAACTGTTGGGAGCAAGCAGAATATTTTTAGCTCTTCCAGCTAATTAAAAGGTGAGTTATGGGAATAGGATGGCAACAAAATTGGCACATTGAATTGCAACTCCTACCTTTATTTATGAAATAACTTTTGTTGACTGTTGTGCTTTCTGGACGCTCTGGAAGATTTGGTCTGTTCTTCAAAATTGTTTGCCGCAGTTTTATCTGCTGATCATGGTTGAGGAAAAGCCTTACAGAAGCTAACTGAAGATGTGACAGACTTGGTAATCCTATGGAGTGTAAGTGTGCAAGCATTATTTAACTCTGGTTTGATGCTTTTGATATTGGAAAGAGAAGAAAGGGTTGATTTGCACTTTGCAATGGATGGAATCAGGGCAATCAGCCCTCATGCATCCAAACAATTGCAGGGTTGCTTAACCTCGTTTTTGAGCTTTTTACAGGGTAGAAATGATTCCTTTGGTAAGCTTACTTTGGTTTCAGACTTGGTGGAGGATCAAGCTGTTTCTGTGGAAATTACTTATGACCTGGCGATCAAGAAGATTGTTGTTGTTTTGAGTTCTATTATTGCTGTTAGAAAAAAGATTGTTTGAAGCATAGATTCAACAGACTCCAAATTGAATAGCCTTTCCGAAAATAATGTGTTAAAGATTTGAAAGAAGCTGTTTCCACTATTCAAGTTCAGTCAGACTCTAGTCAGGCAGATTATGGGGTTTAGTTTAGAAGCAGTATCACATCCAAAAAGACACATTGAGAGGTGTAGATTGGTATACACGTCAGTTGCATTTTAGAACAGGCTTCATTCCAATGTGGGTTTGCTTTCCATATCTACCTTTCCTGGGGGAGTGGCGGAGGAGGAGTAGTTTGAATGGGCCTGTAATGCAGATGTGGGTTCCCCATTTCCTATAGGGAATTCACATCTTGTTAAAATTTTGTAGACATTGGCATTTACAAATCCCTCCAGGCAGAAATAAGTAGATGCTGGCAGGGCAGTTGTGAATATTTTTGTAGGGGTCCACAACTTGATGACTCTCTTGACCTGGGTCCCTTGTTGTCCCCAGACTCTACCTCTACTCCCACCCAATATCCAAGTCCCTTCCCCTGAAGCACCCTTGATCCCCCCCCCCCCCCTCCGATCCCCACCAAAGCAGTTCCAATCTCCCTCTATCTCACTCGGAAGTACAGCAGTTGTCAACCTTCCCAGGCAACTCTGAACCCCCCTGCTCCTCAAGGCCCTCCCCACAAGACAGATTGTGAGTGCATCAAGGCTACCACTAAGGGTCATCAGCATCATTTTGAATCTGCTATGTGCTATGCGGGAGTGAGTAGGCATACGTTCTACTTCCGCTTTCTACCAATAACCCCTGGTAAGCTGGGGTTGAGGATCAGAGCAAGTTGAGAGGGTGGTCTGTTGGGGTGGGCATTCAGGGCATAGTAGATGGGAGAGATCAGTAAGAGGATATTATGTTGCAGGGGGGGCCTTGAGGAAGAGGAGGGCTTGGCTGCTGTGCTGCTGAGGGAGGATGGGGGATCAAGGCTGCTTTGGTAATTGGGGACTTGGACACTGGGTAGCAGCTAAGGTAGAATCTAGGGGTAGCACAGGATGGTACCAAGGTCAGGGCAGTCATCAGATGAGGGGCCAATCTGTGGTGCCGAATAAGGGATATTGTCTCTGCTGGAGAAGCAAATTTAAGGGGCTACTCCCACACTATAGGTAGGGGGGGTTACACAGCTTCCCCTCCCGCCCCATGCAGCTTCTATTAAACAGTTGCTGCTCCCAGATGGGGCATCCCATGCAATCCTATACCTATTTCACAAGGGTCCTTCATTTTGCAGAATCTCTTGTAAGCTACTGTCATAATTCTCCACATCCTGACATGGATGTGTGAATTCCTCTATCTACATCCCTTCTAAAATGTGTCTTTCTGCCTCTAATCCTTGAAACTATTGATCCTTTGAGAAAAGAATAATTATCATTTGTGTGGTGCAACTAGGTGTACCCAACATTATTCAGAGATATGTGAAAGATAGTTCCTGCCCCTTGCAATTCACATTCTAGTCAAGAGAGAAACACAAGACAAAAAACAAAGAGGCTTTGAATGATGTCATGATTTGGATGGGCTTCACCTTAACCGGGATGGAACCAGGCTGCTGGCATTAACCTTTAAAAAGGAGATAGAGCAGCTTTTAAACTAGATAATAGGGGAAAGCTGACAGTCGCCCAAGAGCGGATGGTTCGGAAGAATGTATCCTTGAAGGTTACTATCAAAAGCAGAGAGGTTCCAAAAAAGAGTAAAGTAGCCCAAATGCCCTCGAGTATGGAGCAGACAGAGCTTAAAGATCCCAAATTACCCATGTCTACCAATAGCCAAATTAATATGAATAAAATACAGTCTCTAGAATGCTTGTATGCAAATGCTAGAAGTCTAAAAAATAAGATGGGAGAGTTAGAATATATAGCACTAAATGAAAGGTTAGATGTGACTGGAATATCAGAGACATGGTGGAAGGAGGACAACCAGTTGGACACTGTGATACCTGGGTACAAACTATATCGTAATGATAGAGCTGATCAAATTGCTGGAGGGGTTGCGCTCTATGTTAGAGAGGGCATTGAGTCAGAAAGGATTAAAGTTTTGCAGGAAACACAATCTGCTGTAGAATTTCTATGGATTGAAATTTCATGTAAAAAGGGGAAGGCGATGGCGGTGGGGGTGTACTATCGACTGCCTGGCCAGAATGAACAAATGGATGATGAAATGCTCAAAGAAATCAAGGAAGGTAACAAAAGTTACAGCGTGGTAATAATAATGGGCGATTTCAATTACCCCAGTATCAACTGGGTCAGTGTCACGGCAGTACATGCCAGGGAGATAAAGTTCCTAGATGACATAAATGACTGCTTCTTGGAGCGGCTGGTTCATGAATCAACCAGAGGGGAAGCCATATTAGACCTAGTCCTTAGTGGAACACCAGATCTAGTGCAAGAGATAAGGGTGTTGGGGCCACTTGGCAATAGTGATCATAGCATGATTGCCTTTGATTTAATTAGTGGAGGAGGGATAGTAAGGAAATCCACAGTACTACCTTTTAACTTTCGAAAGGGAGACTATGATAAAATGAGGAAAATAGTTAAGAAAAAACTAAAAGGAGCAGTTGCAAAGGTTAAAGACTTACATCAAGCATGGGTGTTGTTGAAAAATATTATCTTGGGAAGATATGATAGAAGTCTATAAATTAATGAATGGAGTGGAACGGGTAAACGTAGATCGATTGTTTACGTTATCAGAATATAGAAAGACTAGGGGAATGCAATGAAGCTACAGGGTAAACTATTTAAGACTAATAAAAGAAAATATTTTTTCACTCAACGTGTAATCAAACTCTGGAATTTGTTAGCGGAGGATGTAGTAAAGGCTGTTAGTGTAGCTGGGTTTAAAAAAGATTTGGACAAGTTCCTGGAGGAAAGGTCCATAAACCATTTATTAAGAAGGGACCCAGGATATCAATGCTTGACCCAGTACAAGCATTGCGAAACCTGTGTCTTTTGGGGAAACTGCTAGGTATGTATGACCTAGAATGGCCACTGTTGGAAACAGGATACTGGGCTTGATGGACCTTGGTCTGACCCAGTAAGGCATATCTTATGTTCTTATGGATAATATGAAACCCTTAATAACTAGTTAGATAGTAGAAATATTGGGCTGCTGGGTCTTCCATGGCATCTTGAAAAAAACCTGATGTAAGGATCTGTGCTCTGTTAGAAGAACGATATATATAGTACCATTCATACTAGTTCAGACCACATGGAAGGGAGACCAAAGGATGAAAAACCCAAGAAGGTGCAATCTAGATATGACAACTGCACCATTTTCTAGGGTGGTGTGATTTAGCCACCATAGTGCATGCTGTCATTACCAACTGTACAGACCACTGCAATACCCCGTATTAGGGTTTTTTGTACTAGTCTAACGTGCTGCAGCTGATGCAGAACACAGCTGCTAGGCCTCCAGAAGGGGCTAAATCGAGGAACCCTGTGACTCCCATTTTACCCAAACTTCATTGGATGCCTGTTGAATTCAGGGGAAGATTTAAAACCTTGTACCATCCTTTTTAAATGCCTTAATCATTTGGCCATGTTTCGTCACAGGTCTTACATCCTCACAAGCCTAGGAGGGCACTTTGATGCTCACAGCAAACTGTACTTTTATCCACGTCTGTGGCAGAACCAAGATTAACCCCTACCAGACAGCTTGTTTAATTGTTTCACAGCTAAATTATGGAATTGATTTATGCTTGAGTGGTGTTTAAAATCATGTAACTTCACTTTTAGTAAGCATGTTAAGTCTTAGCTCTTCTGTCAAACTTTTACCTAAGTACTTTTGACAGTTGTCAATTAAATCTAGCATGATGATGAATCTTTGTCTTTAGTTGGTCCCTCCAAGCATGAGTTTGAGAGAGGCATTGCTATTGTGTTATTGTTTTCCTAAATTAAGCCTGCACTGTGAGGAGTGGTACTATCTTTTGAGGCTGTGTGTTTTGTTTTGTTGATTGTAACTTTCCATGTATCTATTTATTTTTATGGAATCCACTTTATGCAGAGAAAATGGCAATGCTGAATATCATTTGTAATTAATACATATTTAAATAGTGAGTGCATATATTAAGGATTGCATGCTTAGATTTCCCCTATATATTTGAATGCATTTTTCTGTAAGTCTCTTGTGTATGGAAGAGGGTAATTTTATAAAAATATTTTTGCATGTATATGGCAGTAGACTTGAATAAAATGCCTTTTATAAAGTTATCCCTTGCATACAAGTCTGTGCAATGACAAGAATACATGTACTTGTACCTGATTTGGATGTAGGTGTGTTTAGGGACAGGTTTTGGGTGGAGTGTGTGGCAAGGAGGCCTATCCAGAGTCTGGGGGAGGACAAAGAGACAAGGAATTCACACTGGTAAAGGGCCCCCTTTTAATGAGACAGGGTAGGAAAGCCATAAACACCTCCAGGAATCAGAAAACTTCCACGTGGACCACATTTCATGTTCTCCCTAGTGGAATGAAGGGGAGAGGATACAGGGCTCAGAACCCCTTAGGCAGTGAATGCTCCAAGCACTCAGGTGCCCGAAGTCAGGCTGATTGCCATCACCTGAGTAGGGAGGGGTTGGAGCTAGAGCCCTGGAAGTATAAACCCAGGCCAGAGTATGATTTAGATTGGAGAGGAGGAGAGGAGAAGCAGGAAGCCAGGCTGAGCAGAGCAGAGGAACGGAGCTTCCAGCTGGAGAGAGTGCTATTTGGCATGTAGCACGGCTGCAGGAGAGTTTAGAGCCAGGAACAAGAGAGACTCCAAGATCCCCCGGGAGGCTGTTAGCTGAGCATGCTGAACAGGATGGGGAGATAGAGCCTATGCAGCTGAGAGAGCCCGAGGTGAAGCTGATTGAGGAGGACACTCCCATGGACTGTTCTTTGTGCCAAGCTATAAACCTGGGAAATGTAGAGAAGGCAAGCCAGTCCTGAAAGAAGGTCTCCCAGGAAAAAGGTACCCTTATACCATAAGCAGGGTGGCTGAGATCCCATGTGTTTATAAAGGGGAAGTTTACCACAGACTTTAAATGTGTTTTTTTGTTTGGTGCTTTAGCCAGCAAAGCTAAGAAGGGAATACAATTAGGCTTGCTGGTAAAGACTGGGTATCCTGCAATAGAGAGAACCTTTAAAACTGCATTTTGTGGTTGGATATGTTTTGGATAATTTTTGCTTCCAAGAGTCCTGAACCAACAATCCTATGTGTGGTATGAGCGAACCATTGTGTATATAAAAATAATAAATTTCTGTCATTTGCCTTACCTACTTGAGCCTGACTACAGCTTTCTGCATGGTGCACTCATACAACTGAATAAGGACTACATTCCCCAGAGGGCATTGCTGGGAAATAGTTTTAAAAAAAGCTGAAAAAGCATACAGCAGAAAGTTCCTTCAATAATCCACGCCCCTCTAATCTAGAGGCGAGTGGTGGTGGCGTGACAAGTGTTAGCAAAATCATGATTTATGTATGTACTTTATAAAATATGCATGATTGTGCATGTTATATGTGCATACATTTATACCTGCTCTTGAGCTGTTGTAAACATACACAGGTTCATGTTACCAACAATTTCTGCAAGATTTGTGCTTTTATTTTATAAAATAATATAGGCATCTATGTGTCCTTGTAAAATAGAACCATCTTCTCTTCGCCTAGAATCCTCATATCAACATTTCAAAAACTTATTAAAAACACATTTGTTCCAACAGGCATATGATCTCCCTCCCAGCAGTCCTGTCTAGTTTTGTTTTGTTTGTCTTTGGTTGCCTATAGTTTTGCTTAGTTTTTGTCTACTGTTTGTCTTGTGACCTCTTTGGTCCGTCTTTCTCTTTATTTTATTGGATTTCTTTTCCTTTCTCACGCTTTTATTTTATATATCATTTTATTGTAAACCGCTCTCACGTCTCAACAAGCGCGGTATATAAAATGTAAATAAAGATAAAGATAAAGGTGCCCACTTGTCCTCTCCACCTAGTTGACTGATTATAAAATTGATTATTTCAGTTAAAAATTTGCACATCTAAATTCCTGATTATTGTTAAATACTCATATCAATGTTCATAGCTTAAAAATTAAGCCCAGAAATGAGTGTATTAAATTTAATTTTTCTCTACCAATTTTGTTTTACTGTTGTTCTGGAAGGTTTATTACTGATGCCACTTTCCCAGGTCAACTTGAACAGGGTGATCTAGTACTGTTTTAGCGCTGGAGCAAACAATGACAGATAAAGAACAAATTGTGCCATATAGTCTACCCAGTTCAGATTTCTCTACATTGGGTAATGGAGTACACATTCCTATATGCAATCCAACAACCACCCCTTTTGCTATGGGGGTTATTCTGAGACACGAATAGCGGGGATTGCCAATCCCTGCTATTCGTACCAGCAGCAGCCCCTAACTAACTTCCCCGCCGTTTGTGTGGGGAAGTTAGTCAGGGGTGGGGAATGGGCTGCCCAGGGGCGGACAGTGGGCGGACAGTGGGCGGTCGCCAGCCTTGGATGTACAGGGCCGATTCTAATGTCAGCCTGTGTGCCCAGGGCCGGCAAAATGGCCGGGGAAGTTATTCCACCTCCGAGGTGGAGTAACTTCCCTGGACGTGTTGTTTTTCGCGGTCCGGGGCACAGAAGTGGCTGAGGGGGCCAGGGATTATTCCCAACAGCCCGACCTGGCCTTAGGAGGCCAGATCGGGGGTCATGCTGTGGAGAATAAACTTTAGATTCTGGCGGCCAGCATCATGACTTTTAAATGGAGCCACGGTGCCATGGCACCATAGCTTCATTTAAAAGCCTGACTGAGCTATCCGGGCAGTGCCTGTACGTGCAGGTCAGGACTGAATTGTAGTCCCGGCCTGCACATACAGGCCTGATCGTGATTCTGATCCCGCGGGGTAGACGTGCCCCATGGGATCAGAATCGCTCTCCCCTTTGTACATCCGGCTCAGACCGGACATACAAAGGGGATATACGTGTGAGTCAGAATCGGGCCCTATGTCTTTAATGTGACATCTCAACCCTTTTCCTACCACTGTCCTCCATATCGGTCTCGAACGTGTCCTTAAATCTATCACAGCAGTGACCTCCACCACCTACACTAAGATGCCATTTCAGGCCTTTCCATCTTCAGCTCTGCATCTTACAAGACCAGTATGTAAATCAAATATCCATGCCTTTTTTAATGTTTTATTGCTACATTTCATAATATTCACAACTACCAAGAGTAGTGAGGCTGTTATACAAAATCCTAGCCTCTGAAATTTTAAATTTCAATGATGATCTCTCCTTGAAGTTCACTTGATCCATCTTGGAAACTTGATGCTATTTAGGGCTGTGACAGTTGCCTTGTGCAGGTTACTCCCATGCCTTTGTGAAAGCACATAGAATTGTAGTTCTGATATCTCTATGGAAATTAGGACTACATTTCCTTGGTAGACATCTGATGTGCATGCTTTTTATCTGGTTTTCCTCTCTTATAAATCTCTTCTCTTCTTTCACCTACCCTTCTGGTGTCCAGATGCTTTCTAGCTTCTGCTGTTGGCACTGACAATCAACCCCTTGTGCTAGACTTAAGAACATAAGAAATGCCTTACTGGGTCAGAATAAGGCTCCATCAAGACAGTATCCTGTTTCCAACAGTGGCCAATCCAGGTCACAAGTAACTGGCAGGTTCCCAAAAGGCACACAGTTTCCACAGTGCTCATCCTGGGGTAAGCAGTGGATTTCCCGGGTCCTCTGTAATAATGGTTTATGGACGTTTCCTCCAGGAACGTGTCCAAAGTTTTTTTAAAAACCAGCTACACTAGCAGCTTTCACTACATCCTCCGGTAACAAATTCCAGAGTTTGATTACATGTTGAGTGAAAATTCTTTTAGTTTTAAATGGGTTACATTTTAGCTTTATTACATGTCCTCTAGTCTTTCTTTTTTTTTAAATTCTTTATTTTCGTTTTATAACAACAGAGGAAAGGAAGACATATAGCAAAAGACAAATACATAACATGTAATACATACACCAAAGTAAACCCCTACCACCCCCCTCCCCCCTGCTTCTTCTCTAGAAAACTAAGCATTCCCAAAGCGGGCGTGTACTTACATGATTGCATTACAAAACCTAACGGTGACCTAAAACATGATGAGTGCACATTATACAGGCATGGTGGAGCAATAAGCAGATTGTACATAATCATTAAGGATCTGCCATTTAGACAAGCAGGAGTAAGTTTGGACATGGGGAATAGCTCTCCAAGGTATCTGCTCATATTTACTATATAAGCAGACGAGGTTCCACCATTCATGGACAGTAAGTCGAGAGCTATCCTTCCAATTCCTCGTGATTAAGCATACGCAACAACAGTAGCAGGCAAAGATTTCCAAACCAGTAGGGCAACCCCACAATTCTTAGAAACTGCAGGGGAATAAGCGGCCACCATGTAAGGTTTAATATAAGTTCAAGAGTTTCCTTCAAATTTAAATGCGTTTATTGGAGAAAAGCAGATCCGCTGCTGCCTAACTAAGGTAGCTTAGGATTTTCTTCCGTTTTATCGGATTATTGATGCCTTTTACGTTCAATGAAAAAATCTTACATGGTGCCATCAGTCGGTAGAAGACATTTTAGGTAAGGGCGCTTAATAACATAGAACATAAGCAGAAGCGGTACAATAATGTCGTAATCACCGAGTATTCTAGCTAATACACCCCATATTGAAAAGTATGTACCAACGTATCTTAGAGAAGAAGCAAAACCCCCAAAGAATATGGCGACCAGATGTCTGCGGGAGGAGGCCCTAGAGAGGAAATAGAAGACATGTATGTGAAAGAAAGAAACACCAGAGTCCATAATAACACTGTCTCTGATACTCATCGAGGCTGCTGTGGGTAGATGGAGTCGGGTCACAGATACCATCAAGAGTAAGGCAACAGACTACCCACGCCAGACTCTTTGCAAGGCTGCGGCGGATCCAATATGGCAGGTACAGCGGGTATAAGAAGGCTTGCAGGAATATTCTGGAAGTCAGCGCATCAAGTCGGCTTCTTTGGAATCCAAAAACTCCGCTAGTAGATCAGGGTCCTCGAATGTTCTTGTCTGATTGTGAAGCGTGATTCGGAGCTTGGCCGGGTACATCAGGCCGTAGCGTGCTTGTAGTTGCTGAAGCCTCGGCCGGAATTCCAGAAAGCGCTTTCGGCGGTCGGCTGTGGGTTTAGACAAGTCGGGATAGAAGGAGATCTTGTGGCTCTCAAACTCCATATGGCCCTTTGCCCGAGAGGCACTTAGAATTTGCTCCACGTGTTGATATCTCAATAGTCGAAAAATGATAGGCCGCGGGGTCTTCCTGTTGAGCGTTATGCTTGTGGGTACACGATGAGCGCGATCAATCTCCAAATCTTTGGTAAAGGTGATTTGGAGCAAGGAAGGGAGGACCTTGCATAAAAACTCTTTCATGTCACCCGATTCCGCTCCCTCCGGTATGCCCACGAGTCGTAAGTTATTGCGGCGCGCTCTATTATTGCCATCTTCCACCTCTTTCTGCAGGGCCCGCACCTGTCGTTCAACTTTGTCGAGTTTGGACAACCGGGCCGCATGGGAGTCCAATATGCTCTCCATTTTGTCCTGACGCGAAGAAAGTCCTTCTAGCTTGCTTTGCAACACACCAAAATCGTCCCGCAGCGCTCGGAGTGCTTCACCGTTTGCCTGCACAAGGGTTTTGACCCCTCTAATCTCTACGAGGATTTCCTGCTGCATTTCGGGGCCCTCGCACGAGGCCGGCCCCTTCTGCGGGGACGGAGGTTCAGTTTTGGAACGTTTGCTGTGAGAAGCCGCTGGAGACCCAAATTCCAGGCGCGTTGATTTGGTCCCCGCCATCTCACCAATGTGCCCCGGCAAAATCAGAGTAGAAATTCCAAATATGTAAGGTGTTAATTCAGGATTCTGAGTAGGCCTCTCGGGAGCCTCAGCGTTATGCGACCATCCCGCTGGACATCAGGCTCCGCCCCCCGTCCTCTAGTCTTTCTACTTTTTGATGGCGTAACCAATCTACATTAACTCGTTCCACTCTATTCTTTATTTTATAGACCTCTATCATATCTCCCCTCAGCCTTCTCTTTTCTAAATTGAAGAGCCCTAACCTTTTAAGCCTTTCCTCATAGAGGTAACCTTCCATCCC
Organism: Ichthyophis bannanicus; assembly: GCA_033557465.1. Taxonomy (NCBI): domain Eukaryota; kingdom Metazoa; phylum Chordata; class Amphibia; order Gymnophiona; family Ichthyophiidae; genus Ichthyophis; species Ichthyophis bannanicus. Next base: position 103,301,585 of record CM066034.1, on the reverse strand, counting down.
CTTTACCATTTTGGTGGCTCTTCTCTGTACCTTTTCTAATAACGCTATATCTTTTTTAAGATAAGGTGACCAGAATTGCACACAATAGTCAAGGTGCGGTCGCACCATGGAACGATACAGAGGCATTATAATATCCTTTGTTTTATTCTTCACTCCTTTCCTTATGATTCCTAGCATTCTATTTGCTTTCTTGGTCACCACTGCACACTGGGTAGAGGCTTTCAACGTATTATCCATGAAGACACCTAAATCTTTTCCTGGGTGGTTGTTTCTAAGGTGAAACCTTGTATCGTGTAACCAAAGTTTCGGTTGTTCTTTCCTAGGTGCATAACTTTGCACTTGTCCACATTAAATTTCATCTGCCATTTGGACACCAAGGGGTATGTTTACTAAAACCCCGGTAAAGTGCGGGCCCCGGTAGTGTGCGGGTGCCATATAAGGAGTGGGCGTTCCATCCTGAAAAAGGAAAGGCGGAATTTACATATGCGCTAAGGTGCGCGGCGCCCTTGTGCGCCCCGCACCTTAGCGCATGAGATAGCTGCGTGGGAGGCATAAGTGGCGCGCTGAAGTGCAAAAAAAAGAGCAGAGTCACAGCACAATGGTTAAGGCACTGACCAATGGTGCAGGGATCAGGGGTTCAATCCCCCACAGTGCCCAATGAACAAGGCTGGCTGAGGCAGAACATATTAAGGGGAAGATTGCTTTAGGAGGCATTTTATTCATATTTTAATTATCACTACTAGCAAACGCACTCCCAAAGCGTGTTAACATAAGGTGCCCATAAGGCACATTTTAAAGTGCACTGTCAGCCAAGGCACCCTAGAATGTTGCTTATAGGGCGCTTTAGAGGGTGCCGTATGAGGTACCGCAAGGTCAGTGTACTGTTTTTTTATGGCAGCACTGTGCAGTTTAAGGAATGAAAAGCATAAGTAGGTGCGCTGACAGGCAAGGAGGAGCAGCAGTGGAGCACAATGGTTAAGGCACTGACTGCTGATACAAGGGTCATGACTTTGCTCCCCAGTGTGCCTAATACGTAAGACTGGCTATGGCATCAGCTTTGCATTGTAGATATTTTGTCCTGCAGCACTTTAGTTTTATGTTATTAATTGCTGCCAGCAAACACGCCCTCACGTGCCGTAATTGAAGGTGCCATATAAGGCACCCTATAAGGCACTCCATAGGGCACATTAGAAATTGCACTGTCCGCCACAGCACCCTAAAATGTCCCCTACAGGGCACCCTATAGGTTGTGTCACAGGATATTGTATAGTGCACCTTATATGGACGGGAACCATAAGGTGCCCTATAGGGCGCCCTGTAAAGCACCCTCAGAGGCACCTTATGGGTACAGTACGCTGAGGGTATTTTTGCTGGCATCAAAATATGTACATTAAATAAAATGTGTTGGACAACCCTATCAAATAACCCCACTGTGGGATTGAACCCATGACCTCTGGCTTCAGAGGCAGTGAAGTAACCATTGGGCTACAGCTCTATAGCTGCTAGCAAGCCCCTGGCTGGCTGCAGAGAGCATGCACGTCACCACACAGACAGTCTGCTGTGCTCACCAGGATAGGGTAGCCCACCCATACCTATGATGCACTGCACATGCAAATCAGCTGTCCACAGATGAACACAAGATGGGCAATGCACCCCCACAGCACCTCGGCCTGGTAGAGGGAAGTGACCATGTGCACCCACACACCACCTTGGCCTGGTAGGGGGTACTGACCATGTCTTTTACTGGCACAGAGTAGCTACACACCGTCACATTGTGCGGGTACTGTGCTCACCCTGAGGGTGCAATGAGGCATCCAGGACCAGGTCCACAACACCTTCCATGGCTAAATGAGGCCATGCCAGAGGTCCAAAGCAGTGTTAATGTGTGAGATAGGTAGTTTCTTCACAAACACCTTGGATATCTCTGTCTGTTTCAGTCAGGTGTAGCCCCTATGGACCCCTAGGTGGGCCATGTACCACCACCACCACCACCACCACCACCACCCCCCCCTCCTCCAGGGCTGAGGGTGGCAAACAGGGTCTCCTATCAAGAGATCCACATTCTACCTCCCTGCAAAGGTGGCAGTAGAGGGGTCCATCAACCCCAGTCCTGCTGAGGAGCAGACACCCCACAGGGCAGTCAATGCAGCTCTATACACATCCATAACACAATAGCAGACAGATATTATGCCTGGATATGGTGAGCTTCACCCCACCACTATCTGATATTCTCCTGCAGCAAGTCATCAGCCGCTGCACCCTGCAAGCTGCTCCATCACGACACATACCAGCTGCAAACAGTGTGCTAGTTAGTCCACAGTGCATGTTCCCAGTGGAGATGCGTGCACCCAGAACTGGGATGTCAGCATAAACAGCAAGCAGATAAATCAGTGACTGGGTCCCAAAAGAAAACCCATATCTATCACATGAGAGAAATACTATATAGCACTATGGGGTGCCTAGCCATGCTGTGGTCACTGCACAGTCAGGGTGAGAGTGATCTCTCAGCAGGACATACTGAGGTCACCCTGTCTGTGTAGGTGGTGGCCGGGCACTAAAATGTCCCAGTCAGTGCCCTATGCCCTGTGCAGATGCACCCTGGCCAGGCCACCCTGTCCGGCTTATACCCATGGTACCTTGTCCCTCATTATGCACATTGGCAGCCCAATACTGGCAACATTGCTGGCAGTGTGGGCTGTGGAAGGTGTTTGCAGCCACCACACACTGGATAGGCAGACAGCCACCCCCACACCTATGCCAGCATTGTGCTACTATAGAGGAGTCCAGCAGCCATACCCACCACACCAGTCCTGGGCACAGTACAGGCATGGATATGGTACGCACTAATGTTGGGGATCACTCCCCAGGGTGGTAAACACTGTCAAGAGACCAGACCTGCAGCGCACACCGCAGACATCACAATGATTGTTATGGTGGAGATCAATGAGCAAAATGTGCTTAACGTAGGAATTGATATCTGCCAGTTATCATGGGCAACGTTGGATAGCTGTGTACCATATACCCAGGTGTAGGGTGGCAGTGCTAAGGTATGCAACTGCTAGTATTGGGGGATACAGGCAGCGCCCAATGTCCTGCCTCTCCAGGAGGCATTGGCCAATGGGGCCTGGGGGGGGGGGGGTGGTGTGTGTCTGGCCCTGTTGGCTGCTGCTTTACGGCAGAGTGTCCCAACTCCAGTCCTGGTGTTCCAACCACTGTTTGGGGTTTCATGCTGTCCCTCATAGATATGCATGAGCTACATCAGCATACCATGGGGGTGGTGCATAGATATGCAGCACAGGCATCCTTATTAGAGGCAGCATGGATCCTGAATGGTGTGGGGCCCTCCAGGACTGCATTTGGGAGACTCTGCGGCTGTTCATGGTGTCTGTGTTTGGTGTGGTAAAATATAGGCGTATGAACCATACGTATGTTCTCAGCAATAAAGGTTTGTCCGTACTATCACGGTTTAGTTGTAGGAAAAATATGTGGACTGGATTGGCAGTAGCCCCAGCTGGGCTTTGAACCTGTGACCTTCTGTTCCTGCACACACTGTCTGTGTGCACTGCTCCACCATGTTGCCGCAGATATGCTGTGTTCCCTGGGGAGTCCATGACTGTACATCCGACAGAGCCTGTCTGTTGCGGTGGACGGTGCCAGCCTGCACAGGCCTAGGCCACTGTCTGCTGTGGTTTGCAGCCACTGCCCCCTCCACCACCTGTACCCTTCCTCCAACATGCAGACATGTCCCTATCTGGGAAAAAGCATATGACCTGATTGAGTTGTGGCACTCCAGGACTGAATTTGGGGGACTCGGCTGTAGGTAATGCCCATTGTTATGGTTTGTGTGCGGTGTAGGGTAAAATATAGGTGTTGGAACCATGCTTATGTTCTCTGCCATAAAGGAATGTCTGTACTATCACTGTTTAGTGGTGGGTAAAACTATGGGGACTGGGTTGGCAGGAGCCCCAGCTGGGATTTGAACCTGTGACCCTCTGGTCCTACAGGCACTGGCTGTGTCCGCTGCACCAGACTGTGGCCACAGAGACAGTGCAGTCTCTGGAGATAGGTAACCTGGCCGCACGAGTCAGACACCCTGCTCTGCACAATTTTACTGTGGGCTCGTTTACCTTGTATGGGGACAAAGGTGCAATTAACCTCACAAATGACCTCCGAAAAAGGGGAAAAAAAACACAACCAAGCTGGGCAACAGCGATATCAATGGGCAACATGACAAACACTCCCAGGAAAGCTCCATTAAAATGCAGTGCTTTTTGAACGTGTCTATGGAGCGTAGACCCTTCCAAAAATCATTTCCTTTTTTTGGAGCTTTCCTGGGAGTGTTTTTTATGGTTGCCCATTAATATCACTGTTGCCCAGCTGGATTATAATTTATTTGGAATTTGTTGTGGTCATTTTCAATTTATATTTGCTATGTTGTTCTGTGCACATGTATCACACTGCTCACGTTTTTCAGGTTTCCCCGGTTTTGCTGTACATTGCTGACGGAAATGGTTTCTCTTCCCTTTAAATCGTCTCTAACGCGAGGGTTTCACTCGCGGTATTTTTTGCCAAAATTCAGCCCCGCTCCTGTGCGGGGAGCCTCTCCCCTCCCACTCTCCACCCATTGACCCCGTCCCTCTGCCCCTCGGGGGCCTTCCTCCGCCCTCCGTAAGCCTTTCCCCGCCTCTATCGCACATCAGCGCCCCGCACACGTGCGCTGGCCCGTTAATGTGATGCGCACGCGTGCGCGGCACTTAAGAGCACTTAAGTGCATCATTAGCATACGCTATTGTGCGCCGCGCACGTGTGCGCGGTTTAGTAAACATACCCCCAAGTCTTCCAATTTATCAAGGTCCTCTTGCAATTTTTCACAATCTTTTTGGGTTTAACAACTTTGAATAATTTTTTGTCTTCTGCAAATTTATCACCTCACTTGATATTCCCATTTCCAGGTCATTTAAGAATATGTTAAAAATCAGTGGGCCCAGCACAGATCCCTGCGGTATTCCACTATTTACTTTTTCTCTATTGACAAAATTGGCCATTTAGCCCTACCCTCTGCTTTTTATCTTTTAACCGGTTTCTGTTCCACAGTAGTACACTGCCTCCAATCCCATGACTTTTTAATTTCGCCATGAGTCTCTCATGAGGGACCTTGTCAAAGGCTTTCTGAAAATCCAGATATACTATACCGACCGGCTCACTTTTGTCTACCTGTTTATTCCTACCTTCAAAAAAAATATAACAGATTAGTAAGACAAACTTTCCTTGGCTAAATCCATGTTGGCTTTCTCCCATTAAACCAAGACTATATAGATAACGCTTTGTACTATTTTTCCCGATACTGATATCAGACTCACCGGTCTGTAGTTTTCTGGATCACCTCTGGAACCCTTTTTAAATATTGGCATGACATTGGCCATTCTCCACTCTTCAGGTACGACAGATGATTTTACATTTATGCAAGTTTCCATAAAGGGATCTGAGTCATTAGCAAAGATGCCTGCTAATGCTCAGTTTAGCATGTGGATAATATTGAGCACTCATGCATTGTGGGTGCATAGATACTAACCAATTTTGGGTTAGCTTGTATCTTTGTGGCTGTGTCCTGTTGGTGATTCACAGCAACCAGATGGAAAGAAAGCATCTGTAGCAAATGGAATGCTTGTTGCTGGAACAGATATTGCAAAAGGGCACGTCTGTGTGCATGGGACTTGGAGGATAGGTGGAAGTTACCATAGGATAGGACATTGCTAAGTATTACCCCCAAATGTTGTGTAATAATAGCAGAGGCTATCTACTCCACTATACTAAACTTCAGAATGGGTCCCTAAGTGATTCCTGGTGCCATTGGAAAGAGAATTATCTGCTGCTAATTTCCATCTTTGTGACTGTGCTCTGTTGGTGACTCACAGCATCTAGACAGTGAAGATTCCTGGAGTACTTATTACTGCTTTGGGACACTGAAAGAAGGCAGGTCCTTCTGCATGGGACTTGGAGAAGAGGCAGAGATTTCTCAAGTCACAGGATGCTACCAAGCCCTGCATCCATTGCTTCATGATATCAGCAGTTGCTTCCTTCCAGCTACTATTTTAGTAGTATATTAGGCCATGGTGAAGAGCCATGACAAAGGCACATTCCCCTCATTACACATTGTGGGGATGGTAAGTTGGATGTATGGTATGTTTGTGGCTAGTATAACTGAATGAAATAGATTTTTGGGGGTACATTTTTGTGAGTATGTTTTGGGATATTTTTATTTCTAAGTGTTAAAATAAGTGATAAAAACAGGGTAGTATTGGGAGAATTATGGGATGGAGGAGAGATAATATCAGGATGAATGTTTGGTTGAATATTGTATGGCAGGATGGGCCTCAGATTCTTGATGAATAGCTGCAGCCCATCCCAGTAGATCATTAGAGGTGGGAAAGGGAGGGGATGAAGGGGCAGCAGGTTAAGGAATCTTTAGTAAACGCCAGTCAGTGAATAACACAGGTACATGGGGCAGGGCTGACCTGTGTTAGCTAATATTGATGTGTATGGCATTCCATAAATTACACAGGTACACTACAAAAAATTTTTTTTAAATGCCTCTAATGTTTCGATTGATTTTTACGTTTTTTGGTACGCTGAATCCAAATCTGGTAACCAATTTGCTCCATCACGTACAGATTTTTTGCTACATTGGGTTAGCAGTTTGAGGTGAACGTTTCAGATTGAGTGCGATCGAGATAAAAGTTTCTTGGATGAATTCTTTATACTAATTGTTTAGTAGTTATTCAAATAAGAATAAAGAAAATTGTAACAAGGCAGCACATAAGAATAGAGTAATGTCAACAAAACACACTGTGATGGTAGCAAAATTGTCTGCACTTAAAACAGCCACATACATGTGCACAAACATTGAGCATATAAGAGCAAGGTTAGACACAAAGCAAAGCAAAGAAATGTGCAAAAAATGTTGTACAGGTATGTATGTAAGAATAGAAAACGCAAACCGCACCATTGCAATACATGAAGACAAACACCCGATGGTGTGAAAATAAAATTCTAATAAATGAGATCCGACACTGTGGTAATAACTAGCAAATTTTTATTTCAAAGTTTAGTAAAAACACGATATTTGTCAACACAGTTTAGATTTTAAAGTCATTCTTGGGTCAATCAATCTCCTGGTGGGCCCGTTTCTTCTTCCCCCGAATGCTTCTCTTGGTGCGCTGCTTGGCGTATTTTTCATCTGGGGTTTCCCGCAGCAGCAACCAGCAGAAATCAGCCATCATAGTGGTGTTCCATCTTCCTTGGTACCTTCTCTCTGCGTCCTTGATGTCCTGGTGAAACCTTTCACCTTGTTCTTCACTGTACGCCCCCAAGTTTTCGGGAAAGTAGTTCACATGGGAGTGCAAGAAATGGACTTTCAGGCTCATGTTACAGCCTTGTTCTTTGAAGGCATTGAGCATCCTGGCAACAAGATCCTTATAGTTCTCATCCCGCCTGTTCCCCAAGAATTTGAGAACAACATCCTTGAAGGAATCCCAGGCTTCTTTTTCCTTCTCAGACATCGTTTCAGCGAATGCTCCATCTGAAATGAGTTTCCTTATATCAGGGCCAACAAACACTCCTTCCTTTAGCTTTGCTTCAGAAAGTCGGGGGAACTTTGAGCAAAGGTACCGAAAGCACTCACAATCTTTTGGAAGGGACTTGATGAACTGCTTAATGAGACCCAACTTAATGTGGAGAGGTGGTAATAGAATTTTATCACGAGGTACCAAGCTCTCATGAAGAACATTTTTCTCACCGGGTCTCAAATACTCCCGAATTGGCCAGTCTTTTTTCCCCCAGTGTAGGTCGCGGGCCCGGCTATCCCACAAGCAAAGGAAGCAGGGATATTTGGTGAAACCGGATTGCTGCCCTAATAGCATGGATAGAATTTTAAAGTCTCCACAAATCATCCACTTATGCTCATCATAACGAATCTTCTGAAGAATCAGGGCCAAATTCTCGTATTTTTCTTGGAGAATAACAGAGTGAGCAATAGGAACTGAAGCGAATGTGTTGCCATTATGAAGAAGAACACCTTTTATGCTGTCTTTTGACGAATCAATGAACAGCCGCCATTCAGCAGGATCATACTTGAGTTTAAACTTTTCCATCACTCCGTATATATCGTTGCAAAATACCAAATCTTCCTCTTTGCTGAAATACTTCAAAAATTGTGTCTCGCGGTTGCGGTACCAATAAAACGTTGTTCCTGGTGACAATAGATTTTTCTGTTTAAGCCGAGAACCTAGCAGTTGGGCAGCATCTTTTGGGAGTCCTAAATCCCGGACTAAATCATTCAATTCAGCTTGAGAGAAAAGTTCAGGTTTCGGATCTGGTTCAGTTTCAAACTCGGAAGTACTGGACTCATCGGGAAAAGCCATCTGATGAGTCTCATCATGATCAGAACCGTCCACACAAATATGATCCAAAGATTTTGGTGGTTCAGGCACAGGTACTTCGTTGCTATGAGGCATAGGCCTAATTGCTGAGGGAAGGTTGGGGTAACTTATTACGTTCTTATTTTTTAAGTTGTATACCTTCACAATGCAAGAGCAAAAATAGCAGTCACTGCTGTGGTCTCTTTGTTCACGCCACATCATAGGTATTCCGAAATGAAATGCTTGTTTTTTACCTTTCATCCTTAAGCGTAGATCTTCCTCACATGTCTTGCACACTTTGTGAGGAGCCCACGGTTTGTCTTGATCGCCTAACTTCAAACCGAAATAGGCGAAATATACTTTTTAAATAAATGCAGAAATGTTCCTCTGCCGCTTTTTCACGGTATATTCCCCACAAATAAAACAAAAACTGTCCGGAGAGTTGACGCAACCTCTGGCTCTGTGAGCCATCACAAATACACAGCACTGCAAACTACAACTGTAGGGAACAACTTCGGAATAAAGCTGGATTACGACTGAGCAAACAAAAGGTAATAATGAACTTGCAAGAAACTGAAATTTGACAGGAACGTTCATGTCGCAACCACCGTGTTTGAGCGAGCGAACGAGGCGAGGCAACAGGAAAGAACATGCGCCAGCGCGAGTACTGGATTTAGCCCCCCGCCTCCCAATTGTCCTGTTAATGTATAAAACGAATACAAAACACTCTAAAATATCATGAGGGAGTGTTTCTAGTTAGTTAACCATTACAACCTCTATTTTGGGCCAAGAAAATAAACTGCAGTCGGCTAAAAAGAAATTATGTGAACATTCCTTATATGGGTAAGAAATCTAATTTTGCAAGAAAACGTGACGTGATGGAACATTTTGGCTATTTTTCCTGGATTCAGCACCCCAAAATCTATAGGAATCAGTTGCAAAACTGGAGGCAGTTTTTTGGTAGTGTACCTGTGTAATAAATGGTGCATAATTTGGGAGTTGGTAGTAGAGTGAAAGCTGGACTTGAGGTGATTTTATAAAGTCATTCCCACGCATTTAGGGACACATGCACGTCAGTGACCTTTTATAAAATACCTACCAACATAATAGTATGTGCTTTGCCATGATAGTGTATATTTTGCCAGTAGGCAAAGCCGTAGATGCGATCTGGGGGGGACAGCAGGTGGAGTTTGCATATGTTCATATAGATTAATCTATGCATTACATATGTAAAGTACATGCAAATACTTACACCTGCTCACTAGCAGGTGCAAGTGTTCATACCTACATCTGAAGCACATGCATACTGGTATTTAAATAAAGACAAGTAGGTGCCTATATTTGTCTTTATAAAATTGCACCTTGTCACCCACTAACGTACCCAGAGGCTAAAAAGGGCTTGGGTCGTTTGATGGGGCAGTATTTTTATGGCTAGAGCTCCTATGAAGGCTTTAGAAAGGCCTTCTGGATCCTGTAGTTTTCACCGTTAGCCAAAGAAGTGCAGTTGAAGCAGAGGGTAAGGTTTAAACTCAGGCTTTATTCCCCGTCCGGGGTGGATTCATAACAGTGGAACTTAAAGCAGGTCAGACCCTTCGTCTGATAACACAGTTAAAGAAAAATACTTTCAACAAAACGTAGCTTTCTTCAGCATTAAACCAGGAACAAAAAGTAACAGAAAACAGTTCCTTTTACTCACGGAACTCTTGCACCTGTTTCTTCTCACAAACAGTTTTGGCTGCTTTTAACATAGAGATGCTATACAATCAGATAATGTGTACGTGCAGTCCATCTCATTTTCCTCTAAAGATTCTCCAAGAGGTTCAATCTGCATCTCCTCTTCATCTGAGTAAACTTCTGGCTCCCAACTGCCGTTAAAGTTATAAGGTTCTTGTCGGGGAGTTAAAACACTCTCCTCCCCCACTATACCAATGGCCCATGGGTAACTACCGTATTTCCTGTAGTTGGGTTCCTGAGAACTACAGAGCTCTTGGTACGTGCATAGAAAGTCAGGGTATTGCAAACCTCTCTTATTAGGGTAAATACGCCTACCTTTAGGCACTGCTGTTTCCTGCTCTCTCGGATAAGCACAGCTCTGCTTGGAAGCCCCTTTTCCACGGTGTTTCTCTGACTCATTCAAATGTGCTTCCGGGTAAAAGTTTTCCCCTTCTGCATTTTTGGTGTTAGGTAATTTGTATCTTAAAGCCTTGGCTGTTGGACTGCCTTCTCTGCTTGCCTTACAGCAACGCTCCTGGGGATGTTGAGAGGCTGTGCACTGCTGTTCCCAACAGCTTCTCTGAGAATCACCAACCTTGTGTACTCTGGATAATCCCCTTGGCTCCGTCCTCACAGCTCCACGGACACTGCTCTCAAGCTCAGCAGTTCCTAACGCTTCTCCCGTAGTTCCAACTACAGCCCTTGTAGTTCCTACTACTTCTCTCTCAGTTCTACTTTCTCCTTCAGTCCTCTCTCTACCTCCCGGTAAGTGATTTTTAAGTATGTTCAAATTGGTGTTAGCCTGGGCTCCGCCCCCATGCAGGTGCTCTTCATTTTCTAATGAATTCTGTGCTCCCTTCCTGTTCGGGCGTTCCCTAACACCACGTGGCTTTGTTTTCATCTGTTGCTCATAGCAACCTTCCCCCATGTGTGAACCTGAGCTGTCAGTTTCCCTTACATTTTGCTCACAATCCCCTACTTCCATGGGTTCTGATGGCGCTACCTTATGACAACCTATACAAGTACCCTCCCATGGTGTCCTACCATCGAATTACCCTCATTATGTTTAATTAAAGCTGGATTAGCTTTGGGAGCATGGGTCATAACTACCCTGCTGTGTCCAGAAAGATTCCATTGTCTCCAGGTGCCTAGGACAGAGGGGGTGGGGTGGTGATACTAGTTAGGAGTACAATTCTGCTTATCCAATATCAAGCAGAGATGGTGGATAATTTGAATGTCTACTGCTGAGGTGTTATCTGCTTTTTTCTTTGTCACCCCCTCTTTGTAGAACGGCCTTCCCCCTGCTATTCACTTAGAACCAGTCTTCAAAAAATTCAAAACCTTACTCGACTTATTTTGGGACCGGGGCAGATTAGGAACAAAAACGCTATAATGTTGAGTCTTTTTTTTTCCCTGTATGAAACTGGAGTTCCTTTTAAGTTGTGTCCTTATTTTTTTTTAATCCTGTAAACTGCTCTGCCAGTGAATCACAAAGACCGGTATATCAAATGAAATAAACACATTTAGTATGCAGTCTAGGGTTGTTATTAGTTTATTGCCCACCTAATATAAAGAATGTATCTTGGGGAGGGTTGTTGGAATACATTGTTTCTTTTAGGTTATGGTTTGAAGATTTTATTGTACTAGGGAATTTTAACTTATATAGAGGGGAATATACTGTAATTATTTTAGTTGTTAACTGCTACTCTAGAAGCTGCAGAGTGAATACACTGGTCAACATTGAAATCATTACTGACTTTAAAAGGCCCTAATCTGTAGTATCTTGGTGAGCTGAACACGAATATAACATTAAAAAAATTTTATTGGCTCTCGTTTTGAAGATATTGCTCAACTTTCCCTAAGCCCTCATTATAATCCAAAATTGATCTGATCTATCTCTTCTTGTATAACAAGAAAGTTACCATTGTATATAGTTGAATAATTAAGATGTACAAGGTTTTCCTAAGTTGAATCCTGTTAGATCTCCTGTTACATGAAAACTCACGACAGCCTGTTGCTATCTGTGAGCACTTTATGTTTACTGTAAACCGCGCTGATGAGAAAGAGTGCGGTATATAAGAACGTTAAATAAATAAATAAAATAAATTGCATGTAGTTCATTTTTGACATTTCACCGTGTAAATTTATCCAGTAGGACATCAACAACATCCCAAATAAGCCTTGAATGATGTAATATTGCATCACATTGCATAATACCAGCATGCACACATCATCCAGAGTTGATTGCATCATTTTCTGATGCAATGCAATACTACTGCCAGACGGCTGCTGAAGCCATCTGACGTCAGCAGTGTACTATACACAGTCGGAAAGATTGAGCATTTAAAATATTTCAGACTGTGTGCGAGACTGTTTAAGCTACAGTTACATGTAACTTTTATTAATCATATAATTTTAGCCATTTAGGTACAATACAAAACAGTATTGCCACAAAAGTGCGTTAATACCGTTGACAATTTCTGCTACATTTGTGGGGAAGTGACATTTGCCAACCAGAAGAAAAGTATCACTTCTCAACTGAAGAAGGCATATCATCTTTACTTCGGATGCAAGATTGGTGACCCAGACAAGCCTTTGGCCCCGCATATATGCTGCACTACATGTACAACACAGCTTTCACAGTGGTTGAATTGCAAAAGACCATCAATGCCATTTGCAGTCCCCATGGTGTGGAGAGAGCCAAGCAACCACATCAATGACTGTTACTTCTGCTTGGTTCCTCCTCTTTCCAGCGGAATAACGAAGCAAAAGAAGTCGAACATAGTCTACCCAAACATTTCGTCTGCATTGAGACCAGATCCACATGGTGAGGGACTTCTTATTCCAGAACCTCCATCAGAATATTCTCTTGATTCATCTGATGAGGACAAGGGTGAGCCAACCTGTTCTTCTCCTGGTCCGTCAGCATGCAGTGACCCAGATTTTCACTGGGATGCATTATCAACTCCACACAGAATAACACAGGAAAAACTAAATGACCTGGTTCGTGAGTTGGACTCATCCAAGAACAAGGCAGAATTGCTAGGATCAAGACTCCAACAAGAAAAATTGCTAGGATCAAGACTCCAACTAGAAGAAGATGTCAACATTACTTCATATCGAAAGTGCCACCGGCAGTTGGAGCCTTTCTTCAGAAGGGAAAGTAATCTGGTATTCTATTCCGATATTGAAAGCCTCATGAATGCCTTAAAAATCACTCATGACCCATAAGACTGGAGACTATTTATAGACTCTTCGAAACTGAGTCTGAAGGCTGTGCTTTTGAACAATGGAACCGTCTTCCATCTATTCCAGTAGCGCATGCCGTCCGCATGAAAGAGACATGCTGACTGACTTCCATTAACTATAACAAGTACAGCTGCACCTCTGTGGTTTCATGAAGGTAGTTGCCCTTTTAATGGGACTGCAGCAGGGATATATAAAATACATGTGTTTCTTATGTGAGTGGGATAGCCGAGCAAGGGATTGGAACTACTTGCTGAAGGAATGGAATCACAGAAAAAATGTAACAGTTGGAGAGAAGAATATCCAGCACCCAGCTCTGGTTGAGGCTCACAAAATCCTGCTACCACCCCTTCACATCAAACTAGGTTTCATGAAAAACTTTGTGAAAGCCATGGACCGCACTTCACTAGCTTTCCGATACCTGCATGAAAAATTCCCTCGACTCAGCGAAGCAAAGATTAAAGAGGGAGTTTTTGTGGGTCCTCAGATTCGAGAGCTCTTCAAAGATGACCGGTTCAACAACTTGCTGCAGGGTGATGTGAAACAAGCATGGAATGCTTTTCGCCTAGTGTCAACAAACTTTCTTGGGAATGTTAGGGCAGAAAACTGCAAGGAACTAGTAGAAGATATGCTGATGCAGTATCAGAAACTTGGCTGCAATATGTCTCTAAAGATCCATTTCCTTGATTCCCATCTCAATTTCTTTCATGACAACTGTGATATGGTTAGTGATGAACAGGGTGAACGTTTTCACCAGGATATCGCAACGATGGAGCAAAGATACCAGGGAAAATGATCTACTACAATGCTGGCTGACTACTGCTGGACACTCCCCAGAGAAGCTCCCGAACAGCTGTACAAGAGACAGGCGAAAAAATCTAAGAAGTAGTCTATGACTTGGTTTTTTACAGGTATTAGCCGAAGGCCTATTATATTTACTATTGACATGCATTTCGTGATGTAAACATTAATTCTTGTAGATTACAAAAAAACTAGAGGCAACTTTGCAATTTCACTGTCATATTCATGTTCAGCATATAAAAATTGATAAGAAATGACTATTTTTATTTCAGTAACATGACTTTTGTAAAAATTTGTTGACCAGTGATATCAGTGGTAAATGTCACAACCAACTGAGGCAGAAGTATTTTGGATTTAAGATTTGTCGCTAGTGCTTTGCAGAGCATTGAAAGTTTTACTACACAACAAGGGGTGTCCCTCACCTGGATATATAATATTTTGATAACTTTTTCATTCAAAATCACTTATATTGTGGAAACTCAGGTGGAAGATAGATGTGGATAAATTCTGAGTAGAGATAGAGCTTAGTCGTTAGAGCATCTGTCTAGTACCCAGAAGATCAAGGGTTCAATTCCCACTGACTTTGGGCAAGTCACTTTATCCTCCATTGCCTCAGAAGAAAAGGCCTGCCAACTGACTTCTACTTCTACTGCTGAATTGCCAGGATCAGCATTGCTTAACAGCACTAAAATAAAAAAGGTGTGGATAAGTAGGAATCTCAGCTCAGAGTAGCAGATCCCATGAGAGAACAGTTGCTATTGAGGAGTTAGGAGAAGAATGGCGTGGGGCTCTTATAGATCGTAGCCCCTGTGCACCAAGTTTTGAAGCATGGTAAAGAAATCAGTAAATGATTTTCAGAGGTCTTGAAATTACAGAAACAACAGTTATAGCAGTTGGAATGGATGTGGCACCATTTACTTAAGGAAAGTAATCAGGATATATGGACGAAAATGGCTGATAGGTATTTGACGGCCATTTGGAAAGAAAAGAAAAAGTTGTTTACAATGTTGATCATGAGGGTGGGGAGTGGTACGAAGCACTTATTTAGGATCGATGAAGCTCTGCTGCTTTGTAAAGAGACTAAGGGAAAGGGGTAGAAGGGGGAACTCCACGTGTGGATACATTGGTTGATGTGGAGCCCCATGCAGAAAGAGGCATGCCCGGCCCATCCTGGCATCCAAAATCTGCACAGGCCAACTTTGCACCCGATTCTGATCCTACAGGCACTAGACGGCCCCACGGGATCAGAATTGGGTGCAAAGGGCTTGGACAGGCAGGACATGCCCCGATTCAGGCCCTTTGGATGCCCCACACCCTCCCCGTCCACCCTGCCATGGCTCCTACATGGAGCCTGGTGCCATGGCATCCCATCACCATGGCACGGGACACCTGGCAGTAGCCACGCTCACCCCTGGACCCGGAATAGCTTGCTTTCCCCACCGTCTGACCCCCGAATGGGCCTGCGGAGGCTGGGGTTGGGCTGCAGGGAATCTCCTGTGCCCTCCCTACCTTTTAGGGGGGTCCGCTGATACAGATTGCTGCGCTCAGTGACTTATTCCACCCTTGAGGTGGAATAAGTCACCCGTCCATTTCATCCAGCATGGACGTACAGGGCCGCAACTGGTATTGGCTCTGTTTGTCTGGGGTCTGGGTCCTGCCTCTGGCCCACCCTGTGTCCTCCTCCTGCCCACCCCATCCCGCCCCCATCTACAGCTCTCCGCATAGCGGCTCTGAATATGCGGGGAGTTTTGGACCAGGAATTGGGTCCTGACAAATAGCGGGAGTTGAACGTCCACCCCGGATGTCTGACCCTGCTATTCGGGACACTGCATGCTGTCCATATTGTATATCGATTTTCAGAAAGTCTTTGACAAGGTCCCTCATGAGAGACTCTTGGGGAGTCCTTTCAAGTAACAGAACAAGATTTTTGCCCCTCAAGAACACTATTAAAGGGCATTCTGCAAAACAGTCAAATACAAATAAATGTCCACTACTTGTGAACAATCGATGGACCTTGTGGAACTTTAGAAGAAGAAAAGGGGCATTTTGCATGTAATCAGCGCAATTTGTGTGCTAATTTGAAATTAATATTTACGCCGCTTTGACCCGGTGAAAAGCGGGATATAAATACAGTTAAATACAGTTAAATAAATAATAAATAAATAAATAAAATGGAGCTGTTGCTACTAGTTGTATCCTGGTTAGTTTGCTGGTGAGGGTTTGACAAAAAAATGATTTTTCTATCAATGTTTTGCAGCAGGTTTGCTGTTATCAAGATTTGGTGGTATATTGTCAATTAGAGTTTTTTGAAACTTGGTTTGGATCATTTTGCTGGTTGATATTTTTATAAACTCTTATGGCACCCCACAGCTAAAAACAAATAAATGAATAAAAGTGTGCTGTTTTGTTTTATATTGGTCTAATAAGGTTCCTTCTAATTGCATTCAAAATTGTATTCATATTTGAGGCCAGAGAAATGCAACTGAACCTGATGTTATATTGATGTCCTGTTTTCCAAGCCTAAATTGCTGAAAAAACACTTTTTAATTAAATTATCAGCTTTCATTTTGTAAAAATAGAATTTCTTAAAAAACAAAAGCATAATTATATTTTAAAATAAATCATCATACTATTATTTCTATTATTTTTTCTTTCAGATGTCTAGCACACCCTATATCTGACAATTTTTAGGTTCTATTAAGTAAGATGAGAGAGGTTTTTATTTGGTTAACTGTGTTTATCTTAAAAACACATTTTGAAATTTGCCACCTTGTAGAGATACAGGCATGCACTTTTACTGCACAAAATAATGGGGAGAGCTAGTAGTGAATGTTTAAGCGAGCTCAGAGATTTCATTGCCAAATTTCTCTACATCAGCAGAGCAGGTACAGAGTATCAGAGTAGAAATTTACCTGCAATATTTGTGCAAGCTGCCTTTTCTAAAGGACACCCCGCTACTAGGATTTTCCTTTTTGAAATGAGCTGTGGTCTCACAGGTACAAAGTAAAGAAGCTTCACACGAAGACTCAAAATTGCCTTCTAAGACTCTCTAACAGTAATTGGTTCGTGTCCCAGGGTTCATTTAAAAATCTTAGGCATTTCATGTAAAATCTTCTTAATGAGGGGATGAATTTTTCATTCACATTAGAAAGCTCACTCTGACAAACAATTTCTTAATAAAACTTTGGCAACATGACATCCCATATTGGACTTGACAGAGAGGACAGGCACATTAGAATAAAACTGTATGGCGATCCTTCAAGCTGTCAGCCATGAATATTTTATTTCTTAATGAATCATCTTTGTATAATGAACTTTCTTATTGTGGTGTCAGTGTCATTTACAACCAAAAAAAGTCTGTTCCTTTTAAAGGTGAACGCCTTAAACATGCTGATGCTTGCAAAAAATGTTTAACACCAGCTGAGGTATTTTGCAAATCTAGGTTTAAAAAAATGAGAGATTTACAAAATGGCAATATGATTCCCTGTAATAACATACTTGCTTTTATCAGTTAAGCCGATCATACAATAACAAATAATAATCAAATCAAATACAACAGTAATAAAGTATAAAATAATAAAAAAACAACAACTAATATATGAATGAAATATTAAATTTACAAATCTAAAGCCTCCAGAAATCTGTTCTCCAAAGTACTGCATGAAAAGCCACTCTTTTGCATGTTTCAAAAAAAACCAAACCAAATAGTAATATTTCTCAGTTTATGCGGCATGAAATTCCACAAGAATGAACCATAATAAGAAAAAAGCTGTATGACACGTAGAAGTCAACCTAATTACTGATACAGGAGGCAAGTAAAGTAATCCTTTTTGAAATGAACATAAGGAAGAATTTGGACTATAATTTCTTAAACAGTAGACTATAATACTACAGCTCACCTTTATACAGAACACAAACTGAAATATACAGAATCTTAAATGTACATCTGGTTTCAACAGGCAACCAATATAGATCTCTGAATTTTAGAGTGGTATGATCTTTCCTTTTCAGGCCATTCAAATGCCATGTGGCTGTGGTTTGAATTAGATGAAGCTTTTTCCCTTCAGAGTGTGATACAATATCAAAAAGCAACTTACAGTAATCCGGTGAGATGGTGAAGCAAGCATGAAATACCAAAACTAAATTGGGCAGAGTGAAGTAAGAGCTCAAGTAGTAAATTATACATAGCTGATAAGAACAAGTTTGTTCCACTTTATTTACATGGGGCTTCATGGGTAAATTGGCTATCAAGTAACCCCCCCACCCCCAAACTAGTCAATGTATCATGAAATTGCAAGGAAACACCTGCAAGCAGCAAAGTAACCTTAAGGTAATGATTTCTGTAACTCTAGAAAGCCATAAGGCTGAGGACTTGCCATGGTTTAAAATTACACAGTGGCAGATTTATTAACCACCTTTATGAAGAGATTCACCCAAGGCAGTGTACAACAGGTATAGCTTGATATAAGCAATTTAGATTGTAGCAACAGCATAGCTAAAGTAAGATTTCCAAATATCAGCATAATGCACAGTTGAATCTGAGGTAAACTTGGAAATAGCAATAATGTGATACAGTGTCAGAATCATACACATTAAAATAGCACAGTAAAACATTCATGTAATAAAAATACGATATTCACAATGTTGGCACAATACAATGAAACGTGGAGTTGGGGCATAGAGACAGACAAGATGGGTAAGAGAAAGGCATTGCAATAAATAAAAGTGCATAGCTACATAGATTGAGGGTAAATTGCATGTACAGTCAAATAACATATGCACAACTGGTCTCAAAGGATGCAGCTGGTTCGTCCTAATGCAGTGTGAGTGATTGACTGGTCAGTCACCACAACCATTAAAGGTTTGGGAGAAGAGCCAGGTTCTCAGCTTCTTCCTGAAGTAGAGGTAGTCTTGAGTTAGTTGTGGCCCTTCTGGGAGTGAATTTCAGAGTGACAAAGTATGCTGACGGGTGTCACCTTGCGTGATTTCTTTTGGTGAGGTGCAGTTAGGGATGCTGCTTCGGAGGACCTTAGAAGCCTCACAGGTTTGGAGGTTAAACCTATTCTTTGGATAATCTGGCACATTTGCGCAGAAGACCTTGACGATCAAGGACAGAATTTTAAATTCATCCCTGTAGAGTACTGAGAGTCAGTGCAGTTTTTGCAGCAAGGGTGTGATGTGATGAACACACTTGCAACCGACTTGCAGAAACATTCTGAATTAATACCTCCCCGGTTTTATCTCTCTTTCCTTGTCTAAGGTTCCTTGTAGATCCATCTCATTTTATAGTACTTTTAATATAGACCCTGAACCATTCTATTCCCACTCTGTCCTTCCAAAAGTATAGCCTTCAAAACTTGATACACTATTCAAGCTGAGGTCTCACCAATGACATAACCAATTTCTTTTTTACTGTATACTAATTATATCTAGGGTGTCTGATTTGGGTTTTTAACAGATAAACACATATATTACCCTTGGTGCAAAAATGTAAAATAGGTGTTTAATGGATAAACACTGGGGAAACTCCACCTCCCCTAGTATCCTTTATAGCTGATAGTACAGTTTGTTTGAAGAAGGAGTACGATAAGCTCGTGAGTCATTTACTAACAGTTAACATGCACTAGTAATGTTAAAGCACTTTATTTACCACAGGGCGCATTTTATGTGCACACTGTTAGTAAATGACCCCTTTTGTAAATTATGAATACAACCAAGCAACAGTGGGCTCAGTGCACAGTATTATCTCCGAGTAGAAATCTGGAACTTTCCACTAACACCGCAGTTTGAAAATATTTTAAACAAAAATGAAATACATTTAGTTGTCAATGTGTTTTTCTATTCCATTTCTGAAAAGAGAGAGAGCTCCTTTTCTTGTGTTTTTATCCCTCAAATTAACAGCCTTAGACAAGATTATTGTTTTTTCTAGCATTGGGGCTTGTAGGATCAGTCACAGACTGAGCTGTCAGGATGGTATGCAGTGGGAGAACTGGTTTTGCCAATAATGTGGTAGTAGGAGGAACTTCTTCTGTTCTAGTTTCTGGACTGGCATTAGCCATCTTGATAAATAACTTTGCGTTTGATTAAAGCAATTGTCTGGTAATACAGCTTTACGTATTCTCCTATGTGTGATTTATTTGCACTTTGCCACTATAAAGACATATAAAATAACCAGATTGCCTGTTCCTAATCATACATTCTTTTCAGTCCATCTTTTTTTTTTCCTTTTTTTGTGCCCCTTGTTAGGATTGAAAACTTGAGCTCAAAAACATAGTCCTGTTATTAAATTATTTTTAATAATGATTTTCTGTTACTAGCAAACAGAGAGTTATAAAGGTGACAGTGTTAAAATTTATTTAGCATAAAACATCCTGCGCTGCTAGATGTGACTAGATCTTAATCAATATCAATATGATTACACCCATGCAATAAATGTAAATTATTTAAAACAGTACCCTAGGTTACCTACTGGTTTCCTTTAAATTAAATCCTCTGTCAATAATTGATGACAAAGAATTAATGTGAGAACACCTTTGGTTGCTGAAACTTTAAGTTGGCATAAAATATTGAGCTGTTGTCCGTCATTAACAGCTATCTTATCTGGTCTGTGTGTCACTAATCAAGAGGAATCTCCAGAATATGAATGATGACTGATAAACTCTGTAATCTTCATGGTTTTTCGGAAGTTATTAATACTTATTTGATATATCTTTTTCTAAAGAAGAAAATTAGTTAACACAGCTGTGCTGCAACAAAGCTATTGGAAGAGGACACAGAATTTGACAATTGAATTTTAGACATATCATTTTGGTACAAAATGGTTAAAGGTGAAAACGCGAGCTCAAACATAGGGGCGTGCCAGGAAAGTGAATAAAAAAGACTCAAAGGACAGGGAGGTGAATGTACAGAAACAATAAAAATTGGGCAGACGGGGGGGGGGGGGGGGTTAAGGAATCAGCTTAGACAGGCTCTGGCAGCACACATTTGATGGCATTGCATTCAATTTCTCGTTGGTTTTGCTATTCTTTGGAAAAGAGGATTCACATATATATGAAAGGGGGCAGGCATCATGTTTATGTTAGTTTTTCAGTTTATAGAACAGAAGGGAAGGTAGATAAAGTGTCATTGAAAGAAATATTGGTGGTGGTGAGATCTAGTGAATTGGAAACTACATATAAAGGAGTATAAATGGGAAATCTGTGCTTCTAAGAGAGCAGAATGGGAGAAAAAGTGAAAGGTTTGTTTGCTTTAGTAAAGAAATGGGTCCAAAGACCCCAGAAGAGAAGGATTTTGGAGGTGGGTGTACGAGAGTCTGAGGAGTTTGCAGATTTCCCGATGAAGATATCCAGCAGATTACACAGGTACACTACCAAAAAACTGCCTCCAGTTTTGCAACTGATTCCTATAGATTTTGGGGTGCTGAATCCAGGAAAAATAGCCAAAATGTTCCATCACGTCACGTTTTCTTGCAAAATTAGATTTCTTACCCATATAAGGAATGTTCACATAATTTCTTTTTAGCCGACTGCAGTTTATTTTCTTGGCCCAAAATAGAGGTTGTAATGGTTAACTAACTAGAAACACTCCCTCATGATATTTTAGAGTGTTTTGTATTCATTTTATACATTAACAGAACAATTGGGTGGCGGGGGGCTAAATCCAGTACTCGCGCTGGCGCATGTTCTTTCCTGTTCGCCTCGCCTCGTTCGCTCGCTCGCTCAAACACGGTGGTTGCGACATGAACGTTCCTGTCAAATTTCAGTTTCTTGCAAGTTCATTATTACCTTTTGTTTGCTCAGTCGTAATCCAGCTTTATTCCGAAGTGGTTCACTACAGTTGTAGTTTGCAGTGCTGTGTATTTGTGATGGCTCACAGAGCCAGAGGTTGCGTCAACTCTCCGGACAGTTTTTGTTTTATTTGTGGGGAATATACCGTGAAAAAGCGGCAGAGGAACATTTCTGCATTTATTAAAAAAGTATATTTCGCCTATTTCGGTTTGAAGTTAGGCGATCAAGACAAACCGTGGGCTCCTCACAAAGTGTGCAAGACATGTGAGGAAGATCTACGCTTATGGATGAAAGGTAAAAAACAAGCATTTCGTTTCGGAATACCTATGATGTGGCGTGAACAAAGAGACCACAGCAGTGACTGCTATTTTTGCTCTTGCATTGTGAAGGGATACAACTTAAAAAATAAGAACGTAATAAGTTACCCCAACCTTCCCTCAGCAATTAGGCCTATGCCTCATAGCAATGAAGTACCTGTGCCTGAACCACCAAAATCTTTGGATCATATTTGTGTGGACGGTTCTGATCATGATGAGACTCATCAGATGGCTTTTCCCGATGAGTCCAGTACTTCCGAGTTTGAAACTGAACCAGATCCGAAACCTGAACTTTTCTCTCAAGCTGAATTGAATGATTTAGTCCGGGATTTAGGACTCCCAAAAGATGCTGCCCAACTGCTAGGTTCTCGGCTTAAACAGAAAAATCTATTGTCACCAGGAACAACTTTTTATTGGTACCGCAACCGCGAGACACAATTTTTGAAGTATTTCAGCAAAGAGGAAGATTTGGTATTTTGCAACGATATATACGGAGTGATGGAAAAGTTTAAACTCAAGTATGATCCTGCTGAATGGCGGCTGTTCATTGATTCGTCGAAAGACAGCATAAAAGGTGTTCTTCTTCATAATGGCAACACATTCGCTTCAGTTCCTATTGCTCACTCTGTTATTCTCCAAGAAAAATACGAGAATTTGGCCCTGATTCTTCAGAAGATTCGTTATGATGAGCATAAGTGGATGATTTGTGGAGACTTTAAAATTCTATCCATGCTATTAGGGCAGCAATCCGGTTTCACCAAATATCCCTGCTTCCTTTGCTTGTGGGATAGCCGGGCCCGCGACCTACACTGGGGGGAAAAAGACTGGCCAATTCGGGAGTATTTGAGACCCGGTGAGAAAAATGTTCTTCATGAGAGCTTGGTACCTCGTGATAAAATTCTATTACCACCTCTCCACATTAAGTTGGGTCTCATTAAGCAATTCATCAAGTCCCTTCCAAAAGATGGTGAGTGCTTTCGGTACCTTTGCTCAAAGTTCCCCCGACTTTCTGAAGCAAAGCTAAAGGAAGGAGTGTTTGTTGGCCCTGATATAAGGAAACTCATTTCAGATGGAGCATTCGCTGAAACGATGTCTGAGAAGGAAAAAGAAGCCTGGGATTCCTTCAAGGATGTTGTTCTCAAATTCTTGGGGAACAGGCGGGATGAGAACTATAAGGATATTGTTGCCAGGATGCTCAATGCCTTCAAAGAACAAGGCTGTAACATGAGCCTGAAAGTCCATTTCTTGCACTCCAATGTGAACTACTTTCCCAAAAACTTGGGGGCGTACAGTGAAGAACAAGGTGAAAGGTTTCACCAGGACATCAAGGACACAGAGAGAAGGTACCAAGGAAGATGGAACAGCACTATGATGGCTGATTTCTGCTGGTTGCTGCTGCGGGAAACCCCAGATGAAAAATACGCCAAGCAGCGCACCAAGAGAAGCATTCGGGGGAAGAAAAAACGGGCCCACCAGGAGATTGATTGACCCAAGAATGACTTTAAAATCTAAACTGTGTTGACAAATATCGTGTTTTTACTAAACTTTGAAATAAAAATTTGCTAGTTATTACCACAGTGTCGGATCTCATTTATTAGAATTTTATTTTCACACCATCGGGTGTTTGTCTTCATGTATTGCAATGGTGCGGTTTGCGTTTTCTATTCTTACATACATACCTGTACAACATTTTTTGCACATTTCTTTGCTTTGCTTTGTGTCTAACCTCGCTCTTATATGCTCAATGTTTGTGCACATGTATGTGGCTGTTTTAAGTGCAGACAATTTTGCTACCATCACAGTGTGTTTTGTTGACATTACTCTATTCTTATGTGCTGCCTTGTTACAATTTTCTTTATTCTTATTTGAATAACTACTAAACAATTAGTATAAAGAATTCATCCAAGAAACTTTTATCTCGATCGCACTCAATCTGAAACGTTCACCTCAAACTGCTAACCCAATGTAGCAAAAAATCTGTACGTGATGGAGCAAATTGGTTACCAGATTTGGATTCAGCGCACCAAAAAACGTAAAAATCAATCGAAACATTAGAGGCAGTTTAAAAAAAAAATTTTTTAGTGTACCTGTAATTATTAAAGAATGGGATGTGAGTATGGCCCTTGGGGATAAGAGATGCATCAGGAGAAACTCGCAGATGGATTGTTGGATTTTGTGCTAATGTCAGAGCTGGAAATGGATGAGTTGTGTTGGAACATTAGGCCAACGACTTGTGTTCTGGACCCCTACCCATCTTCAGTGATAAGAGTGATGAAGAGTCTTCAGTTGTTGGGAAATTGACGTCTATTTTTAATTCCTCCTAAAGTTCTGTGGTGATGCCTACAGATATAAAGCAGGCTATAGTATGTCCTCTAGTGAAGAAAGAGAATTTACATCTTAGGGAAAAAGGGCATTTTAGACTTGTGTCAAATTTATCATTTGTAAGGAAATTGTTAGAAAAAGTGGTCACCAAACAACTGTTCGGCTTTCTGAAGATTTTCAGGCATTGGATGACTGCATTTGGTTTCCATGTCAGTCATGGAACAGAGTCTCTGCATTGTCTTCATTAAACAAATTGCATGTATACAGGGATAAAGGAGAAGGGGGCAGAGGTGATCCTGTTAGATCTTACTGAGGCATTTGATACAGTACAGCATCAGATATTACTGTGGTTTTTGGGGGAAACAGAGATAGCTGGAACAGTTTCAATTAATTCTGCACTTTTTAGATGGACATGAAGCCAAAGCCTTTAAGGAACATTGCTATTTTATTCCTCAGTAGGTTATATATGGAATGCTACAGGGATTGGTGCTGTCTCTGCATTTTTGTAACATCTGTGTGGCCCCAGTTGTGTAGGAAAATGTAGTAGTTGGGATTTTATAGTTATTCTTATGCTGATGACTTCCAGTTGTTATTGGTGATTAAGGGTGATGGGAAGGAGAAGGTAGATTTATCCAAGATGGGGCTTGTAGAGAGGTATTTAAATGTCTCTATCATATCTCCTCTATCCCGCCTTTCCTCTAATGTATACATATTAAGATCTTAAAGTCTATCTTCATATGTTTATAACAAAGACCACTAACCATTTTAGTAGCCACCTTCTGCACCAACTCCATCCTGTTTTTATCTTTTTGAAAGTGCGGTCTGCAGAATTGCACACAATACTCCAAATGAGGTTGCACCAAAGACTTATACAGAGGCACTATCACCTTCTTTTTCCTACTGGTCAATCCCCTCCCTATGTACCCAAGCATCCTCTGGCTTTTGCCGTTGCATTTTCTACCTGTTTAGCCACCTTAAGATCATCAGAAACAATCACGCCCAGGTCCCGCTATTCTTTTGTGGACAGAAGTACTGGATTTTAAAGATATTAGTATGCATACATTAGAGGAAAGGCGGGATAGAGGAGACATAATAGAGACATTCAAATACTTCCATGGCATAAATGCACAAGAGGAAAGCAATTGAAAGCAAGCTCTGCTACGAGGGGACATAGGATGAGAGTGAAAGGGGATAAACCCAGGAGTAATATGCAAAAATATTTCTTTATGGAAAGAGTGGTAGATGTGTGGAATAGTCTCCTAGTAGAGATGGTAGGGACGAGGGTAGTATCTGAATTAAAAAAAGATGAAAAGTGATACCCAGTGGGGAAGCAGCTTTTGCATCCATCAGTTCGAATTTAGTTGGGGGGGGGGGGGGCGGAGGGTAGATTCCTTTCCACAGTGTGATCAAAGGTTTAGCCATTTGTTTGGATTTGCAACCGGCCTTTTCAAACCAGGTTGAGCAGTGGTGCATTTTGGCTTTGGCACAGTTTGTATTGTCTGGGATTTGCACCTTTAGCTTGTCAATGGAGAACTTCCATTTGGTAATTCCAGTCTTTGTTGGCTCAAGGCTAGATTATCGTCATACAGTTTATCTCGTTATACAGCAGACTCAGTATCTAAAACACAGTGGGACGATTGCTGGGGTGTGGTGGGGGGGTGGGGGGGGTGGGGGGACTAATGTCAAGGGATAATGTGATCCCAGTGCTTCAGACATTACATTTTCTTCTAATACAGACAAGGTGTCAGTTTAAGTTTCTTGCCTGAGATTTGTGTGTGACTTAATTCCCCGACTTGCCCTCTAAGTCTGGACATAATAGGAGACTTGTTATTCCATCACCGAAGGATGTGCATTTGCAGATTATGCATGATAGGACATCAGTGGCAGTGGCACCCTTCTTATGGATGGATTACCTAAAGTGAGTATGATGACAGATATTAAATCATTCTGTAATCATGTAAAATCCTTTTTAGGTGAGTTTTGGCGTTTGTGGGTTGATGGGTGGAGATTGGGTTTTGCTTGTATTGTCATTATTTCTGATGTTTATTTTATTTTTATTTTTATTTTATTAGGGGGGAGTGATCTAGTGGTTAGGACAAGGTACTTCAGGCCGGAGGGCTGGGGGTTCAAGTCCCACCTGGGGACAGCAATCTCAGGCCAGAGGGACTGGGATTTCTAGTCCTGTAGGCACTCCTTGTGGTCTTGGGCAAGCCACTTAACCCTCCATTGCCCATGTTTCCTGTAAGTATTAGTGTATGTGTCTCATATCCCCTTGTGTTAAATGTATCCCCCAATTGACCGCTTTGACCCGGTGAAAAGCGGGATATAAATACAGCTAAATAAATAAATAAATTTTGTAAGTTCCTACAGGCCTTAGGTAGTAGGGTCTGCAGAATGTAATAAATGCATGAATGAATGAATCTCATTATTGGCTTTCCTTTGTCTGATGAGAGGAATAGACACAGGGATTGTACATAGGTGGTTGCCTGATAGCGGGTTCTGTGGGAAAAAATAGCTGAAAGACGAAGAGGTGAAAAGGTCTACTAGTAATAACAGTGGACCGAGAACCAGAGAATCCAGGGTTCGTATCCTGCGTTTTCCACTGACAATCCTTGTGATCTTGAGCAAGCCACTTAACCCTTCATTGTCTTGGGTACAGATCTTAGGGTTAGATTTACTGAAGTGGGCTACTGCTAATGCTATTAACAAATATTATTAGTAACTAGGATCCATTAAATAAAATGGGAGGTGCAGTAAATAATGTGCATTAATGTGTGTTAGCGCAGTACTTTCAGTAAATCTAGCCTTTAGATCATAAGCCCTCTTGAGCAGGAAGATACCTACTACAACTGAAAGTAACTTATTAACATAGGCCATATGGTCCTTTTCTGCTGTCATTTTTCTATCTAGTCTGCCCTTCTGACTCTAAAGAAGCATTGAAAAGGTCAGATAGTGAGCCACTAGAACTTCCCTAAGTTCCTTCAATACTCTTGGATGTATCCCATCTGGCCCCTTCACTTTGTCTACTTTTAGTTTTGCTAGTTCCTCACGAACATAGTCTTCTGAAAATTGTTCAAAATCCCCTTCACTTCTGTTCCTATTTGGAGTGTTTTCTGAGGTCCTCCTATCTGTGAACACAGAACAAAAAATATTTGTTAAGTAATTCCGCTTTATCCTCATCAGCTTCTACATATTGCTTCCCTTCACCCTGACAATACCACTTTTGCACCTCTTCCTCTCACTAGTATATCTGAAAAATGTTTTGTCCACCAATTTAT
Organism: Ichthyophis bannanicus; assembly: GCA_033557465.1. NCBI lineage: Eukaryota > Metazoa > Chordata > Amphibia > Gymnophiona > Ichthyophiidae > Ichthyophis > Ichthyophis bannanicus. Next base: position 103,273,704 of record CM066034.1, on the reverse strand, counting down.
TGCATTGACTTTTCTTCTTCTTTTTGCCTCTTTGCTTTCTTAACTACTTTCCTAGCTACTCTAAAGTTTTCCAAATATTGATGCTTGTTTTCCTCTTCTGCGATCTCTTGTATTTTATGAAGGCAACCCTCTTTTTCTTTAACTTTTCAGCTACTTCTTTGAGAACCATAGTAGCTTCCTTTTCCTTTTACATTTAAGGTTTGTTGCCCTTAAAATATCCCATTTCAGCTTTACGCATTGCTTTTCTACATCTTGCTAATGATTCCTTGAGGTGTTAGCCCCATCTTGGCAAAGTTAGTTTTCCTAAAGTCTAAGACCCTCGCTTTTGAATGGACTTTATCAGCCCTAGTCCTAATACCGAACCACACCATCTGGGGATCATTGGATGCGAGATGATCTCCCAATATAACATCAGAAACACATTCCCCATTGGTAAACACCAGGCCCAGTATGGCCTCTTTACATGTGGGTTCTGTAATCAGTTGCTAGAATAGTTCTCCCTGTAGAGAATCCAGGATTTCCTTACTTCTAGATGACACTGCATCAGGGATATGCCAGTCAATATCTGCAATATCGAAATCGCCTATCACTTCTCCTTTCATGGCAGTATTGTGTATGTTTTCTATTAAATCTCTGTCTACTTCTTCTCCATGTGAAAGAGACCTGTATATTACACCAATACAAATCAATTTCCATTCCCCCTTTCTACTTTAACTCACAGTACCTCCTTGCTCACTTTTAAGCCCTGTAATTTTATAGCTTTAATATTATTTTTTACATATAGTGCCACTCCTCTTCCCTTTTTTTCTACTTTGACCTTCTTGAATAAAGTATAGCGCTGAATAGTTATATCTAATTCATGGTTGTCCGAGAACCATGTCTCCATAACCACTTCTAAATTCAAGTCAGTCTCTTCGATTAAAGCCTCAATATCTTTGACCTTATTTCCCATACTACGGGCGTTTATGCACATCACTTTCCAGATGTTGCCCTTTTACACATTTCTACAGAGGTATTTAATGTTCTACTTACCTGGGGGCTTTCTTCACCCATCCCAAATGAAACTAGTTTAAAACCCTCTTCAGTAAGTTAACCGGTTTGCTGCAAAAAACACTTTGACACTTCTTAGATAGGTAGAAGTCATCTCTGCTCTGCAGTCTTTGGAAAATCATCTCATGGTCCAGGAAACCAAAACGCTCTTGATGACACCATGCATTCATCTCCAGGATGCAAGCTTCTCCACCTTTGCCTTTATCTTTACCTTTACCCTTACCTTTACCCTTAACAGGGAGGATTGAAGAGAATACCATCTGTGACCTATCTGCTTCACCCTTTATCCCATAGCTATGATGTCACTCTTGATTCTCTCGGAGGGATACCTAGTAGTATTGTTTGTGCCAACATAGATAAGCAATATGAGAAAATAATCAGTAGGCTTGATGAGTTTTGGCAAACTTTCCATAACATCTCAGATTTTGGCACCTGGTAGATAGCATACTTCCCTAGACATGAAGTCTGGTCAGCAGATGGATGCCTCTGCAACCCTCAGAAGAGTCACCAGCTACCACTACCTTTCGTTTCCTTGTGGTCACTGATTTTGCAACTTTGGGGTGCTTGAGCTCTTGTTCTTCCTTTTCCTTGGATGCTTTCACCTCCTCCCCTTCCAGGGCTGCATACTGGTTTTTCAGTTCAAGGGCTGGAGGAGTTGGATTGTCGATTCTGCAGGCTCTGCTGACTTGTGTCCAACTCTCTTTATTCTGTAGCATACCATCTTCACCTCTGTCAGAGAGCTTGGATGCTTCAAGAAGCATCTTATCAATGTATTTCTTGCTGTCTCAAATGCATCTCAGCCTCATCACCTCTTCTCTGAGCTCCTTCAATTGTTTCATGAGGGCTTCAGCTTGCAGGCATCTTGCACATGAAACTGGTCCCTCAACTGGCATTGGGCTGTCTGTCTGGACAGAGGCAGAAGCTGTAATGGGGTAACAGCTTTGGCAATACAATTTTTCCCAGCCATCGTTCAGTTGGTGGAGCTTTGGTACCTGTTGAAGTAACAAAAGAGACTGGACATATATGCAGATAAGTCTTCTGGTCCTCTGCTGAAGTCCACTGCTGGGATGAATATACAGATGAGTCTTTCGGTCCCTTGCATACATCAGATTTGGAAAGACAAGTAATTCAAATCGTAATCCATATTTGCAGATTATAGTAACTGCCAAAATCCTGCTCCTTGATTTATAGAAGAATAAGAAGTGCTGCTGAATACAAATCCATGCTGCCTAGCAGTAAGGCTGAGCATGGGAGGGCAAACTGCTATAAGACAGCACATGTACACCATCATGCAAACTCCATTGAATGACATGATGGCTTCCTACAGACTCCTGAAAATATTTTTTTAAGTCTGCACTATCCATTAGTACTGTTAGCCCTGTAGCCATGCTGAACCTCACTCTTGAGGAAGTTGCATCTCATCCTCTTAGCTAGAGGAAGCCCCTTCTTAAGGAGGCCTAAACTAGGGCAAGGTAATAAAGAAAATGCTGTGTACTGCTCTTTGGTGTTAAGAGCCAGGTTCTTTGCACTTCAGGTAATGTTTTGGAGCAGAGTGCTGACTCAATTTGCTCACTCAGTGAGAGCTTTTAAGTTTCAGCTTTCTCTCGGTGAGAATCAGAAATGCTCTTGCTGCTGTTTCCATGCCCGCATGTAGTAGATGCTTTTGTTTCTTCTGTTTGCTGCTCTTCAAACACGTATCTAGCTCATAGGAGTAAAGAGAATAGAGATTAAAATAAATGTGGCATAATTTTCTGAAGGTATAAGACATTTCAGGATCATTTTATAACAATGTCTCCGTGTGTAAAGCCAGTTTTAGATATAGGGAAGGGTTTTTTTAAACCTGTGCAGTGGTATATGCAAATATAATTGCTTGCGGCGATAATACAACGTGTGCTTATATGTGCATCATGTGTAGGCGTTCCTCAGGGGGGCGATGTGCATGCATGTTTTATAAACTACATGAGTACATTTATTTATTTATTTTATTTATTTAGACAGATTTGTATGCCACCTTATCCTTCAATCAAGGTGGTCACGTCACATTATAATTGGAGGGTTACATTTAACATTAGGGTACGTGTAAACATTTAGACAGTACAGTTACTTATGAGCATTTAGACAGTACAATTGAAGGTAACATTTAACATGAGGGTATGTGTAAACATTTAACATTAGGGTACGTGTAAACATTTAGACAGTACAGTTACTTATCGGCATTTAGACAGTACAATTTAAGATAGTATTTAACATGTATGATAAACTTGTGTGTGTGGATAGAAGGGTGCGTGCTTGGTTGGCGGCTGAAGTAGTATTTCAGTTTGGGTATGGGAGGTTGCCTGGATGCTGATATGTTTCTATAAATAAAAATGTTTTGAGGTCTTTGCGGAAGTCTGTGAGGTCATCTAATGCCCTCAGGCTTGTTGGGAGGGAGTTTTATAGTGTGGATGCCAGTAGTGATGGTGCTCTTTTTGAAGTTGTTTGTTTGGTTTTGTGATAGCCTGCAGGTGTGCCGATCATGTTGTCATTATTGGTTCTTCTTGGTCTATTGCTAATGTCCCTTGTTATAACATTTTGTTGTACGTCTGCTGAGAGATGGTGAATGAATTTGAAGATGATCATGATTGTTTTGTATTTAGCTCTTGCCACCATTGGGAGCCAGTGCAGTTGTTGTAGGACGGGAGTGATGTGCTCGGTCCTTGGTGTGTCTGTAATGATGCGTGCTGTGGTGTTTTGTACCATCTGTAGTGGGTTGAGTGTCTGCTGAGGAAGGCCTTGATATAGTGAGTTTCCATAATCAAGCAGTGGTGTAATGAGTGCTTGGCACACTGTGCGGAAGTGGTCCTGACGGAGCATTGGTTTGATTTGTCTGATTGTTTTCAATCGTTGATAGGCCTTGTTTGCGGTTTTGGTGATGTGGGATTTCAGGTTCAGAGCTCTGTCTAGTGTGATGCCCAGATACTTAACTTCTTCTTTGAATACTATGTGTTTGTCTAGGATGCTGATAGTTTGTGGAGGTACGAAGATGGGGTTCCTGGTGATAAACATTGCCTCAGTTTTATTGTAGTTGACCGTTAAGTTGTTGGCTATGAGCCAATCATTCATGTATTCGAGGCATTTGGTTATTGAAGTGGTGTTTAGTGCTGGTAGGTTGATTGGAGCGTATACCATGATGTCATCAGCGTAAATGTGATAGTGAAGTTTGTGGTATTTGATGATGTTACATATGGGCTGTATGTAGATGTTAAAGAGCATTGATGATAGAGCTGAGCCCTGAGGTATTCCCTGCGTGATGGGGAATTGTAGTGATTTCTTTTCGTCGCATTTGACTTATTGCGTTCACCCTTCCAAGTATGATGTAAACCACTTCAGGGTGTTCTTGCATAGTCCTATCTGTTGTAAGCGTTGCAATAGCTTGGTGTGCGACACAGTATCGAAGGCCGCCGAGATGTCCATGAACACTAGCAGGAAGCCGTTTTTATGTTGTCCACGCCTCTTAGGAGATTGTCAAAGAGGGAGGTGAGTAGTGTTTCCAAGCCGTGTTGGGGCTTAAATCCATTCTGATGTATGTCCAGTGGGGCATTTATATAAATATGGTCCTGAAGTTGCCTTTGCACTACCTTTTCCACGATTTTAGCAAGGAATGGCAGGCTGGAGATGGGACAGTATGATTTTGGTTCGGAAGGGCTCAGATTGCTACTTTTAAGTATTGGTCGTATCATTGCATGCTTTAGGGGTTGTGGCATGTATCCTTGTTGGAGTGAATCTTTGATGATTTTTTAACTGTGATGAGAGAGTTGGCTTTTTGTAGCTTTGAGCTACATCACTGGGCATGGGTCTGATGGTGAAGTTGTTGCGTTTAGACCTGATGTAATGTCTTCTATGTACTGCTTTGTTGGAATGTTGAAGCTCTCCCATGTTTGATGTTGCTTTTTTATCGTGTGATCATTTGTTTGTGGTGTAGTAGAGCATATTTGGTTGGTGTTTTTAATGAGTCTCTGTTAAATGTTTTGAACCATCTAGTTGTTCTTTCATCTTCTTTGCATTGGGCAGGGTTGTTCAGGGTCATGGTGAATTCAATCACATGGTGGTCTGACCAAGGGACTGGTGTGATTGTTGGTTTTGTGGTCTTGTTCTGTTCCACTAATTGCATTGGCATGAATATCATGTCCGGAGTTGTACCATGCTGGTGCGTTGGGGCTTTGTCTGGCAGTATTTTAATGACTCCATGGCTTTTAAGAATGTTGCGGTTTTTCTGGTGGGTGCGGATGTTAGGTTGTAGTCTCCTAGTGCAATGAGAGGTTTGTGTCTTCTGTTATGTACGCATATCGTTTCGATTACTGTGGATAGTTGTTCAGTTGTGGTTCCAGGTGGTCTGTATGTGAGGGAGATGCTTAGGTACTTGTTGGCTATAATGAGTGTGTTAGATTCAATTGTGTTAGTGGTGGTGTTTGTTTTGAATCTGTATTCTTTTCTGGTAAGTATTAATACTCCTCCTGCTCTCTTTTGTTCTCTGATGCAGTTAAATGGTGAGTATCCTGTTGGGGTTACTTGGTTTAATATGACCTGGTCTGAGTCATCTAGCCAGGCCTCGGTGATGCTTATTATATCCAGCTTCTTGTCATGGATGAGGTCGAGGATAGTATTTGGTTTGTTCCTGATAGATCTGGCGTTTAGAAGAGCACACCTGATGTTTGTCGCTATGATAGGGTTTGTGTGTTTGTTATTTGTGTGGTGTGTGGGTGTATTACGTATGGCCTTGTATGGTTTGTGGGCTATATGCTTTGGTTGTTGGCATTCTTTAGATAGGTATGATGTTGGTGTGTTTCTGGGTTGGGTGGTATGTAGGTTGATCAAGGGGATTTGCTCGTTGAGTCTGATGCTATATGTGCAGGGTGTGAATATATGGAGGAGTGTGAGGTAGGTCATGAGGTAGTGGGTAATGGAGTGCATTTTGTAAATGGTATTTTACTGACCTGGGGTTAGATTTGTTGTTTACTGACCTGTGTTCAATTTGATTTGGGTCCTATAGTTGTAATTCTGTATTGGTAGTGGTGTCTTCACTCAGTGCATTGTGTTACTTGTTGGTGGTTAGCAGTCTAGCTATGAGGTAGTATTGGAGTTAATAGGGTTGATAGGCTATGCAGTGTGAGTTGTTTTACAATGCAAACAGTGGGTAGCAAGTTCTATGCAATTAGTTTACAAGCAATAGCAATACAGACAGTGGGTAGCAAGTTCTTTGCGATTAATCTACAAGCAATAGCAATGCAAACAGTGGGTAGCAAGTAATATGCAATTAATCTACAAGCAATGGATTGTCCAGGCATGGTAGCAAAGATAGCTTGCAAGCAATGGATTGTCTAGGCAAGATAGCAGGATTGATCTACAGGCAATGGATTGTCCAGGGAAGGTAGCAGGATTAATTTACAGGCATTGGATTGTCCAGGCAAGGTAGTAGGATTAACTTACACAGGCAGTGGATTGTCCAGGTGATGCAGCAGGCAGCAATGTAGCAGATGGCAATGTGTATGGAAGGGGGCCTGGTACGCTGATCATTGGCCGTTATTTGGTCCGTGCCTAAGGGCCATGCCAAAGGGCCCTCTGGTGAGGCCCTCAGGCGTGGGTCTGCCAGGCGCAGACACGCTGGATGGCGCTTGTTTTATGAGGCCGCCGGCCAGAATCCCTCCAGCTCCACCCCGATCGTTTTGGGGGAGCTTGCGATGTGTGCCGGCTGATCTTCGTGCCGGATGGCGCTTGTTTTATGAGGCTGCCGGCCAGAATCTCTCCAGCTCCACCCCGATCATTCAGGGGAGCTTGCAATGTGCGCTGGCTGATCTTCATGCCAGATGGTGCTTGTTTTATGAGGCCGCCGGCCGGAATCCCTCCAGCTCCACCCCAATCGTTCGGGGGAGCTTGCGATGTGTGCCGGCTGATCTTCGCGCCAGATGGCGCTTGTTTTCTGAGGCCACCGGCCAGAATCCCTCCAGCTCCACCCTGATCGTTTGTGGGAGCTTGCGATGTGCGCCGGCTGTTCATGTTCAGAGGACACAAAGACATTTGCTTAATGTTAGAGCAGGAGTAAATGTAGATGTCGGCATGTGTGCATTGCAGTCTGACTTTCGTCCTTTTCATTCTGCTGCTTGCCAAAGTCTCCATTGACCTGTTCCTGGCTAAATCCAAGGCCCTTTACTTGATTCTCATCCCTCTAGACCTTTATGCTGCTATTGACACTGTTAACCACTATCTTCTCCTTGATACATTGCCCTCACTTGGTTTTAAGGCTCTGTGTTATCCTGGTTTTCTTCTTATCTCTTCCATTGCACTTTTAGTGTTTGTTCTGGTGGATCCTCTACTACTATCTCAGGTGATGTACCCCAAGGGTCTGTCTTGGGTCCACTACTTTTCTCTCTATATATACCCAGTCTCTTGGTGCACTCATCTCCTCCCATGGGTTTCAGTACCATCTTTACGCTGATGACTCTCAGATCTACCTCTCAACACCTGAAATCTCTCCAGGAATCCAGGCCCGTATCTCTGCCTGCTTATCTGCCACAATTTGAAATTGAAGATGGCCAAAATTGAGTTTTTTGTCTTTCCCCATAACGCCCCCTTCCCCAATCCTCCTTTCTTTCCTCTGTGGATAATGCTCTACTCCTCCCTGTTTCCTTGGTTCGCAACCTTGAGGTCATCTTTGGCTCCTCCCTCTCCTTCTCCACACATCCAATTGATAGCTAAAACCTGTTGTTTTTTTTTCTCTATAACATTAGCAAAATTCACTCCTTCCTTTCTGAACACATTGCTAAGAAACTTATCCACTTTTTAGTCACAACCCATCTAGACTATTGCAACCTTCTCTTTGCCTGTCTCCCCCTGAATTCTCTCTCTCCTCTTCAATCTGTTCAAATCTCAGCCTCGATATGCTCATAAAACCACGCTTCATGGGCTCCATATCTGTTTCCATATCCAGTTCAAACTTCTCCTACTAACCTATAAGTGCACTCATTCTGCTGCTCCTCACTATCTTCCCTCTCTTATCTCTCCCTACAACCCTCCATAGGAACTCCATTCTTCTGGCAGAGCCCTTCTATCTGTGCCTTTCTCTTCTACTGCCAACTCCAAACTTCAATCCTTACACCTTGCTGCTCCTCATGCCTGGAACAAACTACCTGAGTCTGTATGTCAGGCTTCATCTCTGGCCCTTTTCAAATCAAGGCTGAAAACGTATCTCTTTGTGGTTGCTTTTGGATCCGCATAATCACCTGTTCTCCAACTATGCTTTTCCTTACCATTCCCCTAGACATATCCTTGTCCCCAACTGTTGTGTTGTGTTATAAGCTCTGATGAGTAGGGACTTTCTTTTACATGTGTTTGTACAGTGCTTCTTATCTCTTGTAGTGCTCTACAAACGATCAATAGTAGTAGTAGTGCACTATAGGGGCTAATTCTTTGTGCCTATTTTACAGAGTCACATAGGTGCCTATTTTGCTTTTATAAAATAGGCTTCTTATATACTGTAGGCCACTACTGTAGGTGCGCTGTTATAAAATGAAGCCCTTTATCTTCTTTTCTACTTTTTTTTTCTTGTTGTGTCTCTCTCCTCATTACTGAAATGTCACTTGACAGCGGCTAACTCTTTTTCCATTATGGACCTCCCAAAACTTGAGTGCAACCGACAAAGATCCTCTGTCTCAGCTACCCATGCTATCTCTGTAAAGTCCAGCAGTCTCTTTTTTTCCCTTTTCCATTAGCCATGCTATCTCATGCCACCTGCAAACCAAAAAATGTAAAAGTTATACAGTGGCATTTTAGAAAGGGCATCCAAGTGCAGTCTGGGACGTCCAGGGCAGAACATGCAGAAAACCATCGGGGTTGTCTATGTTTTCGCTCAATTTTAGAAATAAAGAACCCCCCCCCCCAACGTGGATGCTATGTCAGCATCCATATAGATGTCCCTGCTATGAAACCGTGGGGCAGGGATGTCCACCTCAGGCAAGGATGCATATGGGGATGTCCAATGGTGGGGCAGAATGAAAACATGAGCCCCCATCCCCCATCAGCGTTCATTGTCAGATTGGAAAATGAAGGGGCTATGAGTGCACCTCCTTCTCCACACTCTCCAGGTGTTTGCCTGACAAAACCTGTTTGAGCCTGGAGCAAGTATAACCTTTGACAATGCTTGGGATGTCCAGGATGTTTCGGCAATCGGGTGACGTCCAAGTTCTTGGGAACACCCCAGCCACACCTTCACCACTCCTCTGTTCCAACTTGGAATCGGGACATCCACAGACCCAGCTTCTAAAATGCTCTGGGGATGTCTCTATGCTTTGGACATCTCTGTGTCCTTTTTCAGACTTCCAAAGCACAGATAGGGCTTCTAAAGTAACCCTCTATAATTTCTCAGCCACCCATCAGCTGCTATGTTGATGAATGATCACTGCTCTTGTGGATTTTTCAAGCCAGGACTGAAAAGTAGTTCAGGTTTTCCAATCAGAATTCTGACTAAGGCCATCTGAAGATTTTTTTCCCCTCCTTGAAAAAATGTGGCTTAAAATTGTCAGTCTTTCGATAAAACAATAGATCAGCTCTATGAAACTAAAATGTCTTTAAACAGAACAAACTCAGAAAGGGCCATGTAAAAGAAAATCCAACAAATAAGAAACACAGTTCTCCGTTGTCCACTCTTGCAGAGCTAGCCCAGAAAATGACCCTGAAATAAATGTAGCCACTGAACCATAGCTGCTATTTATTGGAGCAGATAGAAACATAAAGCCTGTATTTTGTTTCTCAGAGTCAACCTACTGATTAACCAGAAAAATACATGTGTTTTGAAGTCAGCTGCCCACTGAACATAACTCAGGATTATTGCTGTCATTTGGTTTTAATAGCCATCTTCAGTATAACCTCGGCCCCCTCCAGCTTCTCTTCAACAAATTGGCTAATGTGTCCATTGAATGACTTAGGTGTTATACAGCCTGAGCAATTCTGTGAGAAGAGGAGAGGGGGAGGCCACCTTTACGAAAAGGGAGAATTAAGAAGTACCATGGGCATGATGGAGACTCTACATTTCAAGTTGTACCCATAATTGCTAGTAACAAAGGCGACTTTTATGACCTTAACAATATTTCCACTTTCCGGTATCTCAAATGTTATGACAAATTGATGGCTAAATAATTACTGAATTTGTAGCTAATTCTCAGAATTTACAGCCAGAGTTTATTTGTATATGAATAGCGGGTCATTTCCTTAATTATCACCACAACATCAGACTCATAGTGACATACAATGAACACACTGTAGGAATGAAACGGAAGCATTAATGAAGTTTTGGATCCTACACATAGCAGTTTGAACACCTTAATTCCTGTAACAACACCTTAGTAATATTTTACAAGAACTCATGTGTGCGTGTGTGTGTGTGTGTGTGTGTGTGTGTGTTTAACAGCTCAGTAGCATAACCGTATGAAAAATCTTTTGACAGTAACATTTCTATAATTATCATACATATCAGTACTATTTTAAGGTATATTATTCTCTTAACCACATTGCTAGGCCTATCACAGCCACAAAACTTTCCTAAAGGACATATTTGTTTATACAGTTATATTTTCAAGGGTTGATGATGGCACAGAATACTACAGATTTAAAAGCAGGAGGTCAGATTTGGGTCATTCCTGAGGTTGAACCTAGGTAAGATTGTAGTGAAAGTAAATTACTTGAGTTGCCAAAGAAAGGGTCAGAAATGATTTCCCCATACTTACAGAACTTTCATATGTTTGTTACTTTGCTGCAATGGAAAATGTGTCTTTTTTTTTCTTTTGAGACTATTTCATATACATGACAAACTGGATGATAGGAGAGTACAACAGCATGTTATAAATTAGGCATGGAATTGGTGGAACATCAAGATGTCGAGAATACTGACCAACCGAGTTCACACTGGTAAAGTGACCAGTGGGTTACTCAACAGTTCAGAGTCTATTCCGCTGTATGTAAAGTGACTAGTGAGGTACCCCAGGGCTCAGTGTAAGAACAACTTCTTTTTCACTACTTCCATTAGCAACATTGCTGGAAAACTAGAGGGACAATTATACTTTTTATAGATGGTACTAAAATCTGTAATAGATTACACATACTAGAAGGGGTGAAAAACATTAAAGGAAACAAAAAAATGGGAGAATGATCAGGGGTTTGGACAATGAGCTTCAGGGCTAAAAATTGTAAACACATACATTTGAGATGCAAAAAAAAAAAAATGCTTTAACCACATACCAAATGAAAGGACAAGAACTGGAAGCTTTCAAACACGAAGGAACCCTAGCAGATTCTCTCAGGAATCCTTAAACTAGCCAATCCGCATAATAAGGCAGATTCAGCTAATTTCAACACAAATCAAACCGGAAATGCTAACAGTATGCTCAGTTGTGCCAGTAAGGTATCATCATCAGAAAAAAAAGGAGGTAATATTGCCATGGTATGGACCACTAACAAAATCCCACTCTGTGAACCGTGACGTGTGATCACACTGTACCAGGATGTCTGGACGGCAGCCTCAAACGTTTTGGTAGGTGTCTGGTTTATGAAAAAGCTTGGTAGTGGCCTGGCTGTTGGATTAAGCAATAAGCTATATAAAAACTAAACGGGAGGACAAGGCTTGGAGTGACTAGCAGAAAAGATGAAGGCAAGCATCATAACAGAATTCGTTTGGACAGACATAGATAGCAGTAGTAGGAACAGTATAAAAAACATGGTGGGGGGTTATTTCAAAACCCAGTGGAGGAGACAACCGGCGAGGCTAGATAACTTTAAAAATTGCTTTAAAACTGAGCAAAGCAATCCAGAGTATACATGATGGTTGCATACTGACTTTTCTCAGCTGGTTGATGGCACTAAACCTTTGACCCCAGTATTGACGAACAACCTCTGTTCTTAGCACTTTATAAATGATTAGGAGTAGTAGTATTACTCCTTCTGGAATTCTACACACAAAATTTGAAATTCTATGTCCAAAAGTATGAATTATGCAACATTCTCCATTCTTTGTCAAAATAACAAAGCATATTATTTTTGATTCTTAATTTTAAAATATAGTACAGAAAAAAAATCACAAAAAAAGTGCACAATTTTACATTTTTGTATGCAGAATTCCAGCAGGAGTATTGTGTGTTACATAGCTTAACTAGAACGTTTGATGGGAATAGTGCCTCCGGTTTGGTGGTTTAGATTAAGAGATATTTATTCCCAGTAAAATCTTCATACTGCATCTCATTATTCAAGCCCATTCCTGTGGGACTCAAAGCAGACATAAGCCCAGGAAGTACGATATCGTTTTGAACAGTTTTGGTTCATTATGTCAATAATTTACCTCTACCCAATGTCAGTAGCCAGAAATGATTTATGGTATCTAGGGCATTAACTACCAATTGATGTGTTGGTCGGGGAGATCCTTACTTCAGTAAAATTGGTGATGTATTGCAATATGTTTGTTAGATAAATATGAAGGTAAAATCGCAGCACTGAAAGAGGAGTTTCTTTCTTTAGAGCCCTTTATTGAGTCAGTATTAATAAGAGAGGAATGGTAGCATCTTTAGAATTCATAGAGGTGTTATGTAATACGCCTCTTCAGGCAGCAGCTGGCCTTGTTAAAGGAAACTGCTTTGTTTCAGTGCAATGCAATGTGTGCCTCCGAGTCAACTCCTGGCGACCCAGCAGCTCCTGGGTTTTCCTTGGCTATGTGACCGGAAGTAGATTGCCAGGCCTTTCTTCTGAGGCAATGGAGGATTAAGTGACTTGCCCAAGGCCACAAGGAATTCTAGCGGGAGTCAAACCCTTGTGTACATTATTAGGTGTTTTACTACAAATTTACCAACTAAAGAACTGAAAAAGACTTCCTAATGGGTAGGTTCTGCCCATCTATGATTCTTTTTCGGTCAATAAACTGGAGGAGGTATTCTGTTGTCCTTTGGGCTAGGTGAGCTCTTTCCTGTTCCAATTTGGATTTCCTCTGTTTTGAGTTTGACTAGAACGTGATGTGTACCAGAGCGCTGATTCCATGTGTGGGTATCCAGGGACTGCATTGTTTAAATTGTTAATTTTGCATTGGCACTATTTTCTGTATTAAGTTTTTTGATTTTGGAATTCTGTATCTTCAGTGCTGGAGATAAAGCAAATCAAAAGTCTCCCAAAGGAGATGTGTAGAAACTAATATTAAGATAAAAATCTTTCATATTTATTCTTTGCTTGAAACTGAAAACCAGTGCATACCGTATTTCACCCCTCTGGCGCTCTAAGGTTCAGGTATTAACATAAATAAGCCCATTAACACTTGTTCCTCTCTGTCAGGACATATATTAAGTCTGCAGGTGTTCCATAGAGCTTTACTCTTGGTTCTAATTAAGGCTTGATAATTAGGTTTGTTAAATTCAGGCCGTTAAGCTTATATTCCCTCTTTGGTTTGCCAAAATGGAAATTTACAACACATGAGGCCTATTTTGCAGAAAGTTATTTGATAAAGCAACAATCATATGCGTCTTGCTTTTTATCTGAGTTCAAGTTATATTTTGGAAAAATAATGCGAATTCCAGTAGTTTGCTGCTGGTCAATATCATTTGGTTAATACAAATCTTGTTTCTCTATAGCACAATTGAATAACTGAGGGCTCATCTAGAGGCAGTGCTTTTCCGTGCTCTGTGGGAACCAGAGTTTCAATTTCTTAACCAGGCTACTTCTCCCCATGCCACTTGGGAAGCATTTCCAACGAGGACACCTAGAGGACAGAAGAAGCACATGGCCCATTCCTTAAGGACTGTCCCTATGATAGATTGATTGATTTATTGTATTTATATATATCGCCATTCAGCAGAATCAAAGCGGTTTACAGATAACTGTTAAGAAACATTACATATTAACAGATTCCCAACTGGTTTCAACATATAACAAGAGGGTATTTGGAACATTAACAATGAAACGGTGCCATGTAACAATATAGCTTATTTACAAGTATGTACAAGAGAATTTATGTACAGGAGCGAGGATATCCACATAACAGTGGTGCATCTATTAGTTGCCCTTTGTATAGATACCTTAACATGAAAGAGGTTGAGGGGGGGGTGAAGAGGGAGGGGGGATCTGTTTGTTTTGGAGTCTGTGTTATGTGAGGAAGAGATCTTGCGTTGGTTTATCTGTGCCAAAATGTTCTATGAACACATGTGTCTTAAGTAGTGATGTATGGTGTATACTAATAGAATATACAAAAATATGAGGGGGGGGGGAAATCCTCAGGTAGTTTTTGATGAAGGCTGATGGCAGAGCAGCACATTAGAGGTTAGTTTCTATTGAGCTGAAAGCCCAAAGGAGCAGAAAACTGTCAGACCAAAAAATAATTTGATTTGGTACAGAAACCTAGTTGTGAGAGAGCATGAGGGGCTTATCTTTTCATTCTTGGTATGTCTGGGTTGATAAGAAGAGTGGGGATTTAGCAAATTTGTTTAGATGTGAGGTCCTTGTTCCAGTGCAGTTTGAAGGCCCAGGGGTTATGAATGTTTTTGGTAAAATTTGAGCCTGTTGCTGATGTGGGCTTTTTTATTGGTTTATTTTTCTGATATGGTTAGTTTGTCATCAGATATACTCTGTGAATACATTGCCGTTGCAATATTGAAATTTTCTGCTCTGATTACACTGGACAACAAAGATTTTGCTTCCTGAGCACTTTTGGGTGTATCTTATGGATTTTGGGTTGCTGATCACGAAAATCGCCTTGAAAGTTTCCCGTGATGCCCCATTTTTTTGCAATCACCTATTTTTGTGCTTTTCTCGCATATTTTACGTCTACTCATATGCTGCCTAGAAAGTAAGCTATTTTTTTTTAGTCCAGGCATGCAGTCAATGCAGGCTTACAACATGCAATGGAAATGCTATTGCTCAGGAATGCGTGGGCATGCTTAGTCAGTATGGATGCTGGCAGTACAGGCTATAAAAGCAGCTTTCATACACAGATGCTATTCATGACGTTGATATCAGTTTGTGTACTTAGCAATAGCATTTACATGTGAGCTTCTTGTCTAAACGATGATTCGTTACAGCAGAAATGTCTCATCAATGTCGCAACAGCCACGATACATTTTTTAACATTTGTGGTGAGTATACGTTTAAGCCTCAAAGACGCAGCTTGACAGCACTTATTAAGAAAGCGTATGAGCTCTACTTTGGTTGTAAATTGGCGGTCAAGACAAATCCTGGTCTCCTCACATTTGCTGTACAACATATGTTGTCCATGTCAGACTGGTCTCAGAGGTACTCAGAAGTCAAGGCCATTTGCAGTCCCAATGATATGGCGAAAAAAGAAGGATCACGTGATCAATGTTCCCTCTAATTTTCTGTAGGCTGTGTGCGCATAAAATATCAGCTGTGTGCAGCTTTTGAAGGAAGGTTAAATTTTTGGCGCCACATAACGACACTCAGAGTTATATACTTTAAAATTTGACTACACGTCAGAATACAGTATGTACACCACATTGATTTTAATCAAATTAAATGAAAATAGACGATTACTAAATGAAGCGGGAAATTTCTAGTAATTACAATCATAACTTTTAAATTTTAAGACGTCTGTGTTGTTTTCTATCAGAATCAGAGCCGTAATTTTTGTGCGCTCTGTTGTAAAGTATGTGCGCTCGCTCGGAGAGGTGTGTGCGCGCGCACACGCGCACAGCTTAGAGGGAACAGTGCACGTGATGGACTGTTATTTCTGTCTAACCAATGTATCCAGCTTCTCTGCTAAAAATAAGAAATCTATTGAATACCTCAGTCTGCCTTCAGCCATGAGACCAGTGCCGCATGACAACAGTATGCCAGTACCAAAGCCACCAGAGACATGGAGCCTTGATAAGACAGACGAAGATGCCACAGTACACAGGTCAGACATGGAAAAGGACATGGATTCAGATTTTGAACAATTTATGTCTGGTGTGCCTCATCTTATAACACAATCAGATTTGAATAACCCAGTGAGGGACTTAAGTTTGTCAAAAACAAAAGTTGAACTACTTGGTTCGAGATTGCAAGGATAGTGTTTGCTGTCGCCAGGTACGAAAATTTCTGTCTTTCGAACCTGCCAAGAAGATATGAAAAATTTCTTTGTGCAGGATGACAGCCTCTGTTTCTTCACCGACATTGATGAGTTGTTCACGGCTTTGAGTTGTGAGCATGACCCACAACAATGGTGCCTTTTTATTGATTCCTCACTGTTAAGCCTGAAAGCTGTCTTGTTACACAATGGCAGTGTCCATCCTTCAATACCTATTGCCTATGCAGCGCACATGAAAGAAACTTACGAAAACATGGAACTACAACTGGAACATCTGTGGTGATCTAAAAGTAGTATCACTGCTACTAGGAATGCGGCTTGAGTATACCAAGTACTGTTATTTCATTTGCAAATGGGACTCCCATGCTAGAGAGTCTCATTGCATTAAAAAGAACTAGCTGCTCCGTAAGCTTTTGGTTCCAGGACTGAAAAATGTGGCTCATGAACCACTTGTTGACACAAGTAAGATATTTTTGCCTTCTCTTCATATAAAACTCAGACTGATGAAAAACTTTGTGAAAGCGATGAACAAGAAAGGTGAAGGATTTCGATATTTGAGACAGATGTTTCCAAAAATAACTCATGCCAAGATTAAGGAAGGCATTTTTGTGGGTCCACAGGTCAGACACATTATCAGTGACAAGTGGCTTGAAGATCTGCAAGTGGGGCCTGAGAAAATCGCATGGAAGGCATTCAGGGTTGTTGTGAATTTTCTTGGCAATTACAGAGCACCAAACTACGTCCAGCTGGTCGACAACCTGCTTCAAGCATACAAAACCATGAAGTGCAACATGTCACTGAAGATTCATTTTCTACATTCACACTTGGACTTCTTCCCTGCTAATCTTGGTGCAGTCAGCGACAAACATGGTGAAAAGGTTCGCCAGGACACTGAGACGAGAAGCATCAGATGCTGAGTACAAATGAAAATCAGGAGTAAAACATTTTTAGCTCAGCTGAACTAGTGCAATTTGTCAGCATCATTGTGCGTTTAAACATGCTAAATTCAGTCAAAATTTAATTTCATGTTTCTCCAAATTCCTACATGATACAGTCAATCTGAAATTATATTTGTGTTCAGCATGAAGCTGTCTATCATAATCACCAACAAATTTTCAGGAAGCAAATCTTTTGAACAAATTTGTTGTCCAGTGTTAAAGTTGATGAATTTAATTTTCATGTTGATATGAATGAGTCACGGCACTTAACAACAACATGAATGAGTCAGATGCTCAGAACTATATTCAGGGTATGATGATGATTAATAGTGAAACCCCCCCTAAAGGTGGGTGTTTCACTGTGTGCTGAATAATGTAGAGTCAAAGGGTAAATGGTGACTGTATGGTGCGGCGGAGCTCAGATGGGGGACAACATTAAAAGAGCCATCACTAGGCTAACAGAGCTGGAAAGTAAACATTTAGGGGGATATGCAAATCACTACCTGTGCTGAAGGAGCAAGGGTAATTTTGCTCACATTTATATCTAGTATTAAGATTTAACTTTAAATCTGTAGGGAATAGTGTAGGGGAATAAAGTGCATACACTAGACAGAGGGTGAAGAAATAAATTCTGAGGCCGGTGGAAATTGCTCACCCTAAGAGAAATGGTATCACTTGGCACTGGCACCAGCAAGCCTTTATCTTTATTTACCTTAAAAGAGTTTGGAGAACAGTTACTTGGGATTTACAGGCGGCAGGCCTCTTCATCTAAGAGAGTTTAACTGTCATCTGAGAGGGGAGGAGTGAACGCCTCCTGCTGTGCAGTCCCTCCTCCTGAAGAGGGCACTGGAAAGTCTTTTGGGAGCCTAGGCGGGCTTGGAGTGAAGATGCCAGCAGAGAGCCTCCTTCAGACCCAGTCGGGAGTACGAGTGAAGATGGGGGCAGGAGGGACGATGGAGACAGAGGGTCTCCTCCCAATCCAGGGAGTGGAGATGGCAGTGGAGAGACTCTGGAAAGCCTAATCCAGGCTTTGGAGTCCAGCAGCAGATCAGCTCAAGAGAGAGCTGCAGCGGCAGAGAATCCAGGAGCCACAAGACCCAGGAAGGGCCCAGCGGTAGATCAGCTCATTGGGGAGCTGCAATGGCGGATCAGCTCCAGGGGGAGCTGTGGCAGAGAATCAGCTCCATAGAGAGCTGCGGCGGCAGATTCTGCTCCAGAAAAAAACTTCAGTGGCAGAGAGTCCATTCCAGACTAGGAGCCACAAGACCCAGAGAGGTCCAGTGGCAGATCAGCTCAAGAGAGAGTTGCAGCAGTTGTTCCAGAGTGGTCAGAAGTGCAAAACCCTCTCCAGATTGGAAGAGAGCTTAGAGGAGGCTGAGCCAAGGCTACAGCCTCAGCGATTGGGCAAATCTACAAAACCTCTCCTTTCACAAGCAAGTACTGGTCCAGAGCTCCAGGGGTGG
Organism: Ichthyophis bannanicus; assembly: GCA_033557465.1. Classification (NCBI taxonomy): domain Eukaryota; kingdom Metazoa; phylum Chordata; class Amphibia; order Gymnophiona; family Ichthyophiidae; genus Ichthyophis; species Ichthyophis bannanicus. The sequence goes on along the minus strand of CM066034.1, from coordinate 103,255,174 downwards.
GTGAGACTTGGGGCTGGTGGGCAAAGGGAAAGGGAGGGGATTTAGGAGACAGATTATTGAGGTTAGATCCCAAATCTTTAAAGGTTTACTTAAATAATTATGTATAAGGATATAGTTGGTTGTTTAAACTGCCTTCTCTTATCCTGTATTGCTATTCACCTTACCTGCTTGAGCCACTTATTATAATATGAGTTGTACATACTGCATTATTTTATCACAATACTTGCTGTCTATATTTTGTAAATAAATTGTAAATACTATTTAAGCTAGTCTTGTTCACTGCAGTATGTTTTTTGAACAGGTTTCCTGGGGGGAAAGGAGGAAAATCTACCCGCCAACTCCTTTCTTCCCCAGGTGGAGGCACCAGGTGCCAAACAGACAAGGACTGATGGAGCCCGTCCTCTAGGGGACTCCAGCCAGGCCAGTCCTGGACCCAGAAGCGCACCCAAAGGGACACTACAATAAAGTTCACCTTTTCCAGAAATGTGTTTTGTATTTGTTGCATTTGTTTTGTATCTATTACAAACTGGTTTTCTATTTGGGGCCCTTTTACTAAAGTGTACTGTGGTTAACGCACATTTTAGCACAATAGCTGTTAGCCCAGACCCATACTAACTGTTAGCATGCTGACATGAAAGTGCACAGTATTTTCCACAAGAGGTGGGCACTAGGTGGATTATGTGCAGATCATGGGTGTAGACTGTACATTGCAGTTAGCACACGGTTCTTACTATGTGCTGTCAATATTACAATTCTCAACGGAGCACTTAATTCCACCTATTGGAAATAGCATAGCACGTAGTAAGGGCAGTATACCTGAGCTAAGTGAAGGGGGATATGCTGGGCATGCCCCTGACAGCTACCTCATGAGTTTTGCTCCTGATGGGCGGTAAGTGCAAAAACGTACTGCACTTTAATAGAATGGCTCCTATGTGAAAAGCGTTATATAAATGCAGTCAAATAAATAAAATAAATAAATTGTATTGCAAATCACTTTGGACCAACTTTGTGTCTGATTTGACTGTGGGGCACATTTATTAAACAGCAGTAGCGCAAGGACGTCCAGACTAACTTCAGGGGGGGGGGGGCGTCCCCCTGTCTTTTGTGTCATGCAAGCGCGTGACACATTATTAACTGGCACGTGGGTGTACTTAATCCTACCCATTAAAGTGCCATTCATTGCTCCCACACTAAGGGCAGCAGATGCAGGTAGCGCGTGCCCAAAATACTTGCACTAAACCATGATGCACGTTCCTCTCCTAACCTGCCAAGTCCCCTTCTGCTTGCGCAATAACTAGTTAGCACAGGATTTTTCACGCAGGGTGCTGTTAACCTGATGCGCTTACCTGACGCCGAACCCCTACTAGAGGTTAATGCAATTTAGTAAACATGTCCCTGCGTATGTTTTACAAGTATCAATAAATAATTAAATAAGGGGATGGGGTAAGCACTGCGAATCCTAAAGTCGTGCGGAAGCTAGGGGTCTTTGCTAATGTTCAGATCAAATCTGCAGTTTGGCACCGTGTTTGCTGCCATTCTCAGTATTATAGATTTCCTTGTCACTGTGGACACTGCAAATACTTTTAATAGCCCTGAATATTTATTTTTATTTGATTAATTCAACTTGATCTTTCACTTCAAATCAAACATATCAATTTGATTACATGTTGTTAGAGGTTGATGCTATTTCGTGTTTTTTGACTCGTACTCCAATGCATTCTATTAGGCAACAAATACCAGATTAAAACAAGGATGTGGATTGGATGGAAGTGTTATCGTGGCACGGAAATTACGTGAACAGCACTAAGATTTAGCTCTTATTGCAAACAGTTCTTAAGTTATTAGTCCTAATCTTTCAGAAGCAACACTTGAAAACTTATAATGCTTAAGAATAAAAGTGCAGTTCCCAGGAAAGTAGGATACCACTTACCAGTAATTCCACTATTCAAAGAATTAGCACCTGAGAATATTGAGCTACTCTTGGAAAAGGCATGAGCTAAATACCAATATAAATGAATAAATAAATATTTAATGTGTAGGACGACACCTTTTCCTTAATAGTATTCAGAAAATTGAACTTATATAGTAACAAAAGCATAAACGAGACATTTTGAGGTCAGTTTTCAAAGCCATTTGCTTGAGTAAGTTGGCCTGACTGAAAATTACCCTCTTCTGTCTGGTTGCAAGTACAAACAGGTTTCCACAGCGTGCATAATTTTAGCTGGGTTAAAAGCGGGCATTCTGAGAGATGTATTTAGGTCAGGAGAGAAAAACAGCACATATACATTTGATTGTCAAACATACCCATGCTACTTTGCCCCAGTGGGCTTCGTGCAGTAATAGGAAATGCAAAGCACATTTGTGATTTCTACCCACCTATGTGCAAGCAGGCAGGCTACTCTCAACTGCATCCTTTAAGGGCTTTAGATCGCTGGTCATAGCATCTCATGTTTTAAAGCAGATAGAATTTGTGGGAAAGACTAAAAACAAATCTGAATATGATGAGCATATGGTTGCTGTGTGTTAAACAGCTTGATCAAATTGAATTTTCCATCCTGTTAATCTTTTTGTCTTTTTCTACAAAAATATGCTAGCTATGTTTGATAAATGCCATTTTCCATTATGAATAATGAAACAATCTCAGCTATATTTGCTGACAAATCACCGGAGAGAAATCCTGCTAACTTAACAGCTTTCCTCTGTTCTGTTTCATTCTTGACATATTAACTAACCCATATCTTTATTTAAAATTTGAGAGAAAGGTCTTACTGTATGGGAGGAGCCTTCTGGTCACAATAAGGTACGCTTCTTTGTGGATCCGCGCATATACAAAGTGGCATTTTAGAAGGCATGTCTAGGAAAAATCGGGGACATTTAGAACAAAACATCCAAAACCAGGGAAGTGGCAGCTGTGACTTCTGAAATTGCTCTTTTTCCACCCCAAAATGAATGTCCCAGTAACCAGTTCTGGAAATGGGCCCCTCACAGATAGCTAGGCTAGGTACGCGCGCTGGCATAGGTAATTTTACTAATATGGACGCCTCTAAAGTGCACAGCCACAGAACTTGGTACTTTGACACCCCAGCCTGGTTAGGTCAGAAGGGAAGTATCTATATTATGAGACTAGCATGTCCTGCCCTGCCATTTCAGATACTCAGATATGTGGCAGCGGGCCAGTTACATATTTGGAGTATGCATTTACAGGCAGGTTTCTTCGGCTAGGTAATATTAACTGTTGTGATGTAAGCACATTGTGCTGTTCCCCCTGAAAGCCCTGCAGCTATGAAACGAGCACTTTTTTGTAGCATATTTGTGGTCAGGAGTAGGTATAAGCATGGATGTCTTAGCGACCAGGGCCTGACGTTCTTGTTTTGTTCTGAAATCACACCATGATGTGCAAATCATTTGCGCCACCCAGGGCACAACTCCACCGTGCCTTTCTGCCGTTTGGGAGTTCTCATGCCAGGATGTCTATTTACCCAGTTTTCTAAATGGCTCTAAGGACATCGTCCATGATTCGCACATCTATGTGCCCATATTCAGATGTCCAACCCATGAAGAGAGTTTCTAAAATACTGCCATAGTATGCACACATAATGTGAAGGAGTGTGGTTCTCCAACCATCCTGGATGTCCTTTCAGGCCAATTACTCATGCCTTGACCGTGTCATCCCTCCTGGATAAGACCTCAGGATTTTCTGTGTGTTCGAGGTGCTGTCAAGAAGTTCCTGAACTCGCGCCACTGCACGGGAATGGAACACAGTACATATAGCAGTGCGCTGCCATGCGGCACTACCCAGCAGCCTTGTGAGTCAGTGTGCCAAGTGGCATGGTGCTGAGTAGATGTGGGACTGTGCTGCGCTTCTTTGTTTACCATTTGTTTCATGGCTTTCCACCAAAAATGAATGAGAAACATGAGCACTGTGCATACATCAAATTTTCAAGGACACCGTGAATGCTGACAATGACTTTTTGAAACGTGTCATTACTGAAGATGAAAGCTTGGTTTATGGGCATGACCCAGAAACCAAACAACAGTCCTTACAATGTAAAAGCCCTTTGTCACCGCGCCCCAAGTAAGTGCGGCAAGTGAGGGGCAATTTTTAAATCGATGTTGATTGGTTTTGTCGACCACAAAGGAATTCTTCTGCAGGAATTTGTTCCTAAAGGACAAACAGTCGATGCAGACTACTACATTGGCATGCTGCAGCATCTGTGGGACCATGTGAAGCACAAACGTCCTGAGTTGTGGGCCACTGAGAACTGGATGATCCACCATGACAATGCCCCAGCACACATGTCCATCAAAGTGCACCAGTTTTGGGCTCGAGACAACATGATTGCTTCATCCTCCCTATTCTCCTAACTTGGCCATCTGTGATTTTTTTTTCCTCTTTCCTGGAATGAAAATGAAGCTCAAAAGCTGCACATTTGACACCATTGCAAAGATTCAGGAACAGACAAGGACCATGCTGAAGAATCTGAAGAAAGTGGACTTTCAGAAGGTGTTTCAACAATTGCAAGATCACTGGGACTGTTGCTTCAACTCCCAAGGGACTACTTTGAGGGGAATGGTGGACACTAAAATTTCAGGTTATTGTAGCATGTTTTATGGGGTCAGTTTGGAAATTTTTTGATAGTACCTTGTATACTATGGCTTCATTTCATAGTCTTTCCAAATAGTTTGTTCATTCTGAGTAGTTCCTCTGTAATCACCCTATTAACAGGGCTAAGGCAAGGGTATGGGACACCCTAGGCAAACCTTCAGCCTTATGCCCCCTCTCCCTGAGATGATGATGATTAAATTAAACAATCATCATTCCAACCCCCCTCCTCCCCCCTCCCACTCCTGAAAACACACATAGCAATCCTATGAAAATGCAGATTGGACAAAATGTGAGGATATTGTTCCTGCTAAACTTAAGACCCGGATATGGAATGCCGGGGTGATATCCTACAGTCGGCATTGAATATCCGCGTTGGCTCAATAGCATGGAAGCTAACTGGGCAGCAGCAATATTCGGTCACTGCCTGGTCAGCTTCTGTGGCGAATGTTAGGTCAGCCTTTAACCCTTTCAGACCGTTTGTCCACTGTAATGGACGTCATGTTATTCATTGAATTCCGTGTATATATATATGGTATCTGTGAAAAAATTCAGGTGTGAAAGGGTTAAGGTGCCTAACTTTCACCAAAATATCACCACTACCCATTTATCTCCGGGTGCTACCCCCAATCTAGCCATGGAATGCTCCGATGCCAGCTGGGCCCAATGATTAATGCAGTTAGCATGTCTGCTAACCACGTTAATCTCTTTGAATATTGGGCCTCATATTTGTGAATATTAAACGTTGCTTTGCATACAGTATATGTGTGTGCTTTCTTTCCCTCCAAGTGATAAAGCGGTATAAAAAAAACACGTTAAATAAATAAAGATTTAAAAAAAAAAGTGTGCTGATGGCTCTCTGAGCTTGTGCGGCTGTCAGGCTCTAATATTTTGCTTTGACTGTTGCTTCACTTTGCAGCCCCTTAGAAACTGCTGTTCTGAGCGACCGCCTAGCTTTGCCTGATGGTTGAGGTAGTTGGGTGATGCTGGCCTGAATGGAATCTCAGTCCTCCCCCTTCGAGAGCTCTTCCCCAGAGATGGCCTTTCCCAAGGAATTTGCAATTTCATTCCTTGACTGTTGTTCTTGGGGCTTTTTGTGTTGCTTTAGCTATTCTGGATTGTCTGCTTTGTCTGCACTCTCTGTGAGATATGGAAACGCCATCATACATACATAATATTTTATTGTACATAAATCCAGAGTGAAACCTGTTGGCCATGAATCATCCGGTAACTATACTATCAGAGTAAATGTGGACAGATAAAGATCAAAATGGCCTAGCAGCAATTTGTCCACTTTGGGTAGATGTGCATACAAACTCCCAACAGGGACCCATTTCCCACGCTTCCTTCCCCTATTTGTCACCAAGTCTTTCAAAGTTGTAGCCCTGTCTTTTAAGGTTGTAATTGAAGCTCTGTGCAAGATACCATAGTGTTTCATTTCCATCCTCTGTGTTTATTCTAGCTTTTTGAATTCCATTACTGTTCATGTCTCCATCACTTCATCCAGGGGCATTACAGGTATGCCCCCTTGGAGCTTATTATTGTGACCCCTGGATTTTCTTATGTATTATCAATGTCTTTCAGATATTTAACTGCCTCTACCATTTGTGGCCTGACTCTTTTCTCTTCTAGGACACACATATTTAAATCTTTGAGTCTCATATGATTTCTGATGCAGAACGCATACCATTTTGATGATCTTTCTTTGAAGATCTCTGTTTACTCCATGCATAATTCTTCACAACTGCGCAATGCAGAACTTGCACAGAAATAGAAGCCTGCCACAGAATTCTACATTTGCTGTATAGAATTCTGTGCAGGCAATGACATCGGCTAGACAGTGAGGTAGGCTTGGGTGAACAAGCTTTAAGGGTGCCTGAGCCTGCCTCACTGTTAGCCTTTTCACAGCTGCAAGAACATTTCCATTTGCTTCCACAAGCTGTGCTAGATTCTGACACCAGCAAGCAAAGTTTTAAAAAGATGAACAGAAGCACTTCCTGTTTCTGATACATAGAGCTTCTGTTTACCTTTGAAAGGATGCAGCCCCAGCATCGGAGTCTAGCACAGCCAGGGGAGCAAAGGGAAATGCTCCCATGGCCGTGTTAAAAAGCCGCTGCGGTTGGGCAAAAGAGAAGAGCTGCTGGTGAGTTATGGGTGGCTATGGGCAGGATGGTGAGTCGGGGGATCGCTGGGGGCTGGATATGGGCTGATGGTGAGTTGGGAGTGAATGGAGACTGGAAATGGGCCACTTGTAAGTGGGGGTAGCTGGGGACTGGAGATGGGCTGTTGGTGAATGAGATGGTGGATGGGGGCTGGAGATGGGCTGTTGGTAAGTGAGGGGGTGGCTGGAGGCTGGAGAAGTGCTGCTGGTGAGTCGGGGGGAGTGGCTGGGGGCTAGAGATGGGTGTATGCCTGAGGGGGGTGGGCAGAAGGAAAGGTGGAGGTATGTGCCTGGGAAGAATGGAGGCGTATGTGCATGAGGGTACACATTAAGGACTGAGAGCAGTAGGAATCTTGCTAGAAGTTAAAGGAAGAGAGAACGGAGGGGGGGGGGGGCAGGGAAAGCTTGAGGGTTGGGGAGAGAACTATGGAGGGAAAAGGCAGGAGGAATTTCAAGTCTAGAGGAGGAGTTAGGCTTTATGAAGGGGAATTCTGCACAAACATTTACTAATAAACATGAGACTTTTAAAATACTGTCTACAGAATTTTCTAAGTACTTGTGCAGAATTTTACATTCTTTTTGTGTAGAATTCCCTCATGCATATCTGCGGTTTTTAAGACCAGACATTATTCCAGATGAGGACTTAATAACAAATCTCCATGACCCCTTCCTTTTTTCTGTTGGATAACAGATGGGAAAAGCGTGAAGAGTATAGTTCATCTTTCCAATCCTCCTGCAGGCGTACATGCACACACATCTTTATTTGTATCTCCATTGCCTTTGTGTGTCTGTTTTATTTGTGTTGTGTTTTGTTTTGTATGTTTGTATTTCTGTATGTTTTTCTGCATATGTGTTTGTGTGTGTGCATGCTTGCATATGTATGTGTGTACATATATGGGCATATTGGTATATGTGTGTGTGTGTGTATCATTGTCTATGTTGGCTTTCTTTATGTTAGTGATCAGCAGAAGAGATGAGAGGGGAGGGCAGTTCCTTAATCGTTGTTTTACCAAGAATCAGTGTGTGTATATGCTGTGACTGTTGGAAGTGCTTCTCCCATAGAAATGTACTAGGGTTTCCTTATCCTGCTAGACCAGTCCAGAGGAGTGGGTTATACTCCCCAGCCAGCTGGTAGAGGCAGACTAGAGCAACTTTCAGTGATGTCATCATTAGTATAGCCACTGGCACAGCGCTCAGAGAAGCCTGTATTTGTCGGCCTACCTTGATGAGGTGTCTGCACAAAATTCGGTCTCACCTAGGCTTTGTGATTCTAATGGAATTGGACAGGCTGTATAAGCCTTAGGCCTAGTACACAGATCTGTTGTCTGTTTGCAGGGTCCCATCTCTTGCTTCTGGTAATGGATACTCTTCTGAAGATTTGTAAGTGAGAGTCTATGTGAGAGTCTGGAGGGTCTTCGAGAGGTGGTGTTCCTCTCAGGCCCTGAAGGCCAGGAAGGCAGACATTGTTGTTTTGTCATTCTTGCAGTCTCGTTTGCACCAGGGGTTGGCTGTCAACTCTCTTGAGGTTCAGGTAGAGGCTTTTGAATGCTACCATGGGTGTATTAAACGGATATCCTTGGTAATGCACACTACCCTCCCTTCAAGGGAGTGATACAGATCCGTCCCCAGTGTGCCCCATTGTTCTTCAGGTGTTGAAAGAACTGAAAGGTCCTTCCTCTGCATGCATTCGGAAAGCCTCACTCAGGGGTTTGATTCTCACAGTGCTTTTCTTCATCAATCTTACGTCTGCTAGGCAGGTGTCAGAGCTGCGGGCCCTATCTTGCAAGCAGTTTTTCTTGTCCTTCTTGATGGAGTCTGTCTTTCTATGGACACTGTCAGCATTTCTTCCAAAGGGACTGTCTCCTTTTCATCTTAACTAGGCTGTCATCCTGCCCTCCCTCTCAGAGAAGGACCTTCGGGTAGATATGAGGAGGGCATTAGTGGGATATTTGGAGATTACTAATTCCTTTAATAAGTCGTCCAAGAAAAAAGACAGGCAGTGTCCAAGTCCTTGATGGCCTACAGGGTTAAGAAGGCTATTTTTTCAGTCTACTATCTGTGTGGAAAGGGCATGCTGAAGGTAGTCAAGACTCACTCCACTTGGCCACAGGCCTCCTCCTGGTGGAATTTGCTTTGTTGTCTCCAGAGAACATGTATAAGATGGCCACTTGATCATCTTTAAGTACCAAGTTTCATGTGGGAGCTGGAGCAGATGATGCCTTTGGCAGGGCAGTTCTGTCCAGAACAGCATCTTCTTTCTACCCTGGGCAAGGGTCCTTACAGCTTGGGTACATTTCATTTTTCTAGACTGATCTAGCATGATGATAAGGAAAGAGAAATTTATATATCTCATATTTTTTTTCTTGAATCCTACTGGACCAGTCCAGGACCCACCTTGACAGGTTTGAGAGCCCTGCTGCCTCATGATTGAGTTGTAAGTCTTATTGTCTTATGAAGAACCATTTATGGTAGGAGAATCAAACATTTGGTTCAAAGTTCTTTTGTTGCTTATGCTTTTTAAATTGTTCCAAGTTTTTCAGTCTTGCTTACTGCTTGGGAAGTGTCATCTCAGTGCTGAACCAGGGATGACATCATTGGAAGTTGCGCTAGTCTGCTACCACCTGCTGGCTGGGGAGCATAACCAACTTGACTGGACTGGTCTAGCAGGTTTCAATGAAATAAAATGATCAGGTATGTAAATTTCTCTATTTTTTTTGTGGGGAGAGGTCTTCATTTCTCTTCCACCTCCCTCCACCCCATACAGGATTAGAGGTTTTAGACTCTGAAAAATGTCCAGACGTTTTAGCCATCCTTGTAACTTCCGGACGGTAAAGCAGAAAACTGTTGAATCCTCATAAAAGTAAGACAGTTGACAATCCTGGCCTCTTGAGTCTTATGCACATCTCATGGAGACCCCTTAATCATTTGGACCCAAAGTATGTGCATAGTTTGCCAATGTCTTAATTTGTCCCTGCCCATGGCAACAGATATAATTGGTAGTACACATAGCAGCTAATATGAAAACTGTATGATTCAGTCCGTAGTTTTCACAATAGAATTAACAACAAAGACAATGAAATATACATATACATCAGAATAACTACAAATGCAGCCTATCAGGAATAGGGAATAATTTATAATCCCTTGTGTTTGTGTATATTTGTGTCTATGTGTGTGTGGTGACCATATGCTATGTGTGTGATATACAGTACCTTGTGAAAGTATTCATCCCCTCGGTTTTTGTCTTGTTTTGTTGCATTACAACCTGGAATGAAAATGGAAGTTCCTTTTGGTTGTTAGGTAATGGACCTAACAATATAGTCCAAATTGGTGAAGTGGAATGACAATAAAACACCTTGTATATATAAAAAAAAAACAAGTAAAAACTGAAAAGTTGTGAGTGCATATGTATTCATCCCTTTTGCTATGAAACCCCTAAATAAGAACTGGTCCAACCAATTAACCTCAGAAGTCACATAATTAGTTGATTAGGGTCCACGTGTGTGCAATCAGTGTCACCTGATCTGTCACATGATGCCTGTATAAATATACCTGTTCTGAAAGGCCCCTGACTCTGAAACACCACTAAGCAAGCAACATGAAGACCAAGGAGCAGTCCAAATAGGTCAGAGACAAAGTTGTGGAGAAACATAGATCAGGGATGGGTTATAAAAAAAATATCCCATGGAGCACCATTAAATGGAAAGAATATGGCACCACTACAAACCTGACAAGGGAAGGCCACCACCAAAACTCACAGTCTGGTCAAGGAGGACATTAATCAGAGATGCCACAAAGACACCAAGGATAACACTGAAGGAGCTGCAAAGATCCACAGTGGAGATGAGAGTATCTGTCCATAGCACCACTTTAAGTTGTACACTCCGCAGAGTGGGGCTTTATGGAAGAGTGGCCAGAAAAAAGCCATTGCTTAAAGAAAAAACTAAGAAAACATGTTTGGACTTTGCACAACACCATGTGGCGGACCTTCCAAACACATGGAAGAAGGTTCTCTCGTCAAATGAGGCGAAAATTGAACTTTTTGGCCATCATGCAAAACGCCATGTTTGGCACAAACCCAACAGTTCCCATCATCCTGAGAACACCATTCCCATAGTGAAACATGGTGGTGGCAGCATCATGCTGTGGGGATATTTTTCATCGGCAGGGACAGGAAAACTGGTCACGATTGAAGGAATGATGGATGGCACTAAATACAGGTCAATTCTTGAGGAAAACCTCTTTTCAGTCTGCCAGAGATCTGAGACTGCGATGAAGGTCCACCATTCAGCAGGACAATGACCCTAAACATTCTGCTAAAGCTACACTGGAGTGGTTTAAAGGGAAACATTGAAATGTCTTGGAATGACCTAGTCAAAGCACAGAACTCAATCCAATTGAGACTCTGTGACATGACTTGAAGATTGATGTACACCAAAACAACCCATCTAATTTGAAGCAGTTGGAGCAGTTTTGCCTTGAGAAATGGGTGAAAATCCCAGTGGCTAGAATGTGCTAAGCTAATAGAGACATACCCCAAGAGACTTGCAGCTGTAATTGCAGCAAAAGGTGGCTCTACAGAGTATTGACTTTGAGGGGAAATATCTGTATACACTCCATGATTTTTTTTTGTCTTACTTATTTTTTGTACCACAATAAAAGTTATTTTGCACCTTCAAAGTGGTAGGCTTGTTGCATAAATCACATGGTGCTAAACTCCAAATCTCCATTTTAATTCCAGGTTGTAATGCAACAAAACAGGATAAACTCCGAGGGGATGAATACTTTCACAAGGTACTGTACACATGTATTGAGTCTGTTGAAGGAGGGGTATTTAGTTGTTTCTCCTGGAACAAGCAGGAAGTCAGTCCTCACATATGAGTAACGTCGGCACTGACAGAGCCCGTGCAATAATCTCTTCCCAGCTTTCAAAGAAAGCCTTTGAGAGATCAACCACGCATGTGTGGTCACCTTTCCGCCCAAGGGAGCCATTTTCCCTCACTCTTCGTTTTTCTGCAGAGCCCACCAGATGTACTGTCTGTATCCCAGAAAAAAGTTGCCTTGGTTTGCGTGAAGGTTTACTGTTTTCTCGCTCTTTTTCTCGGTCGCATACCATCATCTTCTTGTGATCCCAGAACTGTCGTTACCTCAGCGTCGCGTTTTTCTCAGATACTTCTTTTATCTTTTTTCTCTCACGCCCTATTAATCAGGACATTGGAATTTGGTCTTGCGGGGACCGTCTTTCCCGCTATGTCCTCAATTTGTGGTTTTAAGAAGTGCACCGATTGTGCAGGACCATGTCCATCATAGACCACCACAATTGCTGCCTTCAATTCCTCAGGACTGATCATGACACCTCCTCTTGCCTGCTCTGTCTTCAGATGACGAGCAAGGGGCGTAAGAATTGCGAAAGGCAGGAGAGGCTGTGTGGCCCCAAGTCCTTGGCCTTAGCCCCGTTATTGGTTTTGGAATTGGTGCCCTCAGGGGTGGCTGCAGAGGATTCAGACCCTGACGGTCGCTGAGCTCACTCGGAGCCCTGAGGTAATAGAGCGTTGGACTGTCGACCGTCTGTGGAGCACAGTCCCTGGAAGGAACGGACTTCTTCCAAGTCCTTGTCAGGGTGATGTTGGTACCGTAGTTAAGACCCATGAGCATCAGCACTGCAGCCCTCAACAGGATTCCGAAGGTGAAGGCCAAAAGTGGCCCTCGAAGCTGCCCTGGCGGGAAGTGGTTCCCACCCCTTCAGAGGATCACCCTCAGGCTGATGCAATCACCATCAGTGAGTCCCCACTGAGGGAACCAGCTTCGGGACCAGTATCCTGGAACACGGCCTCGCTACCTTCATGGTGAACCAGAAGACCCCACTTCTGGTTACCTTCGATTCTTCAGGGCCAGCGACAGGCCCCTCCACCACGAGGACCTCGCCGGAGGAGATCCAGCCTGTCATAGAATGGCATGCCCTGTGGACTGATTCCAATGACCGATCTTGGTGTGGGCATGAGCCTAGAGTTTCTCTGGATCCCACCCATTGGGACCTCCTTCAAAGGGAGCTCACATCTCTTCTCACCAACAGGGTGGAGGAGCTCATCTCATTGCCTCAAAGAGGCACAGTGTTCTACTCCCGCTACTTCCTTGTTCCCAAGAAGATGGGCGAGTTGCAACCCATTCTGAACCTATGGAATCTCAACCACTTCTTAGTGAAGGAGAGGTTCAAGATGGTATCCCTTGGAACGTTGCTGTCTTATCTCACCTAGGGAGGCTGACTATGCTCCTTGGATCTCAAAGATGCCTATACTCACATCCTGATCCACCACTTGTACTGGCAGTACATCTGCTTTGTCATCGGCGGATGTCACTACCTGTACCGGGCCCTCCTATTCAGACTGGTATCCACACCCAGGATATTCACCAAGTGCCTGGTGGTGGTTGCCACCTTCATGCAGCTGCAGGGCATGTTCATTTTCCCTTACCTGGACGACTGGCTGATAAGGGGACGGTTCCCAGATGAGGTGTGACAGGCCCTGCATTGCACCATTCAGCTCCTAGAGACCTTGAGTTTTGTGGTGAACTATCACAAGTCCCACCTACAGTCCACCCAGAGCCTAGGGTTCATTGGGGCCCTCCTTGATACCACTCAGGCCCAGGCCTTTCTTCTGCCTGATAGGGCTCAATGCCTCTCTGTCTTGGCGGGGGAGGTCCAATCCTCTCCGGCTATCTCGGCTGAGTGGATGCTCCACCTCCTGGGGCACATAGCCTCAACAATTCATGTCGCACCCTCGGCCCATCTCCACATGCATCGGGCCCAGTGGACTCTGCACTCAGTGGAAGCAGGCGACAGGTCACTTCGTGCACAGAATGCAGGTCATCCTGCTGCTCTCCTGCTCCCTTGCCTAGTGGCAACAGCTGAGCAATGTTCTGGTAGGGCTCCCCTTTTAGGATACTCTACATCAACAAATCCTCACCATGGATGCCTTCAAACTCAGCTGGGGAGCCCATTGGAATGAGCTTCAGTCCCAAGGTCAGTGGTCACAGGAGGAGAGCCAGCTCCAAATAGGAGTGGAGGAGTGGCCTAGTGGTTGGGGCAAGGTACTTCAGGCCGGAAGGTCAGGGGTTCAAATCCCACTAGAGGACAGCAACCTTGGACTGGAAGGACTGGGGTTTCTAGTCCCGCAGGTGCTCCTTGTGGTCTTGGGCAAGCCACTTAACCCTCCATAGCCCATGTTCCCTGTAAAATAGTTATCTCCAAGTTATAATGCCCTGTTCAATGTAATTTCAGTTTGTTCAATGTAAACCACACTGATGCAGAATAGAGCGGTATATAAAAGAATGTAAATAAATAAATAAACTTCCTTGAGCTCCGAGCGGTTGCAAATGCCCTGAGGGTCTTTCAGCATTACCTGGTGAATCAGGTTTTCATAGTTCAAACTGACAATCAGGTAGCAGTATTCTACATCAACAAACAGGGTGGCATAGGGTCCTACCTTCTCTGCTGGGAGGCAGTCAGACTCTGGGATTTCACAAACTGGCGGGATATGCTCCTCCAGGCCATCTACCTCCCAGGGCAGGAGAATGTCCTGGCAGGACAACTCAGCAGGGTGCTGCAGCCTCACAGTGGCACGGGATATCTTCCAGAAGTGGGGCACCCCTGCAATGGACTTCTTTGCCAGCCCACACAATGCTCAGCTGCTGCAGTTCTGCTCCTGGATTCCTTGCCTGAACTGCCTCGTGGCTGATGTGATTCTCCTCCACTAGGACGAGGGCCTGCTGTATGCTTACCAGCAGATGCCTCTTCAGGGTCCAAACAGGCGGGGCCACAATGATCCTTATCATCCTTCACTGGCTCCGGCAGCCGTGGTACCCTCTGCTGCTCCACCTTTCTCACCATTCCCCTGGCTTCTCCCCAGATTTGATCTCTGAGAATGACTGGACCATTCTGCATCCCAACTTCCAGTTATTAACTCTAAAGGGGTGGATGCTGAAAGGATAGCCCTCACTCAACATCATTTGCCTAGGGACATTGAGGACGTCCCCCTCGCATTCCACAAGGATTCCACCAGGAGAGTGTACACCTTCAAATGGTGCAGGTTCAAATTCTAGTGTGTGGCAGAGGTTTCAACCCATTCTCCTATTCCATGCAAGTGATCCTGCAGTACCTTCTGCACCTCTCCCAGGCTGGTTGACGTCTAATTCCATCAGGGTGTATTTGAGCATCCTGGAAGCATACCATAATGTGGTTGATGGCATTCCTTATCAGTTCATCATCTTGTTGGTCACTTCATGCTTGGCCTCTTGCTTTCATGGCCTCCCATTCACCCAACGGCAACAGCATGGTAAATTAATGTGGTTCTGGGTAAGCTCATTGACTCTCCTTTTGAGCCACTGGCATTCTGCCATCTCAAGTACCTTTTGTGGAAGGTCATCTTCCTCGTGGCTCTCACTTCAGCAAGCTGGGTTAGTGAACTGCAAGCACTGGTGGCTCATGCTGCTTACACTAGGTTTCATAGGAGCAGCGTGGTTCTCCAAACACACCCTAAGTTTCTTCCTCAGGTGGTTTCTCCCTTCCATCTCAACCAGGAGGTGGTTCTTCCTACCTTCTTTCCAAGGGTGCAGTCGAGCAGAGCAGAAGCCTCTCTGCATACCTTGGATTGTAAACAGGTTTTGGCTTTCTACCTTGATCGGACAAAGGCGCATTGCTGCTCCTCTCAACTGTTTGTTTCTTATGACCCCAACAAACTTGGTGTGGCAGTCTCCAAGCGCACCCTCTCCACCTGGGTGGCTGACTGCATTTCCTTCGCCTATGGAGTTTTTGGCCTTTCTCTGGAGTGTCATGTGACGGCACACAGTGTTTGAGCTATGGTGGCCTCGGTGGCTAACCTACACTCTTTCTTTCTGTCAGAGATTTGTTGAGTGGCTATCCGGTCCTTGGTCCATACCTTTGCAGCTCACGGTTGCTTCGAGGAGCCTCCCAGCATGACAGCGCCTTTGGCACCTCTTTGAGGACTACTGCAACTCCTTCCCTTCTGTATGTCCAGGCTACTGAAGAGTCAATTCCTTTGCAGATGCTGGGGGTGCACCCCGATGCTTTGGGCTCGTCAGCATCTTTCAACTACCATTACCATTCGATTTTTGGGTCACCCGTGGCTTTTTTATCGTTTTTTTGGTAGCCTGTAGCTGGGGAGTCCCATATGTGAGGACTGACATCCTGCTTGTTCCCGGAGACAGCGTAGTTACTCATCTGTTGCAGGTGTTCTCCAGGAACAGCAGGAATCAGTCCTTACTACCCTCTGTCCTCCCCCTGGAATTGTTTTCTTTTTGGGCTGTATTAAGCTATGTCATTATACTGAGGGAAAATGGCTCCCTCATCATGCTTGTGTGGTTGATCTCCCAATGGCTTTCTTTGAAAGCTGGGGAGAGATTACTGTGTGGTCTCTGTCAATGCCGACATCACCCATATGTGAGGACTGATTCCTGCTGTTCGCGGAGAACATCTGCTACAGGTGAGTAACTATGTTATTTTGCTTATGCCTTTACAGTACCTTTATAGTAGTAATTGTAGGGGATAGCTGAAGCAGTGTAGTTTTGGATCATATGAGCAATTTGAGGAGGTGATGTGGTAGTTGCTGGAGAGAATTTTAGGGATTGGCAGTATCGGGCGGTTCGAAGTGTGGAAGCAAAGAGCCCTGCAGTGCCAAAGTTATAAGGTAAGCACTGTGGGACTGTTTGAGGCAATTGCCATTGTGACAGGCTCTGAGAGGGGCAATAGCAGTGACAATGAGTGCCCCTGGAGGGCAGATGCTCTGCTGTTAAGATTATTCCTTACCATGACCTGAGCGAAAACCGGATTGTCAAGGGTGCAGTATATTGGATTTTTCTACAAAATGCGATAACTGAGAGAAAACAATTTTGTCAGTAAGTTCTTTTGAGCTTCTACACCCCGAGTACATGGTTCTGCAACTTTTTCCACTAAATTTTAATCACCAAGTATTTGACCACTCCTCAGGCTTCCTTAGATCACTTCTCATTCTGTCTACTTTCTCAGCAATAGCCCTCTGTTACTGATCTGTGTATTATCCACAAAAAGACACACTTTTCCTTTTAACCTCTCTGAAATGTTTCTCACAGCGATGTTGAACAGAATTTATTTTTGCAATAATTAATGCAGATCAAAGGTAATTTGCACAAATCTACAAAGCCCCTGATATTTCATACCAAAAGTGTTAATGAAGCATTGCCTCTAGATAAAATTGAAAAAATGCAGTAGGGATATGCATTAATTGCAAACCTGTCATGATATCTCACAACAGATTTCTCATGGTATAGTCAATCAGACATCAGATTAAGACCAGCTATCCCACCGACTCTAATTCTCTTTGATTTCTCTCTCTTTGGATAGATAAGCATATAAATTCCCATATTTAAACATTCCTCTCCTCCCTGTCTAAACCCCGTTCCTATCACTGCAGTGCAGATTATGTAAATTTCACCATTGTGTTAGACTCTATCATCTTCCGTGGTAGGCCATTCCAGTCATCCACCAGCCTATCAACAGCAAAATACCCCCTCATGATTCTCTTTAGCCTAATATATAAAGAGGTGAACAGATACATTCCAATCTATTCAGTCTGCAAGGCTAGTTTTCTCATACAGAACTAAAGAAATATCCCTGCTGTCAGACATAGAAGTATGACTGCAGAATATTGTTCCTTATACAGTATGGGCCTGATTCTAATCCCGACATACATTTCCTTTGTACATCAGGGCTGACAAAGGAGATCGCGATTCTGATCCCACGGGGCACGTCTAGCCCCACTGGATCTGAACCGCAAACATGCTTATACGTGCAGGCCTGGACTGCGATTCAGTCCCGGCCTCAACGTACAGCCATAGCCCGGCTAACTCAGCCAGGGCTTTAAAATGGAGCCGCGGCGCCAGGGCGTCCTGTTGCCATGGCACCGCAGCTCCATTTAAAAGCTGCGAAGCCGGCTGCTGCTAACATAGTTAATTCCCCGCAGCCCGACCCCCGATCCAGCCTCCTAAGGCCAGGATCGGGCTGCGGGGAATTAACTCTGCCCCCAGCCCATTCCACACCCCGGGCCGCTTAAAAAGAAACATCCAGGGAAGTTATATTTTAAAGGGCTGCATCAGGACAAATTGACCAGCTTCACTAAGGTTACTCTGGAATAAAGAGCCTACCCTCCCTTCTGGTTATAAAGAAGGTGGCGCAGAGTTCAAGCAGAGTAACCAATCAGGTCAAATTGCCGTCAAGCAAGTGGTGGTTTTGCAGTATTCGGATAGAGCACAAGCGATTGCACGTAGCATATTTAAACATTGGTATATTTTGGCTTCACATAAGGTGTTTGAGAGTGGCCCCTGTTTTGCATTTAAAAGGGCACGGAACTTGAGAGACATGTTAGTACATACTGATTTTGCCTGTGAAGTACGTAATAGATCTAAATGTGGCCATCATAAATCAAACTTGTTGATGTTTACTGATCATGTAATTATATGATGGTTCTCTTTACACATGTAACTTCCGCTTTGTTCGATGTAACTCAGTTGTTTTATGTAAACCGCTATGATTTATCGATATGGTGGTATAGAAAACACTAAAATAAAAAAATGTGGCCATTGCTCAATGTGCAATTCTCTCCACTATGGACTAAACCAATCTACCTTACACCAGCTTCAAATTCTCCAAGATTCTGCAGCCAGACTTCTAACAAACGCTAGGAAATTTGACCATATTGCCCCCATTTTAAAGAGCCTTTATTGGCTTCCCTTCTCTTTTACAATTCAATTACAAATATGCCTCATCATACCCAAAGTCTTGCTTACTAATCTTGCTCTATCTTTCTGATCTACTGATTTCTCACAGCTCATCACTGCCAACTCTTTCCAACCATGTTAATCAATCAATTCTACAAACTACATACAACCATTATTTAGATATGACAACAGATACCTCCTTCTCTTGTTATGGCCCACTGCTTTGGAATTCCCTCGTCACCTGGGAAGCAAATTGAATGCTCTAAGAACATAAGAACATAAGAACATAAGATATGCCATACTGGGTCAGACCAAGGTCCATCAAGCCCAGTATTCTGTTTCCAACAGTGGCCAATCTAGGTCATACGTACCTAGCAGTTTCCCCAAGGGACACAGGTTCCACAATGCTTGTATTGGTTCAAGCATTGATATCCTGGGTCCCTTCTTAATAATGGTTTATGGACCTTTCCTCCAGGAACTTGTCCAAACCTTTTTTAAACCCAGCTACACTAACAGCCTTTACTACATCCTCCGGTAACAAATTCCAGAGTTTGATTACACGTTGAGTGAAAAAATATTTTCTTTTATTAGTCTTAAATAGTTTACCCTGTAGCTTCATTGCATGTCCCCTAGTCTTTCTATATTCTGATAAGGTAAACAATCGATCTACGTTTACCCGTTCCACTCCGTTCATTAATTTATAGACTTCTATCATATCTCCCCTCAGCCGTCTCTTTTCCAGGTTAAAGAGCCCCAACCTTTTTAGCCTTTCTTCATAGGAGTAGCCTTCCATCCCCTTTACCATTTTGGTGGCTCTTCTCTGAACCTTTTCTAAAATTGCTATATCCTTTTTAAGATATGGCGACCAGAATTGCACACAATATTCAAGGTGCGGTCTCACCATGGAACGATATAGAGGCATTATAATATCTTTTGTTTTATTTTCCATTCCTTTCCTTATCATACCTAGCATTCTATTTGCTCTCTTGGCCGCCGCTGCACACTGGGCCGAGGGTTTTAACATGGTATCCACAAGGACGCCTAAATCTTTTTCTTGGGTGGTGGTTCCTAATGTGGAACCTTGCATCGTGTAACCATAGTTTGGGTTGTTCTTCCCTAGGTGCATAACCTTGCACTTCTCCACATTAAATTTCATCTGCCATTTTGATGCCCAGTCTTCCAATTTATCAAGATCCTCTTGCAATTTTCCACAATCCTCCTGGGTTTTAACAACTTTAAATAGTTTTGTGTCATCAGCAAATTTGATAACCTCACTCGTTATTCCACTTTCCAGGTCATTTATGAATATGTCAAAAAGCAGCGGACCCAGCACAGATCCCTGGGGTACACCACTATTCACCTTTCTCCATTGGGAAAATTGGCCATTTAGCCCTACCCTCTGCTTTCTATCTTTTAACCAGTTCCTGATCCACAGTAGTACACTGCCTCCTATCCCATGACTCTTTAGTTTTGCCAAAAGTCTCTCATGAGGGACCTTGTCAAAGGCTTTCTGAAAGTCCAGATACACAATATCAACCGACTCACCTTTGTCCACCTGTTTATTCACTCCTTCAAAAAAACATAACAGATTAGTAAGACAAGATCTTCCTTGTCTAAAGCCATGTTGGCTGTCTCCCATTAGGTCATGACTATCTATATGCTGAGTAATTTTATTCTTTATGATGGTTTCTACCATTTTTCCCGGTACTGATGTCAGGCTCACCGGTCTGTAGTTTCCCGGATCACCCCTCGAACCCTTTTTAAAAATTGGTGTTACATTGGCGATCCTCCAATCCTCAGGTATTAGAGATGATTTTAATGATAGTTCACAGATTACTGATAGCAGGTCTGCAATCTCAAATTTCAGTTCTTTCAACACCCTTGGATGTATACCATCCGGCCCAGGTGATTTGCTACTCTTCAGTTTATCTAATAGTTGTAAGACATCTTCCCGATGTATCGATATTTCCTTCAATTCTTCCACACCTTTAAATACCACTTCAGTCGTGGGTAACATCCCTACATCTTCCTCAGTAAAGACCGAAGCAAAGAATTCATTCAGTCTCTCCGCTATCGCCTTGTCGCCTCTTAGTGCTCCTTTAACCCCTTTATCATCTAATGGACCAACTGACTCTCTCACGGGTTTTTTGCTACGAATGTACTTGAAAAGGTCTTTATTTCGCGTTTTTGCTTCCGCAGCAAGCTTCTTCTCAAATTCTCTCTTTGCCTGCCTTATCAATGCCTTGCATTTGACTTGCCAGTGCTTGTGCTGTTTCCAGGTTTCATCATTTGGCTCTTTTTTCCATTTCTTGAAAGATGCTTTTTTGGCAACAACAGCCTCTCTGACCTCAGCTTTAAACCATGCTGGCAATTTTTTGGACTTCCTTCCACTTTTCTTAAAGCGTGGAATACAGCTGGTCTGGGCTTCCAAGATAGTATTTTTCAACAACACCCAAGCTTGATGTACGTCTTTAACCTTTGCAACTGCTCCTTTTAGTTTTTTCTTAACTGTTTTCCTCATTCTATCATAGTCTCCCTTTCGAAAGTTAAAGGGTAGTACTGTGGATTTCCTTACTATCCCTCCTCCACTAATTAAATCAAAGGCGATCATGCTATGATCACTATTGCCAAGTGGCCCCAACACCCTTATCTCTTGCACTACATCTGGTGTTCCACTAAGGACTAGGTCTAATATTGCTTCCCCTCTGGTCGGTTCATGAACCAGCTGCTCCAAGAAGCAGTCATTTATTTCATCTAGGAACTTTATCTCCCTAGCATGTCCTGTTGTGACACTGACCCAGTCGATGCCGGGGTAATTGAAATCACCCATTATTATTACTGCACTGTAACTTTTGCTAGCTTCCTTGATTTCTTTGAGCATTTCATCATCCATTTGTTCATTCTGGCCAGGCGGACGATAGTACACCCCCACTGCCATCGCCTTACCCTTTTTACATGGAATTTCAATCCATAGAGATTCTACAGCAAATTTTGTTTCTTGCAAAACTTTAATCCTTTCTGACTCAATGCCCTCTCTAACATAGAGCGCAACCCCTCCACCAATTTGATCAGCTCTATCATTTCGATATAGTTTGTACCCAGGTATCACAGTGTCCCACTGGTTGTCCTCCTTCCACCATGTCTCTGATATTCCAATCATATCTAACCTCTCGTTTAGTGCTATATATTCTAACTCTCCCATCTTGTTTTGTAGACTTCTAGCATTTGCATACAAGCATTTTAGAGACTGTATTTTATTCATATTAATTTGGCTATTGGTAGACATGGGTAATTTGGGATCTTTAAGTTCTGTCTGCTCCATACTCGAGGGCATTTGGGCTACTTTACTCTTTTTTGGAACCTCTCTGCTTTTTGTAGTATCCTTCAAGGATACATTCTTCCGAACCATGCGCTCTTGGGCGACTGTCGGCTTTCCCCTATTATCTAGTTTAAAAGCTGCTCTATCTCCTTTTTAAAGGTTAATGCCAGCAGCCTGGTTCCATCCCGGTTAAGGTGAAGCCCATCCCTTCGGAAGAGCCCCTCCTTTCCCCAGAATGTTCCCCAGTTCCTAACAAATCCGAACCCCTCATCTCTGCACCATTGTCTCATCCACGCATTGAGACTCCGGAGCTCTGCCTGCCTATTGGGTCCTGCGCGTGGAACGGGAAGCATTTCGGAGAACGCTACCCTGGAAGTTCTGGATTTCAACTTCCTACCTAAAAGCCTAAATTTAGCTTCCAGAACCTCCCTACCACATTTTCCTATGTCATTGGTACCAACATGTACCAAGACAGCAGACTCCTCCCCAGCACTATCTAAGACCTTATCTAAGACCTTATCTAAAGACCAAACTTTTCACCCTAGCTTTTAGCAGTCAACCAGATACACCTCTCGGATTAAACCGGAGTTAGTCACCTTTTCTCTCAATAACTGTTCATTCCTCCTTCTTGCTATTAGATCTATTCTTGTATATTTTGTACAAATGTAATTTTCTATTTTTCTTTATTACTTTTCATTTTAAGCTGCTTTGAAATATCCTTTTAGGTCAAAAGACAATATGTTAAATTCATGAATAATCTAAACTAAATTTTGTATTAACATAACAGCTACTGAAATTACAGTGCCCACCTTGTGCTCACTGGCCTTAGGGTGGTAACATGACTATTCTATACAGGTTTCCCCAACCTTTTTGGATGCATGGTGCAGACGTACCATCTGTGTTGCGGTCATGACCAGCTTTGACTGCTAGTGGTAGCAATGGCTCCCATTTAGCTTAATTTACTATAGTATTTTCTATGGTATTTTACAACATTTAAAATTGTCTGCATGTTTACATGTTTTACTACTGCAACTCAGTGTGTTGAGTCACACAAATACTTTCTCTTGATGCAGGGCCCGTTCTTGAGGGGGGGCAGTTTTCTCTAATTGACCTCCCAGCAACTCTATTTCCTCTCAATGAAATGAGCGCACTTGACTCCAATTCTGATTTCCAGTTTCAATAGTTTTAACTGATATCCAACACAACTTGGAAAATATACAGTCTAATTATAGGAATTTCTTAAGCAAACTACAAACAGGATATTCCAAGTTCAGCCTCCACTCTTCTGGATGGTATATTATCAAAGACTGATAGGTTCTGAAATAAAGATCAGGAAAGGCTGACTATAAGAGTTTCACTTAGGATAAAACATGTAGCCTTAGGACTTATTTCAGGTTGCTGATACCTTTCCTGTCAGTTTCAAACCCTCTTCCCCAAGTCCTTAATCCACTTTTTGTGGATTCATCAGACATGATTCAGAAGGAAAAGATGGAAGATTAATTTTCTGGTCTTGGTCAGCTCTCTTCTCTTAATTGGGGACAGAGAATGGTGGTTCCCTCTGTCCTTTGCTCTAGGAAAATGTGTACTCGCTGGCTCCTCACATGTTTTTATATCAAATCCAATCTAATCCAGTTTTATATAGCCTTAGAACCCTGCCCTCTGTTGGCTGAACATGGTTATAATGTCTCTCATCGGTTACTCCTAAGGAATGGACACAGTTTATTAGGCCACGTATACCCTATATCAGGGATACAAACAGTATTCAACATGCTTTTGGAGACATCCCTATATTTCTATTCTATATCTTTAAAAAGTTAGTGCTATATATTCTGTATTTCTCCATCTATACCTTGAAGAAAACTCATTCACTTTCTCCAAAGGTAATTTAAACAATCATTTGCTAGCACTTTCTGATCAAGAAGAATGCTCAGACTATACTCTACTTTTTGTTTTCACAAAATAATTTAATGTGAGACTCCCAAGAGCCCCCCCCCCCTTCTAGTACGCCACTAGATATCAAATTGACAAAAGAGCAATCCAGTATTTTATAGCCCTTTAATTGCACTTGGAATGAAGGTCTTGTCTTATTGCTGTTAATAGAAATTTGTGGTTGATTTGTTCATAATTTACAGCAATTATACCATGGTTGTCTCAAAACTGAGAGAATTCCTGTGTTACCTTGCAGAAACAGAAGCCATGTTGTTTGACAATTGGCTTCATGGTGTAACAAATGAATATCATCCCAGTGATCCTAATAAATATTCTGTTTGCATTTAAAGGGGAAGATACACAGGCAAGATAAGAGTTGAAATAGGAGACTATGAACTAGAAGTCACATGGGAGTTCCATCTCATAAGATCTGTATTTTCTGAGGATGATACAGCAAGTTTACACTACAAGTTTATTTTACGACTTTCAATTAGATGACTCATCCTCTCTAGTCCTTTTAGGCTAAACATAATTTGGCATAGAGATATAAGGAATGCAGTGAACATAAGGATCGTAAGCATGATAGCAGCTGTAATACCTATGCCGCAACATGCAACAAAGCTCTTCATTTTAGTCTGATGGCCTTTCAAAGGTTGCAAGTGTGCAAGAACTTATTAATCCATCCTGCAGAAAGCAACTAGAAAGAGGGCTCTGGTGTGATACGAATGGTTCAGACAATTGCATTTAGATCCTGAGAGTTTGCATGCTCACCTCCATACATCTAGAGATTTGGAGAAGTTTTAGTAACTGAACGCTCATAAATTATAGGAAGTGTTAACACATCAAAAACAAATTCTGCCCTGTTCTGTTGCACTGAAACTTGTTATTAAGCATTGCAACGGACATTTTTCTCTGCCGTAGTTGTCATTGCATGGCTCTTTCAAGCTTTATTAAGTAAAAAGTCATTGCTGATTAATTACCTCAAGGACAAAGAGAGTGTGACTTTTTTGTTTGTATAGGAGTCTTGTGCACCCTGCAGCTGTCCAGGACAGGGAGAAGCTGTGAATGTTAAGAGGTGAATCTCAAAGACATCAGTTGGTTTATTATATTCCACTACATCATTCTATCCCTGGTGACTATGGCTGAGGCTTAGGGCAGAGCTACACAGAGAGAAGAAAATTTGACTCGAGCGTTGACATTTTCTCTGTAGCTCTCATGTGACTTGCCTTGAACTACCATTGGAAAGGCATGAGCTAAATACTAATAAATAAATATATGCCATGGTTACACCAACAGGAGGTGTTCATTGCGAGTCTGGGACAAAGCAACTCAAAATTTCCCTCATCACGAGAACAATGCACATTTTTGTAGTGGACAGCTACACTTTACAGCCCACTGTCTTCTCAGAATAAATACAACTCTGGCATACGTTGTGAAAAAAGTAATATATATTAAAAGGAGCATTTCATAATTTTCCAATTTTTAATGTCTGAAATCAAACAAGATGGATATACTGGGTCAAAATATCCCTATTTTGTTACTATTATGAAAGTTGTTGACTTATATGGGAATACTTTTGGCTTGTCCAGCAGTTCGGAATCATGACAATGATGGTTCTGGTTAAATGCTGAAATCTATTTCTCCTATTTTTAATGCCTTTCCAACTTTAATTGATGGGAAGTGATTTTTTGGATTTAGCTCATGCCCTTTTTCAGCAGTAGCTCAGAGTGAGTTACATTCAGGTACAATGGGGAGTATGTCTACTAAGCCGGGCGAACAGTTAACCTGGGCTACTGCAACTAGATCCTATTGTAGGCTTAGTAGACGTACCCTTAGATATTTCCCTGTCCCTGAAGATACATGCCAAGCCTCCATGGTAATTGCCAGGGACGTGGTACTACTACTACTACAACTGAGCATTTGTATAGCACTACAAGATGGTACGCAGCACTGCACCGACATGTAAGAGACAGTCCCCGCTCATAAGAGCTTACAATCTAGTCAAGACACACAACACAGAAGGTGTAGATAGGGATAAAACAAGGGGGAATGGTAAAGAAACAAGGAGATCAGGTAAGTCAAGATCCAAAAGCAGCAGCGTGTGTTCATTAATTACCATGCAGGCAGGCCCCCCCTTAGTGTGCATTCTGTCCCTTGACAATTACTGTGGGTTCACCTATTACCATCTATTGAGGTGGTGATAGGTGTGCTAACTGCCACATTGGTGATTAGCACATGCTACTGGCACCGGAACTAATTGCAATTTGTAGTTAATGCCCACTCTTCACCCAGAGCCCGCCCCATCAAGCGATGCCCCGGTAATGCTCAGTAATTGTCCTGCCTCTATAGTAACAATTACCATGGGCTTGTGGAAGTGTTTAACGTGCACTGAAATACACACTAACCACATAATGCACTTTCATAAAAGGGCCCCTAGGTTTATACCTGAGGCAGTGGAGGGTTAAGCGACTTAGCCAAGATCACAAAGAGCATCAGTGAGATTTCAGCCCTGCAATCACTATTTCTCATCCCACCTTTCTAACCATTAGCTAATCCTTGACTCTGACTAATGGATCACTTGCACTGATTAACCGGCATCTTGTATGTAGATTAGGTATGTTATGTTTTCAGGTATTATTTGTTGGACCTAACTCTAAAAATACCAGAAACTACCATTTTAATGGTAGTATCATTCAAGTCTAATGTCCAGCACACATTTAAACAGTTATTTACTAATAGTTAGCATGCCGAATAGCATTATCATGTATCCCCGCAGCAGATAATGTGTGTGAACGGTGCTAGCACATGCTAACCATTATAAACAAGCCTGTCTGAAAGTCGCCACGCAACGTTATATGTGCTCTGAGACAGGAGTAATTTTTGCATGTCTCTCTGGCAGTAGAAATTAGTGCATATTCATACATTTCATAAAATAAATTCCTGAGTGGTGATTCCTATCCTGCTCCACCTATTCTCTGCCTCCAAGAATGCCTATAGGAAGATCTCATAAAAGTAGACATTATGGGCCCGATAATCATAGGGCATTTACATGGTTAACAGCCTGTTAACTGTGTAAATGCCTGCTGACCAAACATTCAACAGCATTTACACAGGTGGTGCCGTCGAATATCCCCAACTAAGTCCCCTACACGCCCTGATGCTAGCTGGCTAGCATCGGGGCGTGCCGGGAGCATTCTGGGTCAAAGCGGAGGTGGGAACCAGCGCTAACTGTGCAGTACCGATATTGGAAGCTGCACGGTTAGTGCTCGGTGCCTGTAAGATAGGCAAGGAAATACCTCACCTATCTTATAGGCGCCGAGCGCTAACCGTGCAGCATCCAATATCAATGCTGCATGGTTAGCCTCAGCGGCTACTGGGCAGTGCGGCCAGACTCGGATATTCACTTCCGTTGCCGCAAAAGTGAATATCTGGGGTTAAGGTGTTGGTGTGCAAGGCTAAGTGGATACGGCGCTTAGCCCTGCTCAGATGAATATCGGGCCCCATGTTTTTTGAGTACTTGCTTTTGTGCACTTATAGCCCAGGCAAGGTTATAGGGACCTACTTGAATGGGTAAAACACTATTGTATCTGCCAAAGTAGCCTATAAGATCACCTCCTTGAAGTACATTTTGGTTTAAAAGCCTCCATTTTGTCTGTACCTGACCTATGTATGTATATCAACTGAGAAACCAGTTGTGATAAAAAGGTTATATGGCATATTTGTAAGTGTTCTATATTATGAGAACACTTAACTCAATAAACTACTTTTCAATGAGTTGAAAATGGATTATGTAAATGAATGCATGTATCAAAAGCAATAGAACAGGAGTAAATTGCTAGTATTCTCTATGTTGCGCAATGTTTTTGAGCATGCACTGTGGACAGGAAAGGGCATATGCTACCAGTAAAGATTACACAGAAAAAAATCTTCAACCTATTTGGTGTAGCGTGCAGCAACCTCCCAGTTTTGTGGTCTCTCTGTTCAGCTGTTAAGATTGTTATTAAACTTTATGGTCCATAAACCCCATGGAAACAAGGAAAGTGAACAACCATACTATTGCAGGCGTGTCAAAACAAAAGCCTTATTTCATAGCTTCAAAACCGTTAAGCCTGAAGTTGGATTCTGAACGCTTGCTGACCGGCTCCAGTAGCTGAATAGTATTTAGGTTTTTTTTAATCTATCAAATGAATGAAGCCGTGCTAGTCCATCAAGCCTTGGCCAGTCTATTCTTTTGTACTTTAGTTTACCTTCATGAGTACAGCCAGTTTTCTTTCTTTTCTTAGAATATTTGTAAAAACATCCATCATCTGTTAGTGTTTCCTGTCATGAGGATCCACTTAATCCTAAATTAAATCCATCCTGATTTCCACCAAATGCACTTGGCTCATTCTCTTTAATGCAGCAGGGGGAACCTGACTGAGAGCTTGCTTTACAAAGGCTTTTTTTTTATAGCTCTCTATGGGGGGGAAGAAGCTTTAATCTATTTTTCTAGAATTGAAGTTAGACTTGTTTTGTTTAAAATACTCTTATTTTCGACTGCCTCTGTTATTTCCTAATTTACAGTGGAAAATAAGGATAAATATGGCTAACAAAGTGAGATGGTACGTATTTATACTGAACGTTTTTCCCAGTAATTCCAGTATTCCCTATTAAGCAGCTGCAGCATGCCATCAGTAAAATGACCAGAATTAGTGCACATTTTCTTTCATGCGTATTACAAAGTTCTACGGTTTTGTGATGATTCAGTTCAGAGCCCGAATGGATGCTGGGTTGTTCTTACCAGGAAGAATGACACCGCTGGATGTCTTGAAACCAGCTTCATCCTCGGTTACTATCCACCTGTAACTTTGAACTTGGTAGAAACTCCCCCTTCCTTACCCTGGCTTTGGTCCAATATCTCTGAATTAGTGTATTTTTAGCCATGAAATTAACTGAAATAACATAAATATTTCTGCTTGCAGTACTGTAATAACAGTTCCTGAAAGATATTCTCTTCTCATTCAGAAGGTGAACAGAAGTATTGCACTCCAGCCTATGTGTGTAGTGTCCCCACAGCATATATGCACTGGATTAATATACAGCAAGCTAAACCAGTTCAGCAACCAATGATAGGCCTCGTTTTCTTAATTTCCAACAATTGTATTACAAATAAGCAAACGGGGAACTTATTATGTATAGTGGAAATCAAGAATTCTGCACTTATTCTGGTTCAATACAAGAGGTGTTAAAGAGTCCTTGTGTAGTTACTACAGCTGAATACAGATAGCTAATTGAATGGATGATTGAACTGACTGAAAAAAGTTGATGCCATTTCCAGAGGGAGAGGGGGGAAGAAGGGAAATAAAAAGGCTTTTTTTTCTGCACCCAAAATGGAGATGTATGCCTTAGAGGGAGGGGTAAAATAGATTACCAATAGAGACTTGAATTTTCTAAAGATGGTTAGTAGCGGTTCCCGTTAAGCTGTACTGAGTCTTCTAATAGCATATAACATTAGTAATACAAATTAAGAACTGGTTAATGTAACAGCTACAAAGCTAGAACATACAGTAGGTGATTTGATGTAGGTTGAAAATAAAGAATAGTAATCAATAAATATAAAGGTTACCCTGAGTATTAATGCCAAAATGAGAAGAAAACTACCAGAGGAGAGTCGTGGAGCATTTCCTTCTGAGGTGGGCGCTCAAGGTGAAGAATAGCCACAGAGTCGGTAGCTGTGAAGGGCCTTGGACAAGACTCTTCCCTTCCCCTGCCCCCATGCCCTCAGGATCCATAAGAATAAATAGAACTGTTCTTAAATTCCATGAATCCACCTCTCTGAACAAAGGGTTCAACAGGGGCCATCTATAATAATGTAAACATGCAAACACAAAATACCGTATGTGGGCAGAAGAATGTGCAAATAGGCTCCCAGAAGTATTTCCAAGAATGTGTAAGCTAACATGCACCAATTTACAGGAAGCCCACTTGAGGATTGATGCTAACCACCAAAATTTAGAAATAATAGTACACCGTCACAGATCCCGGCATGATGTTCATTCTCTTCCTCTCAAAAATGTCTAAATCTGGTCTAATTCTGCATAAATCCTTAGGCTATACAGTTTAGGTATGTAAAAGTGCATTTCCAGGCATGCTGTTCAGCCATGGCTCCACTTCCATGGATCTGTAAAGGGCAAAGTTATGTAGACTGCATCTTGTACTATTATTTCAAATATCTGAATACTACGCAAGGTTTAATTCAAACAGTGGCAAGCTTTATCATCATATACTGATTTCATTAGGTCAGATTTTGAAGTATTTCTCTTTCTTAGAAACATAGGGCCCAATTTTGATCTGGGTGGTGCTATGCGCCACATCGACGTATAACCCGCCCCCTCCCGCCTAACCTGGATTTTCCATGCAGGGGTCATATGCGGCCCCAGCATCAAAAATCTGGGTATCGCCGCACAGCTAGGAGGCTGCAGGAGCTATCCGTGTATTACCGATTTTCGATGCTACACGGTTAGCCCCAGCGCCTCACCTGTCTTTAAGGTGCAGAGCGCTAACCGTGTAGCATTGAAAATCGGTGCTACATGGGTAGCACCATGGCCCGCCTCCGAGCTGCCCTGGAACACCCCCGACACGCCCCAGTGCTAATCGCAAAGCATTGGGGCGCGTAAGCGACAAACCAGGGAATTTTTGAAGGCACTACTCATGTAGGTGCCTTTGAGAATTCCCTCTTAAGGTATTTACAGGGGTAACTAGGGAAGCTCCCTGTGTAAATTCCTTTGAAAATCAGGCCCGTAGCATATAAGGGCCCTATAGAAGAAATTAGTTTTTCTTGTGCACCGCTTTAGATGGTTAAAGAAAAACCCTAAATCATTTTTAATCACTTATTAAGTGCCATTCTAACTTGCCTTTTATTGTTTTCCAAGCCTATGCTGAAATTGTTTTTACATAAACTTTATTGCATTGGTTCCTTAAAGCTTTCATATCAGTTAATAAAACAGAGCTTTAAAACTATCTACAAATGTACAAATAATGCCGGCAGCATTTAAAATCAACAAATGTATTTTAAAAAGGCAGACATCCCATTTTTTTCTGACTGTATTTTTACAAACTGAGCCCTTACCAAGATGGACCAGATCTATGTTAATCCTTGCCATGCAATATTTGTTAATAAAATTCTTATAGGCCACCATTAAAAACTGTTGTTCTTTCAATTGGGTTTCCAAATTTACATACACAAACCATCACATTAAGTAGGGTTGGCTCTATCATTAGGCCACCTGAGGCAGTCACCTCAAGCAACTCTTTTCAGGGCATGGTGCGCCAATGGTTCACCGACTACAGTTACCTGTTTATATGTTTGGTTTTGCCGTCACAGCTGTTTCCCTACTGCTGTAGTCCCCCACAAATGAGTGGAGACGCCTGACGTGACACTTGATTTTGCTCTACTGCCTCGTTGCTGTTCGCCATGCTATTGCAGACAGTCAGAGGACTCTCAATGGAGACTTGATTTGTTGGGCTGCCGCTGCTGTTGGCAGTTTAATTTTTGGGCTACCACTGCTGTTATCTCCCTTGCCACTGCTGCCTCTGACTTAGTGTTTGGGCTACTGCTACAGCTTAAAATCCCTTCCTTTCTTCTAGATTGTCATTTGCCACTTCAGTTTGCTTCATAAACTGCACTATCACTAAAATACAAAACACTCCAATATTACAAACAATAATAGTCCCTTCCAGCAGGATCTTCGTGCTGGAAAATCCAACAGCTAACTAGCACTTACCTCAGAAACCACAGATTCTTGCCCCAGTCAGACCCACTTACACCACCCCTACATCAGGTGTAAGTGGGCCTGGTCCCTTTTCAGAACTTGCCATAATCTACTTCAAACCTTAATTTTGTAGATGTCTCATTCCACTACTTAGACGTAATTACTGAAAACATCCTTTTAACACCCCTCCCCCAAAATGAAGGTTTACAAAATATATTTTTAGAGAATAGAATACTTATTAAGAACTTATTTTAAGTACTGTAATAAAGATTATTTGCTCTTCAATGTCACTGAACTGTTTGGAAATATAATGGTAGCCGGTTGAATGCATTATAACTGAAAACATACTGCCAAGTAAAAATGCTCACTTGGTGCTGGAATTATTCTTCATTGGCTTACAACATGTTAACAAAAGCTTCAGTTTAATACCAATGTGGAAAACCGTACTAAAGAGATGGTAAACTGAAATGGGGGCAAATGAGACTATTAGTCTATTTAATATTGTTCCCTCCCCTTCCCCCAGTACAATAGAAATGAGTTGATTTGCATGGATTTTTAATTAAAATATTCCAGACATGTCATGGTCCATTCAGAGCAATACACTATAGAAAAAGGGTGTCTTTTAATTACTTAACGGTGTGTTATTTACTTCATTTTCATCATGTTTTACTGTGAGTGTCGTCATTACTCTGGAAGATCACATCAATGATTTATAGCAAAACAAAACAGAGTCCTTGACCGCATGTGAGCCCTATAAATTAATTCAAACATTAAAATCCTGAATCCCTCCGTGCTCCAAAGGAGTGGGATGTGCACCTATGGACACACCCCTTTGGATGTGGATGCGTCCTGCAGAATGGGGCCTCTCTTTAAACCCCTCCGGATGATGGGGAGGAGTGGTCTAGTGGTTAGGACAAGGTACTTCAGGCCGGAGGGTTCAAGTCCCACCTGGGGACAGCAATCTCAGGCCGGAGGGACTGGGATTTCTAGTCCTATAGGCACTCCTTGTGGTCTTGGGCAAGCCACTTAACCCTCCATTGCCCATGTTCCCTGTAAGTATTAGCGTATGTGTCTCATATCCCCTTGTGTTAAATGTATCCCCCAATTGACCGCTTTGACCCGGTGAAAAGCGGGATATAAATACAGCCAAATAAATAAATAAATAAAATAAATAAATGATGCAAGGGGAGGCGACATAGCTGGTAGAGATGGCAAAGGTGGTGTCCAAACAGTTGTTTGTCCTGCAAGCACACAGCGCTTGTTCCAGACAGATTCTGCTGCAAACAGGTATCACTCCCCAAATGTTATTACACAAGGCCGCTCTTTAAACCCCTTCGGATGATGCAAGGGGACGCGGCATAGCTGGTAGAGATGGCAAAGGTGGTGCATTAAGGAGTGCTTGACTGCGGCAAGGGCAAGCAAAATAAGAAGATCAACGTCGTGAGTGCGATGAATCCATCTAAGTCTGTGAAAGCTTTGGGTCTGATGGACAAACATGTTGTGGCTGTGCCTAAGGACTTGGAAGAATTTTCCTTGCCT
This sequence comes from Ichthyophis bannanicus, assembly GCA_033557465.1. Lineage (NCBI taxonomy): Eukaryota > Metazoa > Chordata > Amphibia > Gymnophiona > Ichthyophiidae > Ichthyophis > Ichthyophis bannanicus. The sequence continues at coordinate 103,222,106 of CM066034.1, read as the reverse complement.
TTGACAAATAGTTCAGCCTCCTTAGCCCCTCTTTTTTATTAGGAGGTGATATCCTTACCCCACTGTCCAACAATGATGCTTTAGGCCTGTTGACTTCCTCACCTGAGGTGGTTGGGAATTCATGGCCTTGTGCACCAAGTGAGGAAGGCCTTCTTTGGAACTTGAATGTGTTTGAGGAGGAAATCCCTCTTCCTTGGGTCGTTCAGGTCAAGGAGGCCCTAAATTTCTTACAGGTGCCGTCAGCTGTTACTGTTTCTAGTGTTCAGTCAGGGATGTTTCTTTGAGAGACATTTGGAATGGGTTGACTCCGATAGATGCTTCTTTATCTTCAACAGTATCGCAGTTTTCTGCTTTTACTAAAAAGACAATAGATAAGCTTGCTCAACATGATAATTTTCTGACGGTGCTCGATTCTCATTTTTCTAAGATCGAGTCACAGGTTTCAGTGGTACAAGGGGTCACTTCTTCTTCCATTAAAGATAGTGCTCCATAGGCAGCAGGAGATGTTGGAGAATATAGCCCGGGCTAAAAATCTTCAGTGCCTTAACTTCCCCAAAACATATTATCTGTCCCCGTTAATTCTTTTTCAGAAATATCTAAAAGGAAGTGTTCAGGTGCCAGAATTCCGCTACTATCTCTCAACAATATTTATTATCTTCCTTGGGTTAGGAAACTTTTGCTAATGAGAAGGAGGAGGGTTGTGACTCCCTGGTACCAGAGGATACCTTGAATATATCTGAATTTATTGAATCTTCCTGAGATGAGTTATCTACTAGGGTGATTTTACTTGTCTCTTTCCATACTGAAATAGAAAACTAATTGTTGTCGAAACTTTTCTTTCAAAAGAAATCTGAATTATTTTGTGGTCAAAAGGTTAACATCTTCCCTGACGTCTCCAGGCAGACTCAGGTGAGGCGCAAGGCCTTTTTGGCATTGAAGCTTCGAGCTCTTGAAGTAGAGGCAACATTCTTTTTGAAATTTCCCTGTAAATGCCTGGTGATGTCAGGGAAGGATAGTTTTATCTTCCTTGAGTCAACAGAATTGGAGGATTTTCTTAAGTTTCATTTGAAGTCTCCATAGGCTAGTGGCACGGGATAAATGCATTGTTGGATTGCTTAGTATGATTGGGATAGAAGGACATTCTGGGTAATTTCTGAGATTTTTGTGATTTACATGTTATATTTTGCTTTGTATATCAGATATTGCTCTCCCGTAATGTGGGCTTGTGAAAATTGCAAAGTATATTTTTATTATGTGTAGGTTTTTTTCTTTTTCAATCTCTGTTATTCTTGTAATAATAATTGGAAATATATAATAAAAAAATTCCTGTATCCCTATATTTTGTGAGTTGGAGGATGTATTTGAAAGCTCCTCCTACATATTCCTTTCTCACCAATAAACACTAGAATAAAATGAGATGCTGTTGTGTCCGCGATGCTCACGTATGCATGCCAAAATCATCATTGATATCCAAAGTATGATTTCATTTAGCAGTCGTAGATCGGAAGGCTATTCAACAGTTTCAGAAATGTGAACACAGTGAAAACATTCTGTAAGAAAGACTGTGGGGTAATTTTATAATTGAATACCTGCATAAATAGTACACTCACACATTCCCCGTACTGCCAGTTGGAAAATTATCCCAGGAAATTTATTTGCTTACATCTACACCTGCTGTTTAATTTGCACAAATTTCCCCCCATTAATTTAGGCCCATATAAAGTGTGCACATAAGTGGAAACTCTATCCCCAGCTTGACCTCCAGGGATGCTTCCATTTAGTCCAGGTAAAGTTAAGCATGTAGAGGTGAGACGTGCATAACATTACATGCATGTTGGCTGCAGGGTTTAATAAATACCTATTTGTTCATATAAAGCACTGCTTTACACAGAAATGACTTTTAAAGTTATCCTCTTCAGGACATATGCTACATGCAACCTTTCCTACATAGATGTCACTAAGGTCAAACAGTGGGATCATCTGGGTTTACTTCAAATTTATCCAGATTAAAAAAGAGCATTAAACCTCTTAACACCTCCTTGCTTGTGTGCTAATTGCTTCCTATGAATAAATAAATAGTTGACAACTTCCTTGTAATCTAAATTGTGTAGCATATTGTAAATTTAGCAGTTTTATTATTTATTGTTATGTGGATTAGACCAAAAGCATCCTTTTGGTGGTTATTGCATGTTTCTTCACAAATTTTAGTCTGTACTCTATCCAGTGCACTTGAGAATACTAAATCAGAAATGACAATGTTGTACAAAAGTAGGTACAGTGTAGGAACCAGAGAGAAAGAAAAATTTAGAAGCCCTTTTACTAAAGTGTACTAAGCAATTAACACATGGTTTAATGCACAGTAACCAAAGTATGTGTTAAAAAATGACAAGCCCTGGAAGAGGATCTTATCGTGGAGATGATATCAACGAGAAACATAAGTGAAGCACACTGGGTGGACCTTAGAGTACAGAGGGCAAGGAAAGGGCCTGTGGTGACACCAAGATTTTTATCAGAGCAGTATGGAAGGAATCATACAGAGAAAACCAGAGAAAAGGTAGCAAGAGATAGTAATGATATGAAATATTCTAACGGGGAAAACTATAAATACAGTATAGTTTACCACTATTCGGGCCTTTTCCCGATCCTGCCTACCTTCTCCGCACATTATATAGGGAAGGTAGATGGGGGCGGGAAAGAGGCAGATCGGGGGCGGCGTTAGGGTGGGCACTGGACGGTCGTCGGCCCCGGACGTACAGGGCCAATTCCAATGTCGGCTCTGTACGTCCCGGGCTGGTGGCTTGAACAGGAAACCTATTCCACCGTGAAGGTGTAAGAAGTTCCCCTAGTCAGTGGGGGACAACGGGCCTGGGGCATGGTAAGGGCAGGGGAGGGCAGAGGACATTCCCCACTGCCCGACCCTGGTCTTAGGAGGCCAGATTGGAGGCCAGGGTGCGGGGAAAGCAGCTTTGGAATTGGCGGCTGGGGATCGTGGCTTTTCAATGGAGCCGTGATGCCATAGCAACCAGATGCCATGGCCCTGCGGCTCCATTGGAGAGCCCTGACTGAGCTAGCCGGGCAAGGCCTGTACATGCAGGCCAGACTGAATTGGGGTCCCAGCCTGCACATACGGGTCTGGTCGCGATTCTGATCCCGCGGAGCTAGATGTGCCCTGCAGGATCAGAATCGCGGCTCCCTCTGGGTGTTCGGTTCCGCCAATGTAACACCAATTTTTAAAAAGGGTTCCAGGGGTGATCCGGGAAACTACAGACCGGTGAGCCTGACGTCAGTACCGGGAAAAATGGTAGAAACCATCATAAAGAATAAAATTACTCAGCATGTAGATAGTCACGACCTAATGGGAGACAGCCAACATGGCTTTAGACAAGGAAGATCTTGTCTTACTAATCTGTTATGTTTTTTTGAAGGAGTAATAAACAGGTGGACAAAGGTGAGTCGGTTGATATTGTGTATCTGGACTTTCAGAAAGCCTTTGACAAGGTCCCTCATCAGAGACTTTTGGCAAAACTAAAGAGTCATGGGATAGGAGGCAGTGTACTATTGTGGATCGGGAACTGGTTAAAAGATAGAAAGCAGAGGGTATCTTTATCTTTATCTTTATTAAAACACTTGATAGACCGCTATGGCCAAAGCATTAAGCGGTGTACAATAAAATAAAAGTCCACACTGCAGAGTAAAGAAAAGAACGCCATAAATAATAGGAAAGCAAAAGTCAAGAAAGGACATAAAGGTAGACAAAAAGAGAACTAAGATGGAAGGCAGTACAGGTTAAAACTATTAAAATTACTATAAAGACTACACACATACTGTTAAACAAAGAACAAACAGACAGACAAACAAACACGGACAGCATATCTTAGGAGTGGGAACCAGGGGGAAGGTCGAAGGCTTGTTGAAACAGGTGAGTTTTGAGTAGTGATTTGAAGTGCGGGTAAGAAGATTCTAGACGGAATGCAGATGGCAAAGTGTTCCAAAGAATAGGACCCAAAAAGAAAAAGGCCGAGTGTCGGGTTTGTTCTAGATGTGCTCGTGAAGGGGCAGGCAGAGTTAGACGGTTGGCGTGAAGGGAACGAAGCTGGCGGTATGGAGTGTGGAGGGAGACGAGATCAGCCAGATAAGTGGGTTCACCCGTGTGAATGGCACGGTGAAGTAGGATAAGAAATTTATAATGATACCGAAACCGAAGGGGTAACCAATGTAATTGAAAGAGAAGGGGAGTGACATGATCGTAGCGGTGAGTGAAAGTAATAAGTCGGACGGCAGTATTTTGAACGGACTGAAGTCTTTGAAGCTGATATTTAGGAAGGTTTGCTAGGAAAACATTGCAATAGTCTAATCTACTAATGACGAGAGCCAGTACCAAAGTGACCAATGAATCAAAGGGTAAAACTGAACGGACAGGGTAGGGCTAAATGGACAATTTTCCCAATGGAGTAAGGTGAATAGTGGTGTACCCCAGGGATCTGTGCTGGGTCCGCTGCTTTTTGACATATTCATAAATGACCTGGAAAGTGGAATAACGAGTGAGGTTATCAAATTTGCAGATGACACAAAACTATTTAAAGTTGTTAAAACCCAAGAGGATTGTGAAAAATTGCAAGAGGATCTTGATAAATTGGAAGACTGGGCATCAAAATGGCAGATGAAATTTAATGTGGACAAGTGCAAGGTTATGCACCTAGGGAAGAACAACCCAAACTATGGTTACACGATGCAAGGTTCCACATTAGGAACCACCACCCAGGAAAAAGATTTAGGCGTCATTGTGGATAGCATGTTAAAACCCTCAGCCCAGTGTGCAGCGGCAGCCAAGAGAGCAAATAGAATGCTAGGTATGATAAGGAAAGGAATGGAAAATAAAACAAAAGATATTATAATGCCTCTATTTCGTTCCATGGTGAGACCGCACCTTGAATATTGTGTGCAATTCTGGTCGCCGTATCTTAAAAAGGATATAGCGATTTTAGAAAAGGTTCAGAGAAGAGCCACCAAAATGGTAAAGGGGATGGAAGGATACTCCTATGAGGAAAGGCTAAAAAGGTTAGGGCTCTTTAACCTGGAAAAGAGACGGCTGAGGGGAGATATGATAGAAGTCTATAAATTAATGAACGGAGTGGAACGGGTAAACGTAGATCGATTGTTTACGTTATCAGAATATAGAAAGACTAGGGGACATGCAATGAAGCTACAGGGTAAACTATTTAAGACTAATAAAAGAAAATATTTTTTCACTCAACGTGTAATCAAACTCTGGAATTTGTTACCGGAGGATGTAGTAAAGGCTGTTAGTGTAGCTGGGTTTAAAAAAGGTTTGGACAAGTTCCTGGAGGAAAGGTCCATAAACCATTATTAAGAAGTGACCGAAGATATCAATGCTTGACCCAGTACAAGCATTGTGGAACTTGTGTCTCTTGGGGAAACTGCTAGGTACATATGACCTAGATTGGCCACTGTTGGAAACAGAATACTGGGCTTGATAGACCTTGGTCTGACCCAGTATGGCATATCTTATGTTCTTATGTTCTTATGACCAGGCGCACAGAGGACCGACACATTGATGTCGGAATCACACCCTAAACATGAGGATCGATAGAGAAAGAAGAAAGGAAGAAAAAGAGGGAAAGCTATAAATACAGTATAGTTTACAAATCCAAAGTTCAAAAGTTATTTTAAAATACATAGGTAGATAAAGGCATATTGCCTACCCTTTAGTGTAGCACAGCCCCATCAAATGATGAAATCCTTATGCTCAAGGCGATAAATCATCTAAGACAAGAATAAAAATATGGCAAAGGGGCTGTAAAACATACCAAAAATAATTCCACCAAAGAGGCCTGGCATTCAGTTCATTCTCCAGGACCAAGCAGGAAGTCAGTCCTCACATATGTGTGTCATCGGCGCCGATGAAGCCCCAGCGGAGCATTTCCCCAGCTTTCCATGAAAGCCTTTGGGAATGCAGGCATGCATGCGCGGTTCCCTTCCCGCCTAAAGGTGCCATCCTACCTCAGTCTCTTTTTTTCCGTGAAGCCCACCGGACGTGTGTTCTGTCCTCCCGGTTAAAAGTAGATTTTTTTCGGCGATTATCGCTATTTTTTCTTCCTGTTCGATGCCGATTCCCCTCCCGCCGGGTTCGGTACACCGGTATCGAGCCCAATTCTTCTTTTTCGGTTTTTGCCAAGCTGCCCCCCAGGGTCAGCAAGCCCAAGGGGCTGGGTAATGGGCCCCGTAGGCAGAGGACCCCCAAGCCTCCGGCCCCTGCTACCACTCAGCAGGGTGGGGGTTTTTTACTCCTTAAGCGTAGCCTCTCCTCCACTGCTCTCCCAACCCTGCACAGGAGGTCGCCTCGCCCTCTTTGCCCAATAGTGGCCCCTTATCACCAGGGACAGTTGGATGTTGGACATAGTCCGCAGGGGCTATGCACTGCATTTTCACCAACTGCCTCCGCCTTACTTTCCAGGGGAGCCTCCAAGATCTCCCCTGCACACAGACCTTCTCCTTCAAGAGCTTAAAGGTCTGCTGGTGGACAGGGCGGTTTAGCCTGTGCCTCCCCACTTGCAAGGTCACGGATTCTACTCCTGGTATTTCCTGGTGCCCAAAAGAGCCGGTGGCCTTCGACCCATTCTGGACCTCAGGAACCTCAACAAGTTCCTAGAGAAAGAAAAGTTCAAGATGCTTACTCTTGGAACACTTCTGCCCTACCTGCAGCAGGGAGATTGGCTATGCTCCTTAGATCTAAAGGATGCGTACACTCACATCCTCATTCATCCAGACTACAGAAAGTACCTCAGGTTCATGGTGGGAGGAAACCATTATCAGTACAGAGTGCTGCCTTTCGGCCTCACCTCAGCTCCCAGGGTCTTTACCAAATGCCTGGCAGTGGTAGCGGCCTACCTGAGAAATCAGGGAATCTTTGTCTTCCCCTATCTGGACGACTGGCTCATCAGGGGTCAGACGTGCCAGGAGGCCAGACAAGCCACCCTCAGGACTATTGCTCTTCTTCAAGGCCTGGGATTTGTCATAAACTTCGCAAAGTCCACTTTGCTCCCCTCCCAAAACTTGGAGTTCATAGGGGCACGGCTGGACTCTGTCCTAGCAAAGGCATTCTTGCCAGCAGACAGGGCCCAAAGACTGATGGACTTAGCAAATCAGTTTCTCAGGGGGTCAGTGGTCTCCGCCAGACTCTGCCTGAGGCTGCTTGGCCACATGGCTTCGACAGTACATGTGACTCCCAATGCCAGACTCCATATGAGGCCTGCTGAGTGGTGCCTTCGGATTCAGTGGTCACAAGCCACAGGCAGCCTCCGAGACAGGATAAGGGTGTCCAGACCATTTCTGAACTCCCTCAACTGGTGGCTGCATCCACCCAATCTTCTAAAGGGGGTACCTTTTCAGATTCCTGGATATACAGTGATACTGACCACAGACACCTCCCTGCAGGGCTGGGGAGCTCATTGTCTGGGCAAGTGCACCCAGGGCCTGTGGTCTCCTTGGGAAGCTGCACAGCAGATCAATCTCCTAGAGCTATTCGATTAGTACTCAAAGCTTTCTCTTCTACCCTGGCTCATCAATCTGTCCTGGTTCAGACAGACAACCAGGTAGCCATGTTTTATGTGAACAAACAGGGCGGGACTGGGTCCAGAATCCTTTGTCGGGAGGCTCAGGACCTTTGTTCATTTGCCCTCAAGCACAACATGCTCCTAAAGGCTGTGTACCTTCCAGGCCAGCACAACTACCTGGCCGACAGATTAAGCAGGATTCTGCAGCCCCACGAGTGGCAGCTGCATCCTTCAGTAGTTCAGAAGATCTTCCTAAAATGGGATCTCCCTTTGGTAGATCTCTTTGCCAGCCCAATGAACAAGCAACTGCCAAAGTTCTGCTCCAGGCAACTGCATCCTCTGAGAATAGCAGCAGATGCTTTTCTGATTCCATGGTCTCAGGGCCTCCTGTATGCATTTCCTTCCACGCCCTTGGTGGCCCGAACTCTCTTCAAAATTCTTCAGGACAAGGCCTCGGTCCTGCTGGTGGCTCCCAGGTGGCCGAGACAACCTTGGTTTCCTCTTCTGCTTCAACTGGTGGTGGATCCCCCACTGCCTCTGGGGTTGCAACCCGACCTTCTCTCACAGGAGCAGGGTTCCCTTCTGCACCCCAATCTCAAAGCTCTCAATTTGATGACCTGGAGGCTGCAAGGGTAGTCTTGGCTCCCTGGGGCCTACCTCAGGAAGTTGAGGAGGTTGTCCTAGCCTCTAGGAAACAGTCCACTAGGAAAACCTATGCTCTCAAATGGAAAAGGTTTTCTCTGTGGTGTCAGCTACGTACAGAGGATCCTTTTCCTGTACTGTGCCAGTAGTGCTTCAGTACTTACTGCACTTATCAAATCTGGGACTTAAGTCCGATTCTGTTCGAGTCCACCTCTCAGCTCTGTCAGGTAACCCCTTGGTGTCCCGCTTTCTCAGGGGCTTTCTGAGGGGAAGCTGAATGTGGTCTTGCAGCAACTGACTCGCCTACCTTTTGAGCCGATGGCTACTTGTCCACTACGCTTCCTCTCCTGGAAGACACTCTTCCTGATAGCCCTTACCTCGGCTAGGCGAGTGAGCTTCAGGCCCTGGTCTGTGATAGGCCTTACACCAGGATTTATAGGAACAGGGTAGTCCTTAGGACTCATCCAAAGTTCCTCCCAAAGGTTGTATCCTCTTTCCACCTCAATCAGGAGGTGGTTCTTTCAACATTGTTCCCTAGGATTGACAGCTAGGAGTACATTCTCAGTTTGAAACAAAAAGACCTATCAAAATAATAGAAATCAAGCAATGCTATACCATTCAAGGAAAGCATTAAGACCATTAGGAGAAACAGTCTGTAATTTGAAGATCCATTTTTGTTCCAATTTCTGTAGTTTGGAGACCCAATCACCACCTCTCGGATCTGGCGGAATACAATCTAAGACCCGCCAGCGAAGCTGTTCAAATGTATGCGCCCGTTGCAGGCAGTGTTCCACCAGAGGCGCTGTAAGATTTTTTTGTACGTAAGTGAGATGCATGTTCTCCCAAATGCTTTTTTATAGGTCTGGTAGTCCGTCCCACATAATAAAAGGACCAAGGGCAAGAAATCAAGTAAGTTACAAAAGACGATTCACAGGTTGTATGCCAATTAGATTTATATGTGATGGTGGTATGGACATCCGTCCAAGTGGTGCATGTAATGCTGGCTTCACAGTAACTACAGGAGCCACATACATAATGGCCCGGATCCATATGTGAAGAAGGTGGTCGATCCAGCACTGATGTAGTTTTGACCACTAGATCTCTCAAATTGGCTCCCCTGGAATAAGCCACCATTAGACGTTTCTCTTTAAAGCAGGTGTGCAATCTCAAGATTGGCCAGAACCGACGCAAGGCTGATGTGACCTTAGAAATTCCTTGTACATAGGGGAATACTGCAGTGATATTGTCATCTGCCATCTGAGGTTGCTGAGGTACCCTAGGGGGAGTCAACAACCATTCTCAATGAGAAAATCGAGCACGTTTAAACGCTTTTTAAATTAATGAACAGGGGTATCCTCTTATTAAAAGACGCTGTCGTAAGTCTTCTGCATGATGGTAAAATTCTTGTAGTGACGAACAGTTCCGACGGAGTCTCAGAAACTGACCATATGGTAAGCCACATTTTAAACTTGAAAAACTTAACAGAGTATTACATTGTACCAGTTTTCGGTATAAAGAGGTAGTCAAATCTTCAGATGTCAAGCTAATGGTAATATCCAGAAACTGAATTTGGGTTTGTTCTATTTGAGCCGTAAATTGAATGTTACTCATATGGGTATTTAGTGATAATATAAACAGGTCCAGGTCAACCTTGGATCCAGTCCATAAGAAAAAAATGTCATCTAAAAACCACCGCCAAAAAACGACATATCTGAATAAAGGTGCAGAGTATACATAGAGCTCTTCAAAATAGGCCATATAGATTGTTGCTATGGAGGGAGCACCTGTAGCTCCCATAGCAGTCCTGAAAGTTTGTAAAAAATATTGTTGTTGGTATAGGAAGTAATTGTTGTTAAGTACCAGATCCAAAAGATTCAACAGAAACTCTTGAGGAATTCGAGAGGGAAGGTCTAATGGGAATGTGGCCAAAACTGCCAAGGCTCCCTTTTGATTTATATTGGTGTATAGGGCTTGTACGTCCAAGGTTACCAAAAAGTTATAAGTGGAATATCTGTGCAGGTTGAAAGCTGTGACAAAAAATCCCCTGTATCCCGGATATACGAAGGAACCTTTGCTGCAGCAGGTTGTAAAAAAAGTCACAATATTTAGACAGTGGTTCAAGTAAAGAGTCACGGCATGATACAATCGACTTTCCAGGCGGGTTGATCAAGGTTTTATGTATCTTGCGGACAAGATAGAACACAGGGATTTTGGGGTATTTGTTTATGAGAAATTTGGACTCCTGCTTTGTGATCCACTGTTTTTGAAGGGCCTCAGATATCAAAGATATAACCCGGTCCATTAGGCATGGGGTGGGATCAACATCTAACGGTTTGTAATATTTCCGATCATTTAAATGAACTTCCATCTCATGTTGGTATTGAGCCGATGACAAAACTACCACCGCGCTGCCTTTATCTGCGCGTCGAATAACTAAATCTGCCTTAGACAGCTGTTTAATAGCTTCAATATGCTTACGGGTCAAGTTTGAATAGGGCCGAGTAGATGAACATTCCATAGTATTTACTGCCTGTAAGACCAAATCTTGGTAGGTGGATGAAGTTGTATCAGGCAGTCCAGGTGGTAACCAGTTAGACGGGCCAGTTATCAGAGAGCCATCTGATGGTGACTCCGTCTGTGAAAAGTAATGGATTATTCTCAATTTTTGAAAAAATTGGTAAAAAGCCACACGGATTTCAAACCTGTCATACCTAGGTCCCGGGACAAAAGAGAGACCCAATTCCAGAACCTGTGGTTGATCCGGTGTTAATAGTTGCTCTGAAAGGTTGATAACTGCTGATTCTTCGTTCTGGATCTGGTGTCCGGACCCTCCCAAAAATCTTGTTGATATGATTGCATTTTTAAGCGAAATGGCTCTGTCCTTCAGAACATTGAAGCTTTTCAACTGCAGGACTTTCTTTTTACCTGATGCAGGGTCGATATTTCTCAGACCCAAAATGTGCCACGTCGTAAATATGGGATTCTGTGGTGTTTATGAGCTCGGAATGAATTGCAGCTAAGTAATATAGCTATGCTAACTTGTTTACTTTTTCAAATGATTAAAAAGGAGTAATCACAGTGAGAGGGTGGATTTGATTTCCCCTACCTTTGGTGAGAAAAACTCCAACAAAAAGATTGAGAGTCTTTTCAATATTTTTTCAGAGTTACTTTTTGATGTTAATAATTGGTAAAAGCAACCAATGGAAGAAACAAGTTGTCTAGGGTTGAGTCTAGAATAATAAAAGCAGAGACCTCAGGACAGCATGTGGAAGGCATCAAAAGAAAGTGAAGTCATAACTGAAAAGACTGCTGTAAAAACTCAATGGAACAGTTGAGAGAGAGCGATTTCATTGGTCTATCTGAAACATGAAGAAACCACTGAGAACTAGCTGACGACCATTCTGTATGTCCTGTGACTATATATTAAATTATCAATGATACATCTCTTCAGTGATATGCCATTTCATCTTATCTTTGCATGCTCAGTTTAAAAGAAGAACATAGTGCAAGTTTAGCTTGGAGTGCTGTGCTGATTAAAAAAAACAGTACGTAGAGATGTTCTCTGCAACAGCTATTTTGGGCATTTTGTATTATTTTGTGCTATGCATTATTATTACTAAATAACAAACATAGGGCCTTTTTTTTACTAATCTGCAGTTACACGTTAATGTGCATTAATGTAAATACAGCATATATAAAGAAAATAGGCCTCATTGAAATTAATAGATCTTGCATTATTTAATAGGTGTGAAATCATATTAATGCATATAACTGGTTAATACACATGAAGCATCAGGCCCATGATAAGATAGGAAGCGCAAATGTGTGCTCTCTAGGTCCATAAAGAGGAACATTCTATAGTCCCTATTGCAGTTGAACCTATTTTACACTATGAATTAATGGAGGCTCACCTTGCCCGTCAGTCACTAGATAGGAAGAGTTTCAAAGGGAAATATAAAATGGCCTGGAAAACATGAGTCTGTGTCTTTCTTAACATAGAAACATGACGACAGAAAAAGACCACATGACCTATCTAGTCTGCCCTTTCATATATACCGCTACAACTTTCCCCTTTTTTCCTTTAGAGATCCTCTGTGTTTGTCCCATGCTTCTTTGAATTCAGATGCTGTCCTCATCTCTACCACCTCCACTGGGAGACTATTCCATGGATCCACCACTCTTTCCGTAAAGAAATATTTCCACATTTCACTCCTGAATCTATCCCCTTTCACCCTCATCCCATGTCCCCTCGTAGCAGAGCTTGCTTTCAATCAAAAGAGGCTCTCCTCCTGTGCATTTATGCCATGGAGGTATTAAAACATCTCAATCATATCACCTCTATCCCGCCTTTCCTCTAAGGTGTACATATTAAGATCCTTAAGTCTGTCTTCATATTCTTTATAGTAAAGACCACTAGTAGCCACCATCTGTACTGACTCCAGCCTGTTTATATCCTTTTGAAGGTGCGGTCTCCAGAATTGCACACAATACACCAAATGAGGTCGCACCAAAGATTATACAGAGGCACTATCGCCTCCTTTCTTCCTCTGGCCATTCCTCTCCGTATGCACCCAAGCATCTTTCAAGCTTTTGCCGTCGCCTTTTCTACCTGTTTAGCTACTTTAAGATCATCAGACACAACCACGCCTAGGTCCCGCTCTTCTTTATTGGACAAAAGTACTGCACCCCCTATACTATATTGCTCCCTTGGATTGCTGCAGCCCAGATGTATGACCTCCATTTTTTAACATTAAATCTCAGCTGCCAAATTCTAGACCATTCTTCAAGCTTAGCTAGATCCCTCCTAATGTTATCTACACCTTCCTGGTTATCTATTCTATTGCAGATTTTGGTATCATCCGCAAAGAGGCAGCCCTTCCACTATATCACTAACAAAGATGTTATAAAGAATCGGACCAAGGAGAGATCCCTGGGGCACACCACTGGTAACCTCCTTCTCCTCAGAGTGAGCTCCATTTACCTGTACCCTTTGTCGCCTCCCACTCAACCAATTTCTAACCCAAGCAGTGACTTTAGGGTCCATCCTTAGGGGAAAGAGATCTGAAAGTAGGAGACTTCACTATAGTGGCAGAGAACCCCAGTGATACCATGGAAAAAGATAACAGTGGCTCAATCTATTGGGAAGAGTAAAGAAGGATGAGAACAACCCAAAGCTGTGTGAGGAACCTGCTCCCAGCCAGCTGCATCCACATGAGGGGCCTATTTTCTGTTGGTGATTTTTCCTGTTCTAATAACTATGTTTGCAGGGTTCACCCCAACATAAATAAAGGACGCAGGACCCCTCTTGAATCAGGATATTGTGCCACCATAATAAAGTAACAATATTTATTGACAGGTCTGTAAAGCTACAAGCTTCGCATTAAAAAAAACAATGGATAAATTTCTGTTGTACCATACAACATGAAGCAATATAATGAAAAATTCTAATAAGCAAAGCACCTGAGATTTCCTTAAATAATTCTACAGGAAGTCCTGGGGACAGAGTCTAGCTTCGCTCTTTAAAGGAGAACATAAGAACATAAGATACGCCATACTGGGTCAGACCAAGGTCCATCAAGCCCAGTATTCTGTTTCCAACAGTGGCCAATCTAGGTCATATGTACCTAGCAGTTTCCCCAAGAGACACAAGTTCCACAATGCTTGTACTGGGTCAAGCATTGATATCTTCGGTCACTTCTTAATAATGGTTTATGGACCTTTCCTCCAGGAACTTGTCCAAACCTTTTTTAAACCCAACTACGCTAACAGCCTTTACTACATCCTCCGGTAACAAATTCCAGAGTTTGATTACACGTTGAGTGAAAAAATATTTTCTTTTATTAGTCTTAAATAGTTTACCCTGTAGCTTCATTGCATGTCCCCTAGTCTTTCTATATTCTGATAAGGTAAACAATCGATCTACGTTTACCCGTTCCACTCCGTTCATTAATTTATAGACTTCTATCATATCTCCCTTCAGCTGTCTCTTTTCCAGGTTAAAGAGCCCTAACCTTTTTAGCCTTTCTTCATAGGAGTATCCTTCCATCCCCTTTACCATTTTGGTGGCTCTTCTCTGTACCTTTTCTAAAATCGCTATATCCTTTTTAAGATACGGCGACCAGAATTGCACACAATATTCAAGGTGCGGTCTCACCATGGAACGATATAGAGGCATTATAATATCTTTTGTTTTATTTTCCATTCCTTTCCTTATCATACCTAGCATTCTATTTGCTCTCTTGGCGGCAGCTGCACACTGGGCCGAGGGTTTTAACATGGTATCCACAATGACGCCTAAATCTTTTTCCTGGGTGGTGGTTCCTAATGTGGAACCTTGCATCGTGTCACCATAGTTTGGGTTGTTCTTCCCTAGGTGCATAACCTTGCACTTGTCCACATTAAATTTCATCTGCCATTTTGATGCCCAGTCTTCCAATTTATCAAGATCCTCTTGCAATTTTTCACAATCCTCTTGGGTTTTAACAACTTTAAATAGTTTTGTGTCATCTGCAAATTTGATAACCTCACTCGTTATTCCATTTTCCAGGTCATTTATGAATATGTCAAAAAGCAGCGGACCCAGCACAGATCCCTGGGGTACACCACTATTCACCTTTCTCCATTGGGAAACTTGGCCATTTAGCCCTACCCTCTGCTTTCTATCTTTTAACCAGTTCCTGATCCACAATAGTACACTGCCTCCTATCCCATGACTCTTTAGTTTTGCCAAAAGTCTCTGATGAGGGACCTTGTCAAAGGCTTTCTGAAAGTCCAGATACACAATATCAACCGACTCACCTTTGTCCACCTGTTTATTCACTCCTTCAAAAAAACATAACAGATTAGTAAGACAAGATCTTCCTTGTCTAAAGCCATGTTGGCTGTCTCCCATTAGGTTGTGACTATCTACATGCTGAGTAATTTTATTCTTTATGATGGTTTCTACCATTTTTCCCGGTACTGACGTCAGGCTCACCGGTCTGTAGTTTCCCGGATCACCCCTGGAACCCTTTTTAAAAATTGGTTTTACATTGGCGATCCTCCAATCTTCAGGTATTAGAGATGATTTTAATGATAGTTCACAGATTACTGATAGCAGTGTCAGCTAAAGTCTGTACCTAAACCATTTTACTGCCTTTCCTTATATCCTTATCTCTAGTTAATTAATTCTACCTAATTTGTAACTGCTTTTTGTAAGTACTACATATTCAGCAGCATACTTTGTTTATCCATCTGGGTGTTTTGCATTTTCTCTAAATATAGTCTATTCTGATCCTAAAGGGTAGCCCAGAAGATCCCCTGCAGAAATCCCCTCCCTGGCCATTTCTAGTTTCCTTCTCTATCTTTGTTACTGCACCTGCAGTCTTAAGGCTGACCTGTCTTATTCTGGTGTCTTTGTCTGTGTTTCTATAATCTGTGCCCTCTGTCTTATGAATACTTTTATCCACTTCTTTAATTTCTCTGTTTGCCCGAACATGTTCTACACTCCTAGTACCCAATAGAACCTATTCCATAGGTTCTATAGTCCACTGGCATATCAACATTCCATCTCTTCCTATATTCCTCATAATGGGTTCTGCTATAGGTCCGCTTGCAAAATTACTCTTAAGCATATGTCAGACCTTCGGGGGGGAGGGGGGGAGGTGGGCGTGTAGAGTAAAGTGGGGTTCACCCCTCCATGCTCCATTCACTTCCAAGTGCATCCCTAACCTCCCAGTTAAGGAATTTATTCTAAGTATTTCTCTATTCTTGGGGAAAAAGTAAATCCCCTATTCAAAGCTCCACTTAGGCCCAAGGGATATGTCCCTCTATAAATTAGAGCAGTGCCTTTCAACCCTCTCCTGGAGGTACACCTAGCCACTCGGGTTTTCAGGATTACCACAGTGAATATGCATGAAATGCATGTATATATAGTTAAGAGACACCATATGCATGGCTCTCATGCATATTCATTGTGGTAATCTTGAAAACCTGGCTGTCTGAGTGTCCCTTCAGGAGAGAGTGGAGAAGCACTAGGCTTAAGGAAGTTTTGGTTTGTTACACGAACGGCATCTGACTTATATACCTAAATATCTGAAGGTGAAGCTCCAATCTCTTATTAGGAGATCATCAGCTTTGGAAACCGTGCGGAGCAAGTTACCCATCCAGCAGCCATCAGAAAGGAGAACCATGAGGAGGAGGGTTAAGAAGTACTTCAGGTCCAATGACTTGGATCTACTATTTTTTCTTTTGACTTTGCTTTAACCTGATTTTAAACGACTTTATATACTTTATATCAAATCAAATAGAGTGTGTTATTTAAATGAACCTTTGGTGTCCACGTGTCGTTATGCTTTTGTCTCTTTGAATTTTTCTGCAGTTTAGGCCTTGAACTCTCTCTCCCCCCCATTTACCACGAGCCTTTATTTTACATTTCATTGCACTGGTTTGATGCTTTTTCTCCCTTGTTTCTCCCAACATACACAACCACCACCCCCATAAATCTCTTTTGTGTAGAACCTCCAGGGCTCCAAGATACGAGCTAGGTAGGTATCAACAGTCACCGTAAATGAATATTACAAATCTAATTGAGGATGTATATCTGTTGAGAAGGGAACAGAGTTACAATATTGTAGTCTTGAAAAACTTGGCAGTTTGCACAAACATCTAATCACATATATCTGAGGATGAAAAACAGAGGGAAGGCGCAATACATACATAAAACTCCTCCAAAATCATACTAAGGAGGATATTTAACACTGACCCCATGCTCCCAAATCTTTTATCAGTCAAGATTGTCACTGTTAAATATCTTAATTTTATTCTTCCAGCATTCAATTTGTCTTTCAATTTTTATTTCAGTCTACTAGAGTGGCAAATACATGCTCTAATATTAAAAGAAAAAAGAACCGCAGCCCCTCACCCAGCTTACCAAAAACAAATAAGTTGCAGCATGACAACTGACATAACTGCCCGCATGTAGTATTTATTTATAAAGTGCATGTAATACAGTTCGTTCCTTGTCAAGATGCACAGGGCTCTGCAAGATGATTCACACAATGGCAATATCTCCTCCTTCCCAAAAAGTACAATCAAAGTATGAGCAGAAGGGGAGTTGAATCACTCCTGCAGTTTCTGACCTCCATGGGTCAGATACCTGCAGTTGTTCAAGTCTTTCCAAATGGCATCTTCCACAGGTAGAACCCATTTAGGGGTTTATTTGGGGCTGGCAAGAGACATGCGGTATTCTTCCTAATGCTTGGCCAGCACCATCTGTGTTTTGCTTCACCACTGAACTGCTTCAGAAGAGGTCATTCATTCTCACCTAGAGATTTGCACTCCAAATTTATTCACAGCTGCGTAAGGCAGCATGGGTTGGGCTGTGTCTCCCTTTTGCAAGAGCACTCCTATTACATTCTTCATTAGAAGAAAGTTTGTAACACACTCTTTTTGTCCTCATGTGGAACCTTGTGGGCGCTGGGTTGCGCCACCATCTGTCACTTTACTCTTTTCGGTTCCATTCAAATGGAATGTGAAGGAAGTCTCAGGGCAGATATCCCAAAGGGTTCCCTTTTAGCAGCCTGTTTTACTGCTTTCGAAAAGACAAATAACACTTCAGTGCCAGTGCTTAAGAGAATTAATTTAGAAAGAAGAAAACATAAAACAACAAAGGTGATGGAAACAAAAAGTGAATTGAAATTCAGGTACAGAAGTGACAAGATGCAGTCAGCCCTGATGTCTATGAAGTGAGGAGGGGACCACCCTACCTTTCGCCCACTTAACTCCCACCCCCACCCCCACCCCCACACAGACTAGGGAATGGGTCAGAATTGGAGTCCGTGTTCCCTTTCAAGCTTTGCTCTCATAATATCAGGCCCAGGGCCGGCCTTAGGCCAGTTGAACCTGGTTGACCCAATGGGGCCCCACAATATGAAGTTCTAAGCATCATCAGGAAATAATTTTTTCATGCAAAGAGTAATGGATGTATGGAATGGACTCCCAAAGATAGTGGTGGAGACCAAAATGGTCACAATTCAAAATGGCATGGGATAAACACAAAAGGGGTCATTGTGAGCCATGAATAGCGGGGATGGATGTCCTATTGGGATTTCCATCCCCGCTATTTGTGCCCTTTCCTGGCCCCGTCCACCATTCCCCTCACATTCTATGGGGAAGTTAGACGGGGTCAGATCGGGGTGGCGTTAGGGCAGGCAATGGGCGGTCGTCGGCCTCAGACGTACAGGGCCAATTCTAATGTTGTCCGTGTATGTCCGGGGCTGGCGACTTAAACGGGGAACTTATTCCACCTCGAAGGTGGAATAAGTATCCTAGTTGCCGGGGGATGGCGGGCCTGGGGTGTGGAAGGGGCAGGGGAGGCAAACATTGTGTGAAAAATTGCTCTGGGGGAGGCAAACATTGTCCCAGAGATGTTCACTCATTTAGCACATTTCTATCACTGGGAAGCGTTCTCTTCAGACTCTGGATTAGCAGCAATCATCTCCCTGGAGCAGGAAGATTAGAAACGTTATTTCCAACCTGACAAGTGGCACAGGGAGCTGAACCTTGGGTGTTGGTGTGCAATAGAAAAATAACGTGCCCTTAATTTTGTCCAGTTCAGACTTTATATGAAGGAGCGAGAGGACATACGTAGAGAGGGGAGGGGCACCATTTGTCTCTCCAATAGCTGCAGCCTGCACTAATCTGGAGTCACTATTGAAACAATATAACCTCTTCAT
Source organism: Ichthyophis bannanicus (assembly GCA_033557465.1). Lineage (NCBI taxonomy): Eukaryota > Metazoa > Chordata > Amphibia > Gymnophiona > Ichthyophiidae > Ichthyophis > Ichthyophis bannanicus. The sequence goes on along the minus strand of CM066034.1, from coordinate 103,203,175 downwards.
GGTAGACAGTGGCTTTCACAACGAGAAAATAGTAATATTTGTTGTCATTAAACTGAAAAAAAGTAGACTACTGTAACCATGGTCAAACGCTTTGCAATGCATTTTTTTCTTCAATTTGAAAAATGCAGTAATTCTGTTATTTTGGCTTTGTAATCATTTCCATGGATAAATCCAAGTCAAAGACATATTGAATATGCGCATCATGGCAGTAATTTGTGTGTTTTAGAACAATATTTTACACATGCAGCTAGACAACGTTAAAACTTTCCCAGGGATGTATATACATAAAAATAGGCGCAGTACCTCTTGGGTGAAAGATGGGGGCAGGATCGAGACTTGGACATGTGTTTTATAAAGTACACACCTGTGCACTGATTCCAGTTGACACAGACACACATGCAAAAATCCACTCCTGCCTTGCAGCAGGTGCATCTTTGTGTGAGGGCCACTTTATGTAGTCACATATTCCTATAGTTAGTGAGTAGTTTGTTTTTGGGCCTGTTGTGTAACTCAGTATTTTGCAATTAGTGATTGAAGTTTATTTCTTTGTTCTCCTACCCCCTGCATTGTGTGGGCTTGTGAGCATTTCTTGTGTCTCTCTGATTTTCTTTGTATTATTATGTGCTCTTTTTCTATACAAGTAAATTCTTGGATGCAATGCAATGTGTGCCTTTGAGTCAGTCCTGACTCCTGGCGACTCAGAAGCTCCTGGGTTTTCTTGGCAGTGTCACTGGAAGTAGATTGCCAGGCCTTTCTTTTGAGGCAATGGAGGGTTAAGTGATTTGCCCAAGGCCACAAGGAGTGCTAATGGGAATTGAACCCTGGTTGCTTGGTTACCAAGCCAGTGTTCTAACCACTAGGCTACTCCTCCACTCCAGTAAATTCTTGGATATTTTGCTAAAAATGCATAAATTTAAAATTTTTAAAAAGTCACACATGTTGCATTTATAAAATAGCCACATCCTATGTGCCTTGATCACCTAGGCACCCTTTTATAAAACAACCCTCTTTGAAGCCATATTGCAGTGGGAATTCTGTAGGTTAACAGAGGAGTATCTGTGAAACCCACTTTCTACAGGGAAAACATCCTGTGCTATAAACAGCTTGGGTAGCTTTTCTCTTGGAGAAAGGGAGCAGTGCTGGGGGTGGGACTGGGACTTACCATCAGAGATGCACGAGGGGATTTAATTTTGAAATGTCATGCCTGCTTTCTCCTTGCCCCCTGCCCCCTCCACACTACTGCTCCATACACACCTTGCACGCTTTTGCATTTGCAAAGCAAGGCTTATTTCCCTCAGTACTAATATCTATTTAGGAAGAAGAGTGATTCCTCTCTGCTCTGTTCTGTCTTCTCCCACTTTACCTCTTCCCTTCGGATCTCTGCAGGCTGCTGTCTAGTGGGGAAGGGACTGCAGAGCATGCTGATCTCTACAGGGTACTACCTAATTGAGTTGGGATCCCAGCTCCATACGTTCTGATCAAGGATAATACAGAACAATATCAAAACCTGGTATTTGTCCACACTATGCATCATTCTGTATCCTATGGGGGAGGGGGCGGTATTCAGTGGTGGTAGCTAGCCGTTCTAATGTGGCTAGCAGCCGCCACCTCTGAACTTTAAACCCAAATATTCAATGCTGGGGCCATATCCAGCCCTGGCATGGACTATCCAGGTTGCTCGGCTTGCCAGGAAGCTAACCAGGCAGCAGAGATATTCAGCTATTACCCGATTAGCTTTTGTGGTGAAAGGTAGGCCAGCCTTTACTGTGCCTGACTTTCACAACATGTTTATAACCAGGCAGTGGCTCAATATTGCCACCCCCAGCATGCCCCAAGGATAACTGGTTAGCACTGGGCGTGCAGCAGCATCAGCATCCGTGTTACTCTGTCCTCATCCTTCTTGACCTCTCTGCTGCTTTCAATACCCTGTCCTTGCTTGGTTTTAAGGGCTCTGTACTATCCTGGTTCTCCTCCTATCTCTCCCATCACTCTTTCGGTGGCTCCTCCTCTGCTGCTATCCCACTCTCAGTTAATGTACCCCAAGGATCTGTCTTGGGTCTGCTCCTTTTCCCTCTCTATACCCAGTCCCTTGGTACGCTCATCTCTGTGGAGTGACCAACAAGGAACAGACTCGTTACAATCTCTTCCCATGGCTTTCAGCATCATCTTTATGCCGATGATGCCCAGATCTACCTCTCTACGCCTGAAATCTCCCCGGCAATCTAGACCCGGATCTCTGCCTGCCTTTCTGACATTGCTGCTTGGATGTCTCACCGCCGCTTGAAATTGAACATGGCCAAGACTGAACTTCTTATCTTTCCCCCTGAAACCTCCTCTCCTCTTCCTCCTTTCTCAGTCTCTGGATAACTCTCTACCCCTTCCTATTTCCTTGGCTCGCAACCTTGGGGTTGTCTCTCTCCTTCTCCACACACATTCATCTGATAGCTAAGACCTGCCGTTTCTTTCTCTATAACATAAACAAAATCCACCCATTCCTTTCTGAACACACTACTAAGACACTTATCCACTCTTTAATCACCTCCCATTTTGATTACTGTAACCTACTCCTTGCTGGTCTCCCGCTGAATCATCTCTCTCCCCTTCAATCTGTTCAACACTCTGCTATGTGGATAATCTTCTGCCAGCCTCATCATGCCCATATTACCCCTCTTCTCAAGTCACTACATTGGCTCCCTATCCGTTTCCGCATCCAGTTCAAACTTCTCCTGCTGACTTATAACTGCATTCACTCTGCATCTTCTCACTACCTCTCTTCTCTTATCTCTCCTTACACCCCTCCTCGGGAACTCCGCTCTTCTGGCAAACTGCTTCTGTCTGTGCCCTTCTATTGCTAACTCCAGACTTCGCTCCTTACTGCACCTTACGCCTGGAACAAACTACCTGTGTCTGTACGCCAGGCACCTTCTCTGACCCTTTTCAAATCCAGGCTGAAAACTCACCTCTTCACTGCTGCTTTTGGATCTTGACTCACCTGATCTCCTTGTTTCTTTATCTTTCCCTCTTATTTTATCCCTCTCTACACCTGCTGCGTTGTCTGTCTTGGCTAGATTGTAAGCTCTGATGAGCAGGGACTGTCTCTTACATGTCTGTGCAGCGCTGCGTATGACTTGTAGCACTATACAAATGCTCAGTAGTAGTAGAGCAGTTGAATATCCAAGATAAAGGGATTAACACGGTTACTGTTATTAAAACTACTATATATTTTTATTTTTTTCCCCTTTCAGCTACTATGAGAGCAAGTTTAAAAGTTATTTCCATAGGTAAAATAGAAGTATTCATTTATAAAACTGCCCTCCCGGTATGCAGTTAAATTTATGAGCATATAGTTTTATGCGCATAGGTTACCCAGGAATTAGCAGAGGCCTTCCAAGTGTGCACATTTGGGGAAGGGTTAGCATTTATACCTTTTCCCTCAACAGCCTGGAAGGCAAATGGATGACGTCATCCGGCAGTGTCGGGGTGCAACTGATCTCCCCTAGCTCAGAACTCGAGGTTAAAGTCATACGCTTCCCCTACACAGCACTCTTTTCATTTTGGTTTTTTCTGCACTGCTGAATGGATGCAAAACAAAGCTCTCCCATATAGTTTTTGTTGCAGAGTACTTTTGCAAGTCTTTTCAACATTATTTTTTTTTGGCACGTATCACTTCATCTTTTATTTCCTTATTTTAAATTTTCTTTAAAAAGTTTATTACTGAAGTCATGGTTTGGCCTTTCCAAAATGCAACAGAAAGATTCAGATCTTCAAAACACACTCCAAGGGATATACTTACTGCTAGCATAAAACAGCATCGAAATCGAGTGCGGGGGTGGAGCTTGACCTACACTAGTAAATGGAGGCGCGCTTGCCGATAGAAACAGCATAAGCAGTGTGGCTTATGTGTAACAGGTCTTTTCCATAGAGAGCAGGATTGATAAGATATGCAATCCCTCCTTTGAGGAGCAACGAGACCACTGCACATGGGAAGGCCCATGCATGCTCAGAGCTTTACATTAGAGAACAGCTCTCTCTTGGCGCCATCAGTTTCCATCACCCATTTGTGTGCCTTATCAGTCCTGTTGCTGATGGAAAACACGTGTTACAGGTGAGCAACATCACTATATGTGAATAAAGTAACCCAGGTAATTTGTGCCTATCAAAGAGCAGGCGTAAATATATGTGCATAAATATTTGGGGTAATATTTAAAATGGACATATCTATATGCTTTCATTTTGGGAAATTTATCAGTATCCATACGGGCATAGCTATGCACATACTCTACAATGCATGTGCCTGTACGGTTATGAAGTTACCCCTGTTGAGGATAAATTTATAACAGGGGTTAGATGCTGTGAAGGCGCATGCTGCACCTCTTTATAAAGGCAACATATGTCCTTATGTGCCTTTAAAGACAGCCTCTTGAAAGTGTGTATGTTTCCGTGTTATAAAATACATGTTTCCGTGTTATAAAATACATGCATATGTGTTCATCCCCTCCTCCATGCCATCTGTTCTGCATCCTCAGGAATATCTATGTGGATATCGCTATGTTTTCAGATTGCCTACAGATTGCCGCGACCAAAATGATTTGGAGCCTGCGTCAGAAGCCTTATGGGAAGAGACTTGAAGACCTAAATATGTACACTTTGGAGGAGAGGAGGGACAGGGGAGATATGATTCAGACCTTTAAATACTTAAAGAGAAATGATGAACAAACAAACCTCTTCCAAAGACGGGGAAGCTGTAAAACTAGAGGGCATAACATGAAGCTGCAAGGTGGTAAATTGAAAGGCAATGTCAGGAAATATTTCTTCACTGAAAGGGTGGTGGATGCTTGGAATGCCCTCCCGATGGAAGTGGTGAGGGCAAACACGGTGATGGAATTCAAAACGGCATGGGACAAACACAGTGGATCCCTTTACAGCAACAGGATAAAAGCAAAATAAACAGTACCATCTAACTTCTGAACTATCTAGCATCTGAACAAATAAGGGTGTCCTACATGGAGTGGTGGGTTCACCCCTAAACAGAAACAAAAACATGGGGAGGGGTGGCCTGCACAGAGCGACAGGTGCACCTACTCTTGCCATCTTGCTGGGCAGACTAGATGGACCATGCTGGTCTTTATCTGCCGTCACTTACTATGTTACTATGTTACTTGTGGGTACGTGCTTAGCAGTTTCATAAGTTCCTACTTGCACTTATAAAATGCTTTTCTGCAAGCTAAAGTCAAATAGTTGTGTTGTATGTAGATTTTTTTAAATTACGGGGATAGTATCAGTCTCTTTTAATTTGCTAAATGGTCAAATGTCCATATAATTACGGGCCAGGTTAGTGTTGGGATGAAGGTGGGCCAAACAATTATTCAGATAGTGATGATAATCTACTGCTGTCCAGATAAGTTATCCAGTTAATTTAGGTCTGCCAAATAGCATACCTAAACTATACAAATAGTTCTAGCATGGTGACTTCACTACATGTATATTCAGTGCCACTGCCTATATGGATAGCAGTGCTGAATATGCATACTGTATGGTCACCACCACCGCTTTCTCTGCCATTTTGGTGCGTTATCTGCTGGTGAACTGCTATGCACACCCCCAACAGATAACACATTGTTTTTTCAGCTAACATGGTGCTATCTGCACTTTTTTTGCTAACACAGTTTGGTAAACTGTTCCAGTTATACAGCGCATCGCAGTAGTCCAAATATGAAGTAACTCAAATGTGAATAAACATTGGAGGGGGGGATCAAAAAGCTGAATGATGATATGAAGGTACGCATTCTTTATTGCCCTTTCCACTTGAATTCTAAGTGTGAGACCTTTAGCCATAATAATCCTGAAGTTTTGTATATGTTCTGTCACTAGCAACAATTTCTCATATCCATTTACAATGATTTAGGTATTGAAATGTTTCGTCCGGGCTCCCCTTAAACTCATTAGCTATATCCCAGCTAAGGACAGCTGATAAACAAGTATTCAGGGCTTTACTAGTAGAATTCCATGATGACGTGAGAGAAGATAAAGATGGATGTCATCAGCAGAACAAAACAGCATTTCATAGCAGAAATCTTAATAATTATCTTCAAGGTTTTTAAATATAAATTTAGCAGGAAAGCAGATAATAATTACATCTTTGGGGACCCCACATGGCATCGACTTTGGTGTAGAAGTAACTTCTTCTCAAACTATCTTCTGAGTTCTGTTTGCTAACCAAAAAAAGAGCTGAACCAAGTTAAAGCCAATGCTGAAACTTAGCCCCTGCCAACTGACTAAGCAGTAAGCTATGATCAACTGTGTCAAATGCCAAAGACAAGATGTCTTCTCTATACCAACACAGTACAGAATGTCATCATAAAGTGCAACCAATAAAGGCTCTGTTCTGTAATCCACATGGAAACTCAACTGACGCACATCAAAATGATAGCAGTCATCCATAAAGGGCTGAACCTGACTCAGATCTGCATCCTCAATAATCTGTAACAAACATGATATTTTGGGTATAGTTCTAAAATTTGCAGGCCATACAGAATCCAGATTGTCTTTTTTATAACAATGGCCTGCTTCAGACACAGGAACAACAAAAACAGGTGTGCCAAGACAGTGGTAGGTTCAAAGAACTTTATTGTTCCTGCCTTGCCTACAGGTGGTTGTGCTCTCCTTTGGACTTCTGCTTCAGACACAGCAAAATGATCATTCCTCTAAGGCTGGGGTCACCAACCTCCAGAGGGCCGCGGGCCGCACAGCCGACTACCGGGAGCCTCGCGGGCCGCACCCCCCTTCTCCCCGCCCCCCGCGAAAAAAAACAACAAACGCAAAATTATGAAAACAATGGCTGATCACCTGATAGCCATGAAGCGCGACTTCTGTGCGTCGTCACACTGCAGTTCGATCAAGTCCATTTGAAGGTCAGAGGGCACGTCGGTGGGGTTCATCTCGAAGGGGGCACTGAAGAGGGCAAAGTCTTGCGAGTGCTTGGTGAAGTCTTATTGCTGATTGGTCCTCTAATTTGCGCGCTGCTCTTGGGAAAACGGTCACGTGCCGTTGAACCCGCCGAGCATGCCGCGGGCCGCAGATACAATGGCGGGAATCCTTGACGGGCCGCACGTAATGTTAACCGGGGTAGAGCCTCGCGGGCCGCACGAAGGGACCTCGCGGGCCGCAGGTTGGTGACCCCTGCTCTAAGGGATGGTTTATAGTAGCTGTAAGACTATCAACGAGTTCGTAACCAGAAGCTTTGACTAACCATGTGAAGGCAGATCCAGTACCCATGGATCATTCAAAGCGGAAAAAAATAAGAAATCTTATTTAGAGACCTAAACGACAAGAATGATTTCTAGGCCTCTGACCTTAAAGATGATGTGATGCTCTGCTCTTTGAATCCTCTCAAATCGTAATAGTAGCACTAATGGTGTAGGGAGGGGAATAAGAAAGAAATAAAAATTACATTGGTGTGCCTCTCTCTAACTCCAACATCCCTAATGCTTTTCCCAACTCATGACAGTGGAAGAGACGGTGTCAGAACGTAAGAGCACTACTGCCTTGTGCCTCCTGCTGGTAGGAAGGAGTATTGTGCAGTGACTGAGATCTGTAACTGGTTGCAAAGAGTAGCGCTATTGTAGGGTGCAGGACATTGGATGGGTGGGCTGATTCTCCTCCAAGGATGACCCTGCAGCTGAACGCTGGCACTTTTCTTCCTTGAAAAAAAAAAAAACACTGCTGCAAAATATACAGGGAAATATACTCTATTGCCAGGTGATTTTTGTAAAGGGAATTCTGCTTGAAATCTGCCCACCTGATTAGTTTCAGAAGCTTTGTCTTTTGGAGGTCTTAAAAAAGGATTTTCTTTATCAAAGCACTTAGAATAAATAGGATCCCTCACTGCCATCCTAGCATATGACCCTTTTTTGCCCTTCTAACTCTTTATATGCTACTGTTTAGTTCACTGTAAATTGCTTAAAGAATTTTCCCTGGATCCATACTTGCATAGTGTACAGGAACAATGTCCTTGAGTGTCTGTATTCACCTCCAGGGATCTAAGTGCAATATTCATGAACATCTATCAGGTTATCATGGTATTTGAGAACAGCCCCAGGATGGAATGGGGCTGCTAGAATATCTCAGCCACAAAATGGACAATCATGTATAGGCCAGTACATATTATCTTAAAATAAGAGACACCCTGATAAATTTTAGAAAAATATTTATCACATACCATTATTCTCCATAACAAATTAACATCAAATATATGGAAAAAGCAGGAACCTCAGCTGGGGGAGCCCCACCACTTAAATTAATACTGAGGTCAGGGGTCCTCTCCCCATCCAATATCCTTCATTGGTCCCTGCCTCTAAGAATCAGCAAGATTTTTTTCAAGTTTTTAAATGCATATAAAACCTTTAAAAAATACTTAGCTGAAATCAAAATTCCCAAAAGCAAGATGTAAGTATTTCCAACAGTGAGAACGCAACGCTCGAGTCGAGTTTTGCTGTTAGCTTAAAAGGGCTGCTTCAGGAGAATCACACAGTAGGTCTGGAGAGCATCGTTTTGGTGCGTTTGATGCTTATGCTTGAGTTTACTAAGCAGCAATGGTGGTGATCGTGCAAAATCGGTGCCGCAGCCCATTTTATTCAGTGAAGCCATGGCATCGATTTTGCACGATCACCGCTATCACTGCTTAGTAAACAGACCCCTTAGTGTTTATAATACATATTATCAGCAGCCACTAGTTGGTCTGGTGTTTCAGCATATGATGAATATTCATAAGATATATTTGCATATAGTAAGCTTTGATATTTAGTTTAATAGGTCTGCTTAGGAGAGACTAGTCTGGACTTTTACATTGCGAAGTTAATAGTCATTTTCAAACTACTTCCCCAAACCATGTTGTGAGTATGAAACCAACATATATAAATTGTACTTCAGCTTGGGGCTTTACTTTATTTTAGCCCTGGGGCATCTCCTGATCTGGTTCTAGGGTCATTGAGTGAGTAAGAGCAGGCACTTTCCACCACCTACCTCTAGGCCATGCTGGTTAGGGGGAAGGACTTTCTTTCAAGGCTCTGCTTCTGTGGATTCTCTTTTTATTTATTTTTTTCACACGTCTAGTCTTCCAACTCTCAGCACAGTCATCCATACCCCAAAAGAAAAACAACCTCTAACAGTCTGAATGACTATCCAAAGAGAAATGTGAGTTACTGATCATTTCTTCTGAAGGAGGACATTTTTAAGTAGATATCTACAATATTAAAATCCAAATTCAAACAGGTAGACCAGTAAAGCAAATACCTGATCCTTAGATTTCCCAGATCCTACTCTCTCCCTTCTGCAGTATTGCTTCCTTTTAGCTCTCTGTGATCTCTTTCCAAACCTGTGCCCAGTCTTCATCAATCAGACTCTTATTCCTCAGCCCACTCTTTGTAGTCTTGGTTCTCTGAATCTCTTAGGCAGGGCGGTTCCTTGCAGGACCACAGGGTTCTACAAGGAAGAGGCATTTTCTCAAGAGTCTGTCGAATGGCAAAGCCCACTCTATCACTCAAACAGTAGACCTCCTTTCCTTAGTCCAAGGCTTCCCTGATGCCCAGCACTCTCAAGAATAGATAACAAGGAAGGAACCAGCCCCCTTCCTTAAAAGGGGTTTTATACTTGCATTCCTAGACATTTCTCCCTTTGGACAGTGTCATCCGAATATCCTTCTCCCTTTGCTGGTTACTGATAGTGGAGCCTGTTAAGTCTCTGAAATCACTGCTAATAAGAAGAATGTATTCAAAGCCCCCCTACCCCATCTCCTTATATTAAAACATGAAATAGTTACTAATGGAAAGAAAATAGCTTATTCAGAGGAAGAGGAGAAGCAGCAGTAGCATCCCATTGGCCAATTTATGAATTACAGAACAGCAAGTATATGGTTAAACCAGAATGGATGTTGTACTCGTATAACTAGCTGTGGAGTCAGTCTAAGGCAAAGCACAGAAAGAAGCCCATGTGAGAAGGAGCGGGACAACAACAGGAATTAGGAGCACATGTTCCCACTGTGTCCCCACACTGCAGACCGCAGTCACGCTGCAAGTCAGTCAAGAGAAATGACAGGACATGAAGAGAAGGCAGAAATCATGGAGAAGCCGGCAGAGGAGGAGGAAGATGTGGAGGAGTAGTATGGAAAGGTCGGGAGGATAGAGGGCAATACAGGCAAGAGAGGAAATTAAGATGTGGGGGAAGACAATAGTTGGATAGTGGGTAAAAAAAAAGGAGGCAAAATTTAAAAAAAGAGGAGGGACAGAAGTGATTATGGGTGAGAGAAATATAGAAGAGAGAGGATATTGTCACGCCATCTAATACAGTTAGGTTTAAAGGGGGTTGGACAGATTCCTAAAGTAAAAATCCATAGATAGTTGACCTTGAAAAATAAACCCACTGCTTATCTCTTGGAGGGACCTGTAAGAAATGGATTTGTCAGGTACTTCCAAGTGACCTGGACTGTACACTGTCGGAGAAAGGATTCTGGGCTCAGTGGATCTTTTATCTGAGCCAGCATGGTGCCTCTTAGGTGGATGAAAGGAGATGACATAAATGAGGGTCTGGAAGGCTGACGGGGGATAATGAGAGCGAATGGAGGATCTGATAGAGATGAGATTTAATCTTCTCCCTCTACCTCCCTGCACACGCACACACTCACATACATAATTTTTCCATCTTCAGCTCCTGACAAAAAAAGGAAAAGATCTTTTAGATAATGTGCATGACTGAATGATATTATTTTAAAGTCACTGCACAAAATTCCAGAGAAAATGTTATGACAAGTTTGGGAAAAATCAGAATGCTTTAGAGTCATTTAAAAACCCATTAGGACAGTAGAAATGGGTATTACAGTCACCCTAGGACCATAAATAAAGCACAGGTATTTAAACTATTTCCCAAAGTTTCAACTCTATAAGTTGTTTTATTACAGTTATACAGTGGTTCCTTTTTTGGATTTAGTTCTCCAGCAGCTCTGTGTTTTAAGAGACTCTGGTGCACCATAAAAGCAAATACTCAGATTTGTAGTTTCCATGCATTTAATATTTTCCTTTTTTCATGCCTTCTCTTGGTGACAGTGATTTACGATGAGGAAAAGAGAGAAGGGAAGGGAATGAATGATTTTAAACAGACCCACTTAAACAAACTTTCTAAAATATAATTAATTTGAAAGAAATGTTAAAAAAATATTTTGCTAATAGATGGAGGTCTTGTGCCTAGTACAAATTAGTCCTAATGAATACCAAGAAGCAAGAAATATTATTTCTAATACTGTATATCTGTTATGGGATAACATTTTCCGCAGTACAGTATGTAACCCCCCTTTCTGTGTGGTCCAGGAAGATGCTATAGAACTGCTAGGCAGACAAGGGAGCACACCATTCCAGAAAGCTTTTAGCCAGATTTTCTCTAAGCTTTTGGAGTGTTAAGTATCAGGGTTCAGACTTGAGAGGAGTTTAAAGCTAGGTAGCAGCAACTATATAAGGTTTTGGCACTTTGCATACCCTCCTCATTCACCCTTCTAAGTAATTAGAGTCCAGGCCAGAAATTTGTGTTCTGAACCAAGGGTTTACATAAAATTTAGGGTCACTGATAAACAGCTTTAACTTTGAAAATTTACAATCTCCTGGAATAACTATAACACAATAACTTCTTTAGGTAATGTCTGGAGTATAGATTACCCCATTCCTTCCACAATCTACTCTTACTTAAAATGTTGTTTCTTTCAACTCTTGCTCGAAATATTAACCAGCTTAAAATAATTAACAATTTAGCCTTCCGTCATCTCTCTCAGAGGACTTGGGATTAGGGTTGTCTGCCTTTAGTTCCCCAGTGCTGAAAGGACTCACTTCCCCTCACTTAAGTATCTTTCTGTTTCTTCTTATCTGGAATGGGTTCTCTCCATATGTTTGGCTTCATTGCAGGTCTCTGCAGGAACCCACATCTTCAGACTGAGCACCCCCTCCCTTACACTTTTGCAATGGCTCTAAGTCTCTTTAGTTTCTTTCAGTGGGTTAGGGTTGTTGGTGCAGATCTGTTTCACAAATGGATGAAGTACCTTGGCTGGGTGCCAGAGGCACTTGCCCCTAAGAGCAAACACCCACTTAGATATGCATGACACAATGGCTTGGGGCCCAGAACAGAAAGCTGCCTTTGGATGAGGTATATATCAGAAGTGAGCTTTCCCTCTCCAAAGTGTCTCCTCCCATCCTGAATTGAATGGCAAGGGGGGGCCTCTTAGTGTTCTGGAAAGTACCAGTTCTTAGCCTGTATTATTATCTGGCAATGTCTGGTCTGAATACTGGACGTACTGCTGATTCCAGCTGCAAAATCCAAGTGTTCTCTACAAGTAGTTGGGTCATCCACTGAGTTTGTGTTGCAGGGTTATACTGGCTTTGTAAAGCAGGTGAGCTTCCGATATTGTGTCAGCAGATAAACTGTAGCTTCTAGCTTGCTATGGTTCTGTGTTTACTGTAGCTGGTTCCTAGTACAGAAAGCCTGTTTTTCATTACTGAAAACATGTTCCAGTGGTAGGAGGTTTTAATATGATGGCTTCACGTCTTCTTAATACATTGGACAACTGAAATGTCAGCTTGTTAAGCAGAATTAGGGGGTTATTTCCCGGTTGTGCGGGGAAGTTAGTTGGGGGCAGGGAAGAGACGGCCTGGGTACAGAGAGTAGGCGGTCGCCGGCCCTGGTTGTACAGGGCCAGCAAAATGGCTGAAGAAGTTATTCCACCTCCGAGGTGGAATAACTTCCCTGGTCATGTTTTTTTCGTGGCCCGGGGTGCGGAAGGGGCTGGGGGGGGGCCATGGTTTATTCCCCGCCGCCCAACCCTGGCCTCAGGAGGCCAGGTCGGGCTGCGGGGAATAAACTTTAGTTTCTGGCAGCCAGCATTGTGGTATTTAAATGGAGCCACGGTGCCATGGCAACAGGACGCCATGGCACCACGGCTCCATTTAAATACCTGACTGAGCTATTCAGGCAGTGCCTGTATGTGCAGGCCGGGACTGAATCGCAGTCCCGGCCTGCACATACAGGTCTGATCGCGATTATGATTCCGCTGGGCTAGATGTGCCCCACAGGATCAGAATCACGCTCCCCTTTGTACGTCCGGCTCAGACCAGACATACAATGAGGCTATACGTGCGGGACAGAATCAGGCCCTTAGTGTCTGGCATACTAGAGACCAAAAAACAAATTCAGGAGGGGACCCTAAAACACATTCTCAGGCTATGCCACCTTCGAGAAATCTTGGAGCTCCCCTAAAACATTGGAGTGCAGGGCAATTTTCCTGGTCACACACCTCTAATGCCAGCCCTGTTGCTAGGAAATAAAAGCTTCATTTTGGGTAGAAGATCACTGAAGCGCATACTGTCTGCAAAACATTACTTGTGCCCTGCAGTTGATTAAAACTTATAGGAAACAAGCACCGAGACACCTTCAGGAGGCAGGAGTCTTTTGGTGCTTACTGTAGATATGTGCTCCTGTCCAATGTTCCCTCTAATTTTCTGTAGGCTGTGTGCGCATAAAATATCAGCTGTGCAGCTTTTGAAGGAAGGTTAAATTTTTGTGCGGCACATAACGACATTCGGAGTTCTATACTTCAAAATTTGACTACACGTCAGAATACAGTATGTACACCACATTGATTGCACTAGATAATATTGTAGAACTTGTGAAAACCATAAATACACAACTTTTAATTTTTAAGATGTCTGTGTTGTTTTCTATCAGAATCGGAACCGTAATTTTTGTGCGCTCTGTTATAAAGTATGTGCGCTCGCTCGGCGAGGTGTGTGCGCGCGCACACGCGCACAGCTTAGAGGGAGCAGTGCTCCTGTCCCTGGAAAATACAGAGTTCAAAGGATTTGCATCAGTGAGATTGGTTAACTCTAATGATCTAGAGGGTATTGAGGCCTTTGGTGTAATGTGCTGTATTCAGAATAAAAGCAGACAAAAAAAAACTTGAACCAAACCTTTCATTTTACTCTCATGAACTAGAAACAGGTCACAAAGAAAAAAAAATACAGATATTTATCAAAGCAAATCAAAGACAGAAATAGAATCTTCAAATAACAATATCTTCCAAACGAAATCAGCAATTAAGGTAACTGGTAAAATATGTAAATTAAACGTTTGCACTGCTGACTGTCAGTGGATACCAAGGGTGTCTTTCTTTTTATTAAACTCGTCTAAAGTAGGCAGTTTAGTAATTGAAACCCAATGATTTTTGAAAATGTTGCACAAGTATTATAAATCCTGCTTGGATCCAGTTCTATCGAAATCCTTGGTGCCTTTTCATGATAGGAAAAAAATCTGTCTTTCTTTAGTTTATTTATGGTTAAATCTCAATGATTGGATGGCAGTTCAATTTGGTCTCTGGCAGTTGCAAGGCTCAACCTTTTCCCAAAGGAGCCCTGAAGTTGCAAGGTTGTCATGAAATGCAGAATCTTTTCCATCTGAACTCTGACTCGGAGCTGGGGAAGAATAAATATAACCCCGGATATTCAATGCTGGGGTCATATGCGGCCTCGGCATTGAATATCTGGGGTCGCCGCACATGCCCGGAACCCTGGTAGTGGCGATATTGCACCACCACTGCCCAGTTAGCCTCTACGAGCAAAGATAGGCCAGCTTTTGCAGCGCCCGTCTTTTACCTGTAGAAGCTAATTGAGTAGCACTGCAATATCGCCGCTACCCAGTTAGCCTCTGTCACTGCCCGCGACATGCCCCGGAACAGCCGTGAGATGCCCTGATGCTAAGCGATTGTATCAGGGCATGTAGGGGAGAAGATCAGGGGTATTGAATATCCCACTGAGCAGTATTTGCACGGTTTACACGGTCTAACCATGTACGTGCCTTTCGAATATCGGGCCTTAAAACTGTTTTGTTAAAAAATAATCATCACATCAAAGTATTTGAAAGGAGTATTAGAGATATTTATTTTTTTGGTGTCCACCAAACTGCTGTGAAACCTTTTCTGCCATAAATGTTATATTGCAGTATAATACAACGTCATATTTGCCTTCATGGTTTCATATTCATTTAAATGAGAAAGGATGAGATGTCAGCAAGCTGGAAATTAGGACCTCAAGCCCTTTCTTAAAATTTTCAAAC
Source organism: Ichthyophis bannanicus (assembly GCA_033557465.1). NCBI lineage: Eukaryota > Metazoa > Chordata > Amphibia > Gymnophiona > Ichthyophiidae > Ichthyophis > Ichthyophis bannanicus. Next base: position 103,188,037 of record CM066034.1, on the reverse strand, counting down.
TTTCGCTCCCGTCCTAGGCAGTAGCAGCTCCTCACTAGCTCAGCACGGCAGTCCACACTGTGAACACGGAACTGCATCTGTAAAGCAGGGAATTTCAAGGGCTCGCTTTCAGAATCACAGTACAGTAGTGCTGGTTCTTTCTTTCTGAATTTTCATATTTCAACTTTGGTTTATAAAGTAATTTCAAGGTCGTTTTTCTGTGAAAAAAACACTCAGCTAGAATAGTAACCCCATTAAAGGTCTACCAGTGGTTTGCATATTTATTTCTCTTCTCCTGTAGTGTGCAATTGTGACTCATAAATCAAAATATCAGGATAAACACCGCCACCGAGGTTATTTCTGGCAAGAGATATTTCATGGAGCGTTACCGGTATATTTTGGAGGGCTTAGAGTTTCTGCTGTATCCTGCAGACAACAAACAAGACAGTACATTAGGAAAAGCAAGTGGGTATCTTGATGTACATTTTTTCCATCTCTCTTCACACCTCACTAAAATAAACTAGGAAAAAATAAAAGTGGTCAAAAATAGAAACATTTTCAATTAGAAGGATAAGCAATTATGCTTTTAATTCATCATAGTCTGAACAACTCATGAACATCATTGTCTTTTATTTATAATCTATTTTCATCATCAAAATCTGTGACTTTCTGAAATTGTGACTTGATATCCACCAAACAGCTTTTCAACGCTTCAAAATCATTTGTACTAGCTAATTAGGCTGTTTGTTTTCTAAATATCTTAAATGGGCCACATCCCGAGGTCTTACGGGCACATTTGCCAGCAAGCTGCATGTTGCACACCCTTGATCTAACATTTCTCATTGTTCCTGTCTTTCGTAACACTGTATTGCATTAACTTGTAAAGGTTCAGTAGAAGCCATTTGCGCTCCATCTCCACAAGTCAGGGCATCTACTTGAGCTGGGTAGAAGAAAGGGGCAGATGCTGTGGGGAGGGAGGGAGAAGGGGATTGATGTTAGAGGATGTTGGGCAATGGGAGAAGGCAAAGATGCTGATGTTAGCAGATGCTGGGGGAGGGGTGATAAGGGAGAGGAGGGCAAATATTGTAGAGAAGGGGAGAAGGCTGTACATATGCAGGCAGATGGAGAGAGAGGGGAGATAGGGGTGCATGCTGAGAACGAAAAGCACAGGGTAAATGAATGCTGAAGGATGTAGGCAGGTAGACACTAAGGAAGGAGAGAATGATAACGAAGGAAGAGGAGACATGAATACTGGGGATGGGGAAGCAACAGGAGTAATTAATTCTAGGAAAGGGGGAAAAGGGATTAGATACTGGGGACGTGAGAAAGCAGGAATTTAGACAAGCATGGACTCAGAGATTAAATTCTAATTCTTTCCTATACTATATCACAGCTCTCTAATTTCTCTTTACCAACAGAGTACAAACACGTTGTAAACTAAACTGACAGCATAACCTTGTTATGAATCCAATCTGTTAATTACCAGTAGCTAAATCTCAAATGTATATAGTTCCCCCAGTTCTCCCATGTTCAAATCCCTGTTCTCTGTAAACGTAGGACTAGTTATATGTCCAAGTGTTCATTGTTTCGATGTATTATTTATTATTTTTTTATTTTTTTATTTACATTTTCTTATATACCACGCTATTCTGCATCAGTGTGGTTTACATTGAACAAACTGAAATTACATTGAACAGGGCATTATAACTTGGAGATAACTATTTTACAGGGAACATGGGCTATGGAGGGTTAAGTGGCTTGCCCAAGACCACAAGGAGCACCTGTGGGACTAGAAACCCCAGTCCTTCCGGCCCGAGGTTGCTGTCCTCTAGTGGGATTTGAACCCCCGACCTTCCGGCCTGAAGTACCTTGCCCCAACCACTAGGCCACTCCTCCACTCCAAGATGTAAACCGCACTGATGAAAAATAGCGTGGTATATAAGAATTGTTAAATAAATAAATGGGAGATAAGAATAAGACAGACTCTATGCATCCAAATCATCTATCTAGGTTAGGGTTGGAGTATGAGTGAGGACTCGGTGTGAGGTTGGGGCTTGGGGATTATGTGGGGGATAGTGGGTGCTGAGCATATGAGCAAGGATTAGATAGACAGTGGGAAGTAGGTGATTGGGTGAGAGGCATGATTAGGGCTCCGAGACGGCATGCAGAAGGATGGGGAGGGTTCCATTGGTTTTTTGAATGCATATTTGTACCTGTTGTACTACACCTTGGGTGAATCTCTTCATAAAAACAGTTAATACAACTTAATAATTAATTTGTAGTCTCTTATTCTTTATTCAGTGGTGGCGTCTTTGTTTTGCCTGTGTAACCAAAGTGAGAGATTCACTTAATATGTGGGTTCTGAGTGAGTGGGAATCTGCAGCTATGCAGCTTGTTCTCTTTTCCGAACTGCAGGTGTACTGGAATTCTAGAGTATTTGTAGTGCTGACCTTTCATAGGTAGAAATGGTACAGTTTGAATACTTGGATTTGGTAAAAGTGCTTCTCAGTGGCTGCAAGGCTTTGTAGTACTTCACAGTGTCTGGCAGTGGAGAGAGTTTGCAATGCTGCTACTGATGTGACACTGGAATTTGAATAGAATTGTTTTGTATGTTGAGGTGTAAAGTGAAACATCCTACTTCTGCTCTGCACTTGTTTTTTTGGGAGGTGAATTCTACTGGTTGGTTTGGAAATGTCCCATGATGAATAAATATTTATACTCTATATGATTTAAACAAAATATATATAGAAACATAGAAGCATGACAGCAGAAAAAGACCATAAGGCCTATCTAGTCTGTCCTTCCATATAAACTACTATAGGCCCCTTTTTTCTTTGAAGATCTTATGTGTTTGTCCCATGCTTTCTTGAATTCAAATACTGCCTTCGTCTTTACTACCTCCACTGAGAGACTATTCCATGCATCTACCACTCTTTCCTTAAAGAAATATTTCAGCATAGTACTCCTGAGTCTATCCCTTTAACCCTCATCCTATGTTCTCTTGTTGCAGAACCTGCTTTCAATCGAAAGAGGCTCTTGTGCATTTATGCCATGGAGGTATTTAAACATCTAGATCATATCTCCTCTATCCCGCCTGTCCTCTAGCATATAAATATTAAGATCTTTAAGTCTGTCCCCATATTTTATTTATCTATTTATTTATTTATTTACTATCTTTTCTATACCGTGCTCTTTATAATCAGTGCAGTTTACAGGCAAACAGTAACCTGTACAGTGCGGTGGAAACCGGCACTGTACATTATAATGAAAAAGTGGTGTAAGATCGGTAACTATATACAGGCTGGGCACTCAGGTCACAAATATAGTAATGACCAGCGTTGCTTAGCAACTATTTACAATAGTAGATAGCTATATACATGTTGCTATTTACAGGTTATACAGTTGTACTAGTGGCGTTGCATCAGTTTGACTTGGGTGTGCAAGGGGCGCTGTCCTGGTGGTTGGGTATGTCTGATTGTGGTTTATCACTAGCCTGGGAGTAGTGTAGGAGGAAGAGATGGTGTTTCAGTGCCTTCCTAAACTGGGCAAGGTCTGTAATGGACCGGATGGTGGTTGGTAAGGCGTTCCAGCTTGTGGGTGCATAGAACACAAAGGCTCTGTTCCTTGTTGCTTGCGAGCATTTCGTGATTGCATTTGGGATTATCAGTGTGTTGGCAGCGAATGACCTTCTGGATCTGTTGGGGGGAGTGGGGTGGACGCAGGGCCGGCCCGTCCATTGAGCAAGAATGTTTTTTGCACAGGGCCCCGCGTTTCAGGGGGCCCCGCGCAAAAAACATTCTTCATCATCCCAAGTTAAAAAAAAAAAAAAACCAGCTGCTTCTGCCGCGGCAGCATCAAGAGTGCCGCCGCGGGGCCCCCCTACCCGGCAGAGCCTCCCTGCATCGTAGGCTAGCGTTGAATCCCCGAACGCGGGCTTCTTTCAGAGCCGCGAGAGTTTCCTTTCTCGCGGCTCTGTTAATCCCGCCGGGGATTTCCCATCAGCCCCGGCGGGATTAACAGAGCCGCGAGAAAGGAAACTCTCGCGGCTCTGAAAGAAGCCCACGTTCGGGGATACACCGCTAGCCCACGATGCAGGGAGGCTCTGCCGGGCTGGGGGGGGGGCCCGCGGCGGCACTCTTGATGCTGCCGCGGCAGAAGCATCTGTTTTTTTTTTATTTTTTAATTTGGGATGATAGGGGGGAAGGGGGTTTAGGACTGGTAATGGGCTATGGGGGGGGGAGGCTAAGACTGGAAGTGGGCTGATAGGGGAGGGTTAGGACTAGTAATGGGCCATGGGGGGTGCTAAGACTGGAAGTGGGCTGATGGGGGGGGGGTTTAGGACTGGTAATGGGCTATGGGGGGCTGACTGGAAATGGGCTTATGGGGAGGTTTAGGACTGGTAATGGGTTATGGGGGGTTTAAGACTGGAAGTGGGCTGATGGGGGAGGGTTAGGACTAGTAATGGGCCATGGGGGGGTGCTAAGACTGGAAGTGGGCTGATGGGGGGGGGAAGGACTCGGAAATGGCTATGGGGGGGCTAAGACTGGAAATGGGCTGATGGGGGGTTAGGACTGGTAATTGGCTATGGGGGGGATAAGACTGGAAATGGGCTGATGGGGAGGTTTAGGACTGGTAATGGGTTATGTGGGGGCTAAGACTGTAAGAGGGCAGAGGGGTGCTGGATAGGACTCGTAATGGGCCATGGGGGGGTGCTAAGACTGGAAGTGGGCTGATGGGGAGGTTTAGGACTGGTAATGGGTTATGGGGTGCGGCTAAGACTGGAAATGGGCTGATGGGGAGGTTTAGGACTGGTAATGGGTTATGGGGGGGGCTAAGACTGGAAGTGGGCTGATGGGGGAGGGTTAGGACTAGTAATGGGCCATGGGGGGGTGCTAAGACTGGAAGTGGGCTGATGGGGAGGTTTAGGACTGGTAATGGGTTATGGGGGGGGGGCTAATACTGGAAATGGGCTGATGGGGAGGTTTAGGACTGGTAATGGGTTATGGGGGGGCTAAGACTGGAAATGGGCTGATGGGGGTTAGGACTGGTAATGGGCTATGGGAGGGGGTTAGGACTGTTAATGGGCTGATGGGGGATTAGGAGTGGTAATGGGCTATGGGGGGCTAAGACTGGAAATAGGCTGATTGGGGGCTAGGACTGGAAATAGGGTGATGGGGGGGTTAGGACGTAATGGGCTGATGGGGAGGTTTAGGACTAGTAATGGGTTATGGGGGGGGGGCTAAGACTGGAAGTGGGCTGATGGGGGAGGGTTAGGACTACTAATGGGCCATGGGGGGATGCTAAGACTGGAAGTGGGCTGATGGGGAGGTTTAGGACTGGTAATGGGTTATGGGGGGAGCTAAGACTGGAAATGGGCTGATGGGGGTTAGGACTGGTAATGGGCTATGGGAGGGGTTAGGACTGGTAATGGGCTGATGGGGGATTAGGACTGGTAATGGGCTATGGGGGGCTAAGACTGGAAATAGGCTGAGGGGGGGGGCTAGGCCTGGAAATAGGGTGATGGGGGGGTTAGGACTTAATGTCATGATGGGGGTTAGTACACTTAATCTGCTATGGGGGGGGGGGCAAGCACTGGAAAAGGGCTTAAGGGGGGTTAGGACTGGTAATGGTCTGGGGGGGGGGCTAAGACTGTTAATGGTCTGGGGGGGTTGCTAGGACTGGAAATGGGCTGAGTGGAAGGAGGGCTTGAACTGCAAATAGCTGATGGGGACGGGGGCTTGGAATGGAAATGGGTTGTGAGGGGGAGGGAGCTAGGACTGGAAATGGGTGAGTGGGGGGGCTAGGACAGGAAATGGGCTGATGGAGGGGCTAGAATAGGACTGGAAATTGGCTGTTGGGGGGGGTGCTAAGATTGGAAATGGGCTGTGGTGGGGGTTTGGATTGAAATGGACTCATGAAGGGGCTAGAACTGGAAGTAGGCTCATGGGGGGCTTGGATTGGAAATGGGCTGAGTGGAGGGGAGCTAGGATTTGACATGGGCTGATGGGCTCATGGGGGGCTGGGATTGGAAATGAGCTGATGGAGGGACTCGGATGGGACTGGAAATAGATGGGGGAGCTAGGACTGGAAATAGGCTGATGGTGGGTCTAGGATAGGACTGGAAATGGGCTTATGGGGGGCTAGGACTGGAAATGGGCTGATGCGGGGACTAGAAGGGAGCGGATGCTGGTTGGGACTGGAACTAGAATGGAGCTGATGTTGGGGGAGGATTAGAATGGGATGGAGCTGGGAGAGTGAAATGGAGAGGGAAAAAAATATTTTGTGTGGGTGGGAAGACAAATCTACAATTGGCCGGATATTGGGAGAGTAAGTGGGGATTGAGAATGGAGGGGTAAAATTTGAGTAGATGAAATAGGAATGAGGAAAGAGCAAAAGGAGAAAGATTAATATGTTAAAGCAGATGTAGAGAGAGAATGGAAAAAAACTAGAAGAGAGAAGAAAAGACAAATGGACAGCAGATGATGGAGAGTTAGCGGAAGACACAAAGAAACCAGAAGAAAGTGACTGGAGCAATTGCAGCTGAAAAAAAATGCACAAAAGGTAGAAAAATATCTCTTTATTTTGAATTTATTAATTGGAATATATCAGATCTGGGAAATGTGCATCATTAACGTCTGCACTTTGTTTAGTACAAGAGCAAATTAATGTATAGTTTTATTTCTACAGTGTTGTACATTCCAAGTTTGGATTTTGGGATTCCCAGTTTATTTATTTATTTATTTATTTATTTATTTACAGTCTCTTATATACCGCACTATTCAGCATCAGCGCGGTTTACATGGAACAAAAATGCTCAGTACAATTAACACGTATGAGTTTACAGATAACAGGGTAAATAACTTGGATAACAGGGGTAAACTATTTACAAATCTTGCTACATAGAGTCATATGAACATGAATTCCATAGAAACATATGCACCACTAAGGGTTAGAGTATCTTTCTTGGCATGTTTAATTATTGTCTTCCTGTTTCTAAATTGTGATTCCTTGTTTGGTGATGGTCTATGTTCTGCATGTGTAACTGAGCTGAGGTATTCTGTTTATGTAATTCCTATTTGACATTGCCACTTGTTCTCTTTCCCCAGTAGGTCATGTATTGTTGTTCTCTGAAATGTATTGGTTTAATATTTGCAGCGTTTCCTTTTGATAGTTAGGGTATGGTGCTTTATGAGTCCTGGTAGTGCTGTTAGGATACGGCGGGTTTGCTATGGGTTCTAAATGGGCAGTGTTTGTAGTAGTTCCTAATGTGTCTGGCGGTTGGCACTGGATTATAGTAATGTAGAAGTCTTTTAGTCTTTCTTTATTCATACACTCTTTAAGAGGCATGTTTACTAAAAGTTAGTGTATGGTAACATTATGCAAATATTTATGCAAATGAGGCCCCTTATGCAAATGAGGCCCCGCACCGAGTCTCCGCACATGGCCCCGCACCCCCCTTGGGCCGCCCCTGGGTGGATGAGGTCTATGAGTGAGGCGGAGGAGCAATTGTTGATTGTTTTGAAGGTTAGTAATAGTATTTTGAAGGAGAGTCAGCTGTGGACAGGCAGCCAGTGGAGGTGTTTCAAGATTGGGGTTATGTGATCCCTCCTTGAGGCTCTGTGTAGTATTCTGGCGGCGGCGTTCATTGCATGCTGAAGTGGGTTCAGTGTGTTCTTCGGGAATCCATGTAGAATTGAGTTGGCGTAGTCGAAGCGGGGGATTATGAGTGCTTGATAAATTATCCTGAAATCGTCCGGCTCCAGCAGTGGACATAGATGCCGGATTGTCTGTATCTTGTGGTAGACTGCCTTAACCATGTTATTTATATGAGCTTTCATGTCTAGATGTTGGTCTATTGTGACCCCTAGGTAGCGGATCATGGGTTTGCTTAGGAGCTCGATGTCTCTTACTTTTAATGAGGTGGGAGGTGTAAATGTTTGGTTCCTGGTCATGAATAGGGTGTCCATTTTGTTGAAGTTTATTCTGAAGTTTTGGGTGTGGAGCCAGTCAGTGACAGCATCGAAGCAGGTTGTTAGTGGTGAAAAGTCTGGCTGGTGGGTTGAGAACGGCATATAGAGCAGTACATTGTCGGTGTATACCAGGCAGGCGACGTTGAAGGAACGGATGAGTGAGCAGATGGGTTGCATGTATATATTGAACAGCAGGACCGAGAGCGAGGATCCCTGTGGTACACCTTGTTTTTGTTGGAAAAGTTCGGAGGTCGTGGAGCCTGTTCGTACATGTTGCCATCTGTCTGTAAGGTATGACTTACACCAGTTTAGAGCTGCGGCATAGATTCCATTTTCCTTGAGAAACCCCATGAGCAGATCATGATTGACAGAGTCAAATGCTGCGGCAATATCCAAGAAAATTGGAGCAAATCCTTGTCTGATGTTGTCCATTCCAGTGATTAGGTACTGAAGAGGGTGGTCAGGAGAGTCTCGACGCCATGTGATTCTCTGAATCCGTGCTGACATGGGTCGAGAGGAGCGATGGTCTTGATGTGGTGTTGGATTTGGCGTTGGACAACCTTTTCAATTATTTTGGCCAGTAGTGGAATGCTTGTGATTGGTCTGTATTATTCCACCTTCTGGGGGTCTAGTTTGTGATTCTTTAGACGTTGGCTGATGGATGTTTGTTTCAGACCTCTTGGGAATATCCCTGTTGAGAAGAAAAGGTCCATGAGTTTGGATAGGAATGGGCTGAATTCCACGCGCAGTGACTTTATCCAGAATGCTAGGCAAGGGTCGTTTGGAGCTGTGGTGGTGTTAATGGCGGTGATGATATCCTCGGTGCCTTTCTCTGATTGGGTTGAGAAGGCAGTCAGTGGTGTTGGATGGTGTGACTCATGTAAAGGAGTGGGGTTTGTGGTTAAGTTGGTCTGGCTTGTTTTGGATTATAGGTAGTCCACGAATTCCTGTGGTTATATCATGCTTGGTTGGGTGGGGGAAGATTCTTTTGTTAGGGTCTTCACTAGGTTAAATAGGTCATGTGGTTTGTTTAAGGAGCGCTGTAGGAGTTCTGCATGATATTGCCACATTTTCTCCGTGACTGCTTTGCGGTGTTTTTTTAGGTAAGAGGTATATGCTCCCTGGTCGTCAGTGGAGCGTGAGCGACGCCATCGCCTTTCAAGCTTCCTTAGGTGGAGGAGTGACGTTCACAGCTCAGTGGAGTACCATGGAGCAGTCTTTCTTTTCCTTGGTGGTTTATTTGGAGCTGGTAGGTGAGCAATGGATCCCAGGCTATTGTTCCATATGGAGATCATTTCCTCAAGGCTAGGGGCTGAGAGGTTGAGGAGTGGCAAGGTTTTGCTGAGGATCTTTTCTTTGTCAAAGGGTCGGAAATTTCCTGTTGGTGCTGTGGAGGCCTCGGCTGAAGTATTGGAACTTTTGTAATCAGGGTGCGAGGGCATTTGAAATCTGATCAGACTGTGGTCAGACTATGGTACTGGGGTGATAGATATGACAAGGTCGTGGTTCAGGCCTATGGCTGATCTTGTGGCGAAGACCAGGTCCAGCTTGTTTCCTCTTAAGTGAGTGGGAGCATTTATTACTTGTTTGTAACCCAACTCGTTAAGCGCCTCAAGGAAGGCTTTGGAGTGGGTGTCTTGTAGGGCAGGCAGGTTGAAATCGTCCATTATCCAGTTTGGTGTGCACGGGTTCTTGACGTTGCAGGCAATGTCAATTATCGTTGAGAGGTCTTCCGGGGAGGGAGACGGGGATCTGTAGATCAGGTTGATGGAACTGTTCTTGTTGGCTATGGTGATTGAGTCGAGGTGCATTGTGCTAGTGGCAGTGATCATCTGAAACTGGAGTTCCGTTTTGGTAAGGATGTATGCTCTTCCACCCCTATGGTCAGTTCTGTGGCAAGTGTGAATTGAAAAGTTGGGGGGAATGAGCTGGTTGAGGAGGACCGTATCTGAGTTGGACAGCCACGTCTCGGTGACCATTAGGATGTCCATGTCATGTTTGGTTATCAGGTCGGAAATGGCTGGCCATTTCTTGCGGACTGAGCGTGCATTTATAAGGGCACATGTCAGATTGTGGGGGCATGGCTGCTTCTCTAGCTGGGTTTTTTTAGTGTGCTGAAGTGAGACATAGAGTAGGTGTGGGTGTAAGGTGTGCTTAGCTTCTGTTGCTGGTTGGCGGGAGGTACCCGACCAACTCCTCCCTGAGCTTTGTAGAACGGGTATGGGATTGAAGTCAGTGGTGAGGGCTAGGGTGCAGTGGAATAGACCACTGAGGAGGTAACCGCTGATTAGGGCTAGAAAAGCTGGTGCCATTTTGGGTGTCTGCTTCATGGCACAGGACAGACTTCAAGGCTAGTATTTCTAGCAGGTACAGTCTAGCAGTGTTGCTAGTAGTGTAATAGCAGGTAGTCTAGCAGTGTTTCTAGCAGTGCAAATACAAGGATAGTATCTCTAGCAGTTCAATACAATCTCTAGGTATAGTCTAGCAGTGCAAATAAGGATAGTATCTCTAGCAGTTAATACAAGGATAGTATTTCTAGCAGATAAAGAGCAGAACAGGGCTTAGTGTCTGATTTATATATATTACAGTCCTGTGTGCGGTTGCGTTTGTTGCTTACTTTGGTTGTGTCCTTGTTTCGTTTGTTCCTGGTTTGTTCTGTGGTGGCAATTAACATAGATTTTATTTATTTATTAACATCTTTTATATACCGCACTATTCGTTATCAGCGCGGTTTACAGAGAACAAGAAAACTTCAGACAAGTTACATTTATCTGGTTTTTACATATAACAGGAACAATAACTTGGATAACCGGGGTAGTATTTACAACAAATAGCAGTCAAAGAAATTATTTACATTCAGAAGACATATTGTCTGAAAAGAGCCTTGTTAATATGGGAAAGTGGTGTAATGTGTTGTTGGGTCAGCAGAGGTTACGTGGACAGAAAGGGGTTGTTGCTATTTGAGTGTGCCTGTGTTTCTATGTCCTCTGGGAAGTAATTGATGAAAAGGTGATGTTTCAAGGCCTTCTTGAACTGGATGAGATCAGAGATGGCCCTAATGTGTGATGGAAGAGTGTTCCAAAGTTTTGGAGCGCATAAACTGAAGGATCGGCTTACTGTTGTAGAGTTGTATCTTAAAGTCTCTTTTGGTACCGTTAGCATATTTAATTCTGTGGTTCTTCTTAGTCTGTTGGGAGTGATTGGTTGGATCATCTCTGATAATGAGGAGGGAGCGAGTCCTTTGTGAGCTTTAAAGGCCAGGAGCAGAGTCTTGAAGGTGATTCTCGCTTGAATAGGAAGCCAATGAAGTTGTTTAAGAAGAGGTGTTACATGTTCTCTTTTAGGTACCCCAAAAAGCACTCTTGCTGCACTGTTCAAGGCTAGTTGAAGCGGGTTTAGAGTAGATTAGGGGAGCCCTTGTAATATGGAGTTAGCATAGTCAAAATGGGGAATAATTAGAGCCTGGTAGACAGTTCGGAAATCATCCGGATCAATCAGTTGTCGGAGATGTCTGAGGGAGCGAATCTTGAAATAAACTGCCCTTACTGTGTTGGCTATGTGGTACTTCATGTCCAGTTTTTGATCCAGAGTCACTCCAAGGTATCGGATATGGGATTTTACTTGCAGCTTGGCATCTTGAACCTCAAGGAATGTAGGTGGTATGAACTTAGTATTCCTTGAGATAAAAAGAACTTCCGCTTTTTTATGCTGAATTCTGAGATTTTGAGTCAGTAGCCAATTTGATATGGAATTAAAACAGTTGGTTATGGGGGTGAGGTTCATCTTATCTATGCAGAATGGCATATATAATAACATATCGTCAGCATAGATCATACAGTTGACATTGAAGGATCTGATGATGTTACATATAGGTTGCATGTATATGTTAAATAGTAATGATGATAAAGAGGATCCTTGCGGGACTCCTTGTCCTTGATGAAAGGGATCTGATGTTTCTCCATTTGATCGAACATGCTGCCATCTATCTGAGAGGTATGAGTTACACCATTCGAGAGCATTTCCACAAAGGCCCTTCTCTCTTAGGCGGATAGTAAGAAGATCGTGACAGACCGAATCAAAAGCAGCCGCAATATCTAGATGGGACAAACATGCAATGGGAACATGCAATGGGACAAACATGCAATCACTTGTAGGAGGAGAAAAAAATTTGTAGATGATAAATTGATTCTTGGAGACAAAAATCTCCTTGGTCTTTCTGGTTGATTAGCAGAGCATGGTGATACTGCAGTATTTGCAGCTGGTGGACCACTTTTTTTTATTTTTTGAAAGGCTTACATTGTGTTTTGATATACTTTCTTTCCCATTTGTCAATTAGTCTGATCTTTACTGGGGGAATCAGAGTCTGAGATTTTGTAAATCTGCTTTTTTGGGTTTGGTCGTGACCTGGCGTAGATACTGTAGGACCTTGTATTTTAGGTCTAGACATCGAGAGAGAGGGTGAACTGAGAATGGCCTTTTCAAATGGAAAGTTACATATCTTGAAGAACTTGGTGCACTGGAAGTGCATGAACCTCTTTAGGGAAACTAAATGACAGCAGTATAAATTAAAAATCCTTTTCTTAGTAGGTTCTTGGGATGGAGAGCAAGCTTGTTCCTTAATGATGGTTTCCAAAAATTTTGAATAGGAATACTCTTCCTCGGTTTTCTGAGGAGCTGTATTCTTTTGAGGTACTGGTTGAAGGGCCAGAGATGTCTCGTGTGGTTTCATTGGCAGGTTGTAGTAGTCCTCACAATTGAAGGGACTGGATGAGTGATAGCTGCAGGGCGTCTGGTATAATTCAGAATAGCCCTAAGGTTGGGGTGGAATGTGGAGAGGCAGCAAAAGTACATTCTTGCAGTGGAACCCCCTGAATGTTAAGATGGGGAAGAGATGGGTTAGGCATAGAAACCTGTTTAGAAACTGGCTGTGTCCTGTATAAATTCTGCCAGTAAACAGGGTAGTTTGGTCCAGTGTTACCTGCTGAACAGGCTTTGCCTGTTTAGTTAGTTTGAGGCATTACACCTTGGGGGGTTTCTGACCTCTTCTTTTCTAAGGAAGAGGATGGAGTCTGCTCCAGATGTTTCTCTTTTTGAGTGTGGTTGCCTGTAACCCTGCTCTTTCCTGCTTGGCTGCTATTGGAATGGAATTTTTTTCTGCTTCCTTGTCCCCACCTCAATTGCAGAGATATAGCTTCTCTCTTCTCTGAAGACAGGACCTCTGTCATATGCTTTATAATGAAGATCACTACCATTTAGTAGCCACCCTCTGCGCCGACTCCATCCTGTTTATATCATTTTGAAGGTGCAGTCTCCAGAATTGCACACAAAACTCCAAATGAGGTTGAACCAGAGACTTATACAGAGGCACTGTAAGGATGACATTAAGTATAAATATAAGAATAGAAATCGTAGTGGGAGAAAGGGGTGGTGTTGAGGGTAGGGCTTAGTATGCTTTGCTCCTCCAATCAAAAGACATCCCGCTGTCCCTGGATTGATCTTCTTCTATATTGAAATGTCCAAAGTTCCTATCACTTGGAATATGTGATCCAGTAATGTGCTTAATATACACTTTGGTGGAGGAGGAGTGGCCTATAGCAGAAGGTCTGGCCTAATTGTTAGAACAATTGACTGAGAACTAGGGAAATTGGGGTTCAAACTCCACTACCCTCACTGTCACTCTTTGTGATACTGGGCAGGTCCCTTCATTGCCCATTGACCTAAAAGTAAATAAAACAATGTGATTTCAAAGGGCATACAATGTATGTCACTAATAACATCTTTTGTTATAATTAGAATTAGATTTTATATTTATTTTTCTTCCACAATACAGTATATAGAAGTTCTGTTAGTGTGCAAATAGAAAATTGATCCAGAAGAGAATTTTTAGCAGCATGGTCCCATTTAAAAATGGAGATAAGGAACTTGAGCATAGTGGTTTTAAGGTGCAGACCCACCCATTTCGGTCTCCAATTAGGGTATCTGCAAATAAAATGCATTCAGATGTATAACTTGCATATTCATTGTGGATCCTGAAAACCAGATGGGCTGAGTAGGCCTTGAGGGCTGTGTTGAAATCCTGTGTTTCAAGCCATCTATCAGTTTCCTGTGCTTATGTTGCTTAAATGGTCAAAGTCATTCACTCTTCCACCTCATGGCATTCAACGCATCTAAGACAGAGAGGAATGCTCACTCGAATATACCTTATTACTTGACTGTTTCCTTCTTATCATTATAAACATTTATTGGGCTGTAGACCAACAATAAATATGACCCAAATTCACAGCAAGGACCATACTGTGTTTCACTCCAATCGTCTTCCACAGGCAGTCCTGTAGACAGGTAAACAGACAGGTTCACAGCACTTGGACAGATGCGTAGTAGATTCATCAAGTGGAATGGGAAAGTAGTCTTGCGCAACATTCCGTTATGTGGGTTTTGTAAAGGATTAGGTCCATACTATAATTAATGCTAAGAGCAGTAAAAGGGCGTCAGGGACGTACTGTGTGTTATTTCTTCATTTTGTTTTGCTCTGCAGCTGTATGGCTATTGCCAAAGAAAGCCCCTGAGACAGAGCTTTAGCCGCTGCTCCTCTGTAACTGCATCATTACCTCGCTCCAAACAAAGTCCCCTTTTTGTCAATAGAGGATGAAAACATTATTGGATTCAGGAGCTCATAGAAACCATGTATTCATCTGGGGATGAGGAGGATAGATTTATGAAATGAACCATTTCAAATGGCATTATCTTCCCACAGTGAGGCATACCTTTCATAAATCATGGCAGAGTGCTTGGAAAAGGGAACATTTGTTGTCCCCACTGTATACAGTGATTGCATCCCCTCACACCATAATTTTGCGTAGGAGATATTCTGAAATTTGCTCTCCATTAATGCAGTTAATAAGTAGTACTGTGTATTCTAGAAAACAAAACTAACAAATGCAAAACATCAATAGAAGTCTATAAATGATTACTGCCCTATATGCTAATGTTTCTTACATATGCATTTTGTTTCTTAGAAGGGCCCGGTTTACTATGCTTTATATTCCCATGCAGAAATAATGGGAAAAAGGTCTTAGTAAATCAGACTCTAAGGTTCTTTGCCACATGGGAATAAATCCAATCTTCCATTCCTCACTATGGTCCTCATTCTAGAAAGCGGGTAGCGGTGCAGCAAGCCCCACTGGGACGAGCAGCCCCGCAATCTGCCTTGACTCTATTCCCCCACCGGCTCGCCCCATACGTCCTGTGCTTCAGGACGGGGTGAGTAGGCGGGGCAAAATTGTTGCGGGCCCCCCGATAGCACGTACAGGGCCGATTCAGCTCACGGCCCTGTATGTGCTTCTGGGCTGTACTGCTTATACCACCTCAGAGGTGGTATGAGCAGTTTTTGGGGGGGAATTGAGGCAGGGCAGTCACCGCCAGGGCCGGGTGCGTGGGAGGCCAGCCATGGGTCAGGTGGCAGGGTTTTGGGGGCTGGGAATGCAGCAGTCTGGGGCGCCTGCGAGGAGGGCACACCAGGCCATCCTCAGGCCCGATTCTGGCTCCCGTGGGAGCATTTTGTTTCCACAGACCAGAATCAAGTCCTAACGGCCCTGTCTTCAGTGGGGACATCCGGATGACCCACTCCCAGAATCGGGCTCTTTATAAATGCTGTATATGAGATCCAGGATACAGTCAAACACTTCAAAAGTGTATTACAATACAGAGCCCCCCTGTTCAGCATATCCGGCTATTCTGTGAAATTTAATCGGGGAAACTGAGTCGGGCTGTGATTGACCCATGAAGAGATGTTTATAGAGATGTGAATGGCCTAAAAAAAAAATTTCATTTGGTTGCGGATTCTCCAAATTTTTCTCAATTGTTTTTTCATGGATTTTTTTATGCATGTGGTTTAAATGTGTGCTCTGCATGCATGCTAAAATATTTGTGCACACAAAATGACTGTACACACATTAATTTGTAGGTACATGTGTACAAGCTTTATTTTTTTTTTATTTTCTATTTTTACATTGTATTTTATTGTTAACCACCCAGATGTGCATGACAACGTGTGGTATGTCAAATCTAATAAACTATATTTGAGCCAATCCGAAGGCAGAAAAATTGAATATTCTCTATGAATAGCCAAATGGAAAAGGCATGCTGCCTGAACAGTTATAAAATTGTTTACTACCAAAATTATTTTTTAGTTTAAGGCAAAACAAGATAATATAGCAGTCTTAAACCAGAGGAGGTGGAAAATCTGAAATATTTATATTTTTTGCTTGGCATCTAGGCTGTTTTCTGTTTTGAAGCATCTATTTTCTGAGGGTTTCTCATGCCTTCTGCGTCTTGTTTGGCTTATATAGATTGTACTGACTGGAAACAGTATTCTTTCTGAACTAGCAGTCTATTTGAAATGCTTATGGAAATACTGTAATCTCAACTATGGCTAACACAGCACATGGAGAAGATCCAACTGCCTATTAAAACTGCTCTGAATTTTAACCCCCCCCCCTTACTGTTTCATATTGTTATTGAAAGGGATTTTAGAATCACCTTTAGATTGACAGAATGGCTTTTCTATAGTACATAGGTTTATGGCAAATTCAGCAGAGAAGCCTTGGTAAATTCCCTTTGACCAGAGAAGGCGGTTATTTTATAGAGAATTTTTCACATCTAAATGCCAATATACAACACGTAAAAGACCTCATAGAATTACCTCATGCATAAAAATAGGTGAGGTGCAATTAGGAGCAGATTTGTATGCAACTAGAGGGTAATCATGTTCAGAGGAGGAGTTTAGGTGAAGCGTGGGCGGGGTTTGCAGTTTTGCATGCTTATTATAAAGAATGCTTGGGTATGCATGTGCTTGCTTTACGCACTGATGTTCCCAGGCAGGCGTAAACGTCCATCATTTCTATCTAGCCAGCATTCCTGCTAGATCTGTACTAGTAGTATATAAAGACACTTAGGGAGTCATTTTAGAAGCCCTAATCATGCTTTGGACATCTGAAAACTGGCACAGGGCCTTTGAAAGGACAGGGATTGTCTCCAGAACCATTTTAGAAGCCAGCTCTGGGACCCTCCCCAGTGTGAGGACGTCCGAATGGGCACATGGAGGAGGCATAGCCAGGGCCTTCCTAGGAAACCTGGAGGCATGGTTAGAGCCTTCCCAGGGACCAGGACGTCCCTGCCTAATCGCAGGAATATCATGGACGTCTGGCATCACGTCTAACTTTAGACCTGCTCAGAAGCACGCATAGCATTTTGAAAAGTGCTCATTTTAGCCGAAAAACATCCAGAGGGTGTAAAGAAGACAGCAATCTTTCATCACCTTTACTATGAATGCGGTGACCCTACTGAATATTGATGTTTGGATATTACAATATCTCTTAGAGGGTTTTTTTCTAATAGGCGCTACCTGGCGGCATGTGCTGAAGATGTGCTGGGAAGCACATTGCCAGGTAGTGCAGAGCCATGGCAGCCCAAGATGATTCCTGTGCTAACTGCACAGCTCTCATTAAGGTCACGAATGGCTGGGATGGGGCGGAGAGCGGGCGTAGCGAGTTTAGTGCACTTACCTCTGTGTTCTAACTGCATTAGCGCGGGTTCACCTAACACCACTTTAGTGAGCGGCGTTAGGAGTACAGTGCTAATGGGACAGGGCAATGCTTTCTAGGCCCCCGACAGTTAATGCGGGGGTGTTGCATGTAACGTGCCATGGCTTTGATGTTATTGGTACATTACATTCAACAGCGTAGCGTCCATTAGTAAAAGACCCCCTTAGAATATTTGTTGGAGCTTTGGATATAAAGCATTTTTTCACAGAAGCCTGATGTTGCACTGTTGCTCTAATAGGAGCTCAATAAGTCTTTATATTGCAAAGAAAAAAGAAATGGAGGCAATGCCTATTCACCTTTACTAAAATTAGGTCTGATCCTAAAGATATGGGGCGTATGCCATAAAAATTACCACAAAAAAAGTTTAGCGAGGGCTCACAAAAGTGTATTCTGCATATCAAAAAGCTACTTGATAAACAATATAAAAATATTCAGCACTGGCAGGATGAAACATGTCCCCAACAACATGGTGAAGCTATTTTCATGCGCAGAAATCCAAAAATGCATTGGCTAAATAACATGAGCAAGCTAAACTGAGCATTCTCAGTTCATTTTTTCTCTTGATTTCTCCCACTGAATTCCAGAGGTTTTCCAGGTACAGTAAGCCTGACACATGGGGGTTGCTTGTTAATGCAGAGGAAGAAGATCTATTACATTCTAGTGAGGAGATCACAGGACAGCAAAGAATGCCCTGAGAGGAGAAGATCAACCTCCGTTTAGAACCATCTGTCTTTTGTGTAAGAATCTTTAAAATTTGATGTGAGAAGACTTAGAGATGGAAGGGAGGCTTCGGAGGAATATGGAATATCGGCATCTGAACCTTCATTCGTCTGTGACTATCCTGTAGTGTAGACACCAGAAGGGCTACACCACATGGTCCGCTACTGCCTCAGAGTTCATACCGTAACAATGAGCTCTAAATGCAACTCAGAAAACAACTGCAGAAGGCTTTTAGAACATGCCTTATGGAATTCTTGTCAATCCTGCCTCTGTGTGTGTGAATCTTCAGTGCCTCTCCGTGTGCCTGGGTGTATCCGTGTTGTCTCTGTGTGGAGGGGGGGGGGGCAGTTTGTAAACATCCCATTGGTTTGGAGAGAATAATAAAATGAAACCAACTATGATAATATATCTAATCATTATGTTGCAGTCAAATGATTTCAAAGAATTAGGGTTCGATTTCAGAGTTTGGTACCCACAGGCAAGACTAGATCACAGAACCCAGAGAGTGGCAGTAGGGCCACAGTGACCCTCTCCATATTCATATGGCCCTAACGTAAGTAGAAGCAGGCTCCTCGAGCCTGGGTATTTGGTGCAGCTGCTTACATTGCATATGTCTAAATGTAGGCCTGCAAAGGATAAGTTTTATATTTACATTAAAGTATGACACTTTAGCAAGCCCACCGGTATTATTGTGACTGTGTGCCACTAGGAGACCATATCATAGCAGCGAATAGCAAACTACATGTTTCAGCCACTGGTGGGGGGTGAGAGGGGGAAAGAATTTTATAGCAGGGTGCTTAGGTTAAAAGGGGCAGGAATGCACCTACTTTTAGCTATTTTAACAAGGCACATAGGCATCTATATGTCTTTATGAAATACTAACCCTAATGCTTCAGAAATCGCATCTAAATTGAACGTGTGGACATGAAGCCTGCTTGAGATCAGGCATAAACGTTAGCATGTAAAGTATGCGAGGATATGTGTATTTTATAAAACATGTGTGGACATTCCAACTCCACCCATGCCTTGCCCAAACTTTGCTCCTGTACACGCCTACTGTTCAAATACCCACCAACTTGCATCGTGTGTACTCTTAGGTGCTACTTAGTTTTATAAGATCCCATTTATGCATATAAAACTGTTTTGACGCATAGAAAATCATTTACAAAATTGCCCTCACGGTGTCCCTGTACATAGCAAACTTTAGGAAAGCTACATGGTTCATTCACTAGGTTTCACAATAGAATTTACAGCTAAGAAAACAGAATACACATCTGAATAATTTAGAAGCAACCCAACAAAGACAGGGCTGTGGCAGCAGGGGGGAAGAGGGGGGGGGGGTTTCGGGGCTAACTATTTAAAGCATGTCTCATTGAATAGTTCCAACCTCTTTGCATGTGTTTATGTTTATGACTGTTCACGTTTCTGTGTGTGCATATCTTTGCATGTGTGCCTCCATGTATGTGTACGGATCTGTGTTTGTGTGTGTACATACTGTATCTGTATTGGTTCTGTGTGTGTTGGAGACCCAGAACATAGTTTGAAAGAAGCAATTCCACAGCCTCTAGGTCTCAGCGTATCATTTCTCCCATGCTGCTTCGGCTTCTAGACCTCCTCCTGCCATATAAATGCTTTGCGTTATTTTTTGATGGGACTTTATTTCTCTGGAATTCCCAGTCTGACCTGGTCCATTTTTAAACTCGATGTGTCTTTTCCCAGTTTTCTCCCCACTCCAAATCTAGTTCCATTCTACTAAGTTTTTCCAATTATTTTGCCCCCCCCCCCCCCCGATGGATGGCTGTATAAGTGAACAGATATTTCCAAGCCTCTTTGTGTTTCTTTCCAACATTCGGTTGGGTTGGAAAGAATAAAAAGCCTCTGAATTATTATAATGCTCTTTGGCCACAGTAGCCGTGTTTTGGCTAATTTTCAAATAGAGATATATGTTTACCAGTGACTGGGGAATACCCCATAGATTTTGAGACAGTATCCAGATAATGGCCTGAAAATCCTTCTAATCAGCCTGACACTATCTGTATGCTGAAGGGTTGGAGGAGGATAGAACAACAAAAGTATCCAGATAGTAGTGATATTCAGCTGCTTTCTGGATATTATGTATGTTAGGCCTAAACTGGTGGGGGGGGGGGGGGTGGGAATGTCGCAGTTTGCTCCTCGCTTGGAAGACCTTCCGATTTTGACTGACTGTCTTGTCTGAATGTTCTCCTCGATGGTTATTTCTGTTGAATGGTCTCCTTTTCTTGCCCTTTTTTTTTCTCTGTTTCTTTCTCTCCTATCCATTTTGTCTGTAGTTCCTTTCTTCCCTTTCTTCACATTTTTTTTTGTAAACCACTTTGTGCACGGTGAAAGCAGTATGGTAAATCTTAATACAACAGAAACAGAAACTTAACAGATAGCACCGACGCCACTGTTTGCATTATAGATACTTTCATCGTCGCTGATTATACTTAATAATTGAAACACTGGTACCATTATTTAAATTATCATGGTAGTAGCCACTCCTGAAAATTTACCACATTAGTTGGAATAAATACTTTTGTCCTACGTTACCATGTTACTTGGAAATACATTTGCTTTGAGTAGAGAAAGGCGGGTTTATAGTTGAAGTGCTCAAGTGTGTCTCCTCTGCCTCCTTATTGCATCCCTCTCCCTGTCTTGCTGTTTGTCTTTCTTTTTACTTCCAGGAAGGAGTAGAGAGGCCCACTGAGCAGTCACTAGACCCTGGGAGGATTCTCCTTGAAAGGAAAGGTCTCGTTTTTGTGGCTAGCTATGGGGTGAGAATAGGCCCCTCCACAAACACTGCTGTTTGGGATGAAGTCTCTAAATGACTCATTGATCAGTGGTTAAACTGGCCGAAGCAGTGATCCTGAGAATCACGCCAATACCTCGGAGCCTGTCTGCTTTCACTCTAGTATGAAACCTCTATGCCTTGTTTATTGTGGGGTATGGGGCGTGTATGAAGAGCCTCCGTCATGTGCAGCTGTTTTACTGTATTTTAGGAGACATATTTGTGTGTTAACTCAGTATGCGAACGTGTGTAAGAATTCCCTTACAAAGCGTGTGTTTAACTTCTTTTTTGGAAAACAGAAGTATGGTCAAATGTATTTGTCACCAGTGACCTATGGGTATTGTTGTACAGTGTCATTTTTCGAGTTCTCTGTTTCTGGTTAGCTGAGCCTACAATTTAACATGCTTGTGTTATGTAGCTCCCTCTTCTTAAATGATAGGCTCACATTGTTAAGTTAGCACCATTTCAAGGTAGATATTAAGTAGCTTTCAATTAGCAAGCACTCAGTACATAGCATGGAGAGTGAACATACCACATTATTTTATGTTAGAGTCTCATTTGTGTGTGCATATTTTTGTATGATCATGCTAATGGTCTTCCTGATTTCATTAATGTGCACAGTAAGGCTTTTCAGCATAGCATGCTATTTTTAGCATGCATAGGAAGTTCTTAACGTCCATGCTGAAGTTAATTGCATAAAGCCCATTGTGTTTTCAAGTGTGTGTGTCTTGGCATTATTAAAGACGCACTCATTTTCCTCGTTGCCAATACTGGGGAACAAATCCAGGCTCTAGTGCTTTGCAGCAGATAAATATTGTAATTAGGTCAGCTGTCCCTTACGCAGAGATGAAGGAAAGAGGGTAGCACACGTAGGAAAGACAACTCACTATAAACACTATAAACAAGAGCTCTTTTCTGTGGATTTGCCACATAATCCTGAATGAATAGTAAGCTCATTTTATGTAAGGAGAGGTTTATATTGCTTCAAATACCTTACTGCTGCCATAATCCCAAAACTTTGCAACATGTATTTTTTTCTTAAGCACTGGAGACATTAACTAGCCATTAACACCTGGTTCATATTAGTGGTATAGTATTTAAAGACTGCAACAACACGGTTTTAATTCTTACATAAATCCCAGGGCACTGAAATATACCTGGAATAGTAGAATACCCTAAGGTACTGCAGGAAATATCTTTATTTCTGTCTGCATTATTTCACTGCTACCTCTTTAAAGTACGATGATACATCATCAGAAAGATTTACTACTCCATAAACCTGTGGTATATCAGACCCTTTTTCTTTTCTCAATGGCCACATATCTCATCAATCAGGTGAAATATTTCAATCTATTTTCTAATAGTGTGCAGTATATCATTCATTTACGTATATATGTACACACAAACTCATATATCAAAAATAGCTGAAAATATTATCACTCTCAAAACCTTCTTAATACTGGGTATGCAACTATTATTCATTGAAACTTAATTCAGTAAAGGAGAAAAGGACCTCAGTGTCAGGCTACCTTTTGCTTAATTTTCACAAAAGGATTTGCTTATCACCAATAGACATCATGGGTCCTATAAAAATCTCCTTTTAAACATTTATTTCAGTCTTGCACTACATTTTCTCATTTCATTTTTTAAAATTATAATAAATATCTTCATTAAGAAACTGAAGAAAGAACTCGAGAGACATATTATGCCCTACGGTATTACCACCATTAGATGATGCAGTTGATGTGAGGAAAGATAATTACCAATGTTGACAATGCCAATTATGTGCAATAATGAGCTATGCTATTTTCAGTAATGTCATATGGATAAGAAAGCTGGACAGTGAAGGAGGGCAGACAGAAAATGGATGGATGCCTTCAAATTATGGTGCTGGCAAAAGAATATTGGGTATGCCATGGACTTCCTGAAGAACAAATCAGTTGGTACTAGAAGAGATGAAACCTAAGCTTTTCTTAGAAGCTCAAATAACAAGACTTCAACTTTCCTACTTATACAGAGAAAGATTATTAGAGAAAGACATCATGCTTGTCAGGATTGAAGGTCAATGCAAAAGAGGAAGACCAGCAATGTGATGAATCGATAAAATAGCAGCCATGGATGCCATTCTATCAATGATTAGTTGCCTGACTGAAGACTGAACATAATTTAGGACAACTATCCACAGGATCACCATGAGTCGACATTGACTTAACGGCACTTAAAAACAACAACCATCAAAGGAGATGAGTTTATTAATCCTGCAAAAGGATGTGCATTTAAGTTGATGTATAGAACTTTATTCACCTCCTCCTATGTGGTCTATGGTATCTGGTGCCACTGTAACAAACTGTAGGTGAGGAAGAGTCTAGACAGCTTTGGATGAGGTTAATTTATTTATTTTATTTATTTATTTATTTAGCAAGCATTTGTATACCGCTCCTTCCAGCGATCAGAAGCGGGGAAGATTACATGGATAAAGCTGTCGAATCAAGACAGAATAATTTTGATTTGTACATAAAGATTCGAAAGGTTAGCACGTCACGCAGAAATTATCTACTTCTAAGCTAAGGGGATATTAATTTACATATGTACATTTATACATTACAGGTACATATGTACAGGTACATAACTGAACACAAATGTAGTGGAATGTGATTGGTGGAGAGGACAAATAGGAAATATGACTGTTCGATTTGGAATGAAAGTTTGTATAAAGAGTGACTATGCCATGTTGGATGCTGAAATGTGAGCATTCCAAGAACCCCTGAAGCATCAAAGTATAGTGAAATGAAGGCTTCAACTGGGCAATTATACTGGGCTATCATCTTGAACAAATAGGTGATCTAATGTTGGAGTGTGACTTCAGGCATCAGGCTCCATCTGTGGCTGTGTTCAAATTCGGGCTAAAAACTCACTTCTTTGAGACTGCTTTTGGATCCTGATCCCCCTAGTCTCCTGTTCACCTCCTATGTGTTTCCTTAACATTCCCCTAGATATATCTTAATCCTCAGTTGTTGTATTGCATAGAAACATGATGACAGAAAAACACCACATGGCCTATCTAGTATGTCGTTCCATATCAACTACTACAACAGTCCCCTTTTTTCCTTTAGAGATCCTCTGTGTTTGTCCCATGCTTCTTTGAATTCAGATACTGTCCTCATCTCTACCACCTCCACTGAGAGACTATCCCACGGATCCACCACTCTTTCCATAAAGAAATATTTTTGCATATCACTCCTGAATCTATCCCCTTTCACCTTCACCCCATGTCCCCTCATAGCAGAGCTTCCTTTCAATCGAAAGAGGCTCTCTCCCTGAACATTTATGCCACGGAGGTATTTAAACGTCTCAGTCATATCCCCCCTATCCCGCCTTTCCTCTAAGGTGTACATATTAAGATCCTTAAGTCTCTCCTCATATGCTTTATAATGAAGACCACTATCTATTTTAGTAGTCACCCTCTGTACTGACTCCAGCTTGTTTATATCCTTTTGAAGGTGCGGTCTCCAGAACTGCACACAATACTCCAAATGAGGTTGCACCAAAGACTTATACAGAGGCACTATCACCTCCTTTCTTCTGCTGGCCATTCTTCTCTCTATGCACCCAAACATCCTTCTAGCTTTTGCTGTCGCCTTTTCTACCTGATTAGCTACTTAAATATCATCAGGCACAATCATGCCTAGGTCTTGCTCTTTTTTAGTGGCATCCATGCTGCCTCGGATCCTGTAATCCGCTGGACTCCAGAAATCTCACTATTTTCTCTTTCAGTAGCGCTTCCAATAATTTACTCACCACCGAAGTTAAACTAACCGGCCTGTATTTTTCAGCCACATCCTTACTTCCCCTTTTGTGTAGAGGGACCACATGTTGTCTGTCTTGACTGTTGTGCTGTCTGTCTTGACTAGACTGCAAACTCTTATGAACAGGGACTGCCTCTTATGCGTCTCTGTACAGCGCTGTTTATGCCTTGTAGCATTATACAAATAATAAGCAGTAGTAGTAGAAATTTAGAAACAAAAGTGATATTATTTGACAGAATAGCTATGAAGATTGAATTGTTAAGTTGATAATAGCAATACAGATTAGTTAGTCCGTTGCATCTGAATTAAGAAAACTAAATGGACTGAAATAAATTTAAATTTCTTCTGGAAGATTTTTATTATAATGTGAAAAAATGTAATGAAAGATAGTGAAAGCTAAACCCCAAGAAAGCTGAATCATACCGTCCCATCTCAAGTATCCCCCTGCTGGCTAAGATAATCGAGAAGGTCATCCAAAGGCAGATTCAGCAGCACATCGATGCCACTGCCCCCCTGGATCCATGTCAGCACGGTTTCAGAGAATCGCATGGAGTTGAGACACTACTCACCACGCTAATCAATACCTTAAGCAGAGGGATAGATAACATCGGAAACGGGTATGCGCTTATCTTCCTGGACATCGCCACTGCATTTGACTCAGTCAACCTTGAGCAGCTCCTGACACGCCTCCATGAGAAGGGAATCCAGGGCTTAGCCTGGAGCTGGTGCAAGTCCTACCTAGCAGATAGACGGCAGTACGTATGGATGGGATCCAAGACCTCTGAGCCTTTTCAACAAAGACAAGGGGTTTCCCAGGGCTCCTCACTTTCTGCTCTCCTGTTCAACATATATATGCAGTCAATATGTGAAATCATCTGCTCCTTCAACATCTCCAGCCTGATCTATGCGGACGATGTCCTGCTACTTGCCCCATTCACCATCAACCAACCTGACCTCTCGACATTAGTGAAATGCTTCAATGCAATCTCTGACTGGCTCTACGCACAGAACTTCCGAATCAACTTTAACAAAACAGAGGTTCTTTTCATCACAAGAAACAAAAACGTTCCCCTCCAGCTACAATAAAAGTGCGAGACACGGAGCTCCCAAGTAAATCCACAATACACTACCTGGGTGTCACACTAGACCAGCACCTCGACATGAAAGCGCACATAAACAATACCGTCAGAGCCATCTATCTTAAGATCCGAACACTTCGGCATCTCTGACCCATTTTGCAGCCTGATGACTTCTGAACAATTTTCCAAGCGCTGGTAACACCCCACTTTGACTACGCCAATGCCTTTTTATATGGTCTCCCCAAGAGAACCCTAAACCCGCTGCAACTCATGATGAATGCTGCTGCCCGCGTCCTCACCGGTATTTCCAGAAGAGACCGCATAACCCCCATCTTGAAGGACCTACGCTGGCTACCGATCAACTGCCGGCTCACATACAAAGTAGTTCTGCTGACCTTCAAAGCCATCCACAAGCTATCCTCCGCCTCCCTCACAGACCTCCTCAACCCCATCCCCCATAACAGATCAAGAAGGACCTTTGCTATCAACACACTTGTAATCCCTAAGGAAACAACAAAATGTTCTCAGGCAACAAGGAACAGAGCCTTCGCGTTCTATGCCCCAACATGTTGGAATAACCTCCCCCCCCCCCAACATCAGAGCGATCACGGACCTCACCCAATTCAGGAAGGCTTTAAAGCATCATCTGTTTCTTCGACATTACTCACAGCCCAATGATGCAACCTCAATTGCCACACCCCAGCCCACCCCGACAGCACCCCCCAGTACAACCTATGCAGACCGAGACTACTGGGAGCCCTAACCCAGCTACCTGATAGGCCAACGAACTGCTAACAAATGTAAATAAAGTAAGACTGTAAATAACTGTAAACAATCAACAAGTTTTGTACGTAGTTACAAGTCCCAGCCATACCGTTGAACATTGTAGCAATAAAGGGCTCAGCCTGTACATACTTGCCCCAGTTATAATTCCAAGTTACGTCACCTGTTCAATGTAAGTACAATGCAGGCCCTTCCTGCATTGTACAAGGAAATGTTAATTGTAAACCGCACTGATTGTAAAGAGCGTGGTATAAAAAAGCTTTTAAATAAAATAAGCAGGGGTTTTTTTAGGACCAATGATGTCTAGAGATGATAGGAAAATCTTTCTGTGAGAATTAAGCAAAAGATAACCTTGAATAAAGTTTCTGTAATGAATAGTTGTGTATCCATTATTAAGAAGGTTTTGAGAGTGACATTATTTTTAGAGATTTTTGATATATGAATTTGTTGATGTGAAGGTACATTTTACAGAGGACGTCCAAGTGCAATCTGGGATGTCAAAGCCATCTGGAAAAAAAAGCAGGCACGTGCAAGTTCAGGCACAATTTCACAAACATGGATGTGCCCGATAAGGGCATCTATGGAGACCTCTACATAGACATCCCCAGAATAGCATTCCTGACATCTAGTAGCATAATGGTTAAAACAGTGGGCTAGGATCAGAGTAGCCAGGGTTCATCCCAGTGTGGGTCTCTGTATTCGTAGACTAGTCACTTAACTCTCCATCTTTTCAACATTCTCTATTTTAAGACCAAAACAAGTACTTTCCTTATGCCTATTTGTCCCTGGAGCAGTTCTAAACGTGGACATGCCTGCAGACATCCCTGATGTTTCTGAAATTGGACTGGGACATGTGAGTCCATTGCACCTCCCCAGACATACCTTCGCCACACCCCACTGCCTACTTGGACATCCCCCTACTGATGTTGTCTTTAAAAGCCATTTGTATAATAGCTCCGGAGATGTCTCTGTGATTTGGACATGTATTTTCATGTCTTCAGACGTCCATATTATGACTAAGACTTTTAAAGTGACCCCCTTGGTCTCTGAATCACCCAACTGAAAGTTATATACAAACACACACATATACACACTTCTGGACTTTATGATTTGAAGTTATAGTGTAACATTTGAATTCTCATTAAGCTTTTGTCAAAAAATGGGTTAGGTAATTACAAGTAGAGTTCATTTTGTTTGCTGTTATGTTAATGTTTGCTATGTTTGTGTTTATTAAGGCATCATTTATTAAGCTGTATTAGCTGTTAATGTGGCAAAATACACTAATAGCTAACATGGCACATTTAACATTAATGTGTGTTAACTGCTGCTGTTAACATTTAACGCAGAACAGGGCATGGATTTATTTATTCACATATTATCTCTGCGGTCCAGACACATGGGTTGTGCCCCCCATCCAACAGATGGAGACTGAGCATGACAAGCTTTGATGATGTCACCTATTAAGGGTGCTGTGCATCACTAAGCTAACCAGTATTTCTCAGTCTCCAGCAGATGGGGGACACAGCTGTGCATCTGGGCTAAACAGCAGAGACTGATGTTAAGGTTTGGCAGTGGCAGAGACCTGAAGTTTAATTGAGCCTGTGCTTGTGAGTAGGACCGAGAAGAAGAAATCTGGCTGAGCAGAACAGATTGAGGCAAAGTCTATCTGGAGGCACCATGATTTGAGAGCATTTGGGACAAGAATAGGAAGATAATATCGTTTAAAGACAAAAAAAAAAAAGTGAAGAGCTATTGGTTCTTGCCTGCCTCCAGGAGCGCTGAGTGCCGTGAACCCACCAAAAAGTGCACTAACCCCTGACCTCGCCCACCATGAACCTCTGATTCAAAGCAGCACTAATCTGTCCATGTCCAAAGTCTGTCTCATGTCAAAATCATCAATGTTGCCTCCTTGGTGATGGCCCCACCCTTATACTTAATTTCCCCACCCCTTTATGTAACGCCACTTTGACCCGGTGAAAAGCGGGATATAAATACAGTTAAATAAATAAATAAATAAACCGTGCCAGATCAGTGACGGCCTCGGCTATGGTGAGGTGAAAACCCAGGGGTCCCAGGTCCCTCCCTCCTATCTAGCCTGCTTTCCTGAGTGAAAGGAGCTCCAATTGGGAATTTACTTGCCTGCTCACATTCGCTGAGGCAGCGGGAGAGCAGATCACTGATAGGAGAAGTAGTGTATGGGGGGCTTGTTTCTCTCAGTGCTCTGGGGCGGTCTCCATGCTCACAGGTGTTCTTGGGCATAGCGCGGCGTGTTTGATGCAGAGGCATACCTTCAGGGAAACCAGTATGCTTGGCCTGTGGCGTGTGCAGGGTCTTCATTTCCCCTGTGGGCCTCTGCTGTTCGTACTTGGAAGAGAGCAAAACAGCAGAGCAGGCCCTGAAAGTTTCCCAGTCGGTGGCATCATCAGAGGAGCACCCGGCTGAGGCATCCACTTCTCAGGCCTCCCCGCTCCCCGTGCGGCTCGGCTAGGGTGGGAAAGTTGACCATTTTGAGCTGCAGGGAGGTGGGAAAGTCGCAGGGAGAGTCAACTTCAGTCAGGGCGGCTGCGCCCAAGCAGAAGAAACACCACAAGCCTTCCGAGCAGGGTACTTTGAATTCAGGCATGCCTTTCTCACCTGAACTTGTTCTCCTACTCACAGGTCTTTTGCCTGAAACAAGGCCAGGAAGCAGCTCCCAGTGCATCTCTGGGACCCTCAGGCACAGTAGCATTGGAACTCGTAGCATCTGCTGATTTGGGGGGTGCTGCCTGCTAAGAGGCTGCTGGAGTCATTGGAGCAGTCAGAAGATCCCCTCTCCACTGGGTCCCCAGCTTTGGAGGGCTTAGCGGAGGAGGCTCCTGGGGATTGAGGGGATACCTATGGGGCTGGGGCTGAGGTTGAGGCCAAGGAACATCCCTCTCCGGATGAACCCTTGGACATGCGGATGTTCCACAGGGAGGAGCTGCCCAGTGCTCATATCCCTCTCCCTTGGGGCCTTGAACATAAAGGTAGGTTCAGCCTCAGAGGATCTTGCCCTGGGGATACAGACTCCTCAGGACTTCTTTCCAGTACATAAAGCAATTAAACAGATGACTAACGCGGAGTGGGAACTAGCAGAAGCCAATTTGAGGGACAGGAGGACAATGGCTTGCTTTATCCTCTCACTCCAGAAGAGAAGATGCTGCTGATATTGCCCAAGGTGGATGATCTGGTGACCGCAGTTACTAAGAAGACCACCATTCCAGTGGAAGGTGGAGCTGCGCTCAAGGTTAGGAGATTGGAGACCATGCTCAAGCAGGACTATGAGGCCCTCCATCTGTGGGGCCTATGTGGCCAGGGTTTGCCTGTACTGGGCACAGAACCTCTTGGAGCCGGGTGCTGGCTCTGAGGTGGCAAAGTTTGAGTTTGGTGTGGCGTACCTGGCTGACACCTTTTATGACTAGGTGCGGACGGCATCCAAGAGTATGGTATCCATCATGGTGGCTTCTAGGTTGCTTTGGGAGCGGAACTGGTCAGTGGACGTGTCCTCCAAGGTGCTTTTCTCCCATTTGCCATTTAAGGGCAAGCAGCTGTTCGGAGAGACTTTGGAAAAATTGGTCGGACCTGGGGGACACTAGGGGAGTACGGCTCCTGAAGGACAAGCCAAGGGGCACTAAGGCACCCTTGGTTCCCTGGGGACAGTTTTGGGATTTTCATGGTTTCCAAGCGACTCACCTTGTACCCTACCAAATGAGATGCTATGTGTCTAGAGGAGGCCCTTCCTTTTGAGAGCGGGGAGCAGGCAGAGGATACTACTCCCAGGACTCTGACTCTACTAAGAAACCACAATGAAGCAAGGAGGGCCCAAGGGAAGGTAGAGATCGGGGGAGGCATTGACTCTTCTACTCTGCTTGGGCCCACATTACCCAAGACCAATGGGTGCTCTAGGTCATTCGAGAAGGGTGCATGCTGGAGCTGGCATGGCCCATGCCCGAGGCCTTTCTGGTCTCGCCGTGTAAGTCCCTTGAGAAGAGAACAGCTGTCAAAATAATGCTGAGCAAGCTCCTATGCATATCGGTGGTTTGCCCAGTGCCCTTAGACCAATGCAGGTCAGGTCGCTAATCTATTTACCTCGTCATTCCTAAAAAGGAAGGATCCTTCTGGCCAATTCTGGACCTCAAGTATGTCAACCGAGCGTTGTGGGTACCGCATTTTCACATGGAAATATTGTGCTCAGTTATTGTGGCAGTGCGCATGGGGGAATTCTGACATCCCTAGATCTGTCAGAGGTGTATCTGCACAACCCCATCTGTTCAGAGCACCAGCGCTATGTGCGGTGCCTATGGGGCACTTCTAGTTTCGGGCACTGCTTTTCAGGCTCACCACTGCTTCCCGAACATTCACAAAGGTCAAGGTGGTGGTGGCGGCAGCAACCTTGCATCAGGAGGGCATGCTAGTCCACCCGTATCTGGATGATTGGCTGATCAGAGCAGTCATTTGGAGAGAGCCACAAGCCAAGTGGTGGATTTTCTCCAGAATCTCGGTTGTGTGGTGAACTTTGAGAAGAGCCTCCAAACTCCCTCCCGTCAGCTGACCTACTTGGGAGCGAGGTTTGACATGCAGGAGGAGCTGGATTCCCTGCCACTGGAGAGGGCATACATCCTGTGGGAGCAGGTGCGTCATTTCCTTGGCATGGCGCATCCCTCAACATGGTACTACCATATGCGGCCGCAGCAGCACACGTTCATGTTGCATTGGTCCCCACAGAAGGACAGAATGACTCGGTGCCTTCCCTGCCCGGGCAAGGTCAGGGACAGTCTAGAATGCTGGTGTTCCACGCTGCCTCTCAAGACTCCAGCATGGATAACAGTGACCACCAATGCAAGACTAGCTGAATGGGATGCGGATGGACTAGCACTGTCTGGCCCAAGTTTGTGCAGGAACTGTGGTCAGCAGAGGAATCGATGTGTTCGATCAACAGGTTGGAACTGAGGGCCATCTTCTGGGTATTGCAGAATTTCACCACCCTCCTGGAGAACCAGGCATTGCGTGTCTTTTTGGACAATGCAATGGTGCTAGCATATTTCAACCACCAGGGGGTACTGTCAGTGCAATGTTGATGAAGGAGGCAGCCCCACTTCTGAAATGGGCGGTTGATCACCTGAAGGCCCTTTCGGTAGCACATGTGGCTAGCAAGGACAATGTCCAGAATGCAGAATGGGGGCTAGAGGACTCCATGTTTCAGAATATAGTGTGATGATGAGGGTGGCAGGTGATGGACTTGAAGGTGGCAGCAAACAACGCCTAGGATAAAATAGTCCCTGGTTAGGCCTGTATTTTAGTCACTCCTCTGGAGCCTGGCTCACTGTGCTCCCTCTTCCACTTCTTTCCCTTCTGTGACCTACCTGACTTTTCTGTCCTATATTTTAATTGACGCTCCTTTCCTTTCTGTTGTTTTTATTGTAAACTGCTTTGGTGTTTGAAAAGTGGCATATCAAGCTTTTTAATAAATCATAAATGCAAAGTTGGTTCATTTTTTTAGCGGGAGGTGCCGGCAGATATCAGTGGGACTCAATGCACTGGTGCAGCTGTGGTCACTAGAGGGGCTGCTGTATGTGTTCCTGTCATGGCCCTTGTTAGGGCAGGTGCTTCACAGGATAGAAAGGCACCAGGGGCAAGTGATCCTGATTGCCGCAGACTGGCCTCAGAGACCTTGGTACTGCGGATCTGGTATGGCTGCTGGTGGGGCATCCCTGTCATCTGCCAGAGATGCTCGACCTGTTGAAACAAGCTCCTCTCCTCATGCCCCAGATGGATCGCTTCTTGCTTACGGATTGAACTTTGAACAAGAGGGGCTACTTGCTGGGGGTGGTGGTGATGCTCTTGAAAGCACAGAGGCGATCCACATCCCTGTCGTACATTCGAGCATGGAGAGTGTTTGAGGAATGGTGCATCGGCCGTTTCTGCTTCTATCCCACTAATTCTGGCATTCTTACAAGCCAGACTGGAAAAGGGTCTGGCTCTTGGCTCATTGCAAATTCAGGTGGCCGCGTTGACGTGCTACCACGGTCGGATCTGAGGCATGTCAGTAGCAGTGCACCTGGATGCCATGCATTTTCTGTGGGCTGTTAAGCAGATCCAATCCCCTCTGTGTCTGGTGGTGCCACGTGGGACCTGAACTTGACATTTGGGTCACTAATGGGACTGCCGTTTGAGCCTCTCAGGGAGGCTTCTTTGAAGGATCTGACTTTAAAAACAATGTTCTTGGTGGCGGTCTCCTCAGCGAGGTGCATTCCGGAGCTGCAGGCCTTATCGTGCAGGGAGACATTTTCGTTTTTTCACCCTGAGAAGGTGGTACTGTTATGGTGCCTTTGTTTTTGCCGAAGCTGTTGACACCTTTTCATGTTAATCAGCGAGTGTCCCTGCCAGTGTTGTGGGGAGAGGGTCCCCGGGGGGGTTCCCAGCTGCGGTTTCTGGACACCAGGAGAGTGCTCCGGCAGTACCTGAAGCAGATGGAGCCTTTCAAGCAGTCTAACCGTCTTCTTGTCATGTTTGGCGGAGATTAGCATCCATGGCATTGATTGTGCATTAGCTGAAGGAAGCAATTGCCTCTGTGTATCTGGTACGGCAGAGACCAGTGCTGCTGGGCTTGCGGGCACATTCGACTAGGGTTCAGGTTGCGTCCTAAGCAAAGGCTACTCTGGTATCACCCCGGGAGATTTGCAGGGTGGCCATGAGGTCATTACTGCATGTGTTCACCAAGCATTTTTGGCTTGAGGTCCAAGTGCGGGAGGAGGCACGTTTTGGGTCTAATGTGTTGCAGGCCAGCCTCGCGGATCCCGCCCCATAGGTGATACTGCTATTGTACATCCCATGCATCTGGACTGGACTGGAGCTTGGAAAACAAAAAGAAAATGGATAGGGGCATTTTTGCCATAGATGTGATCCTTTCGACTTCTAGCTTTTTGACTGTTTGAGTTAGTGTTGGCTTGAATTCTACTTTGGTAGTCCAATACTGGCCGGCTTAGTGATGCACAGCACCCTTAATAGGTGACATCAGCAAAACTTGTCATGCTCAGTCTCCATCTGCTGGGTGGGGGGCACAACCCATGCGACTGGACTGGAGGGATTCAGGGAAAGGCAATTAGCAGGTAAGGCATAATTTCACCTTATTTAGAGCACTGGATATACTTCATAAAAGCTAAGGCTATCACAGCAGTTTACAAACAAAAAAGGCAGTAACAGTACAGCAAGAAAGAGGGAGAAAAGTAGAAGAAACAAAAGAGAGGGGAAATTACAATTCTTATACAGGGAGGGAAGCTGAGAGGCAAAGAGAAAGACTTGTCACCTCCCACTCAACCAATTTCTAAGCCAGTCAGTTACCTTAGCGTCGATTTCTAGGGTGCTCAGTTTGTTTATAAGTCACTTGTGCAGAACGATGTCAAAGGCTTTACTGAATTCTAAGTATACCACATCTAGGCTCTCCCTCAGTCCAAATCCCTGGTCACCCAGTCAAAGAAATTAATCAGACTTATTTGACAAGACCTCCCTCTGGTAAACCCATGCTGCCTCGGATCCACTGGACTCCAGAAACCTCACTGTTCTCTGTTTTAACAGCGTTTCCAATAATTTACTCAGCACAGAGGTTAGACTAACAGGCCTTTAGTTTTCAACCTTATGCTTACTTCCACTTTTGTGTAAAGGAACCACATGTGCCTATCTCCAGGAACAGGCAGGCATGCAGTCTTAACATATGGGTGAATGTCACGGATAGAGCCCATGTGGGAACGCTCTCAGTGTCCAATAGGAAAGCCTTTTGGAGCACTCCACTGCGCCTGCGTGCCTGCCTTCCTGCCTTCTCAGTTCTTTTTCTCAGTTCTTCATTTTCCGTGGAGCCAGTAGGATGCATCATCCTATCACTGCTGAAAGACTTCTCTTTTCTGTGACCTTTTGGATACGTTATGCTTCTGCCTTCCCTTTTGTATTTTCAATTTTTCTTTTCTACTAATTTTCACCGCAGTTCTCGCCGCTAAACTAGGTCACTAGGCCTCCACAGACTTATCTTTAATCTCGAAGACAACTTTTTAGGCATGGAAAAGTCAGTCAGTGGTTTTAAAAAATGTACTAACTGTGCCAGTACCATTTTGCCAAGAAAAACACAGTACACTGCCACGTGATTATGTGCAGAAAACCGTACAAAGACTCACAACTTTTTATTGGTCCTTATATAATGCAGGGGGGCCAAACCCAACACAGGCCGTGTTTCGTAAAGTACTTCTTCAGGGGTGAGGCACACCATAAACTATAAAATCATCAAAAACAATTTAATAATAACTCCTCAAAGAATACATATAATGACTAAAAGAAATAAACTATCAAAAATAAGAATTAGAAGCATAAATAAGAAAACAAATAGAACATAAAAAATGAAAACATGAAAAACCTTGTATATTAACCACAACATAAAACCGTAATAATATGTATAATAATAAATATATGAGTAAAAGCAATGAAACAACTTTATAAAAAAAGTTGTTTCATTGCTTTATATTATATTTAAGTATATTACTGAAATGTGGTCATATGTACGTGATTCTTCACACGTAATAGAGATTCTTTCTAGATTTGTTGACTTAGGTCCCGATGTTATACTCTATTTATTTATTTACTTCTCTTCTATACCGCGCTATTCATATCAGTGCGGTGTACATTTACAGAACCTTATACCATGCAGTAGGACTGCATTGTATTTACATTGAACAGGAACTAAAACTTGGACATAACTGGGGTAACTTTCTACAGATTATTTACATTGGTGACTATACTTTCAGCTATAATCTATTCGGGACTGGACAGGCGGGGTTGACTGCCCCTTTTCATGCTGGGAGTGGTGTTGGGGGGCTCTCGGTGCCTGGTGGGAGTGCTTGCTGCCTGGTTTCTACAGCTGGTTTCTGGGTAGTGTCTTATGAACAGATGATGCTTCAGTGCCTTCCTGAATTGAGTCAGGTTAGTGATGACTCGCATGTCCGTGGGGAGGGCATTCCAAGCTCTAGGGGCGTAGATCATGAAGGCCCTGTTGGATGTTGCCTTTGTGCATTTTGTCGTTTCTTTTGGGATTATCAGGGTGTTTGCCGCTGTGGATCTCCTGGTTCTGTTAGGGGGTGTAATGTGGATCAGCTTGCTGATGGATGGGGTGGGCTGGTTGTTTAACCCTTTCAAGGCCTACTTTAAATTTTTAATCCACATTCTGCAGCCAGGTTAATTTTTGCATATTTCAGGAAAATTGTACTCGTCTTATTCAATATGTTCTAATAGTGATTTTCCTTCTGCTATGGTCATGTATTATATACCATTTGATAGGAATATTTAGTCAGAATTTTGGATCCCAAGAGTTTCGGGCTCGGCCTGGAAAGGGTTAAGGCTTTGAAGGTCATAACTAAGATCTTATAATGAAGTCTGGCATGTATAGGTAACCAGTGGAGTTTCTTTAGAATTGGTGTGATGTGGTCCATCCTTGATACTCCATATAGAACTCTTGCAGCTGTGTTCATTGCAAGCTGGAGCGGGTTTAGTGTTGCTTGCAGGAGTCCGTATAGAATTGAGTTAGCGTAATCGAAGTGTGGAATTACTAGGGCTTGGTAGACTGTTCGAAAGTCGGTGTGATCAAGTAGTGGTCGGAGGTGCCGTAGTGTCCGTATTTTATGGTATATTGTTTTTTATGTGGGTTTTCATGTCCAGCCGTTGGTCCAGGGTGATACCTAGGTAGCGGATTGTGGGTTTGGTCATCAGCTCTGCATTCTTCACTTTTAGTGAGGGTGGGGGAATGAAGTCTTGGTTCCTCGTAATGAAGAGGACGTCTGTCTTGTTATGGTTGATTCAGAGGTTTTGCATATGGAGCCAGTCCGCAACTGTGTCGAAACAGCTTGTCAGTGGGGAGAAATCTGGCTGGTCAGTTGCAAATGGCATATATAGGAGAATATCGTCTGCGTACGCTAGACAGGCGACGTTGAATGATCGGATCAGGGCACAGATGGGCTGCATGTATATGTTAAACATTAAAGCCGATAGTGAGGAACCCTGTGGGACACCTTGTCTTTATAGAAACGGGTCCGAGCTTGTGGTGCCAGTCCTCACGTGTTGCCATCTGTTGGACAGTTAGGATTTGCACCAGTTTAGGGCTGTGCCCTGTATTCCTTTTTCCTCGAGACGTTCGATGAGTATCTCATGGCTCACAGAGTCAAAAGCTGCTGCGATATCCATGAAGATAAGGGCAAAACCTTGTCGGAGGTTATCGATACCTGAGATTATGGTATTGGTGGTAAGAAGGGTTTCAACACCGTGTGCTTCCCTGAAGCTATGTTGGGATAAGTCCAGTGGTGCTTCGGTATCAATATGTTGTTGGATTTGGCGTTGGACCACCTTTTCAATTATTTTGGCGAGCAGTGGGATGCTTGAAATCGGTCTGTAGGATTCAACTTTTGATGGGTCCAGTTTGTTGTTTTTTAATAGCGGCCTGATGGATGTGTGTTTTAATCTCTGTGGGAAGGATCCCGTTGAAAATTATTGATCCAGGATTTTGTTCAGGAACTGGCCTAGGTCACACTAGATGTAGAATCCCTGTACACTAATGTACCACAACTTGAAGCCTTACATATTATTGAAGAGCATCTGCTCGGTAGGCAAGAACACAAGCAAATCCCTACTTCATTTCTTCTTACATTAGCTGAAATTGCGCTATGTAAGAACTTCTTTTGCTTCAGAGATTTATACTATCAGCAGATTAAAGGTGTTGCGATGGGGTCATCCATGGCCCCAGACATTGCTAACTTATATATGTATAAGTTTGAAGAACATTTTTTAAAAGATCATCCTTTCACATCTAGAGTTAAACTATGGATTAGATACGTCGATGATTTTCTTGTAATATGGGAAGGCCCCACAGACGAATTGTTAATGTTCAATACATGGATCAACAGATTAGATGAAAATTTACGATTCCAATGTACATATGACTCAGTACAGATCCCGTATTTAGATTTGTTGATTAAGAAAGAGGGTAAGAAATTTATCATGATGCTATACAGAAAACCTACTGATAGGAATCAGTTATTACATTACTCCAGCTTCCATAACCCTGCATTAAATAATAACCTACCAGTAGGACAATTTTTGAGAGCTAGAAGAATATGTACCACAGATGTTGAATTTGAACGACAGGCTACAGAATTAAAAGAAAGGTTTGAAGTACGTCAATATCCTCAACAATATATAAATAAGGCGTATGTAAGAGCCCGCAAGTCTTCACATACAAAATTATTGAAATTGCAAGACTAAAATGGTGTGTCCTCTGCTATATTCTTTGCAGTCTCAACATATTGTATCAATTCTTAAGAAAGAATGGCATTTAATATAGGCAATTCCGGGCTTCCAAGATATTTCACTCATGGTAGCCCATAAACGGCTAAATTCTTATAATAGACCAAGAGAACTATTCTCCATTGTTAGTAACCTAACTAATAACTCACAAACTTCCAGCAAGGAAATCACTGACATCTCAGCACAAACATTAGCTAACTATTACCATAACAAAACAAAACTACAATTCACGACTCCAGACTCTTTCCACAAACCTCATCACCCGATAGACGTATGGTCAGAATTTCACCCTATAACCAAAACATCATTAAAAAATATCATACTCAACCTAAACACCACTACCTCTTACCTAGATCCTTGCCCAGGAATCTGGATAAAAACACTCTCCCAATCCTTCTTTCATTCATACTCCCCATTGTCAATCTCTCACTACTCCAAGGTTACCTCCCACCCACACTTAAACACGTACAAATAAGACCAATTCTCAAGAACAGCACCCTTGATAAAACCTCACCAAAATCATATAGACCCATCTCAAGTATACCATTCTTAGCAAAAGTAATAGAAAAAAACAGTACAAATACAGACGCAGGAGCACCTAGACCAGCGGTTCTCAACCTGTGGGTCGCGACCCCCACGGGGGTCGCCACAGGATTTGGCGGGGGTCGCTTAGCCTCCACCAAGTTTTAAAAAAACGCGCACAAGTTGCTGCCGCTGCCGAGTCCGCTTCTCGGCAGCGCCAAACTCCTTACAACTCACTGCCTTCTTCTGCAGCCGCGGCTCCCTGCCCCATCGGGAACCGCGGCTGTACCTGTAAAATCGTTGCGGAGCCCTTCCTGCCCCGACGGGCTCCGTGCAGCATTGTCCCGCCTCCAAAGGAAGTGGCAAACAACTTCCTTTGGAGGCGGGACAATGCTGCACGGAGCCCGTCGAGACAGGAAGGGCTCCGCAACGATTTTACAGGTACAGCCGCGGTTCCCTAAGAGGCAGGGAGCCGCGGCTGCATTAAAAGAGAGGCAGACATGAGGAGAGGGGATGAGGGGCAGGGAACCTGCAAAACGGCTGACATCGGCAGAGGGGGGCTGACATGGAGGGATGGGGGGGGGCTGACATGGAGGGATGGGGGGGGCTGACATGGACATGGAAAGATGGGGGCTGACATGGAGGGATGGAGGGGAGGAGGGCTGACATGGACAGATGGAAGGATGGGGGCTGACATGGATGGAGGGAGGGAGGAAGGGGGCTGATATGGATGGAGGGAGGGGGCAGACAGGGACAGATGGAAGGATGGGGGCAGATATGGATGGAGGGAGGGGGCAGACATGGACACAAGGAAGGAATGGGGCTGACATGGAGGGATGGAGGGGGGCTGACATGGACAGATGGAAGGATGGGGGCTGACATGGAGGGAGGGAGGCGGGCTGACATGGCCCGATGGAAGGATGGGGGCTGACATGGATGGAGGGAGGGTGGAAGGAGGCTGATATGGATGGATGGATGGAGGGAGGAGGGCTGACATGGACAGATGGAAGGATGGGGGCTGACATGGATGGAGGGAGGGAGGGAGGGAGGAAGGGGGCTGATATGGATGGAGGGAGGGAGGGGAGGAAGGGGGCTGATATGGATGGATGGATGGGGGAGGAGGGCTGACATGGACAGATGGAAGGATGGGGCTGACATGGATGGAGGGAGGGAGGGAGGGAGGAAGGGGCTGATAGGGATGGAGGGAGGGGAGGGAGGAAGGGGGCTGATATGGATGGATGGATGGAGGGAGGAGGGCTGACATGGACAGATGGAAGGATGGGGGCTGACATGGATGGAGGGAGGGAGGGAGGGAGGGAGAAAGGGGGCTGATATGGATGGAGGGAGGGGAGGGAGGAAGGGGGCTGATATGGATGGATGGATGGAGGGAGGAGGGCTGACATGGACAGATGGAAGGATGGGGCTGACATGGATGGAGGGAGGGAGGGAGGAAGGGGGCTGATATGGATGGAGGGAGGGAGGGAGGAAGGGGGCTGATATGGATGGATGGATGGAGGGAGGAGGCTGACATGGACAGATGGAAGGATGGGGGCTGACATGGATGGAGGGAGGGGGGCTGACATGGACAGATGGAAGGATGGGGCTGCCAGGGTGGGCGGGGGCTGGAATGGACAACGGGGAGAGACAGGGGGACATACTGGACAGACGGGATAAATGCTGGACAGAGGCGAGAGACAGTGCAGGTTAGGATTATAATGGGCTGATGAGGGAGCTAGCACTGGTAATGGGCAGATGGGGGGGGGGGGCTAGGACTGGTAATGGGTTGATTAGGGAAGGCTAGAACTGGGAATGGACTTATCAAGGGGGGGGGGTAGGACTGGTAATGACTGATGGGTCTAGCATTGGAAATGAACTGATCGGTGAGGTTAGGACTGGAAATGGGCTGATTATGGGAGCCTGGCACTGGTAATGGGGTTGAGGGGGGGACCAGCACTGGAAATGAGCTGATTAGGGGAGGCTAGGACTGGTAATGAGCTGATGGGAGGTAGGATTGGTATTGGGCTGATTAGGGGAGCCTAGCACTGGTAATGGGGTTGAGGGGGATTAGCACTAGAAGTGAGCTGATTGGGGGGCTTTGACTGGGAAGGGGCTGAGTGTGGGGAGGGGAGGCTAGAGCTGCTGGCCCTGGAAGAAAACTGGGGGCTAAGGCTACAAGTGGGCTGATACAAGGGGATGGGAGAATGGAACTGGAAGGGAGTGGATCTGAGAGGGGCTGCCATGGTATTTGTACTAGAAGGGACTGGTCAGTGGGGCCGGAGGGGGCAGCGAAGGGAATGGACACCAGTGGCAGTCATGGGAATGCAAGTTGACATTGGAAGGTACTGGGAGTGAGGACTGGAAATGGGCTGATACTGGGAGGGGTTACTGGGACTGGAAATAGGCTGATTGAAAGAAGTGAAGAAAACGAAAGAAGAGATAAGAAATGGCAGATGGACCATAGACCACAGAAAGAGAGCTAAGAGAAGACAGGAAAGCAGAAGCCTCAGATCGGGACCAGCATGATCAGAGAATAAATTGGTCAGACAACAAAGGTAGAAAAAATAATTTAAATACATATTAGTGATTTGACTACAAAATCATCAAAATTATGATATCAAAAATACTTACTTGTGATTAATTATTGTGTTTTAAATAAGTTTTTTATAAATAAAAACATATTGCAAAGGCCTATAATATATTAATAATTCAACAAATGATTACAGCGACAATGCGTTAACAGTAAAGGAAGAGAGACGCATTTGATTTTATCATTGGGGGTCATCACAAGTTGACCAACGGTAAAAGGGGTCACGGTACAAAAAAGGTTGAGAACCACTGACCTAGACTCATCTTACCCACTCGACGAACAGCAATATGGTTTTTGCCCAAAGCATGGAGTGGAAACACTCCTCACAGCTCTAACAGATACGCTATTAAGAGGAATCGACAATCACAAGCAAGCATTCATTCTATTATTTATTGATATTTCAGCTGCTTTTGATAGCGTCCACCATACCATAATGCTCAATAGTCTGAGTCAAATAGGAATAAATGCCACAGTTCATAAATGGTTCTCCTCTTATCTAGATAATAGGACACAAAATGTACGAATAGGTAATCAAACCTCTGATTCATACAAACTGGAAACCGG
This sequence comes from Ichthyophis bannanicus, assembly GCA_033557465.1. Taxonomy (NCBI): domain Eukaryota; kingdom Metazoa; phylum Chordata; class Amphibia; order Gymnophiona; family Ichthyophiidae; genus Ichthyophis; species Ichthyophis bannanicus. The sequence goes on along the minus strand of CM066034.1, from coordinate 103,146,267 downwards.
TTTACCTCAAGGATCAGCGTTATCAGCACTCCTATTTAACATATACATAAAACCTGTTTGCAATATCTTTAAAAAATTTGGTGTACTGTATCATCTATACGCAGATGATATCATGATGTACATTCCGTTCACGATTCCCAACTTACCGATGCAAACTCTGTCAGATTGCTTCAATGAAGTCACATCCTGGCTAAATACCCACAATCTCCAAATAAATCACTCCAAAACTGAAGTGCTAATCGTCACCAAAAACCAATCCTATACTCCACCTACACACATAACACTTCAAAACCAAGAAATTAAAATAAAAAATGAAGTAAGATATCTAGGTGTTATTCTAGATAAACACCTTACATTAGACACCCACATTAGAAACACCACAAAGAAAATCTATTTCAAACTCAAAATCCTTAAACAACTAAGACCTCTTGTATACATACATGATTTCATCAGCATAATTCAAGCCATCATAACCCCCCACTTTGACTTCGCTAACCTAATTTTATTGGGTATAACAAAACAAAACATTAAAAGAATTCAACTTGCCCAGAATGCAGCAGCTCGGATAATAACGAAAGTACACGCACATCAACATATAACACCAATACTAGAATACCTTCACTGGCTGCCTATACAAAGTAGGATAGTATACAAAACATTGATAACCACATTTAAAACTCTAAACGACATGGCCCCAGTCACCCTAAGTAACCTAATCAGCAAAGAGCACTCAAAATCTACTCAAAGAAAAGGACAAACAAATAAACTAAAAACTCCCAAAGACTTCATAAAAGCAAATAAACTCACAAACAATAGAGCTTTTTCTCATGCAGCTCCAACAATCTGGAATTCCCTCCCAGATGATCTAAGATTACTAACCGAGATCATCGAATTCCGCAAAAAAGTGAAAACCTATCTCTTCTCTAAACATTACAACAACTCAGATCATCCCTCAATAGACTTAGATAATGGCTAACCAGTTTTTATCTAACAAATCCCAAATGACCTACACATACAATTCTTCATAGCTGATACTGTACTTTGAATAACGCTTAAGCCCCACATAATGTGTATTTGTACATAATGTATATAGTTTGCACTGTTCTATACTGTTCTGTATTAACACTAGTTGTTTATCTTATTGTTATTTGGTCATATGATGTTTTATGTAAAACAAACTCCGATTTGTTAACTGTTGTTTATTGTGAACCGCAACTGAACTATGGAAGATGTGGTATATAAATCATTGTCCTTCATCAGATAACCCTGCATTGTATTTAGTTTCCCCTATTTCGCCAAGTTGTACTTCCTGTTAAATGTAACGACCAGACATGTGTAAACTGTCGGATGTTTTCTGTTCAATGTAAACCGTGCTGATGTCTAATAGTGCGGTATATAAGAATTGTTAATAAATAAAATAAAATAAATAAATTGTTAAATAAATAAATAATAAATATAAATCTTCGTAATCTTTTAGTGCCTTCTGCTTTTACTGAGAAGAGAATGTTATCAATACATAAAGGACAATACCAGTGCGGCCACTGTTCAGTCTGCACAAATGTTTTACCTGTACGTAAAGCCTTCATTCATCCGGTCACACAGAAGAAATTTTATATTGATGACTTTTCAAATTGTGACACATCACATGTCATTTATGTCATTTTGTGTCCATGTAACCTATTATATGTCGGCAAAACAATACGGAGCATTCGTGTGCGTATTGTAGAACATGAGAGTTGCATAAAAAGGAAACTAGCAGATAAACCTTTGGTCCAACATTGGATAGTTATAGAACACAAAACATCAGATTTGAAATTTTGTGTCATTAAGAAGGTGAAACCCAATTGTAGAGGAGGCGATATTGACAAAACTATTCTACGATTAGAACAACGCTATATATTTGCCCTCAACACATTGACACCACACGGGTTAAATTTGGATAGGGATTTTTCTGTTTCTCTGATCATTCATTTTTCATGGTCATGGTCCACTTTTAGTTTCATTATGGTTTGCAGTAAAGGAGTGGGTTAGCCTGCAATTGAGAGACTGACAACCCCGATTGTTATTCATTTCCCAGCACATCACACTGTGGGTTTTCTCCTCCTACTCCCAAGAAGAAACCCTGCTTCCCAGGGAAAGGCCACAAGGCATTCACTGGCTTGTTTAAAAATTGTTGTGTTTCTTCTTGATAACTTACTGTATTTTGCATCCCATGAAAATGGGGGAAATATTTGGGTGGAAGGTGGTGACCATATGCAATCTGAAGGTTCATGGTGCTGACCCTTCAGACTTTTCGGAACTAATGTAAACCAAGTGAGCGAAATGGAAAGTTCTCTTCTCTGCATTTTCCTTGGGAGAAACTGAACAGCTGTACTACATAAACAGTCAGACGCAAGAAACAAGATGGTACACTGGAGTATTGGATTGGGGAGAAGAAGTGAGTGGGTGGTGTAGATGTATTAGGCCGGTGCAACCAAGTGCTTAGCACTGGAGAAAACAGTACAGTGGAATGCAAATCTGACTCCAGCCCCACGCAGCAGTTCTTCTCCTGTGCCTTCCCCACCCTAACAAGATTCCTTCCTTCTTTGCAAAATTTTGTATCAGAAGACTGGAGCATTTGAGCTTGCCGGAAGGCTAGGATATTTGGGTACCTTGGTGGTACTCTGATCCTTTCTCCTTTCTCTCTTCAATCCCTCCACTCTAATCCCCAGTTCACTATCCCCAAAGCCTGATGGTAGGATGATAGCTGAAGTCTTAATTGCCCACATCTATATTCCAGTCTTGTTTCCACACCCATATTTAAGGGGGCCATGTGGAATGCTGCTTTTGGAAATGACCTTGTTTTTGGCCAATTTGAATGCGTTTCCTCCTCATAGTCACTGTGATTGAATGTCTCCCTCCTCTGCTGATGAGATTTCGGGGGGGGGGGGGGGGCAGCTGACCTCTATGCTTTATCTCCAGTGATGACTTCTGGGGAACTGAGGGCCTGAATGATTCAGTCAATTTGATCGTACACATTTCCCATGATCAGTGGGAGCTGAGAAGGCTCATTGGTGGTTTGCATATGCACAGCAGGTTCCAAGCCAGGCCCCCTTCACTATTTGGGTATCAGAGTGGTTTTACGGCTCCCCTACCACACCCCTACCCTGACAGATCTACCAATGGATTGATGTATATTCTTGATCTTATTACGATGAACTAACAGAATCAGGTTATATTCATAATCAAATGTTCTCTGTTTATGGGAGGTATTTTTATATTTAATAAAAAACAGAAATAGGTGGAAGAGAATCTCATTTATTTAGGGAAAATATCACAGGGCATTGTTGGGGCTTTATCTCTGGTTTCCTAGCCTCCTCCAGTACTCATGTGTTTCACGCCTAGGCAGGAACGTCTTTATTTATATCATTTTTTTAGACTGTGGAATCAGCCAGACAATCAGATGTTAGTTAGAAATAACTAAATACGCCAAATTTCCAGAGAATTATAGCCCTTTTCTTAATGTTTTATGATGAGTAAAGTATTCATAGGGAGTCATGAGACTCATAATGTTGCAAGAAGCCTCTCACATTCTTCTGATACGGAAGCTAGAAAGGAGGGTTGTACTGAGCCCCATGCAGAGTACAGTAGATCAATCAGGAATGCAGCAGGCCCTGCCCTTCGCTGTTTCATGTTCCACGGAAGTTTCTCAAGAAGAGTACCATCCAAAAATTGTCAGTATTCATCATCATGGTCGCTGTTTAACTTAAACCTGTAACTAGAAAGTCTATTCTTAGGAGTGGGTACCTTTTCCAGTGGAATCAGATATGTACGTTTATGTTGCCCAGGAGTCATCGGTGCAGAAAAGGCAAAAAGCCTGAGTGGAGGATATAAGATGAGTTGGAAGGAAGGGGTGAGAGAGTAGTAGGGGAAGTGTTGTTTTTCTAGTATTTATCGAATAAAAACATATTTTAGCTTTTTTGCATCATGATTGTGTTGTTAGGGTTTTTTCCAGTTAAAACTTGGTTTGCATATGCACAGCAAGTTCCAAGCCGGGCTCACGTATGCATGCAGTGGGTAATTTTATAAGAAGATGCCTAGATTTATGAGCAAATTTACTTAAATTCTGGCATTTTAACCATTTTTATGTGTGAATAGTGACTTATGCATGTAAATGACCTCTTAGAAAATGCCTGCCAGTGTGAAAGTACACACATAGCTTGCATTATACTGCAGGTACTTTTACTCTGGATATATACATGGGCAGCGTGAGCAATTCTGCACATTGATTATAGAATCTTTAAGTTATATGCATAGTTGTAAACGTAGATGCATTTATTTACACCAGCTCAAGGGCTGGAGAAGGTGATCACGCTTTAAGATCTGCACATCCTTTCACTCATATGCTCTTTTATCAAGTCAAGTACGCACATACTTGACTTTAGGAGTAAAGGAAGTGTGTAAAACGCACATTAACAAGGCGCCAGTTTATAAAATTATCCTCCAGCCGGGTAATTTTATATCTAGGTAGGGAGTTTGATTAGGCACCTATTTTGGGGCTGTTTTTTAAAGACTGCCTAGGTGCCTGTGTGTCTTTGCCTGTGTGTCTTTATAAAATAGCTTCACGAAACCTGCAACAGTTCTAGACGAATGCATCCCTGTATATATACACCTGTTCAGGAGTTGGGGTGAATTTGTGCAGGTGAAGTAAGTGTGTACTTCACGACTTCACCTGCCCCCCTCTCAAACTCCTCCCCAAACACACCTACACTTGGGTTGCATTAAAGTAGGTACAAATCTTCTCTGTGCACAGAACCCCAGAGCTGGTTTTATGAAAGCCCTTTTCTGCAGGTCAAGCAGGGTTTACCTGTGCAAAACGGTTTATACAATTACTCCCTTTGAGATTTACATATTGTGTATGGCTTGGTATCTGTGTAAGTCCAACATTAAAAATCCAGATATAACTTTAAATGGCTTAATTCTATGTTTAAAGTTATATTTGCTAGTTACCCATCAGAGTTTCGATGAATAAGTAGTGCATTGGCAGCTGAAAATCACTGTTGAATGTATAACTTTGATCACTTCTCTTGCCTTGCTCTAAACTATGCTTCTTTTTCAGACAGATCTGTTTGGCTAGTTTGCAAATAAAGTAGGCAAATCTATCCATAGAATCACTAGTGATTTAAAAAGAAAAGGTATTTCGGCAGTCAGTGCTTCTGCTGACCACATTGCTTTTGAATACTGTGCTATTAATTCCTTTTTCAGTAGGTGGTAGTTGTGTAGATGAGGTAGGCGAAACTTCGATATTACAGGCATTTTCACATTAAACTAGAAACCCTTCCTGATATTACATGTGCCCTTCCTTTGTACCAGGCTCTCAAACCGTATAGCATCATCCCTCATGTTAACATTTTATTCTACGCACAGAATCAGAGTGCCCAGAAGGGTGTATTGATATTCATTCCTATTTCTCTCCCCAGCCCCAGTCCCCCAGTCAATGATAAGAAGTAAATACTATGACACTTTTGTTTTCATTTTCAAGAGGTTGGTTGGGAATAGATGACCTGCGGCTGAAAGAGGCAATGGCTCACCAAAGGGATCTTGTTGTGAACGGTTCAACAGTGCTTGTTTGAGAAAAAGTGTCTTGGGCTGAGATGTGCCTCCATCAGTGTAGTGTAAACGTGTAAACTGTGCGGGACCAAAAAAAGCTCATTGATCAGATAACTCATTATCCTAATGAAGCCAGAGGGTAGTGCCTCGCATTGTTCAATAAAGTAATTGTTCTGCCCACTCACTTAGCCCCAGGAGTGCATCTAGCTGCTATTTATAACAATTTTTACTTCCTTGTGGATTTAAATTGGAAACCTAATTTTGGATCTATAAAAGCTAAATAAATAAAGAGAGTTTCAACATGAAGCTTTTGGCTGGTATTTGGAAACTTTTTTGTAGGGTATTGTTCTCAGAATACACGCTGTTGATTCACCCCATAATGGCTATTTAATTATGTCAGTGTCAAAAAAGCAGCGAATAAATCTTCATCATTGCATAAGCAACTGTAGTATGAGCAAGGATGAGGTCTGGAAAATAGCATGCTACTCACACCCACATGCCCGATAACGGTAGGGTAGAATCATGAAATCTGGTTTCCGATTTAGAGTCCTTGACCGTTAGTTGTTTTTCTTGATTTGAACTTTATTTTTCTTCTTTAGATAACTCCATTGGAAAGAAATTAGCATAGAGTTATCCTGTGACTGAGTCTTTATTCTTTAGGACAACGAGCCGTCAACAAACTGGATTCATTTGAAACAGGGCCGGTGTGACCCAATAGGTGAACTAGGAAGTCACCTAGAGCGCCAGTATTCTCCTGCAGCAGTGGCGATGCCATTTAAAGAGAATTGCTGCCACTGTGGATCCTAGAGAGGGACGGCGGTGGAAGCAGGGGGTCACCTTTATGTGAAGAGCAAGTAGGTGCTTCTTTTGGGGCTTTTTGATAAAGACGCATAGATGTCTATGTGTCTTTATAAAATGCCAGCAAAATTCCTGCTGAAATTGCATCTAAAATAAACACGCGTCCTTTTACAGAGCAGGTGTAAATGAAGCCACATAGTTTATAAAGAATGCGCATAAATCGCGACGCCACCCATGCTTTGTCCAGACCCCCTCAAACACTCCAACATCAGAGCTGCATAATGGTATGCGTGTTCTTGTGGGAAAGCCTTTTTTAAAAGTACTCCCTAGGTGAACAGTTCCTGCAGTGCTGTTTGTCATGCAGTAATGGTGTTGACACTGCAGCTGATCACCTAATGGAAAGGACAGTATTGAAAGCCATATACTCAATTATATTCACCTGTCTGAACATTTCCCTCCTCCACTTAGCTAAAAGGATACACAGGTATGTGTCCTTTAAGCTAGGTTAAAAAGGGCGTTCCCAGGGCTGTGTTTAGGTTGGAGAAGGAAACAGTACATGTACATTTTCATTTTCAAATGTAGACTGGGGGGGGGGCATATTTAAAACATTTTAGCTAGTTAATGGACCCACGAAATGGGTAAAACGCAGTATGCCTAATATTCAGAGACACTGAATATCCCCTCAGACCTCAGAAAAAATGCCCTGTGAAAACCAGGGTGGTGTCTGGGCAGATCAGAGACGGTGAGGGATAGCTCTCATAACTTTAACTAGTTAACACTAACCGGTTAGCGGCTGAATATCCCCGCTAACCAGAGAGCGGTGCTGATGTCTGGCAAGCCCTGATATTCGTCAGTGGAAACCAGATATGCTGCACTGTTGACTAGGTGCTTTTCATTAAAGTAACAGTGGCTAGGAGGTGCTTTACCACCGCTGCATATACCTTCTTCACTGTTTTAGCCCTGCGTGGTGTAAGGCACGTCTCCATTTATTTGTGTATACAGAGCAGAACCTCATAAAGCTTTCTCTGTATTTCCACTATGGAAATGTATTTTAAGGCAGTCGAGCTAAGAGATCCATCACTGCGAGTTGATGTTTACTTCAAGAGCTTTGAAAGGAACTAGGAGAGACTTTGTCAATCTGAGGAAAGGGAGGAGATGATGTCAGCACAGCAACAGTGCTGGAGGGAACCAAGGAGGTCTCAGAGGCTGCCAAGGGGAGCAGCAGAGGAGCGACCTTTCTGGTTGGCCAATTATGCCTAAAGGAAACGGAATTCCCCTAGGTTGAATAGGCCTCACTGAGAAAAAAACAGGAGTGGAGGGCCAACTTATTGAGTGTGTAGTGAAGTATCAGGGGGAATTGGCTAATGAAAGTAGCAGAGGTCCACCAGTACCGAGACACAGGGTGCCTAGGAGAGCCAGAAGCCAGAGTTGTGTTTCTCTCAGGAGATGAGTCGGAGCAGCATGGTGCATCCTACCTTGCCTACTGGAAAGTCCATTCTGCAGTGTGGAAACTGAACCCTGGTGCCTTTGTAGCACCCATAGAGGAAGTGCTCTAGTGTTAAGCCATATTTGATGAATTGCTCTATTTCTGAAATTTCTTGTCATTCCAACCATATCATAAATGCTGAAATACATTAGGTGTTTAATTATTATGGCAGGGATACCACTTGCCCCACCCTGTATAACTAGTTAGGAATTTTCTAGTTGGCTTCCTAATCTGGAGGAGCTAGAGATATTGAAGGGTTAATAAAGGGGAAAGTTTTAGAGGGAAACATGTCTCTTTCCTTCCTTTATTATGCTCTTGAGGGGTTCAAACCCTATGGAGGGTGGATCCCAAACGAATCCAGTCTTGAGGTAAACCAAAACAAACGTGATCTAAGGGACATCCCAAAGTGCTGAATAATGCCCAGACTACTGTAATAGGCTAACCAAGCAGAGAGTAACAAGGAAAATAGGTGTTGTGATTGAAAGAGAGCATTATCTCAAACGGTAAAGGAGGAATCCCCCACCCACACCCTTAGCCTTGTACTTGTCAGAGAAGTGCACATATGCTGCATTAATCCTAAATGCAACTGGCGTAAGAGAGAGAAGGTATGACATTTGTCTTCTCTTGCCCATCAAACCACTTTTATTGACTTTTCCAAATTCTTTGTGTACTCTTGGGTTTGGCATGCCAGTATACCACCACTGCTAGCTTTTCAAAAATATTTTACCTGGGTGGTTGCCTTGTGAAAATTATCTACAGAGTGCGCATAGTTTGTAACTAGGCAGCTTATTGAAAATTTATTATTTATTATTTATTTATTTATTACAGGCTCTTATATACCGCTCTATTCAGAATCAGCGCGGTTCACAATATAACAACATACCATAACAACAAACTGTTAGGTTTTACAGAGAACAAGGTCAGAGAACTTGGATAAAACATGGGACGTCATTACTGCAACTATTTACAAGAGTATTTACAAGAGTATTTACAAGTATACATAACAGGATTTGTTCTTAGTTTGGGTAGTGATTAAGATTGGTTAGTTGGTCAAGTAATATTGGGGGAAGAGGTGGGATTTGAGTGCCTTTCTGAAAAGGGATAGATCAGTGATACAACGAATCTCTGGGGGTAGAGCGTTCCAGTACTTAGGGGCATAGAATCTGAAGGCCCTGTTAGATGTCACTGATAGGCATTTTGTCGCTGCTTTAGGGATGATTAGAGTATTTGTTGATATCGTTCTCCTGGATCTGTTGGGTGGGACGGCCTGAATGAGGTCTATTAGAGAGGAGGAGGTGATGCTTTTAGTGGCCTTGAAAGTTAGTAGTAATGTTTTGAACAATATTCTGCCATGTATGGGGAGCCAGTGGAGTTGCTCTAGGATGGGTGTTACATGGTCCCTTCTTGATGCTCCGTAGAGGACTCTAGCAGCGGTATTCATGGCGAGTTGCAAAGGGTTTAATGTGGAGTGTGGGAGGCCTTGGAGAATGGCATTGGCATAGTCAAGGTGTGGTAAGGTTAAGGCTTGAAATATAGTTCTGAAGTCGTCAGGATCAAGCAGGGGGCGAAGATGTTGAAGAGTCCGGATCTTGAGGTAGATTGCTCTGACTACGTTGGTTATGTGTAGTTTCAGATCCATGCGTTGGTCAAAAGTGACTCCAAGGTAGCGAATGGAAGGTTTTGATTGGAGCTCAGCTTCTTTCACCTTTATATGGGATGGGGGGGTGAAAAGTGGGTCCCTGGTGATGAAGAGAACCTCGGTCTTTTTGTGTTGAATTCGGAGGTTCTGGGATTGAAGCCATTCGGATACTGCATCAAAACATTTAGCTAGCGGGGAAAGGTCCATATGAACTGTGGAGAAAGGCATATATAGGAGGATGTCATCTGCGTATATCAAGCATTCAACCTTGAAGGACCTGATGATATTGCAAACCGGTTGTATGTATATATTGAAAATTGTCTCTGAGTGTTTTAATCTATACCTTCACTGTTTTCTTACTTCATTTGTAGGGCATGTAGGATATGTGGCTTTTTCCCAGAAAAGACGATACTGCGTTTCCAGGGATCACTGTGTAGAGAATATTGGTCAAGCAGGGCATTTTGCTCTTCCTGCTAAGGTTTCCTTCACACATAGCCTCTTCACAAGGCTGCTTCTAACGTACACAGTAGCTCTGTTATAATGCTGCGCTTCTTTCTTAGCCAGATGTGTGGTCAATGAATTTAAGAAAACCAGAGAAACAGAAAAAAAGACTCATATTCTGTGTGACTAATGTTGTTATTGTTAATATAATAACATAGTATATGATGGTAGATAAAGACCAGCATGGTTCATCTAGTCTGCCCAGCAAGGTGGCAAGAGTAGGTGCACCTGCCGCTCCATGCAGATCACCCCTCCCCATTGCTTTGTTTAGGGGGCATCATTGATATGTATAGTGGTGTTAACTGTTATTCTTCCCTGCACAGTTTCCATTCTGCGCGACGCTATATTCTCTTTAAAACAAAAATGTCTGATTGACTGGTTTCATCATGCTATCTATTTGATGGCATGATGACATGGGGAAGCATAGTAGTGAATGAATGTGCAGTTCTGTGCACTTAAGCAAATGCTCAGTGGCCTCTTCTCAAAGCTTATAGTGGGACTCTGTTTTGACCTTCCTCCACATCTGAGTTGCCAGTCTAGTTGGAACTGCTTTCTATCACCTATGCCTAAGTAGGTAGTGGGTTCTAAAACAGGTATTACCAGTTGTGATGGTCTCGGCATCGGAAGCATCAGATTAAAGTCTTGGTGCCCATGGCAAGCCATGTGCTTCGGCACACATGGCCTGCCATTTCTGACCCCCCTCCCCCAACATGAATTTGTGTCAGAAGAGGTCAGAAGCGGCAGGCCATGTGTACTGAAGCACATGGTCTGCCATGGGCACCAAAGGGGTGGCACAAAGCTGTCATGCCGCCTGCCATGGTCTGCCACTCTAGGTGGCCACCTAGCCTGCCTAGTGGATGGTCCAGCCCTAAGCGCAAGGAGTGCCAGTGGGATTTAAACCTTGGCTTTAATGGTTCTCATCCTGCGGCTCCAACCTCTAAACTACTCCTCCGCTTCCTCTTACATCCTGACTCCAACCCTGAGGCGTTGCTATTGCATGACTGTGATTCTTTAGTATTATACATGGAGAGCTGGAATCAAATCTCGGTTTGTTGATTCGATCCTAGAGCCTATTCAATAATTATTCAGAAAATTAAAAGCACCATACAGTTTTCACAATTGGTGGTCGATTCATAAGCTCAAAATGCAGATTAGGGTTAGTGTGCTTCACCAAAGCTATTGTATGTGCAAGGCCTGTATGTCACACTGTGGAACCTGCTTACTAAACAGCACACGCTAGCAAGCATCAGTGTGCGGCAGTGTCAGGTCTACCCCAGGCAGGAACATAGCTGGATAGGCTAGGCCCAGGCAGGGTGGAGCAATGCAGAAACCAGAAGGACTTGAGCCAGGAACCGGACTGGCGCAGCAGCAGTGCAGGAACCAGGCGAATGTCAGGAACGAGAAGGTCTTTTGCCAAGAGCAAGACTATATAAGGTTACCAGACGTCTCTGATGTTTATGGATTATCTCCTATTTTAGAGCTGTGTCCCCAACTCCCACCTGTTGGGCAGCTCCTGGTCCCGATTCCAGCAATGGGGATAGAGAGAGGTAGAAAAAGATTATTTTCAATTTAATGATTTTAATGTGTCAGATTTTACTATTTACATCCATTATCTTTATATGTTGCACAGTTCGGGGGAAATGCTTCACTATTTCTATCCCTCTATTGAGTTGTCTATTTGGAAGTGATATTGTTGCTGTAATGGGATGGGGAGGGGGGGGGGAGGGTAGTGACTCCTCTTCCCTGCATAGGGTTGCCAACGTTTTGGAAGAGAAAAACCCACTATCTGTAACTAGCCATGCTCCGCCCATGCCCACCCCCTGCCCCACCCATAAAATATGATTAAAGAGAGGGCAACAATGCAGGGTATATCAAGGGAGGCGGGTACAAGAGGTTGGACTCTTAAGTATGTATTCAGCCACAATCTCCTTCTCAGGCCCCTCCAACACACATATGCTGTCCCATATGGCATTAAATCCAGAAATATATTCTGCATCCACCGAACCCTGCCCCTTCCCCCCCCCCAGCCCCTTCCCCAACAATCTGTGCAGAGCAGAGCTAGAACTTTCCCCATAAAACTAACCATATGAGAAAAAATCACTCTCAATACCAAGCATATTGTGAATTAGTCAGGGCCAGCCGCAGAGTTGATTCAGTGTTAGCCCATAAGCAAGTAGTAAGCCTTTTGTCCCCTGTCAGAATTTATCGTTTAGCTTTGAATGCCCTACTCTCTTCCGACCCCCAGGTTGCCTGATGGTTGGGCCAGCCCTGGAATTAATTTAAAAAAGTTACTCGGGACCAAGAGGAAATCTGCATGCCAGTACTAACTTCCAAAACGAACACAAGGACCCTACCTCGAAAAAGGCAGCACTGTAAACATTGCAGTGGGCCCTAAAACATCAGGAAAGCTGAACAGTCCAGAGTACTACACATCCTTAACAGAAATTCTATGCTATACCTAATCTTGGTCACACACACTACAAATAGGCCTTCGCCAATAAGTGTCCACAAAGTGAAAATAGAAATATATAGACAAATGTAAACTAAAACCTCAGAAAACCAGACGCTGCGTGCAGTGGAACACTAAAGCAACAGAGAGAAATGCATTTCCCCCTATATTGTACAAAACAAAAGACAGCAGAAGTCAGGATTGGCTTTAAGAGGGAAGCAGAAAAAGGAAGAAGTACACCTTCCGCAAAACAAACAGTGGAGGGCACAAATCACGGCCACACAATGTGATTTTAAAAGGGGAAATGTTTATTATGAATCCTAAGAGGGAAGCAACCATAACCAGGGCAATTGCTTTAGACCCCCAAGCCAGAGAGGGCCTTAGATCTGTCTGAAACTGGAAAAGGCGCAGTGTGCTAGCAGGCTTTAGGGTCCCTTCTCTATGGTTATCAGATATCGCTGATTTGTGGGGATTGTCTCCGATTTTGAGATAGTGTCTCAGAGCCCATGGACTATAATACCTCCAGTCCCCAATTTCAGTAGGAACAGAGGCAAAGTACTTTGTTTCTCTTGTAAATATCCCTCTACTGCTGTCTTCTCAATCCTGCTAGGAGAAGATGTAAAATTAACTTCTTTACTGAAAAAAGAACAGGAATTTTAGAAATACATAGACTATGCAAATGTATAAAATAAAGTTTAATCATATGTTTATGTTTGTGTACTTATAACTTGAAAAAGGCTGCTACTGTCTTTTACAAACCTCTGAAATTACCGAATGCTACCTAAACTGGTCATTTTGAAAAATATAGGGAAAAGATGTGCGAGTAGGGAGGACCCCTGCCCCTCCCAGTCTAGCCCAGCCCAGCCCTGCCCAGGTGTCCCGGATTCGCTGTCTAAAAAAATCCAGTAACCCTACCCTCTTAGATTTTTGCCTTGGGCTAAGCCTCAGCTATGTCCTAACTCCTGGCTGATATATTTATTTATTTATTTATATCCCGCTTTTCACCGGGTCAAAGCGGTTTTACAAAAAAAAGGGGGGGGGGGACATCACCATGAGGGCCAACATTGATGATCTGAACAGAAAGTAACGACTTAGACAGTTGACATAAGTTTCTTAGTAGGTAGTGTTGGAGATAGGCCAGAAGGTCTGGATGAGTTCTCAGTGAGAGATGTCTGTTTCTGGTCCAAGGTATTCATGAAACAGGATGGTTTTTAGTTGTTTCCAGAATGTGGAGAGATCTCTGTTGTTTCGGATTTGGGTTGAGAGGGAGTTCCAGAGGGAGGGTGCATACAGTTCGAAAGCTCTGTTGCAAGTCCATTGATTGCACTTAGTTTGTTCGTGGGGGATAGTGAGAGTGTTGCTGGTGGTCTGTTAGGTTGGCCTGTTGAGGGTAGGCTGGGGTAGTAGAATCTGGAGTTGAGAAGCCTGCGTTTCATGGAGGGCTTTGTGGATAAGCAGGGCAGGTAGGATGTGAAGTTCTCTTGTGGAGGAGTGGCTTAGTGGTTGGGGCAAGGTACTTCAGGCCAGAAGGTCAGGGGTTCAAATCCCACTAGAGGACAGCAACCTTGGGCTGGAAGGACTGGGGTTTCTAGTCCCACAGGTGCTCCTTGTAGTCTTGGGCAAGCCACTTAACCCTCCATAGCCCATGTTCCCTGTAAAATAGTTATCTCCAAGTTATAATGCCCTGTTCAATGTAATTTCAGTTTGTTCAATGTAAACCGCACTGATGCAGAATAGCACGGCATATAAGAGAATGTAAAATAAAAAAAGGACTGGGATAATGTGATCATGTTTTTTCGCTTTCTGGATGATTCTTGCTGTGGTGTTAAAGGCAATCCATAGGGGGTTGGTGTGGGTGACGGATAGTCCGTGATAAATAGTATTACAGTAGTCCACGTGGGGGAGCGTCAGCCTGCATGACTGTTCTGAAGTCCTGTGGGTTAATGAGTGGCCTGAGCCGTTGCACCGTCTTTGCTTTGTGGAATATTGTTCTGGTAGTCTTTTTAATCTGTTGGTTAAATGTGAGCGCCTGATCAATGATTCCAAAATATTTTATGTGGGGTTGAATTTGTATTTGGGTGGTTCCCAAGATGAGGTGTGGTGGTGGGGTGAAGTTAGGGTCCTTGGTCACTATGAGGGCTTCTGTTTTTTTAATGTTGATGGACAGGTTGTTCTTTTGTAGCCAGCTGGAGACCTCAATGAAGCAGTCTGACAGGTGATTGATTGTTTGTTTGGTGGTTGTGATCAGTCCGTAGAGCATTATGTCGTCTGCGTAGATATGGTAGTTGATGTTATGAGCTTGTATTATCGAGCAGAGAGATTGTAGGTATATATTGAAGAGCATGGCGGATAGTGTGGAGCCCTGGGGTACTCCTTGGTGCTGTTGAAAGGGGGGGGGGGAGTTGCTATGTTTGTGCGGATCAGTTGTTGTCTATTGGTTAGGTAGGAGCGGAACCATTGAAGCATGATGTCCTTGATGCCAATCTCCTGAAGTCTGTGTAGGAGGGTGTTGTGGGAGATGGTGTCAAAGGCTGCGGATATGTCCAGGAAGAGCATAACATATCCAGAGTGTTTGGTCTGCGTACCTTTGATAAGGGTGTTCGGTAGTGATGTCATGAGGGTCTTGACTCCATGCAATGGGCGTAATCCATGTTGTTGCGGGTCCAGTACGTTGTTGGTACTGTACTTTCCAAATACCAACATTTTCCAATCACAAAACAGAAATTACATGTTTTTCTACCTGTGGAGGCCAATTCTGTTTTGCACATCCTGCCCCTGTATGACTGGTCAGAATCAGGGTGTGTAGTGGTTCCACCCAATTCTGATCCCACGGGAAATTTTGATAGGCCGCATGCCCAGCCACATACCTGGCTATCTCAGCCAGGCTCCCAAATGGAGCTGCAGTACCATGGCGTCCCATTGCCATAGCACTGCGGCTCCATTCAGGAGCCGCGATCCCCTGGCCACAGAAAATAAACTTCTTTCCCTGCAGCCCGACCCTTGATTTGGCATGCCACAGCCAGGGTCGGGCTGCGGGCAACCCCCTGCGCCCCTTCACTTCTTTGATTTCGCCTGGCTCCGCGGTCCCCCAACATCAGAGGTACTTATTCCACCTCTTTCTACATGGCTGACCCTGGACATACAGGGCCGACCTCAGAATCGTCGCTGTACGTCCGGGCTTGCGTTCCCGCACACCTCCCACCCTTGCTCCTCCCCTGGCCCACCCCCCCTCACTCACAAAAAGAGCTCCCCACAAAAGTCTGCTATATGTACGGGGAGTTCTGTGGCTGCCAGTGCGATCTGGACGTTTAACGGGTCTGGACGTCCAGGCCCGCTAAATGAGAATCGGAATGACCCCTTGTTGTCGGGTCATTTTATTTTTCTAATGGTGTTAGTCCCAGTTTCATATTTTTATTTTCCTCTGTCTTCTTTTAGCTCTCTGTTCATGGTCTCCTCTCCATTTGCCATTTCTTCTCTCTCCTACTATCTTCCTCCCTTATATTAATTTTCAACACCGATCTCTTCTTTTCAGTTTTCTTTCATTTCGTTTTCTGTTTCTCTATCCATGATTTTACTCCTTTTTGCCAACCACTCCTCAATTTCATCCTTTTTACTGTATCTAGCTATAGCTCTCCATCTCTTTCCTTCACCCCAGTCCTCCCATTTCCCAGCTGCCTTTCCTTCCCCAGCCTTTTATTTCCTAGTCTTTCACTAACTCCCCCCATCTCTCCCCATGTCCAGTTTCAACCCCTCCCCCCGTACTGCATGCCTTCCTCCATCTAGTGTTTTGCTATGCCTTCCTCCATGTCCACCATCTTCTCTCTGTGTCCTATCCCCTATGCCCAGCACCCCCTTCTATCCCTATCCCCACATATCCAGCATTTCCCCATCTCACCCCACCTCATGTCCAGGCAGTCCCCCCCTCCCCCACGCACACACTGCCCGCCCGGCCTGCCCTTGCCTCACCGCCAGTTTTCCTGTTCTGTTGGCGGCAGCGGCAGACCTCCAATTAAAAAAAAAAGCGGGTCTTTGTGACTCCACACTTGGAAGGATGCCCCCTCTGACATGAGCATACATCAGAGGAGGGAGGGACCAGACCAGCTTTTTTTTTAAATTGAAGGTCCTCTGCCGCTATCACCAGAACCGGAAGAGTGGCGACAGGACAAAGGCATGTCGAGCAGGCAGCACAGGGGGGGGAGCTAAGGCCAGCATTAGGCATAAAACCGGCCCTTCATTGGCCAGTTTTACTGTCCTCCCCGTCCCCAGCCTGCAGCTCATAAAACTGTCCAGGCCACCCTAAAACCGGTCGGTTTGCAACTCTGCCTGTGCCTTTTTACTCAGACCTAGAGCTTAGGTGTCCCTTGCTCCCCTCCCCCTCCACACTTCTTATAAATGTCCCAGATGTGCCTGCAAGAATCCGGTAACCTTAGAACTATAGCAAGAAGCAGGGCCAAGCTTGACAGTGGACTACACACTAGCAATGTGCAGGGAGCTGGAGAGACGTTAACGCAGGTCACTCAGGAGCATCATGGGCACCGTGGCAGATAGGGCACTTTAGTAAACAGGCCCCAATGGCTATATTTGGCTCACTCACATTCTTGTGCATTTGAATATTTAACTGAAAGAAAAAGAAAATAGCATTTTTAAAATACGGCATTTTGAATTTTAGCAATATCAAGGTGACATTTTCCTTTTGGCTATAAATTAAACGTTTTATAAATTATGTTTTCTGGAAAAAGACCAAAGGCATTAAATTAACAGTTTCTCTAGTAAGTGACCCAGCAATAAAAATCCTTTGTTCCTATTCACAATTGGACATATTTGA
This sequence comes from Ichthyophis bannanicus, assembly GCA_033557465.1. Classification (NCBI taxonomy): domain Eukaryota; kingdom Metazoa; phylum Chordata; class Amphibia; order Gymnophiona; family Ichthyophiidae; genus Ichthyophis; species Ichthyophis bannanicus. The sequence continues at coordinate 103,128,980 of CM066034.1, read as the reverse complement.
CAGACTCTAGACAGATATAGTTTATTGGTTATTCTCTGTTTGGAAAATATAGAATTATCTGTTTGGACCATTCTAATTAATTAAACAGAAACCTGACTGAAATATATAAAATTTAATAATATTTTCTTATTTATATTGTATTTATCTAGAATAACGCATATTTTTTTATACAGAAACCCAGAAATTAATTCAGTGATTTAAATGTTTGTAATAACAACTTAAAAAAAGAGTAGCAAAAAACCCCCAAACCCTGTTGATAATGATTAGCTATAAATCCATGTTTAGGATTCATCCCTTAAATAATCTTTTAGAAGACAGCCTACAGCAACCAGTTTCCGCAGTAAAGACCGATTTACCGGGGTGAAATTGGCTGTTTGAGAAGCGCTTGGCTCTTACATGCAGAGACGTATGTTCAGGGATCAACGAGATATGTACGCTAGGATGGCAATGAGTAGGCGGTCACAGGGGCATGTTTAGGTGAGGGGATGGAAGTAATGCGCACATGTTATATATTCAAATCTCCACTCGCTGTTTCTAAGGAAAACATACCGACAACAAAAGGAGGTGGAAATCTCTTTGGACGCTTTTTTTTGCAACAGTTGGAGTGGAAACATATGTTTGTATTTTCCTTGTGGAAAAATATAATTGTATATTCCCTTTGAAAAGTAGGGCGAAGCCAATGCGTAAAAACACCCAGCGACTTTACAACAGGAACCCTTGTCAACATTGCTCGTACATAGTTTCTTAACACAGCAATAAGCTTCTACTGCATTATGAATTAACAGGTTAAGAGCGCAGCTTTCTAATGTGAATACAAATTTTCCAAGATCAACATCTTTTCACCTTCAACTTATAGTCAACAAATACAATAGGAAACCAGCAAGACGTTCTCGGAAGAAAATCATAGCCTTTTTCCCCTCTCTCTGCATTTTGCGAAAGAAGAGGCAATTGCAGTTATGTGCACATTCACTACCTACTCTAGAAAACGTCTGAAATTGAGAGATGGCTCTTTAAGGTCTTCATACGTGCCAGCTATGATTTTCTGCTAATACGCCTCATATGGAATCTACAAATGGTCTGCTACATGCCTGAAACGTGTTAGCTTTCCAAGTCCTGTTTTTACTGTGCGGAGAACAGCATTGCAGCCGCCTTTGCCAAGCCGATAGAACTACTGTCCTTTTGTCTCTGGGAACACCAAGGCAGGAGTGTTACACACTGGAGAGTTGTTTTAGGGATTTTCAGGGGATTTTCATATAGTCACATTATTTATGTATGGGAACATAGTGCTCATAAAAAGATTTTGTTCAACAAGTTCCTTCATTAAGTATCTGATCTCAGAGATCTCACTCGCTTTCTGCAACTGTGTATTGGACTTTATTTACTTTGCCATGCTTATTTAAGTAAAAGAAATGTGGTGTATTGCTTGTTCTTCAATAATTTCTAAATGATATCTTATGCTAAAAACAAATTGTCAATTTTATTGTGCTAAATAATTAAACTATATAGACCGTAAATGTTGTAAACAGTGTACTTTCTTTGTGTATTCTAAGCTAGCTTTAAAGGGGTTGTACCGTCAAAGGTAAAGCATAAAAGCAAAACTTTTGATAGGTTATGACACCTTAAATGTAATATTAAAGAATCAGTAAAGTGGTGATAAGATGGTAGCCATTTCAGCTTCCCAGAATCTTATCTGTGCCCTTCTCTCCCACCACCAACTCCAGACTTCGCTCGTTCTACCTGGCTGCACTATATACCTGGAATACATTACCTGAGTCGGTATGTCACTGGCTCTATTTCAATCCAGGCTAAAGCCCCCTCTTCAAGGCTGCTTGTAGATCCTGAGCCCTTATTTCTCCTGTTTACCCACCCTTGTGTGCTATAGCTATGTCCCCTTTGTTCTACCCTAGTCTCTTGTTTGTTGTATTTGTCTGTCTTGGATAGATTGTGAGCTCTTTTCAGCAGTTAGTCTCTTACTCAGCACTTTGCATGTATGTCTTGGAGTGCTATAGTAGTAGTCTTGCATTTCAAGCAGCGACATCACAATACATATGGTTGGAAAAGATGCACATAATGAGGGGTGCTCATCTGCAGATCAGGGGGGGACACGAAAGCCTGGCCAGTACCTGGACCCTATGGATGACCGCAGCATCACCATATGCCAGTGTGATTGGGCAGATAAAATCAGAGAAGGTTCTCTATAGCGAAATGTCAAAACATATCCCTGTCAATAATAACGGGCCCTCAGAATAAGAGCATTCAGCAGTGAAAACAGCACTAATGCATGCCCATAATGCACATTTATAGAGACCAATGGTGTTGCTGTTGAGCATGTATTAGTGCTGTTTGCACTGCTGAATGCTCTTATTCTGAGGGTCCCTTATTAATGACAGGGATATGTTTTGGCATCTACAGTAGCTATAGGGAACCAATGATGATTCCTTCTGGATTGATTTTCATAGGGTACTCTAATAAGATCAGATATTGTTGGAAGTGTAATAGGGCAGCCATACATCCGCTGTGCCAGGCACTGGGAGAGATGAATGATGATGTGCCAACATTCCTCAGATTGTACCATGAGGCCTACATCCCTACCCAGTCCAGGATCTATGAGAGCTGCGAGAGTGGTGGATATATCTGGAGTCTGGATACTTGGTGTGATGGCACAGGGATCTCCCCTCCCATGCCCACACAGGCCTGACCAGGGGAGCAGTGCCACAAAGCAGACTGTGGGAAGGCAGACAGGGCTGCCCCATAGATAGCAGATGCGTACAGACCAATATACGCCATGATGAGACAGGTGTAGCTGCTGTGAGAAATGGTGGATAGGTGGGAATCAAATACCATAGCCAGAAGGCCCTACTACTCCTACTACTACTGATCATTAATTTAGCGCTACAAGGTGTGCACAGCATTGCATAGATACATGTAAAAGATGGTCCCTTCTCTGCAGAGCTTGCAATCTAGTCAAGACAGACAACACAGCATCTGTGGACAGGATACATTTAGGGGGAATGGTAAGGAAACAGAAGGGAGATTAGGTGGATCAGATCCAAAAGCAGCAATGAAGAGGTGGGCGCTCAGCCTGGATTTGAGAAGCGCCAGAGAAGAAGCCTGACACACAGACTCGGGTAGCTTGTGCCAGGCATAGGGAGCAGCAAGGTGAAAGGAGCAAAGTTTGAATTTGGTAGTAGAAGAGAAGGGGACAGATAGAAGGGATCTGGCAGAAGAGCAGAGTTCCCGAGGAGGGGTGTAGGGTGAGATAAGAGAGGAACAATAGTGAGGGGCAGCAGAATGAATGCACTTATAGATCAGAGGCACAAAAAGGGCATGCATTTGTTGCTGAGCAATATTGTGCATCCTTTGTTAGTTTTGGATTTTGTGCACTTGGTAAGGGTCCATCCTTAGCAGTTTAAAGCATGTTTGTAGAGATGTCCAAGGCAAAATCACTGGGGCTGGTTCCTAATGCCAAGTACTATTTGATGCAAGGTATGTCCTGACAAACATGTTCATATTTCCATTCTCTTATACCATATTAGGGTGCACTGGGATTGGCACTTTTCAGAGCCTGAGGAGAACTGATATGTGGTCTAGCAGCAGTCATTTCTCATTGGTATTTATGTCTGGTTTGCATCAGCAAACTACTGTCAGTGTGAAGAGCAGCTTAGGAGATGCACATTTTTCCTGGGTGGGGGGGGGGGGCATTGCGTTGCATTCATGGGTACATCATGGAGACAGGCAGAATCCGAAATGTGCAATTTTTCAGAACATAGTGGGCACGGGGACATCCAAAACATTTACCCATGTCCAATATTGACGGGGGACGTGTTTCTTGATTATATCACATGACCTGTGCCTGACCCGTGAGTGGGCCATGCACTGGATGCGTACACTGGCTGGTTGAATAGCACTGTGCCTGTGACACGCTGAACACATCTATCTCCCCGATTCCGGACCCACAGATACGTCTCAAATTTTATCTTCCTCTTAACTGTTAATCATTTTTGTTGTTAGCTGATGGGAATGACTTGTTTGGTACCATTCTGTTTATAGTGTATTTTATTTTGATTTTAACAGGCAAAGCTACTCCTCCACTTTTATGTTACCTGTTCTGTCCTTTCTGAAAACAATATATCCTAGAATATGTTCCCCCCAAAGCTACACAGGAGTCCTCTACCCGCACTGCTGCCGATAGAGGGAGGTGCTGCAATATCACATTTTTAGACATGAGGAGTTGGCACTGCCTGTTCTTCATAACGAAAAAGGCAATATCCACCTGTAGCAGTGCTGGGAAAGGACTCCCGTGCAGCTTCAGGGGAACATCGCCTCCCAGTCCTCATCGTCACTGAATGATGATTCAGTTATTGCAGCTACATCATTGTCTGTCTTCTTCCAATATGGTGGCCTCTACACTAGAGGCTTCATTAGTCTATGAGCATTTGTACACATGACTTTCCGTGTTGCTTTCCTACCTTACACTCTTTTGCTTCCTATCTTTTCCATCCTAGGAATTGCATCAATTCTCCTACTGACATTGGACCAATCTCTTTGGTCTCCCCTATCCATAACCTTCAATTTCCACATTATTTTCTAAATGCTTTCCAATCTGTCACTGCTTCATTGTCTGTACACCTCTGCTTTCATGACATTTCCAGATATTTTTTTTGCCATCAAGTCAACCCCGCAGCCCCTGGATTTTCTTGGCAAGGGATGGCCAAAAGTAGATTGCCATGCTTTTCTTTCTTAGGGTAAAATGACTTGCTCAAGGTCACAATGAATGCCAGTGGGAATCGAACCCTGATCTTTTGGGGATTAGGCTGTTATGTTAACCACTAGGCTGCTCCTTCATGCCAAGATAAGGTTAACAGAATCTAAAATATGGTAGGCCAATGGTTCCTAAACCTGTTCTGCTTATCCCAGACCCAATCAGATCATCAGGAGTATGCATGAGATATATTTACATACATTGGATACCCAGTAGGGTACATTTATCTCCTGTAAGTGTGATATGGTAGGCTGTGCATATAACCCTTAATAGATGTTAACTCTGCCTTCCCTCAAGGTTGTGTGCATAAGCTACCACACCCCCAGGGCAGATAATGAGTTTCTGTCATTGGTTGTTACCAATCAGTGTACTTATTTCATTGTCATCACCTGAACATGTAGCATTTTTATATTCATATCCAGGAACACAAAATTGTTTTCAGTAGAAAATGATTAATGTGTATTCTTCCTTTCAGTTTTGTTTTTTGACAGAGTTCAGTTTTATTTACTGTCACAATATCAGTAAATTTAATTTCACCTCCCCAAGCTTTTTCATCAGATTTGCTTAATCTATTCTTGTGTCTACATATTTCTAGATCAGCTTGTTTGAGTATAAGTCGGTTAACTGTCACAAACTGGAAAATATTTATTTTGTTTCCAGAGCCATTTTCAATTTAGTGGAAATATTTTACCATTGGGAAAATTATTATAGAGCCTTTTTGTTCACCAGTTTCCATTTCGGATAATATGATACATGCCATATTATTTCTAAAGTTATGAAACTTCCTTATTAAGGTTTCAGTACTTCACTGAAATGGTCCCTTTAATGTCACATTTCCTTTAATCGGTGTGTGTCATCAAAATAATACACATTCTTACAAAGCAAATTCATTGCATTTGTAGGTAATATATTTCGAAAAAAAAATAGCCCCCATGAAATGGTATACTTAACGAGCAAATGGATGCAGATCATAAAGGCAATATATTTAATATGCAGTTGGAAAGATTTTACAGCATGATTCTAAAATAATTTTAAACCGTACTTTACCAGAACCCATTGTAAGTATCATTTCAGACGGCAATAGGTGATGCATGTCTTAAAATTATTCAGCGCTTCACTCCTAAAAGACATAATAAAAGAAATTATAAACCTGAGATGGGACTTTACATTCTGACTGACTGGAACAATGACCGTGAAGAGCAGAGACGTGGCTTTCACACAGTAAACTTTGTATGCTCCCTTAAAAAGACAACTTTGATTTTCTAGCCTTAAACGATTTCTAGAAGCAGCAGCCTTCAGGTTGAGCAGATGGGATGATGACAAGCTGAGGATCAAGTGGCCCTTGCCGTCTGCCAGTTTATACCTGTCCGTGCTGTTGAAGCTAGCTCCCATTTTGACTGGCTGCGAGCTATTTTCCTTCTGTGCTAAACTTCATCCCCAAGGCCAGAATTTGGTCTTGGATTCTGTTATTCCTGTGTCATCTTAGTTGCACAGCCCACTGGGATCCAATCTCATTGTAAGATACTACATATATTGTAATTCTCGTTATTAACCAGCATAGAATAATGCTTTTGCTCCTCTTCACAAACATTTGTTGTTTTTCTTTTAGCACATTTTATTACTGTTTATAAATTCCCCTCATATCAGTAAATATTTTGTAATTAGAATTTATAATGGGTGCTTATGTTGAAAATCAAAGAAGGTGTGCATTTCCACTCTATTTTATAAAGGCAGCATAGGCGTCTATCTGCCTTTAGAAAATAGGCTCATCAGCATGCATGTCAACGCACACAGTTATACCTGCTCTGAAGATGTTGTAAATGTGTTTGTGTACTCTATTTAGCCACCTGCCTGTTTCATAAAGAATGCATGTACATTACAACTCTGTGTCCGCTCCCCCAAACTACACCCCTGGCAACACTTACAATCGGCTATGTAAGTAGGCACAGTGTTGTCGATGTGCAAGCTTACATGGCCATAAAATTTTATAAAAACATTTTCCACAAGTAAAACCAGTTTTACACAGATAGGGGTAGATTCCGAGCCGCAATTAGCGGAGATGGATGTCCAATTTGGACGTCCATCCTCGCTGAACACCCAGGACCGTGTTCCCTGCCCAAAGCTCCCCGTACTTACATAGGAGATGTGTGGTAAGCTCTGGACAGGGCTGGGTAGGGGCAGCAATGGGTAAGAGAGTGGGCAGGCTGGGGGTGGGGTGCACAACCCGGATGTACTGGGCATATTCTGGTCACGGCCCTGTACGTCCGGGTCCACTAGGATAGACGGGGGACTTATTCCACCTTGGAGGTGGAATAAGTCCCCCTGGATGTCAGGTGATGGCGAAGCTGAGGCATGGAGGATTCCCTGCAGTCGGACCCTGGCCATGGAAGGCCTGATCGGGGGTCAGGCTGTGGGAAAAGGAGGGTCTGGTGGGTAGCCAGTGATCGTAGCTCTTGCATGGAACTGCAGTGGCACGGCAATGGGATGCAATGCCACTGCCGCTCCATGCAGGAGCCTGGCTGAGTTAGCTGGGTAGTGTGCCGAACATCCAGGAGCCCAGAATCGGGGTCCGGCCTGCATGTCCAAGCCAGTTGCATCCGATTCTGAACGCCCAGATGGGCCAAGCACGTACAGAATGTAACTGGTCTCATACTGTTTTGTTTTGTTCTTTTGAAACCTGCATATGTTGAAAAGAAATTATGCATAAAAAATCCTGAATGCCGTCTGTCTCTGGGAGCACCGATCCCTACCCCAAACAACTCCCATTTTCCATCAGGAACTATCCAGGGGGGATTGGTGCACCCCTAAATCAAGATCAAAATCGGACTAGGCCAGACAGGTCCCCAAAGCCCCCCTTCTTATCCTTAAAAAAACCCCTGGATAGCCAGTCGGGGTTCTGACCCCCCTCCCCTCCCACCCATTAAAAATAATTAATCCCAATGGGGGCCCCCATCCTGTCCATACCTCATAATCTTTGGTGGTCTAGTGCTCACAGGGGAGCAGGAGCGGTCCTCTCCACACCTGCTCCCATCCTTGGCCCAGCACAAAATGGCTGCGATCTCGGAGTGCTGCCCCCTTGCATTAGGCCATACAATCAGATTTGATGACACAAGAATCCTGGAAAAAGAAGAATGCTGGTGGCCGAGGAGGATCAAAGAGACAGTAGAAATAGCAAGACACCCACAAAACATCAATGGAGACAAAGGACTTAACATTAACAAAGCATTGGTAACCCCTCTTTCACAGAGGCTTTAGTGCTACAAGGCCTGGGGCAGAAGACAAAAGATTTTTTCCACCTTCCAGAATCTGAGATTGCCACAATAATCTTCCTGCTAAAACCCAAATTCCTTCCCTCAAGAATGCTTACTTGCATGTTTCCTGCCCTTTCGCCAAAGAACCTTCCCGCCAAAATTCAAATTTCAAAAACTTCCTCCTTTTTCCAATGAACTTTCCCTCCAAAATTCAAATTTCAAAAACGTCCTTTTTCCAATGAACGTTCCCTCCAAAATCAAATTCAAATTTCCTGCCTTTTCTTCAACAAATTTTCCCGCCATAAATTAAAATTTCCTGCTTCAAACCCACCAATCTTGTTTGAGAACCACTGTATATAAGAACAGACATCCACTGCATAACCTCTTCACCCGGAAGAAAGCCACAGAATGATGACTGAAACATCGGCTCAACTTAGCAAGACTAAGCATGACCTGGAAAACTGCAAAGATCATGATACTAGCCACAAACGCCTAAGAGAACAACTATTCCAGTAATCGCTTTTTTGAAGTGCCATGAAGTCAGTGCTGACTCCTGGTGATCCAGCAGCCTCGGGGTTTTCTTGGCAAGGTGTGACCGGAAATAGATTGCCAGTCCTTTTCTTCTGAGGCAACGGAGGGTAAAGTGACTTGCCGAAGGTCACAAGGCGTGCCAGTGGGAACATGAATCCTGATCTCTTGGGTACGAGGCTGCTGCTCTAATCACTAGGATACTCCTCCACTAGTAGTCACTTAGAAATGGATTGTTTCTTTCTAGTATGAGAATTAGAGATTTTGGCCCTGTCCAAAATGAGGAAAACTGAAATTTCAAAAGCGCATGCAATTGTTGTACCCTTGTAAACTCTACATTTACCAATCAGTTTGTTTGCTTTATGTATACGCAGAGAAGCAGGGCCGGCCCCAGAGTTGGTTCAAGATGTTAGCGCCCTAGGCAATCGTCAAGCTTTACACAAACCCCTAGCTGTAAAAATCTATTGTTTAGCTTTAAATGCCCTGTTTCTTGCCACTGCCCAGAAATTGCTGTTTTAGGTAACCGCCTAATTTGCCTAATGGTTGGTCCGGTCCCGCAAAGAGGTTCTCTACCTTCATCAGGCACTTAGTGATATTGATTGTCACCTTCATGAAGCCATAAGCCCCCTCAGCTGCTAAAGGCTGGCACACTACTTCATTGGCATTTATGGTTATATGGTAACCGGAATAAGTGTTGGAGCCAGTTTGTTACTGGTCGTCATGGTATTAATGGTAGCAACCGTTGCTTCTGTGCTGCATGATAGTAAAGGCTGCAGCTAGGACATGATACACTTCTTTGATTCATCGTATCCCTCCAGTAAAAATGCATGGAAGAGTTAATTATTTCTGTGCAGTTCAGACTCAGCTGTTGCTTCCCCTGGGATTAAACAGCTGTCAGCATTGTTAATGACAGCAAATTCATGCACCAAAATTCTCTTGGTTCCTTCCATAGAAATGTAGATGCTTAAAGCACTGCCACATCCCCTCTGTGAAGGAATGAAATTTCAAGGAAAGATAACAGCACTTATTATAAAACCATAGACCGGAGCTTCTGTTGATGGAATCTCATAATGAGTAATTAAGCCACGTCTCAAAAGTCAGCACTGTCACGTTCACAACTGGATACTTCAGTTCCCTTGTGAATACAGCTGGGAAAAGACCAGAAAGGTGATAGAAAGGAAGAAAAAAAGGAATTTTTCATGCAATATCATTTTCTCTGAGCTTTCAACAGGATTTTCTCCTTAATATCTGAATGGAAAGAATGGTTCAGATCCCATCCACTAATAGGTATCAGACCTTAGACCTGTCCAGTTGACATGAGACTTTAGACATATCTAATGCATGAATAGGATAAACAGAGTGACAGATTCTTCAACCCCCACGTGTAATATTGAATATTCCTATCTTCCTCTATCCACAGCAGATGAACAAGAAGATAGATTCATCATGACATTTAATACCAGAAGTGGATAGCATGCTCATAACCATTCTTTTTCACTAATTTGGGCTTTTATGTTATTGTGAAAAACACATCCCGTTATTACAATATTTCTTTAAATAAGAGGTTCTGGCCTAGTATATTGGGAGATCATTTGTTGCATGTTTTTTATATTTTCTTTCAAGTTAAATACGTTTTTATCCAAATATCAATTAAAAAAAATATAAATTATCCCAACAATTGAACTGTCTGAAAATTGCCCTCATTCATTCCAGCTAAAAGTCTGCAGTCATCCACAGCGTGCCTGCTTTTAGCCAAGTTAAAATGAGGCATTCCAGTGGCGCATTCAGGATGGGGAAGTCAACAAAGCACCTTGCATAGAATTTCAAAAGGATGTATACTGTTTTACCTGTTTCTCATTTACCTCTTCCTTGCCCCTCCTTTATTCAGTTGACTTCTCAAACAGCAAGCTGAAAGCACAAGGGGACTTTTATTTATTTACTTACTTGCTTGCATTTTTTGATGCCTGACTCTACCAAGCTTAAGGCCTTGTACAATAAAAACAAAAATACATTTCAAATGCATCATACATAATATAGTCCAACTATAACAAAATACATTTCAATGCAAAAAAACACAAAACCATATCCAACAAAGCACTACATCATAATCAAACATATTACTGAAAACATAGCATATTTAATTCGGATTTTAATGTAGCTCCTCTTTTTCTGCAAGCATGTATGGTAAATGTATCTGCTCACCTTTATGTTTAGGCCATTCAAAGGTTACTCCCTTTATGTGCAGTAATTGGTAGAATATTTCCATGCATGGTGATTACAGCTTGCTCTTTGGCAGATATGTTTGACTGGTTTATGCGACGACAATGCATTTATAGAATTTGTTAAATTTGCTTGTTCCTTTGTATTCGTGATAGAGTACGGTTCTGCCGATTCTGTGCACAATACTTTACATGATGGAAAATATATGAATTGCAAATTCTCAGTTTTCCCAATATATATTGCACTACAGTGGGATATTTATAATGGCATAGTTCTCCAGTTATACAAGTCATTATGTAAAGATGAGACCTATAGATAGCTTCCATCTGCCATCTCTGTGACTTATATTCTGTGTTTCCTCAATTTACTGACTAAATTCACTTTCAAGCATTCAATTATTCTACAATGAACATAGATAGACCATGTGGGTCTGTATCTGCCGTCATTTACTACGTTACTATGAATGCGGAGTTGAAAATCTGTCCTTTTTATAACATTTTCTGGCCTATAGCTGAACAGATTGAGATTTGTCTTTCATTTCCATCATGCAGTACCTGAGCATGTAGATACTGTGATGTCCCAAATGCAAATAAATTAGCAGTAGTTATTATCTGAACGTCGTAGAACAAATGTACATGGGAAACCAAACGAAGCGGCTTTTATCACAAGATACTACATTAAAAATATTCTGGTTATATATGTCCTGTCCACTTACTCTTTCTCAAGACAGAAATCCATAGAAAAATATTAATCTACAGAATTATCATTCCTCTAATTTTCCTTTCTTTTTTTTTTAAGTTCAGAAGAACAGCTAAGTAACCATATCTGTCAAAAAAAAAAAAGCCAAGCTACAGTGTGGTATTGCTAAAATACGTAGGTGTAGAAATAAACCAGGCCCAGCCAATTAACTTGAAAATGTTGATTATGCTCAGGCCATCTACAGTTCACAGGAAGATGAATGCAAGTTAATTTTCGTAGTATATATGTATGTGTCTTTAGACTCTGACTGTCAGATTCCCACAGTGAATAGACTGAGGAGTTATCAATTATACAGCCGTGCGCTTCAGTTGTATGCTCTATGGCTTTCTGACAGAAACAGGCAGAAAAAGATAGAATAATTTCTGGTCACCACCACTCTCCATATTTCAAAGAAAGATGCTAATAGTGTTTAAAAAATAAATCTCAAAACACTGAGCTCTGTAAACTGGAAGAAATAAGCTACTGATACTAGTATTCAGCCTCCCAAATGTGGAAAATATTGCTTTGTCCCTAAAACAAGTCAGTAAATTTGTATAATTTGTATAATACTTTTTTTGAGAAAATATAGGTTTCTCTACAGGAAGACACTGCTAGTGATGTGGCATAACGATACCACAGGTAACTGAAAGACCTTGGAATTAGCGGCTGCCCATTTTACTCACATCAGGTATTAAGGAAGAATTGTCACATGTTTGCCAATAAACCTGTGGCTTTTTATACCATTAAAAATGCCAGGCTCTTATTGACTTAGGGGGCCTTTTGTTAAGGTGCAGTAAGCCTTGACATATTTTCTTGAAATCTAGGAGCTAACCAAAAAATTTAGGAACAGTCCACTGAGACCTAGGGCCGTACATGCAGTGTGACCGCACAGGGCGCATGTACAAAAGGGGAGCTGATATCATCGCTGGGTTTCCAGGAATCTCAAAAATAATGAGTTACTGCACATGGCTGGGAGGGCACCAGATTTGCTTGTCGTACAGGGCACATTTCTAGCTTGGTATGGCCCCGGGTCCCAGTATCCCTCCCTTTCCATGGATATTGCAATTCCTTTTACTAAAACTGATTTCCCATTTTCTATGGAAAAAGAAAGCTTACTAAGTTAGGTCCTTAATGTGCAATTGCACAGTGGCAGCAGAAAGCAGTGGCCCCACTCTTCTTCCCAATCCCCTCCCCCCCCCCAAAAAAAATAGCTTCATCTGAGCCAACTTCCTTTTTTGCTTCACACATCACTATGGTCTAGTGATATGTGAAGCAAAAAAAACATCTCTCTCTCTTTCTCATAATGCCCCCTCAGTCTTCACCTAGTCTCTCTCTCTCTCTCTCTCTCTAATACCCCCCCCCCCCCATCTTTCAACCCAATCTCTCTCTCACTTTCTCATGCCATAAGAACATTAGATTTGCCATACTGGGTCAGACCAATAGTCTCCATCAAGCCCGGTATTTTGTCTCCCAACAGTGGCAATCCAAGTTATCCTGGCAGGATCCCAAAAGATAGGATTCAATGCTGTTTATCCCAGTGATAAGCAGTGGATTTCCCCAGTCCACTTTAATAATGGTTTATGGACTTTTCCTCCAGGAATGTGTCCAAACCTTTTTTTAAACCCAACACTAATAGCTTTCACTACATCTCCTGACAGTGATTTTGAAAACTTAATTACACATCGAGTAAAAAAATATTTTCTCCGATAAGTCTTAAATGTGCAACTTTGTAGCTTCTTTGCATGTCCCCTAGTCTCTATACTTTTTAAAGGAGAAAACAAGCAATTCATGTTTACTCGTTCTACTCTGCTTGTTATTTTATTGACCTCTTTCATATCTCCCCTCAGCTGTCTCATCACCAAGCTGAAAAGCCCTAACTTTTTAAGCCCTTCCTCAAAGGAGTATTCTTCCATCCCTTTTGTCATTTTGGCCGCTCTTCTCTGTACCTTTTTGAGTTGCACTTTATGTTTTTCAGATGCAGCAATCAGAATTGCACACAATACTCAAGGTGCAGCCGTACCAGGGAGCAATACAGAGGCACTATAATCTCCATTCCTTTCCTTATAATTTCTTTCATTCTATTAGCTTTCTTGGCTGCTGTTGCACATTGAGCAGAGGATTTCAATGTATTATCTGTGAAGGCACCTAGATCCTTTCCTGGGTAGTGAATCCTAATGCAGAACCTTGCATCATGTAGCTATAATTTGAGTTGTTCTTCCCTAAGTGCATATACATTTGTCCATATTATGTATTTATTTAACTGGTTTTGCTATACTGGTTTTCTCATCTGCCATTTAGATGCTCAGTCTCCCCATTTCTCAAGCTCATCTTGCAATTTTACACAGTCCTCTTGTGATTTAACAGCTTTGAATAATTTTGTGTTGTCTGAAAATTTGATCATCTCACATATGTGACAGAATTCGAAATGGCAGGGGGCAGACACAGTGGATCCCTTTATAGCAACAGGATAAAATCAAAATAAGCATAACTATCTCTTATATCTGAACAAATAGGGGTGACCTACATGGAGCGGTGGGTACACCCCTAAACAAAGGCATGGGGAGGGGTGACCTGCATGGAGCGGCAAGTGCACCTACTCTTGCAGCCTTGCTGGGCAGATTAGATGGACCATACTGGTCTTTATCTGCCATCATATACTATGTTACTATATATTTATAAATATGTAAAAAAGTAGTGGGCCCCACACAGATCTCTGGAATATTCCACTATTTACCATTTTCCATTGAACAGATTGTGGAATAAGAGGTGGAATAAGTTCCAGAGGTGGAATAAGTTCCCTGATCGGGCAGAGGATGGCGGTCTGGGGCATGGCAGTGGTGGGAGGGGGTGGAGAGCATTCCCCACAGCCCGACCCTGGCCTTGGGAGGCCAGATCGGGGGTTAGGCTATGGGGAAAGCATTGTAGGAGCCAGTGGCCAGGGATTGTGGATTTATAATGAAGCTGTGGTGCCATGGCAACCAGATGCCATGGTGCCACGGCTCCCTTGTAAAGCCCAGACTGAGTTACTCAGCATGGCCTTTACGTGCAGGCCGGGCTGAATTGCGGTCCCGGCCTTTGTGTTTCCAATCCCGCAGGACTAGACATGCCCTGCGGGATTGGAAACACAACTCTGTCTATGCGTCCGGATTTAGCCAGGTGCATAGAGGGCTTGTATGTCCGGACTGGAATCAGGCCCAAAGTGTCCACCAGCTCCCCTTTATCTATGTATTTATTCACACCTTCAAAAACATGTGGCAGAGTGACGAGGCAAGACTTCCCCTTGGCTAAATCCATGTTGGCTTTCTCCTGTTAAGCCATGACTATTTTTTCAGTAATTTTGTTCTTTATGTTTTCTACTATTTTGCATGGTGCTTACCTCAGGTTCACCGTTCTATAGTTTTCTCGCTTACCCCTGGAATCCTTTTTAAAAATCGGCATTATATTAGCCATACTCCAATCTTTACGTACTATAGACAATTTTATCCCCCTCCCCGGCCTTTACCCAGCTCTCTAGCTTTTTCTCATGCCTCCCCATTCACTCTCTCTTTCGGTGTCATTATCCTCCCTAGCCTTCCCCCAGTCTCTCTCTCATTCACTAATTTCTCTGCCTTACTATTTCCAGCTCCTGTAAAACACTGCATCGTCAACTTTTTCACCACAATTGGCTCTCTGCAAGCTTGGGCCACGCAGTGGAGAAAGTTTGGGTTGCTCTCGTTATTTCAAGTCTCGTGAGATGTGAAACCACAAGAAGAGCGTGACCTTCCTCCATCTATGGATCAAGCTCGCAGCAAGCCAGTTATGGTGAGAAATCCGAAAATACAGTGTTAACTTGGAAGCATGAAATTCCAGGTGCCAGGGTGCAGTTTCTAGGTGCCAAGCTGACCTGGCTCTAGGAATTTGTTGAGCCCCGTAGCAAGCAGTTACCGCATCAATTAACATGCAGTACCTGTTACAGAGAGCTGTGGAAGCCATTGCCATGCTGAGATGACAGTTTACACTCTTTTACCTGTTAGCTACATTCCTTGTTGTGGGGCGGGAAATGGGTAAGTTATGAGGAAGGGAATGTCGTGGACTGTGCCACGCTGTGACTACACTTACCACACGGCAGTTTTTTCTGTGCACTAAATGTATGGGAATATGCTGGGGACAGTTATCACACAGTTTTTGAAGTAATTAGGGCATTTACTGTGAGGTAAGTGTAAACCTTTACCTCATATTAGTTCAAGGGTCCCTTAATTTCATGACCACGGATGTTAAAAACGTCAATAATTTGTGGCACCATCGGAGACTTTGATGCCACGATTTGCAGGGTTTTGTGCTCTCTTAATGGATTTTAGCTATGAAAATGATTCCAAATGATACAGACTCTGAATATGAAACATATTAAATCAAGAACAAAAGTAAATCAAAAACGGAAAGCCATCAGGATTGTGTGAACGAATGAAGCTATATAAATAATCTATTAGCCATGAGCACGGACTCAATTTCATACCATAAATAAGTGAATGAAAATGATTGGACAGCAAGCCTATCATAGCCTATTTGAAGGAATTAAACAGCTAAAAGAATCAAAAACATGACAAGCAGAAAAGGATATTTAGATGGAAGAATGAACTGTGTCTGTGTGGTGGACTCCTATTGAAATATGTGGTGTTTCGGTTCATCCAATGGGATCTTCTTCAAGGGAAATGGTTTCAAGGGCAAAGTGATTCAACTTGATGGATCACAATACAATACAATACCTGATAAAACTGCGAGGGAAACGGAAAATGTAAAAATTATTGGACCGAAACAGGATTGCTGCAAGATGAGTGTTGCCCGGATCAATATAAAACAATTTTAAAATATGTTTCACCGAACAGCTAAGGGAAGTGTCTTTTAGTGCGATGACGTGCTAAGGAAAACATGACAATGAGCAGTTAGAAATAGGAATTTATGAACTGGGACAGTCTTTTATTTCAAGTGTTATAAAGATTTTTCAGGCCTATAATAAAATGGCAGGGGGCGGGGAGGGGGGCAGAGTGTAGACCTATAGAGTATAAAACCTTATCTCAAAATATATTCAATGGACTTATTTACTAACGTATACGTACTTTCTTAAAAGTAATGGTCAGCCTTAAAAGCTTCAGAGAGAAAATAAAAGGAGCATTGCACTCTGGGGGTTTCTTATTTGAATCCTTATTCATTCCAGCAATTACTGTATGGCAAATTAGGATAATGGATTGATAATTTAGTTTTGGAAGATAGTGAAAGAACGCATCACAGCCATATGATTTATCTACAACACTGTCGTCACAGCAAGTTTTCACATCAAGAAAATGAGCCTCGTACAAACTGGTTATGGCACGTATTGAGTGATTTCTTTTGTTGCTACTGTAGATGACTATCCGTTCTGGCAGCCTGATGGCATGCTCATGTTTATTGTACCAGAAATGTACCACATGATACTCGCTCTAGCAGAAATCTTGGGATACTTTTTCTCAGCCGCTCTGGAAACATTGCTTGCTTTTCTGGATGGTAGAAAAGCAAGCCAGGGAAGAGTCCTGAGTACCAGTTTTCTGAGGTAGGTTTCATTTAATTTTGTTTATTTCGATATTAATTTCATCTTCCCCTCAAGCTCAGAACAGTCATTAAATGAGAATAGACAGGTAATAATTAAAACAATCATAAGATAATAATACAAGCATTAACAAATAACAAGTTTAGAGTACAAACATCAAAATAGCTGTCAGGAAACCACTCAAAATATATAACCTGTCAATGTACCAAGATTCATCACTGTGCATTACTTCATTCTGCCAGGAACAGATATGTTTTCAAGACCCATCTATATTTACTCAATCATCCATTTGTCACAGAAATGATGGTAGTTTATTCCATAGAGCTGGCATAAAACAAGAAAAAGCCCTTGTTCTTTTACTAACCTCAGAACTGACATCGAAGGAAGAAGAGTCGATCCTCTGGAGAATGAAGCACACAATTTGGATAATACCCTACTGGTCCTTTAGATATACAAAGTGGGATCATCTTATAAAATGACTTAAAAACTAAAACTAAAGTTGTAAATTGGATCCATTGTGCTACTGGTAACCAGTGAAAAAAAATGAAGAACAGAGGCGAAAAAGTCCCTAGGTCAAACTGAAGTTAAAAGCTTTGCAGCATGAATTTGGAGTCAGCGTAAATACTCAATACTCTTAGATGTTAGCCTCACAAACAGGGCATTTCAGTAATCCAGAAAAGATGGTATTACTGCATAAACATTGACTTCAAAATCCATCTCTTAAAAAAATAAATAAATAAAAGCAACGCGTGCCTTTTCCATACCAGCGCAGTAAGTGGTCAGGTCTGCTTTCCAGCTTTGACTTGACTGGTGCCCTTATAAATAGAAAGATTATTAGGCAAATCATTTTTTTAAATCGTTAAATTCCGCTCTTGAATACTACGTGACTGATTCTTATATATACAATCAGTTCATAGAGTATCTCTGGCCACATTCCTTCTATTAGAATAAGACAAAACTGATTATGGCATATTTGAGAACAGACTTTCCCACTCTTTTTGGTTGTGTGGACCCCTTCTTTATTTTTTTTTTTGTCTTATCGAAAAGCTTTTTTGATTTACAATAAGCAACCAAAAGGAAAATTGCAGAAATCTAGTATACAATAAATCAAAACTCAAAGAAAACAATTTATGTTTCTTAGTCCCCATCACGAGAAGACAAGATCACCCAAAACTGGGAGCAAAAAAGAAAGAGAACAAAAATGTACGAATAAACCTTCTCAAGAGAAAACAGAGAGAACAGTCCTGGTTAATCAGGAACCCGTCTTGATAATCCTCTACTTCTTTGCCCAACAGAAAATTCTCCAATTGCAATGGTTCAACAAGAACCTATTTCCCTGATAAACCACTAAATATTGCCACAGAAAATGAAGACAGGTTTCCCCAGCAGCCAATACATTTGGCTTAAGCTGGAGGAAACTCCTTCTCCAGGCCTGTATGAATCTAGAAACATCTGGAAAGCGAAATTTGTTTTGCTTACAAAATGGATATTCTTTTTTTTCTGAAAATAGGCCTTCAAAATTCAAATTTTATGAAATTCTTAGAACATAAGAACATAAAAAAAGCCATACTGAGTCAGATCAAGGTCCATCAAGCCCAGTATCCCGTTTCCAACAGTAGCCAATCCAAGTCACAAGTACCTGACAGGTACCCAGAGTCCACAATTTCCACAATGCTTGTCCTGGGGTAAGCAGTGGCTTTCTTGGGTCCTCTTTAATAATGGTTTATGGACCTTTCCTCCAGGAACTTGTCCAAACCTTTTTTAAACCTAGCTACACTAACAGTTTTAACTACATCCTCCGGTAGTAAATTCCAGAGTTTGATTACATGTTCAGTGGAAATATATTTTCTCTTATTAGTCTTAAATGGGTTACATTGTAGCTTCATTGCGTGTCCTCTAATCTTGCTACTTTTTGATGGAGTAAACAACTGATCTACGTTAACCTGTTCCACTCCATTCACTAATTTATAGACTTCCATCATATCTCCCCTTAGCCTTCTCTTTTCCAAGTTGAAGAGCCCTAACCTTTTAACCTTTCCTCTTAGGGGTATCCTTCTTTACCATTTTGGTGGCTCTTCTCTGTATCTTTTCTAATTCCGCTTTATTCTTTTTAAGATATGGTGACCAGAATTTCACACAATACTCAAGATGGGGTTGAACCATGGAATGATACAGAGGCATTATAATATCCTTGGTTTTATTCTCCATTCCTTTCCTTATGATTCCTAGCATTCTATTTGCTTTCTTAGCCGCCGCTGCACACTGGGAGGAGGTTTTCGATGTATTATCCATAATGACGCCTAAATCTTTTTCTTGGGCGGTGGTTCCTAATGTGGAACCTTGCATCTTGTAACCATAGTTTGGGTTGTTCTTGCCTAGCTGTATAACTTTGCACTTGTCCACATTAAATTCCATCTGCCATTTGGATGTCCACTCTTCCATTTTATCAAGATCCTCTTGCAATTTTTCACAATCCTCTTGGGTTTTAACAATTTTGAATAATTTTGTGTCATCTGCAAATTTGATCACCTCACTCATTATTCCTATTTCCAGGTCATTTATGAATATGATAGAAAGCAGCAGGCCCAGCACAGATCCCTGGGGTACTTCACTATTTACTTTTCTCCATTGAGAAAATTGGCTATTTAGCCCTACTCTCTGCCTTCTATCTTTTAACCATTTCCTGATCCACAATGGTACACTGCCTCTAATCCCATGAATTTTTAATTTTGCCAAGAGTCTCTCATGAGGGACCTAGTCAAAGGTTTTCAGAAAATCCAGATACACTATATCAACCGGTTCACCTTTGTCTGTTTATTCCCACCTTCAAAAAAACATAACAGATTAGTAAGACAAACTTTCCTTGGCTAAATCCATGTTGGCTTTCTCCCAATAAACCACAAATATCTACATAATCAGTAATTTTATTCTTTATAATGGTTTCCATCATTTTGCCCGGTACTGATGTTAGACTCACCGATCTGTAGTTGCCTGGATCACCCCTGGAACCCTTTTTAAATATTGGCGTTACTCTCCCATCCTATTTTTTAGACTTCTAGCATTTACATACAGGCATTTTAGAGGTTGTATTTCAATCATATTAATCTGGTTATTAGTTGATAGGGGTAATTTGGAATCTTTCAGTTCTGTACTTAAGGGCATCTGGGTAACTTTTATCTTTATTGGAACCTCTCCGTTTGAAAGTCCTAACTTCCCTGTTTTATTAGTATCCTTCAAGGGTACATTCTTCCAAACTACGCGCTCTTGGGCGACTGTTGGCTTTCCCCTATTATCTAATTTAAAAGCTGCTTTATCTCCTTTTAAAATGTTAATGCCAGCAGACTGGCTCCATCCCGGTTAAAGTGGAGCCCATCCCTTCAGAAGAGACCCTCCCTTTTCCAGAAAGTTGCCCAGTTCCTAACCAATCCAAAACCCTCTTCTTTGCACCATCATCTCATCCACGCATTGAGTCTCTGGAGCTCCGCCTGCCTTTTGGGCCCTGCGCATGGCATGGGAAGCATTTCAGAGAATGCTACCCTGGAAGGTCTGGATTTCAACTTCTTACCTAAAAGCCTAAATTTGAGCTCAAGAACCTCCCTCCCACATTTTCCTATGTCATTGGTACCAAGACAGCAGACTCTTCCCCAGCGCTGTCTAAAGTCTTGTCTATGTGGCGCGTGAGGTCCACTACCTTTACACCAGGCAGGCATGTTACCAAGCAATCCTCATGTCCACCAGTCATAAAGGAGGCTACCAAGGTGGCTCCTGAAGGGAATGTACATATGTAAATTATTTTCCCCATAGCTAGAAGTAGATAATCTTCTGTGTGACGTGCTTACCTTACGAATCTGTATGTAAACAACAAATTATATCTGTCTTGATTCGGCAGCTTTTTCTATGTAATCTTTCCCGCTTCTGATCACTGGAAGGAGCGGCATACAAATGCTTGCTAAATAAATTGCTAAATAAATTTCTTCAGTAGAAGATGCCAGGAAATTTGTTAAATAAAGTTCTGTATCCACTCAACATGAGCCACTTCTGCAGCTATCTGAGACAAAGGCCTAGTTGGTAAATAATATGCATTTGACACCACCATAGTATCAGCATTTTGCAGAAGCAAAACTTCTTTAAAGCACTTTACCAAAAAAGATAGTGTGACTCCTATCTTAACCTCCAAAAGGTTCAGGGAATCCCCAGTTCATTATCACCGTTCTTCGTGGACCCTCTCCTCTCAGCAACAAGCCTTTCCCCAATAGCCCTCTTTTTCTCCATTCCCCTTCCTGTCTCCGCCAGTCTCTCTCCCTCCAGCTAGTCCCCACTAGTCTAATCTTGTCTTTCTCCCTTCCCACGGCCATTTCCGTTCAGTCTACCCCCCCCCCCCACCCCCCTCCTGAGCCAGTTGCCACCAGGCTCTCTCTCTCTCTCTCTCTCTTTTCTTTGTCCTTTCAAGCCGCCTGTAAGGATCTCATGGACCCTAGGCTGAGAACCACTGTTTTGAAGCATTCCTGTCCTATTGCCCTTTTCATTCCTTTCTGCGTGAGATTTAAAATACAGATATCATCTATGTCTGCCTAATATTTAGTATAATGTCAGCCCTAGCATGTTTCTAGTAAAGCATTTTTGACTCAGATGTAGAAGTCAGAAGTACCTCTGGTTAAGGTATACAAGTATCAATCTTCATTGGGGACTGTTCATGATTAAGTTCAGTACAACACACAGATTTATGTCAGTGGAACAATGAGAAGTTTTTGTATGTTGATTCTTAAAGTGACACTCAGCTAAGCAAAAATGTAAATATTCCGAGGAAATATTGATACTGCAAGATCGCCTCCCAACTGCTGAAGATGGTTTTCTCACCCACCATTCTCCTTTCCTCACCGCCAGCTTATTTCATTTTACCACATAGCAGGGTCTCTTTTCTTTTCACTTTGTCTAGTCAACTACTTTTTCCTTCAAAACTAGAATTGTAATTTGAATCATTGCAGTTAGATTGTTCCCATTTTGGATTTGCTTACATGTCATATCTTGTCTTTCCCGTAATGCGCTGGCCTAAAAGTGGTCAGTAGCAGTGGGAGGGTATTGTGATTGCTTTGATTTATGCTCTCTCATAGTGCAAAGTTGCACAAAATGGTTGGCCAGAAGCTCTGACACTAATGGCTGTAGGCCACCCCTGGGTTTGCTGCATTATGCTGGCTCAGTTGTGTATACATTTAAGACTGGAGCTAGTAAAACTTAAACAGAAGAGAGTTAGGGGAAAGGTGAGAGCAACAGCCTTAATGCCACATTCGCACAGAACAGGACTAGACCATCGCATATTTCGTTACTAACAAGGCAAAGTATTCCTTAATTGGACAAGGTAATGGGAGGCCAAGTTTCAGATCAGACTTATAGTAAAATGCATATCTTACTTCATGCTAAATTAAGCATTCTCATTATTTGCACAAACCCAGTTGAGTATTCTGGGAATGTTCTGGTATCAGGAGAGAACACCTTTCCCTAAATACACATATTAGAAACATTAAAACCACATATTAGATATGAACTGCCTGAATAAAGAACAGATGTAAACTGGTAGTGCATCTGTCTTGTGTGATGTGCTTACAAGTTACATTGTTCTTGCCTTTATAATTAGCTGAATGAACATTTGTCTTCCTTAAAACTGTTCTGTTCGTTAAAATAACTTCGTCTGCCCAGGGATTACTCACTATTAGTCTCGCACACAACAACAGGACATTCATTCTGTTTAACAGAAGATTTATTCACTACAACGAGGTTTTTCCTTAGGTGAAAAGAAAAGCTTTCAGGAAGTATTCAGTAGATCGAGAAATTCACCTAAATTCACCTAAATTACAGCTCAGCCGTTCCACTTTGAGTTGGCATTAAGATTGCTTGATGGGGTAAAAGATAAATGACCTGTAGATTGCAATTCCTGCACCCAGAGCATAAGACCTGGCAAATGGATTAGAGATTCAGATGAATCACGGATGTGGTAAGGTTTGGTAAATACTTGACATGCTACAGTATATGCTTCTACCCAACATGATAAAATTGTATTCTTTATCATGTCGCAGCAAAAAATATGAGAGACTCTATTTTCGAGTTCCAGCTCTTAGGCAGGGTTTGATATCCAGGAGAAAGATGCAGTATAGTGTATCATGGCTTCTGGTAATTTCTAAAGCACCAAAAAAGATGAAAAGTGGTGCAGACTATAGGCAGATACAATTATATCAGTGGAGTTTGCCACAAATACGTTTTTACTTTTTTACATATCCTTATATATCGTCGACCTTGTTCAATCAGTTTTAACCACATACATTAAAAAATGTCACAGCGAGACAATATCGGATGTATGTATTTTTGTATTTCTTAAGAATGTGCTGATATACTAAGTCTTGACTAGGCCGCTAATACATTGTTTTATAATTAGGCTTCTGATTTATAGTTATAAGCAGAAAACCTCAATAAATCATCCCCAATGGGGAATTTGAGTTAATGACCAAAAAATCCTTCATCCTGGGGCACTCCAATGACATCACCTGGTAGCTGCAATTGCAGTTGGATGACATCATTAAAGCTGGCCATTGCAGCAGGGTCTTTTGGTGGCGAGGAGAGTTTGTGCATTTGTTTCCGCTGCTTTCTGCTTCTCCACTGGCTCTGCTGCCAGAACTGTGAGAGTTTAAAATGCGAGAACAGACACCACCTCGAGTTCACAAGAACCACTCGTGACTCTAACCTCTCTTAGTTCCTTCATAGACCAGTCCGATCACTAGGCAGACTAGGCGTCCTCCTAGGGTGACAGAATTTCAGGCGCAACAGGATAGCAACACTTAAAAGCTGCTCTTAGTACAATCAGCACACGCCTACATTCCAGTGCCGCCACATCCCACCCCCTCTGACAGGAAGCTTGCATCAAAAAGGGGAGGATGGGGCAGGCCCAAAGCCCTGTGCTGAGTTGAATTTACTTTTGCTGCAGACTCAGGCTAGGTGGAGATAGGTAGCAGTGTGATAAGCCCAGCAAGGGGAAGGAAAAAGTGGAGATGCTAGAAATGGGAGGGGGTGGGAAAGGAAGGGAAAGAAAGAAGAAATGCTAGATATCTTGGGGAAGTAGGGAAGGGAAGGTCGGGGGTTCAAATCTCACTGGAGGACAGCAACCTTGGGCCGGAAGGACTGGGGTTTTTAGTCCCACAGGTGCTCCTTGTGGTCTTGGGCAAGCCACTTAATCCTCCATAGCCCATGTTCCCTGTAAAATAGTTATCTCCAAGTTATAATGCCCTGTTCAATGTAATTTCAGTTTGTTCGATGTAAACCGCACTGATGCAGAATAGCGCAGTATATAAGAGAATGTAATAAATAAATAAATAAATAAGGTGAAATGCTGGACATGGGGGGTGTATGGAGGGGAAGGGGAAATGATGGAAAATGGAGGGTGTGCAAGGGACTGCAGAGAGGGTAGGGCCTTCAGCCACCCTAGTGAGGGGGAGCACATGGCTGAAAGTTTAACCAAGGGCATCATATAGCTATGGACTGCCACAGTTCCTTCATTACTCTTGGATGATACTTGTAATACCCCATTGTTTTGTTTACTTTTAATTTATCTAACTCCTCATGAACACAGTCCTCTAACACTGGTTCAAGATTTACCTCACTTTCATTCCTCTTTATGTCTGTTTTCTGCATTTCTGTTCCCGGCCCTTCCTCATTTAACACACAAGAGAAATATTTCTTAAGTAATTATTCTTTTTGCTCATCCGCCTCTACATAGTCCTCCCTTGCATCTTGCAGTCTTGCAGTGTCACTTTTGCACTTCCTACTGTAGCTAAGATACCAAAGAAAAGTTTTGTTTCTCTGTTTTACCACTTCAGCTATTTTTTCTTTCGTTTGCAGCTTCATTTTCCTGACTACTTTCCCAGCTGTCCCTGGCTAAATATTGTTACCTGTCTCCCTCTTTCTTTGACAGCCAAGCCTGAAAGTGAGCAGATGCTGCTGTGAGGGGGGGGGGGGGGGTAGCGCCTTTGGGATTTGGGGTGGAAAGTTTTTCGAGGGCTGCTGTAGTGGTCACGAGCATGACAAGTGAGGAAGAAGAGGAGGAGAAAGGCACAGGTCAACAGGGAACCTGGCAGCGCTTCGAGGAGCTCTGAATATGGGGGAGAGCTACGAGAACAAGAATTACACCTTTGAGGGGAATGACTCGCACTGGTTAGCATGTGCTTTATATATGGCTTGCAGAAAGGCAGTACCAACTGTGAGCAGAGGAACTACTGAAGGAAACTATGTCTAACTACAATCTTGCGGTGCTCAGAACAGAGCTTAATTGTTTTTTTTTAACAAGATGAAGAAATGGGAGGACACGGCAAACCTACCTCAAGAGTTTAGAGAACGTACAGAGAAACTAGAGAAACATCATGGTTTCTGCTGTTAGTTTAAAGAAATATGGACCAATTTTCCGGGAAATTTTCAAGGATCTTCAAGATGAGCCACCTCGTCAACCTTGAACAGTTGCTGAAGTTTTTCAGTTTGGGTGCTGTTTGTTCATGTAAAAGGTAATTTTCCCATGATCAGTGACGACTTGGTCAACTCCTACCATCTTTTGCTCTGTGTGCTAGACTTGTGTATGGAAATGCCCTTTAGTGCCCTAATTACAAGGAGCTTCTGAATCCCGTTTTTGATCTTCCTGAAGACTTTCACATTAAAGATTTGAAAACATGCTCCAATTCTCCCTGCATCATTGAAAGACTGTGCAGCTTGCATGATGGCTTACTCCTAGAGACCGAAGGCATTAAGTAACACTTCTGGAAGCCATATATTAGGAAGCTTTTTGACAAAAAACGTTTGAAAGGGAAAGAGGAAAATCTCACTGGCTTTCTTGATCCAGGCAGCTTTAGAGACCGTTTCAAAGCTATCAATAAGGCAAATGAGGAGTACATCTTGTCTGTTGGCAACTTAGATGAAAGAATATTTCTTGGGGATGATGCAGATGAGGAGATCAGAACTCTCACAAAGTGCCTAAGCAACGTTTCAACAATGGACACAGCTGAAAGAGTGCAAGTGGCGATTCGGTGTAGGTGAGGAAGTACTTCTGTTCACAAAAGAAGAGTGAGACCTGGGCGTGATTGTGTCTGACGATCCTAAAGTAGCTAAACAGGTAGAAAAGGCGACGGCGAAAGCTAGAAGGATGATTCGGTGCACAGGGAGAGGAATGGCCAGCAGAAAAAAAGAGGTGATAGTGCCTCCATATACATCTTTAGTGTGACCTCATTTGGAGTATTGTGTGCAGTTCTGGAGGCCACACCTTCAAAAGGATATAAACAGATTGGAGTCGGTGTATAGGGTGGCTACTAAAATGGTTAGTGGTCTTCGTTATAAAGCATATGAGGACATACTTAAGGATCTTAATATGTATACCTCCTCAGGATAGAGGAGAGATGATAAAGATGTTTAAATATCTCCATGGCATAAATGCACAGAAGGAGAGACTCTTTTGATTGGAAGCAAGTTCTGCTACGAGGGGACATAGGATGAGGGTGAAAGGGGATAGACTAAGGAGTAATATGCAGAAATATTTTGTTACGGAAAGAGTAGTAGATGCATGGAATAGTCTCCCAGTAGAGGTGGTAGAGATGAAAATAGTATCTGAATTCAAAAAAGCATGGGAGAAACACAGAGGATCTCTAAGAGAAAAGAGGGGACTATTGTAGTAGTCGATATAGAAGGGCAGACTTGATAGGCCATGTGGTCTTTTTCTGCCGTCATGTTTCTATGTTTCTATCTCTCGTAATTTATGAATGTTGGTGGTTGTTTTTGTGCCATCGAGTCAGGGTCAACTCATGGCGATCCTCTGGATAGCTTTCATAATTTGTATTTGGTCTTCAGTTAGGCAGTTCATTGTTGACAGAGTGGCATCCGTAGCTGCTGCTATTGTATCAATCCATCTCATTGCTGGCCTTCCTATTTTGGGTTCACCTTCAACCTTGCTATGCATGATGTCTATCTCTAATGATCTCTCCCTTTGCATGATATTCGAAAGTATGAAAGCCAAAGTCTTGTTATCGGAGCTTCTAAAGAAAGCTTAGCGTTTATCACCACTAGTACTAACTGTTTTTTTCTTTGAGCAGTTCATGGTATACACAATATTTTTTCGCCAGGAGCATAATTCAAAGGCATCGATTTTCTTTTTCACTGTCCAACTTTCATATCCATAAGATGTTATTGAAAATACTGTGGCTTGGACAAGTCAAATCTTTGTGTGGAGAGCGACATCTCTGCTCTTGAGAATCTTGACTAGGTCCTTCGTAGCCATTCTGCCAAGACCACTGCATCATAAGATTTCTTGACAGCTTGTTGTTTTTTTATTGATTATTTATCCAGGCAGGTTAAAATTGTCCACTATTTCAATTTTTTCTACATCAACAATGAACTTATTGATTTTGCCAGTTGTCAGGATCTTTGTCTTCTTTACGTTAAGGTGCAAGCCCATTTTAAGATTATATTCCTTGATGTTGAGAAGCAAATATTTCAGATCCTTTTCACTTTTAGCCAATATTGTGGTGTCATGAACATCGGTGAAGGTTGTTGATTAGTCTTCCGCCAATCTTCACACTTCTGTTGTCTTCAAACAGTCCTGCTTCTCTGATGATTTGTTCTGCATATAAATTAAACAGCTAGGGGGAAAATATGCAGCCTTGTGCACTTTTTCTATTTTTAACCATTCTGTTTTTCCTTGTTACGTTTGAACTGTTGCTTCTTAATCAATGTAATAGTTGTGCAAGAGCGCTACTAGGTTCTGGTATACCCATGCTTCTTAATGTTGCCCAGAGTTTATAAATAGTAATCTTTTATTCTTTACATTTTTAGCTACTTCTTTCGAAAACCATAGCGGCCTCTCCCTGTAAAAGGTCCAGTCTAAGGCAGCCTAGTCTGGATGATCATGAAAAGTTCTTTATTAGTCTCTTTTTATTCCATTTTACAAGGTTTGGGCATCTTACATGCCTGAATTATTTTATATTCTATTTTGAACCTTAATTAATTCAACTGAGAGAAGTTTTACACTGTATTCATTTTACGGTTTATGACCTGGTGTTAGACAGTTCGATATTTCTAAGAGTTCCTGATTTTGCCATTGATAATGTTTCCTTTTAAGCTCTAACTACAAAATATAGTAGACTTATTTAGTTTTAGTACTAGCCATAGCTTCTTATCTTTTAATTTTTCCATTTTGTCTTCTAAAAGTTAATTTTCTTTATTTCCTTCAGGTGCTGCTTCTTTTTTTAATAATTGATCGGATTTTTATCTGCATTCCTATTTTTCTTTGGGAAAAATTTTATGAATAATGAGAAACAATACTGTTTGATCAATTAGACCTTTATTATATTTAATTTATTTATTTGGGGATATACATAGTGGGTGCCATTTTCAAAGGCATTTACATGGGTAACTGCCCTAGTTATCCGTGTAAATGCCTTATCCAGGATTTTCCAAATGTATCTACATGGGTAGTGCCTTTGGAAAATTCCGAATAAGTCCCTAATGTGCTCCAATGCTGTGCGGTTAGCATCATGGCGAGTTGGGGCAGAGCGGGGCACAGCGGGGGTGGAAGAAAGGGCTAAATAGGTAGCAGCGATTTTTGATGCTACCCGCTTATTATTTATTTTTATTTTTTTATTTATTTATAGTCTCTTCTATACCGCGCTATTCGGCATCAGCACGGTTTACAGTGAACAAAGAATTTACACATTTCCGATGGTACTTTGTGTTTACAGTTGAACAGGCAAAAGTAACTTGGATAACAGGGGTAACTATTTACAAATTAAAACAGAATCATGAACATTTCTTGGTTTCAGCGTTATGGGTTTTGGGAGGTCTGTGAGGTGGTTGAAATAACTGCATTGGTTACTGGGTAATACAAGAGGAAGAGGTGGTGTTTCAAGGCTTTTCTGAATTGCAATAGATCCGGGATTGCTCGGATGTCTTGAGGAAGGCTGTTCCAACACCTTGGGGCACAGAACTTGAAAGCCCTGTCTGCTGTTGCTTTGGTGCAGTGTGAAATTGATTTTGGGACTACAAGTGTGTTGAGTGTTACTGACCGTCTGTCCCTATTTTGAGGTGTCATCTGCATCAGATCCGTTAGTGACTCAGATGAGAGCCCTTTGATGGCCTTGAATGTCAGTAGTAATGACTTGTAAGTGAGTCTACTTCGTATCGTGAGCCAATGGAGTTGTTTTAGGATGGGTGAGATATGGTCTTTCCTGGATGCTCCGTGTAGGACTCTTGCTTGCTTAGCCCCTGCGCCTGAAAGATAGTCAAGGAAAAACCTTTCTTATCTTTAAGGCATGTCCAGCCAAACCCGGATTTTCACTCCTGTTGCTGCGGAAGTGAAAATACAGGTTAAGGGGATCAATGAGCAGGCTATGTACTGACGCAATGCATAGTCTGCCTAACTGAAAATTGGTCCCAGTGAGTTTAACCAAAACAGATTCAATGAGAAGGGTAGGTCAGTGTCATAATCAGGAGGTGGTTGTTTTAAGTGCCATTAAGTCAATACTAACTCCTGGTGACCCAGCAACCCCTAGGTTTTCTTGGCAAGATATGACTAGAAATAGATTGCTAGACATTTTCTTCCAAGGCAGTGGAGGGTAAAGTGACTTACCCAAGGTCACAAGCAGTACCAGTGGGAATCAAACTGAGATCTCTTGGTTGTTAGACTGTTGCTCTAACCACTAGGCTACTCCTCCACTCATCAAGAGTTTAGGGGCATGTTTACTAAAGGGTATGTGCATTTGAGCCACAAAACTAGTGCGGAGGGCCACGCTAATCTTTGGGGGCATATGTGCCCACCTCCCTGTCATTAGCATGCTGGTAATACACCTCACTGTGCTAATTGCCACATAGGTGCACTTACCCCCTTGAGGTGGGGTTAGATGCAATTGCACTAACTGCATTATTTGCGGTTAGTGTGTGCCCAAAATGCCCAAGATGTGCCATCAGTGCCCATGTTCTGCCTCTAGCCTACCCAGTCTCTGCTCAGTCATGCACTCACTAGTTAGTGCTGGATCCCACCCTAAGAGTGCGGCAAACCCTGTGCTAACGCTTACCACAGTTAAGTAAACATGCCCCTTAATTCCTAGAGGTAAGGGTTGAAATGGGAGGGAAAGGGTGGATGCTTGCACTTCTTTCAGGTCCATCAATATCTTGCTTCCCTCCTTTTTTTCTTTCTCCCTATACACACCCCATTGTTTCTCCCCATCAACTCTATAGGAGTAAATTTCTAATAGAATGCCTATGAAGAATGTCCAAAAAAGTAACTATTATAAGCCTCTTTTATAAAGCTCATGTGAGCACCTGGAACCAGCCCCGGTAGTGCACACATTCACATCTACTCAAAAAATGGCATAAATTTGTGCATGTATTCTATGTGTATCCTCATGTCTTTTATAAAATATGCAAGTATATCACAGCTGCACCCCTACTGCACCCAAACAAAGCCCTCAGGAATGCCTGTGCAAAATAGCTACATTCTCTTTGTATGTCTACTTTTTACGTACATATACCACTGTGCAGTTCGATGAAAACCCTTATCCATGTGTAAAGCAGAAAAAGCTTTATAAAATTATCCTCATCTCTAGTTTCTTGCATTTATCTTCCCACCATTCTACCCTCCCTCCCCTACTCCACCCTCCATTGCTGCTACCAACCCTCTCCAGGGCCTACAGCAGCAGCAATGTCATTGAAACTGTGACACAGTGCTTACCTGACCTCTCCTGCATACTATTCATCTGCTGCATCTTCCCTTTCCAACGCACATTTCCGGTTTGTGATCACCTAGTGCGCCTAATGGTAGGGCTAGTCCTGCCAACACACCTCCATCTTTTTCCTCTGTCTAGTCACCCATTCATTCAGGCCTTCTCTAAGGCTCATGACCTGTTCCTCCCTAGTTCTGACTTATCCTTACCTCGTTTGTTTGTCTTCCTTAAGACCTCCCTCTGGTTTCTAAGTGCCCCCAGTCTGTCTTTGGTCTCCCATTCTCCCACTTAAATACTTCATCACTCCGCCTAGCTCTCTGTCCAGAGTCTGCTATCATCTTGCTTTCTCCTTAACGTTGCCCCTTTCTCAGTCTTTTCATTTGATACCTAAAGTCAACACACATGTTATACTTTATTTGGCATAGATGTTTTATGAATAAGAGCAGCTAGGTGAGTGGATAAACAGAGAATACATTGGAAAAAAGGACCATATGGCCCATACTGTCTGTCTAAATACATTCTATAATGTTTTGCCTAGCTACTCTCCTAGTTATCCTCCAAGTGCTTATATTTTAAAGCAGAAAAATAACTCATTTGATGCACATGAGATATATATTTATAGTATCAACAAATGACGCGAAGATGTTGTAGACTTTACTCTTCCACACAGGATTGTGTTACCTTCTTTAGAAGTCAATATTGTACACAGGAAGCTTATACTATGGGAGTTGCCCTTTATGGTTAGGGACCCAGTTCAGATGTATTAATAGTTCACTCAAATTACATAAATAATCAGAATCAACTTCAATTCCATTTAAATCTGATTCCATTTCTTTTTTTCAAAACAATTAAAAAACTGGGATTGGTGCAGATTTGCATCAGGTCGAATAAATTAGCAAATCTAGGAATATTCTGACCTGAGTTTTCTACATATTGGAAATTCATCTAGCAGCAAATAGTCCAGATTCAGTATATCGGAGGCGGCTATCATGATTCCTCAGTTCATTGGCGATGTCCTGCACATGGTCTGGGTATGTTGAAGATGATTTATGCATTATCCAGATTTATTATTAGTGAGCTATAGATAAGTCATGAATGATTTTGATTTAAGCAAAAGGAGAATGCAGCATTCAGTGAAAAAAATGAGTTGATAGACATTTATTTCAAAGATAGTTGTGCTCGTTTTTCAGATATTTGTGGCACTAAAGTGTTGCACCTAATGCAGCAAAAGCGCATTAAATATGCTTATTAAAGATGTATATCCTGAAAACTCGATTGGCTGTGGGGCCCCCAGAACAGGTTTAGGAAGCTTTTCACAAATATCGGCACTGTTACTACAAATATCGGCACTGTTACTGTGCTGCGTCTTTGATTTTCTCTTTCACGAAGGCCCCTCGTCCCTCACATAAACTGGTCGCACATACATTACGTTGTGCTTTTGCTCTTTATGAAACCTCCTCTCTCTACTTTGCCGTAATCCCACTGATAATTTTCATATAAATTCATGCTTCTCCTTCTTTTGGGCTAGAAATTTGACTTTTGTGAAAAACAAAAGGAGGTGTGTTGAAAATTACACCTTTTCAATGCGGTGCATCTGATAATTGGACCAAATATTGAAGTCGTACCCATCGAGTGAATGGGGAGGAATCCAAATTCTGTCGCAGTTGTTGGAGACAGAGCCTAAAGTGTAGTTTTTTTGGAGGGGATGGTGGGAGATGGTCCTTGAACATTTCTTTTCTCTCTTTTTATAATTAAAAAGGGAATCTCGGATGTATTATATCTTGAGTATTTACAATAAACCCTTCAAGTGCTTGTCAGGAGGGTAATGTGTCATTAGCAGCAGCCTTTGCCTTGCATTCCCCCTCTTCTTCTCTCCGACATGACAGTGTGGCGG
Organism: Ichthyophis bannanicus; assembly: GCA_033557465.1. NCBI lineage: Eukaryota > Metazoa > Chordata > Amphibia > Gymnophiona > Ichthyophiidae > Ichthyophis > Ichthyophis bannanicus. The sequence goes on along the minus strand of CM066034.1, from coordinate 103,096,291 downwards.
GATAACAGAAGAGTAATTATAGTTCAGCAGGGCTGCCAGGTGTGATAAATGAGTAATCAGCACACAGGAGCCCCAGTCCTCAAAGGAGAACTATTACTGTGTTATCAGCTGCAGGCCTGGGTGTACCACTGCCTTGCACGCGACAGCGAGGGGGCTCTGGTCTCTTCAATTCAGCACACTGCCTCTGAGACCTTTGCTGTCTTTTCGTTTTATCACCGAGTTCCTTTGTGTGGCTGCCACCGTTGAAAAAAAAGTACCCACCGTGGTTCCAGCACCTGCCCTTCCCTTCTGTTAATGTTTAGAGTGGATCTGTTTTAAAAACCTCCAAAATTCCATTTGGAAAACTAATATACAGTAAGATCATCACTCCTGCAACATTTCTTTTCACATTTGCTGTTTTTGCAGCTTTCACTCTAAAGTTCCCTTATGTCCTATAATGAGCAGATACAGTGTTAAATATGGGTAAATGCTCTTAGGTCAGCCCAAGAGGCCGCCTTTGTAGAATTTACTTCACAAAGAAGCCCATCTTTCCTGCATTTCTTTTGTAGATGTCGAATAAAAACTTGGCTTTTCTGACGAACCTCTCCAGGCATGTTTACTAGGCCTTGCACTGGTAACAGGGGGCTTCAAACACTCCTGCTGGCAGTATTGAGATAGGAACAGCCCTGTCCCTCCCAGTCACTACCAAGATGCGCTCTACCAAGGATTTTAGAATCGGGGCACACTCTACTTTTTATTTTAGTGCCCAAACCACACGCTAAACACCGTGCTGTTGGGTAGTATGCTTTAGTAAAAATGCCCCACAGTCTAATGGCTATTAATTTTTCTGTCCCCTGTTTATTTAACAGACACTTATTTAGGTGTTCATTATGGAAGAATTGTATTATATTTTTTGCAATTATACTAATTTTTACTTTTTTTGTTATTACTGTGTTTTATTTATCTTATTACTATTTGATATTATTTATTATGCTTTATAGTTTCATTGTTTTTGAAATTTGACAAAAATTCATTTTGACATTTTAAATTACTCCTGTGCCTTATGTTGGTAAGGCGTGTAAGAAACAAAACTATGTTATATAAATTGCTGAAATGACACGATCTGTATTTCTTTCATGTTTTCGGTTTGCAAGCAATGTCTTTCTAAATAAGGACAGCATTTTGAAACATAGTATAACTTTTCTAATTACGTCTACCTTGCATCTAAAATATTAATTTTTCATGCTGCACGATCAGTAGATTGATATAGAGCATTGTTATCCAGATCAAGTTGGGAAGAAGCTATGTCGTAGGAAACAAAAGACAGAGCTTCTGATGCAAAGATTACTTTTATTGTCTAAGACGTTTTAACTGAAGCTTTTACAATAGCTCCTAAAAATTATTATGCCAGCGGAGAGAGCTACTTATCTTACGAATGAACTGTGAATCATCTTGTTCCTATCAATGAAATCTGTTTTCATAAAATGAGTACCAGGAGCGTTCTCTGAGTGGATAACCTTGCAGACTTCAGCTTTCAAACCTGAATAATAGGGTGCCCATACGAAGTAACTGGTGCATACGTGCAATCAAGTCGCACAGCAATAGAAAACCAAGTGGTGGTGATGGTTGGGAGGGGGGGGAGTGGAATCAAAAAAGGGAAAAACTCATTTCATCACAGTTAATGGCAAGGAAAGGAAGGCAAGGAAGGTCTCTCTTTGGAGCGGAGCTATTGTGACAAAGACCAAGGCTTCAGTGTGTCATGCACCATTTCCCTTTGCACTAGCTTTCCTTTCAAGAGCTGTGAAGCCATTATTGTAATGCAAAAAAAACTGTAGAGAGAAATCCTTCCTTCTGGTCATTGGAAGGGCAAATCAGGTACATTTTCCCCTTCTCTGTACAGTCTGTGCACCTCATGCAGCAAACGTTAATTCCCTCAGGGATACAGGAGGAGAGCAACCCTTCTTTGCCTTCCTTTGTGACTTTGCTGTCTGACACTGAGGACAGAAAAATTAACCCTTTTGAAACTTGCAAGCCTGTGTTTTATCCATTATTGCTAGGTCATTTTGCTTGCTGGCAAATAAGAACTTCAGATGGCAAAAGATCCAGAAAGGCAAAAGCAAACATTACCAGGCAAGCATTCCTTGTCCATTTGCCTGGCGCATAGTCATTCATCCTCACTGTTTGAAATGTTTTTCCATAAAATAAAATCATAATGGACTGCTTTTCTTTGGTACCATTTGGACCCTTTCACTATATAGTGTGCTAAGCAGTTAATATGAATGTTAACATGCAGTAACTGTTAGTGTGGGACTGCAGTATCTTATTGCGCTGGCATGATAGTTATCACGTGCTAGTTCCCACAGTAACTGCACGTCACATGATGGGGCGGAGAGTGGGTGGGGACAGCACATGGCAGTTTGCATGGGGGTACATATCGCGTACCAATTGATGATGTTGCATGTAATGTCACCTCAATGGATGGCGTTAAGTGCAAATGTCTCTGCTGCGCGTTAAGGTACTTTTCTGTGTGGTAAATGCTGGGAACATGTTGGCCATGCCTAGTGGTTGGGGCAAGGTACTTCAGGCCGGAAGGTCGGGGGTTCAAATCCCACTAGAGGACAGCAACCTTGGGCCGGAAGGACTGGGGTTTCTAGTCCCACAGATGCTCCTTGTGGTCTTGGGCAAGCCACTTAACCCTCCACTGCCCATGTTCCCTGTAAGTATTAGTGTATGTGTCTCATATCCCCACGTGTCAAATGTATCCCCTATTTGTGTTGTGACCGCTTTGATTGAAGGATAAGGCGGGATACAAAACTGTCTAAATAAAAATAAATAAATAAATGACTTTTGCATGCACCATGTATTCATTTTTCCGCAAAACACGTGACAAGGGCAAAAACTTACCACACCTTAATAAAGGGCCACATTGTTTTTTCTTCACGTTTTGCTGCGAAAGATGACTGTAGAAACATCTCTTGAAATGAGCAACAGAGAAAAGATCTACTAGGTCCTTCCAGATAATCCAGATTGGCCACTGAGAGGACAGAAAGGTGACATCCATGGACCGCTGGGCTGACCCAGCATGGTACATTTTACATTCTTAAGTTTCTGTGCATTGCAAATTCAAATAATTATATCATCCCATAATGCAAAATCCACATTTTCCTTTTGTTAGGCTCTTGGAGCATATTCATACAACCAGGTAGACTTTCCCATAAGACTATGTAAATTATATTTTGGCCATTCCAATTGCATTTTAAGAATTCTGCAGATAGACTTCTGTGTTGTGTCCCTCTCTACACTTTGGGGTATGTTTACTAAACCGGGCTAACGGTTAACCTTGGCTATCTGAAACTAGGTCCCATTGAATAATATGAGACCTAGTGGCAGATAGCCCGGGTTACCCGTTAGCACAGCTATATTCTCTCTTATGTTTGTTACTACCCTGCTGAGCAATGCATCTTCTTAAATGTTCTTACCCGGACTATAAAACAATTCTCTGCCTGTTTTTTTTTTCACCTGTCCTCTACTTCTATTTGTTCTCCTGCTTGCCCTCAAGCAAAGAGTACTGTTCTTTACTCTGTTCTCTTATTTCTCATGGTCCTTTTCCCGTGCATTGAACTTCCACTGGGTATTCAAAATTCCTTCTTCGATTTTGCAAGAAGCTTGAAACACACTTCTACAAACTTGCCTTTTCAAGCCTCCGTGCCCTTCCTACAATATTTTGTTTTTCTCTTAGTTTACCTTGATAGATGTGCTGCTAGAATAATTTTGTAATTTATTGTAAGGGGCTCTCAAGAAGGTCAGGTAGAAAAAAACGAATAGAATTATGTAGTTTCAGCTGCCAATCTGCATCGCCGAGCCGTGAACATTCAGGAAACATCACTTTGCATTCAATATACTTTATGATTTTTAGTAAACCGTGTCGTTTTCTTTTGCTTTAAATTGAAAATAAAATCTCTTCTGGGCAGGGACTCTGCAGCTATGTGATTTATCACGTGCTGTGTGTATCAGTTTTCTAAAGACTTGTTATTGTTATGTTCGTACTTCCTTCCTTTTTTATTGCTATTTACATGGGATCCTAAGTATTCCGAATTTATGAATGAGCTGAAGAAATAATCCATTGTTCATTTTTATGAGAAGCTGCCCCTCCCACTTTCCCATCTGTACATTGTAGGTACATAATGGAAATCTAATGATAACATGAAGGATGCTGGCAGTAGGCCTTTCTGTAAATGAAAGGTAAATATAGTTGTAAAATATTGCTACAATTGCCTCTTAAACAAAAAAAAAAAAGGAATAATAATAATAATTCAGAGCCGGCTTGTTCTTTTGTGCTTTATGAGTAAAGCAAGATTAAGCACAGAGGCCTGCAGCTGATTCCCAGGACTGCTAAAGTGTGAAGAGCAGGAGTGACATTCTAGTCGTCAATAAATCACTGTGAAAATGTTTATGAACCCTGCAATTTACTGTCTTTTAAATGCAAATTGAAAGGGGCATCATTGCAAGTGGAAAGGAGGCCTGTGATGGCCTGAAGGAATGCTGAAATCTTGCAGTAAGCTTTTGAAATCGTGTTGACTTCAGTGGGATTATTTAAACATGATTTTCCATTTAGACTTTTGTGACAACTTTGCTAATTTATGAAATTAACCTTTCTAAACGTCAAAAAGGAATGCACACTGCATTCTACAGGGCTTATTAGGGACGTTTTTGGGAGGTGGGGAGTTTTGGGGTGGCTCTGACAGATCAGGTACTTATTTTCATTTTAGTTTAGATGCACAATACAGCAATAGTAAAGTGTAATAGTAATTTACATCTTTCAGACTATTTTAAAGACTTAAACATTATTTGACATTATATATAGATTTATTTAAACCATTTGCATGCCACTTTCAAGGCCTACAACCATTCTGTGTTAAAACAGTACAATGTAATGTTTAGAGCCCCTGGTATTCCAAGGTGGTCACCCACCAAAGTACTAGCCAGACCTGACCATGCTTAGCTTCAGAGATCAGCCAGAAGCAGGTTCATTCAGGACACCTGAACACTCTACTGGTAGATAAATAACTCGAATGACTCAATCTTTCATGCAATAGAGTTGTGAAATATTCATTAAAAATGTATTTATTTTATTTTATTTCAAAGACTTTTATACCACCTTATCCGGCAGACAAGGTGGTTTACAATGAACAGAACTTGAACATTTACATCTAACATAGTTAACTTTGTACAATAGAACAGTACATATGTACAAATAATAGTAAAAACAACAGAGTTAGCTATTTATAGTATAGCTGGTTATGGAATTATAGTAGCTTGGTGGTAACTGCAATGGGCTATTAGTGGTGTCCATCAGTCAGTGAATGAATTACAGAGTAGTTGGGCAATTACGATGCAGTAATTTGAATCATCATCCAAGAGTATTTACAACGTGGTTATTAATGGGGTCATTGTTGACAGGTGATTGATTCTGGGTGGAGTTACCCATAGTGTTCTGTAAATAGTAGTGTTTTTATTCTTTTTCTGAATTCCATGAGGTCTTTTATCTCTCCTTATTGTTGGGGTGAGGGAATTCCATAGAATTGGGGCCTCATATGAAAATGCTCTGTTGCTTGTTGTTTTGTTTGTTTTTCGGAAGTCAGCTGGTGTGGAAAGGGAGTTTTGTGTCCATTCCCTTCTCTGTCTGGTGTCTGGGGTTTTGGTTATTAGAGTGGTAAGATAAGATGGTGATATGTTATGGATCGGTTTAAATATGATAACCAGGTTCTTGTATTTGTTTCTACTGGCAATGGGGAGCCAGTGCAGTCTGTGTAATATCGGGGTGATGTGTTCCAGTCCAGGTGCTTGCATTATTACATGAGCTACTGTATTTTGTGCCAGCTGCAGGTGTGCTACTGTTTGCTTAGGTAGACCTTGTAGTATGCTGTTACAATAGTCTGTGTGTCAGTTGATCATTGCATGTATGACTGTTCTGAAGTCTGATGGTTCTAATGGGGGCCTTAGTCGTTGGAGCATCTTTATCTTTCTATAAATGGCTTGAGTGGATTTATTTATATGTGTAGTAAGACTCAGGGATTTATCTAGGGTTATTCCTATGTATTTTACCTCTTCCTTCACCGCAGTTGCTACTTCTCCAAGTTGTATGTGTGTTGGAGGGGCGGGCTGAATTCCTGACTCTGGTGATGGAGATAGCTTCAGTTTTATTGAGATTTACCTTCATGTTGTTTTGAAACCTGTCAATGGGTTGGTTTCATAATTAGCATAACATAGAAACATAACTTACCCATCAAAGGACAGTTTGCATCTTGGTGTATCCATATTAAGGGCCTATGTATTAAGTTGTATGAGCTATTTAACTCGGGAATTACTGCCTACAAACATGGGCCTACTCTAACAGTTAATGCAGCACTTTTCTGCTAGCTTGCAGTAATTCACCTGTTAAATAGTAAATGCAGAAGAGGGCATGGAATGGGGAGGGGACTGCACCTTACAATTAACCTGGAGGTCATTACTGTGCATTAAGTCTTAAAATCTCAGATAACGCAGAGCAGTTAAGCCACCTCAAGAAGTGTAGCTAACTACATTGTGTGTTATCTGTTGTGCAGCTAACTGCATGGTAGTGACCTTTTCTCGCTGTTAACGGCATGTAAAATGCTAAGAACACCCCTAATGGTTAGTACAGTGTTTTTGCAGTTATCTGTAGTAACTTAGTGCAGCTTAGTAAAGAAGGCTCTAAGGAGCATGTTTAGTAAAGGTTAACGTGCATTAAGTGCTTCCACTACCCATTTATTTCTATGGGCCATTGCAGCACTTAACACACGTTAACCTTTAGTAAACATGCCCCTTACAGTTTTAAAAGCTCTAATACAAGCAGTATATAGAAAAGGTATAAAACGGTCACTGACCTTTAAAAATTAATAAAGGAAATGACTGTAGCTTGTTGAATAACATCAGGAGTTAGTTATGCAAATTACTCTTTTTAAGTTGCACTTCTTTTTCCATTAAAAAAACAAATCTCAGTTGAAACTTATTTCAGCCAGACTAGGCTGAATATAATTAGGAAATGTCCAAGTCCTATAAATCATCCTACATGATTGTCCAGTTTACAGGGCTAAATTCTTCTTGGTGTTGACCTTATAGAAACCAAAGTTCCAAAATGTTTGAGGATAATAAACTTAACCTAAATCATCCCTTCCTAGACACAGTGAAGGGGTTTGCTCAGTACTGGGAATGGAAAAAGCACCCAGTACATGCACAAAGCTGGCAGCTATGGTTATCCTAGTGGTTGGGTGCTTCACGCTCTTTGCTGCTGGTCTTAGAACTAGGATTTGATTGTCATTACATTTCTTGCTCTTTGCACGAAAACCAGTGCTCATACTATAGTTCACGAGAAGAGAGACTGAGTCAGACAGAACAGCCAGTGCCATGCTGAAAATCTGCATTGAAATATCTCTGGAGGAAGTCACATCAAACACCAGAATGTCCCAAACTTATCCTGGTGACTCCACAGCCATTTGGGTTTTCAGGAAATCCACCATGGATATGCATGAGCGAGATTTATTTATTTACTTGGATATTTAGTCCATCCTTACAATAAACCCAGTGTGAGTTGCAATGAAACATACATAATGCAAAGAAGGAGCACTAGCCTAGTGGTTAGAGCAACAGTCTAGCACCCAGGAGATGTGGGTTCATTTCCCACTGGCACGCCTTATGACCTTGAGCAAGTCACTTTACCCTCCATTGCTTCAGAAGAAAAGGTCTGGCAATCTACTTCCAGTCATACCTTACCAAGAAACCCATGGGGCTTCTGGGTCACCAGGAGTCAGCATTGACTTGACAGTACTTAAAAAAAAGACAAACAAAATCCAAGAGTTTAACAGTTACAGGGCCAAACAGCAGTCCCCAGCATGCCCACCCAATAAATACCCTCTCCTAACCAAATAAGTACATTTTAAAATAAATACCCTCTCCTAACCAAATAAGTACATTTTAACATCTTTGTTAGTGATATAGCGGAAGGGCTGTCGGGTAAGGTTTGCCTCTTTGCAGATGATACCAAAATCTGCAATAGAGTAGACACCCAGGAAGGTGTAGATAACATGAGGAGGGATCTAGCTAAGCTTGAAGAATGGTCTAGAATTTGGCAGCTGGGATTTAATGTTAAAAAATGTAAGGTCATGCATTTGGGCTGCAGAAATCCAAGGGAGCAATACAGTATAGGGGGTGAAGTACTTTTGTCCACTAAAGAAGAGCGGGACCTAGGCGTGGTTGTGTCTGATGATCTTAAAGTAGCTAAACAGGTAGAAAAGGCGATGGCAAAAGCTAGAAGGATGCTTGGGTGCATACGGAGAGGAATGGCTAGCAGAAAAAAGGAGGTGATAATGCCTCTGTATAAGTCTTTGGTGCGACCTCATTTGGAGTATAGTATGCAATTCTGGAGACCGCACCTTCAAAAGGATGTGAACAGGATGGAGTCGGTGCAGAGGGTGGCTACTAAAATGATTAGTGGTCTTCATTATAAAGCATATGAGGACAGACTGAAGGATCTTAATATGTACACCTTAGAGGAAAGGTGGGATAGAGGTGATATGATTGAGATGTTTAAATACCTCCGTGGCATAAATGTTCAGGGAGAGAGCCTCTTTCAATTGAAAGCAAGTTCTGCTACGAGGGGACATGGGATGAGGGTGAAGGGAGATAGATTCAGGAGTGATATGCGGAAATATTTCTTTATGGAAAGAGTAGTGGATCCATGGAATAGTCTCCCAGTGGAGGTGGTAGAGATGAGGACAGTAACTGAATTCAAAAAAGCATGGGAACAACACAGAGGATCTCTAAAGGTAAAAAGTGGACTGTTGTAGTTGTTGATATGGAAGGACAGACTAGATAGGCCATGTGGTCTTTTTCTGTTATCATGTTTCTATGTTTCTATGTTTAGTTGCTTCCTACAAAACAGTAACTCTCGCAGGGTATGCAAATTCTGGAACAACTGATTCCTTAAGATTGGACTATGTATCAAGAATGCCCTCAACTGCTTGATGTTAATTGGGCCACTTTTTGGCCCAGAAAATTCAAAAGGCTCCCATCCTGCTCCTTCCCAGTACATAACAACACAGCTTCTCCTGTAAATAGGAAGGACCCTTCTAGAGAAAATTTTAAAAGCCAAGATTATGGCTTTAAACTGAATCAACTTGTCCACAGCTAACTATTGAAAACTACATAAAACGAGATATGTTCATGCGGGCTCAGTGGAGATGAGAAACATCCTTTCTGGCAGACCTGAATATAGCAGATTACAATAATCCAAACGAGACTTAATAAAACCATAAACAATCTGTGTAACATCTTTTTCTAAAAAAAAACCATCCTAACCTTTCGGAACTGTCACAATAAATAACAGCATAATCATACCATTCTTAAAATTTTGCCGCCTCATTGACAAAGCCTCATGCAAGTCCACCTGCAAACTTCGAATCTGGTCGAAAACCCTCAACTCCCAGCCAAACAAGATGAGGTTTTTTATTCTCCATTGAAGCCTTACATAACCATAAAATCTGTTTTGCTAGGATTCAGCTGCAATTGATTCTCATCCATCCATTTCTTCACAGGATTCATTCAGCCATATAATTTCTTTAAGACCTCTGCCCCATTCTTCTCCAAGGACACTATGAATAGGATGTCATCCAAAAAGATCTGATAGACCACTTATGCCACTGATGCTATGTAGAGATTAAACAGTAAAGGTGACAATAGGCCTCTCTATGGAATGCCACAACAGAGAAAGTAACTTCGAATAATCATCTCCAGTACTTGCAAACTGAACCCTCTCCTTCAAAAAGGAGGCAACCCAGTCTAAGGCACAACCTCCAATCCCTGTCACTCGCAATCAACACAATAAGATATTGTAATCCACCAAATCAGTGCTGCTAGCAGAAAATCCATGCATTATCCAGCAGTAACCTGAACTCATCCAGCACACTTGCCATCATTGTGCCGGTACTATGAAAACTCCAAGAGCCTGACTGGCAAGTATCAAGAAGCCCATACTGATCAACAATATCCTGCAATTGAATCAAAGTACATTTCTGAGTTAGTTTCCTAAAAAAAGGTATATTAGATACAGCACAGTGGTTTTCCAGTAGTGTAGGTCCAAGGCCTGTCTTCTTTAACAGTGGCCTAATTGCTGCTTTCTTCAACGAATATGGGAAAAAAGCTCTCTAATAACGAATCATTTATATCAGGTCTCAAAGCATTCAAACAAAACTGGGCCTATGCAATCAACATCCCCAATAGACATGGGTCTAAGAATTTGTAGGGCAGCTTCTTCCAAAGAACATTCCTTAAAAGATGTAAATAATGGAGGAGGAAAATCAGAATCCAAAATTTACCCACATCCCCCTATAAAAAAGGCAGCCATATATCCCAAATTTTACCATCAAAATAAGCAGCCATCATTACAGCTGGGTCCTATACTCTTATTTCTCATATGAGGGGGACAAGCACGAGCACCTAGAATTCGTAAAAGCTTCTGTCGCATGATTCTCCATCTTAGCCAACAGAACCCCATGAAATGTTTGCTTAACAATCCTATATCGTACTGCACAATCCAAATAAACTTGTTAGCCTCCATTATTCTACACTTCCTTTACCATCTCTCAGTTCTTCATACCTTGCTCTTCCCCACACTCAACTCATCTGAAAACGCCTTAAATTCTAACCACCTTGGGTACACAATCTTTAACAAGCATGCACATTCCATCCATTCACACTACTAATGACCCATCTAACCTTTTTAAACTCTATAAAACCTGATAAATCTACTATAGCAAAATGTGTAACTTCCCATACCTCCTTTCTAGATTGTATACATTTCCCTCTCTGCTCAAACTGAACCTGTATTAAAAAATGGTCTGTCCAGGCCACTGGAAACATTCTTGCACAGTGGTGTAATTTCCAGTCCCACTGTCCTGCCTGAGCTCCTCCAGGGACAAAAAATAAAACTAAAATATTCCCTGCCTGAAGTATAGGGTGATCCATCAATTGAGTATAACTCAGTTCTAACCTCATATCAAAGGAATCCCTTACCAAACCTCCAATATCCTCAATGGAGTCCAAGTAAAAATCACCCAAAAGTTGCGATTACTGAAGCAACAACGCCACAGTTTTTGCCAATAACTCTTGCAAGGCCATCATCAAAGTATGGGCTGGGTAAGGTTAGGGGGCAATACACCAATAAAACTGCAAGAGCCTGTTAAGCCAATTTCTAATTTACATTACATACCAAAAAGGTAGACAGCAATATCTTCAAATAACACTCATATATCCTCTTAAATAATACATTTAAATATGAAAAAAGCATCAACAATCCTCATCAGTGTAGAAATTTAATCCCAAGATACATAAGGGGGCTCAATGGGCAGTTTTACTGGTGAATAACATGCAGCCTGCCATACCCGTTAAGTCGTCATCACTCCCAAATGTAAATAAAGGAATCTGTTGTGATATCTTCAAGTGATGGGCCATTTTTTCTGAGGAAGCTGCTTGATTTGGCAAAACCATCGGCTTAGGTCATTAGTGTTGGCATTGAGATTGGGGATCCCTTGAGCAGAAACATGGTGGCATTTTGAAAAGATAAGTTATTTGTTAAAACAAATCAGAACGTTGTATGCATGGGGTCTCTATATTTACATTTAGGGGCAATGATGACATAATGGGTACTGCATGTTGAGTGTCTTCCATAAGACCGCCCATTGAGCCCCCTTATGTATATCATCTTGGGTCTAAGTTTCCATTTCAATGAGAATTGTTGGTGTTTTTTTCATATTTAAATATATTATTTAAGAAGATATGGTATTTGAAGATATTGCTGTCCGCTTTTTTCGTATGTGATATTAAGTTTTGTAGACTATTTTGGGTATATTGATTGTCTTGATTAATTTCTAATTTAGAAACATAGAAACATAGAAATATGACGACAGAAAAAGACCACATGGCCTATTTAGTCTGTCCTTCCATAACAACTACAACAGTCCCCTTTTTACCTTTAGAGATCCTCTGTGTTTGTCCCATGCTTTTTTGAATTCAGTTACTGTCCTCATCTCTACCACCTCCACTGGGAGACTATTCCATAGATCCACTACTCTTTCCGTAAAGAAATATTTCCGCATATCACTCCTGAATCTATCTCCCTTCACCCTCATCCCATGTCCCCTCGTAGCAGAACTTGCTTTCAATTGAAAGAGGCTCTCTCCCTGAACATTTATGCCACGGAGGTATTTAAACATCTCAATCATATCACCTCTATCCCGCCTTTCCTCTAAGGTGTACATATTAAGATCCTTCAGTCTGTCCTCATATGCTTTATAATGAAGACCACTAATCATTTTAGTAGCCACCCTCTGCACCGACTCCATCCTGTTCACATCCTTTTGAAGGTGCGGTCTCCAGAATTGCACACTATACTCCAAATGAGGTCGCACCAAAGACTTATACAGAGGCATTATCACCTCCTTTTTCCTGCTAGCCATTCCTCTCCATATGCACCCAAGCATCCTTCTAGCTTTTTCCGTCATCTTTTCTACCTGTTTAGCTACTTTAAGATCATCAGACACAACCACACCTAGGTCCCGCTCTTCTTTAGTGGACAAAAGTACTTCACCCCCTATATTATATTGCTCCCTTGGATTGCTGCAGCCCAAATGCATGACCTTACATTTTTTAACATTAAATCCCAGCTGCCAAATTCTAGACCATTCTGCAAGCTTAGCTAGATCCCTCCTCATGTTATCTACCCCTTCCTGGCTGTTTATTGCAGATTTTGGTATCATCCGCAAAGAGGCAAACCTTACCTGAAAGCCCTTCCGCTATATCACTAACAAAGATGTTAAAAAGAATCGGACCAAGGACAGATCCCTGGGGCACACCACTGATAACATCCTTCTCCTCAGAGTGAGCTCCATTTACTTGTACTCTTTGTCGCCTCCCACCCAACCAATTTCTAACCTAAGTAGTAACTTTAGGGTCCATCTCTAGGGTGCTCAGTTTTTTTATAAGTCGCCTGTGAGGAACAGTGTCAAAGGCTTTACTGAAATCTAAATACACCACATCTAGGGCTCTCCCTCGGTCCAACTCCCTGGTCACCCAGTCAAAGAAATCAATCAGATTTGTCTGACAAGACCTGCCTCTGGTGAATCCATGCTGCCTGGGATCCTGTAATCCGCTGGACTCCAGAAACCTCACTATTTTCTCTTTCAGCAGCGTTTCCAATAATTTACTCACCACCGAAGTTAAACTAACCGGCCTGTAGTTTTCAACCACATCCTTACTTCCGCTTTTGTGTAAAGGCACCACATGAGCCTCTATCCAGTCCTTTGGCACCACTCCCGACTCCAAAGAGGCATTGAAAAGGTCAGTCAGTGGAGCTGCTAGAACCTCCCCAAGTTCCCTCAGTATTCTCGGGTGTATCCCATCCGGTCCCATCGCTTTGTCTACTTTAAGTTATTTATTTATTTACATTCTCTTATATACTGTGCTATTCTGCATCAGTGCAGTTTACATTGAACAAACTGAAATTACATTGAACAGGGCATTATAACTTGGAGATAACTATTTTACAGGGAACATGGGCTATGGAGGGTTAAGTGGCTTGCCCAAGACCACAAGGAGCACCTGTGGGACTAGAAACCCCAGTCCTTCCAGCCCAAGGTTGCTGTCCTCTAGTGGGATTTGAACCCCCAACTTTCTGGCCTGAAGTACCTTGCCCCAACCCCTAGGCCACTCCTCCACTCCTCACGAACACAGTCTTTTGAAAATTGTTCAAGATGTCCCTCGCTTCTGTTCCTGTTTGTGGGTGTTTTCTGAGGTCCTGCTCCTGGTGCTTCATCTGTGAACACAGAACAAAAATATTTGTTAAGCAATTCCGCTTTATCCTTATCATCTTCTACATATTCCTCCCCTGCACCCTTGAGTCTGACAATACCACTCTTGCCCTTCCTCTTCTCACTAATATATCTGAAAAATGTCTTATCCCCCCATTTTATTGCATTGGCTATTTCCTACTCCTTTTGAATCTTTGCCTTCTTGACTACTTTGCTAGCTTCTCTAAGTTTTTCTGAATTTAAATTGCATATGGGCAATTACCACCAGTCTTAACCCTCTCCCTATATCTCTCCCCTTACCAAAAAACTGATAACCTGCTGAACACAATAAATTCACTACAACCCCCCTCATAATCACACATCCAAATCTTAGTTATACCCAAAATATCACCTACCGGGGCTCTTGTGGTGGAGTTACTAACTGTAATCCTAGCTCTACAACCCAAAGCCTCCCTCTCATACCTTCCCTATCCCCATACTACTGAGATTTTCCTATGCATATTTTCCAACCCCAAAACTCCCACTCAGTCCAACACATCTCACCCCTCAGCCTACAACCATCCCACCCAAAGCAAACAGACCCACACACCATACCTACAAAACCTCCCTGTAACCAAAACCATAAACATACACAACATAATCATGCTCAGTCAACTGCAAATGCCATCTGAAGGTGTGCTGTAAGGGGCATGCCCCTTTAGCTCACACCATTTGCACGAGCCGCCGGCTGATGCCTGCATCCAGATAACCCAGCCATAGAAGGTGCTTGCTGATGTCAAGGGGACAGGGCTAAGGTTAGAGCTTCTTTCCAGGCAGTCCTTGATTGCAGCAGGCAAACTCTAGTCAACACCCCCAGTCAAACTATCACTTATCGGGTTTTGTTGGAGCAATCAATATACCAGTCCTATTACAAATATTGCTCCATTCTCTCACTATATCAAAAACGCTATTTTATTTAAGGAACAGGTCTCACACTAGAGCGGGGAGGGATCTGATGAGGTAAACCTCTAAACACCAATCCCCTTCTTTGCATCAAGGACCCTCATCAGATCCCTCCCCGCTCTAGTCTGAGACCTTTTCCCTAAATAAAATAGCGTTTTTGATATAGTGAGAGAATGGAGCAATATTTGTAATAGGACTGGGACACCCCCAGTTAAGCAGGCTCACTATGTGGCAAGCCCTTTCAGCTGGGAGAGCTGATGCCTCTGATGTTAGATACTGTCCATCCCAGTACAGCGATGCCAACATCCTGATAACTCAGCTGTTGAAAGCACTTGCTGACATCCAGGAGGCAGGGCTAGGATCATAGTTTCCCTTCAAGCATTAGAGCCTCAACAGATAACAAATCTGTCACTTCATTTATTCATGATGGATTTCCTAAAAGCTTGACTGGCTGTGGGGCCACCAGGACTGGTTTGGGAAGGACTGTCATAAGCCATCTGCTGTAGGAGCTCTCTGCAAAAGTGGATGTGAGAGGAGAGGAGTGGATGTGAGAAAAGTCGGAAAATACTAGAGACCATGCACAATGCTTTTCTAGCGAGATCCATTTGGGAAGAACTAGAGAGAGAAGTCTGTCAGGAGATGATAAATTGGAAAACAAAGTCCCCCTGTTTAAGACTGCAGAGGTCTAGTTTTAAGCTATTAAAATGTGCTCTTATTGAGCAGAACTGCAGAATTATAGCAGTAATATTAATTCTGGAGGGCGTACATTGGATTAGACCAATCTAATGAATTAGGCTAGAAGAAAAGAAGGGGGGAGCACATTTGAAAAAGGAAATTGTCTTGTCTGAAAAACTCCTGTGCAAAATCATTTTTGGATTGTTTTTGACATTTGCCAATGAAAATCGAAAACTGCAAAGGAGCCACTGAAAAGTTTGAGAAGTTCTTTCCCAAGCTCGTTGTTTTCGAGTTTAAGTTAGAACCTGCCAAAGTTTGTGTAAATGTAGCATTGATGACATCCTTTTTTTTAGCGAATGCAGCATCTTTTGCATGCAGAATACATTTTAGGATGTGCAAAATGGTTCTTTCATTTTGGATCCCTATGCACAATATTAAAATGAATATACTCAGATTTATTAGAATCATTTTATTGCTGCTGCTGCAGTCATTCACTGTCTCGAAATGTGTTTATCCTTCTTTGCAGTGACACCATTCATTGGGTTGTCTTCATGAAAATATTCTTCTAGACTTCTCCTGGAGAAGCAGATTAACTCACCATAAATAAGAGAGAGGAAGAGAACTGGAAACCTATGATTAATATGGCAATACGTTTATTAACAATACTAATATTAAATCTCTGCACAATATTAAATACATCCAATTAAATGATGGATCGCTGAAGGAATCCACTTCTATTTTGACTTTTTTTAAAACAATTTTGAATTTTGAAAGAATTGAATAAATTTTATTGAAGATTACAAAGATTGTTTCAAAAAAAGTTAAAATAGAATGGAAAATTAATAAAAAATTAAATTAAAACAATTAAACATTGAGTAATGTACGTTTAGTATTTATTAAAATAAGTAGGAGGGAGGAGTTTTATATTTATTTTATTTATTTATTTATTTATTTAGCTGCATTTATATCCCGCTTTTCACCGGGTCAGCTCAACAGAGAAGGGGAGGGGGGGGGGGCTAACATTGATGATCTAACAGAAAGTAACAGTACTAGACATTTGATGCGAGTCTCTCAGTTGGCAGAGGGGGGTTAGATCAGATTGAGTCTGGATGGGGGACTGACAGGAGCTGGCAGTCAGTGAGAGATGCCCATCTCAGATCCAAGATATTCATGAAACAGGAGGGCTTTTAACTGTTTCCTGAATAGATCCGTGATGGTGGTTTAAAGCAGTTCCCCTTTGGGCAGAAGATAACTTCCATATAGAGGGACAGTGTAATCTACTGAGGTCTTTTCTCCTCCACTTTGAGGATCTTTATGGTTTAAATGGATTCCTTCAGAGATCCATCATTTAATTGAATATATTCATTTGTATTGAGGTTTAGTATTGTGCTGAGGTTTAATATTAGTATTGTTTGTTCCCTCAGTGAGGTGTTTTTAATGAAAATAAGTTTATTAATCCATATGTTATGCAAATACACATTTTAGATAACTGTATGTAACCAGCAAGTATTCACTAGATCTAGATTACGCCCTTCAGCTGAGTACTTGCTTACAGCGCAAGTCTGTGCTCATGAAGGCTTAGTCCAAGCCTCTCTACTACTGTTGTTAATCTACATTTTAACAGAGAAAGCTGCTACTGTTCTAACATTACTAGCATGCAAATTGGCATAATGTTTGTAAATAAAATAACATAATTTATTTAGTTTGTGATCTAAAAAGATACGCTTGATCTTCAGTTTATGCACTATTTCTGGATCCTCCTGAAAATAAGGTATTCATGGAGCCGTTGATGTCACGGCTGGTAAACCCTAGCTTGCCAGATTAAAGATATTTGTTGGCATCATCTATCTAAATATAACAATCTTGTGGAGGCTACTAAAGCAAAAAGAAACAGATCATTTTGTAAAATGAGCAGGCAGAGGAAAGAAAAAACAGGAGGGTAAGAGGGTAATTTTATAAGGGGACACCTAGTGAAAGCGTTTTTAAGGCACCTATGTGAAGCCTATTTTATAAAATATTAGCATGCGTGGCCAAATACGTGCATTAAGGTGGGATCACTACATCATTCCAAAAGCTGAATATCGCTGCTGACTCTGAACTGCTCCCATAATGTTTTGATACTAGCCGGCTAGCGTTGGGGCATTCAGTGGTTGTGCCCGGCGATATTCAGTGGTGCTAGCCGCTGAATCTCCCACTCACTGTGATTAACGTGCTTAGCAGGTCTGCTAACGGCATTAATCGCTTTGAAAATGCCCCCCTAAGATTTTATAATTTATGCAGGTACTTGGGTTGTCTGCCCATGCACCCACCCAAGGTGAAAGTGCACACTATTGGGGCAATGTGTATTCTTAAGAAATAGCAACAACATCATTTGCATATGTCATTCACTAAAATCCTGTGGTTTACTAGCATTGATGGCAGGTAGTATTAGACGGCTCCTTATAAAATTACCGTCTAAAGGACCAGTGCCAACTAGTACTGCTTATAGCATTTTTCATATAATTCATTTTTGCAGTGTTTTTGAAATTCTCTCCCACATAATATATAAATGTTAACCCACCCACTACTTGCACTAGGGTGACAGGCAGCTCCGGCCAGGTCACAGAACAGTTATTCATGACTCTCTTCCACTCCAGCACTCAGCTTGCACACACATATTGATAAAAAGTAGGTTCTCTGCGGGGGTAGTGAAATCCTTTCAAGGCTCTTGGCACGTATGTTAAAGAAGTTCTCGACTATGAATTGGGTGTTCCAGTTCTCTTTGCTGCAAAAAACAATAGCAATCTGTAATGTTCAGAATCACAAAGGGGGTTATTCTGTGCTATGAATAGTGGGGATGGATGGCCCAGCGGGATGTCCATCTCCGCTATTCGTGCCGGCTCCTGCCCCCGACTAACTTCCCCACTGCAGGGGCGGAGTCTGAGTGGGCAGTGGGTGGTCACTGGCCCTGGATGTACAGGGCTGATTCTAATGTTGGCCTTGTACGTCTGGGGCTGGCAAAATGTCCAGATTTGATTTTTTGAACAGCCTGGGGCGCGGATGGGGCAGGGGAGACCAGAGGTTATTCCCTGAAGCCCGACCCTGACCTTAGGAGGCCAGTTCGGGGGTTGGACTGCAGGGAATAAACACTTTTATTTTGCGACAGGCATCACAGCTTTTAATGGAGCCGCGGTGCCAGGGCATCATGATGCCATGGTGCCGCGGCTCCATTTAAAAGCCCTGACTGAGTTAGCCTGGCTTTTCATGTATGTGCAGGCCGGACTGAATCGCAGTCCCGGACTGCATGTTCATGACTGTTCACGATTCTGATCCCGCAGGGCTAGATGTGCCCCGCGGGATCAGAATCGTGATCCCCTCTGTGCGTCCGGTTCAGGCCAGATAGACAGAAGGGATCTACGTGTGGGAAGGAATCGAGCCCAAAATGTATAAGCTTTGATGACACAGGCGGTGCCTCCTTGAGAGATTTGTATTTGTAATCCTGGTTTAAATATTATTAATTCTGCTGCTGGCGGAAAGATCCTGGATTAGGGCCCCTAAGCACGTAGCAGATTACCATGTCCTTTCATCTTCCTCACTGGGATCCTATTCCTCTAATCCTTTCTGTGTGCCTTATAGACAGGCACCTGTGCTTATTCCAGTAGGCAACTCTTCTCTTGTACAGCAAACTTCCCTGTTAGACTTGGGTAGCAAGTCAGCTCCTTCAATCTCTCTCCATATTCAGGCAGAGGGGTGGATAAAACCTCTGACATGCTCTCCAATCTTCACAAACAGACAATTCAAGAATCAATAGCTGATTCCACACAGGACACAAATAAAATAAAAGACTAGGCCCAGAACTGAGCTTCTGCACACACAATCACACAAAAGAAACCCAGCAATATCCACACCGAAAACCACATCTTACATCCTGTGCACTGTTATAAAGGGGGCAGGCAGAACCAAAAGAGCCATCCCAAGAAGAAGAAGTACAGCAGGATGGCATGGAATGGAATGATCCTGCACACAAAGCACGTGGGAATGGTAAGGGTCCTGAAGGGATCCCTTACAAATATATTTTGGTAACACATTCTTAGCTCACATTGCAACACATTATAGAGGTACAAGTTATACAGAAGTCAGTGAAGCTGAAAAGCCTTACTGTCAGCAGATGAAAGAAGTGAGATTGGTTCTTTGGTACTGGGTTTTATTCATAAGATATATGTTGATGGCCACACTCAAAGTAAATATGAACTTTGGTTCACATCTTGACTGAGTTTCCACTCAAAATTTATCATAGAGAGAAGAACACAAATGAAGATTAAAATTTGCAAAAAGATTTATGAACTAACAAACATCAAAAGTTTCTAGTTTGCTGATTTTTTTGCAATATTTCAAGGTTGCACTCCTAATGATCTCTGAGTGACTAGGTTTTCATTGCAGCAAGGTATGAAGGGATGGGTAGCAAGGTTATTCTCGAGGAAAGAAATCTTTTGATGCCAAGTTAAATGTGTTGTATGGATTCTGTTTAAGCAATTATATAGTCTGGTATACACAGTAGTGAAATTAAGTAGAAGTACATTTTTGCCTTTAGGGATTACTTTGGCTGTTGGATATATTTTAAATAAGGTTTGTCCCTTCAGACAGTAAGTTTCCTGTAATAAATCACTTATATAATAAACCACAGTAATATTGCATGGAAAAAAAATGAGAGAACTGTCAAGTGGATACAAACAGCAGAAATGATGATGTGATACAATAAGAAAGTACCTTTGCTGGCGTTGTTTTCCTATATATGGTAGTTCTGAAGTCTTCACGGAGAGAGCACTCTGTAGTTCTTCTCAACCTAATGACTTTGCTGCAGTAAACTACTTATGTAATAAACTGCAGGGATGTCACTACAGAGTGGAAGGATCCATCTATCTAAACCGACTCTCTGCTTACTTTCGGCAAGCTGTGTGGAAGAAAAAGAACCTAGGAAAACTACATCGTCTATACTCAAAATAGGGAGATAGTTTGAAGGACAATTAAGGATGTCACAGAAGATAAGGAATCCTTGAGGAGTGTGGATAAAAGACTGCTTATTTGTGCAGGGAATAGTATAGACTGACAATTTCTCTATGACTGTTACCGGACTTGCATGTGGATTCAATAAATATTTTAGCATATTTGTTAATTATTTGTGAATACAAAAGTGAGTGGCAAAACAGGTCTGCTTCATTGTGTATATGTATGTCTAGGAAATACTGTGGCCCCCACTGTAAAATTTTAGTTCACCACATTTTTTTTTCATACAAAATATAAAAAAACAACAAAAAATATATATTAAGGATGGGCATTTATCGTGCTAATAATGTGATTATGGCAAATTTAGATGTAGCGTTATGCGATTACATTTTTTTATCTGCACCCTTGAATTTAATGAGTTAATCTGCTGGACTGTGGAGGATCAAAGCCTTATGATTACCAATTGCCATATCAAAACATGCTGGTATCTGTGCCAATGCTCAGGAGCCACTAAAAGCACACTAAACCCGAAGGAGGTAAGTGGAAGCAATTCAAAGTTCAGCTGTTACTGAGCAGGATTGTCGAGGGTGGCGTGGCAAGATGGCGACCTAAACATTTGTTGCGCCATGCTTTTCTTAGATGGGGAAGCAAAAAAAGCAAAGACTAACTCTGGGAAATCTCTCTCGGATTCCCAGATGGCTTTACCTGATCCGATAGATCGTTTTCTGCATAGAGCGACCCCAGCGCTGAGCTCTGGTTTGAGTCTGGTTGTTTCGACACCATGGTGGTGGACTCGGTGTCTCTCATGGACGTTGACATCTCGCTATCCCTGGAGGAGCATCATCCCTTTTTGCATCCCAGTGCAGCGGCGATCTCAGCGGTTACTCCGCAGGCCGTTGCTGAAAGTCGGTATGATGGAATCTACTGTTTGAGGGGTAGCAGCTGACGACGATGCTGGAGAGCTGGCAGTCTGAGTTTCACAGGCAGCGTCTGTAGGAGGT
The DNA here is from genome assembly GCA_033557465.1 of Ichthyophis bannanicus. NCBI lineage: Eukaryota > Metazoa > Chordata > Amphibia > Gymnophiona > Ichthyophiidae > Ichthyophis > Ichthyophis bannanicus. The sequence continues at coordinate 103,074,831 of CM066034.1, read as the reverse complement.
AGTTTGAAGGGACTACAGTCGGATGGAAAGAATAACATGAGTTCTGTGCTCTCTCTGCATCTCATCTAGGTTTGCCTACTGTTTGTTCGATTGCTGTGCCTCTGGTAAGGCCCGAAAAACTGAGAAGCTATTGTGAACTTAACTGTTGCAGTGTCCAGTTAAACTCAACAACTTCAGTCAGAGATTCAAGATAATGCAAACGCTATTATTCAACATCAGACTTTGATTGAAGAATTAAAGCCTGTCACTGCTGAGCAAGATGTTAAAGTTAATTCGGCTCAAGATGCAAATGTCACTATTATAAAAGATCTTGTTTCTCTTAGAACTAAATTGGAAAATCTGGAAAATTTGTCAAGGGCTTCCAATCTTAGGTTTATTAATTTTCCAGAGTCTTCTACAGTTACTCCCTGGGATATGTTTCGCAAATACTTGACTGAAGTGCTACAAGTTCCTCAGGAGTCAGTTCTTCCTATATCCAGGATTTACTACCTTCCTATGAGGAGGAAGGAGTCTTCCGGGAATCCCCAGGGGATGGATATGTTGAATGTTGCAGCACTATTAGAGGATTCACAATCTGAGATTGTGACCACTGCTCGCTTATGGTTACTTGTGCTTTAACTGTGGATTGTGACTGGATTCTGAAGCTTTATTTCAGGAAAAGACAAATCCCTTTTCTAGGCCATTCCAGGCCTTGATTGTGAGACTCAAAAGTGTAGAAGAGAATTCCTTCTTTTAAAACCTGGTGTTTTGCAGTTGGGGGCCTTGTTATTCTTTAGATTTCCTTGCAAATGTCTAGTTAAATTTAATTCTGTTAGCTATCTTTTTCAGCTTAATGAGTTGTCATGCTTTATTAAATTTATGCATAGCGTCCCCGAAATGGGTACGTTCAGATTTTATGCCTCAGGTCATATTAAACCACGCATAAAACAATTCAATCACGCAATATTTTATTAGGAACAAATGTAGAATGAATGCATTACAAAAAGTTCTGTGATATGTTCACCTGCAGAACCGATAAAAGAAATTGAAGTAAGAGTTTAGTAAAATTTGCTAACTTTATCGTATGCTTGAAAAGTAGCGTTTTTTCGACAAGAACGCAATCAGTCATTCTCTCAAGTAAGCTTGATTTTTGTTTAATATATTGTTTTTAATCAAATATATTTGTATGTAGACTTTACAGTGTTTCTGTTCTGAGTACGATACATATTTCTGCCGCCCCTGTTATGGGGACGCTATGCATGAATGGGTAGGGCGTTTGCGATGAGCGATAATATGAGCAATTAAGTGTAACAGAGCATGTGCAGTATGCAATTATTCCACAAACTGTACTATTTGGTGTTTTTCTGTTGTCTGTTTATGATTTTTCGCATTTTTCAACTTTAGAATGTCAAAGCATTACAAATTACATGAAGTTATTTCAATGCTGGAGGATGATGATGAATGGATAGCAGCCAACAAATACATTACTTTGCATGACTGCCTGAGTCATATGCCCATACCACTCAATGCACATGTCAGAACCTGTGGAGGGGCTGCGGTATGTGCAGCAGCTGCCACGGGCCTGTGCATGTCCACACCATGTGTGGCTGGCCCATGCCTCTGTGCATCATGCACATTGCCTGCCTGGGACATTGGTTACAGCAGTGTTCCATCGTAGGCTGCTGGTATGGGGACTGCATCTGGGTCCGGGGGTTCGAGGCCCACTCCGCCAGTATGTTTGCTGAGATATGCCAAGGGTGAAGTGTCACTGCCCATTGCACGATGCCAGTGCTGCACACATGGTGGCTGTCATGGGGGGCGGGACATGTGCATGGTGTGTTGCATACACATGATACCCCCAGCATATCACCGTCTAGCTGCACAGGGCATTGAGTGTTACTGTATGATTTTCTCACAGTTGGTGAGAGGTCTTACGTGTGCACTAGGTGCAAGGAGCTCTTTGCTCTCAGGGAACAAGTCCATTCTCTAGAGGCTAGAGTAGCAGACTTGGAAAACATAAGAAAGACAGAGAGGTACATAGATGAGACCTACAGGGATATAGTCCTGAAGTCCCACCTCCAGTCTGGCAGCATCCCTGTTGCCATGGAAGAGAGAGATCACATGACAGGAGAGCATCACCCTGGTGTGGCAGGAAGTGATCCTGTAACTAGGACCTGTCCTCCAGGTGATGTAAAACCCTCTCGCACCGAGGAAGTTTCTCCAGGGCCATGTGCCCATGAGGGAAGAGTTAGGACAGCCGTTATAGTTGGTGATTCGATCATCAGGCATGTAGATAGCTAGGTGGCTGGTGGACGTGAGGATCGCCTGGTAACATGCCTGCCTGGTGCGAAGGTAGAGGACTTCATGCGCCACCTAGATAAGGTCTTAGATAGTGCTGGGGCGGAGTCTGCTGTCTTGGTACATGTCGGTACCAATGACATAGAAAAATGTGGTAGGGAGGTTCTGGAGGCTAAATTTAGGCTTTTAGGTAGGAAGTTGAAATCCAGAACTTCCAGGGTAGTGTTCTCCAAAATGCTTCCCGTTCCACGCGCAGGACCCAAAAGGCAGGCAGAGCTCCGGAGTCTCAATGCGTGGATGAGACAATGGTGCAGAGATGAGGGTTTTGGATTTGTTAGGAACTGCTGAACATTCTGGGGAAAGGAGGGGGCTCTTCCAAAGGGATGGGCTTCACTTTAACCGGGATGGAAGCAGGCTGCTGGCATTAACCTTTACAAAGGAGATAGAGCAGCTTTTAAACTAGCTAATAGGGGAAAGTCGACAGTCGCCCAAGAGCGCATGGTTCGGAAGAATGTATCCTTGAAGGATACTACCAAAAGCAGAGAGGTTCCAAAAAAGAGTAAAGTAGCCCAAATGCCCTCGAGTATGGAGCAGACAGAGCTTAAAGATCCCAAATTACCCATGTCTACCAATAGCCAGATTAATATGAATAAAATACAGTCTCTAAAATGCTTGTATGCAAATGCTAGAAGTCTAAAAAATAAGATGGGAGAGTTAGAATATATAGCAGTGTCACGGGGGCTTCCCCGGACAATAAAGATTACGCCATTATGTCACGACGTTATTGATTAAAGAGACCAGGTGGAGGGAAATAAAGACTTTTATTCCCTAGTTAATGCAAAGGTCCAACATAAGAGACAAATCAAGAAACAGAAAGTCCTTTGTGTCAAAAGGTACCAATATTTATAATGAATGCTTAACTGTTGCTTCACAGTTAAGGCAGGCTTTCAAGTAGTAGAATTCAGTGCAAGAAACATTATTTACATTTCATTCATTCTTCTGTGTTATATGGAACATACAGAGTCTGGAGCTGAGGCAGTGCACCAATCACATTCCATAAGTTCTGGCATAGGTGAGGGAACAGTGTTTGGATAATCTATTTCCATGGACTCTCCTTCACTGTACTCAGTTGAGGAGTATTCACTGTCCCTGTCTATCTCAGTCTTGTAATTTAAAACTCTGGAGTCTGGCTTCCCATAGCCAGGGATTCTCAAGGCTGCTGGTATTTTACTAAACCAATCTGGTTTCTTTTTTCTCACAGAAGGAACACTAGTTTTAGCAGAGCCTTTAGGAGCACAATAATTACAGTCAATGGTTAATGTCTCATACCTTGGTTTAGCTGAGTTGAAATCCACAGTGTTTTCTCTTCCAGCCCCTCTCCCTTGGTAGCTGAACTTCTGCCTGCCAGCGTGGGACACAGCTGTGCTTCTAGGCAGTGGAGAAAAACTTATCCTGGATTCTCCTCTCACTCTGGGTAAAAACTCCTGTTGATTATAAAAGTGCTTTTCTCTCTGACCTGGTAAAACTTGGCTATAATTCTCCAGAGATAGTAAGCTCTTCTCAGAACCTTTCTCCCTGGTTCTTGGCTTCCGTCTCTCTGTTCTATATCCAGGCAGAGTATAAGAACTAGGCGTGGCAGACACTCTCACCTTAGGGCAAGCTCTACCAAACTCCCCTTGTGCAACAGGGCCAGTTTGGGCCTTCTGGCTCCCCACCTTGTGAAGTCTGTTTCTCCTCAAGTTCTTCTCAGTCCTTTCTTGATGGCTCCCAGCCTTGCTTCCTTCACAGCCCTCAGGCTTGTCTCCTCTGTAGCTCCCAGGCTTGTCCTCTTGACTCTCAGCCTTCTCTCTTTGGCTCTCAGCCTTCCTTCTCACTCTGTTAGAAGCATTCTGCTCTGACTTATAAAGCAAACTGTTTTGGATGACTTCCTGATTCCCTTCCAGCTGCAAGTCATCAGAGTTCCTAGGCTCATTAACTCCCGAATGTTTGTTCCTGCTCCCTCTAGCTGTGCCTGGGGGTAATTGCACACCTAGTTCCTCAAAAGAAACAGGATTTCTTTTCTTTAAACCAACTTTATCAGTGCCCACATCATGACACATCCCCCCTCTTAAAATATTACGGGCTGAATGACCCTCATTACAGCACGTAATCCTAGACATGGCATCGGCATTCTCATGCAGCTTCCCTGCTCTGTGTTGCACTTGAAACTCATATGGCTGCAAGGCCATGTACCATCTAGTCAATCGGCTATTATTGTTGCGCATCTGGCTCAACCACTTGAGCGGGGCATGGTCGGTGATGAAGATAAACCTCCTTCCCATGAGGTAGAACTTCAAAGCTTCAACAGCCCACTTGATAGCCAAGCACTCACGCTCAATCGTCGAGTACTTCTTCTCGGCTGGTGACAGTTTTCTGCTTAAAAACATGACGGGGTGTTCAGCTCCCTCCTGCATTTGGGAAAGGACGGCTCCTAGGTCGATTTCTGATGCGTCTGTTTGGAGCAAAAATGGCTGATGAAAATCCACCCCTCTTAGAATGGGAGCTCTACATAGCTTCTCTTTCAATGTTTTGAAGGCAGTCTCTGCCTCAGGTGTCCAGGCTAGCGTGTTTGGGGCATTCTTCCGCAACATCTCTGTGAAGATGGCGCTTTCTTCCGCGAAATGTGGGATGAAGCGTCTATAGTACCCTATGAGCCCTAAAAAGCTCCTTAGCTGCTTTTTATTCTGGGGTGCGGGGAAACTGCGCACGCTTTCAATTTTGTCTAACAAAGGACGGACAGTACCTCTGCCTACTACATGTCCTAAGTATTTAACTTCGCCCGCTGCAAACATGCATTTTCCTGGATTTAAAGTTAAACCAGCTTGCCGCATCGCGTTTAAGACTGCTTTTACTTGGACTAAATGCTGGTTCCACGTAGCGCTATGGATAACTATGTCATCCATGTAAGCTGTAGCATACTCTTGATGAGGTCGTAAGACTATATCCATTAGCCTCTGACAGGTCGCCGCGGCTCCATGTAGACCGAAAGGCATGCGTCAAAACTGAAACAGGCCAACTGGTGTTGTAAAGGCTGTCTTTGGACGTGCCTCTCTGGTCAGGGGAACCTGCCAGTAGCCTTTCGTCATATCTAATGTGGTGAGATATTTAGCTTGACCCAGCCGGTCTAGAAGTTCTTCTATGCGGGGCATAGGATACGCATCGAAGGTGGAAATGTCATTGACCTGTCGGAAGTCAATGCAAAAACGCATTGTTCCATCTGGATTAGGGACCAGGACAATAGGGCTGGACCAGGGGCTCCGGGACTCTATCACTCCCATCTCCACCATATCTTGTACTTGCGCGATGACCTCTTGTCGTTTGGCTTTGGGCAAACAATATGGTCTTTGCCGGACAATTTTTCCAGGAGGAGTGAGGATTTCGTGCGCAACCAAGTTCGTCTCGCCGGGAACGGATGTCAACACATCACTGAATTTCTTCAACAGGCTGAACAGTTGTTGTCTTTGCACTATTGAGAGTTCCTCGCCCACACGTAACTCCGGACTAACTTTACAGTCGGACAACACTGGGCCCAAATCTTCCTCTATTGGCTTTTCCCCTACAGCTACCAGGCTTCTCATCTCGGTCTGCCCCGTGGAGCCAAATCCTCCGCTCCCTCGGCTGGTGGGGCTTATCATGGACACTTCCTCTAGAGGTGGGAAGCCGACTCGCTCACATATTAGCTGAGCTATTCTTTCTCCAGCTTTTACTTCAAAATCTTCTTTTGAAAAATTAAATAGCAGGACCTTTATTATCCCCCTGTAGTCGGGGTCTACTACCCCAGCGCCAACATCAATAAAGTATTTGAGGGCTAATCCTGAGCGGGGCACAATCCTACCGTAACATCCCGGTGGAATCTCTACTTGGATGTCGGTGCTAATCTGCGCCTTGCCTCCCTTAGGGACTATGTGATTTTCCGCACTGTATAAGTCATACCCTGCGGCCTGTGGAGTGGCTCGACAGGGGCTTCGAGCTGCCGGTGAGGTTTTGCAAAACTTTAAGACAAATTTTTTTTCTGCTTCCTCTGGTATCTTCCGGTTTGGGCCCTTAACTTTCCCTAAAAGGGGATTGGGGACCACCCTACCCTTGAAAGGAGTACTTTTGGACACGAGAACTTCTCGTGGGTTTAAACCTTTTTCTAGGCCCTTCTCAAATTGTGGCCAGTCCCTACCTAGGACCAGCTCCTTGGGCAATCTAGGGACTACCGCTATCAGCATAATTTTCTCTATTCCCAAACCTTTGACCAGCAATTTGTACACGGGATACAAGGTAGCAGCGCCATGTACACACTTGATCTTTACTTGACCTTCTGGTCGGTCTGGGGCGGACGCAGCTTGCTCTTGAATGATAGACCAGAGCTTGCGCGAAGTCATTGTCTGGTCTGCGCCAGAGTCAAGTAAGGCTTTGGCAGCTACTCCTTGCACCGTGACATCCAGTACAAAACCTTCTGACAATAATTGCTTACGTTCTCCTATGAGAGCAGTACGTACTCTGCATTCATTTATAACATGACCCAACCTTCCGCAGTTAAAACATCTCTTAGCAAGACTTTTCTCTATCTTTTTATCAAACTTTACATTAGGTGTTTTAGACTGGTAGAGACTTCCTGATACTGGATTGAATGTCGCTATGGCTGTCTTAGCTACCCCCTCCGTAGGCTGGGTAACTAATTCAGCCTCCAAATATCTCTCTGTCAAGGCAATCGCCTCCATAGTAGAGCGACAATTCTGGAGAATAAGGAAGCTCTTTATTTTACCAGGTACTGCGGTCATAAATTGCTCGAGAACTATCATATCCATTAATGCTTCCACAGATCTTTCAATGGGCCTTAGCCACTTCTCAGCTAAGCGCTTCAGTCGGTGACCCAATGACTTACGCGTTTCGCCTACTTCAAGACGTGCCGCACGTAGCCTGCGGTTAAAGACAAGTGGGGTCAAGCCCAGGCGTTCCCTGATGGCCTTTGTCACTTCACTATAATCTGCAGCTAACGCAGCGGGCATTGCCCTGTAGGCTGACAGTGCCTCTCCCGTAAGGGACACTGCCAGTCTGATGGACCACTGGTCCTCTGGCCAACCCACAGAAAGGGCAATTCTTTCGAAAGCATCCAGAAATTCATCTGGATCGTCCTTTTCCCCCAACTTCCCTAAAGTTAGAGTCTCGTAGGACCCTAGTCCTACCGGACCATGGCTCAGTCCTGAGTTCTGCTTTATGAGTCCAGCGGCTGCTTCCTGAGTCTTCTGCTGATGGCTCATCCAACTTTCCAGCATCTGCAGGACCGGCTTTTGTTGTTCCTGCATAGCCATAATTGCCTGCTGCTGGGACTGCATAGCCAGTTCCGCCTGCTTGCTGAATTGGGCAGCCATCCAGTTAAACATCTCGCGCTGCTCCATCGCGACAAGATCCCTGAAAGAAAAAGAAACACAAAAAAACCAAGTGTGCCTGTACACAAATCAGCACTACACTTCCTTCCTTTTTTTTTTTCTTCAAATTCTCCCTTTTAAACTGCTACTTGTATCCAGATAAGTTATGACTTTCTACCCGTTACCTGGTAGAAGTGTAGACTCGGGCTCTCAGCAACGGTGGTGCGGCTCTGCGTCGTAGCACCCTCCAGGAACCTCGCCTTCCGTTCCGGATTTTGCTGCTGTCCAGTCCACGTTTTTCAACTCCGATCCGGTTCTTTTCCAAAGTCCAGTCCGGATTTTCTTGCACTCCGGTCCAAGTTTCTTTTAACTCCGGTCCGGTTTTTCTGGCACGCCGGTCCGGGTTTTTCTGGTACTCCGGTCCGGTTTTTCTGGTACTCCGGTCCAGTTTTTCTGGTACTCCGGTCCGGTTTTTCTGGTACTCCGGTCCGGGTTTTCCTTTAACTCCGGTCCGGTTTTCTGGCACTCCGGTCTGGGTTTTCCTTTAACTCCGGTCCGGTTTTTCTGGCACTCCCGTCCGGGTTTTTTTTTTTTTTTTTTCAAAATGAATACTGGCAATTTTTCTTACTTTCCTTGTTGTATCTCTTAGGATTATATCCAGATCCGAACAACTACGCCATTTATAAGAAAAACCATTATGTCACGACGTTATTGATTAAAGAGACCAGGTGGAGGGAAATAAAGGCTTTTATTCCCTGGTTAATGCAAAGGTCCAACATAAGAGACAAATCAAGAAACAGAAAGTCCTTTGTGTCAAAAGGTACCAATATTTATAATGAATGCTTAACTGTTGCTTCACAGTTAAGGCAGGCTTTCAAGTAGTAGAATTCAGTGCAAGAAACATTATTTACATTTTATTCATTCTTCTGTGTTATATGGAACATACAGAGTCTGGAGCTGAGGCAGTGCACCAATCACATTCCATAAGTTCTGGCATAGGTGAGGGAACAGTGTTTGGATAATCTATTTCCATGGACTCTCCTTCACTGTACTCAGTTGAGGAGTATTCACTGTCCCTGTCTATCTCAGCCTTGTAATTTAAAACTCGGGAGTCTGGCTTCCCATAGCCAGGGATTCTCAAGGCTGCTGGTATTTTACTAAACCAATCTGGTTTCTTTTTTCTCACAGAAGGAACACTTGTTTTAGCAGAGCCTTTAGGAGCACAATAATTACAGTCAATGGTTAATGTCTCATACCTTGGTTTAGCTGAGTTGAAATCCACAGTGTTTTCTCTTCCAGCCCCTCTCCCTTGGTAGCTGAACTTCTGCCTGCCAGCGTGGGACACAGCTGTGCTTCTAGGCAGTGGAGAAAAACTTATCCTGGATTCTCCTCTCACTCTGGGTAAAAACTCCTGTTGATTATAAAAGTGCTCTTCTCTCTGACCTGGTAAAACTTGGCTATAATCCTCCAGAGATAGTAAGCTCTTCTCAGAACCTTTCTCCCTGGTTCTTGGCTTCCGTCTCTCTGTTCTATATCCAGGCAGAGTATAAGAACTAGGTGTGGCAGACACTCTCACCTTAGGGCAAGCTCTACCAAACTCCCCTTGTGCAACAGGGTCAGTTTGGGCCTTCTGGCTCCCCACCTTGTGAAGTCTGTTTCTCCTTAAGTTCTTCTCAGTCCTTTCTTGATGGCTCCCAGCCTTGCTTCCTTCACAGCCCTCAGGCTTATCTCCTCGGTAGCTCCCAGGCTTGTCCTCTTGGCTCTCAGCCTTCTCTCTTTGGCTCTCAGCCTTCCTTCTCACTCTTTTAGAAGCATTCTGCTCTGACTTATAAAGCAAACTGTTTTGGATGACTTCCTGATTCCCTTCCAGCTGCAAGTCAGAGTTCCTAGGCTCATTAACTCCCGAATGTTTGTTCCTGCTCCCTCTAGCTGTGCCTGGGGGTAATTGCACACCTAGTTCCTCAAAAAAAACAGGATTTCTTTTCTTTAAACCAACTTTATCAGTGCCCACATCATGACAGCACTAAATAAGAGGTTAGATATGATTGGAATATCAGAGACATGGTGGAAGGAGGACAACCAGTGGGACACTGTGATACCTGGATACAAACTATATCATAATGATAGAGCTGATCAAATTGGTGGAGGGGTTGCGCTCTATGTTAGACAGGGCATTGAGTCAGAAAGGATTAAAGTTTTGCAGGAAACAAAATTTGATGTAGAATCTCTATGGATTGAAATTCCATGTAAAAAGGGGAAGGCGATGGCAGTGGGGGTGTACTATCGACCGCCTGGCCAGAATGAACAAATGGATGATGAAATGCTCAAAGAAATCAAGGAACCTAACAAACGTTACAGCGCAATAATAATAATGGGTGATTTCAATTACCCCGGTATCGACTGGGTCAGTGTCATGGCAGGACATGCTAGGGAGATAAAGTTCGTAGATGAAATAAATGACTGCTTCTTGGAGCAGCTGGTTCATGAACCGACCAGAGGGGAAGCCATATTAGACCTAGTCCTTAGTGGAACACCAGATCTTGTGCAAGAGATAAGGGTGTTGGGGCCACTTGGCAATAGTGATCATAGCATGATCGCCTTTGATTTAATTAGTGGAGGAGGGATAGTAAGGAAATCCACAGTACTACCTTTTAACTTTCGAAAGGGAGACTATGATAATATGAGGAAAATAGTTAAGAAAAAACTAAAAGGAGCAGTTGCAAAGGTTAAAGACTTACATCAAGCTTGGGTGTTGTTGAAAAATACTATCTTAGAAGCCCAGATCATCTGTATTTCATGCTTTAAGAAAAGTGGAAGGAAGTCCAAAAAACTGCCAGCATGGTTTAAAGGTGAGGTCAGAGAGGCGGCTGTTGCCAAAAAAGCATCTTTCAGGAAATGGAAAAAAAGAGCCAAACGACGAAACCTGGAAACAGCACAAGCACTGGCAAGTCCAATGCAAGGCATTGATAAGGCAGGCAAGGGAGAATTTGAGAATAAGCTTGCTGCGGAAGCAAAAACGCGAAATAAAGACTTTTTCAAGTACATTCGTAGCAAAAAACCTGTGAGAGAGTCAGTTGGTCCATTAGATGATAGAGGGGTTAAAGGGACACTAAGAGGCAACAAGGCGATAGTGGAGAGACTGAATGAATTCTTTGCTTTGGTCTTTACTGAGGAAGATGTAGGGATGTTACCCATGACTGAAGTGGTATTTAAAGGTGCGGAAGAATTGAAGGAAATATTGATACATCGGGAAGAAGTATTACAACTATTAGATAAACTGAAGAGTAGCAAATCACCTGGGCCGGTTGGTATACATCCAAGGGTGTTGAAAGAACTGAAATATGAGATTGCAGACCTGCTATTAGTAATCTGTGAATTTTCATTGAAATCATCTGTAATAACTGAAGATTGGAGGATCGCCAATGTAAAGCCAATTTTTAAAAAGGGTTCCAGGGGTGATCCGGGAAACTACAGACCGGTGAGCCTGACGTCAGTACCGGGAAAAATGGTAGAAACCATCATAAAGAACAAAATTACTCAGCATGTAGATAGTCATGGCCTAATGGGAGACAGCCAACATGGCTTTAGAGAAAGAAGATCTTGTCTTACTAATCTGTTATGTTTTTTTGAAGGTGTGAATAAACAGGTGGACAAAGGTGAGTCGGTTGATATAGTGTATCTGGACTTTCAGAAAGCCTTTGACAAGGTCCCTCATCAGAGACTTTTGGCAAACTAAAGAGTCATGGGATAGGAGGCAGTGTACTACTGTGGATCAAGAACTGGTTAAAAGATAGAAAGCAGAGGGTAGGGCTAAATGGCCAATTTTCCCAATGGAGAAAGGTGAATAGTGGTGTTCCCCAGGGATCTGTGCTGGGTCCACTGCTTTTTGACATATTAATAAATGACCTGGAAAAGGGAATAACGAGTGAGGTTATCAAATTTGCAGATGACACAAAACTATTTAAAGTTTTTTAAAACCCAAGAGGATTGTGGAAAATTGCAAGAGGATCTTGATAAATTGGAAGACTGGGCATCAAAGTGGCAGTTGAAATTTAATGTGGACAAGTGCAAAGTTATGCACCTAGGGAAGAACAACCCAGACTATGGTTACAAGGTGCAAGGTTCCACATTAGGAACCACTGCCCAGGAAAAAGATTTAGGCGTCATTGTGGATAACATGTTATAAAACCCTCGGCCCAATGTGCAGCGGCGGCCAAGAGAGCAAATAGAATGCTAGGTATCATAAGGAAAGGAATGGAAAATAAAACAAGGATATTATAATGCCTCTGTATCGTTCCATGGTACGACCTGTCACCCCTTTGCTGTGCAGCGCCTCCTGATGGTCACAGTTGGTACTGCACCCGGGTGTAAACTACTGGCCTTTTCAATACTTATAGTCCTTGCCAGTATGTAAAGAAGTTGTGACACCGAAATCGGTTTAACTGGGTTTTATTCCCCGTCCCGTAGGATTCTTTTCCAAAAGTATAACAGTCAAATAAACATAACCCTTCTCGGGTAAACAAAAGAACTATAACAAAAATAGCTTTACCTTTCAGCAAACAAAAATAGGAATGAAACAGAAATACAGCTTGTCAGCTTTCCAGATGAAGGCTTCTCAGGAATAGTTCAGCCTTCTATCTGAGAGACTCAATATGGTCAGCTATTATAAAACTACAGTCCATTTGTTCAACAGGCAATTCAGCGTTGTCCTCAATTTCATAAGGCTCACATTGCATGGGAACACTGTCAGATACAGAGGCTTCGTTACTTCTCTTCTGAGGTAACTTGCTTAACAAACTTTCCAGCTTGTGACGTACTTGTCTTTCTATAGCAGGTATCTGTTTGGCTTTACCGTATTCTCTTGAGTTGCTTAGCCAGGAGCCTTTCCTCTGCCTCTGGTAATTAGGCAGAGTAAAGCAATCAGCTGCCCAGCTATCAGAGAGTGGAACCTTTGCACGGGGTTTTGTTTTAACAGGAGCTTTGTAAACAGCTGTTGTCTCCAACGGCAGTTTCTGTGAAGGCTTGTGCCAACTATATTCCTCTGAAGGATTCTCTCCCAAAGGTAACAAGCTTTGTTCCCTATTCTGTTTGTAACCCAGATTCTGGAGCTTTCCTGCTTTCCTTAAATTAGCATTATAAGGCTTTTGTCTTTCATACAAATGCCTCACATAGATCAGCTTAGCATTTCTCCTATCTGGTTCAGGGTAGCTTTTCCTAGCTTGTTGCTTGTGTCTTAAGGCATAGCTTCTATCAAGGCTGCTGCATACACTGTCCCTGTCTGAATTCAGCTGCTCGCTTATTTCACTTAAATGTTCATCAGACTCACTCAGACTTTCATTCAGCCAGTGCCTGCCTTGCTGTGGAGACCTGGGATATCTGTATCCTTCCCAGTCTGGATATCTCCTTCGTCTCTGAGGTTCCTCAGCTCCTCTCCTAGCTCCTTCGGCTCTCTCTGCCTTCCCCCGTAGCTCCTCTTGTGAGCTGTGCTGATTATTTACGTAATCCCCAGCTGCACCACACCCTAGCCTATTGGGGTCAGGTGGGACCTTCCTTGCCTCCCTACTGGCTGGGTGATAATTCCTGGCTTGTGACCTCATTCCCTTATACTCCTTCTGATACCCTTGTGTCATGTGCTCTCTCCCTACATCAGTGTTTACTTGAGGAGTAGTGTTTTTTAGCACCACAGGGGGCTCTAGAGAGTCTGCTCTGTGACATATTCCCCCCCTTAAAATCTTACGTGTTGTCTCAGTTTCAGACGGACAGCTCGTAAGACGCGACAGCACATCTGCATTGCCATGGGTTTTGCCTGCTCTGTGCTGAACAGTAAAATCATAGGCCTGTAGCGCAAGGTGCCACCTTGTCAGCCTCGCGTTGTTGTTCCGCATGTGGTGGAGCCATTTTAGGGGCGCATGATCCGTTATTAATAAAAACTTGCGCCCGGTCAAATAAAAACGGAGTGCTTCTACTGCCCACTTTATCGCTAGGCACTCGCGTTCAATGGTCGCATAATTTCTCTCAGCACGGGAGAGCTGTCTACTGAGGTAGGCTACTGGATGTTCGACACCCTGAAAAACTTGGGATAATACTGCTCCTAGACCTGTGTCAGATGCGTCCGTTTGGACTATGAATGGTAAGTTAAAATCTACACCGCGTAGCACAGGGGCACTACATAACCGTCCCTTCAAAGCTTCAAACGCGGCCTCTGCCTCCGGAGTCCACTGGACTCGGGTTGGCGCGTTTTTCTTCAACATTGCTGTGAAGATTATGCTCTGCTCTGCAAATCGGGGAATAAAACGTCGGTAATATCCCAGTAGCCCTAAAAAGCTCCGGACCTGTTTCTTTGTACTAGGTGGAGGAAAGTTCCTCACACTTTCTATTTTATTGGCCAGTGGTTTCACCACCCCTTTACCTATCATGTGCCCTAAATATTTTGCCTCTTCTGTGGCAAAAACGCATTTTTCGGGATTGAGGGTGAGGCCAGCCCTCCTTAAAGCCCTTAATACAGCTTCCACTCTGGCCAGATGTTGAGGCCACGTGGTGCTGTGAATAACCACGTCGTCCATATAGGTGAGGGCGTATTCATGGTGTGGCCGCAGGACCTGGTCCACCAGCCGCTGGCATGTGGCGGCGGCTCCGTGCAACCCAAACGGCATCCTTTTAAATTGGAACAGCCCTATTGGTGTTATGAATGCTGTCTTGGGTTTTGATTCTCTGGTTAAGGGAATCTGCCAGTATCCTTTATTAAGGTCAAGCGTGGTCAGATATTTGGCTTGGCCTAACTGGTCTAATAGGTCATCCATACGGGGCATAGGGTACGCGTCAAACTGTGAGATTGCATTGACCTGACGGAAGTCAATACAAAATCTCAGTGTTCCGTTTGGCTTTGGTACCAGGACAATGGGACTGGACCACGGGCTGTGGGATTCCTCAATTATGCCGGTGTCCAGCATTTCCTTTACCTGTTTTATTACTTCACGTTTTCGGGACTCCGGCATTCTATACGGCCGTTGTCTGATAACACGACCGGGGGTTGTGAGGATTTCGTGGGCTACAAGATGTGTCTCGCCCGGCCGGGTGGTAAGTATATCTTTGAATTTCCCCATCATGTGCATTAACTCTTTTCGCTGTTGGGGCGACAGCTCCGTCCCTATCTTTGGAGTGGGTTGTTCTCCCCAATCCCCGACCTGTGGGCCTAAATCCTCCTCCCTCTTTTCTTCTCCTATAGCCGTTAGGTTTTTTACTTCGCGTTCCCCGGTGGAGCCAAACCCCGCCATGCCCCGCTCGGATGGTGGCAAGGAGGGTACTTCCTCCACTTTTGGGAACCCTACCCGTTCGCACAATAATTGCACAATCCGATCCCCTGCATGTATCTGGAAGTCCTGGCTTCCAAAGTTAAACAGCAGGACTTTTAGAGGGCCTCGGTAATCGGGGTCAATAACCCCCGCTCCCACATCTATACCATGTTTTACCGCTAGTCCTGACCGGGGTGCGATGCGCCCATAGCAACCTTCCGGTAATTTTACCTGGATCCCTGTATCTATCAGGGCCTGTCCTCTTTTTGGGATCCAGATGTTTTCTATACTGAAAAGATCATACCCGGCGGCTGCCGCCGTAGCCCTTACAGGACCCTTAGCCTGTTCATTACTTTTACAAAATTGTAGTAGGAATTTCGGTCTATCAGGCGTTACTACCGGGCGAGAGGACTGTTTTTGGGACTTCGGCTTATTTTTTCCTTCAAATAAAGGACTTGGGATACTGGCTGCTAAAACGTCAGCGCCTAACTCGGCGGGCTGGTTGTTCGTGGGTGTAGGGGCTATTGATTCTGGAGGACCCTTCCTTGTTTCTTGACTAAGGGACGACCAATCCCTTCCCAGGATGACTGTATAGGGTAAATTGGGTACTATCGCTATTGCCATTCGTCGGGTGACCCCAGAACCCTTTATGTCAACCATGTGTAAGGGATAACAGGAAGCTTCTCCATGCACACAACGTATACGCACCTGGCCTACTGCTTGATTCGGGGCCACGGATGGTTGGTCCCCTAGGGTTTCCCAAAACTCTTGGGAAACCATGCTTTGATTGGCGCCTGAATCAAGCAATGCTAGGGCGTCGACCCCCTCCACCTGAACTTCCTGGAGAAAGTTTTCCAGGTCTGGCTCATCATCCCCTGTTACTAACACAGTTCTTACCCTACAAACTTTCTGGTGGTGTCCTATTTTACCACATTTATAACATCCCACATTCTTAGCCACAGCCTCACCAATATTATCACGCACACTTCTTTTACCCATAGCATTCCTGTCCCCTTTTCTCATGCTACCTGGACTTTCTTGTCCATTTATTTTTAACCCGCCAGTCCTTAAGGCATTTGCCCCTCTGGCTTCAAAATAAGCCTCTGCCATGTTTGCAGCCTCCTCAGGATCATGGCAGTCCTGCAACATGAGAAAAGTTCTCAAATCATCAGATACTGAATGCATGAATTGTTCCATTATAATATCCTTCATAACAGAATCTATGGACCTCCCTTCAGGGTTAAGCCACTTGTACGCGAGACTTTTTAACCTTTGATACAAGGCTCGGGGAGTCTCCTTGGGTTGTATGCGTGCCTCCCTAAATTGGTGCTTATACTGTCTGGGTGTAAAACCCAGCCTATCTTTTATGGCCTTCTTAATTTCTGTATAATCCGTAACTAAATCAGCAGGCATCCCTCTAAAGGCTGACAGAGCATCTCCGGTCAGTGTTAAGGTAAATTGCCTGGCCCAGAGCTCTGGCGGCCATTTGAGGGTGGCTGCCATCCTCTCAAACGATTCAATATGATCATCAATGTCATCATACTGTGTTAACTGTCTTACAGAAAAATTAGAAGCATGGTTCATGGCTACTTGCGTCAGTATTGGCACAGTCATTGCCTCATTGTCCTGAGGTTTGGTAACCAGAGCCTTCAATGCTTCCACCAACGGTTGCTGTTGCTCCTGCATAGCGTCCATATACTGTTTCTGCACTTGTTGCATAAGCTTGGCTTGTTCATTCCACTGCGTTTGCATCCACGCCTGAACATCACGTACATCCATTCTTCCTGTCTTTTGAGGACCTGTGGAAAAAAAGAGAAAAAACACACCAAGTGCGGCACCTTTTTTTTTTTTTTTTTTTTTTTAAATTCCCACTTAGGAACAGTGCCCTCTTTCTCACTTATCTATCTACAGTTTCTCCCAGGTGACTGTTACCTGAGTTTTGTGTAGATTCCAGCGTGTGAGAAAGTTTTTCCTTTCCTTCCTTTTCTGGCCGACCTGCCAGCGAAAATCCTCCCTCTGCAAGTACTTCCGGGTGAGCCGTCTCTTCCAGCACTGCCCAGCACTTGTCTTTTTCCAGGGGAAGTCACGTGGTATCAAAATCCTAAAACACTACGCCATTATGTCACCCCTTTGCTGTGCAGCGCCTCCTGATGGTCACAGTTGGTACTGCACCCGGGTGTAAACTACTGGCCTTTTCAATACTTATAGTCCTTGCCAGTATGTAAAGAAGTTGTGACACCGAAATCGGTTTAACTGGGTTTTATTCCCCGTCCCGTAGGATTCTTTTCCAAAAGTATAACAGTCAAATAAACATAACCCTTCTCGGGTAAACAAAAGAACTATAACAAAAATAGCTTTACCTTTCAGCAAACAAAAATAGGAATGAAACAGAAATACAGCTTGTCAGCTTTCCAGATGAAGGCTTCTCAGGAATAGTTCAGCCTTCTATCTGAGAGACTCAATATGGTCAGCTATTATAAAACTACAGTCCATTTGTTCAACAGGCAATTCAGCGTTGTCCTCAATTTCATAAGGCTCACATTGCATGGGAACACTGTCAGATACAGAGGCTTCGTTACTTCTCTTCTGAGGTAACTTGCTTAACAAACTTTCCAGCTTGTGACGTACTTGTCTTTCTATAGCAGGTATCTGTTTGGCTTTACCGTATTCTCTTGAGTTGCTTAGCCAGGAGCCTTTCCTCTGCCTCTGGTAATTAGGCAGAGTAAAGCAATCAGCTGCCCAGCTATCAGAGAGTGGAACCTTTGCACGGGGTTTTGTTTTAACAGGAGCTTTGTAAACAGCTGTTGTCTCCAACGGCAGTTTCTGTGAAGGCTTGTGCCAACTATATTCCTCTGAAGGATTCTCTCCCAAAGGTAACAAGCTTTGTTCCCTATTCTGTTTGTAACCCAGATTCTGGAGCTTTCCTGCTTTCCTTAAATTAGCATTATAAGGCTTTTGTCTTTCATACAAATGCCTCACATAGATCAGCTTAGCATTTCTCCTATCTGGTTCAGGGTAGCTTTTCCTAGCTTGTTGCTTGTGTCTTAAGGCATAGCTTCTATCAAGGCTGCTGCATACACTGTCCCTGTCTGAATTCAGCTGCTCGCTTATTTCACTTAAATGTTCATCAGACTCACTCAGACTTTCATTCAGCCAGTGCCTGCCTTGCTGTGGAGACCTGGGATATCTGTATCCTTCCCAGTCTGGATATCTCCTTCGTCTCTGAGGTTCCTCAGCTCCTCTCCTAGCTCCTTCGGCTCTCTCTGCCTTCCCCCGTAGCTCCTCTTGTGAGCTGTGCTGATTATTTACGTAATCCCCAGCTGCACCACACCCTAGCCTATTGGGGTCAGGTGGGACCTTCCTTGCCTCCCTACTGGCTGGGTGATAATTCCTGGCTTGTGACCTCATTCCCTTATACTCCTTCTGATACCCTTGTGTCATGTGCTCTCTCCCTACGTCAGTGTTTACTTGAGGAGTAGTGTTTTTTAGCACCACAGGGGGCTCTAGAGAGTCTGCTCTGTGACAGACCGCACCTTGAATATTGTGTGCAATTCTGGTCGCCGTATCTTAAAAAGGATATAGCATTATTAGAAAGGTTCAGAGAAGAGCCACCAACATGGTAAAGGGGATGGAAGGATACTCCTATGAAGAAAGGCTAAAAAGGTTAGGGCTCTTTAACCTGGAAAAGAGACGGCTGAGGGGAGATATGTAGAAGTCTATAAATTAATGAACGGAGTGGAACAGGTAAACGTAGATCGATTGTTTACGTTATCAGATTATAGAAAGACTAGAGGACATGCAATGAAGCTACGGGGTAAACTATTTAAGACTAATAAAAGAAAATATTTTTTCACTCAACGTGTAATCAAACTCTGGAATTTGTTACTGGAGGATGTAGTAAAGGCTGTTAGTGTAGCTGGGTTTAAAAAAGGTTTGGATAAGTTCCTGGAGGAAAGGTCCATAAAACATTATTAAGAAGGGACCCAGGATATCAATGCTTGACCCACTACAGGCATTGTGGAACCTGTGTCTTTTGGGGAAACTGCTAGGTATGTATGACCTGGATTGGCCACTGTTGGAAACAGGATACTGGGCTTGATGGACCTTGGTCTGACCTAGTATGGCATATCTTATGTTCTTATGTCAGCCATCGGGCACCGCGGATGTGGTCCCAGGCCTGTTTCTGTCACCATGGGGTGATAAGGCTGCCGCACAGGTGGCCCCATGCATAGGACAGGTGTCTGTGTCAGCATGTGGCCCCTTCCTCCAGCCCTCCCAGCAAGAGAAGAACAAAGATGTTTTGTTTTATAACCAATCAACTCCCATCCCTCCCTCCCCATCTCCCCTCAAATCCCCCCCCCTCTTTCCCTGCATCCAGTCAACCACTCATGCACCCCTCCCAGGCTGGGTAGGTGTCCTTACATACACCCAGGACTATGAATACTTTTCTCATACTCCCTATCCTCTCCTCTCCCATCAGGTTACCCAACGTATTACAACTCTCCATGTATACTAATAATTGAGCAAACAGCTACAAGCACGGTGTGGTATCTGAGCCCACAATGGCTCCTATGCTATTATGAAATGTTTCCAACTATTTCTTACCACCATACACTCCATCACCAAAAATGAAAAGTAGGTTCCTCACTTCTCCAGTTAGTCAAAATGCATTTCCGAGCGAGCAAGAAGGTTTTGCAATACACAGATCTACTGCCTCGTGGCAGGCATGGAAATTCAGCAAAGGCATCAAAAAGCTAGCTCTTCACATCCATTCATACATCCACACCCCAATATCTCTGCCAGGTAGCAGGTCACCTTCACCTACAATCTTTGAATATCCACACATTGCCAGAATAAGTGGCCCAGGGTTACATTAGCTTCCAAACACTTTATAAGCTGACCAGTGCTTGGAATCCAGAAATTCATGGACTATTTGGAGGCAATTTAGGCCCTTAACAAATATTTATATTGTTGTTCCCATAATCCAGCATTAAATGAAAGGGTAGAAATCATTTTAAACTGTCTTTTAATATATTCTCCATAATTTGTACCCCCAAAAAGGGGACTTCAGAACTTAAAACACATAATATTGCAGAAATCATATAAGGGTCTTCTTCATCCATATTCAAAGCGTCTTCAAGCTACTCTTTAATGTCCCAAGAGAGTCGCCCCACTCAGAACCTCTAAAATAATGAATGATCTGTAAGTAAGCAAATAGCTCATCCCAGGTAGCTGACAGTTATATCACCTGTACATGCTGCCGGGCTGGCCCGCCCCTGCTCCACCCAAATCCCACCCCCTCCCGCCCCCACCGGTTCTCTCCATCTTAAAGCTCCAGGACTACTCTCACAGGAGCAGGGCTCTCTCCTACACTCCATTCTGGGGTCCCTGTCGCTCACGGCTTGGCTGCTGAAAGGGTAGTTCTAGCTCCCTTCAACCTCCCACAGGATGTAGAAGAGGTTCTTATGGCCAGTCGTCTGGGGCTCCCAGTGACTAAGCAAACTCAGTCCCCTTGGGTGGCGGACTGCATTACCCTCGTCTATGAACAGGCAGGGATCTCACTGGATGAGGGTCATGGCACACTGCGTCAGGGCCATGGCTACTTCAGTGGCAAACATGTGTCCTGCACCTGTGATGGAAATCTGCCAGGCTGCCATCTGTTCTTCTGTCCATACCTTCGCAGCTCACTACTGCCTGGAAAGGGAGTCCCGAAGGGGCAGCGCCTTCAGCCAGGCCGTACTCCGTAATCTCTTCAGGGTGTAGGCAACTCCTGCCCTCCGACCCTTCTGTGTTCATGCTACCGGAGGTCTTGTTCCCTGCTGGACTCTTAGGTCTTGCAAGAGTCTCTCAGTAGGAACTCAACTGCTGCAGCTCACGGCTCACCTTTTGCAGGTCACTGTGGTGCTTTTTACCGGTTCTCGGTAGCCTGTAGCTGGGGAGTCCCATATGTGAGGACTGACTTCCTGCTTATTCCTGGAGAAAGTGTAGTTACTCACCTGTAACAGGTGTTCTCCGAGTACAGCAGGAATCAATCCTCACAATCCTCCCTCCTCCCCTTGGCGTTGCTTCTTTATCATATTTTATTTTTTTGCTGCCTTAGCTATGTCATTAGACAGAGGCACGATGGCACCCTTGGGCAAGAAGGGGACCACGTATTCATGGTGCATCTCCCAAAGGCTTTCTTTGAAAACTGGCAAGATGCATCCATGCAGGCTTAGTCAGCGCTGATGTCACCCATATGTGAGGACTGATTCCTACTGTCCCCGGAGAACACCTGTTTACAGGTGAGTAACTACGCTTTACTGCACCTCACTGATATAGATATTTTCAAGTGCTGAATTTCACAAATCTCAAAATTAATAAGCTGCTTTACTATTATGATAGGGAAATGTTGCAGAAACTTCCATAAATAAGAAGGTCTGAGGTGCACCAGGGATGGCTGTACTAATAAATAATCATGCTTATCAATACTTATCAATCCTTGAAAAAAACAAAAGAAAACCAAAAGGATAGCCATATGTGTTTTATTGACTGCAGCAAAGCTTTTGACTGTGTAAACCATGAGAAACTCTGGGCCACATTAAGATGCATGGGTATACCAGAACACCTCATAGTTCTCTTGCACAACCTTTACATTAATCAAGAATCAACAGTTCGAATGGAATTAGGAGAAACAGAGTGGTTTAAAATCAGCAAAGGTATATAACAAGGCTGCCTACTTTCTCCCTACCTCTTTAATTTATATGCAGAACAAATCATCAGAGTATCTGGATTGCATGAAGACAACCGAGGTGTGAAGATTGGTGGAAGTCTCATCAACAACCTTTGTTATCTTTTATCTTTATCTTTATTAGTCACTTAATATACCATCCAAGGCTACTTGGCATCAGAGTGGTTTACATTACAAAAAAGGCTGTATAGCAAAATGAGAGGAACACCATAATTTAGATAGGACAGAGGAAGAGCGAGAGGATAGACTGAGTGAGAGGTAAGAGGGCAGTCAGTTAGGACTGGGGGAAGGGGAGGTAAAAAGCAAGATGAAATAGATGAGTTTTCAGCATATATTTAAACTTTGGGAATGAAAATTCCGAGTGCAGAGTGACTGATAGGGAGTTCCACAGGGCAGAGCCCAGAAAGAAAAAGGTAGGGTTTCGTGTTTGTTCTAAATGTGCATGTGAGACTGAAGGGAGTGCTAAACATGGAGGGATCTAAGAGGCGGTGAGTAGTATGGAATTGGAGAAGTTTAGTCAGAGACTGTGGTGGGCCAGTGTGAATAGCTGTATGAACCAGGGTGAGGATCTTATAGTCAACACGGTACTTAAGGGGAAGCCAGTGAAGGTGAATGAGGAGGAAAGTGATGTGGTCAGAGCGAGAGGAGTGTGTAAATATCAGTGTGGCTGCATTTTGAAGAGGCTGGAGACAATGAAGCTGATAATGAGGAAGATCAGCGAGTGTGGAGTTACAGTAGTCAAGCCTAGAAATAACCAGTGACAGAAGAAGGGTCGTGAGAGAAGATATAATGAGAAGAGGACGAACAGAGCGTATCTGATGTAAGGAGAAGAATGGATGTTGAACCAGAGAAGACAAGTGATCATGAAAAGACAGTGAGGAATCCAGGATGACCCCAAGATACCAAAATGGCTAGACAAGAGGAACAGGAGAATGAGCAATCATGGGGGCTAACATAGGAATGGGGATATTGAAGGTGAACCAAATAGTGGTGCATTTTGAGGGGTTGAGATGGAGACTATTGGTAGATAGTCAGGTAGAAATATGTGACAGGCAGGAGTTCAGGGGAGCCAAATCAGGGGACTGAGAAATGGTATGATGGATAATTGCTATGTTGATGATATCACATTACTGGCTGAAAGTGACGATGATCTGAAACATTTACTTCTCAAGATCAAGGAACATAGTCTTAAAATGGGCCTGCACCTTAACATTAAGAAGATAAAGATTCTGACATTTGGCAAAATCAATAAGTTCATCCTTGATGGAGAAGAAATTGAAATAGTTGACAACTTTAACCTACTTGGATCAGCAATAAATAAAAGATAAGCAGTCAAGAAATCCAACGATGCATTGCTCTTGGCAGAATGGCTATGAAGGACCTAGACAAGAATCTCAACAGCAGAGATGACTTTCTCCATACAAAGATTCGACTTGTTCAAGTCATGCTATTTTCAATAACGTCATATGGCTGCAAAAATTGGACAGTGAACAAGATAGACTGGAAGAAAATCAATGCCTTTGAATTATGGTGTTGGCAAAGAATACTGTGTACATCATGGACTGCCCAAAGAACAAACCAGTCAGTACTAGAGGAGAACAAATCTAAGCTTTCTTTAGAAGTCCAGATAACAAGACTTCAACTTTCATAGTTTGGACACATCATGCAAAGAGAGAGCTCATTAGAGAAAGACATCATGCTTGGCAAGGTAGAAGGTCAACACAAAAGAGGAAAGCCAGCAATGAGATAGATCGATACAATAACAGCAGCTATGGGTGCCACTCTATCAACAATGAGCCACATGACTGAAGACCAAACAGTTTAGGTCAACTATACAGAGGGTCACCATGAGTCGACACCGACTCAACGACATTTAACAATAACAACAGCATCAATACTGAGGGGCATGTTTGCTAAACTGTGTTAGTTCTCAAAGTGGCAGATAGCTCAAACTGTCATTCCGCATTGACAACCAACATGGGAGAAATGCATATTGGGAGATGGGATTGGGGTGAGAAGAAGGCATGCTGACAGGAGGCAGCCAGCACATGAACAATTGTCACACTTTGGCTGCCCATATCACCAATAGCACAACTGCAGAAAACTCCACCTCAAGAGGTGGTATGAACTGCAGCTGAGCCATTTGTGCCCCCAAGGCCCCCTCAATGTCTTATCACTGGGGAGACATCACTGCTAGACCAGTACCATTATGATGAGTGCCAGAGATGGGGGCAAGAGCAGAGAGAGATTTCCCAGCCCTATTCACTGCTGGATCAACAAGGACAGGTACGGTAAAGGCTGAGTGTTGTGGGAGGGATCTGGGAGGGCCCGGCTGCTAGCCGGGATGTTTTTATACTGGTTGGGGGCAAGGACCCCTCCAAACAGCACAACCTTAGGGTTTGGGCCAGTTTTGAAGGAGGCCATGTGTTGGTGCAGCGGATCTTTCGATCCACAGCACATGCACCCTTTGTCTATTGTAGGGACCACGAGGGGGGATGTGGCATATCACCCTTGCCCACTGGGGAGGACAGAGCAACTACTTCCTCTGTTCTCCCCCTGCTTTCCTCTCTTTAGCTCATGTTCCTTGCATCGGTAGGCAGCACGGGTCCAGGTTCCCACCCCAAAATACCGTAACACCTAAGACATTGGGATCAATAGGTGGCTCTACAAGTCAATGGCGTATTGCAGGGACAGCAGAAGGGCTTTTTGTTTGAGGGGCCCAACCACTGCCCTAAGCTCTGACCTATCTCCACCCAAGCCCCCCACATGGACAGAAGAGTCTTTGCCGCGATCGTGGCTTTTCCTCTGCTCGAGGGGGATAGATTCAAGGCTAAGGAATCAGGGCAGGGAATTTCAGAAAGGGGGGAAACAGAAAAATAATGCAGATAGATGGAAAAGGTCTTAGCAATGACCACGGCCGGTTGGCAGGCAGTATGCTGCTCGCGGGGATCCTATCCCCCATGGGCAGAAGAAGAGAAGCTGCGATCGCAGCAAAGACCCTTCCTGTCTGCCTGAGGGGATCCTCTCAAGGGCAGATAGGAAGGGGCTTTTCTTCTTCTGCCCACAGGGAATGAGATCCCCATGGGCAGCCTGCAGCGCTGTGATTTTTGGTGCGGCCAGGGTCCCTGTTGCCCACCCCTTTCCAATGCCTATGGTATATTGTGAGATACCGGACTGGGCTGAAGGATTTCTTGCCCAAAGCTGCTGTAGACAGAGGAGTATATTCAAAGATTTGGTTACTATTTTAGATTGGTTAATCTCTCATAAGCTTAATATACTGTAAATCCTTCAAAATCAGCTGTAGTCTGATTTACTGAGAATAAGTTCCTTCTTGTTCAGCACCACCTTTTAGGGGATTTTTTAAAGTGTCAAGTTAATGCAGACTCTTGCTGAAGCAGCAGTCTCTGGGTTTTTATGGCAAGGTATGACCAGAAGTAGATTGCTGGGCCTTTTCTTCTGAAGCAATGGAAGGTAAGGTGACTTGCCCAAGGCCACCAAAGGAGCACTAGTGGGACTTGAACCCAGATCTCTTGGGTGCTAGGTTGTTGCTCTAACCACTAGGCTACTCCTCCACTCCTTTAGGGAATAGTATCCCTACTAAAGATACTATTCCATCTTTGGGGGTTTTGCTGGATTGAGAATTAACATTTATACCACACATCTCAGCAGTGATGAAGAAGACTTTCTTTGTCCTTTGAAAAATGTATTCTTTGAGATCACGCTTAGATGCTAGGGCTATGAAGATGATGATGATTCATTAGTTCTGAACAGACCAGAAGGCTGCAATTCTCTTCTGGCTGGAGTTTCATTGACATGCTTAAAGAGCATCCAGCTACTGCAAAATACAGCAGTGAAGACGATCTACGGAGGGTGCTCATCAATTTGATCATGTGACACCTTGGCTCAAAGAGCAACACTGGTTGTCAATAAGCTAATTAATTAAATTTAAAATCATTTACTTAGCATATCAGGTATTACACTCGTTGCCGTTTACACTTGGTCTTTCTCCTGATTCCATACACGCCTTCACATAACTTGAAGTCCTCTCAAGCAAATCTACTCATTGTACCTTCATATACGATTAGATGCTTGAATCTCTGTGAAAGGCTTGATTTGTTTGCTTGGCCATATCCTTTTAAAAAACATCACCCCAGTATTTACATCCAGAATTGCCACAGTCCAGGTTTAAATTAGGTTTGAAAACATGCCTATTCGAACAGGCATTTTCATTAGGTTAGGCAGATCTATTTTTATGGCTAACGTCCCCCTTCCTCTTCTGCAGATGCAGTTGTCTGAAGGAGATTAATGTTGTGCTATACTATTCCCTCCCCTAATGTGTGACTAGTCTAATGTGTGTTATTTGCAGAGAGAACAGGTATATTTATACAGGCATCATGTGACACTGATTGCACACAGGTGGATCCTAATCAACTAATTATGTGACTTCTGGGGTTAATTGGTTGGACCAGATCTTATTTAGGGGTTTCATAGCAAAAGGGATGAATACATATACACTCACAACTTTTTATTTGTTTTTTTTATATATATACAAAGTATTTTATTGTCATTCCACTTCACCAGTTTGGAGTATATTGTTAGGTCCATTACCTAACATCCAAATGAACCTCCATTTTCATTCCAGTTTGTAATGCTGCAAAATATGAGAAAAACTGAGGGGATGAATACTTTCACACGGCACTGTAGCAAAAGGGTGAGAAACAGAGCTGTAAAAAGTTCTGAAATACTCAGTTTCGGGGCAGCTTTTCTTTCCTTTCTTTCAAGGAATAAATCCACGTCAGTGATGTAAGGACAAAGGGAACTAAAAGTCATAATAAATGAGACTATGTTGGCAATGTTTCTGTCGTATCAGTCTAATCCACTTCTCTTTATCTATGGAATCTGATTTCTTGGCCATTACAAGTGTTTTAAGATGATTGCAGAAAGTTTGCATTAGGTGAATTGAATGATTCAGCTGAAAAGGATAAAGGGTGAAAGGGCGATGCCATTCGTTCTTATAGTGGCTACGATCAAAAAATAATGTAGAATGTTTCATTATCATTCAAAAGACATGTATTTATATTACTGTACAAAATTGCTGCAGGTGATTAGCAAATGCACCTTTTAACACAGTACAGAATATTATCCTGTATCATTCACCCCCCCCCCCCCCCCATGTTTTACCCGGCAATATCCACTTGCTCCTTTGGGTTTCGATTGTCACTAATTTCTATTGTGCTATGGTGTCAGGAGCCTTCATTCCCAGCTGTCCACATTCTTCCCTCCCCAGTGGCATAAGTTAAGATGACAAGCCCCCAAGGCACATTTTGCTGAGGGCCCTTCATGGGAGTGGCAGGGTAGAGGGTAGAGAAGGGCAACCCCTCACTCCAAAAGTTAAGGGTGAGTATGGAAATAAACAAACATAACTTACTTTAAAAATAGCTTGCCGTGACGCCTCCCTCTACCTTTCTTTTCCAGAGGGAGGCAGTGTGGCACGTTACTTTAAAATAAGCTATGTTTGCCACACTCTGCTTCTACAACCACAGTGCAGGGTTGTTGGGCTGAGTCCCCCGTATCAACACTACATGGTCTGCTTAGGCAAAACATACACCAGTGTCTCCCCTGTAATTCCCCCTCACCCACACACTTAGCCTGTGCTCACCTGGAGGCCACAAACTGAGAGCAGAGGACCTGACCTGGGAACTGAACCCAGGTCGTAAGCAAGAGAATGGTACAGCAGTTGCCCCTGAGCCAGCCCAGGCATATCCAGTCTGTTAGCATTACTGTTTCTTTAAGAAGCACACAATGACAATGATATTCTTTGTGGTTTCAGTGACCGGCCTTAGAATTCTCTGCATTAGAATGAATGAAAATGGGTTGTGTGTGGTATTTGCAAAGTTTCGCTCTGCTTTCAGCCAGGGTTAGTTAAAGTATCTCATGTCAGTCTGTTCCTATTTTTATTCTTCAATTCTGATAATAGTGATGAATGGGCAGTAAAACAACACCTTAAAGTCACAATATCTTTTTTCAATAGGTGTTTCAAAAGCCCATGAAAATTTAATAAATGCTAATGTTTAATACTGTCTTCTTGAGATTTCCTTTTTCACTGTTTAATACTCTTTGAATGCTAAATCTTTCAGTGGAATAGTCATTCTAACAAATGCCCACACAGTTCTAAACATTTTGGGCCCGATATTCAATTATGCTGGTTATGCGTCTCTAAGGCACATAGCCATTGCTGCTAAACCTTTACACCGGCTTTTCAATCAGGGGCCATATCCAGGCACCAGAATTGAATATCTGGGTTTTCCACCACACGCTGAAACACTCCTCAAGCCACAGAAGCTTACCTTGTAGTGGCAATATTGAGCCACTGCCCCGTTAGCTCCCACAATAAAGATAGGTGAGGTGGATAGTGGCACAATATCATTGCTGTATGGTTAACAATGCTGCTGTTTCCGCTCTGCCCCGGAATGTCCATGACATACCACACCACGATTTTATGTGGATTTCGTGCCAATGAATATTGCAGTACAGCGGCATTTACACAGTTTACAGGGTTTTAAACTTCATTAATGCCACTGAATATCAGACCCTTTAGGTGTAACTCTTCATCGCATAGAATGTATTTTACAAACACCATAGTTGTAGCAGAGAACAGAGGTCCGAGTGTATCTTGGAAAAGGAAAAATAAATCTTCTGATTGAGAGGCCAAGAGTCTGCACAGTGGGAATAGGGAAAATCTAGCATAAGAGGGTCCCAGAAACATGTCACTCTCTAGTCTTCTTCACAGCTGAATCCCAGATAATTTACAATTTAGGGACAACTGAGGAGATAGTGGGGCCTTAACACCTGTCAATAAGGGTAAAAGGGTGCAGGAAGAGGAGGAGTTGCCTTCTCTCATCTTTCTTTCTCTGTTTCCCCTCATCTTTCTTTCCTGCCATCTTTCTTTTCTTCTTTAGACATGCTTATTTTTAAGTTAGAAAAAGGCCTCCATTTGGTCAATTACAAATAGGCTGCAAACCTTAGAAAGTTCTAGAAGCAAGGTGAAGGGGTGGGGGAATTTGGGGAATATAAAAGGAACACATTAATCTGATGATCTCCTCTATTCCCCTAGGCTTTGAGCGCACTCAAGAGCCCAACTCTAATTGCTATTCCCTAGAAGAAATGGGCAGTGTTACACGTTCTGTATAGGGGGAGAGGGGTTTCATCCTCATTCTTTGCTTTCTGTAATTGTGTGATTGTTCTTGATGTCGCAGCGAGTAACTGAGCCTACCTAGCAGTTATTTGTCAGAAGAAAGAGAGGTCAAGACATAACATGATTGCAACCACCCATGTGGTGGGGTTTTGGTGCCCTGTGTTTACAGTACTGTATAGACATGACATGGTAGCCATGTTTTGAAGGGTTCACTCCTAATTAGTCCAATATATATCAGAATGAAGGAAATAACCTAAGCTACTTATCTAAACTTCATCCTACCTAATAACACTATACCAGAAACACTAGAACTAAGCAATATCATTTAAGGGAGAAAATTATCTCAGCACCATTGGGTCAATTGATCCTGGCTTATAAATGTTGGCCACAGATCGACCCCATAACATCCAAAACCTCCCACAAGTTAACACATAAACGTATCAGTATTAGTGCATTCATTTCTGTGAACATCATTACCAACAAACATTTTTATTAATCATAAAACCAGTGAAACATTTCTCATTGGTCACAGAATTCTAACATTTATCTCAATTAAACAGGCAACCACAGAGTTAGACCATTTTTTCAACATCAGTTAGAGTACTTTTAACTTGTCTGAATGCCGAGCCCCGACGCTACCAAGGACACCCAATTCATTTCACAGAAAGCTTCATCAGGCAATCAAACAGCAACAAAATCTTAGCGTGCTCATCCAGACTCTCAAGGTGCTCATATCCTCCAACCAGGCTCACCTGCTCAATAAAACAAAAATAACATACTGACCAAACAATACACCATCACAGCAGACACACAAGCCAGCGCCCCTCACATTTTCCTCTATATCCCATAGAACATATACAAAATACCCCCAACAATGTGCAACAATAGGAACTTCCAAACATGCCCTCCCTAACCTACTCCTCTGCTCCACCATCCGAGCTTTAAAAGCACAATTCATGCTTTTAAAGCCTGGATGGGGGAGCAGAGGAGTAGGTTTTAGGAGGGCATGTTTGGAAGCTCCTATTGTTGCACATTGCTTAGTGGAAAATTATAGGTTCACTGACTTGTTTTTTTTTTTTGCATAGATCAGATAGATGAGGATTGCGTGGATCGCGATAAGCGGTTGGTATTATATGAACAGATATGGATTTATAGGCTCTGTACTGTTTTGGCTGAGGGATTGAATGCCCAAATCGAATGGAATTCCTGTCTGTAGATGCCCCTTTTTGCATTGAGTTTAGCTGTCTGGATTGTGGTTGTAGTGTGTGGTGAGAGTAGCCAGGTGCTATTGTTATTGTTGTGAATGCTATGAATGGGGTGTGATGAGGCCATTGCGATTGGTTTTTCAATAGTGGTTGTTGATTGGGTGTGAGCTGGATTTAAGCACGTACGTCGGGAAGGTGATTGGTTTTATTGTTAACAGCAGGTGAGGTGTTTGTCTGAGGCTCTGGTGGTTTTGTAAGTAGTACTTACATGAAAATCGATGTTTGAAGGACTGTTGTTTTGATGGTTTGAAGTTTTTACCTGTATATGTTCTATGGGATATAGAAGAAAATGTGAGGGGCGTTAGCTTGTGTGTCTGCTGTGATGGTGTATTGTTTGGTCAGTATGTTATTTTTTGTTTCATTGAGCAGGTAATCCTGGTTGGAGGATATGAGCACCTTGAGAGTCTGTGGATGGGCAAGCTAAGATTTTGTGGCAGTTTGATCACCTGATGAAGCTTTTTGTGAAACGTATTGGGCGGCCTTAGTGGCGTGGGCTCAGCGTTCAGATAAGTTAAAAGTGCTGTAACTGATGTTGAAAAAATGCTCTAACTCTGTGGTTGCCTGTTTTATGGAGATAAATGTTAGAATTCTGTGACCAATGAGAAATGTTTCACTGCTTTCATGATTAATGAAAATGTTTGTTGGTAATGATGTTCACAGCAATGAATGCTCTAATACTGATACGTATATGTGTTAACTTGTGGGAGTTTTTGGATCATTGATGTTATGGTGTCGATCCATAGCCAACATTTATAAGCCAAGATCAATTGACCCAATGGTGCTGAGATTCTTTTCTCCCTTAAATGATATTGCTCAGATACAGTGTTTCTGGTATAGTGGTGTTAGGTAAGATAACATTTTGGTGTTTTGAAGGGATGGCATCCTAGATAGTAGTATGGCAGGAGGCCTTGGGTTGTTTTGCATCACTTATAGCAAAGTTTAGAATTGCTAAGGCCATTCGGGCACATGGCTACTGAGTCCATGACTGGCAGGGGTTATGAAGTTGTTATTTATTTTATAAATTTAGCATTGTTTATATACCACTTTTCAGCAGGTCAAAGCAGTTTAAATTGAACAAGGTTAGATATTGTTACATTAGGACATTTTCAACTTATGTACATATAACTTTAACTTATATACAATGGTTGTTGAGTTCCCTCAAGTGCAAGACTTATTTATAACACATACAGTGAAACCTGTTTTGTTGGTTTTTGTTTGTAGGTAGGTCAGGTGTGTGGAGCATCCTTATTCTGGTGGGGGGGGGGGGGAGGATCAGTCGGAGGTGCGAAATTGTTTGGTGAATTGGTAGTTCTTTAGGAGTTTACGGAAGATGGGCAGGTCCGAGATGTTTCTTATGGTGTCTGGAATTGTGTTCCAAGTGGATGGAGCATATAGCTCAAATAAGAGCATGTATGCTGGTTGTGTAGATTTTGTTTTTGCGTTAGGGATGATTAGGGTGTTATTGCATTGGTATGTTAGATGGATGAAATCCCCATTTGTTTTGTGTTAATAAAGCTACAGCCTACTTATTACCTGTAATGCAGTTGCTGTGGTGTTTATTTTGGAGGTGAGAGGCTAGACAGGCACGTTTTAATAATGTCAGTAGTTAATGATATACATTTTAATAGGCAGGCATTCATTTGTATGTGTGTATTTATATATTGTGCAGGTAATATTTAAACCGTGGTGGTCAGCACCATGGTTAACAAAATCCAGGTATTCTGCTCCAGTATCTAGATGCTGACTGCATGGAATATCCAGATTCAGCATCAAAGATGGTCACTATGGAGTTAATGACGGTTTTCAGCCATTATCCGGAAATCCATCTGCATACATTTAGCACAGCTTTTGTGCTTTCCTAAGTCGTATGCAGATTGCTCTCCAGATAGCAACACTGAACATCACTGCTAAGAGATTACAATGAACTGCGCCCCAGCTCCGCTCACAGACTGCTCCTATTCAGCTGGGGGAAGAGTTGACTGAGAAGGTGCATGATAGGGGTTTATAAAATCACGAGTAGTGTAGACCAGAGCACACTTCATGAAACCTAGTCGATAACAAGTTTAAAGCAATTTAAAGAAAATATTTTTTTCAGTCAGTGCACGAATCATCTGTAGAATTTATTGCCAGAGGATATAGTCAGTTATCAGTATAGCAGAATTTAAAAATGATTTGCGATCTGAAGTTTCTGGAGGACAGACCGATTAAGAGTTATAGCCAAGCAGATCTGGAAAAGGTCTAGCCCTTACTTCTGGGAGCAAGGAACAAGAAATGTATTTTGTAATTATGGTATTTTTGGGCGACCTAGGGTGGTCACTGTAGACAAGATGCTGGGCTCAGTGGTTCATTGGTCTGAACCAGAATGGCTTAAAGACATCAGAATTGCCCTATAGAATCCAAGCAGAGATCCATCAAGTCCAATATGCTGTTTCCAGCAGTGGCCAATCCACGTTACATACACCTTGGAGAAACCCAAAAGTAGCCAGATTCATTGCTACTTATCCCCAGAGATGAGCAGTGACTTTCCCAATAATAGTTTATGGACTTTTCCTCAAGGAATTTGTCAGAACCTTTTTTAAACCCAGCTATGCTGTTTCTAGCACATCCTCCGGTGAGTCCCAAAGCTTTACTATGCGTCGAGACAAAAATATTTTCTCCTATTTGTTTTAAATGTACTGCTTTGTAACTTCATGGCATGTCCCCTAGCCTTTGAACTTTTTGAAAGAGTAAGCAATCAGTTCATATTTATTTTTTCTACTCAACTCGGGATTTTATGGACCTTTATCATATCTCCTCTAAGCTGCCCCTTCTTCAAGCCGAAGAGCCTTAACCTCTTTTAGCCTTTCTTTATAGGAGACTTGTTCCCTCCCCTTTATCATTTTGGTCACCTTTCTCTGTACCTTTTATAATTCCGCTATACATTTTTTGAGCTGCAACAATTAGATTTATGTACAATATCTAAGGTGGGTCACACTATGGAGTGGTACAGAGAAATTATGATATCCTTTGTTTTATTCTCTAATAATTCCTAACATTCTGTTTACCTTTTTGGCTGCCACAACACATTAGGCAGAACGTTTCAACATGTTGTCCTCAATGACATCTGGATCTTTTTCCTGAATAGCGGCTTCTAATGTATAGCCATAATCCTTCTGTTCGTAAATGCAGTATATCACTGTGCTCTGGGAAAGAAGCATGGCAAACGTGAATGATGGTTCTTACAACGGCAGAGCAAGCATTACCCAGTTTTGAAGTTGTAGTTGGGAAATAAAAAGAAATGCAGAATGTTAGTCATCTAAAATGTGCTTCTGAGAGTGTTCCCAATGAATTCTAAGGGTATCGGAGTTACTTCTCTTTACCCTGTTCTCAGTCATTTACCTCAAACATATATACTTCCTCTGTGAAAAATGTGCACCGAAACTGAAGTTGAGTTCCCATTCTCTAATTGTGATATGCATATCTGAAAATGCACATTCATCACCCCGTCCCAAGAACCATTTTAGAAAGCCCTGAATTTACACTTGTCTGGAGCGATCAAATCTAGGTTTTAGAATGCTGACGAACATCTAAACCTGTTGGTGGACATGTCAATTCTAAACCTGCTCCTAGGAATGAACAGCCATCTGAAAACTGCTCACTTTGGCAACCTAACAACTGTACAAAAAAAAAGGAGATTGCCCTCTCACTCTCCCAATAATTTTCTGTCCTTCAAAAAAGAATGCCATTAAATAGTGGGCCTTATTCTTAGCTGCCTCACCGCTTTGCATTTCTGTTTGCAAAATGGCAGACTGGGATGTATGAAGAGATACATATGACTATTCTGGAACATGGTCACGGACATGTCTATGTTGCCAGGTTCATGGCTGTCCATATTGGAAACGTGCAATTTTCCATAATTGCCTCAAAGCTTGCACATGTCTGGGGAATAATTCTGCATGTCGCTGTGTTTCTTCTATGTGATGGACACATTTATCTTGTAAGGTGGAGACAGGCTGATTTTAGAAAACACTTTACACGTGCCCACCTTCACTGCTACCCCTTGCACAGAATTTTGGAAATTTTGACTTGAATATCCCAGATTTGCGCCTACACAGCCTTTCTAAAATGTGCCTTATAGGCCCCTATATATCTTTGTAAAATAGACCTGAAATAGACGCCCTCTTGTTCTTCACACATTAACAGTAATTTTATAAGAGGCTGCGTAAGTCTTAGTTCCGATAAACCTTTTGGTGTCACCTGGCTCCATAAATACATTGTTCTATGAAATGCACAGTTCCTAGAAGAGAAATTCAGCCCAATTAGAGTACAGCAAGGTCAACAAGATGACCTTGCAGAACATTTGCATATCCTCATAACCATAAACATTTATATTTCCATTTGTGCTGCAATATTCTCCATTCATATTCCAAATGGCAAAAGCTTTTAGCTGAGATTGGGCATGGATTCTCAACGGAGTAGAAGGAAATGCATCACACGGCATTTATTAATCTGCAAAAGTTGTCTTTCACCACCTATCTAAAAACATATGGGAGTTCTCAGAAGCAGAGCAATTGCAAGTTCATTTGTTATTTCTAAGAACTAATTCATTATGATTTCAGCAGAGCAGTAGAATAAATGGGGAACTCCTCAGCTTATTTGCACTCATATCTTTTTCATTCTCTTTCTTGGGCCAACGGCATAAAAGCCTGAAACATATTGTCCCCTTGGAGAAATGGATGATGTTACACATTCTGTAAGGGTTTTTCCCCTTCCCCTCGGTCCTTTTGTCAGATGGCATGTGATATGCTTTTCAGGCGGTAATTTAGAGGCTGTCAATTTTACAGAGGCCACTGGGGATACAAGTGATCATCTGACTTTTCCCTTGCTTAGCTGTTGCGGCTCAGAGCTGATCACAGAGAGGTCTCTATTTGAGAAAGGCAAGCCAACCTCTGCTATTCATTGGCTTATGTCATGAATGGAAGGTCTTTAACCTCCAGGTTAGTAATTTCTGATTGGGAAAGATCCCAGAACAGCAAGATATTTCAATGAATTCTTCACTTTTTAAACAAACTAAACATCCCAGCTATAGTTTTCTGATTCTAGACAAACTAGCAGATGTACGTTCACTTTACCTTATGTATCCATACTTTGAAACGCAGACCGCTTAAAAAGAGTCCTTGGCCTTGACTTCTGTATGAAAAAGTAAAATACAATTACTAGGATGTATTTTCCTTGTCTGTTTTTCTAATTATATATTCATATCACTTCTTTGAGCCAGGTAACTAAACCTGAATTCTACATAATGTAATGGAAGCCATTAAAAAGAATGACCCATTTAAAGTTTTGCATATAGCTGCTAAAATAATCAATATCCACTGCACCTAAAGGTAAAATCTAATGAGAAATCATTTGGTTCAAAGAGCATGCATAAGCGATTTTCTGTATACTAACCCAAAAAATGTATCAGTCTCGTACATGCAAAATAATCCTCTTAAATAAATTTCTGCAAATAATAATAGGATCTTCTTATTTCTTTATTTGCATTTGTATCATATAAAACTGTGTCATTGCAGGTCAAATACATTTTAAATGATGTTTCTAAAAACATAAGGCAACCTGTAAATACAGGACTACATAGGATTATATGGCTGAGTCTGAAACTGAAAAAGGGAGAAGTTTAAATTTAGCTCATGCCTTTTCTCAGAAGTTCAAGGTGAGTTACAGTCAGGTGCAGTAGGTATTTTCCTATCCTTGGATGTCTTACAATCTGAGTTTGTATCTGAGGCAATGGAGGATTAAGGACTTTTTTTACTTAGTGGTTAGCATGCATCATAGTGTACAGTAACAGCATTAGGCCACGTTAACTATTATTGTGTTGGCATGACAGTTATTGCGCAGTAATTTGTGTGTTAATTGCCCATCACATGATGGAATGGATGGAGAGTGGACATGAATTGAACATTTAATCTACCTGATGTGGATTGGATAACTCCTTCTGCAAATCTGGAAAGAAGCAAAAAAATTGTGGATGCTCCCCAAGATGCATTACTTAGACAAGTGGTGATGGAACCAACCAGGGAAAGCTCAACGCTGGATTTAGTGCTCACCAACGGTGATAGCGTGTCGAATGTCTGGGTGGGTGCCCCTGTGAGCAGCAGCGATCATCACACGGTGTGGTTTGAGATAAAAGCCATGGTGCAGGCCAATCATAGCAAGCTCAAAGTCCTAAACTTCAAAAACACCAACTTAAATAAAATGGCCGAGTACCTAAAGGAGGAGCTAAGGGAAGTGGAATTGCAATGGGCTAAACTAAAGGTGGCAATAAAAGGGGCAACGGATAAATACGTAAGAAAAGTAAACAAAAACAAGAGGAAAAGAAAACCTATTTGGTTTTCCAAAGAAGTGGCTGCTCAAATAAAGGCAAAAAACAGAGCTTTCGCAAAATTCAAAAGCTTGCAAACAGAGGAACACAGAAATGAATACAGGATCAAACTCAAAGAGAGAAATAAGGATAGCAAAATCAAAGGCAGAGGAAAAGATGGCTAAATATGTGAAGTGTGGTGACAAAACTTTCTTCAAGTATATTGGGGAAAGGAAGATGATCAGAGGTGGAATTGCAGAACTCAGAAGTGCTGGGAACGCACTCATGGAAAGTGACATTGAAAAAGTGACATTGCTAAACGAATACTTCTGCTCTGTTTTTACTAAAAGTCCTGGAGAAGGACCACCTGTGACTCCCAAATATTAAAATGGGAATGAAGTAGATACCACACCATTCACAGAAGATGAAGTGTTAGAACAACTTGCAAAACTGAAGGTGGACAAGGCTATGGGACCGGATGAGATACATCCCAGGATACTGAAAGAGCTCAGAGAGGTTCTTGCAGGGCCGTTAAAGGATGTTTTCAACAGATCCTTGGGAACAGGAGAAGTTCCTCAGGACTGGAGAAGCTGATGTCGTACCTCTACATAAAAGTGGTGACAGGGAAGAAGTGTCAAACTACAGGCCTGTGAGCCTTACCTCAGTGGCGGGAAAAGTAATGGAGGCGCTCCTGAAAGAGCGAATAGCGAACTTTCTCAAAGCCAACAGGTTGCAAGATTCGAGGCAACATGGTTTCACCGAAAGACGATCTTGCCAAACAAATCTGATTGAGTTCTTTGACTGGGTGACCAGGGAACTAGATCAGGGACATGCGATGGATGTCATCTACCTGGATTTCAGCAAAGCCTTTGATACTGTTCCTCATAGGAGGCTTATCAATAAACTCAGTAGCTTGGGGATAGATCCCAAGATGGTAAATTGGATCAGAAATTGGTTGACTGACAGATGACAGAAGGTGACGGTACATGGACGACAGAAGGTGATGGTGCATGGAGCTCACTTGGATGAAAGGAAGGTGATTAACGGGGTCCCCAGGGGTCGATCCTGGGCCCGACACTGTTCAATGTATTTGTGAGTGATATTGCTGAAGGACTGAATGGAAAAGTCTGTCTTTTTGCAGATGACACGAAAATTTGCAACAGAGTGGACTCCCTCGAGGGAGTGGTTAACATGAGGAATGATCTACAAAAGCTGGAAGAATGGTCTGATGCTTGGCAGTTAAGATTTAATGCGAATAAGTGCAGAGTCATGCACTTGGGTAGCAGAAATCCAAGGGAAACGTATGCGATAGGGGGCAAGAGATTGGTGTGCATGGATCAGGAGAAAGACCTTGGAGTGATTATTTCTGAAGATCTCAAGGTGGCAAAACAGTGCGACAAGGCGGTGGCAAAAGACAGGAGGATGTTGGGGTGCATACGAAGAGGAATTACTAGCAGAAAGGAAGAGGTACTTATGCCACTGTACAAGTCACTGGTGAGGCCTCACTTGGAATACTGTGTTCAGTTTTGGAGACCATATCTTGCAAAGGATGTAAAAAAACTGGAAACTGTCCAGAGGAAGGCGACCAAAATGATTTGGAGCCTGTGTCAGAAGCCTTATGAGAAGAGACTTGAAGACCTAAACATGTACACTTTGGAAGAGAGGAGGGACAGGGGAGATATGATTCAGATCTTTAAATACTTAAAGGAAAATAATGAACAAACAAACCTCTTCCAAAGACGGAGAAGCTGCAAAACTAGAGGGCATAACATGAAGCTACAAGGGGGTAAATTGAAAGGCGTAGCCTAGTGGTTGGGGCAAGGTACTTCAGGCCGGAAGGTCGGTGGTTCAAATCCCACTAGAGGACAGCAACCTTGGGCCGGAAGGACTGGGGTTTCTAGTCCCACAGGTGCTCCTTGTGGTCTTGGGCAAGCCACTTAACCCTCCATAGCCCATGTTCCCTGTAAAATAGTTATCTCCAAGTTATAATACCCTGTTCAATGTAATTTCAGTTTGTTCAATGTAAACCGCACTGATGCAGAATAGCGCGGTATATAAGAGAATGTAAATAAATGTCAGGAAATACTTTTTCACTGAAAGGATGGTGGATTCTTGGAATGCCCTCCCTATGGAAGTGGTGGGGGCAAACACAGTGACGGAATTCTAAATGTCATGGGACAGACACAGTGGATCCCTTTACAGCAACAAGAAAATATCAAAATAAACTGAACCATCAAATTCCTCAACAAATAGGGGTGTCCTACATGGAGTGGTGGGTTCACCCCTGGGCAAAGACATGGGGAGGGGTGGCCTGCACAGAGCGGCAGGTGTACCTACTCTTGACATTGTGCTGGGCAGCCTAGATGGACCATACTGGTCTTTATCTGCCCTCATTTACTATGTTACTATGTTACATTGCAGTTTGCACATTGTCAATGTTGTAATTAGCTGCCAGGGTTGCATGACTCGGCGGTGCCATTGGTCACGCAACCCCAGCGAGGAGATGAATCGTCCAGTGACCAGACAATATGTACGACAGAATCAGTTGTGATTAATTTATCCTCTATACCTCTTTCATCTGCTCAGGAGTTGGTTCACAATTGAGGTCTTTTCTTTTATTCCTACTAACCACCATGAACCTTTTCAATCTCATCTGAATGTTTACTGACTCATTAGATCTTTACAGATCAGATTGTTTTTTCAACAAAGTCTGATTTTCATGGGACATCTGAGGTTTCTCTGTTTTCACCCAAGTCACATTGGACTCCTCCCGGACCCATTGACAATTGCATAGCTACATTTCAGGATTTTGTCCTCCAGGATTTACAGGACATAGAAAGATGTCCTAAGAGACAATGGAGGTATCATAATTTATTGGCTGCTGGACATAAAGCTTTATAGGAATTTATTCATCATCAGCACTTGATTATTAAACCTGCTAACAAAGGTGGATCTATAGTTATTTAGAACAATGTACAGTATCTTCAGGAAACTGAACATCAGTTGTCAGAAAGGAAATATTATCTGCCAGTGATGGAGGACCCTACTAAGGAATTACAACGTCTTATTTTTGATTTCCTCTAAGAAGCTTTGCAGCAGGGTCACATCACTTTGCATGAGTACAAGTTCCTGAAAGTATCTAATCCACGTGTTCCACTTTTTTACACCATCCTGAAAGTTCATAAAACTTTAGTATCTCCCCCTGGTAGACCGATTGTGTCTGGGAAGTCTTCATTATTGGAACTGTAGTCAGTGTTTTTGAATTATTTTCTACAACCCATAGTGAAAATGGCTAAATCATATCTTAAAGATACTACTGATTTTTTAAATACAATTTCTAATTTTTCTTTGCCTCCTCATCCTGTGCTACTGGTTACGTTTAATATAACAGCACTTTATACCAATATTTCTCAAATTCAAGCTCTACAGTTAGTCCAGGAAGCTTTACGTCAACATCCTCCCATTGATAGAATACCGATGCAATTCTTGTTGTCTTTAGCACATTTTGTGCTTCAGAGGAATTATTTCCAGTTTAGGGAGTCATATTATGTGCAGATTCATGGGGTGTCAAGGGGTGTGACAGTTACCCCCAGTATTGCCAACCTTTATGTAACCTCTTTTGAAGAATTACACCTTTATATATCTAGGTGGTTTGCACATGTGGGTTTATGGCTCCGTTTTATAGATGATATTTTCTGTATTTGGCTAAGTACTTATGAGAATTTGCTGCATTTTACTGATTGGTGTAACCGACAAGATGACAATTTGAAATTTACCATGACATGTTCTTTGATATCCATTTCATTTTTGGATGTAAGGGTTGTATTGGATTGTGGTTTTCTACATGCTACTTTATTTAAGAAAGCGGTTGACCACAATCAGTTATTACATTTTCAGAGTCATCATCCTTTTAAACTGAAGAGAGCGCTTCCCATTGGACAATTTCTATGGATCCGACGAATTTGTTCATCTGAGTCTGAATTCCTTCAGCAAGCGAAAGTTCTAGTAACCAAATTATGGGAGTGGGGTTACCCACATGGGTTCATTAAGAAGGCATTTTTGCGTGCCAAGTTTGCTAATCGCTCATTACTTTTACAACAGCAAGTTAGTTCTAATATGGACAAACAGGTTGTGGTTCTCCAGTACTCTTATAGGGCTCAACAATTAGCCCGGAGCATATACAAACATTGGCATATTTTAGCCTTGCATCCGATTTTTAGTAATAGCCCCTGTTTTTCCTTCCGGAGAGCTTGCAACTTACGAGATGTTTTAGTACACACTGACTTCATGATTGTTCATAGTGCCACTGGTCAAAGGGCTATACATCAACCATGCAGTCGCTGCTCAATGTGTTCACTTTCTTTGCACATCACTGAATGGTGTGACTCTCAGTCTCAAGAAGTTTACTTTTTGAAACATTCTACTGTCAGTCGTCTTGGGTTTTGTATATGGTGATATGCCCGTGCATGTTTGGAGGACATGTCGCAAAGTCAGGATCCGCTTACTAAAGCATAAGTCATGTCTGACCACGAAGATGCTCACCACACCAGTGCTTCAGCATTACCTCCAATGGGCCAATGCTGGGAGGATATGCGATGGTTTGTAATTGATATGGTGAGTATTTTCGTGAATGGTGACAGGCTGCGTAAGTTAACTAGACTTGAACTAAAATGGATATTCACCTTGAATGCAGCACAGCCTGTGGGCCTCAATGATTCAATGGATTGGATGACAACCAAGTGATTCTATTGGCTTTTGGAGGACTTATCAGTGACTTGGATTCTGGCCTTGTGATATCTAAGGACTGTTTGTGGGTGCTACTGTTGCCTTTAAAAATCAATGAAAGTGGCTGTTTTTTCATTCCAAGGAGTTCTCAAGAAGCTGGCATTTCCCTGTCCTGATGCAGCCCAGATAGAAGTGATGGGCGACGCTTGTCCAGCTTGCTAGACATCTAGCTTTTGAAGACAGTGAATTATAGCCTTCTCAGAGATACTGCTGCTAAGCTAAGTGTTTTCTAGTGTTTTAAAATGCATTTAGAAAATTGTAAAGCACATTTTGGCCTATGAATGATATTTGAGGAAAGTGAGTGGTATTACTACTACTACTACTACTATTAAACACTTATATAGTGCCACGCACACAGTGCTGTACAGACATACATACAAGAGACAGTCCCTGCTTGTCTGAACTTACAATCTAGTCAGGACAATACAAACATTAATCAATTCGATGGGTTTTACAGTTCGGTCATGAAAATGATGGGGTTAGGTTAAGATGAGGGATAGAAGTCAGGATCTGAACGCGACAGTGAAGAGATGGGTTTTTAACCTGGATTTGAAGAGGGCTAGGGAGGGTGCCTGATGTATAGACACAGGTAAGCTGTTCCAGGCATAGGGTGCGGCAAGATGAAAGGAGCAAAGTCATGAGTTAGCGGAACGAGTGAAAGGCCTAGATAGAAGTAATTTGTTAGCGGAGCGAAGTTCCCGAGCTGGGATGTGGGGGGAGATAAGAGATGAGAGGTATTGAGGGGCCACAGAGTCAATGCACCTATAGGTGAGTAGGAGAAGTTTGAATTGGATGTGGAATTGGATGGGGAGCCAATGAAGCGACTTGAGAAGAGGAGTAATGTGGACATGGCAGGGCTGGCGGAAGATTAGTCAAGCAGCATAATTTTGAATGGATTGAAGGGGAGGAGATGGCTCACGGGAAGACCAGCAAGGAGTAGGTTACAGTAGTCGAGGCGAGAGGAGATTAAGGAGTGGATAAGCGTTTTGGTGGTGTGTTCCGACAGGAAGGGGAGGATTTTGCTAATGTTGTAGAGAAAGAACGGCAGGTTTTAGCAACGTGCTGGATATGTGTGGAGAAGGAGAGAGAGGTGTCAAAAATGACCCCCAGATTGCCGGCCGAGGGAACAGGAAGGATAATAGATCCATCCACGGAGACTGAGAAAGGGGGAAGAGGAGGAGAAGAGTTAGGGGGAAAGAGGAGGAGTTCAGTCTTGGCCATATTCAATTTCAGGTGGCGATGAGACATCCAGACGGCGATGTCAGAAAGGCAGGCAGAGATCTTGGTTTGGATTGATGGAGAGATATTAGGTGTAGAGAGGTAGATTTGGGAGTCGTCGGCATAGAGATGGTACTGAAAGCCATGGGAGGAGATAAGCGCGCCAAGGGATTGGGTATAGAGAGAGAAAAGGAGGGGGCTCAAGATGGATCCCTGGGGAACACCAACATGGAGCGGGGTGGGAGAGGAGGAGGAGCCGCCAGAGCATACACTAAAGGAGCGATGGGAGAGGTAGGAGGAGAAACAGGATAATACGGAGCCCTTGAAACCCAGTGAGGAGAATGTGGAGAGGAGAAGATTATGGTCAACAGTGTCAAAGGCAGTGGAGAGGTCGAGAAGGATGAGAACAGAGAATATAATCCCCCACATAACCTATCTGATACCATCAATTTATCCTTCACTTCCCCCCCCCCCCCATGTCCCTCTTGGAAAGCACATACACCCAGGCATATTCACCCACACTCTACTCCCTCCAAATCTCGGTACTACCCCATAAATAGACCCCCACGCTACTTTGATAAGAAATCTCGGTACTACCCTAGAAACAGACCCCCACACTACTCTAATAAGATATCCACACGTAACTTATCTAATCTTATCCATATCCCTCTCCTCTCCCCCTCCGCTCTCCCATTTACTTGCGCCCTATGGAACACATGCTCAGTCATTAAAAAAACTACTTTTATTCACAATCTCTTCATCTTTAATGCCCTACACCTTCTTGCCCTGACCGAGACATGGCTCCCCCCAGATGACACCGCATCCATTGCTTCTCTCTGCTATAGGGGCTACCAATTCTCCCATACACCTCGATCCACTGGCCGCGGTGGTGGCGTTGGCCTCCTACTCTCCCCCTCCTGCCAATTCCAACCCCTCCTGCCACCCCAATCACACTCCCCCCTTTCCTTTGAAGTCCACTCCATTCAACTCCTCACACCACTTCCCCTCCGTGTAGCTGTTATCTATC
This sequence comes from Ichthyophis bannanicus, assembly GCA_033557465.1. Classification (NCBI taxonomy): domain Eukaryota; kingdom Metazoa; phylum Chordata; class Amphibia; order Gymnophiona; family Ichthyophiidae; genus Ichthyophis; species Ichthyophis bannanicus. The sequence continues at coordinate 103,031,306 of CM066034.1, read as the reverse complement.
ATCCACCCGACAGCTCCAAGTCAACCTTCCTCACTGACTTCCTGGCTTTCTATCTTTATGGATCCCTCCTCCCCCACTCTTATTCTTGGTGATTTCAACATTCACGTCGACAACCCCTCCGACCCCCATGCCTCAAAGTTCCTCGCTCTTACCTCCTCGTTCGACCTCCAACTCTGTTCCACTGCCCCCACATACCTACACAGCCACTGCCTCAATCTAATACTCTTCTCTAATTCCTCTCCCTCAAACTTCCACAAATCAATCCTTCCCTCATCTGACCTACCAACATTTACTCTTCAGCTCCCGCCATCCCAACCTCGTCGTGTCTCCTCCGACCTTTTTAGAAACCTTCATAATATTAATCCCCTGACTCTCTCCTCCACCATTTCTCCATCTCTTTCCTCTATGTTATACTCCGAGTCTGTTGACGAAGCATTATCCTCATACAATGCTACACTATCCTCAGCCCTTGACACTCTTGCCCCTCCCACCTCACGTCCTGTAAAACGATCTACCCCCCAACCCTGGCTTTCACCCACAACCCGTTACCTATGCATCTGTGCCCGTTCTGCCAAACGAGCCTGGTTCAAATCCCACTCCCTGGAAGACCTCCTACACTTCAAATTCATGCTTGGCTCTTTCCAGTCAGCCCTAGCACTTGCCAAACAAGACTACTACATCCATCTGACCAATTCCTTTGCCTCTGACCCACTCTGTCTCTTTAATACCCTCAATTCTCTCCTCAAGGTCCCCCCACCCACGATCCCGCCCTCCCTCCCTCTCTGCCCAAACCCTAGCTGACTACTTCCATGACAAAATTCTCAAAATTACCTTCAAATTTCCTACCCCCTCATCCACCTCCCCTCCCCCCCCATTTCTCCTCCCCCACCCATACTTCCCCGGCTACCCTCTCCTCCTTCCCCTCGATCTCTGAAGAGGATACCTCACTTCTTCTTTCCTCCTCCAAACTCACTACCTGTTCATCAGACCCTATCTCCACCCATTTCCTACGTTCCATCTCCCTCACCATTGTCCCCTCCATCACTCATATCCTCAACCTCTCACTCTCCACTGCAATTGTCCCCGCTGACTTCAAACATGCTGTTGTCACACCCCTCCTCAAGAAACCCTCACTTGATCCCACTTGCACTTCTAACTATCTGCCCATCTCCCTCCTTCCCTTCATATCCAAATTATTAGAATGAGCAGTCCACCGTCGTCATCTTGACTTCCTCACCTCCCAGGCCCTCCTGGACCCACTACAATCAGGCTTCCATCCCCTACACTCCACTGAAACGGCACTCACAAAAGTCACCAATGACCTGTTCATGACTAAATCGAAGGGCCTCTATTCTATCCTCATCCTTCTTGACCATTCTGCTGCCGTTGACACCGATGACCATAACCTTCTCCTCACCACCCTCTCCTCGCTTGGCTTCAAGGACTCTGTACTATCCTGGTTCTCCTCCTACCTCTCCCATCGCTCATTCAGTGTATGCTCTAGCGGCTTCTCCTCCTCCCCTACCCCGCTCCATGTAGGTGTACCCCAGGGATCTGTCTTGGGCCTCCTCCTTTTCTCTCTCTATACCCAAGGCCTTGGGCCCCCTCCTTTTCTCTCTCTATACCCAAGGTCTTGGCGCGCTTATCTCTTCCCATGGCTTTCAGTACCATCTCTATGCCGATGACTCCCAAATCTACCTCTCTACACCTAATATTTCTCCGGCAACCCAGTCCAAGATCTCTGCTTGTCTCTCGGACATTGCTGCCTGGATGTCTCATCGCCGATTGAAACTGAACATGGCCAAGACTGAACTCCTTGTCTTTCCGCCCAACTCTTCCCCCATCTCAGTCCATGTGGATGGATCTACTATCCTTCCTGTTCCCCCGGCCTGCAACCTGGGAGTCATCTTTAATGCCTCTCTCTCTTTCTCCACCCATATCCAGCTTGTAGCTAAGACCTGCCGCTTTTTCCTCTATAACATCAGCAAAATCTGCCCCTTCCTCTCTGAACATACTACCAAAATGCTTGTCCACTCCTTGATCTCCTCTCGTCTCGATTACTGCAACCTACTCCTCGCTGATCTCCCCGTGAGCCACCTCCTTCCCCTCCAATCTATACAAAATCACGCTGCTCGACTAATCTTCTGACAGCCTCGCCATGCCCACATTACTCCTCTCCTCAAGTCACTTCACTGGCTCCCTGTCCAATTCCGCATCCAATTCAAGCTTCTCTTGCTGACCTATAAGTGCATTCACTCTATGGCCCCTCAATACCTCATATCTTTTATCTCTCCCTATGTCCCCTCATGAAACTTGCGCTCCGCTAACAAATTGCTTCTTTCAATGCCTTTCACTCACACTGTGAACTGCCGATTGCACTCCTTTCACCTTGCTGCGCCATACGCCTGGAATAGCCTTCCTGCATCTGTGCGCCAGGCGCCCTCCCTGGCCCTCTTCAAATCCAGGTTGAAGACCCACCTCTTCACCGTTGCATTCAGATCCTAAGTTCCATCCTCATCGTACCCTAGCCCCCATTTACATTTATGACCAAACCATAGAACAAGCTGTACCTAATTGTACCACACCGTACCTTCCGCTGAACTGCCTAACCCCCATTTACATTTATGACCAAACCATAGACCAAGCTGTACCTAACTGTACCACACTGTATCCTCCACTGAACTGACTAATACTCTGTACTGTTTTGAATAGATTGTAAGCTCCGATGAGCATGACTCTGACTCTCTTGTATGTTAGCCACCTCTTGTAGGCTAATAGTGCAGTGCTGCATGCGTGGCGCTATATAAGTGCTAAGTAGTAGTAGTAGTAATAGAGTAGAGGCCCTTAGATTTAGTGAGGAACAAGTCATTGGAGACTTTTGTAAGAGCCGTTTCAGTGGAGTGTAGGGGACGGAAGCCAGATTGTAGTGAGTCCAGGAGGGCCTGGGAGGTGAGGAAGTCGAGGCAGCGTCGGTGGACTGCTTGTTCTAGAAGTTTAGATATGAAGGGAAGGAGGGAGATGGGTCAATAATTAGAAGGACAGGTGGGATCGAGTGAGGATTTCTTGAGGGGAGGTGTGACAACGGCATGTTTGAAGTCAATGGGGACAGTTGCAGTGGAGAGTGATAGGTTGAGAGTATGAGAGATAAAGGGGATAATGTGGGGGAGATGCGATGTAGAAGATAGGTGGGGATGGGGTCAGAGGAACAGGTGGTGGGTTTGGAGGAGGAAAGAAAAAGTGCGGTATCCTCTTCAGAGATCATAGGGAAGGAGGAGAGGGTAGAAGAGGAAGTCAGGATGGGGGGGGGGCAATTGGGGAGGGGGAGGTAGATGAGGGTGTGGGGAATTGGAGGGTAATCTTTTGGATTTTGTCATGGAAATAGTCGGCAAGGGTTTGGGCAGAGAGTGAGGACGGGACTGGGGGCGTGGGCACCTTGAGGAGAGAATTGAGGGTATTAAAGAGACGGCGAGGATCAGAGGCTAGGGAGTTAGGGATGAAGTAGTTTTGTTTGGCAAGTGCTATGGCTGACTGGAAAGGGGTCAAGCATGAATTTGAAGTGTAGAAGGTCTTCAGGGGAGCGGGATTTGGTCCAGGCACGTTCAGCAGAACGGGTACAGATGCGTAAATAGCGAGTTGTATATGAAAGCCAGGGCTGAGGAGTAGAAAATCTAATGGGACGAGGGGTGGGCAGGGCAAGAATGCCAAGAGCCGAGGATAGTGCAGCATTATAAGAGGCTACTGCCTCATCGACAGATTTGGAGGAAAAAATGGAGGAGAGAGATGGAGAGATGGTGGAAGAGAGTGTCAAGGGATCAATATTATGAAGGTTTTGAAATAGGTCGGAGAAGACGGGACAGGGTTGAGACAGCGGAAGCTGAAGATTGAAGGTTAAAAGGTGATGGTCAGATGAGGGAAGGATTGAGTTGTGGAAGTTTAAGGGAGATGAGTTAGAGAAGAGTATCAGGTCAAGGCAATGGCCGTGCAGGTGGGTGGGGTCAGTGGAGCAAAGTTGGAGGTTAAACGAGGAAGTGAGGGCGAGGAGCTTTAAAGCATGGGGATCAGAGGGGTTGTCGACGTGAATGTTAAAGTCGCCAAGAATAAGAGTGAGGGAAGAGGGGTCTAGAAAGACGGAAAGCCAGGAGTCGAAGTCGGTAAGGAAGATTGATTTTGATTTGTCGGGTGGGCGATAGATAACAGCTACACGGAGGGGGAGTGGTGTGAAGAAGTGAATGGAGTGGACTTCAAAGGAGAGGGAGGAGTGTGATTGAGGCAGCAGGAGGGGTTGGAATTGGCAAGAGAGAGAAAGTAGGAGCCCAACACCACCACCGCGGCTAGTGGAACGAGGTGTATGGGAGAACTGGTAGCCCCCGTGGCAGAGAGCAGCAGCGGATGTGGTATCGTCTGGGTTAGGGCAAGAAGGTGTAGTGCATTAGAGATGAAGAGATCATGAGTAAAAGGAAGTTTGTTAGCGAGTGAGCATGCGTTCCATAGGGCGCATGAGAACGTGGCAGTGGAGGGGGAAAGGAGAGGGATATGGAAAAGGTTGGATAAGTTACGTGAGGACTTCTTTTCACAATGAGGCAGCGGTCTAGGGGGGCTGTTACGTGAGGATCTATTGCTAGAGTAATACAGAGGTCTGGAGGGACCAGGGTATGGGCGGGTGTCTCTGGATGAGTGTGCCCTCCAGGAGGGGCATGAGGGAGGGGAAGTGAAAGGGGAATATTGATGATATCAGATAGGGCATGTGAAGATTTCTTTTTAGGCAACAAAAGAGGAGCGTGGCTCTTGCAGAATGAACGCAGACAAACGGAGCAAGAGAATGAGGAGGGTTTGGATTAGACTGCTTTATTAAGGATGGTCCCTACGCGTTTCGGCTCTCGCCTTCTTCGGGGGACATACAGCTACCATAAGTTAAAACAAAGAAAGTTATAACAACAGGTATAACACATACATAACATGTATACATTAAAAAATATTAACACTTCTAAACGAAGGGCCGAGACACTTAAACCGCAAATAGATTCCAAGATAGATGATCTTAAGAAAAAAGACCCACAGTATGATTTGGAAAAAAGCAAGTTTGATAAAAATAATCTTGAATACAGACAATCTATCAAAGAAGCTAAAATCAACAAACTCAAAAGAGATGATGATGACTATAAACAGAATACTGTATATTATTGGACCTACAACAAACTCGACCACAAAGATAGGAAAAATAGTACGTCTTTTAGAAGACCATATAAACCATCTAAACCATACCATTCTTCTAGATCACCTCGTTATAATTCAAAGACTAACATAAAAGATAAATACTCATATAGACGTAGATCCCCCTCAGCCACTCCGGAAAAAGAAAGGAGTAACAAGAGGTCACGTCACCATTCAAATGATAACATTGACACATCAGCCCCCCTTTTCCCCACACAACCACGGTCTCCAGCCTCCCATCCCCCTAGGCCCAATCCCAAGCGGGATTTTCAAATGGACTCCCTTTGGGCCAAAGGAAGAAGAGACGCTCCTCCAAGATCCCCACCACCACGTCCACCACGAAACAAGTTTCAACAGTCCAGACAGTTTTCACCGCGGGAAAGAAGACACAGTCAGGGTACGATGGCAAAAAGAAACCTGGATTGGGATCTGTAAACTCAGTTATTAATTTATCTTCATACTCATTAACAGAACTCGAACTCCAAGTTCTTTATAAGGGTCTATCATTCGTTCCTACAAGACGTCATGATAATTTTCTCACACACATTGAACTTTATAAATTTTTCCGCAAACTTAAAACAATAGATTTTTTCGCTAAGAATCCTGTTCTCTCCTTAGATGAATCCGTTGTTAAAAGACCTTCCACTTGGGTTCCTCCGTCTCCTCCAGATCCAATGATTACAGCATATGAAAACATGGTTCTAACCAGAATCAATACATTATATAAAACAAAACAGAAAAAATCATTTTACAATCTTTCAGCCCCTCAAAAATCAGCCCTAAACAGTCTTCAGTCAAATCAGTCTATAGTTATTAAGCCTGCAGACAAAGGGGGTGCTATCGTGATTCAAGATAGAGATGCATATGTTACAGAAGTCAAACGCCAATTAGACGATACTACATTTTATAAAAAAATCTTTGATGATCCTACTAACACATTACAACAGAAAATAGATAATTTGTTATATATTGGTCAACAAGCAGGTTATCTAACATCTAAAGAAATATCTTTCTTAACTGTAACTCATCCGATCACACCCACTATTTATATGCTTCCAAAAATCCACAAATCCATGCAGAACCCCCCTGGACGTCCAATAGTTTCAGCAAACGGCTCATTACTAGAACCTCTCTCAAAATTCTTAGATTTTTTCTTACGTCCTTTTGTGTCATTAGTGCCGTCCTATGTGAAAGACTCTACCCATATCATCAACATCCTTAAAGATTTTGAAGGGTATCACAATGAACTCATTCTGCTCACACTAGATATCAACTCTCTCTATACGAACATCCCACAAGAAGCAGCTTTGGAAGTAATAGCCAACACACTGATTCAAAGACCCAAACCAGTCCGTGTCCCTACCTTTTTCCTCACCCAGCTGGCCTCTCTTGTCATGCAAGAAAATTTTTTTATCTTTAAAGGCCTTTTTTATAAACAGGTAAAAGGAGTAGCCATGGGTTCCCCCATGGCTCCTGACGTAGCCAATCTCTACGTATCAGAATTTGAAAATAAGTTTCTATCTTTCCATCCATACAAGAAACATATTCGTCTTTGGAAACGATACATAGACGACGTTCTAGTTATCTGGGACGGACCAGAACATACTCTGCAATCCTTCCATCACTGGCTTAATACATTGGATACACATTTGCAATTTGAGGGTACCTACAGTTTAGATTCTATACCGTATTTAGATATCATGATTAAGAAGTCCAATGATTGCTTTATCACTGACTTATATAGAAAACCAACTGATAGAAATACTTTCCTCACTTACGACAGTTGCCATAATACTTCTTTCAAGCAAAATTTACCAGTTAGTCAGTTTCTGAGAATCAGACGCCTATGCACTAATGACACAGATTTTGAAAAACATGCCACCGATTTGTACCAGCGCTTTGAACAGCGAGGATATCCGAACAAATACATCCACAGAGCATATCAGCGAGCATCCAGCACAAACCGCTCCACACTTTTAAACAATGTAGTACGTACTAAATTAGATAGAGTCACCTGTTCTTTGACTTTTTCTACACTTTCTAAACCTATCACGGATATATTAAAACAGGAGTGGGATCTAATTGCCTCTTTACCATCCTTTCAATCCAAACAACTTATGGTTTCATACAAACGTGCTCCCAATTTGAGAGATTTTTTAGTTCCCTCTGCCCTTACTGGTCCCAGATCCGCTCCTAAAGTCAGAGGCCACTACAGTTGTGGTAATTGTTCCACCTGTCTTCATGTTATCACAGCAAAAAATAGCTTTACACATAACTCAACTGGTCAAAAGATTAACATTAATCATTATTCGAATTGCAAAACTGCTAATGTAATTTATTTAATTCAATGTCCCTGTGATATGGTTTACATAGGGAAAACCCTACGTCAAATTAGGACACGTATTATAGAACATAGAAGCAATATTCAAAGACGACTCATAGATCAACCTTTAGTTTCACATTGGGTTGAAAAGGGGCACACAGTCAGTGACCTCAAGTTTTTGGTCATTAAAACTGCTACACCACATTGGCGAGGTGGTGATATTAACCTCACTTTACTCAAGTTAGAACAACGGTTCATTTACGTTTTCAATAGTCTACATCCATTTGGACTCAATCAAGAAAGCGATATGTCTGTCTTTTTACGTTAATTATTAGATTTTTCTCTCTATAATCAATTTGTCCTCAAGATTTCATATTCATCTTCATATTGCTACCTTTCATTTCTTTGTTATTTATTTCATTACAAATTCTTACAGCAATAATTTTGTTATGTACTTATTTATTCTCATATGTTTTTATCACTTTTTTATTTTTAATTTGTTGTTTTTATTTAATTGTTTTAAGATACAACCCTATTAACCCACTAAGCTATTAATATATATTGCTTGTCCCCAATTTTTCTGTATGATACATCCAATCTATACTGTTACATGCCCTTCTAAGAAGCCGAAAAGTGTATTCAACAACTGAAACACCATCATTCAATTTGGCTTTCAAATTAGCCTATACACTTGCTCAATTTTTCACATTTTATACATTTTCATTTCATTTGCAATTTATTACACGGTTTCCAATGGTCTTAACGTTCTTTTTATTAGACATTTTCACCTTCATATATATAGGATTATTTTTATATATATAGCACAATTCAATAATCTGGTATATATATTTATTGATGATACCATTGGTTTCAAATTTTATATTTAAAACTATGCATATTATCCTTCTTTTCATATAACTTTCATAATAGTTGTTATATTGACTCCATTCTAACCACGCCCCTTTGTGACGTCCCTCTAAAAAAGGCGCGAAAATTGCAGCTCATATAAACCGCTGTCACACAGAGCTAGCTTCTAATGCTACTGTGTATTGTATTTTACATGCCGGTTTTTTGCCGTTCCATTTGAAGATTCTCGTGTGCTGCACGCACCTGCCTGAATAGTAAGTTTGTCTCCGATTCACATTTGGCTTCATTCAAATGCGGTTATGTCTTTTATATCTCCTTCAGATTTTTATTTAGTTCATACAAAATAAAGTGTATATCTTTTTCATCTTTTTTATCCCCCCCTTTTAACAAAATTTGTTTGTGTCCTTAATACCATAATCGGGTCATAGTATTATATGTTATACCTTTTTTCATATAATTCTTCTTTAACTCGTTTAATGTGACGTTCTTTCTCCCAAAAAAAGGCGCGAAAATTGACGTCTACTAAGTAACTGCCACATAACGCTGAACCCTGATACTAAGTATAAGTTTTACTCGGCATGCAACTCTTTCTTGTTGTACTTTCTCTAAGATCGTATGCAAGTGCTGTTATGTCTTTTACATCTACTTCAGATTTCTATTCAGTCTTTATATTATTATTTTCACTCATGTCCATACAAAATAAAGTGTATATCTTTTTTATCCCCCTTCTTTCACAAAATTGGTTTGTATCCATATTACCATAATCTAGTATTATGTTATACCTTTTTCCATATAACCCTTTCTTAGACTCGTTTAATGTGATTTTTCCCCCCAAAAAAGGCGCGAAAATTGGCGTCCACAAAGTAACTTCCACATAATGCTTAACCCTGATACTAAGTATAAATTTTTCCTTTGATTGGACGTACCCGCCTGAATACATGAATATGCCGCAAATGCACAATCGCGCTTTGGTTTAAGTTCATTTTTACTCTTCAATTTAATCAATTAAAAGGCGCGAAAATTGGCGTCTATAAAGTAACTGCCACACATCGCAGAACTCTAATAACAAATATTAGTTTTATTTGCCATGCAGTTTTGCTTATTTTTATATATCATTCACACCCACCTGAATACATAAACATGCCGTAGATGCACAATCGCGTTCTGTCTCAAGGTTGTTTTTACTATTCAAATCAATTCAATTATTTAATATACCCATTTATTTACCTCTTTCAATACTAATTTAGCAATTTACTCATTCTCTCTATGTAAACCTATAAATATTAGGTTAGTATCATATTTTGATATAATTAGCACACATCAGTCTTTCTCAGTGAGAATGAGTCTACATATATTCATTTTTTTGATATCATCCATTTTCTCTACGGTCACACGCACATCCATTTGTTTTTAATCCTTTCCTCATTTTTTTTCCCAATAAAAACAATACTTACTACATAATTGAAGTAGATTTATTTGGGTCCTTTTTATAGTCCTCAATCATAATATATGTTCTGTTTATAGTTATTCCCTCTTCTCTTTTATTTAATATCAACACATTCTTATAATTACATTGAACTCATCAGCATATGCTATCTTTTAACTTGTTACTTTTATATTTTGTATTTATTTATACCTTTTAAAACATGTTTTTTGAATGGTTTTATTGTGTTGATATCTCTATTGCACATTTTATAATCAACCCCCCCCCTTTTTTTGTTGGTAAGATTTTATATTATCTTATTATAGATTGTATTATTAATAATATATATATATTTTTTTTTTATTATTATTATTTTATTTGATATATTTATGTATTTTTTATATTTTTTTGATTTGTTTTTACAGACATGTTTTATCCTTGACACATTATTTGTTCTAACTTATGAATATAGAGTTCTTTCTCTTATAGTATTACATGGTGCTTCTAATCAATTGTCTTTAAGAGACAACCCTATCAACTTACGGCGCTATCAACACATAGTGCTTGTCACTAAACTGTCTTTATGAGACATTCCAACTAATATATTACTGGTATGTCATTTTATATTATATTAACTTTTATGCGTATACATATTTATATTTTTATATATTTATATATTAATTCTTTTTTCCCTCCAAGATTATCCTGTCATGTCTATAAGTCATGGCATTCGTTTGTTTTATCAACTTGCGTTCTTTTACTTATTATGAGAATCTAGTTCTTGTGTCTCGGCCCTTGTTTGTTTATTTATTTTTAAGTTTAATTTTCATTTTCATTTTTATTTTTAAGTTTAATTTTAATTTTCATTTTATTCACATTGGTGTTATTTATTTAATTTTACCCCTTGTGTTGTCCTCGGGTTGGTTGAATGCAACATCTAATTGAGTACCTGTTTAGACATAATATGTATGTTATTTTTGTAACATGTTTAATTTTTAATTTTTTAATTTACAAAATTTTTAAATATATATATATTTTTTAATGTATACAAGATTTCTTTTTAGACTGAGACAGAATTCTAGAGGGGTTGAGTTGGGGTCGATATCTCTGGTTGAGAGATTGGGGCATAAGTGAGGGAGAGCAGAAAGGGGGAGGACAGGGATATGGATGAGATCAGATAAGGTGTGTGAGGAGCTCTTCTTAGAATGAGAAAGAAATTGAGGGGGGCCAGGGTCAAGGTTGATATTACCTGATGAGAGAAGGAGAAGGAGTAGTAGAGAGCGGGGTAAGGCGGAGGGAGTACGGCGGAAGCGAGGGTGAGGTTGCCTTAACGAGAGAGGGGCTGGTTGAATAAGGGGGCGGGTGAGATGTAGCTCAAGGGCAGATGCTAGGTTAGGAGACAGAATGGAGGGAGAGGTGAGGAAGGTGGAGGGGGAGTAGGGGGGGGGAGGAGTGCGGGTGTTGGTAGGAGAGGATGCAGTTAGGGAGTATGAGGAAGAGAAGGACAATGTGATGTGGGGCCATAGCAGAGGAGGAGTGGAAGCTAAGCAGCATGAGTTAACTTGCAGGGGATGAGATGGCTTCGGATTTTAGGATTTTAAACACTTTGCAGTATATGTTGGGTTACAAGTGGGGATTACGCACTATGCACATGGGTTGCGGTAAGGTAAGGTAAGGGTAGTGGAGGGACTGAGGCCAATGCAGCAAGGTTTAGTGGAAGCAATGGGTAGCCAGTACAGTGCAGCAATGGGTAACCAGTTCAGTGCAAGCAATGGGTAATAATATTGTTAGCTGGTTAAATGGGTAACCAGTTCAGTGCAGCAATGGGGTAACCAGTTTGGAGCTAGCAATGGGTAACCAGATCAATGCAAGCAATGGGTAATAATATTGGCAGATTTCTCTAGTTGGCTGTCTTATGTGTTTAGGTGTTATGAAAGTCGGATCAGCACTTCCCCTTCATTCCTTAGTGATTGAACTCGGTGACTCTTTTTGTATTGACTGTAATTAGCACAGTGGTATTAATTGCACTCACAGTAATTGTGAATGACCTTAATGTGCAGTAAGGAATTTTTCAGTGCGGAAACTGCAGGGAACATGCTGGGCATATCCTGACAGTTACTGCAAAACGTTTGTGCTTCCCACACAGTTTTTACTCAGAACATGTGGTAAGTGCAAAAACTTGCCACACTTTACTAGAAGAACCCATAATGACTTTCCCAAGATGACAAGGAGTGGCAGTGAGGTTTGAACCGTGGCTTCCAAGGTTCTCATTACTCTGCTCTTCTCTTCTCTGTAGAGCCCATTCACTGTATAATCAACTATCCACAGCTCATGTTCTGTCATTTGCTGCTTCTGCCTGGGCTCTCACAGACTTGGTTCTCACTTTGGAAGTTTCTCAATCTCCCATAAACCCCATCATGAGTGCCTTGGCAACAGGGCCGGACAAAGAGTTTCTGCCACCCTATGCAGACCCTCCATGCCGCCGCCTCCTCCCCCCCCCCCCCCCAGCATTCATCTTCTCACCTGAGGAGGGGTGGCACAGCATTGCTTCCTCTGTATTGTGCTTTATAATGCCCACACTGGCTTGCTCAAGGCCTGCTGCCCTCTGACACAACTTTCTGTTGGAGGGGGTAGGAGTGGCAGGCTGTGAGTGCCCCAGCATGGGCAGTTTAAAGCCTGACACAGCAGAGGGATTGCCATGCCACCCTCCCTCCCCCAGACGAGAAGATGGATCCCAGGTGGGTGCGGCATGGCGGATCGGGCGGCGCTGAACTGCCGCTTCACTGGGAGAGCCAATACCACCCACTGGAGCCTTCCAAATTAGGCGACCGCCTAGTGCTTAGTGGGCGGGCTGGCCCTGCTTGGTAATGAGGAAGAACTATTAATATCATGCCACTTCTATTTACAGAGCCTTTCAGCCTCTTACCAAACATATCCTCCTTAATGTGGCTTTCAGTGTCAGTCTTTTTACCTTTACATTCACCAGGTTGTTATTATCTACCAACCAACTGGCCCTAACATCTGTATTCTTTCTGTGTGAATTCCCTCTGACCTCCTGACCCTTCTCCTGTGTATTTCAGTTGTCCTCTTGCATCCTATGGCACTCGTCTTTTCATTTATTACCTCTTTTTTTCTCTCACTATTCATTAGGGAGTGGCTTCATAAAGCATGTTCTCAATATAAAGCATGCTTTACACAAGGAAAATGACGGTTTTAAAATTGTGTGTGAGTATACATACATAAAAAATAGTTGCACTGCAAGATTGTGCCTCCCTTTTGGAGCTGGGGCAGAGTTGTGATGTATGCGTATATTTATAAAATAAGGATGCACATGCTTATATCTTATTTTGTACTATAGCAAAAGACTAGATAGCTATGACCACAAAAAATCACCAAAAACAAAAAAGGTCAAACCCAAAAAGAAGAGAACTGTAGCTAATAGAAACTGAATGTCGGATTATTTGTTAGGAGAGGAAACCCCTCTAGACCTGAACCCTCATTTTAATATAAAAAAATGGTTGAAAAATCAACCTGTATAATGCTAAACACAAAACGTGATGAATGGAATCATTTAGAATGCAATGTTCACTTAACTTGCAACAGCAGCTACCAGTCCAAAGTGTGCCACATAAGTGAAACAATGAAGACGTTACTCCTATCAGTATGCGACACAGCACCGTGCTTCAAGCTCAGCACCAAGCAATTTGATCGAGCTTCACGTTCACCGGATGAAAACCATGTACTCATTCATAAATACCAAGCTGGAGTGTGACATCAAAATAAAAGTAAATGTCATTCGATGTTAAAATTGCCAGTCAGAGCAAGCTCCACTAATTGATCCCCAAATTTAAGCCAGATGGAGTGACAGTCTGCAAGTTGAAAATCCAGGATTGCTCCAATCTTTGTAACCAAAATTCTCGATTACCTCCACGAAGGTCAGGGGGGACATAGTCAATAACCCGCCAATGCAAATCTTGAAATGTGCGACATTTTTCCAAACAGTGAGCCACAATCGGTGCAGATTGAGTTCTAGTTTTGATACAAGAGGAATGTTCTGTCAGTCTGATCTTAATCAGGCAAATCGTGCGCCCAATATACTTTAAGTCATATGGACAGAAAAGCATATGGACGACATAAGCAGATTCACATGAAGTATGCTAGCGTGTAACAGAATCAACACAAAAAGAAACAATAATAGAAAAAGCACAAAACTTGCAATTTTGACATTGAAAATGATTTAAGTCCAAATCCAAAACAGTAGGCCCAGTATCGATCAGAAGAGCATTGACAACACTGTCACGTATGTTCCGCCCCCTACTATAGGCAATCTTTGAATCAGTTTGAAAACATATGTGAAGAGAGAATACATTCCGTAGAAAAGATGTTATTGTAGAGGAGTGTGACATAAATGGAAAAACACCAACAAAAGCTTTTCTAGACAACAACTGAGATTCAGCGGTCCACAGAAAGAGCCATTCACGATGACTATATCTGGCTCGCTTATAAGCCCATAAAACAACATTATATGGGTATCCTCATTCAATAAGGTGATGGAAAAGGTTGGCAGTATGATGTTGAAAATCTGTCAAGTAGAACATATGTGCCGAAGACAAAAAAACTGCCCCACCAGGACCTCTTGATGAAGAGGACGGGGATGATGACTGTGACCAATTTTCTAAACAGTGGTACAAAAATTAATACCATTTTTGTAAATTTCAACATCCAAAAACTCAACACGATCACTATGATGTTTAGCAGTAACTTGGGTATTAGGTTTGCATGTATTGATCCAGTGTCAAAAAGAATCCTCCTTTGATCCTCTCCGCAAAAAGAAAATATAATCTAAAGAGCATACCCATAATGGGATAGAGGAAAAACAATCAGAAGGATAAATGAAAGTCATTTCAAAATCTGCCATATAGAGAGTTGCAATAGAGGGGGCCACAGTGGCCCCCATAGTAATGCCATATATCTGTAAAAAGAATTGTGGATCAAACAAAAAAAATAATTCTTTTTTTTTTTTTAAACTTTTATTTTCATTTTGCAACAAACAAAAGAAACAACACACCAAAAGAGACAAAACAAGTATACAATAAGGAAAAGTAAACCCATTACCCCCCACCCCGATGCTTCTTCTCTACCCGATTATATCAGCATGTGAGCGCTTCCAATTAACAGTGATTATACATCAAACGATCAAAAGAGTATCTACAATACAGCATGATCATGGGACAGAGATATATACAAAGTTAGACAGTCAGATGAGAGCATTTAGCAAAATGTACATAGTCATTGAGCATCTTCCATTGAGACCAATGAGAAGGAGTCTGAACGGAGGAAGCGAACAGACGAGGTATTTGTTCATATTTACTGTAAAGACAAGCATGATTCCACCATTCATTGGGGCTCAGATGGGAGCTAATTTTCCAGTATTACTTAATTAGGGAAATAGCAATGCCAAGCATAAAGTTCGAAAGGAGATAAGCCATTTTTGGGAGAGAGGGGATCCCCGCAACTGGGCGAAGTCCCACTATCCTCCAAGAAAGGGGCTCCTGAGAGTGCGAGATAGACTAAATACGACCCCAGACCCGACGCCAGTAATACTGTAGTACGGGATATTCATGCATAACATGAGGCAATGAACCAATGGCCGCAGGACGTGTCCAGCAACCATTGCCCTGAGTAGTGTTCCTTCCAACCAACGAGCACCTTGTTTGAGAAGAAAAGATTGAGGGAACACTTGAGTAAAATCGCCACCAAGTATTAATGGAGCATTGGCAGAGGCCAAGGCCAACTGCGCAATACTTGCATAGTAAGCAGGGTTGTCACATTCGGGGCATAATGCAAATACACGTGAATTCACTATCTCCAACCTCAAGGTGTACACGGGCCCATCTACCCTCCTTGTCAGCGCTAATATCAGGTACAGTAGCGTGCAAAGACTTCCTAACCAGAATGGCTATCCCGTACCATTTGGAAACGGTGGGAGAATAGGCAGCTACCATGTGAGGCTTAGCATTGAGTTTCAGTGTTTCAGCAGAGTTTAAATGCGTTTCCTGAAGAAACACTAAATCAACATGCTCATGGCTAAGATAGCTAAGGATTTTCTTTCCGTTGAGTGGACCATTAATGCCCTTGACGGTGAATGATAAGATTTTACATAAGGCCATTCAGAAAAGTTAAAAATTCTGAGCATGATAGCACACATAATTTCACTATGTCCCTCAAACTGACTGTATCTGGCTGTACACATGACATAGGAAAAATAAGCTAATATAATACAATGAAGCGCCCCACATTAACAAAGAAAACCGCAGTACGGTAGAGGAGAAGCAAAACCCCAAAATTACTGGCGACCATGTGTCTGCGGGGAGAAACCCCAGAGAAGGCCGAAATTGAAAAAACACATAACCTGTAGGACTGTGCGTGCTCCGAATCCGACCGAGGCACACATCATGAAGGGATAGGAGACCAAAAAACAAAAGTCATATAGAGAAAGAAAGAAAGTCCAGGCTATTTCTGTGCTTGGCTATGACCGCCGCAACGGGCCCTTCAAAATGGCGGATAGAGCCGGCAGATAAGAGTCCAAGATTTGGAGATTTGGGATCAGCGCATCTGCTCTGCTTCTTTGGAGTCTAAAAATGTTGATAGTAGATCAGGATCTTCGAACGTCCTGGTTTGGTTGTGGAGAGTCACTCGGAGCTTCGCTGGATACAACAGGCCAAAGCGAGCCTGTAGCTGTTGAAGTCGAGGGCGAAAAGCAAGGAGTTTCTTCCGACGGTCAACGGTAGGCTTTGCCAAATCAGGAAAGAAGGAGACCTTACGACCTTCAAATTCCAAATGGTGATTCGCTCGGGCAGCATGTAAAATTTGTTCCACTTGTTGATATCGTAGCAAGCTAAAGATAATAGGCCGGGGGGTCGTGCGGTTGAGCGCCATGTGGGGAGGAACACGGTGTGCTCGATCGATTTCCAGTTCTCTGTAAAAAGTGATCTTCAGCAAGGAGGGAAGAGTTTTGAGCAAGAATTCTCTTATATCTCCTGCTTCCACCCCCTCCGGCATTCCGAGGAGCCTCACATTGTTGCGACGGGCTCGATTATTGCTATCTTCTAACTCCTTTTGAAGATTCTGTATCTGGCGCTCAGCCTTGTCCAGTTTGCCCAAGCGCACCTCGTGCGAGTCGAGGACCCCCGTCATGTTGTCCTGCCGTAATGAAAGACTTTCAAGTCGGTCCTGGAGCACTCCAAAGTCTTCTCGCATGGCTCGAAGCGCTTCTCCATTGGACTGCACCAATTCCTTCACGCCGCGTATTTCCTCCAAAATCTCCAGGTGCATTTCGGGGTTTTCACGAAATGGAACCATCTTCTGTGGGGAAGACACCTCTGTTTTGGAGCGTTTTCCGTGAGAAGAAGAAGGAGACCCGAAGTCCAAGCGCGCTGGTTTATGGGCCGCCATCCCCCCCGAGGTGCCCCGGTCAGCTCGGAGCGAAATAGTAAATTTGTATAGGTATTAAGTCAGGATTCTAAGTAGGCCTCTCGGGAGCTTCAACGCAAAGCGTCCTACCCGCTGGACATCAGGCTCCGCCCCCCCCCCAAAAAAAAAAAAAAAAAAAAAAAAATTATTCTTTGTGAGAACTAATTCCAGTAGTTGAAGTAAAAACGAGCGGGGAAGTCTCTGTGGAAGATCAATCAGGCAGTTAGCAATAACTGAAAGCTGAAAGTGCTTCATCCTGATTTATGTAGGTATATAAGGCAACCACGTCCATCGTGGTCAATGTATGATCTTGAAGGTCACCAGAATAGGAGCCAATCAAAGTTATAAAGTGAGAAGTATCACATAAAAAAGATCGTACTTGAGAAGCTGATTTATGAAGAAAAACATCACAAAATTTAGACAGAGCCTCAAACACATAGTCCCTGCAAGAAATAGTAGGACATCCTGGAGAAGAAATCAGGGATTTATGTACTTTCAGTACAACCAGTATCCTAGGGTGGAGTTTATAAAGATATGTGTATTCTTTCTTAGCTCTCTTCTTTTTGGGTTGGACCTTCTTTATATCTTCTTTGTAGCAGGTTTAAGTTTCTGAGAGAGCGTTTGTGTGCTACTAAGAGTCTGTTTACAAGCCTATTTTATAAAGACAGGCATGAAATACATACAACAAACCTTCTATGGGGTATGTAGGGCGGGGAGGAGTAGCCTAGTGGTTGGGGCAAGTTGTCTCGGGCCGTAGGGCCAGGAGGACAGCAACCTCAGGCTGGAGGGACTGAGGTTTCTAGTCTCACAGGCGCTCCTTGTGGTCTTGGGCAAGCCACTTAACCCTCGGTTGCCTCAGGTACATAACATAGATTGTGAACCCTTCAGGGACAAGGGAAATATACACCATACCTGAATGTACACTGCTTTGACCCGGTGAAAAACGGTATATAAGCATTGCTAAATAAAGTATGTTTACTAAAGGGTAGCACAGGGTCCCATGCTACCCTCCTGGCAAATGTCAGGGTTGTGACTGGGCTGGATGGGGTGTTCCTTCTATGGCATAGCTAGTTTGGGGTATTTGTAGCTCATACAACCTCTGATTCTTTGTTTCTTCTAAAGTATTGAATTGGCTGGATTGAAGTGTGTTTGATTTTCTGGTCTTGATTTTACACGTTCTGAGAGGTAGTGAGGCTTTTTTGTTTAGTGGGTTTCTTTGTTGGACTGTGGCACGCTGAGCCTTCATTTGCAATTTCTCAGGCATTTTCCCTTTCTCCAGAAACAAAGCAGGAAGTCAATCCTCACATATGGGTGATGTTGGCACTGACAGAGCCCTCGCGGAAGCATCTCCCCAGCTTTCAAAGAAAGCCTTTGGGAGATGCCACCACGAATGCGTGGTCCCCTTCCTGCCTAAGGATGCCATCTTACTCAGTCTCCTTTTTTCCACAGAGTCCTTCAGATGTCTGTCTGTCTGTCTCTCTTCCCCCAGAAAAAGCAAATTTTTTGCTCTCTGAGTTTCATACTCTCCCTCCGGGTTGCAATAGTACTTTTCTCGCCACCCGAGCCTGCTGCTTCGACATCGAGTCTCGGGTCCATTTCCAATTTTTCACCTTTGGCACCTATGCACCCCTTTTTCCCCAACTCGCAACACCACGGGTCTTCGACCTCGCCAGGGTAATTTTTTTCACACATTGATACAAGTGGGTTTAAAAAGTGTGATCGGTGTGAGAAGATCATGTCTCTCACCCATACTCACGATTGTTGTCTATGCTGCCTCGGACCAGACCACAACCCCAAGGCCTGTGGTCTTTGTAAAAAGATGTCCACTAAGGCCCTCAAGAGCCACCAGCAGCAGCACAACAAGTTTTTCCCAGAGTCCCCTGCGTTTCCGAAAGCCAAGGCCCCGTCTGAAGCCTCAGACTCCTGTGGCACCCTCGCAGATCCTGGTCAACGCCATGGGTCTTCAGAAAGGGGGTCTCCCTCGAGGGAACACAGGAAAAAGAAGAAACCCTCGAAGACAGCGTCCTTGGATGGTTTGGACAGGCCAGTGAAGTCCTGAGCCAGGTCCTGCAGTCCATGCCACTCGTCTGAGGACTCGGAGCAGGAGCGACCTACTACAGTCGCCCAGAAGGAATCAGCCGGAGATCGGCCATGGACATCCGAGGCTATCCTCGTTGAGGACTCCCCTTCAGGGGAACTGGTGCCAGGCTGAAGTTCCTCGGTGCCCGTGCCGAGAGCTGTGGAGCCATCTGGGCTGGAGTCCAGAATAGCGGCCTTGAAGTGCAACCTGTCTGCCATCATGGACCAGCAGCAGGCGTTGATGTCTGGCAGGACTGGTTCCTCTGCCCAGACCACCAGGCCCTCGACATCGAGGACATTCCTGGAGGCCGAGCCGAGCCGATCCTCAAGGCCATACAGACCCGAGTCAATCCTCGGCCAATGTCTCGATCCAGATTCCGCTCAATGGGACCGAGGTCTACTCCAGCGAGCATGCACGACACCAGTCGCAGAGCCTCCAAGGGGCTCAGGCCTGGAGCTGTCAGGCTGCCCTCCCCTCGAATCTTCCACCACTTGGAATGGGAGATTGAGGATGAGGAATCCCCTGATATCTGTCACCACTGCGACGTTCCCTCAGACCCGTCCCCCTCTGAGTCTTGTCGTCAGTCCTCGGCCAAGGACATGGCATTCCTCGACTTTGTGCAGGACATGTCAAAGGTTTTGGCATTCCCCACGGAATCAGAAGAGGACTCTCACATGGAGGAATTAGAAATACTCCAATACAAGACTCCACCGAGAGAATCGTTGATGGTCCCATTCCGCCCTGGAATGGCTCTTGCTCCACATGTGGGAAACACCAGCATTGGTGCCTCTTGTGAGCAAGCAGCTCGACTCGATGTATTGGGTCCACTGGAGCCCTGGCTTCCAGAATGCACAGCTGCTGCATAACTCCATGGTGGTGAACTCAGCTGAAAAGCCAGAAAACACATTCCTCAGTGCTCTCAGGTAGGGAGGCCTGCACCTTGGACACCCTCGGCAAAAGGTACTACCAGGGTTCGATGCTCGTCGGCCAGATCCAGGCCTACCAGCTGCACATAGGCATGTATCTGAGCATTCTCGGGTTCACTGGATTCTCGGCTGGTCTCTCCGAGGAACTCCTGCAATGGTTCAGGAACCTGGCCAAAGCTGTCCATGACTGCTCCAAGTTTATGACTCAAGCAGCCTAAGATGGCTTTGAGTCAGTGACCTGAGTAGCCGCAGCAGGCATTGGTGCCTGATGCCAAGCCTGGCTACAGTCTTCCGACCTCAAGCAGTGGGTTCAGGACATATTGGTTGATGTCCTATGCCAACGGGAGCACCTCTTTGGCAAACCCATGACGGAGAAGGCTGCCGAGTTGGAGACCGAACTCGTGACAAGGACCAGGTTTTCCAACAAGACTGCTAACCTTCCCTGATAGAAGAGCTTGGGGAAAAAGCCCTTTTACCTGAGGAAAGGGGCTGCTTACAAAAACTACCCCCATTTCCAAGCCTCTCCAGCTCCCCAGCAGGGTCAGCAGGCTAAGGTACAAGGGCATAGCCCACATAAGCAGAAAGCTCCCAAGTCCCAGGCTCTGACTCCGGCTCTGGCTCAGCCTGGGGAGCGTTTTTGACACTTTGGGCATAGCCTCTCTTCCCCAAGGAGAACAGGAGCCCACAGGGGGACGTCTGATTCACTATGCCCACAGGTGACCAACCATCACCATTGATTATTGGGCACTCCAAGTGGTCAGGAAGGGCTACATCCTCCACCTGGCACAGACACCTCCCCCTTTATTCCCAGGGGAGCCCTCCAAATCTCCCCTTCACCGGCATCTTCTACTACAAGAACTCACAGGCCTCCTCGAGGACAAGGTGGTAGAACCAGTACCCGAACATCTCAGGGGCAAAGAGTTCTACTCCAGGTACTTCCTCATGCTAAAAAGGACAGAGGGCCTAAGGCCCACCCTGGACCTGCAAAACCTCAACAAGTTTCTGATGAAGGAGAAATTCAAGATGCTGTCCCTTGGAATATTGCTGCCTTACCTCCAGCAGGAAGACTGGCTATGCTCCTTGCATCTGAAGGATGCGTATACCCACATTCTCATTCACCCCAGCCACAGATGATACCTAATTTTCATGGTGGAGAGAGGCCACTACCAATACAGGGTAGTACACTTCGGCCTGGCATCCACCCCAAGGGTCTTCATCAAGTGCCTGACAGTGGTGGCCGCTTACCTCTATCTCCAAGGGGTATTCATCTTCCGCTACCTGGGTGACTGGCTCATAAAAAGAAGCACAGCCACGTCCTGCAACATCTGGGGTTCATAATAAACTACTCCAAGTCTCATCTCCTCTCGACACAGGGTCTGGAGTTTATAGGGGAAAAACTGGACACAGGCCAAGCAAAGGCCTTCCTCACCCTGTGGCGTTAGCCGCAGACGTGCAACACTGTCCCTTGGTTTCCACCTGGCTCTTGCTGTGCTCCTCGGCCATATGGCCTCCACAGTCCATGTCACCCCAGACGCCTGTCTGCAGATGAGGACAACCCAGTGTGGACACAGGCCATCGGTCAACTACAAGACAGAATCCTAGTGATCCACCAGCTAGGGAATTGCCTGATGTGGTGGCAGGACCTGCAGCACCTCCTGGTGGGGATGGGGGGCCCATTGTGAGGAGCTTCACACCCAGGGCAGCTGGTCACAAGCCGAGGGCAACCAGAAAATCTACCTCCTGGAGCTCTGGGTCATATACCTAGTCCTACAAGCTTTTCATCACCATTTGAGTCACCAGCCAGTGCTAATTCAAATGGGCAAACAAGTGGTGAGGTTCTATGTGAACAAGCAAGAAGGCATGGGATTTCGTATCCTTTCTCGCGAGGCGATGACACTGCTCCTACACGCTGTGTCAGGGAATGCTCCTAAGGGCGGTGTACCTACTAGGCCAGGAGAATGCCCTGGCAGACAAACTGAGAAAGATCCTTCTTACTCTGGGGGACCCCACAGGTGGACCTCTTCGCCAGCCCAGACAACTACCAGTTCCCTCCAATTCCCTCCAATTCAATTCCAATTCAATTCCCTCCAGCCCCACCCGGGTCGGGTAGCAGCAGATGCATTTCTCATCTCATGGTCGGAAGGCCTCAGGTACGCTTTACCATCCACTCCTTTTCAAAGTCCTGTGCGACAGAGTTTCACTGATCCTGGTGGCCCCCCAGCGGCCCAGACAGTCATGGTTCCTGCTGCTCCCTCGGTTGTTGGTGGAGGCACCGACCCTCCTGGGGAGTGCCCCCGGGCTCTTGTCTCAGGAAGAGGGCTCTCTCCTGTACCCCAATCTGGGGTCCCTATCGCTGACGGCGTGGCTGCTGAAAGGTTAGCCTTAGCCTCCTTCAACCTTTTAGGGGAAGTGGAGGAGATCCTATTGGCCTCTGTAAGGCTTCCACCAGGAGAGCTTACACCTTCAAATGGCGCAGGTTCACAGTGTGGTGTGTGGAGCAGAGGGTGAGCCCGTTCTCCTGCCCGGTACAGTGGTGCTGCAGTACCTTCTCCATCTTTCGCAATCCAGGTTCAAATCTAACTCTGTCAGAGTGCACCTCAGTGCCCTGGCAGCACACCACCACCCTGTTGAGGGCAAACCCCTCTTGGTTCAGCCTCCGGTGGCCTTCTTTCTGAGGGGGCTCCTGTTGACAAAACCCCCTGTCAGGCGACGGGATGGGACCTCAACATGGTGCTGTCACACTTCACCCATCCACCCTTCGAGCCCCTGGCTACCTGTCACCTCAGGTATCTCTTATGGAAAGTCATGTTCCTGGTGGCGCTCACCTCCATTAGCAATGTCAGCGAGCTCCAAGCCCTGGTGGGAGAGGCGCCATACACTAGATTCTACAAGAATAGGGTCATGCTACGCACACATCCCAAATTCCTCCCGAAGGTGGTGTCTTCCTTCCACCTCATCCAACAGGTTGTGCTCCCCACCTTTTTTCTGAGACCTCACTCCAGCAGGGCGGAGACTGTCCTTCACAACTTGGATTGTAAGAGGGTTCTGTCCTTCTACATTCAATGCATGTAGGACCACCACAAAGCTTCTCAGCTTTTTGTTTCCTATGACCCCAGTTGGCTGGGGGAAGCGGTGATCAAGTGAACGCTGTCCACCTGAGTGGTGGACTGCATCATCTTTGCTTATGAACAGGCTGGGCTCACACTGGATGGCCGGGTCACGGCTCACAGTGTTAGGGCCATGGCCTCTCTGGCAAACCTGCTCTCCGTCCCTATGTTGAACATCTGCCGGGCCGCCATCTGGTCTTCAGTCCACACCTTTGCAGCCCACTACTGCCTGGAGAGGGAGTCACAACGGACAGTGCCTTCAGCCAGTCCATGCTCTGTAATCTACCCTCTGACCCTTCTGGGTTCAGGCTACTGGAGCATTGGTTCCCATCAGACAAACAGGTCCCACTGCAGTTTGTATCTATGGACTTAATTGCTGCTGCTCACGACTCCCCCTGAGGGCGACCATGTTTTTTTCCTTACGGACTTTAGGTAGCCTGTAGCTAGGGAGTCCCATATGGGAGGGCTGACTTCCTGCTTGTTCCCAGAGAAAGCATAGTTACTCACCTGTAACAGGTGTTCTCCAGGGAAAGCAGAAATCAGTCCTCACAACCCTCCCTCCTTCCCTTGAAGTTGCTGTATGTATATTTTTGCATCTTCTTTTGTCGGTTAGCTATGTCATCTGACTGAGTAAGATGACACCCTTGAACGGGAAGGGGACCACACATGCCTGGTGGCATCTCCCAAAGGCTTTCTTTGAAAGCTGGGGAGATGCTTCTGTGAGGGCTCCGTTGGTGCCGACATCACCCATATGTGAGGACTGATTCCTGCTGCCCCAGAAAACACCTGTTACTTTATTTTCCCCTTCTAGCTCACTTAGTTCAGTGATTGCATAAAGACTGCATCAAGAATCCTAGCAGAAACCTGCAATAATGGGTCCTAAGTCATTTCATAAACTGCCCCTCTGTCTCCTACAGGGGCTGTGAACACTACCTTTGCAGCATTCCCAGCCAATCCAGAGAACAGACTTAACCCTGAAATCAGTCCCAAGGTCCTCCATATGGCCACTTGCAATATCACCACTGCAGATTAAGAAGACTGGTATTATACTAGTGAAATACTTCTAGGCAGGAAAGTAGCCTTGCCAGTGACACAAGGAAGATGGACAGTGAAATAGCAGGGAGGATGCTGGCTTAGAACTGAACTGTATATATAATATAAAAATAGAAATGTAATTTAATTTATATTCCACATTTAGCAATCACAAGTTCAAAGTGGGTTACACAGAAGTGAAAAATAGATGATATACATCAATATCATACTACATAAAAAACACATTAACCCTGGGAATACCGATGGGGACAAAAGTGACCCCATTGCAAGTTTCACAACGCATATCTCGGAAACTAGTTGTTCAAGAATGAAATCCTTTTATGACTTTTCACATGTTAATATTCTCTTTATATTGCGCCATGAGAGGAATAATTTTCATCTGCTAGGTGACGCTAGTGATGAATTGCAGCACAGAGTACCAGTGGGGTCATTTTTGACCCCAGTTGCTTACGTCCGGTTTGGATCATGATACAATTTGCAGTTTTGTGAATTTTTTGATCTGACAAAGGTATTTATCATTAATTATGTATCATTTATTTTTTGTACTCTTATTTTATGAAAATTACACATTTTCTGTAATTGATATCATATGTTCTCTCATTATTTCCGATGAAATCTAAAGGCTTTCAGCTCGTTCATCACGATTATTGTACACGTATAGTAAAACTGCTTTGCGTTTTATTCAACTTTATCTTTGTTTATTTATTTTAGGTTATTGTTTATGATGTCAAAACAAAAGTATTCAGCTGCCCAAGTAAGAGAAATATTGCAACGAGATGCTGACAGTGACGGCTCTGAGTTGTCTGATGATGCAGCATATTCAGCAAACGAAGAAGCATATCAGCCAAGTTTGGGCGATGATGACAGTCATGATTCAGATGGCGACAGCAGTTGGTCACCAAGTGAATGTGAGACTGATGTTGAGCCGGTAACATCGCCTGCAGCAGAGTCAAGTTACAGGTCGAGGCAAAGGTCGAGGCTGTGCTGGACAGGGAGAAGGCAGGAGTCCTCGATGTCAGTATTATCTGTGAGGAATCTTAGTTGTGGTCGTAGAGGAGCTAAGAGGTCATCAACTATAAGCACAAATGTTGCCATTGAAGCCTATGTATCTAAGTATGCCACATCATGGAACAGGAAACCTATAAAGCAAACTGCTGGAAGATACGCCAGAGCTAATGTCATGCCCATACAACAAGGTCCTACAAGGTATGCTGTACGAAATGTTGATGGCCCTCTCGCAGCATTCCACTTGTTCATGAGGAAGAACTTATTGAATGAAATCATGATGTGGACGAGCAAACAAGGAAGACACATTTATGACGACACCTAGAAAGATTTGTCAGATGGAGAATTTCAACGTTTTCTTGGACTTCTGATCCTATCAGGCGTGTACAAGTCACGAAATGAATCCATAGTTCAGTTGTGGAACCTTGAAGATGGTCGTTCTGTTTTTGGCAAAAATATGGCCCGTAACCGTTTTCAGCAATTTCTTGTGCTCTCAGATTTGATGATGCAACCAACAGACGTGAACAACGAGGCGTGGATAAGCTTGCTCCAATCAGACACGTTTTTGATACCTGGGAAGCAACTCTAAGTGATGCCTTTGTTCCTGGTGAAAATGTTACCGTGGATGAGCAACTGCTTACATTTCGTGGCCGTGTTCCGTTCAGACAATATATTCCCAGCAAACCTGGGAAATATGGCATAAAGCTATGGATGTTGTGTGACAGTGCTACGTCATATGTTCTGCGTCTTCAAGTATATACAGGAAGGGAACTCGTACAAAACAGGGAACAGAATCAGGGTGAAAGGGTTGTGCTGCAACTCACTGAAGGATTGACGTGATCTGGCAGAAATGTTACTGTTGACAATTTCTTCTGCAGTTTATACCTGTCACGGAAATTGCTAGAAAAACAAATGACACTTTGGGGGACAATTCGAAAGAACAGAAAAGAATTACCTCCAGAATTTGTAACAGCAAAGGGACGAGAGGTATTCACTTCACTGTTTGCCTTTCACAATGACGCCACTCTGGTTTCCTATTGCCCAAAGAAAGAAAAAGTGGTTGTTGTTCTGAGCAGTTGGCATGATCAAGAAGAAGTAGATAACACACGTTCAGATAAAAAACCATGCATGATCTTGGATTATAATTCTAGTAAAGGTGGAGTAGATACGGCAGATCAAATGTTGCGCACATATACCACAAAACGAATGACAAGACGCTGGCCAGTGACTATCTTCTACAACATGTTGGACATCAATGCTTTGAACGCCTTCATTGTTTGGATGCCACTAAATCCAGAATGGCAGTCCAAGTCAAAGCACAGACGTCGTCTATTCCTCTTGGAATTAGGAAAGCAGCTCCTTCAGAGTAATTGCAGCGAGACTTCTTCCAGCATTGAAGAAGCCACTGATGCTGTTTGCAATGTTGGGATCCCAAAGAAAAGGGCAAGGTGTCACTGCTGTTCCAGAGAAAAATACAAGAAAAGCAGCTTAGTTTGTGCCTCCTGCAAGCGCAATGTTTGCAAAGAACATTCAGAAATTGTCTGTGTCTCATGCCAATAACTGTAGTACTTTACTGTGTTCATCAAGTGCATGCCAAAACTGCTTTCATGGCAACTCTTCTTCATGTAATTTTGCGATAAAACATTAAATTTCAAAACATTTAACCTTCATATTATAAATAATTAATTTGGAATAATATTTTGTCTGTTTAGTTTAAAATTTTCATGGCTAACAATTAAAATTCATTGTGGGGTCATTTATGACCCCAACGGTATTCAGTGTGTGCAAAAAATCTCGGTAATTCCAAGGTTAAATATCAAATAATATATTTACATATAAATAAGTGCATAAAATACCTAGGGCCTGCTAACTAGATAACCCTGCTGAGACCAATATTCAGCAGCACTATCTGGATAGCGCTGGGATGTCTATGACTGGAACTGAGAAGGATCCGTCACTTATCCAGAGAGCAGCAATTTTCAGTGCTGCTATCCAGATAAGGATCTGTATAATTTAGGATATATAAGAAGCTACCTAAGTCGATATAGATTGGCTATCCAGAGAGCCATTAGTGCTCACTGCAAATACTGGATATTTAGTGGCAGCCGCTGGCTGGCTACTTCCACTTAATATCCAGTATATTATGCCTGAGGATGGCAATTAAAGACACCGCTACAGGCTGCATGTTGTTGTTAAGTGCTGTCAAGTCGGTGTCGACTCATGGCGACCCTCTGGATAGTTGCCCTAAACTGTGTTCAGTCTTCAGTCAGGCGGCTCATTGTTGACAGAGTGGCACCGATAGCTGCTGTTATTGTATCGATCCACCTCATTGCTGGCCTTCCTCTTTTGCATTGACCTTCTACCTTGCCAAGCATGATGACTTTCTCTAATGATCTCTCTCTCCGCATGATGTGTCCAAAGTATGAAAGTCGAAGTCGTCTCAGCTAAAGAAAGCTTAGGTTTGATCTCCTTTAGTACTTGCTGGTTTGTTCTTTGAGCTGTCCATGGTATACACAGTATTCGTCACCAGCACCATAATTCAAAGGCATTGTTTTTCTTCCTGTCTATCTTTTTCACTGTCCATATCAACCCGCTAAAAAATAAGGCCTGTTATTAGGTGCAACAAAATAATACAGAAATCCTTGCATGGTTCACTATAGCTAATCCCACAGCCCCTCCCCTCCCCCCCAAACCAACCTCCTTTTGTGCATAAGCTATCTACGTTGTAAGGACATCAACAGAGTCTCTCAAGTGAATTACAGCACAACCTAATATTCACTCTGGGGCTATTATCTGCTTTAACATATTTTTATGATGAAGTATACAGACATTAGTTACACATGGTACCCTTCAGGCATTCAAGAGCAGATTTTAATTCACCAACTATTATGCTGTCTTTGTCTAAAGATATTCTCTAAGGGGGTTATTCTGTGCTACGAATAGCGGGGAAGGATGGCCTAATGGGACGTCCATCCCCACTATTCGTTTCGGCTCCTGCCCCCAGCTAACTTCCCCGCTGGTTGTACGGGGAATGGGCAGCCCAGGGCAGAGTCTGGATAGGCAGTGGGTGGTCGCCGGTCCTGGACATACAGGGATGATTCTAATGCCAGTCCTCTACGTCCAGGGCCGGCACAATGTCCGGGGAAGTTATTCCACCTCTGAGGTGGAATAACTTACCTGGACATAGTTTTTTGAACAGCTCGGGGCATGGATGGGGTGGGGGGGGGGGGGCAGGGTTTATTCCCCGCAGCCTGACCATGGCATTAGGAGGCCAGATTAGTGGTCGGGCTGCGAGGCATAAACACTTATTTGGCGGCCAGCATCGCGGCTTTTAAATGGATCTGCAGTGCCATGGGAACATGACGCCATAGCACCACAACTCCATTTAAATGCCCTGTCTCAGATAGTTAGACTGTATGTACGTGCAGTAGTTAGGATCCTGCGAGTCTGATCCTGCGGGGCTAGATGTGCCCTGCGGGATCAGAATCGTGATCCCCTCTGTGCATCCATTTCAGACCAGACGCACAGAGGGGATCTACATGCGGGCCCTAAGGGTATATTACATGGAAAGATAGTGTAGAGATTTTTGCTCTGATTTGGGTCATCATACATAGAAGCATTTTATCATGTATTGCCTGACAGAGGCTTCCTCGGAAGTTCTGAATGAGGTCAGAGGACCAAAGGTTATGAAACACTAGTGTCATAGAAACATAGAACATGAAGGCAGAAAAAGACCACATGATCTTTCTAGTCAGCCCTTCCATATCAACTACAACAGTCCCCTTTTTTCCTTTAGAGATCCTCTGCGTTGGTCCCATGCTTTTTTGAATTCAGATACTGTCCTCGTCTCTACCACCTCCACTGTAAAGAAATATTTCCGCATATCACTCCTAAATCTATCCCCTTTCACCCTCATCCTATGTCCCCTCATAGCCGACATTGCTTTTAAGCGAAAGAGACTCTCCTGTGCATTTATGCCACAGAGTCCCGAAATAACATTATAAAGCTTTTGATTTAAAAGTCACTTAAGTTGTTTGAGGCTCTACAAAGCTATAGCTTAGTACTACAGATCCTTAGGTTACACTTCAGTTACACTAACTTTTGAAGTCTTCAGAGTTGAGCGACCATTTAAATGAAGCTGCCAAGTCTGACTTGTAGCCTTTAAGGTTGTCAGTGATTCCCTCTGTTAGGCTATTGATCAATCAGCGCTGAATTCACAGTACCAAAAAGTCACAGATTATCAGAAAGCCCCATTTTTATTCATACTTTTCCGTCAAAATACTGAAAAAAGCCCCTTACCATCCTGCAGGAACATGATTAAAACCTTTAGAGGAATTGTACAGAAAATTACACACACACACATCTTTGAAATATGGGTACGGAGACACAAAGGAGTTGAATTAGTACAAGACTGGACATTGTGAGCAGTAGTACCAACTATCAATACATCAGTCATAGTTAAGGAACTCTCACCCAACTTTCATTAGCATTCCTAATTCAATTAAAAAGAACAGCAATTAAAATATCAAAGAATGATCATCTGCTCACTTAATGCTTAAATAGATAAAACAATAAAAGACGTTTGGCCGTGCTCACTCTAAAGTTTTTTTAAGAACTTAAATTAGGCAATTTGTAATACTTTGAAACTGCTTTTAGATCCTGATCCTGATCCCCTCAGCCTCCTGTTCATAGTAACACAGTAAATGATGGCAGATAAAGACCAGTATGGTTCATCTAGTCTGCCCAGCAACGTGGCAAGAGTAGGTGCACCTGCCGCTCCGTGTAGGGCACCCCTGTTTGTTGAGAAATTAGATAGTTAAGTTTATTTTGATTTTATCCTGTTGCTGTAAAGGGATCCACTGTGTCTGTCCCATGCCATTTTGAATTCTGTCACTGTATTTGCAGCAAAGGGGTAAATTGAAAGGCAATGTCGAGAAATTCTTTTTCACTGAAAGGGTGGTGAATGCTTGGAATGCCCTCCCGATGGAAGTGGTGGGGGCAAATACAGTGACAGAAGTCAAAATGGCATGGGACAGACACAGTGGATCCCTTTATAGCAACAAGATAAAATCAAAATAAACTTAACTATCTGATTTCTCAACAAACAGGGGTGCCCTACACGGAGAGGCAGGTGCACCTACTCTTGCCACGTTGCTGGGCAGACTAGATGAACGATACTGGTCTTTATCTGCCATCATTTACTGTGTTACTATGAACAGAAGGCTGAGGGGATCAGCATCAGGATCTAAAAGCAGCTTCAAAGTATTACAAATTGCCTAATTTAAGTTCTTAAAAAGATTTAGAGTGAGCACGGCCAAACGTCTTTTATTGTTTTACCTCCAATGTGTTTCCTTACCATTCCCCTAGATATATCAGGCCTGATTTTTGACGGCAGTTACAAGGGGAGTGCCTTTGGAAAATCCTGGTTAAGTCCCTAATGCGCCCAGATGCTAGCCGCTTAGAACCGGGGCGTGTTCGGAGCGTTCTGGAGTGGAGCAGAGCGGAGGTGGGGAATGGCACTAAGCGGGTAGCAGCGATTTTCGATGCTGCTCGCTTATCACTCTATGCCTTAAAGATAGGCAAGGAAAACCTTTGCCTATCTTTAAGGCACTGGGGCTAAATGGATAGCATCAAAAATTGTTGCTATCTTCTTAGCCTCGGCAGCTGCTGGCCTGTGCAGCGTGATCCGGATTTTTATTTCCGTCACCATGTAAATTAAAAACCGGGTTAAGGGGGTTGGCGGGCAGGCTGTGCACCAACAAGGTGCATATTGTGCCTAAATGAAAATCAGGCCCATCCTAACTACCAGTTGTTCTGTTGTCTGTCTTGACTAGACTGTAAGCTCTGATGAGCAGTGATTGTCTCATGCATATATCTGTATAGCACTGTGAATGCCTTGTAGCACTACACAAATAGTAGTAATCAATAGAGAAAGGAGATCTACAGGGGAACATTATTATTGAGGGCAAGGAGGGAAAGAAGCCAGAGAAAAAACAGACTTCGTTAGCAAGAAAACGGACTGGGGGAGCAACGCTAAAATTACCAACCTAAAAAAAGACTCAAATTTTGCCACGGATCCTGCCAAGGTCCCCCCCCATCCTCTCCCTATATAAGCCACTGATACTTACTGAATTTACTAGCAGCAAATGTGCCCAAGGCAGAGGAAATTTAGCAGTAAATAACCTTAAAGTTCAGATGATTGCTTATATTTGTGAAAATATTAGAAATCTTTGAAATCTGTCACTATTTCACTTGTGAACTTCCTGACCTTAGTTATGCATATGCTTTCCAATTAGGGCCTGAAAAGTAGCCTGTACACTGGTTGCTATTTATAAAATACTCTGCTGGAGGAAGTCACTTGATATGGTGAGTGGGATAGGGCATGTTTTTTAGCTTCTGAGAATCACTCCCCCATCCTTGAGTACAACCGAAGGGAGCTTTATCCACAGCAAGTATCTGCAGTGAATATGAGGAGTGTATATGCAAATATATTATTAAAGCAAGCACAGTTATGACATCAAAAGTGTCAAAAAAAGACCAAGAAACCCAGCTTGGCTGAAGACAAAATGGTGGATGTGGTGCATATTGGCCCAGCATACATAGAAAGGGCTACTCTGATAGCAGAGCTCACACCTGCAGTGGTGAGCGCCCTAAACTCTAAATTCTGTAAATCTCGGGGCAGCTGGACTTGATGCAGCAAACGCTGGGAAAGTTCTCGAAGCACATGGGAGAGATAGAACAGAGAATATCGTGCAATCAGGATGAGCTCACAGGGCAATAGTAGACCAAGCAGCACTAAAGACCTTACTTACTGCCCAGGAGGAAAAGACTGATGATCTGGGAAACAGGACAAGGTATAACAATTCGAGATTTGTAGGCCTTTCAGAAGCTATTGGAGAAAGAGATCTCTTGGGGTCCCTTGCGTGTTGGCTAGTGTAGATGCTGCTCTTGAGATGATCGCCTGGAAAAGCTTAAAACAGAATGTGCAAACAGGTTGGTCCAGAAGAAACCCAAATAGCAATTCTGAAATTTCTCAATTCTCCACATAAAGCTGCAATTCTGTGACAGTATAAATTTAAGAAAGAGGCATTGTATGATGGTAAGCAGATTTTGGTCTTCCAAGACTGCTCTGTAAAAATTACTTTAAAAAGAAGAGAGTTCACTCTGGTATGCAGTGAATTATATGTCAAATGTGTTTCACTTTACAATATCCCGCAGGTGTTAAGAGTGAAATATCAAGCTAACCACCTGTGACACTGGCTGAGGCCAAAGTTTTTCTGGATGGTGCAGTCCATTGAAAAGTATCTCTCAGTTCCACTCACTAAAATCATTGGAGCCACTTCTATTTCTTTTCCACAGACATGGCCACATCTGGGCATATCAAAATACTTCCTTTATTAATATGGGGCAGACAACAGCACTGAACCAATCAGAAAAGCTTTAAATAACAGTTAGGCTTTATTGCACAGAATATTTCACATGCTGGAAAGTATTATTCAGTTGCCAACAAATCTACTACTACTACTGTTAAACATTTATAAAGTACTACAAGGCATACATAGTGCTGTGCAGACATATAGAGAGCAGGGCCGGCCCGTCCATTGAGCAAGAATGTTTTTTGCACAGGGCCCCGCGTTTCAGGGGGCCCCGCGCAAAAAACATCTTGCATCCCAGATTCCCAGCTAAGTTTAAAAAAAAAAAACAGAAACCGGCTGCTGCTGCCGCTGCCGCCGTGGCAGCGGCAGAATGGAGAGGGGCCCATTTACAGTCCTTACCACCCCCCCCCCCCATCAGCCCAGCTAAGTTAAAAAAAAAAAAAACCAGAAACCGGCTGCTGCTGCCGCCGTGGCAGCGGCAGAATGGAGAATCCCGCGGGGCCCCCCTGTCCTGAAGTCTTCTATGCGGCCTCCGTCGGCTGTCAGAGCTGCGCGAAGAGAGAGAGCTTCTCCTCTCGCAGCTCTGTTAATCACGCCGCAGGGCTGATGGGAAATCCCATCAGCCCCGCGGCGGGATTAACAGAGCCACGAGAAAGGGAAACTCTCCCTTCGCGCGGCTCTGAAAAGCCCGCGCTGAGGCCGCTTAGAAGACTGCTGGACAGGGGGGCCCCGCGGGATTCTCCATTCTGCCGCTGCCACGGCGGCAGCGGCAGCAGCAGCCGGTTTATGTTTTTTTTTTTTTTAAACTTAGCTGGGCTGATGGGGAGGGGGGGAGGGGTAAGGACTGTAAATGGGCTGATGGGGAGGGAGGGGGGGTAAGGACTGTAAATGGGCTGATGGGGAGGGAGGGAGGGAGGGGGGGTAAGGACTGTAAATGGGCAGATAGGTAGGGAGTGGGGGTAAGTACTGAAAATGGGCTGATGGGGGGGTAAGGACTGTACATGGGCTGATGGGGAGGGAGGGAGGGGGGGTAAGGACTGTAAATGGGCTGATGGGGAGGGAGGGAGGGGGTAAGGACTGTAAATGGGCTGATGGGGAGGAGGGGAGGGGGTAAGGACTGTAAATGGGCTGATGGGGGGGTAAGGACTGTAAATGGGCTGATAGGGAGGGGGGGGTAAGGACTGTAAATGGGCTGATGGGGAGGGAGGAAGGGGGGGTAAGGACTGTAAATGGGCTGATGGGGAGGGAGGGAGGGGGGTAAGGACTGTAAATGGGCTGATGGGGAGGGAGGGGGGTAAGGACTGTAAATGGGCTGATGGGGGGGTAGGACTGGTAATGGGCTATAGGGGATTCGGACTGGAAGTGGGCTGATGGGGGGGTTAAGACTGGGAATGGGCTATGGGGGGTTAGGACAGGTAATAGACTATGGAGGGGCTAAGACTGGAAATGGGCTGATGGGGGAAGTTATGACAGGTAATGGGCTATGGGGGGCTACGACTACAAGTGGGCTGATGGGGGATTAGGACTGGAAACGGGCTATGGGGCGGTGGGCTAAGACTGGAAATGGGCTGTGGGGGGCGTTAGGACTGGTAATGGGCTGTGGGGGGCATTACGACTGGTCGTGGGCTGGGGGGGTGATACACAACAGGTAATGGGCTATGGGGAGGTACGACTACAAGTGGGCTGATGGGGGGATTAGGACAGGTAATGGGCTGATGGGGGGTTACAACAGGTAATGGGCTATGGGGGGGCTAGGACTACAAGTAGGCTGTTAGGGGGTTAGGACTGGTAATGGGCTGTGGGGGGCGTTAGGACTGGTAATGGGCTTTGGGGGCATTAGGACTGGTAATGGGCTGGGGGGGTTAGAACTGGTACTGGGCTATGGGGGGGTTACAGCAGGTAATGGGCTATGGGGAGCTACGGCTACAAGTGGGCTGATGGGGGGGTAGGACTGGTAATGGGCTATAGGGGATTCGGACTGGAAGTGGGCTGATGGGGGGGTTAAGACTGGGAATGGGCTATGGGGTGTTAGGACAGGTAATAGACTATGGAGGGGCTAAGACTGGAAATGGGCTGATGGGGGAAGTTATGACAGGTAATGGGCTATGGGGGGCTACGACTACAAGTGGGCTGATGGGGGATTAGGACTGGAAACGGGCTATGGGGCGGTGGGCTAAGACTGGAAATGGGCTGTGGGGGGTGTTAGGACTGGTAATGGGCTGTGGGGGGCATTAGGACTGGTAATGGGCTATGGGGGGGGTTACAACAGGTAATGGGCTATGGGGAGGTACGACTACAAGTGGGCTGATGGGGGGATTAGGACAGGTAATGGGCTATGGGGGGGTTAGGACAGGTAATGGGCTGATGGGGGGTTACAACAGGTAATGGGCTATGGGGAGGTACGACTACAAGTGGGCTGATGGGGGGATTAGGACAGGTGGGCTATGGGGGGGTTAGGACAGGTAATGGGCTGATGGGGGGTTACAACAGGTAATGGGCTATGGGGGGGCTAAGACTACAAGTAGGCTGATAGGGGTTTAGGACTGGTAATGGGCTGTGGGGGGCGTTAGGACTGGTAATGGGCTGTGGGGGCGTTAGGACTGGTAATGGGCTGTGGGGGCGTTAGGATTGGAAATGGGCTGATGGGGGACTAGGACTGGAAATGGGTTGATGCAGGGACAAGAAGGGAGCAGATGCTGGGTGGGGCTGGAACTAGAAAGG
Organism: Ichthyophis bannanicus; assembly: GCA_033557465.1. Lineage (NCBI taxonomy): Eukaryota > Metazoa > Chordata > Amphibia > Gymnophiona > Ichthyophiidae > Ichthyophis > Ichthyophis bannanicus. Next base: position 102,995,741 of record CM066034.1, on the reverse strand, counting down.
AGCTGATGTTGGGGGAGGATTAGAATGGGATGGAGCTGGGAGAGTGAAATGGAGAGGGAAAAATATTTTGCGTGGGAGGGAAGACAAATCTACAATTGGCCGGATATTGGGAGAGTAAGTGGGGATTGAGGATGGAGGGATAAAATTTGAGTGGATGAAATAGGAATGAGGAAAGAGCGAAAGGAGAAAGATTAGTATGTTAAAGCAGATGTAGAGAGAGAATGGAAAAAAAAACAAGACAGAAGAAAGGACAAATGGACAGCAGATGGAGAGTTAGCAGAAGACACGAAGAAACCAGAAGAAAGTGGCTGGAACAATTGCAACTGAAAAAAATGCACAAAAGGTAGAAAAATATCTCTTTATTTTGAATTTATTAACTGGAATATGTCAGCTCTGGGAAATGTGCATCATTAATTTTTGCGCTTTGTTTAGTACAAGAGGAAATTAATTTATAGTTTTATTTCTACAGTGTTGTTGTATATTCCAAGTTTGGCTTTTGGGGTTCCCAGTTTAATTATTGTCTTCCTGTTTCTAAATTGTGATTCCTTGTTTGGTGATGGTCTATGTTCTGCATGTGTAACTGAGCTGAGGTATTCTGTTTATGTAATTCCTATTTGACATTGCCACTTGTTCTTTCCCCAGTAGGTCATGTATTATTGTTCTCTGAAATGTATTGGTTTAATATTTGCAGTGTTGTCTTTTGATAGTTAGGGTATGGTGCTTTGTGAGTCCTGGTAGTACTGTTAGGATACGGCAGGTTTGCTATGGGTTCTAAATGGGCAGTGTTTGTAGTAGTTCCTAATGTGCCTGGCGGTTGGTACTGGATTATAGTAATGTAGAAACCTTTTAGTCTTTCTTTATCCATATACTCATTAAGAGGCATGTTTACTAAAAGTTAGTAGTGTATGGTAACATTATGCAAATATTTATGCAAATGAGGCACCTTATGCAAATGAGGCCCCGCACCGAGTCTCCGCACATGGCCCCGCACCCCCCTTGGGCCGCCCCTGATAGAGAGAGATGGTCCCTGCTCATTAGCGCTTATAATCTAATTAAGACAGACAAAACAAAGATAAGAATAAGGGGAAAGTGATGAGTGAGGCGACATAAGGAATAAGGGTCAGGATCCAAAAGCAGCTTTAAAGAAGTAAGTCTTCGGCACGGATTTGAAAAGGGGCAGAGATGAAGCCTGATTCACAGACTCAGGGAGCCTGTTCCAGGCATAAGGAGCAGCAAGATGAAAGGACCAAAGTCTGTAGTTGGCAGTGGAAGAAAAGAGCAAAGAGAGAAGCAAGTCAGTACAAGAGCGGAGTTCATGAGAAAGGGATGTACGGAGAGAGGAGAGAGGAAAGGTAGTGAGGAGCAGAAGAGTGAATGCACTTATAGATCAGAAGAAGAAGCTTGAATTGGATACAGAAACGGAAGGAAAGTCAGTGAAGTGATTTGAGAAAAGGGGTTATATGAGTATATCAAGGTTGGCAAAAGATTAGTTGTGCAGCAGAGTTCTGAACAGATTGAAGGGGAAAGAGGTGGCTAAGAGGAAGTCCAGCAAGAAAGAGATTGCAATAGTTGAGATGGGAAGTAATTAGAGAGTGGACAAGTAGTTTAGTAGTGTGTTCAGAAAGGAAGGGCAAATTTTGTTAATGTTATAGAGAAAGAAATTACAGATTTTAGCTATCTGTTGGATATGTGAGGAGAAGGAAAGGGAGGAGTCAAAGATGACCCCAAGGTTGTGGGCTGAAGAACCAGAAAGTAGAAGAGTGTTATCCACAGAGATAGAGAAAAGAGGAAGGTGGGAGGAAGGTTTAAGGGGGAAAATAAGAAATTTGGTTTTGGCCATGTTTAATTTCAAACAGTGGTAAGACAATCAAGGTGGTGATGTTAGACAGGCAGGCAAAGATGCGGGTTTGGAGTGTTGAAAGATATCAGGTGTAGAAAGATAGATCTGAGAATCATCGTCATAAAAATGATACTGAAATCCATGCGAGGAGATGAGAGCACCAAGGGACTGGGTGTAAAGAGAGAAAAGGAGAGGGCCAAGAACAGATCCCTGGGGTACACCAACTGAGAAAGGAATAGCAGTAGAGGAGAAACCACCAGAAGAAATACTAAAAGAGCAATGGGAGAGAAAATAAGAGAACCAAGACAGTACAGAGTCCCTAAAATCAAGTGAGGACAGTATATCAAGGAGAAGGTGGTGGTCATCAGTGTCAAAAGCAGCAGAAAGGTCAAGAAGGATGAGATAGAGTAAAGGCCTTTGGATTTAGCCAGGAACAAGTCAATGGAGACTTTGGCAAGTGCCATACTGGTAGAATGTAAGGGACGAAAGCCAGATTGAAGTAGATCCAGCAGGTGCATGAGAGAAAAGAAATTCAAGAAGTTTAGAAATGAAGCAAAGAAGGGAAATGGGTTGATAATTAGAAGGACAACTGGAATCAAGAGACGATTTCTTAAGGGGAGGTGTGACCATAGCATGCATGAGGGCTGCAGGGACTGTGGCAGTGGAGAGCAAGAGGTTGAGAATATGTGAGATGGAAGGAATGATAGAGAAGGAAATGGAGCTAAGGAGATGGGTGGGGATAGGATCAGAAGAGCAAGTAGGAAGTTTAGAGGAGGAAAGGAGATGAGATGTTTCCTCATCAGAGATCAAAGAAAGGAAAGAAAGGTTAACAGAGATAGAGGGGAAAAGTTGGTATTGAGTTGGGGAAGAGGGAAGCTGATCTGGTGGAGAATTTAAGAGTAATCTTATGAATTTTGTCATGGAAATAGTCAGCAAGGGTTTGGGCAGAAAGAGAAGGAAGGGGAGGAGCCTTGAGGAGAGAGCTAAGAGTTGAGACGATGGGGGTCATTGGCAAGAGAGTTGGTCAGATGGACATAGTAGTTTTGCTTGGTGAGTGCTAAGGCTGATTGGAAAGAGGTAAGCATGAATTTGAAGTGAAGAAAGTCAGAGGGAGCGGGATATGAGCCAAATGTGCTCAGCTGATTGGGCACAGGAGCATAGATGTAGGGATGTTACCCATGACTGAAGTGGTATTTAAAGGTGCGGAAGAATTGAAGGAAATATCGATACATTGGGAAGATGTATTACAACTATTAGATAAACTGAAGAGTAGCAAATCACCTGGGCCGGATGGTATACATACAAGAGTGTTGAAAGAACTGAAATATGAGATTGCAGACCTGTTATTAGTAATCTGTGAACTATCATTAAAATCATCTCTAATACCTGAAGATTTGAGGATCGCCAATGTAACACCAATTTTTAAAAAGGGTTCCAGGGGTGATCCAGGAAACTACAGACCGGTGAGCCTGATGTCAGTACTGGGAAAAATGGTAGAAACCATCATAAAAATAAAATTACTCAGCACTCGTAGATAGTCATGGCCTAATGGGAGACAGCCAACATGTCTTTAGACAAGGAAAATCTTGTCTTACTAATCTGTTATGTTTTTTTGAAGGTGTGAATAAACAGGTGTAAAAAAGGTGAGTTGGTTGATATAGTGTATCTGGACTTTCAGAAAGCCTTTGACAAGGTCCCTCGTGAGAGACTTTTGGCAAAACTAAAAAGTCATGGGATAGGAGGCAGTGTACTACTGTGGATCAGGAACTGGTTAAAAGATAGAAAGCAGAGGGTATTTATTTATTTATTTATTTACATTCTCTTATATACCGCGCTATTCTGCATCAGTGTGGTTTACATTGAACAAACTGAAATTACATTGAACAGGGCTTTATAACTTGGAGATAACTATTTTACAGGGAACATGTGCTATGGAGGGTTAAGTGGCTTGCCCAAGACCACAAGGAGCACCTGTGGGACTAGAAACCCCAGTCCTTCCGGCCCAAGGTTGCTGTCCTCTAGTGGGATTTGAACCCCCGACCTTCCGGCCTGAAGTACCTTGCCCCAACCAAGGACTAAATGGCCAATTTTCCCAATGGAGAAAGGTGAATAGTGGTGTACCTCAGGGATCTGTGCTGGGTCTGTTGCTTTTTGACATATTCATAAATGACCTGGAAAGTGGAATAACGAGTGAGGTTATCAAATTTGCAGATGACACAAAACTATTTAAAGTTGTTAATACCAAAGAGGATTGTGGAAAATTGCAAGAGGATCTTGATAAATTGGAAGACTGGGCATCAAAATGGCAGATGAAATTTAATGTGGACAAGTGCAAAGTTATGCACCTAGGGAAGAACAACCCAAACTATGGTTACACGATGCAAGGTTCCACATTAGGAGCCACCACCCAGGAAAATGATTTAGGCGTCATTGTGGATAACATGTTAAAACCCTCGGCCCAGTGTGCAGCGGCAGCCAACAGAGCAAATAGAATGCTAGGTATCATAAGGAAAGGAATGGAAAACAAAACAAAAGATATTATAATGCCTCTATATCGTTCCATGGTGAGACCGCAACTTGAATATTGTGTGCAATTCTGGTCACCGTATCTTAAAAAGGATATAGCGATATTAGAAAAGGTTCAGAGAAGAGCCACCAAAATGGTAAAGGGGATGGAAGGATACTCCTATGAAGAAAGGCTAAAAAGGTTAGGGCTCTTTAACCTGGAAAAGAGACGGCTGAGGGGAGATATGATAGAAGTCTATAAATTAATGAACGGAGTGGAACGGGTAAAAGTAGATCGATTGTTTATGTTATCAGAATATAGAAAGACTAGGGGACATGCAATGAAGCTACTGGGTAAACTATTTAAGACTAATAAAATAAAATATTTTTTCACTCAACGTGTAATCAAACTCTAGAATTTGTTACCGGAGGATGTAGTAAAGGCTGTTAGTGTAGCTGGGTTTAAAAAAGGTTTGGACAAGTTCTTGGAGGAAAGGTCCATAAACCATTATTAAAAAGGGACCCAGGATATCAATGCTTGATCCAATACAAGCATTGTGGAACTTTTGTCTTTTGGGGAAACTGCTAGGTACGTAAGATCTAGACTGGCCACTGTTGGAAACAGGATACTGGGCTTGATGGGCCTTGGTCTGACCCAGTATGGCATATCTTATGTTCTTAGATAGAGAGTGGTTGAAGACAACTAGGGCTGAGGTATAGGGCACCTTACAGGACGTGAGTTTGCTGGAGCAAGAGTATCTAGAGCAGAGGAGAGGGCAGTATTATAGGAAACTATTGCCTCATCAACAGATTTAGAAGACAAGGTGGGAGAAAGAGATGATGAGACAATAGTAGAGAGAGACAAAGGATTGATATCATGAAGATTTCTGAAAAGGTAGGAGGAGACTGGGAGAGACTGAGGCGGGGAATGATAAAGAGTGAAGGATAGGAAGTGATGATCAGATAACAGAACAACTGAGGTATGGAAATCGGAGGGTAAACAGAGAAGATCGGGTCAAGGCAGTGACCTTGCTAATGAGTGGGAGCAGACGAGCAAAGTTGGAGGTTGAATAAGGAGGTAAGGCAAAAGAGTTTAGAAGCATAGCGATCAGAAGGGTTATTGATATGAATATTGAAGTCACCAAGAATAAGGGAAAGGGAAGAAGAATCAATAAATAGCAAAAGTCAGGAGTCACAATCAGCAAGAAAGGTAGAGGTGTATTTATCAGGGGTTCTATAGAAAGCAGCTATATGCAGAGATAAGGAGTTAAAAAGGCGGATGGAATGGACTTCAAAGGAGGAGATGGAGGTAGAGGGAGGGGTTGGAATTGACATGAAGGAGAAAGCAGAAACCCAACACCACCACCATGGCCAGTGGCATGAGGAGTATGGGAAAATTGATAGCTGCCATGACATAGGGCAGCAACCGAAGCCATGTCATTGGGGAGGAGCCAGGTTTCAGTAAGATCTAGAAGTTGAAGGGAGTTAGAAATGAAGAGATCATAGGTAAAGGGGAGTTTATTGGATTTGGAATGAGCATTCCATAATACACAAGAGAAAGGGAGAGAGGAGGGGGAAAGGAGAGGAATGCGGATGAGATTAGAGTGGTAGAGAGAGGTGTGGGAGAATAGTTTAGCGGGGCCAGGATTCGGATTAATGTCACCTGAGGAAAGAAGGAGGAGGAGGAGAGTGCGAGGGAGAAAGGAGACAGAATGGCAGAAACGAGGATGAGGTTGCTTAAGAGAGAGGGGAGAAAGATGAATGAGAGGAAGAAAAAAGTGAAGTTCAAGAGCTGAGGAGAGGGAGGACAAGATGGGAGAGGAACTTGGAAAGGTAGGGAGAGGGTGATAAGGAGGGGACGTAAGAGGAAGTTGGTGTAAGAGAAAAAGGTTAGGGAGTGTCAGTAATAGGAAGAAAATGATGTGGAGCTATAAGAAGGGGAGAGGAAGAGTTAAGAGAACTTAACAGAATTATTATTAAATTAGTAATTCTAATAGTGCTAACAATGATTAATCATACAACGCAATAAGGCTAAGTGACACTGCACAGATACGTGTAATACAGTGAATTGCAGGTGGTCTAGCTCTTCTGAAAAGTTCTGGGCGCTGCTTGATGACCATGATTCAGTTGCATTGTAAGGTAAATCTTTAAGCTTTTGTTTTGCTTTGCAGAGAGCGACCTGGTTGCAACTGGATGTTTCTTTCTTTCTCATTTTGGTTGGTTCCATAAAGGCAGCTGCTGTGAGTAAGACAAATGCATAATGCCATCAAATTATGGAAAACATCAAATATGCCATATTTTCTCCACCTAGTTATTGCTTGGATGTTACGAAGAGAGCGATTACTAAGAGTTGGCAAGTGAGTTGGCCTAGCTGCCAATTAACCAGTTTCAAATGCTGATTAACACCAACTTGCCTTCCGTCTTTCACAAGACAGTCGGCTTAGATACTGAAAGGCTATAATGCATTTCAAAACTCATTTCCCTATTGCCCCTGCTCCCGTCTCCTCCTCATTGACTGTCAGGACACTTCATGTACAGCTGAGGCGAGGTAGAAAGTTGTGTTAGACATGAAGCACGAAAAAAATAACAGATATTGGAAATCGAGTCTATATTTTGGGAGCTGTATTAGTTATGTGCTTTAAAAAGAAATTCTAATTATCTTCTTGCACGATGTATGTAATTAGTATATCTAAAAACAATGTTTTTGCATTACTGGTTATCCATTTACATTTTAATTTTCATGTCCACTCTGAAGGCAGAGTACTTTCTCTCGTTCATCTTTCTCTACTCTCTGTCACTTGTCATGCAGATATAATGGCAGAGAAAAAAACTTTAAAATGTCTGGGGCCATGTTTTTAAAAGCAGGGCAGGTTCAGCTCGAATTTGTGCTGTAGGGAGGCAGGGAGAGCGTGCTTTCTGGTTACCAGGTTTGCCGCGGCATGAAGGTGATGCTGGGGGGCCAAAAAAAAAGGAAAAAGAGGTTGAAAAAAAAAAAAAAAAAAAACAGTCTGACAGCCGCATTAAAAATAAATGAAAGGGGTCAGTAAAGTCTCAAATAAGGAAATAAATATTTACAATGAAAGGCTGGCTAGTTCAAATAAGGAAACATAAAAACAGTGGCCAATCCAGTTCACAAGTACCTGGCAGGTTCCCAATAAGATACACAGGCTCCACAATGGTTGTCCTGGGGTAAGCAGTGGATTTCTCGGGTCCTCTTTAATAGTGGTTATGGGCCTTTCCTCCAGGAACTTGTTCAAACCTTTTTTTAAACCCAGCTACACTGACAGCCTTTGGTATATCCTCCGATAATGAATTCCAGAGTTTGACTACGCGTTGAATGAAAAAATGTTTTCTCTTATTAGTCTTAAATGGAATACATTGTAGCTTCATTTCGTGTCCTCTAGTGTTTCTACTTTTTGATGGCGTAAACAACCGATCTACGTTTACCTGTTACTCTATCATATCCCCTCTCAGTCGTTTTTTTTCCAAGTTGAAGAGCCCTAAACTTTTAAGCCTTTTCTCCTAGGTGTATCCTTCCATTTGTTTGCAGGTATAGACGCACCCGCAGTTCCGAAATCAGGGAGATATACATCCCTGGCGCAGCCTACGTCCTCATGCCCATTGTATTCTGACAAGATAGACATCTCAGTTGCTTCCTTCTCTGTGCAGCTATGGCCCCACTGGCAAAATGTGCATCTCCTAACCTGATGCTCACACTGACACGGGTGTGCTCATGCAAAGAACACATCTATATGGATGAAACAGATATGGTCATACAAACCAGATGCGTTTTTAGCTGTAGGAAAAGGGGAAGGAGCAGGGGGAGACAAAATGCACATGGGTATTTGATTCTAATATCCCTGCTTGTACTTTGTTGGTGTTGTTAGCATCTACAGCAAAACAGGTGCAAAGTCTACAGATAGTTTTGTATCTACTGACTTCACCAACCAACATTTTCAAAGGGAAACAATATGATATAGTCCCCACCAGATAAATACATAGAAGTACACACACAGAGATACAGGAGGACAGACATATAAACGGAGGTAGATAGCGTGTAGGTGAGACACACAGATGGAAAGAGACACAAGCAGCAGAAAGGCAGAAACATATCCACACATTGAGAAAGACATACTGTAGACACACATGTGCACATGCACGTGCACACACATATATACAGATGTCTTGAGAGATACAGGTAGACAGAGGCACAGATAGAGAAAGCAGATATGGCCTTGGCATTGACTATCCAGGTCTAACGTTCAGCACCGGCAGCTAGCCACTTTGGTAGCCACCGCTGAATAACGGACCCTTAGATTTTAAGTTCTCCAAAGGATAGGAAAATACCTACCGTACCTGAAAAAATCATGAGCTAAATCCAAAATCCCTCCCTCTTCCCCTTGAGTACATCTGACCCTTAATTCACTTACTGCTTCCTTAACAGCTTTTGTTGTTTACTGTTTTAGTACAGCATACATTTACCATTTTTTAATAAATTTTCTCTTGCGAAATAATGAATATTTTGCTTTTCTTTGGAAAGCTTAGATGACTGTTGCACCGTTTCTAGGGCATGGGATATAGTTAACAGGCCGAATGGGTCATTTATCGTTAGGAACCAAAATGGCTACTGATATTGTGAAACTTGGGTCCACAAGTGTCCTATTTGCTCTTGAGCATGAAGGTTTATTGACGTTATTTCCTAACAATAGTTACTAGAAGTGCCTCTCTTCTCCAATCAATCCAGATCATTTTTCAAAGCAGAAAAGACGCTGCTGCTGTTAAGATTGATCCACTGCTTATTTACCCATTCTCCCTCAGTTTACGTTGGTCAGTCTGATCCTTTTCTACTGATAAAAATCTTAATGTCTCAGGTTGCCTATTCAAGAAAATGTGGGTTTTTCTATTATTAGTGATGACTGAGGTCTGCATGCAGCAGGGGAACTTGGAGCGGATTAGCTGCACATTCAAACCAGCGGTGCTCATCTGCAGTTAATCATACTGTTGTAGTGGGTTGAGGATTTTGCAAGAATATTTCCTGGCAGAATTTGTGGGAGGTGAGCTACGTGCTCTTACTTTAATTTGGTGCTCCCAGAAGCATGTGAAAACACAACAAAAAAGTCTTCCTGTGCAGCTCTCATGAAGATAGTTTTTCATGTTGCTTCTTCTATTGCCTCTAAATTTTATATGCAATTATCGTTTTCTTTATCTATTGTCTCGTTTTTACATCCTCTTTTATCCAAATGGAAACGTACTGTATGTTCTGTGAATAGTGAGCCTGCAGTCTCTTCTGTGGAAGTGTATATGAATCAATTGTATACCAGTGGTGACAGACAAAGTGAGTTATGCCTACTGGACAAAGTGTCACACCCCTATGCGTGCAGAAAAAGCACATTTATAACAGCTTCAGTAAATAGAAGTTAAAGCAGTACTTCAGAACAGCTGACATGAAAATCAACTGTGTTGAAATACCTTCTCAGGATATATCATGCCAGAATTTATAATTCTGTATTAAGTTTTCCAAAACCTGTCCTGGGGAACCACACAACCAATGAGGATTTCAGGATCTCCACAACGAAATACATTTGCAGATAATGAATCTCCAGGGTATGCAGATGTATCTCATGCATATTCATTATGGATATCCTGAAAATGATTGAGGGGTCCCCAGAACAGGTTTGAGAAGCCCTGCATTATTTGCTCCTTATTAGACAATAACATTTTAATTTTAAATAATTTTGTATATGATATTTTGGGGGAGGGGGATAGTACAATCCAAGGGATTTCTGTTCCCTTCCTAGTGGCTTGCCATCTCTCCTCAGAGCTATTACTGTGCCCTTCATTTTGTCTGGAGGTCTCTGATAGAAATCTTAGCAGTAGGGTTCAGGGAGCACACAGTAATATAGTATTATCAACTGGCCCCTGAATTAATTTAATCCAATTAATTTCAATTTCTTATATTCTGCACAACCCAAAATGAGTTTTGGGCGGATTATAAAATTACATAAAATACAAAATCCAAACTAAAATATGCAGGCCCATTTAAATGAGTGGGGGATACTCGGCGGCGGCTGCAACAATGGCCCTTGTGAACCGTATAGCCATTGCCACTGAACTTTAAACCTGGATATCCAATGCGAGGACAATATCTGGCCACCGGGGTTGACCGGATAGCGCCTCCGCTAACTAGCTGCCATGAAACCTCAGGGAGCCTTACAGGTGCCTAACGTTTGCTGCTGTGGGATAACTTGCTAGCGGCTGAATATCAACGCTAGCCAGTTATCCCCTGCGGCTACCTCTTCTCTGCACCCACAACACTCCAGTGCTATCCGGCTAGTATCGGGGCACATAGCGGAGGCATCCGGGGATATTCGGCAGCGCTAATCCCAGTCGCTACGATTAACGTCGTCAGAAGACTCACTAACCATGTTAATCTCTTTGAATATCACCCCACATCTCCTCTGGCCTTCTGCCCCCTTCCCGGGTGCTCCAGTGCCAGTTGACAGAGGAAGACTGCAGCAGGCCCCTTCTTTCTCTAACCTGTCCTTCCTACCATTGATGCCGCCCCTGCCCACGTGCTTCACAGCTCAAATCTGCTGTTGTTATGATCTAAATGCTTTTTCTTCCATTGCAGTTTGGGAAAGCGTACAAAGTTGATTTTCAAATAGCAAGCCACTTTCAAATCGACCATATTGAAGGATTTGTTTAACGCCAACTCAGTTTACCATAGGATAAATGTGTGATTAGGGCATATCTATTGTGGGACTATTTGATTTGTATTTGTGCTATTTTGAAATACTCAAAAACTTCCCCAGAAAGGCCAAGAAGGTAATTTAACATATTCACGAGTCCACCTGTATTCTCCAGTTATCAGGACTCGGCTCTGTCCCTACTCTGAAAAGGTTATTCCGAATATGCAGCTTAAATCCACCTTCCTAAGGCCACGACCCTGGGTAGATGTACTCTTGCCCAGAGCAGGCATAAGTACAGGATCTTGCCATGTCTGCACGGGTCCCATGATTTTTTATATAAGCGACAGTGTTTCTTTTTCTTTCTCTCTCTTGGAAAATCATGGAAATCCGTGCCGCCCTTTTTTGTCTTTTCATTCTACCTGATTCCATTGGAAATCATTTTTTTTTTTAACTGTCATGAAAGCATTGGAAAAGTCCCACTTCAGAGCTATGTTTCATCATTTGCCTGTTTATAAGCGGCTCATCTACCAGACAGGGATCCCAGCACCCTCACTCAGTAGCACTCATCACTCCCTGCTCTCCCTTCCCTCCCACGTTCATATAATATCTTCACAATCACTTGCACATACCTGCACGTCACACTCATGTGGTAACACTTGTGAAACTACAGGATATGATGATGGACAAGGACTACAAGGCCCATGTAGTTTGCCCACTTTATTTGCTTGCCATAGTACTCAGCTGATCACTGATTTTCTCTACAGTTCTTCCCAACTGAGGATCCCCTGTATCTGTTTTACGCTATTTTTAATTCTATTGCTACTTTTGCTTCCAGACGCTCCTCTGGAAGGGTATTCAATGCATCTATCACCCTTTCCCTGAATGAATACTTTCTGATGTTACGTCTGTTTCTACCCCTGGGAGCCTCATTTCATGACCTCTTGTTCTAGAACTTTCTCTTCACTGAAGAACGTTTGCCCCTTGCTCCTGTTTCATTGTGTCACTCACACTGCCTCTGCCCTCCCCTCTGTCCAACTCCAGATGAGATCTCACCAGCAACCTACACAATGGAATTATCACCTCCTTTTTCTGCCATTTAGGTTTCTACCCGTGTGCCATAGCGTCCCTCTGGCAGCGGCTATCACCTTGCTGCACTATTTTGCTTCTTCAAAATCATCAAATGTGATCACTGAGGTCTTTTTATTTTTGCCTCCCTCTTTACCCAGTGTACACCTCTGGGCTTTCTAGCAATCACTGAAACAGGGGTAAAGGAAAGATATGTCCCAGTTCTGACCCGAGAATAAAGGTTTCCTGTTGGTTGCCTTTGATTCTATCTAGGTCACTCTGGAAAACAAACTGAAGAAAACAATTGGGCCAGTATTTAGCCCGGGTAGTCAGCCTTGTTTTTAAAACACCAGCCATCGTGGCTAAATTGAATCTGGATCTTCAGCACTGGGTATCCGGATAGTGGCTGGCATTGAATAGCTGGATTTTGTGTTGCGAGCTGGTCACTATCCATATAGCACTATCTGGAGAGTACTGAAGTGGTCAGATAGAATATTCAGCTATCTGGAGAGTACTGAAGTGGTCAGATAGAATATTCAGCAATACTCTCCAGATAGTGCTACTGAATATCAACCCCTCTATTTAGTACATGCTATACCAAATTTTACTTCTGCCTTCCGAAGAAATAGTTGGCACATTAACAGTTTGCTAACCCAGATCAGTGCTTTACAGCTCCTTCTGTCTTTGTTGTTGTTGTTGTTAAGTGCCGTCGGGTCAAATGTCGACACATGGCTACCCTGTGAATAGTTGTCCTAAACCATTTTACGTGAGTAGAAAGAGAGGCCCTTGAGTTATCTGGTCAGGAAGAGCAGCTACAGGAGTATGATTTGGTGGCTTTGCTGTTAGCTGGTTTCCATGCTTTTGATCAGTTGATCAATGACCATCAATACATGACAACATTTCTATAGTATGAAGTGCATCCATAAAGGTGGTATTGTTAAGCTATTTCAAGAATACTCATACATTCTAGCAAAGCACACACTTTAGAAACACATTCTGCAATATATTTCCCCATGTATAGTTGCTTAATAAATAGTGCGATAATTATTAATAGTTGTTGTGTTTCCCTCTCCATATGGGTACCTATGCATGCTATATTTGACAACTTGTCATAATGCCTTTAGTATTTGTTAAAAAGGAGGTGAACAGAGTTTTCTATCATTTAACCACGCCACCAAATGTGTGTGATGGATGTGTTATATGAAGTGGTAAGGTCCTGGTGGGAGTAGGGTGCATGGAAGCAGAAACACCTCTATCATAAAACTAAGATGCAGGTAGGGGGTCTTACATGTGCACTAGGTACGAGGAGCTCTTTGCTCACAGGGAACAAGTCCAATCTCTGGAGGTTAGAGTAGCAGACTTGGAGGACATAAGGAAGAGAGGTATATAGATGAGACCTATAGGGACATAGTACTGAAGTCCCACCTCCAGTCTGGCAGCCTCCCTGTTGCCATGGAGGAGAGAGGTCAAGTGACAGGAGAGCATCATCCTAGTGTGGGAGGAAAGGATCCTGTAGCTAGGACTTGTCCTCCAGGTGATGTAAAACCCTCCTGCACTGAGGAGGTTTCTCCAGGACCATGTGGCCATGAGGAAAGAGTTAGGACAACCATTATAGTTGGTGTTATATAAAGATACTATCTTGGAAGCCCAGACCAGCTGTATTCCATGATTTAAAAAAGTGGAAGGAAGTCCAATAAGCTGCCAGCATGGTTTAAAAGTAAGTTCAGAGAGGCTGTTGTAGCCAAAAATAGTATCTTTCAGTAAATGGAAAAAGGAGCCAAATGGAGAAAACTGGAAACAACATAAGCACTGGCAAGTTAGAAGCAAGGCATTGATAAGGCAGGCAAAGAGAAAAAATGAAAAAAAGCTTGCTGCAGAAGCAAAAACGCACAATAAAAACTTTTGCAAGTACATTCGTAGCAAAAAACCCTATGAGAGAGTCAGTTGGACCATTACATGATAGAGGGATTAAAGGGATATTAATTTATTTTTATTTATTTTATTTTATTTAGCTAGGCTTATATAGAGCTTTTCACCGGGTCAAATCAGTTTACAATGAACAAAAACACTCAGTTATAGAGAACATATTACAGTAAGCTATATACAAACAGTGAACTATGTACAAATGGTATATATTAACTATTTATACTAAGAGGGGAAAAGGCCATTGCAGAGAAACTGGAGGAATCCTTTGCTTCAGTCTTTACTGAAGAAGTTGTAGGGAAGTTACCCAGGACTGAAATGGTATTTAAAGGTGATGCATTGGAAGAATTGAAAGAAAATCGATAAATTGGGAAGATGTATTACAACTATTTAATAAACTAAAGAGTAACAGATCAGCAGGACCGGATGGTATATATCCGAGGGTGTTGAAATTGCAGATCTACTATTAGTAATCTGTGAACCATCATTAAAATTATCTATAATACCTGAAGATTGGAAAATGGCCAGTGTAACACCAATTTTTAAAAAGGGTTCCAGGAATGATACAGGAAACTACAGACCGGTGAGCCTGATGTCAGTACCGGGCAATATGGTAGAAATCATTATAAAGAACAAAATTACCGAACATGTAGATATTCATGGTTTAATGGGAGAAAGCCAACATAGCCAAGGAAGGTCTTGTCTTACTGATCTGTTATATTTTTTTGAAGGTGTGAATAAACAGGTAGACAAAGGTGAGCCGGTTGCAATAGTGTATTTGGATTTTCAGAAAGCCTTTAACAAAGTCCCCCATGAGAGACTCTTGGCAAAATTAAAAAGTCATGAGATAGGAGGCAATGTACAATTGTGGATCAGAAACTGGTTAAAAGATAGAAAGCAGAGGGTAGGGCTAAATGACCAATTTCCCCAATGGGGAAAGGTGAATAGTGGAGTACTCCAGGGATCTGTGCTGGGTCTGCTGTTTTTTAACATATTCATAAATGGCCTGGAAATGGGAATAAGAAGTGAGATAATCAAATATGCAGGTGACACAAAATTATTCAAAGTTGTTAAAACTCAAGAGGATTGCGAAAAATTGCAAGTGGACGTTGATAAATTGGAAGACTTGAACGTTCAAATGGTAGATGAAATTTAATATGGACAAGTGCAAAGTTATGCACCTAGGAAAGAACAACCCAAACTATGGTTTACACGATGGAAGATTCCACATTAGGAACCACCACCCAGTAAAAAGATTTAGGCGTCATTGTGGATAATACGTTGAAACCCTCCACCCAGTGTGCAGCAGCAGCCAAGAATGCAAATAGAATGCTAGGTATCATAAGGAAAGGCATGGAGAATAAAACAAAGGCTATTGTAATGCTTCTGTATTGTTCCATGGTGCGACTGTACCTTGAATATTGTGTGCAGTTCTGGTTGCCATATTTTTAAAAGGATATAGCAGAATTAAAAAAGGTACAGTGAAGAGGCACCAAAATGGTAAAGGGGATGGAAGGATGCACCTATGAAGAGAGGCTTAAAAGGTTAGGGCTGTTCAACCTGGAAAAGAGACAGCTGAGGTGAGATATGATAGAGGTCTATAAATGAATGAATGGAGTTGAACGGGTAAACGTAGATAGATTTTTTACGCCATCAAAAAGTGGAAAGATTAGGATACTGGGCTTGACGGACCTTGGTCTGTCCCAGTATGACAAATCTTATGTTCTTATGGCATGACTACTCGGGATGCAGAGTGAATGATTCAATGACAGAGTCCTTTATGTGTGAAATTAGGCGCCAGAGCACTTAAACTTATTACTCTGTGATTTATGGAAAGGGGCAATATGTTGTGGAAATTGGTCTCTGTGTACTTCCTCCCTGTAGGGTGAGATAAAAAGATGCCCTTGTGGCCCAGTAGGCCCCCTACAGCCATGACAGCAATATAGGGCTTGAGAATTACATGATGTGTGTATAGGAAAGTTGTGTTAGGTTGGTCTAATGAATGTGTTCCTTTCATGGCTAAGGCAGCTGTGAGTAAAATATGGAAAATAGAGACTATATAGACAGTAACAGGTGTCTGATTCGTTTAGGCATGCGTTAGCCCTGCATACCTGCA
Organism: Ichthyophis bannanicus; assembly: GCA_033557465.1. Lineage (NCBI taxonomy): Eukaryota > Metazoa > Chordata > Amphibia > Gymnophiona > Ichthyophiidae > Ichthyophis > Ichthyophis bannanicus. The sequence continues at coordinate 102,979,603 of CM066034.1, read as the reverse complement.
GTTCTTCAGACACTGTGGCTTACTAAAACAGTCACAGTTCTTTTCACTGTGTCTCAGTATGTGTGTTTGAGTGCTAACGTTTTCCCCTTTAAATTCTATGGAGCCAGAGCTAAAAATTGTTTCAGAGAATATTCAAATGGCACAATGTGAAGGCTAAAGTTAGAACAGATGGTTTTGTTTTTTCCCCGTAGTTTACAGAATTTTCATGTTCTGAGTATACTTAAAGGCAAATTTTAGATAGTACATGGAGACTGCCAAATGCGGAGCCTTTTCTAATGAGGTGCAGGGCTGTACGTGTATGTGCCAATACAGAGAGCCGGAAGAGTCATTTTACAAATCAACATATGGCAAAATAATAGAGGAAGCTCACACATGTAGTTGTCAACATTTAAACAGGGCAATTGGCATTTCAGAATTTACATGTGTGTATTGGCCGTTTGCAAAACTATGCTTGTAAATGCCACTAATTAACGAAAGAGGCTGCTAGCTTTCTTTAATTAGTATATGGGAGAGGGGAAATAAACAATGGGTGATTAAGGCGAACGACTGTCTTAATCCACCTTATAAAGGGCCGGCTTATAAAATAAGCACTTTTTTTTTAATTTACGTATACGTGCTAGGGAACAGCTGTAAATCCTAACATCAACAATTTTGGTCATACATGTCTGCATTCTCTATATGAACTGGAGAACACACTTGCACGTTTTTGCTCGCCTAAGCCATGCCTTCACCATGCCTCCTTGCAATTTCTACATATTATGGACATCCACATGCCTAAAATTGCCATTTCCACGTGGCTGCCATTTTAATATGTAAAATTCTGGATTTTACACATGGAAATTGCGAATAAGCTTTCTAAAATAACCCCCATCATGTGTTTTGCTGCAGTTTTCTTCAGGGGACACATCACCCAAGAAACCTTGGATGTCAGGAAAGGGACGCTCAGGTTCACGCCTAGAGTAATAAGGTTGCTAATATAGTCTATAGTTCAGGGTTGAGCAGGCACAAAATGCTTCATTATAGTTTTGCTATCCCTCAAATTGCTACCAGTTGGCCTAGACTGTGAGCCCTTTGGGGACAAGGGAAGTATATACCATACTTCAAACAATGACTAATTGAAGTATATACCATACCTCAAACAATGAAGTATATACCATACCTCAAACAATGACTCAAACAATCTCAATGATCTAGTATCAACCTGGAACTCTGTTATAGGAGCGGAAGCTAAAGCTAAATCTTTGCCTTCAAATAAAAGACTAAGAAAAAACGTATCTAAGAAATGGTTCACTTCAGAACTTTCTACACTAAAGAAAGATCTCAGGAAATTGGAAACTAAATGGCGCAAATCAAAAACACCTGAACTCAGAGCACAATACTTCACAAACCTCAAAACATATAAGGAAGCTATAAATACCGCTAAAAGACTATACCACACTAGAACATTATCAAAAGCTATCAACCGGCCAAGAGAGCTTTTCCAGATTATTAAATCACTATCCAAAGTTCCAGATCTCACCGTGAACAAAACACTAATAGACCCCCAACTCCTAGCAAACCATTTTGCTAGCAAGCTTAAACACAATATTCGTCCAGGTTCTATCATGATACCTACCACAGCAAATATCATTGAATGGAGCTCTTTCCATCTAGTCTCAAGCAAATAACTTCTAGAGATAATATCAAATCTCAATACCACCACCTCACTACTTGATCCTTACCCAGTACATTGGATTAAGGCAGCAAAAGCTGAACTTGCTCCATACATTCTTAAAATAGTAAACCAGTCCCTACTACAAGGCTTCATGCCAGATGACCTTAAATGCACAGCAATTCGCCCGCTTCTAAAAAATAAATCTCTTAACACCAACGACCCCTCTTCCTACCGTCCTATAGCCAGTATATCTTTCCTAGCTAAAATCATTGAGAAAGTAATTCAAATACAGTTGCAAGACCATACTGACACTAACTTTCCTTTAGATGAACATCAATACGGTTTTCGCCCTTATCACGGTGTGGAAACGTTACTTGTATCCTTATTTGACTCACTAATCCAGGGCTTGGATGATTCCAAGCAGGCTTTTTTGCTAATTTTCCTTGACATTTCGTCAGCTTTTGACAGTGTAAATCGCAACATCCTCTTAGCCAGGTTATCACAATTAGATTTAAAAGATAAAACACTTGGCTGATTTATATCCTACATCTCTAACCGTTTCCAATATGTCCAAATTGATCATTCCTCTTCTCTACCATTCCCACAAGAGCGAGGTATCCCACAAAGATCTTCTCTCTCGGCTTTACTTTTTAACATTTATCTCCAACCCATCTGCTCAATCTTCAAACGCCACAATCTAAAATACTTCATCTATGCAGATGATATCATGTTGTTCGCCCCCTGTGATGTAGCTAACCCTAATTACGATGTAATCGCAACTTGTATCATTGAAGCTGAACAATAGCTGTGCTCAGTTCATATGGATATAAATTTCAAAAAGACTGAAGCACTTTTTGTATCCAGAAACACTAATTTTACCCCCCCCCCATCTGTTATCAATCTATTAGACATTAATCTCCCAGTTAAGTCCGAAGTAAAATACCTAGGAGTTACTCTGGACAAAATCCTAAGCATGACACAGCACATAAAACAGACTGCCAAAACTATTTTCTTTAAACTCAGAACTATCCAACATCTCAGACCACTTATCGACATTAGTGACTTTAGATCAGTTGTCCAGGCCTTGATAATGCCACACATAGATTTCTGTAATGGCTTACTACAGGGTACATCCAAGAAGAATCTACTCATCCTTCAAAGGGCCCAGAATGTAACTGCCCGGATTATTTTTAAAGCCAAATTATCTGACCACATCACCCCAATTTTATACGCCCTCCACTGGTTACCTATTCATGGCAGGATTCAATACAAAACACTAGTCACCATTTTTAAGCTTGTCAATGATATAGCCCCTTCACATCTATCAACATTAATTAAGTCCCCCTCAGAAACTAGACTAAGAAGAAGAGCAAACCTCAATAAATTGCTAGTTCCCGACTCTATGAAAAAGCTTAAACAGATAACAACTGATACTGCCTTTTCTTTCTACGCCCCCAGTCAATGGAACAAATTACCCTACAATCTGAGAGAGATTAAAGACCTTAGTTCCTTCAGGAAGGAACTAAAAACACACTTGTTCACCCAACACTTTCATGACTTACAACTTACACTCGAACAAAAGGCACAAGATTATGCAAATCTAATATCACAAGCATACCCAACCTAACCCAAAACACACTTTTTCATTTGTCACTCATACTGAATGTTAGTCTATCCTAGTAGGACTGTTGTAAATAATCTCTTTGCTTTTGAATTTTACATACCTCACTATGATTAATTTCTCTCAAGCAAATTGTAAACAATTAAGCTAGATAATCTCTATGGCTGTCATTAAACTACATACATCAGTATGATTAAGCTTTTTCAACCAATGGAAATAGTTAATACGTTTATAATTATATTTTTAGTTTCCTATATAACTAATTTTTACACTGTTAATGTTCCATGTAATGTTAATGTTATATTTTGACATGTTCTCTGTAAACCGCTCCTGATCTCTGAAAGGGGCGGTATAGAAAAACACACAAATAAATAAATAAATAAATACCTGAATGTATACCGCTTTCACCCAGAGAAAAGTGGTATATACGCCTAGCTAAATAAATAATGTACTCTGCTAAAGCTTTGAATAGCAATTTGTTTTGTATGTTGGCCTTCTTGAATAGCTAGCCACCATAGTCCACTCCCTGGTCTCCAGCAGGGTGGATTTATTTATTTATATGTTTAAACTTATTTATATACAGCCTGATTCAGACATGGATGTCCCGGCCCTCTGTGTGCCCAGTCCAACCGGGATGCACAGAGTTAGCCCCACGGAATCAGAATCGCGTCCAGGCCTGTACATGCAGACCAAGACCTTGATTCAAGTCGGCCTGCATATACAGGTCTTGCCCGGATAGTTCAGTCAGGCCTTTGAATGGAGCCGTAGTGCCATGGCATCTGGTTGCCATGGCACTGTGGCTCCATTCAAAAGCCACGATCCCTGGCCGTTAGACTGCAACCTGCATTCCCCGCAGCCTGATCCCCGATCTGGCCTCCCAAGGTCAGGGTTGGGCTATAGGGAATCTCCTCTGCCCCCTCCCGCCACTTTCCAGCCCCGGGCCTGCCATCCACCGCCGACTCAGGGAACTTATTCCACCTCAGAGGTGGAATAAATTCCCCATTCAAGCCTCCGGCCTTGGACTAACACGGCCGACATTGGAATCGGCCCAGTACGGGGCCGATGACCGCCCACTACCTGCCCTAATGCCGTCCCCGATCTGCTCCTTTCCCGCCCCCGTCTAACTTTCCCATACAACGAGCAGGGATGTTAGTTGGGCCTTGGAATGACCCCAATACTGTCTTTACATAATTCAAGGCTGTTTGCAAGTAACTAAACAGAATAATAGTGAATGGATGCAACTGTTGTATAACCAGTTCAGTGAATTGGGTTTGAGCCCTGTACTTGTATGCTAGTATCTTCTAATCCGTTAAAAGGATCCTTTTACCTCGACCACCAATTACATGAAGTCTGTATATTATTATTCTCATTACTGAATAGCTTATAATGTTCCAAGTGTTTGCCTACCAAAGCATATTCGTTATATTTTAACTTTAAAAGTTAATTCAATTTCAGCTATTTAATTAACAGAAACAAACTCAAAAGTGCCGAGGAAATATCCTGTGGCAAGCAACCATGCTTTAATTAGGAAGGAGAACTCTTGTTTTAAATATTTCTTTGACAATATTTCTGAGTGTTTCAGGTACCCTAGAGACCTATAAACACAGAAGGTGTTGACAGCAAAAAACCGCTTGGTCCATCCAGTCTGCCAGTTTGTGCCTTCTTACTATGCTTTCCCAGGTCTTATTTTCTGATCATCCCTCTCCTACCACCTTAAAATCTTTTTGTGTCTGTTCTGTGCATGCTCATTTCCTGTTTCTCTGTCAGCTCCTACCTCCTCCGATAGGAGTCTGTTCCAGGTGGCCCCTCTCTCAGTGAAATAGCATTTTCTCACATTTCTTTTGAGCTGCTCTCTCTGTAGATTTCTATGTCGATCCCTAGTCATGGCATCTTCTGGTACTTTATTAGTCTGCTACACGTGTTTGTCTCATGTCTCCTCTTTCTTTGCTTCGGAGAGTGCACCTCTAGCACATTGAGTCTTTCTATGTACGATTTATAGAGCAGACTATGGAGATGAGCACAGGACAAAACTTTCTATTTGTTTATGCTTCATATGACTTTTTTCCCAGTTTTTAGAAGTTTTTCCAATTTGTTTCACATATTCATTTTGATTGACATTAATGTATGTTACTTTGTTGGTTAACAAGTGAATATAAGAACATAAGAAATGCCATACTATGTCAGACCAAGATCCATCAAGTCCAGTATTCTGTTTCCAACAGTGGCCAATCTAGGTCCACAAGTACCTGGCAGGTTTCCAAAAAGGTACAAAGGTGCCACAATGCTTGTCTTGGGGTAAGCAGTGGATTTCCCAGGTCCTCTTAATGGTTTATGGACTTTTCCTCCAGAACCTTGTCCAAACGTTTTTAAAATCCAGATGCACTAACAGCTTTTACTACATTCTCCAGTAACAAATTCCACAGTTTCACCACACATTGAGTAAAAAACTATTTTCTCTTATCAGTCTTAAATGGGTTAGATTGTAGCTTACTTTCATGTCCCTTAGACTTCCTACTTGCTGATGGCATAAACAGCCGATCTATATTTACCCGTTCCACTCCATTAATTTATAGATCTCTATCATATCTCCCCTTAGCTGTCTCTTTTCCAGGTTGAAGAGCCCTAACCTTTTAAGTCTTTCCTCATAGGGATACCCTTTCATGCCCTTTACCATTTCGGTGGCTCTTCTCTGTACCTTTTCTAATTCTATAATCTCTTTTTCAAGTTATGATGACCAGACCTGCCCACAATATTCAAGGTGCGCTCACACCATAGAATGATACAAAGGCATTACAATATCCTTGGTTTTGTTCTCCATTCCTTTCCTTATGATTCCTAGCATTCTATTTTGCTTTTTTGGCTGTCACGGTACCTTGGGCAGAGGGTTTCAATGTATTATCCACGATAACACCTAAATCCTTTTCTTGGGTGGTGGTTCCTAATGTAGAAACTTGCAGTGTGTAACCATAGTTTGGGTTGTTCTTTTCTAGGTGTATAACATTGCATTTGTCCACATTACATTTCATCTGTCATTGGATGTTCAGTCTTCCAATTTATAAAGATCCTCTTGCAATATTTTGTAATCGTCTTGCATTTTAAGAACTTTGAATAATTTTGTCTTATTTGCAAATTTGATCACCTCACTTTTTATTCCCATTTCCATGTCATTTATAAATATGTTAAAATGCAGCAGGACCAGCACAGATCCCTGAGGTACTCCACTATTTACCTTTCTCCACTGAGGAAATTGGCCATTTAGCCCTACTCTCTGCTTTCTATCTTTAGCTAGTTCTTGATCCATAATAGTGCACTGCCTCCTTTCCCATAAATTTAATTTCACTAAGAGTCTCTTATGAGGGACCTTGTCTAAAGCTTACTGAAAATCCAAATACACTATATTGACCTACTTGTCTTTGTCTTCCTGTTTATTCACACCTTCAAAAACTATAACAGATTTGTAAGACAAACATTTCCTTGGCTAAATCCATTTTGACTTCCTCCCATTAAACCATGACTATCTACATGTTCAGTAATTTTTTTTCTTTATAATGGTTGTCCGGTACTGACATCAGGCTCACCAGTCTGTAGTTTCACGGATCATTCCTGGAAACCTTTTTAAAAATTGTTGTTTCATTAGCCATTCTCCATTTTAAAGGTACTACAGATGGTTTTAATGATAGCTCACAGATTAGTAGGTCTGTGATCTCATATTTCAGTTCTTTCTCCAGGAATAAGCAGGAAGTCAGTCCTCACATATGGGTGACGTCGGCACCAACACAGCCCATATGGAAGCATTTCCCCAGCTTTCAAAGAAAGTTTTTGGGAGATGCCATCATACATGCCTGGTCCCCTTCCCATCCAACGGTACCATCTTGCTCATTTTCTTTTTTTCCATGGAGCCCAATGGATGTAAGTCCTGTTCCTCTGGAAAAATTCTTAGAAAACTGTTCCTAAAATTTAAAATTCCAGTAGGCTTACCGGTTCCTCTTCCCGCCTTGAGTTGGTGCCTCCCGGTGCCATTCTCGGCTTCTTTTTTCTTGAGGTTTTCCTCAACCGGCATTTGTGTCTTTTTTTCACCCGGGGGTTATCGATCCCGGCTGGGTGTTTCTTCCCACCATGTCCCCCAATGGGTTCAAAAAGTGTGACTACTGCAGTCAGACCATGTTTATCACTGACACACATGACTGCTGCTTACCAACATCCTCAAAAAGGATTCCTTGGCTGGCAGAGACCATGTGAGGTTCCTCGAGGCTGCAGTCCTCGCCGAGGATGCACTCCCTAGAGTGCCGGTGCCAGGCTCAAAATCTTCACTGCCCTGACAACCGGGCCCTCGACTGCAAGGTCATTGAGCTGAGCATCGAGCGCCCCGGCCTCCGGAAAGTCCTCGGCACCGGTCAAGATCCTGGTCCCGCTCATCGGTTATCCAGTCCTTGCCTGCCAGTGTCCACGACTTGGACCCCAGGTCCTCTGTAGGATGCTGGCCCTTCGGCATCAGCCTCAACACAAGGAATCACAAGGCCTCGGATCCCTCATCATCACTCCACTGCCATTGCCTTCCCCTTTTTACATGGAATTTCTATCCATAGAGATTCTACAGTATATTTTGTTTCCTGAAAAAATTTAATCTGGTGTGACTCAATGTCATCTCTAACATAGAGCACAACCCCTCCACCAATTTGATCTACTCTATCATTGTGATATAGAGACAGGTATCACAGAGTCCCATCAGTTGTCCTCCTTCCACCACGTTTCTGAGATGCCAATTATATCTAACCTTTCATTTAGTGCTATATATTCTAACTCTCCTTATTTTTTAGACTTCTAACATTTGCATACAGGCAGTTTAGAGGTTGTATTTTATTCATATTAATCTGGTTATCGATAGGCAGAGGTAATTTGGAACCTTTGAGCTCTGTCTGCTCTGTACTTAAGAGCATCTGCATTACTTTTATCTTTACTGGAACCTCTCTGTTAGGATGCCCTAACTTCCCTCTTTTGCTAGTATCCTTCAAGGCTACATCCTTCTGAACTATGTGCTGTTAGGCAATTGTTGGTAATCCCCTATTATCTATTTTAAAAGGTGCTCTATCTCCTTTCTAACGATTAATATCAGCAGCCTGGTTCCATCCCATTAAGGTAGAGCCCATCCTTTCGGAAAAGTCCCACTCTTCCCCAGAATATTGCCCAGTTCCTAACAAATCCAAAACCCTCTTTCTTGCACCATCATCTCATCAACGTATTGAAAGTCTGGAGCTCTGCCTGCCTTTTGGGTCCTACACGTGGAATGGGAAGCATTTCAGAGAATGCCATCCTAGACATTCTGGATTTCAGCTTCCTACTTAATAGCCTAAATGTGGCCTTCAGAACCTCCCTCCCACACTTTCCTATGTAATTGATACAAATATGTACTAAGACAGCAGGCTCCTCCCCAGCACTATCTAAAACCTTTTCTAGGTGGCACGTAAGATCTGCTACCTTCACACCAGGCAGGCATGTTACCAGGTGATCCTCACATCCACCAGCCACCCAACTGTCTACATATCTAATGACTGAATCACCAACTATAATGGCCATCCTAACCCTTCCCTCATGGGCAGATGTCCCTGGTGCAATAGGGTTTTACATCAAGTGGAGGACAGGTCCTAGCTACAGAATCACTTCCTGCCACACCTAGGTTTTTCCAGGTGACCTCTCCCATCCATGGCCGCAGAATGGCTATCAGACTGGAGGTGGGACTTCAGTACTACATCCCTGTAAGTCTCGTCTATATAACTTTCTGTCTTCCTTAGGTCCTCCAAGTCTGCTACTCTAGTCTCCAGAGATTGGACTCATTCCCTGAGAGCAAAGAGCTCCTTGCATCTAGTGCACACGTAAGACCCCTCATCAACTGTGAGAAAATCGTACATGTGACACTGACTTTAAAACATTGGATAGACCCCATCTTGCTGCTGGATTGCTGTCTGCATCTTAGTTTTCAGGTTTTGTTAAGATATTTAAATCGTTTACTTACTTAAAGCTATACCTGATAAGGATAAGGAGCTATAACTGAAAGTGAATTTGACTACCTCTGTCCCTGTAAGGGCTGTACGAATCTATAAATCTAAGATAATAGCTTGGGGTGGGTGTGAGTCGGGGTAGGCGGGAGTGAAAAAAACACTTAATCGAAGCTAGCTTGCTAACAGAGAGCTCTGACTGACTCTTAGGGGGATGTTTACTAAACTGTGGTAAAGTTACTAGTGGTAAGGGCAGCGTTAAAGTGCCTGAAGCCATATAAGGCAGTGGGCGGGTAAGGGGCATGCTGGCATTAGGGTACCTTGGGCCATTTAACGTGAGCTAACAGGACCAAATGCGGTAAGGTGACAAGGCGCCTTAAGTTAGGGCACCTTCAAGGTGTCTTACTTAGGGCACCTTAACTTAGGGCACCTTAAAGGTGTCTTAACTTAGGGCATCTTAAGTTTGGGCTACCCTAAATTAAGGTTCCTTAACTCAAAGTGCCCAAGGGCATTAAGGTGGTTTAAGGTGACAAGCATGCACCTTGAGACATGAAAATGGCTGTTACCTAAACTCTGGATAGAGCACCAAGGAATGTCAATGTAAAGGTGATGGAAGGAAGGACAGGCGGGAGTTGATAGACTTGCCATATCGGTGACCACCCTATTTGGCAGTCAGTAAATTGGACGAGCATGTGGGAGGCAGCTGTACCAATGCACAGGAGGGTGCCAATGTAAAACGGTGCAATGTCAGTGTGTGGCTTAGAATGGGGAAGACATGTCTCCCAGCAGAGGCAGTAGTGGCAAGATGTTTGCAGAGACAGGTGGACAGAGTCATAGTGGTGACGTGCAGATCAGGTAAAAGAGATGCGAGCGCAAAGAGCTGACATGCAGAAAAGAGTACCAGTGTAGTTCATGGAGTAGCAGCCTGCTCAAGAAAACATGATTGTACACAGCCAACAAAGGCAGATAGATGGGCTGAAGAACAGATGGCGGCTGAGGAGAGGGTGTTATGAGCTGGCAGCACCGATGTGAAGAGTCCTGACTGTTACAGGCATGAAAATGATCTGAGTAGCACAGTCATGAAAAGAACAAGTAGGAATCAAACCCTTGTCCCCTGCTTATGGAGACATTGCACTAACCAGTAGGCTACACCTCCATACCTCTCTACACAGCAATGGCTGGATACAAAGAGACTGCAGGTCACTGCCTAAAAGTCTGCTGTGTGTGCCAGCATAGAGTAGCCCCCACCAGTACCCATGATGCAGTACACATGCCAAACAGCAGTCTACAGCTGGTCCCCAAATGGAGAATGCACATATCCATCACCTCAGCTCAGTAAGATGCACTGACAGTGTGTGATACAAGTACAGAGCAGCTACAAACTATGCTACTGAGCAGTTTCTACGGTCACCCTGATGGTGAGGATGGGTGCCCAGCACCAGGTCCCCAGTACCTGCAGTGCTAGACATGGTCTCTGCTGCCTGTGCTTCAGATCCCCATCACCACCAGTGTGTGGCAGGTATTGTCTGCGGTGTGATATGCTAGTCACCTTATGTCCATATCTGGCCCTGTGCTCTGCCCCTGTCTGACAAGGACCCACCTAGAACAATGCATGTCAATACCCAGAGTTACAATGCTGATGCCATGTCTCCCAACTACCGGGGGAGGGGGAGTGAACTTGCATGGGGCTGTTACTAGGGTCCTGCTGGCCCTACCAGTATCCCTGGGAATAGACTGGAATTCCTCATATCCCAACCACCTAGGTTTAACTTCACCCACAGCAAACACAGTCAGACTGCACCAGCTGCCCACCACTGGGTTTACCAGCCTTGCACATACCAATTGCGGACAGTTCGCTGGTCAGTACACATTGCATGTGCACAAAGCAACCATGTGCACCCAGGCTTAGGATATACGGCATGGACACCCAGCAGTTGGTTCAGTGGTCAGGCTCCCAGAACAGGAAGTGCACCCACATCACTAGAACCAGACACTATATAGCACTATGTGGATACATAGCCATGCCATGGTCACTGCTCAGTCAGAGTGAGAGTAACCTCCCAGCATAATGTGCTGTGGCCACCCGATCCTTGCAGGTGGCAGTTGGGCACTACGATGTCCCAGCTATTGATCCACTCCCGATGCAGACACATCCTGGCCAATCTGCCCTAGTTCAACTCATACCCACAATACTTTGCTCCTTATCATCTACATTTGCAGGCTAATGCTGGAAACAGCTTAGGCACTGTGAGGTTCAGTGAGGAGTAGAAAGTCACAAAATAATGGATAAACATACACACACACACACACACACACACACACTCTCATATTGACGCACTGTGCAAAAATGGGGATGGTTGGCATTCCTGCCTGCCACTTTGGTCCCAGTCTCAGCTCAGGCATTGTTAAGGTGTGCTCATTGTACAGGACCTAGTAGTGTGCTCTGTTGTTGATGCACGCTCAGTGTGCCAATGCTGTCAGCCTGACTCTACATCCATCTGAGGATAGTGGAGCCTGTCTGTGTGGGTGTTTGTACCCTTGTTGGCCAATTCATTGGGGGTTGCACATGTTGGGGTTGTACCTGCACTGTGGGATAAAATATAGCCACAGGGGCATGCAGTGCATGATCCACAACCAGGCCCTGAACCTGTGACCCTCTGCTCTTATACACACCAATTGTGTGTAGTGCACCACAGTGCTGCCACATGCTTCCCATCAGACAGACCTGGGCATGGCCTTGGTCTGCTGTAAGCGGGTGCCGCTGCCCTCTCCACCAACACCCCCCACGCCATGCTGATATGCCCATGTGCTGTCAGTGTTGGTGGTGCACAGTCCCAGGCCAGCAAACATGCAAGTTGGCGGGCACCTAGGGTGTAGGATCCAGGGGGGGGCAGAGGCATACATGGACGGCCACTCATCCCCCCAATAACCATCTTCCTCTCCAGGGACTACATCACCGCCTGCCAATGTTATGTCTCTTCAACCTGGGAAGAGACGCTGAGAGGTGTTATGTTAGAGGTCTAGAAAATATTGCCTGGAGTGAAATGGGTAAACATAGGTCGATTGTTTATGCCATCAGAATGTAGAAAGACTAGGGGACATGCAATCCGGCTACAGTGTAATCCATTTAGGACTACTAGGTGAAGATATTTTTTCAGTCAAAGCATTATCAAACCCTGCAATTCATTACTGGAGGATGTAGTAAAGGCTGTCAGTGTAGCTGGGTTTAAAAAATGTTTGGACAGGTTCCTGGGGTGGGTCCATAAACCATTATTAAAGAAGACCTGGATATGCACTGCTTGCCCCATTACATGCATTATGATTCCTGTGTGTCTATTAGGGAAACTGCTAGGTACCTGTGACCTAGATCGACCACTGTTGGACACAGGATACTGGGCATGATGGACCTTGGTCTGACACAGTCTGGCATAGTTTCAGGTCCTATGTGCTTATGTGCCTAGTCTGCCCTGTGCACCATCAGCCCTCATTGCATGATCCACATGCACTCTGCTTTGCCCTATTTGCGCCATCAACATAGTGCCCTTTCATACTTGAGCATTATGCTCTTGCTGCTAATGGAGCACTGCTATCACTTTCATACTTGAGCATTATGCTCTTGCTGCTAATGGAGCACTGCTATCACTTTCATACTTGAGCATTATGCTGTTGCTGCTAATGGAGCACTACTATCACTTTCTTGGACTCACCTGTCTGTGCAGCACATTGCAGACGTTTAAATAGGCTCTCTCTCCTCAAAGTGCACCCTTATAGACAGGTTTTGATATGCAGTAAGGTTTCTGGTGTTAAGGTGCCTTTCCCGCCCACTCCCTGCCCATTGACCCCTACTCTCAGCCCATAGGACACTTTACGCTGCTGATCCCGTTAACGCACGCTAACAGCGTGTTAGCGCGTACTAACGGCACACTTGCTCCTTTAGCGTGGTTTAGTAAACATCCCTCTTAGAGTTTGTTTTAAGTAAAAAGCTAACTTGCTAACACAGAGCCCTGATTGAGTTAGGCTTTGTTTTAAGTAAAAGGCTGACGTGCTAAAACATTTTAGCATACATTAAAATTTTTAAGGCACACCAAGGAACCAGATGCACACTTAAGAAAAAATATCCCTGGCAGACTATTTTAGTGGACCTCCTTTGCATTGTTTCTGTCTTATCAATGTATTTTTTCTTGATTTAATCTCTAGAATTGAAATGTTACTCAAAGTGGGATCTTACCAGAGACTTGTAAAGAGGTAATATTGCTTTATTCTTTATACAATTAACTTTCCCAGCTGCCTATCACACTGACAAGCTACCTTGAGGTCATCAGTGATGATAATCCCCAGGTCTCTTTCTTGTTTGATAACTCCTAGTTCTTCTTTGCCTAAAAGATATTCGACCTGTCAGCTCGCAAGGCCCTACACTGAATGTTCTTGTCAGTTGTTGCTGCTGTGGGCTGATGATGCTTTATTGAATTTTGAGGTGGGGGTGGATGTTGGTGTAATCCCCTCCTCGCTTTTGTGTGTGATCCTGGCAGCTTACTCCACAAGCCACTGGGTAGACAAGGAGGTACATACCTTTCAAAAGCAATTTGGAGTTTTTCATTTTCTATTCTCGGAAATTCATCAGGATCTGTTGAATGGGAACCAGCATTCACTGGGAGGCCCTTGGCACCCAACTGCATTCATACGTCTTCTCTCTCAAATGACTGAGTACAGTCCAGAGTTTGTGTTCTGAACCAAATATTTACTTATATTTTATGGATCAATTGTTCTTGCTATTGCTTAGTGACCCTAAAGTTTCACTATATTGCAAGCAGTCGTCTCCTCTCCTTTTTCCAAAATAATCACAAACAAGTACAGCTTTTCTCATCCTCTCAGTCCTGTTACAATTCCCAGTAGGGTTTAAGTACTCTTTGTCTTAGGCTGGAAATGAAATCCAACTCTTGCCACTCTCTAATTGTAGTACTTCTTATGATTTCCTTGAATAAATATGTTTCTCGGTATACCTAGAGTTGAAGGTGATGCTGGTGCTGGTCCCCAATATGGTCCTTGGACTCACACTGGGCTTTGGTTTCACTGCTTACTGAGGACCTTATGGATTCCTCTTGTCTCTAGAGCTGGTGGTTTCTGTAGATGCAGGTCCCCGGAACTGATCTGCAGTTGCTCCTGGCTATAAAATTGCTGGTCAGATGCATTTCTTGGAATCCTTTTTCCTTCATCTCTGAAACAAGAGGCCTCCCTATTCCTGGCTAGACAGATCTTCTCTTCTTATGAGCCAATGGGGTTTGCTGCCAGAGTATGCACAGTCACATTCCCCTCAGATCCCTCCTTTGATGCTCTGGGCCTGCAGCTCCCTCTAAATAATATGAGGGGCTAGGAAAATATCTACACCTCAACTGCTCTGAAGGTTGGTCTCCTATCACCTCTACATGGTATAGTGGCTCTGTGCCATAGACAGAGTTCTTCCTTTGGAAGTGGTTAATATATAGTTTGGATTTTTCTTCCTAAAGATGTCATGATGCAACTAGAAGCAAGAACATCCCCTGTCTGAAAATGCTGGGCTTTTTTCTAACCCACACTGTAGTAATTTAGTAGGAACTCTGGAAGATGCTGCTGCTGCTGCTGCTGCTGCTGCTGCTACTGCTACTACTACTACTACTACTACTGAGCATTTGTATAGCACTACAAGATGTACACACCGCTGCACAGACATGTAAGAGACAGTCCCTGCTCATCAGAGCTTACAATTTAGTCAAGACAGACAACACAGAAGGTGTAGAGAGGGATAAAGCAAGGGGGAATGGTAAAGAAACAAGATCAGGTGAGTCAAGATCCAAAAGCAGCAGCAAAGAGGTGAGTTTTCAGCCTGGATTTGAAAAGGGTCAGAGAAAGTGCCTGGCGTACAGACATAGGTAGTTTGTTCCAGGTGTAAGGTACAGCAAGGTGAAAGGAGTGAAGTCTGGCGTTAGCAATAGAAGAGAAGGACACAGATAGAAGCAATTTGCCAGAAGAGCGGAGTTCCCGAGAGGGCAGTAGATGCTCACACGTTAACATCCAAGCAGTCTCTACACTGGCAAATGTGAGATTCTGTATGGAGGGAAGTCCAAGGTCTCTGCAATCCCAATGATGTCTGAAGAGAAAACAATCCAGCCATACTATATAATTCCATATGGGAGCCACTACTTTAAATTCAGCAACGTTCTGTAGTTGCTTTGTTGCTCAACTACTGTAACGTCTCTAGTTTGCTCATCCAGTTCTCTGTATGGAACAATGTCAAACACCCAGTCCAAAAAATGTGGTTTTGAAGGAAGGAGTACTTTATTTAATATTAATTGATTCCTCGTGCCAAAAAGCCCGACACAGGCCGTGTTTCGAATTCACTTCATCAGGGGAATTCAGGTGTACTATATTTATAAACACATAAACAAAGACCCAATTACATAACCCTCCCCCCTCTCCCACCTCCCAAAGAATATGAATCTGCCTTGGCAGCTTGTCCAGCCCCAGCCAACCCACGATACAGAACATCTGATGTGAAATGGAACCAGTGATCCCTTCCATGGAACACGTTGTGTTGCCACCAGCCGCCAGTGGCATGAGTTAAACTTAAGGACCTTGAAGTGACAGTTTCAGAAAGAGTCCCCAGAGCTGGGAATCCACATCAGAAGATCTTAAATCAACTGAAAGTGATCCCCCTTCTCTTTTCAACCTCCCTGCATTGCGGGGGCTACTTGGGTGGAAATTACATTTCTGGCTAATAATCGGATATTGGGCCAGCGTGGTATTGCATTATTCTATGAAGTAGTGTTATATTTATTTATTTATTTATTTATTTACTTATTTCTTCTATACCGCCCCTTCCAGTGATCAAGGGCGGTTTACATGGAACAATTTAACAAATTATGTATACTTCTGTATACTTTACATTGAACAGAGAACTTTTTAACTTTTTACATGGAATAGATATGCATTACATTGAAACAGAGAAACTTTCTTTTTTTTTTGAAACTTTTATTTTCATTTTACAACAAGCAAACGAAACAACAAACCAAAGGAGACAAATACAAATATACACATAAGGAAAACAACCCCAATTACCCCCCACCCCTAAGCTTCTTCTCTGGAACTGAGGAGTATCATCAAAGAGGCGTATACATATAGCAGTGATTGTACATCCAAACAAACAAAAGAGTATCAGCAATATAGACTGATCATGTGAAATAAATTTAAACAGTCAGATGGGAGCAGTTAGCATTTCAGCATTTTAAACATAATCGTGGAGTATCCTCCATTCAGACAAATGATAGAGGGTCTGAACGGAGAAGCCAACAGATGAGGTATTTGTTCATGTTTACTGTACAGACTGACAGGATGCCACCATTCATTGAAATTAAGAGGGGACCTATTTTTCCCCCCCAGTATTTTCCAGTAATATTGTAGTACCGGGCATTCAAACATAATATAAGTTAGTATGTGAATGGCCGTGTGACATATCCAAAATCTGTTGCTCTGGGTAGCGATCATTTGACTAACCTATCAGGAGTATAGAAACTTCGGTGGATTAAAAGAAAAAAAAAAGTGTCTGAGTAAGTGAGGGAGAGCGAGAGATCCATGTCAACCTGCTCCAGGCTAGGCTCCCATGCTCCGGGGTCAAAGCTACATGCAACTCCCGCTCCCAGAATTTCTGTGCTGTCTGAGCGCGTTGGTGGATAATGGGAGTGAGGGGAGAAGCAGCCTCCATATATCTTCTAGCACAAAATCTGTTATCAAAGCAGTAAAAGAATCAAGACTCTTGGGTGGACCACTCGTTCTGGGCGGCAGCCAAGCTGTCAAGGGCTCAAGTACTTGGTTGAAATCGCCGCCGAGCATTAATGGAGGGCTGGCAAATGCCTGTGTTAACTGCATAATACTTGCATAATAAACAGGATTAACCACATTCGGAGCATAAATACCAATACGCGTAAAGTACAGTCTCAACCTGAAGGTGTGCACGGGCCCAGCTACCCTCCTCATCAAAGCTAACATCCATTACAGTAGCTTGCAGAGACTTCTTAACCAAAATGGCTACCCCACACCGCTTGGAAACAGCGGAAGAGAAGGCAGTCGCCATATTAGGCGTGGTATTAAGTTTCAATGCCGCAGCGGAATTTAAATGCATTTCCTGAAGAAACATTAAATTAACATGCTCATGATTAAGATAGCTAAGGATTTTCTTTCTTTTGATTGAACTATTAATGCCTTTTACGTTTTATGAGAAGATCTGACACAAGGCCATCAAGAAAGATTATAAATTCTGAGAAAGAACACAATAATGCACACAGTGTCCCAATGTCCCTCATCTTAACTATGTATGACTGTGCACATAACATAATAATCAATGAGTTAATGAAAATCATGGAAACGCCCCATATAAAAAATAAGCACTGAGGTGCACTAGAGAAGAAGCAAAACCCCAGAAATTACTGGCGACCTAATGTCTGCGGGGAGAAACTCCAGAGAGGGCCCAAACTAAAACATATAACCTGTAAAACTATGCATGTTTCGAATCCCACCGAGGTGCACATCATGGAGGGATAGAAGGCCAAGTAAATGATAGATAGAAAGAAAAGTCCAGGCAGTCTCTATTCCAGGCTGGGATCACCGCGTCGGGCCGTTCAAGATGGCGGGCAAATCCGGCGAATTACAGATCAAAATTGTTGAATCATAGTTGTTGGATTAGCGCATCTGATCTGCGTTATTTGGAGTCCAAAAACATTGCTAGTAGATCGGGATCTTCGAATGTTATGGCTGGGTTATGGAGAGTCACTCTGAGCTTCACTGGATATATTAGGCCAAAGTGAGCCT
Source organism: Ichthyophis bannanicus (assembly GCA_033557465.1). Classification (NCBI taxonomy): domain Eukaryota; kingdom Metazoa; phylum Chordata; class Amphibia; order Gymnophiona; family Ichthyophiidae; genus Ichthyophis; species Ichthyophis bannanicus. Next base: position 102,961,497 of record CM066034.1, on the reverse strand, counting down.
GTAGTTATTGAAGTCCAGGGCGAAAAGCAAGGAGTCTCCTCCGTCGGTCAACTGTGGACTTTGCCACGTCAGGGGAAAAGAAACTTTATGACTTTCAAATTCAAGATGATAGTTCGCCCGGGCAGCAGTGCGAATTTGCTCTACTTACTGGTATCGCAATAATCGAAAAATGAGAGCCCGAGGGGTCGTCCGATTGAGCGCCATATTAGCAGGAACACGATGCGCTCGGTCAGTCTCCAGATCTCTGTTAATAATAATCTTTAGCAAGGGGGGGAGAGTTTTGACCAAGAATTCTCGCATGTCTCCTGCTCTCACATCCTCCGGTACTCCAATGAGCCCCATATGGTTGCAACCAGCTCGATCATTGCTATCCTCCAGCTCATTTTGAAAATTCTGTATCATACGCTCAGCCTTGCCCAATTTCACCAAGCGCACCGCGTGCGAGTCAAGGACCTCCGCCATGTTGTCCTGTCGTAGTGGGAGACTTTCAAGCCGGTTCTGAAGTGTGCCAAAGTCTTCACGCATGGTTCGGAGCGCCGCTCCGTTGGATTGTACCAGCTCCTTCACACCGCGTATCTCCTCCAAGATCTCCTGTGGCGTTGCGGGGCTTTCCCAAAGTGGGGCCATCTTTTGTGGGGAAGAACTCTGCTTTGGAGCGTTTTCCGTGTGAAGAAGAGGGAGACCCGAGGTCCAGTCGCACTGGCTTGTGGCCCGCCGTTCCCCCCGAGGCACCCCGGTAAGTTCAGAGCAAAAAAATGAAATTTATGCAGGTATTAATTCAGGATTCTGAGTAGGCCTCTCGGGAGCTTCAACGCCAACAGAGAAACTTTCTAACTTTTTACAAATAATGACAGATGTAAAAAAAAAACTGTCCAAACTATTTACATAGGTTATTTACAAGTGATATTTACAAGTGATATTCTTGCCTTTGGCTTTTGATCCTGTTCCTTGTAGTATGAATACCAATAATTTGTTTAAAATATCTATTAGATTGTACTCATTGACTATGTAAATGAAACGATGAATGCAAATGGAAAGATTAGTTGCCCCAGTTGCATACAAAGCTCTCTCATGCATATTCATTAGTTCTTGAGGACTGGATATTCCATATCCCTTTAGTAGATCATCAGTCTAATCTGATAAATTGTGCTGTGGAATATAATTTTGGTAAAGGACTTTGACATTAGTCTTGTCCTCGCCTCTCTCTCATTTCTCCTTGTACTCCTCTTGGAATTCATTTGTCTGGTAAGCAGTTTACTCTTATCTGTGCCCTTCTCATTGACCACCAACTCCACCTTGCTGCATTATACACCTGGAATAAACTTCCTGAATCAGTGCATCATGATCGCTCTCTGAACTTATTCCAATCCAGACTAAAAGGTGATCTTTGTGAGGCTGCTTTTAAATCTTATCCCATTATTCTCCTCTTCAGACCCAGATTGTTTTAAACCATTTTCAGTAAGAAATGTTTGTCCTCTTTGTCTGTCTTGAAAAGATTGTAAGATCCACAGGGCAGAGAATGTTTCTTACATGTACAGTGCTCCATACTTTTAGTGGCACTATAAAAATGATAATAATGACCCTGTAGTTATTGCTTTATTTCACTTAGGCATTGTGGGGGACAATATTCAAACTAGTCTTTTTGGTGCAAACACGGTGGGGAGCTTTTTACCATAAGTGGGCTTTCTGCAGAAAACAAAGCAAAAGCGCCTGCATGATAACTGCCACAGAAAAAGTACTTGCAAAGATTCATACCTGATTTTAATGTGGATACTTTTTCTATATAAATCTATGATTGCAATTTTGAAAATGCAAGACTGTATGTGGTGTTGCTTCCCCTGAGCTAACCTGACCAATTGGAATTCCTCTGCACTATGGGGGTAGGTTAATAAAGCTTGCCTAAATATACTTTACACCCACTTCAACTGGCACAACACACTACTTCTACATTCAAACACGTCACGCCAATCCTAAAGCAACTTCACTGACTCCCCATAATCAGCCGAACAAAATATAAAGTCCATTTGACCATCTTCAAGATATCCCATAATTTATCTTCAGAATACCTCCTACACTCCTACACAAGGTGCCAAACAACAGGTCCAAATGCACAAGCACACAAAACACCTTTACCGTACCCCTGTTTTAAAAAACATGCACCCAGTCCACCTCCAACCGTGCCTTGTCCTTATTTGCACCACCCATCTGGAACAGCCTACTTGATAATGTATGTGCAATCTCAAATCTAAAGAACTTCCATAAGGACCTCAAAACCCATCTCTTCAAGGAAAACTTCAACCGTGCAACTTGATCATGCCCTCCTCCCATTTCCTCCTCTCCATATGTCCCCTGCTCCCTAGTAACCCCCACCCCCACCTCACTGCACATAATTTGATGCCGGTCTTTTTAAGAAGTGCCGAGTTCTTTATGTTTAGAATAATTTGTTTAATTCTTTCTCCCTGCCTCCATGTTAAACTCCTCTTGTTCCATGTACTAGTTTGAAACTTGGTTAACTGTAAACCACTTTGACTATTAGATAAAGCGGTATGTAAAAATAGCCAAATAACAAAAGAATAAACCACGTTCCACATGTAAAGCATGTTTTACACAGAGAAAATAGTTCTTATAAGCTTGCACAGTTGCATAGACACATGTAAGTACACATGAGAACAGGATCTCAGCTAAGCATTCCTGGAGCTATAGTTTAGGCGGTACTATGGCAGAATTGTGATATAAGCACTTATTTTATAAAATAGGCTTGTCTACGCATACAATAGATACACACAGTTACACTTTAGGAGCAGCTGTAAATTTGTGCGTGAAGATTTGTGCACTAAGAGTTCTGGATGCCTGTTTTATAAGGTATATAGGTGGGTATCTTGCACTTATAAAATAGCAAACACAGCAAAATCCTTAGCCCTGAAACAATGATATCATAGGGACCTCAAATGTTATTAGAGAGTAGCTCATAGAGACTGATCATTCTGTATCCAAAATTTAATCATCATTCCATTTCACACTCGTAGATCTGCGTGCCAGATTTGAAGAGTGGGGCTATCTTCATCATATTAATAGGAAGGAATAGACATGCACAATATGCTTAATGAGAGCTTTTGTTAAATTACAGAACTCGGGACCCTATTGATAAATTAGACTGTGTATTACCTTACATCAACTTAACATATCAATTAGTGACTGTTATCTTTAAATATTGGTATATTCTTACCCATCACACAGTTTTTCATGAAACCCTTTTAATAGCTTATCGGCAAACACTTCATGCAATTTAATTTCGATAAGAAAAGAGAGGGTGTGAATGCAAACCATACAATTTGTGGAAAATTGTAGACGGTGCGCTGAGGTCCAAATGGAGACATCCAGCAACAGGATAGATACTCAGAACTGGTTATTGTACAGACTGTAATTCTGATTGCGTTGTATATATAATTATATTCCTCAGCTCTCTAATACATGTTGGTTGGACTAAATGTAAAATTGGGCTGCAGTTAAAAGAACATCCCAGCCAGATCACTTGAAGAATTTCTCAGCATCTTTCGTTGAACTCTGGATCGCTAAAAATCATTGAATTGAGGATTTAAGATGGCGTGTGATTTATCAGTATGAACTTAATTGGTGGAGAGCTGATAGTTAGACAGGTTGAATTATTGTGAGTAGTCCTAGATATTTAAACTTGACCAATTACCCCTGAAGGGTTTAAACTTTGAAGTGGAATTGCTGTTGCTATTGCAATTGGTTGTTTTAAGACATGTGATCTATTGGATTTAAATACCGGGATCATGTCTAGCGTTATAGATAAAGCTGCATATGTTGCTAACAATGAATTTGATGGAATAAGCCTTCTTCTTCTTCTTTAATCCCTAGCTGGCATTTGGAGAGAAGGCCATCCTCTCAGCCAATACGTTGCTGTAGGTGCTGCTGGATTCCGTATGTTACTCACAATATGCTTCCAACCTTGGCAATCAGTGGCAATATTTCTGGCCTCATTGATGGTCAGTTGTTGGTTCCTTAGGTCTTCCTCGATGTGTTTGAGCCATATTTTCTTTGGTGCTGCTCGTTGAACCCTCCAGTGGATAGGTTGCTTTCACCAGAGGAGTTTGTATGGCAGCTGACTAGTGTTCATTCTGCAAATGTGGCCAAACCAGCGCAGTCTGCGTTTTTGGATTTGTTCTTCGACTGTGGATTGATGGTCACACCTTGTCTGAACTGTCTCATTTCGATGGCAGTGACGAAGAGAGACACCCAAAATTTGAGGCATCGCATTTGAAAGATTTTGAGTTTGTTCAAGTAATGTTTGAGCAGAGTCCATGTTTCTGATCCATACAGGAGAATTGGCAGGATCAGCGTTCAGAAGAGACAAATTTTGGTCTTGGTGAAGATATTGTCTTCTTCCAGAGGCACCATTTGAGTGCAGCGAATGCTACTGTTACCTGGCCAATCCTGCTGACGACTTCAGTGGTGGATGCTACCTTCATCTCCTGTACCAGTGATCCCAGGTATTTGAATTATTGGACCTGCTCAATTTGAATTCCATCGAGGTAAACAATGGCCTGTGATCCATTTGTGGTCTTAACTTTGGTCTTGTTCACATTGATTCTTAGGCCATAAGATTGGGCAATGCGGGTGAAATGGAAAAGGATGTCGGTGGCCTATGCATCCATGTCAGCAAATATAGCACTGTTGTCTGCAAACATCAAGTTTGTCAGGAAGTTGTTCACACTATTCTGGACCCTGCATCTGTCCTTGAATGTTTTCCTCATTATTGCATCGATCATGATATTGAAAAGCAGGGGTGACGTGACATCTCCCTGGCAGACTCCAGTTTGAATAGGAAATTCCTTGGATAGCTCATTTCGGATCTGCATGCTGCTGGTTGGGCCATTGTATGATGCTCGGAGAAGTTGGATGATCTTCAGTGGCACATGTAGTGCCCTCCAGAGGGTGGGCCAGTGAGCACAGTCAAATGCAGATTTGAAGTCAGTGAAGATGATAATGGTTCGCTTTCCACTCCTGATCCTTTCCTCCACCAGTTGCTGAATGGTGAATATTTGATCAAGGCAGCCTCAATATGGCCTAAATCTTGCTTGTTCTTCTTGGCTGGTCTTTTCACAATGTTTCTGCAGCCTTGATTGTATGATCTTCATGAACACCTTGCCAACGATTGAAAGAAGGCTGATGCTGAGGTAGTCCTTACATTCCCGACTTTTCTTTTCTTTCCCTGGCCTTTCTGACTACACTCCTTCTTCCCCTTATGATCTCCAGAATGGACTATTGTAATGTCACCCTAGCTGGCCTCCCGCAGTACCTCCTTCATAGACTCCAGTTCCTCCAGAACACTGCCGCTTGTATACTTACTCATTCCTCTTGCTTTGATCACATCTCCCCAGTGCTAGCCCATCTCCGTTGGTTACCTGTCCCTTTCCAAATTCAGTATACAATTATTATATTTGTGCACAAGACCATTCACACTTTCACTCCTCAGTATCTTGCCGATCTACTCCATTTTCATATTCCACACCGCTTATTACATTCCATGCACACTCATCTGTTGGCTGTCCCTTCTGTATCGCAAGCCCATCTGGAATGCACACGGGCTCTGCGTTTTTCTTTCTAGGCCTGCCCTGTGGAATTCTCTCCCCCTTCCCCTCTCCTCTGAACCCTTCTTCAGTAGGTTTAAGGCTGCCCTGAAAACCCATTACTTCCATTTAGCCTTTCCTTCTTGTATTCCCCCTTCTTGACACCCTTTCGGTTTTGTGTTTGCATAATTCTGGTGTCTTCTGGTGTCCTGTAGTGGCATCTCCTTTTGTCCCCACCTCCCCTTTTTTCCTTTCTCTTCTCCTGATCTGTCCTTTTTATTTCTCCTTTTTTTTCTCCCTCTGTCCTGTATGTTTGTGGCGTTCCTTTCCTTTTCTTTCTTTTACCTAGTCATTATATATTTTGTTATACACCGCTTTAATGCCTTGGCCTGAGCGGTCTATCAAGAACCACAATAAAGATAAAGATTGCCTTTCTTCGGGATCGGCATGATGATGGCTTTCTTCCATGCTGTTGGAACTCGTTCCATGTGCCAGATGAGTGTTAGAAGGACTTGAAGCCGTTGCAGCAGGATATCTCTCCCAGCTTTGATCATTTCAACAGTGACTTGGTCCACTCCAGGTGTCTTTCCATTCTTCAGTGATATTATTGTACACTTCATCAACTGTAGGCTATAAGATGTCTGAATGGGGCTATTGATTTATGGGGCTGTTGATATCATATTTACTTATTTATATAATCAAATGGACTTCCTAACAATACAAATCAAGTCTACATATTATGAAATGTACTTTACAATTGTGAAATGGACTGATGATGAAATTTTAGAGAGAGAGAATGAATGATCTCTCTGAGCTACTCTCTAATAAATTTTGAGGACCCTAGTACATAATTATTTCAGGATGAAGGGTTTTGCTGTGTTTGCCGTTATGTCCTCCTTTAGCTATTATTGGGCCTTGAATTTTCCTAACTTGCATTTATAAAATAGGCACTTTTATGGACTTCATAGGTGTCCTGTTATAAAATTACACCATCTGCGCAAGTAACAGTATGTGCAGATTTTAACCCCAAGAGATGGTCCATTGTATTGTTAAACACTATTTTACCTGGAGAAATATCTTTGAATATTGCCCTCTTTATCTTAACTATATTTCAGGAGAAAGAAATTACCATCCCAGTTATTCCAATGGGTAATATAGTGCTTGACCTGCAGAAATGGACTAGTATAAAACTGCCCTCCCTACACGCATGGTTACTCACATACAACCTGTATGCACGTAACTGTACCTACTGTTTGAGAAGATGTTCCCGGGGAGAGGGCGGGTTACACTGATGTACATAATTCTGAAAATTCAAAATTATGCATGCATTTTAACTCCGAAAAATGACACGCACCAAATGGCAGGTGGCCATGCACATAGTTTCATTAGGGTTCTTTTCAAAACAAACAAAAAATGCCTACTTTTGCTTTAAAAATCTGTTAAAGTCTGCCTAGTGAACAGGGCAGGTCGAGGCACCCTGAGCCAGGTTTTGCTTTTGCACCCCCTTCTTGGGGCCTGTCTTGTGACAGCGAGCTGCGCATATAGGGGTACATTTTCAGTCAGCATGGTCACCGGCCCAAGTTAAAAGCTGGCACTGTCATTTAACAATCTGTATATTCAGCTTCACTGTACATATAGGTAGCAGCACTGAATATACAGATAGTGAAGTAATTGCGCTGGCAGTATTGGTTACTTGAAGCGTGCTGTTTGGCAGGCATAAGCTAAATGTGGATTGTTCTTGGTCACCTTCCCAGCGTCAGAGTTACATAAAGGTCATGCACCATGTGCTCCCAAGTTGAGAAAATGTAGTATATTACCAAAATTCAAAATGCGCCTCTTCTATACTGGTCTCTGGAGTGCGGGTGTGCACTGTATATCAATAGCTTACTAATTACTGGACTAGAACATATGGAGAGATTTTTATATATTGCAAATATACTGTGTGATGTCTGAATGTGAACATCGGGAAGTTGAACTTCATTAAAAACACATGATTTTCTGCCTTGCGAGGCCCTGGACAGTGTCCAGGACTGAACTCTAACTCGCCCAGTTTTTATACCAATGTGTGTTCTAAAGCAAATCCAAGCTGCCTGCTTTCCATCAGGGCAGACTGTCTTCAAACACCTTAGTAGCGTTGCTTATTATGATCTGTTTTCTGCCAGGCTCCTGGCTTGGCGCATCGGAAAGGTGGGGCTTGGATTTTAGCTGAGAAAAGAGATCTGTCATGCTATTCTTTCTAAAACGTAGATGGAAGCCCCTTTTCTAAGCACTCTCTGCCCCCCCCCCCCCCCAATAATCTGGTGCACCTGGATAGCAACAATACCTGTTTACAAATGACCCCAATTTTCTGCTTGGTTCAGCAGCAACTCTTCACCCTCCCCTGTGATATAATTAGGCCTTCAAAGTTCATGTGTGCCTATTATATGCTCTCTAGTGTTTTGTCTTGGGTTCTTTTTGTAGCCGTAATCATATAGATATATTAAGTTTTTTTCCATCAGTTGTTTGACTAAATTATGCACAGTGGGCCATACTAGCCCTCTATTAACATAAAGCATGCTAAACAATGTGTTTTCTTCTGATAATTAAACTCCAAAGCTTCAAATGTTCAGTCCAGTAAACTTGCCTTACATCCAGTAATTGTTTTGTTTGTTTTTTTTATTTTAACTGTATGTATGACAGTTTGCAAGACAGAGACCTCATGGTGAAATGGGCTACTGAAGTAATTATCGTATCTTTCCTTTGCATATTTTAGCTTTGGAAGCAGAAACTCCGTAATAGCCGTATACCCTGGTGAGAATGACAAAGATACCTCTGTTTAAATGATACTTTCTGCAGTCACCGGAAGGGGCTGATTTTATAAGGGGCATGGAGAAAGTTACATGCTCGATACGCGCGTTTAGTGCCCATTTTATAGGAGCTGCGCTCATGAAAGGGCACTTGCGCACTTTAGGGGTTAACCATTCTGCAAGCACACACATAAGTCCTATTGCATGTAATTTCAGTTTGAGGAAACACAGGGGGTAGGGTATGGGCAGAGCCTAAATTTATGCTTGTAAGTTATGAAATATCATAATTTCCGTATATTTCTGAACAATCTAGGCCTTTACACCTGCTCAGGGGCAGATATCACTGCTGCAACGATTCGTACTTCACTTTATAAAATCGGCCTCGAATACGCATGTGGCAAAGTATCTTAACGGCGTGGAAGTTTATACAATGACCCTCTTAACTTTATCAAGATACGCTGGGTGATCTCCCCTGCACCAGGTGTATTTACTCCCTGTAGATTATACTGTTGCATACAGTATGCGTCATTTTCTCCAGCACATTTGAGAGACTTTACTCAAACCCCCCCATGGTATTCAGTACATCAATGGTCTTTACTACAAAAGACAGACAAGCCATGGAAAAAATTGTATTCAAAATACAATTCTTATAGTACAAATTAATGTAGTAATTCTCACCCACTGAGCCACAGAACCTGTGAATTGTGAGCAATGCGACATCAAATCATCTCACTGTAGAGCAAGATTATCCAGGGATTTTTGGATTTCCAGAGCATCTATTTTTGCTAAATGGATGGTTTATAATAACAGTAATGCAGGCTGAACAGGCACATTCTGTACAGCAGTGCTGAGATGAAAATTCTCTAGCCAAGACTGACTGCGCCAAGCAATGCCTGTTAAATGTGTGCCATTACTTAAGTATGGGCGCTCAAGGTCCTGGAAGTTCATGGATAATTGATTTCATCATTCCGGTCCTGCAGATGGGGGTCTGGTGGGCGATCAAGCAGAACATCTCTACAGCAAAGCCAAATACATGTATGTATGTCATGGCTCAGTGGTTCCCAAACCTGTCTTCAGGGATCCCCAGCCCTTGTGATTATTAGGAGAACCACAATTAATATGTATGACATATATTTGCATGCGGTGTCTCTATTGTATGTAAATAATTGTTGTGTATATTCATTATGCAGTTTTCGAAAACCTGACCTGCTAGGGCCTCTTGAGGACAGTCGGATACCACTGCTGAAGATATTTGAAACTAAGAAAAATATTTGTAACAGTAAAATACTTTGTCAAGCTTGTTTATCAACAAGCTAAGTAAAAAAAAAAAAATCTCGACAGATTTTTGATAATATTATCAAGATAATTTTTGATAATATTATCAAGATAATTTGATTTGTGGCTCTTGAAACTGATCTCATCAATGTGATAGCTTATAGATATTCTGTTAGCTTTGATGTCATTTGCAACATTTAACTACAGTGATCCATCCAAACTGGTACCTCAGGGTCTGATCTTACCCTCTCGGACAGTGAATTGCCTCTATGAAACATGCCTTCACCAACGTCCCCTGGAAGCTATGTGGGAGTCCTCTGCCCACATTCCTGCTGCTATGGGGGAGGTGCTGTGATATTCTGCTTTTAGCCTTTTCCTCATGATTACAATTCTGTGATTGCAATATCTCCCCTATCTGATAGCACCGAGGGCAGAGGATTCCTGTGTAGCTTTGCAGACAGGCTGACCCGGATGTACAAAAGAAATCGCTATTCTGAACCCGCAGGGCACGTCTAGCCCTGCAGGATCAGAATCGTGAACAGGTCTGTATGTGCAGGCCGGGACTGCAATTCAGTTCCGGCCTGCATGTACAGTGCTAGCCCGGCTAACTCAACCAGGGTTTTTAAATGGAACTGCAGAGCCATGGCGTCATGTTGCCATGGCACTATGGCTCCATTTAAAAGCCGCGATGCCGGCCACTTCCCACAAAGTTAATTCCCTACAGCCTGACCCCTGATCCGACCTCCTAAGGCCAGGGTCAGGCTGCGGGGATTAACTTTGCCCCCCCTCATCCCTTTCCATGCCCCAACGCCACAGAAAAAGAACGTTAGAATCGACCCTGTACGTCCAGGGCCAGTGACCGCCCACTGCCTACCCACTCTCTACCCCTGGGCCACCTCTTCCCTACCCCCGACTAACTTCCCTGCACAACCATGGTTCGGAATAACCCCCATTGCCTTCAATGACTCCTACCTTTGCAATGCATTCTTCTAGTGGCAAAGGACTCAGAACATGCCATATACAGTATCCAACCATCACTGAATAAAATCCAAATCACACCAAATCACATAACAATATTAAATTAAACATCGGAGAAAAAGACCTCAGAATGCGCCTTTTCTTGCCTTCCCTCTTGGAGCTTTCAAGCCGCTATTAGGACATCTCCTCACTCTTTTCACCATCTAATTGTGTAATACCAAGCTTTATCCCCTATTGCATTCTGTTTTACTTAATAACACATCCTATATAATACATCCATGCTGTCATTAACAGAAAGTTATCTCCATGCTTTGCATGTGCTAGGCAGCACACTGGACAAGGCCCATGTTTCACAAACTCTGCTGCATCCGGAGTTTATTCAGTTTTGCTGTAAATGTGGTGTGACTTAAATGGCATCCAATGTGATTTATCGGGGTTCACTACTATAAGAGCATGACACTTGGCCCTTATTCTAATGCCAGCACCTTATGGATCTTGACTATTAATCCATATTTCAAAACTCTCACTGACATAGCGACAACTCTCTAAATGTGCGTTAATGGAACCAAATTCTCTGTATATTTTTAGCAATTTTTATCCATCACCAAAATCCATCCATTACTTACTTCTATTCTCACCAATATACTCCATTTAAAACCTTTTCTAACCAGACCTTCAAACTCTGACTGTAGATGTGCTTGATATGCTGGGATATACAGGGTGGCCCAAAAAAGTGAGAACATCTCGTAAATTAAAAGCATAAATAGTTTACTTATTTACCTTTTTTAGCTATATAACGTCTTTGTTTCGACAACTTCCAGTCGCCATCTTTTTTTAAAATTTGTCAATCGTTTACATCTGTCTTTTTGAATTTTTAAATAACTTATATGCTACGAGATGTTCTCACTATTTTTGGGCCACCCTGTATATGTGCCCCTTTTAACCTAAGGAGTGTGTCTACTACAGGGTGTTACCTGCTACTTTGGAGCTAACACAGAATTAATGCCCATCAGTAGCAGCTAACCTATGAAAAACATATCTTGGGCAATTTTCTGTGATGTCTCCAGGGGTGGGATTGGGACGGATTGAGGTGTGGAGCGGGGGTGGCGATGGTTGGCAAGCCACTATGCGAAAATATTTTCACATGATGGCTGCCAAAATCTGACCTGGTTGTGGCAGCAGATAAAGCCACCTCAAGAGGTGGTGTTAAAATGCCTGAAGGCCAAATAATGCGGCAGTGTGGCTGCTCTCAATTGGCAGTGGCTTTCGACCCTCGAGGTGATTGAGCCTCCAACAGCCTCAATTGGGCCTCCTTCTTCCACAGTATTGTTAGTGCGATGGTGTTATGATCTGCAGCACTGACAATATTTACAAAAAGTGTACTGGACTCCTGCAGCACCTTTCCCCCCTGGACATCCCCCAGATAGCCACACCAGAGGGCTCATAGACATCCCCATTACAAACACTTGGGGCGGGGTCATAGTAACATAGTAAATGACGGCAGATAAAGACCAGTATTGTCCATCTAGTCTGCCCAGTATGATGGCAAGAGTAGTTGCACCTGCTGATCCATGCAGGACACCCCTCCCCATGTCTTTGTTTAGGGGTGAACCCACCACTCCATGTAGGACACCCCTATTTGTTGAGAATTTAGATGGTTCAGTTTATTTTGATTTTATCCTGCTGCTGTAAAGGGATCCACTGTGTCTGTCCCATGCCATTTTGAATTCTGCCACCGTGTTTGCCCCCACCACTTCCATCGGGAGGGAGTTCCAAGCATCCACCACCCTTTCAGTGAAAAAGTATTTCCTGACATTGCCTTTCAATTTACCACCCTGCAGCTTCCTGTTATGCCCTCTAGTTTTACAGCTTCCCCATCTTTGGAAGAGGTTTGTTTGTTCATTATTTCCCTTTAAGTATCCAATGCTGAATGCATGTCCAGGCAAGCTATTTTGCATGCAGGGATGTGTATCTACGTGCCAAACTGAAAACAAGTGTCCTCGTTTCCTTGCATTTTTTGTTGTCATGGAAATTACAGGGGAAATCAGAGTACCTTCAGGACATGGAGGTCCTGGTAGTGGGTGGAGACATGCTCGCCATTACTGGAATTGAGAGTGCATGTCCCTCTTGCCTGGAACACCCCCAATCATGCCTTGTCACGCCCCTTCGTGACTTGGACATCTCTGTACTGGCGACGTCTAGAGAACCGGCTTCTAAAATGGCTTCAGGGGTATCTTTTTGATTTGGATGTCTTCGTGCCCGTTTTCAGATGTCCAAAGCATGAATAGGGTTTCTAAAATAAAATCCCCTTTATCAAAAGTAAAGATACAAGGTCTTAGGCTGCACAACCCTCCCCAAAACTGGTGACATACTCTAATTTTTGAAATAATAAAATAATGACATATATTAAAAAAAATCATCAAAAAGCGATAACGATATGGAAAGGAAAATGTTATCTAACACCATCAAATATACCCTGCATAAACATTATTGTTTTTTTTTAACTATTGGACCACAGTGGCAGCATGAGAGTTTCTGCCACCCTAGGCAGACTCTCCATGCCGCTGCCCCCCTCCAAAAGACTGTGCCTCCATCCAACCCGCCATGTCGCCCCCCCCCCCTTGCACTGAACCAGTAGTGGCTGAACTACCGGTTCAGTACTGCGCTGGGCCTTAAAACGCCATCATGCAGGCGCTCATGGCCTTCTGCTCCTGCCCCCCCCCCTGATGCAACTTTCTTGGAGGGTGTGCAGAAGCAGCAGGCCGGAACTGCGCACATGTACTGGTGTTTTAAAGCCTGCCACTGCGCTGAAGTAGCAGTTTAGCTGCTACTTCCCAGGGGGTTGGGGAAGTGATGACACCCACCAGAGTCTGCCACCCTAGGCAACGCCTAGTTCGCCTAGTGGACAGGCCGGCCCTGTTGGATCATCATTAACGGGAGACTGCTATCACCTTTTTTTTTTTTTTTTTTTTATAAAATTCTTAATTTTACTTAGAAGGACTCCATTTCGTAATCGTCAAACCACTTCATAGCTTCAAGAATCAACCAAAGAAAATAACTTTTGGTCACCTGGCTGAATTTTTTATGAAGGGGGGGGGCATTTGCAGTTGTTAATTTAAACTAAAACTAGTCAGTGGTATCTTTCTGTCCAGTTTGGGAAGAAATTAAAAAGTTTGAATGTAATGTGCTCATTGTAAGCATGTCAAGCATAAGAAATCCTCTTTAAGTAAGTCTTTGAAGAGAAAAGGTTATGCAAGCTTGGATGTGACTATCTTGTTGAAATTTATGAAATTTGTATGCAAAATATTTCCAGTGCTGATTTTTTTTCAGTAATCCTTTTAGTAGATATTTTAATCTTTTTATATTAAAATTAAGATTCCTGGGCTGTATGCATATTAATCTGATTATCTGCAGATTGCTTTAATATCTTTAGTGTGTTATATATTGGTTTAGGTTGAGAAAACCTTTTAGGGGATTTTCTGTTTTTTTTTGATAAGTGCTCTTTAGAGGACACATGATTTAGAAGTCGGACATCTGGGACGTTTAAGCCAGAAGTCTGAAAAAAAAGCAGGTGTAGACACGATTTATTCCAGAGCCTAGGGATAGCCTAATAGTGTAATGGGTTAGGACCAGGGAATCCAGGGTTCAAATCCCTACTGCTGGTCTCTTTGTGATTGTGCTGAGTACTGGGGATGATGGCTTGCTATCTTCTCTACACCCTCTGGATATTTTTCAGCCAGAAGGAGCACTTTCTCAATGCTTATTTGTGTCTGGAGTAGGTCTAAACTTAGACGTGACTGCTGATGTCCGGGACATTTCTGATATCAGGCAGTGATGTACAGGCCTTTAGGAGCACCTCAGCCACACTTCCACCAACCCCCATTCAGACTTGGATGTCCTCACGCCGGGGCTTCTAAAATGGCTTTGGAGACATCTCTGCCAGTTTTCAGACATCCAGAGAACGAATAGGGCTTCCAAAATATGCCTCTTAGTGTACTGCTATGCAGATGGACACGTTTTATCCCACAGTCTTTGTGAGCAGACTACCGAGGTGTGTTTTGTTATGAAGTGAGGTTCAGTGAGCTTGAAAAAATGCTACTATAACACCTTAATGATGCTTTCTTTATGAAATCATATGCAAGGCATACAGAGGATAATTTTACAAGAGGGCACCATGGTAAGGGTGTTATTTTATAAAGACAAGTAGATGCCTGCTTGCCTTTATAAAATACTAGTGTATATAGCAGAGAAGAAACCGTGAATGCAGACATGATCACTTACACCTGCTCCTGTACAGAAATGACTTTATAAAATTACCTCTGCACTGCCTTGAATCTGAAAGAATTTTCTGAATTCCTTCGACTTTTTTGGAAAAAAAGCTTTTTAAGAGGGACATTATTACTTTTATTTGTATGTGCATTGCATTTTGCAGACACAAATAGTATGCAGTCGAGAGATGCAGACATGGCTGGCCCCAGCATTGGTTCAAGGTATTGACTCACTAGGCAAACCTTAAGCCTTACGCCTCACCCTGGCTGTAAGAATCTGTTCAGCTTTGAATGCCCTGCTGTTTGCCACCCCCAGAAGCTTCCATCCTAGGTGGCTGCTTATTCTGCCTACTGGTTGGGCCAGCCTTGGATGTAGACAGAGCCTCTTCTACTAAAGAGTGAGTGACTTCACAAAAGTTTGCTTTGTCTGAAAAATAGCACAAAACAGCTGGAAACTTGCAACAATGCCAAATTTGAGACATTTTACACTAATTTTTATGCATTCTTTTGAGAATTCACTTTGCAAAAGTGCACTTTACAATACTAAACTTTTATGCAAAGTCTGTTTCATACAAAAGTTTACTTAACTTTATCATGAATGAGCGGTAATGATGCAGAATAACATGGGCCTGTTTTTTTGTGAAAAAATACCCTATATCTCTGGAAATGGAATTTATTTTTTTCAGATCTGCTAAAATAAAGAAGTCACTTCATGCGCAGTGATGGCTGCTATTTACAGGGACCTCATAGCCTAAATCAGAGGCCCGCCAGCTCCTTTCAGGGGGAACCTCCATACTGTGATGGGCCAGTGATACTGGCAAACATTCCCTCCTTACAGCCCTGATGCAGGGCTAAAATGCCCTGCTGCATGCATCAAGAAATATGATTGGCTGGGCCTGTCCCCTACACCTTCCCCACCTTCTGAGACCCCCTAACTCACCAGGGAGTCCGGGGCGTTAGGGGGGACAAGATCAATCTCAACTCACTCCTATCCTAGAGGCTTACTCTATCAAAATGACTGCTGCACACCATTGATATCTAGGATTTGATTTTCTACAGTGATCTGTAGAAAATAGTTTATGATTTTGTCATTACATTCAAGTAAGTCTCAAACAGGAAAGATTAACAAAGTTGGAGACGTTATTGAGCTAGACGTCGACCTGTGGAAGATGCATAGACAAAGACATTTTGTATTTTCCTTTTTTGTTTATGCCTGCAGTTGTTTTTTCGTAGGAATAGATATCTTTGGATCACATGCCTTTTTCTCAGTTGCCATACGGTGAGGTAACTGTGTTTCTCAGTTCATTGGCTGCTGTTGCTAAAAAAAAATAGATTAAGGTACTGAATCACTGCAGAAAAATTAAAAATAGCTGGAGGGTTTCACTCAAAAAATAAAAATAGGCACACTTCCTTCTTATTTTATGGTATGTGCAGGAACCCTAGAGATGTTGCAGTTCTCAAAACCACATTCAGATGTTTCCTAGATTTTTTTTCAGGACTTTAGTTTTACTGTGCAGTATAGAAAACTGAAACAAGTGATCAGAATTCTCTTAATTCTACCAGTTGGCTTCCAAAAACAGTCATAGAGGAACAGATGAAAACTAACTCTGAATATGTAGCTTAGCTATCTATTTATTTATTTATTTATTTATTTGTTTTTTTGGTTTTATATACCGCACTATTTTAAATCAGCACGGTTTACAGAGAACAAGTATCCACTCATTACATAGGACAGGTTTTCATAGAACAAGTAAACAAACTTAACAGGAATTACAGTGAACAGTAGCCTTTTATATTACAGTGAACATTAACCTTTAATATTACAGCAGGGGAGTCAACTTGGGTAGAACCTGGGCAAACTATTTACAAGATGATTGGAGGACTATGATGTGTAGGTGGGTCTGGGCTATGGCAAGGAGGACTATGAGGATTTGGAAAAGGCAAATAATTAAATGTAATTTCAACTTCTAGATATTTTACAAAAATAAAATCCAGCCTGACAGTGTGGTAACAATACATTTTAGATCCTTTAGTTCTGTTCCTGGGCCTTGGGCATGACTGATGTGGTCTGAGATGGCACGCTTTATCTTCGAAGAGGAGACACATCCCTCTAAGCATCTTCAGATGAGTAATTAATTTCTTAGCACAAAATGGGTAATGAATAGCCTTGAGGAGGCCCTGTCTTGAATTCTTTCAGGTAGAGTGGTTTGAATATGATGGTCTGAAACCCAGGCCGCAGAAGGAACTCTGCACGTGCTCTTGACCGAAGGTAGCGCAAGTTTCTATACTGTAAGGTTTAAAGGAACTCCATCAGCCTTCTTAGGCCTGAGTGGCAACAATGACTCTCCACGAGCATGCTGGACTGGGATGGCCAATTTTCAAAGGAGTTGTCAGGGTGAAAAAGGCGCATACATGTACATGTGCATTGAAACAAAGCAGATGCAAGGTCTGCAGTTACTTTTGTACCAAACAACTCATGTCTACTTGAATTTTCTAAGGCAGTGTTTCTCCGGCCAGTCCTAGCCAATCTGGCTTTAATGATATCCACAATGAATATGCATTAGACAGATTTGCATGCCATGGAGGGCAGTGCATAGCGATCGATATCATATGTATTCATTTTGCGTATCCTGAAAACTAGACTGGCTGGGGGGGGGGGGGGGATACACCAGCAGCGGCTTGAGAAACACTGGAAGCTTTGTGGGGAATTTCTTCCTGAAAATTAGCTTGCAGACTTGTGTTCCACTCTATAAATGCCAGAGGCTCCTAGTTGGATGCAAAGATAGTAAACTGCATTTTCCTACAGGAGAATGAAGTAAGCATAAACATATCATTTTGCAGTGAAGATTTAGAAATCATTCCAAATTCAGATTTGTGAATACTTTTTGAACAGAGACTAATCTGATCTTCCATTTGTATGCTTCCCCCATTTTTTTTGATCATCATAATTATACACATGCTTTGGAAAAAATATCATATGAAGAGGGTCATTGGTAACACCAAGACCCTATAGTCACAAAACTGTAAAAATGCATTCTTGTTGCACGTTACAAAATCTCTGAAAATTTTCACCCACTACCAACTTGCATGACTAAGATCTCACAAACGAGTTGATGCACCTCTACAGCTACAGATCTGTCTTTGGGAAGCGTATTGTTTTCTTTGAGGGGGAGGGCGGAAGTGAGACTGTCACTCTATCACAGATCTGCAAATTGACTAACTGTAACACTTCAGGAAACGTTTGTGTGAAACATTAATCATGGTTTCAATTTCAGTACTTTTTGTGCAAAACTCAGATGTAGTATTCCCATCATATACTACATGCATGGTGACTGTTCTTCAAGTTTGAGTTTAAACTGAAAAACATAGCTGTGGTTATATTTATTTATTTTTATATTAAGATATAACTATGCAGTATTTTATCCAAAAAAAGGAGAATTCTGTTGAGAGCGCTCAGTTGTATAGATACACCATACTGGGCACTAAAAATGCATGCATTCCAAGGGACATTGTTGGGTGTTCTGAAGCCAACCTTGAGAAATTCACTGGTGGCACTGGTAAAGCGGGGTTACCAGATCTCTGGATGCACAGTTGGATCATCTTGGATTTGTCCCACTGATTGCTTTGATCACCCAGGATTTGCTCAACTAGTTGCTTGTGACATTGAGTTATATCCTTTAAAACATTTTTATCCTTTGGTTGTGGAGCCAGTACCACAATGAAACATTATTGCTTCATACTCACTACAAACTTAAAATACTGCTGCAGGTATTATAGCAGGAGCAGCAGAACACCTTTGTGGTTGGGGCCAAACAAATCACTCTTTGTCCCTGACCTAAGCTCCTTCATTGCTGACGCGGAGGATGGAAACATTCATTGGTTGGTCGAGGCCTCGGTGGTCCACCACATTCTGCTACGTATGATGGCAGTGAGCAATGTACGCTGAAAATGTTCCTTTATTTTATTTTGATTTTTTGTTTCAAACTGGAACCAGTGAAGTTAAAAACACAGCTCTAGCTAAACAACTGAGCTCTAAAAAGACTATTCAGTGGGCTACAGTATCTTCTAATCACGTCCTCTGCTAGTTCTCTGTTGCCCCCCCCCCCCCGCAGTGCTTTAAGGGAGCACCCGACCGGTGTTTCAATTGCTTGCTCTGATATTATTTCCTATGGGGGTTATTTTGGAAGCCTTATTTGTGCCTTGGATGTCCAAAAATGGGCATAGAGACATCCAAAGCACAGAGATTTTTCCATTTTAGAAGTTGGCTGTGGGATGCCCCCAGTGTGGGGACATCCAAGTCTGAACAGGAGTGTGGTGGAGGCGTGGCAGGGGGTGTTCTCAGGAACCCATATCAGAAACACCATGGGCATCTGATGTCACGTCTGTTTAGACCTGCTCCAGGCACAAACAGTCATCTGAAAAGTGCTTGTTTTGGCTGAAAAACATCCAGAGTGTAGAGGAGACAGCTTTGAGTGGAGGAGTGGCCTAGTGGTTGGGGCAAGGTACTTCAGGCCGGAAGGTCGGGGGTTCAAATCCCACTAGAGGACAGCAACCTTGGGCCAGAAGGACTGGGGTTTCTAGTCCCACAGGTGCTCCTTGTGGTCTTGGGCAAGCCACTTAACCCTCCATAGCCCATGTTCCCTGTAAAATAGTTATCTCCAAGTTATAATGCCCTGTTCAATGTAATTTCAGTTTGTTCAATGTAAACTGCCTTGATATCATGAAAGGCAGTATATAAGAAATGTTAAAATAAATAAATAAAATAAAAATTCCCCAGTACTCAGTACACTCTCAATGATAGCAGTAGTGGGATTTGAACCCTGGCTACCCTGTTCCTAGCCCACTAGCAGTGAACAAATAAAACAATTCAATTATACAGACTGACTCCTGCCCTCAGTCCCAACTACTCTAACCATTAGGCTATCCTAGACTTTCAGGTTCTGGGGATATCAATGTAGATGCCCCCACAGGCGTCCATATCGCACATGCCCACATTTGTGAAATCATTTAGCATCTGGACAAGCCTTCTTTTTCTTTTTTTCAGACATTCTGGTTTTGATGTCCCGGATTGCACTTGGACATCTCTTCTAAAATTCCCTTTCATGTGGATCAATTGCTTAAAGTCGCTGTGCCATTCAGTGGTGTGAAGTCAATTTTTTAAACCTTCTACCGCAATATTATCATGACAGTTCACAAATATTTAAACAATAATTACAGGTTATAATAACCTTTATTAATATCATGTAACATTATAAAGACAGGTTCATATCGACTACTTGATTCCAGTAGCTTGTACTCTTTGGTTTATCATGAGAAGGATGTGATTTGCTCAAGGCCACATGGTAAGATTTCATGTGAAACTTGTCCCGCAGTCTTTCAGTTCGCAGCTCTATAGTCTAACCACTGTACAGACAACCAACCACACTTTGGACCAGGCTAATTAATGGCTAAGTGGTCTCTGTGCTGTCATTTCAGAGACCTTGGGAATTATTACTAAAAAGCATTATGGGAAAAACACATTATTTGCACCTTAACTCATGTTAAAGGGTAATAAAAGGCATCGTTTTACCATAACCCATGTTAAATTAGCCCAATGTGTGTTGCCTGATAATGAGATGCTAAACACCTTATTATTATTCAAGTGCAATATCACAGATGGCAGTCTAGTGGGAGCAGGACAGGAGCAAATGTCTGGCCAGGCGCTGGGTTCAAAATGGCATTTGCAACTCCTAGCACTTGTTTGAACCTAGGGCTGGACGTACGGGAATGAATAGTGATCTCTCCTGTACAGCTGCTACTTGACCATTGATTGTCAAATGTAGGCCTGGATGGCCTTTGGAGGATGGGGGGGAGAGGGGAATGATGCAATGTCCCTTCAGAGACCGAGTTCTGTGTGAGGAAAGTATCTTTTTTTTTTTTTTTTTTTTTTTTTTTATTTAAGCATTTTCCAAATACATTAACCATACAGGAAAATGATAACCATACCAACATATTTGAAATCCAAGGTAAAAAAGAATTCCACAATACCACATTAAGGAAGAGAAAAACGATATAATACATATAAATGCTGAAGAAATTAAGGGGCTTGTTTACAAAGCTGCGGTAGCGGTTCGCGATCGTTATCGGAGCCGCGACCCCATTGATTTCAATGGAGCCGCGGCTCCGATAATGACCGCGAACCGCTACCGCGGCTTTGTAAACAAGCCCCTAAGAGTATCAAAACCCCATAATAGGGAGCCAAAAAAAAATTATGTCAATTCCCCCTCAAAATCTTCACGAACCTCCCTCCCATCAAGAAAAAGTTGTAAAGCTTTCACATCAGTATAAACATATGTTTGTCCCCCTAGAGTAACAATACAGCGGCAAGGGAACTTTAAAAAAAAAGTAGCCCCCAATGCCACTACACGAGATTTCAAAGACAAAAACTGCTTGCGCCGTGACTGAGTACTTCAGCAAACATCAGGGAAGACCTGGAGTTTGAATCCGCAAAAGGAAACATCCTTATACTTAAAAAATGCTCTCAAAACTCGCAATTTTGCGGATTCAGACCCAAATCTTACCACCAAGGTGTTACGCTTAGAAATGACATCTAAAGTATCCTCCAGAAAGGCAGTTAAATTCTGATCCACAGAACAAACCGAGGGAGCCGAGGCTCCCTCAGTTTGTTTAGTAGGAGCAGAAGCCGCCGAAAGATAGTACATATGAACAGCTTGCAAGTCCCCTACTAAATGTAATACTTCAGAAGCATATTTCCCCAGCAGTATTTCAGGAGATAACAGGTGTGTACAAGGAAAATTTAAGAAACGTAGGTTGCAAGCTCGCGACTGATTTTCCAGTGCTTCCAGCCTCTGAGAAACTAAAAAGACATCTTTAGATAAGGCAACATCAAAATCAGTACTGGATTGTAACTGAAGATCAGTCCGAGCAGTCAATTTTAAACAGTTATCAATTTGTTTATCAACATTTTGCAATTTACCCACCACCTCCTGAGAAAATGTACACAAAGAGGACACAGTAGAAGTTAAACGATTATCTATCTTCTGAATGGCTGTCCAAAATGATGCAATGTCCCTTCAGAGACCAAGTTCTGTGTGAGGAAAGTATCTCTTAAGGGGGAGGGGGCACACTGACTCAATGCTTGTGCCAGCCCGCCCTTTGATGTGTGTGCTGGCCCCTTTAAGAAGGCTTCCCAAAACACTGGACCACATGTTAGGGGACCAGAATAACTTAGCTTGCAAGATTGAATGCAAACTGTGTTATTCTTTTACCATAGGAGTTACTAACCTGTGGTATTAAGCTTGATTAAATGTGAAATTTTACTGTAGCTTAGTAACTAGGCCCTCTAGTGTTGATCCTTAGTCAAGGTTATGGTCCTTGGATTGACTAAGGATGAAATTGCCCCTTGAAGGAAGGGCTGAGTCAAATACTTACTGTGATACTTAATGGTTGAATCGCCCCCAAGGTGAGTTGTTTGTTCCTCTTTTGATGTTAGTAGATTTTTGCAGTTTTATGTTTTTATGCAATTTCTTGATACCCCGCTCAGGCTGGAGGGCATCAGAGCAGTTTACAATCACTACAAGCAGAGAATGGGGAAAATGCTAAATGGCATCTTTACTGTTTGATTAGGCTGGGTGCAGCTCACATAAAAAGGCCTTACCTGGAGTATCAACAGGAAAAAAGATTTCAAATAGCAGAAGGTTTCACTCTTTTAACTGTTACCTTTAACTTAGTGCTTTGCTCCTTTGTACGAAAGCTCACGCAGTAATTCCCTAAAGGTCGGGGTTCTCAAACCATCCTCGAGGCAGACCCAGCCAATCAACTTTTCAGGATCTTGACAATGAATACGTACGAACTAGATCTGCATACAATGGCAGCAGTGCATGTAGACCTGTCCTATGCATATTCCTTATAGATATTCTGAAAACTTGGCTGGCTGGATATGCACCAAGGGCTGTGTTGAGAACTCCTACTATACGTTCTAGTCCTGACTCCCAGGCTTCTATGATTCCTCTGCCATGGGAAAAGCCACATAATTATCATCTCATCCCAGAATAGACAAAATGCCATGGAATACCCCTATTAGGTCACTGCCTGTCAAGGAATTCAATTAAATTGTCTTCCGAAAACAGCTGCTCTTTCTTCCTTACAGTGTCAGCAGATATATAGTGAACAGGCTGATTTGCTCTCTTATCTAAGGGGATTTCAACAGGTGGAAAAGAGAGCCAATCAGCATAACTGGGGAATGGAAATCTCAGTAAGAATTCATCGACCAGAACGTGGGCGCGGTGCAAGTTCTGCTCCTGACATCTAATGGCCAGAAAATAGAACTCCAGGCTTGCACTGGTGCTCTTAATGGAGCAGGGAGGTATGTCCATTCTCTGCATATTATTCTTGCTTTTATTATGTTTATATGGACATGCCTCTTTATCCATTTGTATTTTTAAAAATCTTTTCTACTGCATGAGTCTTTGCCAGCCTTCGTGCTGCTGGTAGCACACCCAGTTGGCTAGGAGAACCTTCAGGGCTTCGAGGTTTGTAGAGGCGCCTCCCTCGAGACATATCCTCAGCCCCACTGCTCAGTTGAAAGGCAGTCATCCTCCTCATTCCCTGAGAGACGTCCTGCATCTCAACCAAATAACACTGTGGCCCGAACTCCTTATGCATGTTATTTTAAGAAGTCTACAAAAGTAGAAATGTATGTTTTACTGCTCGTTGTGATCTCTCTCTGCAGTGCTATGTCTTTTTCGTAAGCGCTCTTTATTCCTTTTTTCTGTTCTTTCTGCTTAAAATGTTTTTGGTTTATGCCATATTGATCTCATGTTACTAATAATGGTCCTGAATTTCAGCTGGAGCAGCCACTGTTTAAAGTTGGGGGCTGACCCCAGCGCTTACCTATATTCAGTGGCACTATTGGTTTAAGTAGCTCTGCTGATTACGCATCTGCATTGTCGCCTCTCTGGCATCTCTTCGGCAGGCCTTATTTAAACAAATATCGTACCATCACTTTATTCTTTATTCAGACACTTGATATGCTGCTGCCCAGGTGATAGCATCAGGACGGTTTACAATAATAAAAAAAAAAACACTGCGAGAAGTCAGAACGTGAAAAGAACGGCATTATTCGACAGGACAGGGGACAGATAATCATGCAAAGAGAAAGAGGGGAAATGTACAGCAGACAGGATGGGAAGGGAAGGAGAGCGGAATGATCAATTTTGGGAGGGGGCAGATCAAAAGCCAGTTGGAAAAGGTGGGTTTTTAACAGTGCCTTGAACCTTTAAAAAGATGGTTCAAGCCAGAGTGCATGGGGCAGGGAATTCCAGAGTGTGGGAGTGAGGAAGTAAAAAGCAGAAGTGCAGATGCATTCCAGATGAGCTCGGGAGGCAGGTGGGAGGGATAGACTGCTAGTATGGATGGTATGAAGCGGTCGGGGGGGGGGGGGCGTGGAGGTGGATGAGGTCGGTCAGATACTGTGGAGCAGAGGTGTGGATGACTTGATGGACAAGGATGAGGATCGGGTGGTGGATTCCGAATTTAAGTAGGAGCCAATGGAGGTAGATAAGAAGAGGGGTGATATGGTCGGAACAGGAGGAGTGAGTGAGGATATGAGCCGTGGTATTCTGAAGAAGCTGTGACCATTGCAACTGATATTGTGGAAGACCTGCCAGGGCAGCAGTGCAGTAATCGATTCTTGTGATGACGAGAGAAAGAAGTGTAATCAGGAATGGAGGAGTCAGAAAATACCGAACTGCACGGATCTGGTGCAGGGAAGGAAAGGAGCAATGGACAAGGAAAGAGAGAAGATCATGAAAGGATAGGGGTGAGTCAAGAGTGACACTGAGGTAGTGAAGAGACGAGACCAATGGGACAGGGGTGCGTGAGAGCAAAGGGGTCAGTGGGGGACATGGGGCACCGAATGTGAACCAGTATGTGGCAGACTTAGAAGAGTTGAGGTGCAGATAGAAACAAAGAAACATGATGGCAGAAAAAGACCACATGGCTTATCCTTCCCTTTCATATCAACTACAATAGAACCTTTTTTTCCTTTAGAGATCCTCTGTGTTTGTTCCATGCTTTTTTGAATTCAGATTCATTTATTTATTTAATCTGACTTTTATACCTTCTTATCCTAAAAACAACTTAAAACTGGATATAATGGTTGGCATACTGTTCTCATCTCTATCACCTCCACTGGAAGACAAATCTACACATCTACCACTCTTTCTGTAAAGAAATATTTCCTCATATTACTCCTGTCTATCCTCTTTCACTCTCATCCTATGTCCTCTCGTAGCAGAGCTTGCCTTCAATTGCAAGAGACTCTCCTGTGCATTTATGCCATAGAGATATTTAAATGTCTCTATCATATCTCCCCTATCCCACCTTTCCTCTAAAGTATACATATTAAGATCTTTAAGTCTATCCTCATATGCTTCATAATGAAGACCACTAGCAATTTTAGTAGGCACCCTCTGCACCGACTCCAACCTGCTTATATTCTTTTGAAGGTGCGGTCTCTAGAATTTATTTATTTATTTATTTAGCTGCATTTATATCCCGCTTTTCACCGGGTCAAAGCGGTTGGGGGATACATTTAACACGAAGGGATATGAGACACATACACTAATACTTACAGGGAACATGGGCAATGGAGGGTTAAGTGGCTTGCCCAAGACCACAAAGAGCACCTGCGGGACTAGAAACCCCAGTCCTTCCTGCCCAAGGTTGCTGTCCTCTAGTGGGATTTGAACCACCGACCTTCCGGCCTGTAGTACCTTGCCCCAACCACTAGGCCACTCCTCCCTCAATTGCACACAATACGCCAAATGAGGTCGCACCAGAGACTTATACAGAGGCATTATCACCTCATTTTTTTCTGCTGGCCATTCCTCTCCCTATGCACCCAAGTATCCTTTTGGCTTTCACAGTCACCCTTTCTACCTGTTTAGCTACTTTAAGTTCATCAGATACAGTCACACCCAGGTCCCACTCTTTTGTGGACCAAAGTACTTCACCCCCTACACTATACCGCTCCCTTGGATTTTTGCAGCCCAAATGCATGACCCTGCAGTTTTTAGTATTAAATTTCAGTTGACAAATTCTAGACCATTCTTCAAGCTTAGCTAGATACCTTCTCATGTTATGTACTCCTTCCTGGGTGTCTATTTTATTGTAGGTTTTGGTATCATCCGCAAACAAGCACACCTTACCTGACAGCTCTTCCACAATATCACTAACAAAGATGTTAAAAAGAATCAAACCAAGGACAGATCCCTGTGGCACACCACTGGTAACCTCCTTCTCCTCTGAGTGAGCTCCATTTACCTGTATCCTTTGTCGCCTCTCACTCAACCAATTTCTAACCCAATCAATAACTTTAGGGTCCATCCCTAGGGTGCTCAGTTTGTTTATAAGTCACCTGTGCGGAACGGTGTCAAAGACTTTACTGAAATATAAGTACACCACATTTAGGGCTCTCTCTTGGTCCAACTCCCTGGTCATCCATTTAAAGAAATCAATCAGATTTGTCTGACAAGACCTGCCTCTGGTGAATCCATGCTGCTTTGGATCCTGCAATCCATTGGACTCCAGAAACCTCACTATTCACTCTTTTAGTAGCCTTTCCAATAGTTTACTAACCATAAAGGTTAGACTAACTGGCCTATTGTTCTCAATGTCATCCTTACATCTGCTTTTGTGTAAAGGGACCACATGTGCCTTTCTTTGGTCCTCTGGCACCACTCCCGACTCCAAAGAAGCTTTGAAAAGGTCAGTCAGTGGAGCCGCTAAAAAAAAAATGACAGACTCTGCAGGCTCCCTTAATCTCCTTGCCATCCCCACACAGAAAGCTAAGAGCAAACAAGCCACCTGCAACCGCTCATTGTCCCTTTTCACCCCGCCAATATGGAACATACCACCCCAAGCTCTAAGAGGATGCCATGCCATAACATGACAGAATTCCACAAAAAACTGAAAACATACCTATTCCGGGACCACTTTAAAACTGACTTAACTATCAGTCTACAACCAGACATCCAACCAGAACCTCAGAGTATCTAGCATTGTCGTAAGTGCACTACCCAGCTAATTATGACAGACACAATTGGATGCATTTACATAGCTTTAGCCTGACAGACACATTGTTCCAGTATATGACCATGTTGCAAAGCCCTTGTATATAGTTATATGATGTTATGTTTCAGTTATATCCAAATGTTCTTATTACTGTTGCCAACAAACCCTTTTGTTTAGTTCTCTGGTTACCAAGCCAGTGTTCTAACCACTAGGCTACTCCTCCCATCCTAGTTCTCTGTACAACAGCATGCATTTATGCTCTGTTAGATTTTCATGAATATAAGCTGCTTTTAATTTTATTAAGGCCAAATAAATAAATAAACCTTCATTCTGTAGTCTCCCATTTTCACTTCTGCTGGAGAGCTTGGATGTTTCTAGAAGCATCTCATCAATGTATTTCTCACTGCTCAAATGCTTCTCAGCCTTGCCACCTTTTCTCTGAGCTCCTCCACTTGTTTCCTGAAAGTCTCATGATGCAGTCATCCTGCACATGTAACTGGTCCTTCAACTCACATTGTGATCTCTGTCTGGATAGAGGCAGAAGCTGTAACGGGAGCAACAGCTTTAGCAATACGATTTTTCCCAGCCATTGTTTAGTTGATGGGCTTTGGTACCTGTTGAAGTAAAAGGGAGAGACCTACCAAAGTCCCTATCTGTTCCTCTACTGTCCTTTAAGAGAAAAAACAGTTAACCTCTTTTAAATGAGTTCTAACAGCACTGTTCATAGACAACCAGGAAGAAACATGGGAGAGGCAAGAGTTGAGTGGGGTGGGGTCAGGAATGATTGTGCTGGTATGATAGAGGATGATTATATCACTAGCAAAATAGTAGACCGACACGGTATTTTGTCGAACAATGAGTGCAAAGGAGGCCAAGAAGATATTGAAAAGAAATGGAGATAGAATGGAATCCTGGGAGATACCACAGATAAAGGGAGCAGTAGCAGAAGTGGAGGGGCCAAAGTGAACAGAAAATGATTGTGCAGTGAGGAAGGAACGGAACCGGTGCAGAACAGTTCCCCAGAAACCAAGATCGTAGAGATGTGAGACGAAAGTGGAATGATCAACCAGTTTGAAAGCTGAGGAAAGGTCCAGTGAGACAGCAATAGAAATGTCACTATGGTCATGTGAGATGTGAAGTTCATTCAGAAAAGAGAGGAAGATAGTTGTGGTGCTCTGGTCTGATCTGAATCCAAATTGTCGAGGGTGAAGGGCACTGGTGGTGTTGAGGTTGGTGGAGAGCTGAGTGGAGATCAGTTTCTCAAGGACCTTCAAAAGACAAGAGAAATTTGATACAGGATGCCAAAGAATAGAGGGATCCAGGATGCACTTTTTAAGTATAGGGCAGATGACAGCATGTTTCCAGAGCATGGGGAATATTCCAGAGGACAGACTAGAATTGAAGATACTGAGGATAGGGGGCAAGAGAGCAAGAGATGGTTCAGGGAGCCAATGGGAAGGGATAGGGTCCAGAGGGCAGGTGGCTTTATGAGTAGAGGAGAATGCTTTGGACAGTTCTGTAGCAAAGTTCGGATGGAACGAACACCAAGTATGTGAAAGGGATGGGGGCAGGGTAGGGGTGAACCAGATGGAGGTGGGGGGTTGGGAGGGAAGGGCGGAGGGCAGGTGGGGAATGTGGAACAGAGATGAAAGATTCTGTTTGAGAAAAAAGTGGCTGAGACTGATCAGCAGATGCCTGGATGGTAGCTGGAGGTAGGAAGGTCCAAGGGGTGGAGAGTGTATGGAGAATAGAGTAGAGTTGTTGGGAAGAGTTGGTGGATGAAGAGATACAGTTAGCAAAGTAGAATTGTTTGGCAGTGTGAACTGAGAAGTGAAAGTGTTGATAGCAGAGGCGGTAATGAAACAAGGTGTCTGGTGAGAGGAGTTACAGCCAGCGACGTTCGGCATGACATAATTGGGTGCGGAGGTGGAGACCAGGATGGTACCAAGGGGAAGGATTGTGAATGCATGTAAGAGTAATAGGACAAAGAGGAGCTATTTGGTCAAGCTCAGAGGTGAGGGTGGTGTTCCAGGTTTGCACCTTGCAATCAGTTGGAAGGGAAAAGTAGTTGGCAGGGAAGACGGCATCTGAGGGTGGAAGTGCTGGAGAGTAGAGGGGGCGAAGCAACATCTAAGACAAGGGGACCTAGTGGCAGATGAGGAAGAAAGCAAGGAGGGGGCTCACAATAAGAAGAATATACAAAGATGGTTAAACCATGGGAGGGGAATGGTGGAGGGCACAAGAGGTATAAATGGAGAGTCAGAGGAAGTGATGATTAAATCAAGCATGCAGCCAGTGGCATGAGTGGGACAATGGACATGTTGGTGCAGTGAGAGGTCATCTAACAGGGCGAGGAGTGCTTTATCCCTGGGGAGTCCAACTGAGCATTGAAGTCACCAAGAATGACCAGATTAGGTAGGAAAGCGAGACCTCGGAAAGCCTCATCAGCAGGGAATCCCAGAGATCAGGGCGAAGGGAAGAAGAAGAAAATAAAGGGTTGGGAAGGAATCCAAATGGATCAGGAGGGATTCTTGGTAATGGAGAGCTGAGGAGCAGACCTCGCTGAATGGGAGACTGGAGTGGTGAAGTATGACGGAGGTCCAAAGAAGAGCAGCCCTCTCTCACAGAAAACAAAGCAGACAAACCAGTGGAGAGTAAATGGCAGCAGGTTCGAAATTTATTGTAGTAGTACCCCAACGCATTTTGGCATGTGCCTTTTTTAGGAGGTAAAGGCTCATAAAAACTTAAATAATAAAAGAGATATAGCAATAAATAAAATAAAAACAATCATTAGTGCAAGAGAATACAGTAAGAACATAAAATTCAAAACCAAAACAAACAAATAAAAGACTAAATTAAAACCCTTAAAACACAAGATGAAACCAATAAATTCAAAGATACATACAAATAATAACCCATTTCTAAAATCGGCCACATACTTTAATGGGAAATATAAGTTCAAAAAGAAGAGCGGATATTGACAAGCACCAGCATACTAAAGGCCAAGTGCTCAAAGTTCAAAATTGGACTATACAATCAACTAATCTACAGATACTCATTTTCATACACAATGAAGCTGTTCTCACATAGGGAGAGATAGGATGAGGGGGACATAACCTATATGAACTGCTACACATACAAGGTATTGTATAAGGGCAAGAGTGTGAGAGATATAATTGTGTGAACAATTACAAAATACCTCTTAGGGGCAGGATTATGAAATATACCCATAGGGGGTTATTCTGTGTTACGAATAGCGGGGATGGATTTTATTTATTTATTTATTTATTTAATGGTATTTATATACCGCCTTATCATTCAATCAAGGCGGTTTCCATGGCAAACAATCAAGGGGAGGGCAAGTGTCTTCATGCAGTGGAGAGCGTGGTGTGTGGGTGTGGGTGGGGAGATGATTAGCGTTGTTTTATCTACATAGTGTGCTATTATACATTATGAGCTATTATACATTCTTATATACAGTCTTGGGGTGGTGGGAGGGACTGCAGTTCTGTCACGTCTGTTGGCTCAAGGGGTATGACCATAGTATTCGATGAACAAGGTTGTCTTCAGATGTTTTCGGAAGTCCTTGATTTCTGTGTTTAGTCTCAGTTCATCTGGGAGAGAGTTCCAGATGGATGGAGCAGCCAGGGAGAGTGCTCGTTGTGCGGTGTCTTTGCGGGTCTTGGTGAAGTCTTTTGGAGAGTTTACATGATTGGAGGTGCCTCTTCTTCTTGGCCTTGTGCTTGTGTCAGGTTGTATGAGTGTGTGTAGGCTTATGGCAGAAGAGTGTTGTTTGATCTTGAATATGTTTATGATTGTTTTGTATTTGATGCGTGAGATGATTGGGAGCCAGTGTAGTTCTTGCAGTATGGGTGTGATGTGATCTTGTCTTGTAGTACTGGATATAATGCGGGCAGCTCTGTTTTGTGCCAGTTGTAGAGGTCTGAGGGTCTGCTTTGGTAGCCCGGTGTATATTGGATTGCAGAAGTCTAGTAGAGGGGTTATTAGTGCCTGGCAAACAGTGCGAAAGTGCTCTGGGTCGAGGAGGGGCTTGAGTCTTCTGATGAGTCGCATTC
Source organism: Ichthyophis bannanicus (assembly GCA_033557465.1). NCBI lineage: Eukaryota > Metazoa > Chordata > Amphibia > Gymnophiona > Ichthyophiidae > Ichthyophis > Ichthyophis bannanicus. Next base: position 102,930,445 of record CM066034.1, on the reverse strand, counting down.
TGTGGTATGCGCTTTTGGTTGTTCTTCCTATATGTGCTTGGAGGTTAAGTTCTTTGTCCAAGATGACTGGCCCGATGGGACGTCCATCCCCACTATTTGTGCCAGCTGCTGCCCCTGACTAACTTCCCCGCCAGTTGTGTGAAGAAGTTAGATGGGGGCGGGGAAGGGGCAGCCCGGGGGCAGAGACTGGGCGGGCAGTGGGGCGGTTGCTGACCCTGGACATACAGGGCCGATTCTAATGTCGGCCCTGTATGTCTAGGGCCAGCGAAATGTCCGGGAAAGTTATTCCACTTCTTAGGTGGAATAACTTCCCTGGACATGATTTTTTTGAACAGCCGGGGTGCGGATGGGGCAGGGGAGGCCAGGGTCAATGTTCCCTCTAATTTTCTGTAGGCTATGTGCGCATAAAATATCAGCTGTGTGCAGCTTTTGAAGGAAGGTTAAATTTTTGTGCGCCACATAACGACACTCGGAGTTAAATACTTAAAGATTTGACTACACGTCAGAATACAGTATGTACACCACATTGATTTTAATCAAATTAAATGAAAATAGACGATTACTAAATGAAGCGGGAAATTTCTAGTAATTACAATCATAACTTTTAAATTTTAAGATGTCTGTGTTGTTTTCTATCAGAATCAGAGCCGTAATTTTTGTGCGCTCTGTTGTAAAGTATGTGCGCTCGCTCGGCGAGGTGTGTGCGCGCACACAGCTTAGAGGGAACAGTGGCCAGGATTTATTCCCTGCAGCCTGACCCTGGCCTTAGGAGGCCAGATCAGAGGTTGGGCTGCGGGGAATAAACACTTGTATTTGGTGGCCGGCATCATGGCTTTTAAATGGAGCTGTGGTGCCATGGCAGCATGACGCCATGGTGCCACAGCTAAATTTAAAAGCCCTGACTGAGTTAGTCGGGCTGTGCACGTACATGCAGGCTGGACTGAATCGCAGTCGCGGCCAGCAAGTACATGCCTGATCGCGATTCTGATCCCGTGGGGCTAGATGTGCCCCACAGGATCAGAATCGCGATCCCCTCTGTGCATCCGGTTCAGACTGGACGCACAGAGGGGATCTACATGCAAGACGGAATCGGGCCCATAGTGTATATATGTTCCTAAAAATTGCTACATAATGATAGTGAAACCTATCACATTCTGAAAAGGGCAGTATGTCTCTAGAGAGGAAGCAAAATATGAGGTACTTACTCTTATACCAATAAGAGTGCTCCAGTACAACGTTAGAGATAGTGCCCAAACCTATAATGCAGGAGGGAGAGGAAGTTGTTGCAGTGATCGTAAATTTTTAAAAAACCTACTATGGTCATTTTCAAGGCTATGAATGTACAATAATTTAATATCTAAATCAACTTGCCTTGAAGTAGGCCATCTTTTGAGGCTAAAAAGCATTGCAGTTCAGGAATTAAACCTGGAATGCATCCAGCCCTCAAGTAAGCCTGCGGTGCAACGGGGAGATAAAAATGAACATAAACAATCTAAAATAAAGACAAAAAAAACAAAGGTTCTAAATAGAAACAGCTGAAATCAAGTAAAAAGGACTTGCCTCAATGAAATGAATACAGCAACCTGCAAACAGCGCTGTAGTAAAAAAGACCGACCAGTCCCGGAGGGTGTTTTAAAAACGCCATACTGTGTGCCAGAAAAAGGTCAAAGGTCAGAGAAGCCGGTGCACCCAAAAAGAATAAGTTTTGGAAATTCTCCGTCATTTTGAAAAGACAGAAACCAAATTATTTAAAGGGCTCATTCTTGTAAATTTTGGCATCAATTTATAATGTATTTAATGACACTGAAAAAGCAAGCTAAAGTGCATCCTGCAATAAGTTTAATGGTCACTCCAATAGGCACGAAATATGGAGTTAGATACGTTGCCAGCGGATTGGTGCGACTATCCTATCATTATCAGCACTGCAGAGTTGCACATGATGCCAGCCCATTGATGTACTTATTCTCTGATTATATTAAATATAACTAAAAGAGACAATCCAAAACATATCCTGTAATAAGTTTAATGGTCACTCAAACACGAAATGCTGCAGAGTTAGACATGTTACCAATGCATTGATGTAACTATCCTGTAATTATCAACGTTGCCGGGTTAGACATGTTACCAGCACATTGATGTAGCTATTATTCTGATTATACATAGCAGGCTATTGAAGTAACACTTATAGTCTATCATTTGGTGAACAGAACTGTAGCGAAGACAAATTCTATAAAGGTAATGGGAAATGAAGAAATTAAAAGGAGAAATGTCCAGGGAGGTATTAGAGCAATAAAACAAATAATGGACTGTAAAAAAATCAACATGCAATAAAATGAATAGAATGTCCAGATAAGCCAGAAAACCCTAAAAGGAATGCCAAACGGGATAAAAACCAGAGTAGACCAAAAATTCTGAAAATATAACAATATAAAAACAAGAGCAACCCGGATAGGGTGCCACACCATATTATTAAAAAAATGCAAAAAACTATAAGTTTAAGTGTGTAGAATACAAGAACACCAAAATAAAAATAATAAAGGAACCATCAAGCAAAAAACTGCAAATTAATCGAGTGAGTGTGCACATGATCAGAATAAGCAGCAAAGAAAAACAGCTGCCAAAAGTGTAGTCTATCTAATACCAGATGAGAAATCAAATTAGTACCAATCGACCATATAAAAAGTAAATAAATTAATAAATAAATAGATATAAGAGACAACCACCAAGGGAAAACAAATAAATAACTGTAAAAACAATAAAAGCATGTAGGAACAATGATGTAAATACAAATCAAAGAGCACTAAGCAGTGAAACTAACCACATTAAAACATAAAATCAGTGGCATTTTGTAAAAGAAGGGAAGGGGGAAAGGAGAGGAAGGGGTGGAGGTGGAGGGGAAGGGGATGGAAGGAGAAGGGGATAAGGTGGAAGAGGGGAAGGGAGGGCGGCTCTAGCCATGTGGGAAGTGCGGGAGGGGGAATAAGGTCCAGAGTCGTTGAATGCATAGATCTGCAGTTAATAAGGGCAAGGCTGAGTAGCAGACTGGGGAAACAGCTGGGTGGCTGAGAGAAGGGGAGGCAGTGTTATGGCAGGGAGTAAGTTGGTAGTAACCCAAGGAAGGTGGCCCGAGGGTGGGGTGGAGGAGGGGGAGCCAGCCCCAATGTACTGGGATAGTAGCCATGGTATGGAAGAGAGGGAGAGACAAGACGCAGAGAAAGAGAAAGCAAAGAGGCTGAGAGGACTTACCCCTAACAGCGTGCTGAGAGGGCAGGATACAATCACCCAGTTTGGGCTGGATAGTCATGAACAGTGGAACGATATGGTCATCCCTAGAGTTGCCCCAAGAAGTGCGTCCAAGAAGCATGTCCTGCTCCTTGGGCGATCTCCTTCGGCACACGCCTGTGGTGCGCATCACTGCAGCTTGGAATGCCGTCAAGGACTTGAATTTATTGCCCAGAGTACCTGTCAGGAATGTGGCCACATCGCTTCTGGGTTCGTCGGATGTGGAAGAAAGGCAATTACTGGACAGCAACAGTACCTGGGGAGCAGGATGGAGCAGTCAGCAACACAATACTATACACTCTGGTAACAGTAGGGATGAGCACAGCAACAGTGGTAGGGAAATCACCGTAACTGGAACGCCACCAAGGACTAGAATTTATTGCCCAAGATACCTGTCAGGAACGGAGAGTTGCCAGCTCTGTCTCCATCTTTCCCCAAACCCAACCCCTTATTATACTGGCCATTTAGCAAATTAAACAGCCCAATTTTATCTCAATAATGGTTCAAAAAGTATGGATAGATGAGTTATGCTTTCACTGCCTGCCAGCAAACACATAACTCACTTTGTATATTGGGCCCTCTAGTAATTTACAAGGTAGCTGTGGTGTCGGAGAACAACTTCAGAAAGAAAGAATAGAATATTCCCATAAAATATAAAAGGAACGAACCCGCTGTGATTTAATTCAAGATAAGTGGCGTTTCGGTTAGTCTGTGTCTTTACTTGTTAAATTGTTTTTATAAATATGGTATTTGTATGTAGTTTAAATAAGAGCATAAGAACATAAGAAATGTCATACTGGGTCAGACCAAGGGTCCATCAAGCCCAGTATCCTGTTTCCAACAGTGACCAATCCAGGTCCCGAATATTAATGCACAATCTGAAAGAGTTTTGTCACTTAAAATTGGGTTTTTGTGTATATTTACTGATGTAAAAATTTAGGAAAATATATGCAAATCCACAGTACAATTGATGTAGACTCTTGAAGAACATGTTACAGAATTTGCTGACCTGTGCCACTGCTGCAAGAATCTGAGTCCATTGGCTATAGTCTATGATAGGCCAGAACTGAACATGGCTTTAGGGATATGTTTACTAAAACAGCCCCAAAGCTTAGCTCAGAGGAGGTGCTGAATCTGCACTAATGAATGATAGCGTGCATGTCATGCCCCCATGCAGTTAGCATGTGACCACCCCCCCCCCCCAACTCTAAGCCTTCTGCCATGATTACCACAGGTGCAGTTACTGCCACCTATTGACGTGGCAGTAAGTGCATCCGCTCCAGAAGAACCAACACCCAGCACACCCTCTCAATCCCTCCTGCTATCCGTAAGACCAAACAGCTTACAAGCAATAGAGCTTTCACTTACACAGCCCCTAACTTATGGAACTCCCTCCCTTACTCCATCTGTTCCATCAAAGACCTACAAGTGTTCAGAAAAGAACTCAAAACCTTTCTGTTTCTTCAACGCTATGGAAATACCACCAACTGTTAGAACACTCATCTATCTCAGCCCTCTGCACAAGATCCCCCACATACAACTGATTCATACCCTCAAACCTCCAGCACTCCACAACCCCAGCTCCCATAACAAAACCAGCAATCTGTCCATGTAAAATATGTACATAGTTAATTGTAAATAGATCCATGCTGTTCTGCTGTTATACCCTATTACTCTTATCTGTAACTTGTTGGTTCTTTGTAAACCGCTCTTGATCTCTGGACGGGGCGATATAAAAAAGTGTAACAAATAAATGAATAAACATTGATGATGAGCATTGCCAATGATACCTGTGCTAACTGCACTGCACAGTCACCACCTGGTCTCCACCCCAATCTGTGCTAAGTGGTTGGCAAGGGATTTTTAGTTCACCATTAGCGCGGTTTAGTAAACAAGCCCCTTAGCCTGCTTATTTTATTTATTTATAAGCACTTATGAATTGCCTTCCTAAGTCTTGACAACTCATCCAAAGTGATGTACAAAATTACATCAAAACATTACATATAAAAATAAAAGAATAAACAAAAGTATGTTCAAACCTATTAATACAAATGCTCCATATCTCCTCCTCCTGCCATCATTGAACAACAAAAATGGCTTTTAATATATTTCTCATGAAGATGATGATGCTCAATTTTGATGATGATGATGATGACAATAGCAATTAAGTTGTTCATCTGCGTCATACGTGGAAGAGTGCTAGAACCAAAAAAATGATGTATTTCATTTCAGAATCAGTAACCGTCATGGGATGAATTAAGCAAATACTACAGTCAGAAATCTCTAGCAAACAACACTTGATCCATATTGTTCACAAAAACCTGATGCTGACAACCAGAGTCTGGCAAAGTTGTACTTAGGTCTTATAAAATAATTGGTTCTTTAAACGGCTGGCTAAGATTTATGTAGGAAATTAGTCAAATGGGATCATGTTTAGGCTCAGTTAATCTTCCTCTGCAGAGTTTACCCAATGTTATCCGTGGGCATAATTGAAGACAACTGTTTTTCAGCCCAGCTGTGCAGGACTCAGGGGACTAATAATGGGGCCTATCTTGCCTTTTCAGATTGATAGATTTTCTCAGAACGACATGTGAAAGAAAGCTTGTACTAAGGTAGGGCCAGGTACATATTTAGGAAAGTCATCTACCTTTTTTCTTATTTAGTAGCAGAGGTATGCTGACTACGTTCACAACTGTATTGCTATGCAAAGGACTTGGATTCAGTCCACCCACGCAGGCCCCACCATACATGGGACCCAGACAAGAAGGGGAACTAATGATTCCCATGCTGCGGGGATGGAGACAGAATATAGCAATACCATACTGATCTTTTAATAGTGCTGTCGTGTAGCTTCGCAGCGTCCTTCTTTAAATATTACTCATTCCTTCCCAGCATGCGCAGAATTGCTCATTCACAGCATCTGCCACTACCAGGTCCAAGTCTCACGATGGGATCCATGAAACCACACAGCTCTTATCACAAGATTTGGACCCTGCAATAGGAGATGCTGTGTTTAAGCAATTCTTCAGCTGCTGAGCGGGAACGAGTAATAATTTAAAAAGGATGTCAAGAGGTAGTATAGCAACAGTGTCAAAAGCTAAGTCTAATATTACTATACTCTGCCCTCCTATGAACTTTAAGGCTTAGGATGAGGAGGTGGAGGAAGTCCCCCTCCCCTTTCTTAATCATAGGAGGCCTTCTGCAAAATGTAGACTTTGATTTTTAGATTATATGCCTTTTCCAAATCCAAAGTCCAGGCAAATTACATTCACATACATGAGTTATTTCCGTGTTTAAATAGACTCACAGTCTTGTACCTGAGGCAATGAAAGGTGAAGTTACTTGCCCAAAGTCATAAAGAATGGCAGTAGGAGAAACACGATGTGAATGCTAGTTTCCCTGGTTCGCAGCCTGCTTCTCTAACCACTAAGTGACTCCTCCACTCCTTTAGCCAGGACACGGAATAAATACTATGGATGTAGTGCTCACAGTTTTTGGGAAAGGGAGGTTGAGTTATCATGTGTCTTCAATATCTTTTGGTGTTTCCTTTGTTTAAGATCCATGTTAGCTGTTTTCTGGAAGTAGCCATGATCTGTGGCCCCTAGTCACTGCTGGGATGTGAATATTAAGGAGGGGAAAAGCCTTGGTTGTCATGCTTTAACAGCACCATATTCCAATACAGCCAGGTTCTGGTTGAGTTGGAATCCTAAAGCGCAAAACAACCAAGTCTGATAAAATTCCTCGCATGAAATAGTGCAATAATCCCAATTGCCCATGTTTTTACACGGTGTACAAGTAGCATTGCTTTGATTACTGCTCTTCCCTTTGTCTCCCCCCCCCCCCACACATTTGCTGGTCATGGTAGGGTCAGCGTGATAGGAGTTAAAGATTTTAAATGGACTCCCCCACAACAAAATCACCTCCCCTAGAGCACTGGACTCGCTCCTATTGCTAGAGCATCACCCACTCAGATCAATAAATACAGCTACTAGCATCACCCACCCCATCATCCAGCTACCTTCTCTGTGCCCCTCCACCGCTCAACACCAGATCAAACTGGCAAGTGGATTGTATCTTACCTCCACTGGTTCACCCATGTAAATGCCTTTGATTGTTGCTACCCCCATTAAAAAGATGATTTTCAAAAAAATTCCGTAAACTTAATACTGCTTTCATTAGGTTGATTCTCCTTATTTGAAATATAAAAGATAATACTAGCACATTAGGGGTGTAAATACATAGAATGCAGTGCTAAACATCTGTATTTGAAGATGCTGACAGTGAATAATACAAAATGTGAAATATGCTTAAAAATCTTGTGTCTTTGGCAAAGATTATTATTTTATATAGCAATAGCATAATGCTCTGTTAAACATTTAATTTTGCTATAGGGAAGTAGAAAGGCCATAACTGGTTTTAATTAGAACTAATGTTTTTTTTTCTAATCTGTTTCTTTTCCTACTTTATACCTCTTCCTCCTCATTTAATTATGGCTGTAAAATCATTGTTTACTGTTTAAAATATTTATAAGAAAAACTCCTCTGTTTAAAATAAACAGTGGCCATGCTCTACACTGTCCTATGAAGGACCTGGACTTGATTCCTGGGCCAGCTGTTATCAGAGACACAGAGGAAGCAGTGTTCACAGCCCTTCAAATGGGCCAAATCCAACTAGTGGCATCTAGCAGAGTCCCGAAGGCCCCCAGCGAGGGATTGTGGCTGCAGTGACTGGACTGGGTGAGTTCTAAGGGAGTGGAGGAGTAGCCTAGTGGTTAGAGCACTGGATTGGGAACCGAAAGACCAGGGTTTGATTCCCACTAGCACTCCTTGCGGCCTTGGGCAAGTCACTTAACCCTCCATTGCTCAGAAAAATCCAAGTTATCAGTTTCCCTGTTTCATGTACATTTACCAAGTTTAAGTTACAATGTAAACCACTTTGATTGAAATGATAAAGCAGTATAAAAAAGCCTGTAAAATAAATGAATGAAGTCTCAGGGCAACATAGACTACCAGACACCACTTCCACTGGAGCTGATGCTCCATGGAGCAGGAGGAAATGACCAAGATAAAAAGATATTTCAGTAAAGGAAAGCAACTATCAAATTGTTAAGGAGATTATAGTTTATTTTATTTATTTATTTATTTAACAGTTATTTATATACCGCTCTTTCCCATGTTTCAAGTGCGGTTTACATGTAACAGTAGGTTAATTGGTATGAGATATACCAGGACATTTTACATAGAACAGATAATTATAAATTACAAGGAAAATTGTAACATTACAAGTATAACATATTAGAACATATATACATTGCTAGTTAAATTATTAATCATCATGTAAATGAGTGTGTAGTATGGTTAAATTAGTGTATTAGTGTCGTTTATTTTTGAAAATAGGGTATATAATATTAAAAATAAATGTTAGCCTGTATCCCTTTGAGAATTCTGTTTTGGGAGTGTATTATAGTGTAATGTAAATAAGTGAGTTTTTAATTTTTTTTTAAATTCTTTTATGTCAGACAGTAGGCGAATGTTGTCAGGTAAATTGTTCCAGAGTATTGGAGCAGAGTGTGAGAAAGCTCTCTTATTGGTTTGTTTTCTGGCTTTTGTAAAATCTTTTGGTATTGTTAAAGTATTTATGTTTCTGCTCCTTTGAGATCGTTTATCAATGTCAATGTTAATCAGTGTATTTAGTGCAGATGGTGCAAGTTTATTTATAAGTTTAAATGTAGTGACAAGAATTTTATATTTGATTCGGGAGTAAATTGGTAGCCAATGAAGTTCAGCTAAAATTGGTGTAATATGTTCAAGTGGGCTTATATTCATAATCGTTCTAGCAGCTAAGTTCTGAGTTATTTGTATCTTTTTAATATTTTGTTTCGAAATACCATTAAGTATTGTATTTGCAAAATCGAAATGTGGGGTAATAATAGCATGAATTATGTTAATAAAATCTTGTAGAAGAATCAAAGGTCTTAGTTGTTTTAGTGTTTTGAGTTTGTAATGTATATTTTTAGTTAAATATTTTATATGTGAATCCATATTTAGATTATTGTCAAGTATCACACCTAAATATTTTACTTCTTTTTTTATATTAATTTCATGAGTATCTAGTGTAATCGTGTTTGGGGGTATATATGTTTGATTTTTAGTGATAAATAAAATATCTGTTTTAGTAAAGTTGATAAGTAGATTTTGTTCTTTGAGCCACTCAGTTAGTTCATTAAAACATTCTGTTATTTTTTGGAGAGGTGGGTGTGGGATTTCAAATGGGAGGTAGAACATTATATCATCGGCGTAAATATGATAAAAGACATTGTGGCGTTTAAAGATGTTACAAACTGGTTGTAAGTAAATGTTAAATAATAGTGCAGATAAAGCAGATCCCTGCGGAAGACCTTGAGTTTGTTTGAAGGTGTTAGATATTTGGGTGTGGATTCTTACATTTTGGGTTCTGTTTGATAGATAGGATTTGAACCAATTATAAACAGTAGATGTTATACCAATTTTTTGAAGTCTGTTTAACATTGTTAAGTGATCAACACTGTCAAAGGCAGCTGATATGTCAAGGAAAACAAGAATAAAGGCTTGTTTAGTATTATCAATACCTCTTAATATTGTGTCATAAAGGATCGTTAGTAAGGTTTCTACTCCATGGAAGGGTCTAAAGCCATATTGATGTTCATCAAGAATGTTTAATGTGTCAATAAAATCTTGTAGTTGAATTTGTACAATTTTTTCAATAAGTTTAGCCATAAAAGGAATACTTGATATAGGTCTGTAAGATTTTGGGGATAGTTTATCTAATGTGTTATTTTTAAGTATAGGACGTATTTGAACATGTTTGAGGGATGGTGGTAAATAGCCTTTTTGCAAGGATAGATTCACTAAAGGTAGAATGAAAGAAGAGAGTATTGGGAAAGTCTTCTTTATCCAATCAACTGGGCATGGATCAAGGTATGAAGTTGTTGTATTAATGTTAGTTATTGTAGTTTTGAGAGTAGTTTTTGATATTAAGTTGAAGTTGGTCCAGTTATCAACTGTAGTTTGCTTTAATTGTGTTTTAATTTGTGGTTGAGTAATATTTGATGGTGTTATTTGTAGGTTTGTTTTGTTGCTATAGTATTGAGCTAATTCTTGTGGGGAGATATCTATTGATATTTCATCATTATTTAGAGTTTTGTTTGTTAATTTCTGTACTATACAGAATAGTTCTCTTGGTCGATTAGTGGCTCTTGATATTATATTAGAATAAGAATATACATAAGAATATCAGATATGCCATTCTGGGTCAGACCAAGGTCCATCAAGCACAGTATCCTGTTTCCAACAGTGGCCAATCCAGGTCACAAGTAACTGTCAGGTTCCCAAAAACATACACAGATTCCACAATGCTTGTCCTGGGATAAGCAGTGGATTTCCCTGGTCCTGTTTAATAATGGTTTACGGACCTTTCCTCCAGGAACTTGTCCAAACATCTTTTAAACCCAGCTACACTAACAACTTTTTACTACATCCTCCGGTAACAAATTCCAGAGTTTTATTATTCGTTGAGTGAAAAAATATTTTCTTTTATCAGTCCTAAATGTGCTACATTGCAGCTTCATTGAGTGTCCACTAGTCTTTCTACTTTATGAAAGAGTAAACAACCGATCTATGTTTACTCGTTCCACTCCATTCATTAATTTATAGACCTCTATCATATCTCCCCTCAGCCGTCTCTTTTCCAAGTTGAAGAGCCCTAACCTTTTAAGCCTCTTCTCATAGGAGTAGCCTTCCATCCCCTTTACCATTTTGGTGGCTCTTCTCTGCATCTTTTCTAAGTCTGCTATATACTTTTTAACATATGGCGACCAGAACTACACACAGTATTCAAGGTGCACTCGCACCATGGAATGACACAGATGCTTTAAATATCCTTGGTTTTGTTATCCATTCCTTTCCTTATCATTCCTAGCATTCTATTTGCTTTATTGACCACAATGACACCTAAATCCTTTACCTGGGTGGTGGTTCCTAATGCAGCAATCAAATTAATTCACCCTATAGCTTGGAAACTAAACTTCAATGCCCAGTTTTGAAAGGTCTCAATCAAAACTAGATGAAACAAACTTAATGTAACTTTTTGTTGTATACACCAACAAAAGAACAGGAGAATAGAAACCTCCTCCCTGCAATGGTGGACCCTTTTAATCAATTTAATTTAAAATGGCTACTTAGCTTAAAGAAGGAATAGCGCTGGTGCACTTCATAAGTGACAGAGAAGCAATTGAATCCTGTGTACGACATGACACATTTAGGGTCCCCTGCTCGACCCTGCTTCAAGTATAACAGGATTCTTCAATCATACATTGCCTGGCGCTTGTGTTTGTGGAAGAGTAAGTTCGTCGATTTTAATAATAGCAGTGTCTGACGTTAACTTACTGAAGCTAGCAGACCTCCAATCAGTATAATCCAGGGGCCGTCCACAGTAAAGGACCTCCCTAGTATGACTGGTGGAAGCTAAAGTAGGCTAGCTCACTCCAGCTCTAGATTCAGCTCATTCAGGGAAATGGTGTGAAGTTTAACTATCCAAGACTGTTCACGTCTTTGGCATTTATAAATTCGATCACCACCCCTGGGATTGGCTGGGATATGATCAATTACCTGACAGTGCAACTGGTCAAAAGAGTGCCCCTTCAATGGGCAACTACTGGCACTGTCTTGGTGGCAGTGCGTAAATATGAAGCATGTTCATTCATTCTGGTCCTACATTGTTTGGTAGTCTGGCCAGTGTAATACAACCAGCATGGGCAAATAATCAAGTATACAATAAAAGTAGATTTATAAGAAGTCCGCCACCGGGATTGTAGTTTTAAACCCTGTTGGGGTTCTTGCCAAGTACTGCCTTCCAATATCAACTCACAATGTCGGCAGTCACCACAGGGATAATGGTCCGGCTCCGAGTATGCGCCAAGTGGACTGTCACTCCTCAAAGTAGAATGGAGCGATCTGTCAAAAGGTTCGAGCCCTGTGAAAAAGCCAACATCAAAGGTCTCTGGAAGCAGGCATGTAAACCCAAGACAGACCAAAATGGGATAGACTCATACAATGTTCCCTCTAATTTTCTGTAGGCTGTGTGCGCATAAAATATCAGCTGTGCAACTTTTGAAGGAAGATTGAATTTTTGTGCACCACATAATGACACTTGGAGTTACATACTTTAAAATTTGACTACACATCAGAATACAGTATGTACACCACATTGATATTAATCAAATTAAATGAAAATAGACGATTACTAAATGAAGGGGAACATTTCTAGTAATTACAATCACAAATTTTAAATTTTAAGACGTCTGTGTTGTTTTCTATTAGAATCAGAACTGTAATTTTTGTGTGCTCTGTTGTAAAGTATGTGCGCTCACTCGGCAAAGTGTGCGCGTGAGCACACGCGCACAGCTTAGAGGGAACAGTGGACTCATACTATTCTGATGGATAAACATGTTTCTACTCAAAACAAGCCATATAAATGGTTGCCATTGAGGGAGCCATCATAGTCCACATTGCAACGCCAAAGTGTTGCATATAAAATTTGCCATCATAAAGAAAAATAATTCTTTGTCAAAACCAGTTGCAAAAAATCCAGCACTAGTGCCTTTGGTAAATGAGGTGGGAGTGGATATGTCTCAAGACACTATAGCACTTCCTGTTGGTCTATATTAGTATATAAAGTTTGAACATCAAGGGTAACCAAATAGGAATATGTATGAATGTAGTACAGGTGGCTAACTGGGTCAAAAAATGGGAAGTGTCTTGGATATATGATTTAACTTGTGTTGCAACTTGTGTTGAAGGAAAGGATCACAAAATTTTGACAATGGTTCCAACACTGAACCTCTGCATGACACTATTGGACGCCAAGGTGGGTGTTTTAATGATTTGTGAATTTTTGGAACTATGTAAATTATGGGAATTTTTGGATTAACTACAACCAAGAATACACTTTCCTAATTTGTAAACACTTTGGCATGGCAATGTGGGCTTCGGTGGCTCCCTTACTACATCACCTTCAGTAAAGATCGAAGCATTCATTCAGTCTCTCCGCTATGGCCTTGTCCTCCCTTAGCGCCCCTCTTAATCCTCTATCATCTAATGGTCCAACTGACTCTTTCACTGGGTTTTTGCTACGAATGTACTTAAAAACATTTCTATTATGCGTTTTTGCTTCCACGGCAAGTTTTTTTTCAAATTCTCTCTTTGTCTGCCTTAAAAATGACGTGCATCTAACTTGCCAGTGCTTATGTTGTTTCCCGTTTTTGTCATTTGCCTCCTTTTTCCTTTTCCTGAAAGATGCTTTTTTTGGTACAACAGCCTCTCTGACCTCACCTTTAAACCATGCTGGTAGTTTTTTTGCCTTCCTTCCACTTGTCTTAAAGTGTGGAGTACATCTATTCTGGGCATGCAAAATAGTTTTTTTTAAACAATGACCATGCTTGATGCAAATCTTTAACTTTTGCAGCTGCTCCTTTTAGTTCTTTCTTAACTGTTTTCCTCATTTTATCATAGTCTCTCTTTTGAAAGTTAAAAGGTAATATTGTTTAGAGGTTGTATTTTATTGATATTTATTTGGTTATCAGTTGATAGGGATAATTTTGAATCTTTCAGCTTTGTCTGCTCTGTACTTAAGGGCATCTGGGTTATTTTTATCTTTATTGGAACCCCTCTGTTGGGATGCCCTAACTTCTCTTTTTTGCTAATATCCTTCAAGGATACATCCTTCTGAACCATTAAAGGTTAATGCCAGCAGGCTGGTTCCATTTGGGTTAAGGTGGAGCCCATCTTTTCAGAAAAGTGCCCCCCTTCCCCCGAATGTTGCCCAGTTCCTAACAAATCCAAACCCCTCTTCCTTGGACCATTGTCTCCTGAGCTCTGCCTGCCTTTGGGTCCTGCACGTGGAACGGGAAGCATTTCTGAGAATGTTACCTTGGAATTTCTGGTTTTCAACTTCCTTCCTAAACACATAAACAGAACCCCCCTCCCACACTTTCCTATGTCATTGGCACCAACATGTACCAAGACAGCAGGTTCCTCCCCAGTACTATCTAAGACCTTGTCTAGGTGGCGCGGCAGGTCCACTACCTTCGCACCAGGCAGGCTTGTTAACAGGCAATCCTCATGTGCACCTGCCACCATGCCTAATGATTGAATATATGTTTGAATATATGTAGCTCTCTGCAAAAACTGGCCTCTTGGTGGCTTAGCTGTGGCTTCATAGCAGTTTGTTTTATTGTGAGAATGCAGGATTTCATTTTAATAAAACTGACCTTATAAGATTTGTCCCCACTAATTACTTTAGAACCATTCCTTTGATTTTTTATTTATTTATTTATTTACAGCTTTTCTATACCGCGCTCTTTAAAATCAGTGCAGTTTACAAGTAACATTTCTTTGTACAAAGCAGGACAGACCTGCTATGTACTTACATTGAACAGGTATTGCAACTTGTATTTAGAACTGGAGTAACTACATAAAAGCTGAGCAAGTTGTCACTGAGCTGTTGTAGCGACATGGCGTGCTCTAATAACTATGTACAAGATTGTCATTTACAATTTAGATAGTTGGGCTGATGAGTGCGGTTGCCTCAATCTGATTAGGGTGTTCTGGTGGTGTTGTCAAGGTGGGTGGGGGTATGGTGGGTGGAGTTTTTTTGGTTGGGATGTGAGTAATGTAGAAGAAAAAGGTGGCGCTTTACTGCCTTCTTGAAGTGGGTGAGGTCAGTGATTTCTTGGATAGTGGTTGGGAGGTCGTTCCAGCAAGTGGGTGCGTAGTACACAAAGGCTCTGTTCTTTGTTGCCTGAGAGCGTTTTGTAATTTCATTGGGGATTACTAGTGTGTTGGTAACGAAGATCCTTCTGGATCTGTTTGGAGGAGTGGGGTGGAGGAGGTCCATTAGGGAGGAGGAGGATATTTTGTTGATGGCCTTGAAGGTCAGTAGTACTACTTTGTAGGTGAGCTGGCAGTTGATCGGCAGCAATTGTAGGTCTTTTAAGATTGGGGTTATGTGGTCTCTTCTGGAGGCCCCATGTAGGAAACGGGCAGCAGCGTTCATTGCCAGCTGTAGTGGGTTCTGTGTGTTCTTGGGGAGTCCGTGCAGGATTGCATTGGCGTAGTTGAAGTGAGGGGTTACAAGTGCTTGGAAAATTGTTCAGAAGTCAGCTGGCTGCAGCAAGGGTTGGAGATGCCGAATTGTTTGCATCTTGTGGTAGATTGCCTTGATGGTGTTGTTTATGTGATCTTTCATGTCGAGGTGCCGGTCTAGCGTGATACCCAGGTAGTCGATGGTGGGTCTGCTTGGGAGCTCGATGTCTGTCACTTTTATTGATGCAGGAGGGGAAAAGGATTGATTTCTTGTGATGAATAATACATCTGTCTTGCTGAAATTGATCCTGATACTCTCTGAGTGGAACCAGTCAGTGACAGCATCAAAGCATCTAACTAATGTCGAGAAGTCAGGTTGGTCGATGGCAAATGGGGTGAAAAGCAGTACACCGTCCACATATATCAGGTAGGAGATATTGAAGGAGCGGATGATTGCACATATGGGCTGCATATATATATTGAACAGGACGGCAGAGAGTGAGGAGCCCTGGGGAACACCTTGCCTTTGTTTAAAAGGCTCGGAGGTCTTGGAGCCCATTCATACCTGCTGCTATCTGTCTGTTAGGTATGACTTGCACCAGCTCCAGGCTGAGCCCTGGATTCCCTTCTCATGGAGACGCGTCAGGAGCTTCTCATGGTTGACGGAGTCGAACGCAGAGGCGATGTCCAAGAAGATAAGAGCGTACCCTCTTCTGATGTTGTCAATCTCTTTGATTAAGGTATTGATTAGCGTGGAGAGTAGTGTCTCAACACCATGAGATTCTCTAAAGCCGTGTTGGCATGGGTCTAGAGGGGCAGTGGTCTCGATGTGGTGCTGGATTTGACGTTGGATGACCTTCTCGATTATCTTGGCTAACAGGGGGATGCTTGAGATTGGTCGATAGGATTCCGCCTCTGAGGGTTCAATTTGTTGTTTTTTAGAAGGGGTCGGATGGACGTCTGTTTGAGGCTTGATGGGAAGGTTCCTGTTGAGAAGGACAGGTCCATGATCTTGACTAGGATTGGGCTGAATTCCACGCACAGATTTGTACAGTACCACAGATGGTAAAGCACTCAGTGGCTAATGCCTCATTTTTCGTGTGCTCTTATTACTTTTTATTTCCGGTTGCGAAACTTGTCAGGTCAGTTCATATGTCGGAGACCAAAGCATGCTATGATATCTATAAACATTTGCAAAACTGTTCTATCATTGGTCACCAGCTGACTCCATTTTTTGCCTAGCAACCTCTAAGAAAAAAACAACCCTAATGTTCTATGATCCACAGTATTCAAAAAATTTGATCCAGAATCAAGAAACGTAACAATGATGCATGGAGGTCAGAGCACGTAACGGGTGAATAAATATCATGCCAAACTACTAGAAAATGACAACCCATCAAATACTAAAATCATGAGCACTGATGAGGCAACAGGCCTTGATGATATCCTCAGTGAATGGATTAAAGAATTTGGATTGTAGACAAGGGACTGGCTTCTGAAACTGCTCAGTATCTGTACATTGCCGCCACAAGATCTGGAGACAAACACACACTGTTGCACTTTTTGAAACCGGGTTTGAGCTTCTTGGATCCAAAGAGCTCCAACTAATTTCCTTCCTTTTGTCTAATCTTCAGATTTTGTGAACTCTTTATTCTAAATTAGCTTGCAACCATCTTGAAAACACAAGATTGCTTTCAGCAGGGCAAGTCAGGTGATGAATCTCCCAGTACATTGAAAACAACTTTGACAAATGCCTAATTACTACTGTCTTTTTTGTCAACCTCTTTGCAACATAACACTGTCAACTTTTGAATGCTGCTTTAGAAAATCTGTGACATGATTAAGGACTACCATCTAGTCTGTATGATCCATACTTAAAGAAAAAAATCATTTCAGTGTTGAAACTGGAGGAAAATGAAGTAACTGGCATCTACAACAGAGTGGTTTACATTGTTTTTAACCTACATGAATGGCCAACCAATTTATTTAAACACAATCAACTTTATTTTTGTCAGTGATCTAGTAATAGCAGCTCAAGCAGAGGACTGCTCAAATTGAGTACATGTTGGCCATTGCACCACACTGCTGTTATTAATTGACCAAAGCTCAGTAAGACATGGGCCAGACTCTTCCACCTAAGCAATTGTGATACAATTTTTTATTTATTTAACCATAGTTCTGTACTGTCTTATCCTTTAATCAAAGTGGTTTACATTGCTACTTAAACGTAATACAGTGAACGAAGATCAAGAGGTTGGCATGCATGGGACTTAACAAAGGTAAAACCTAAAGAATTAAACATCTAGAATGATGACCCTGAACTATTTCCCTTCAAAACCCAACAAAGAAAAATACCGCATGCCTGTGTGTATTTGCAAGCGTGAGCATGTGCTGTCTGGTGGGGATGCTTATGTGTACCTCTGCTGTATCGATGTTGTGCGTGTTACTCTCGCAAAGGTTGCCAGACACTCATATGCCTAGTGTACTCAAGTACTGTCCATACAGCAAGCATGAGAGTACTGGCTTTGCTGTTCATTTATTATATACACATTGCTAGAGATTATGGATGTCAGTCTTTTGGTCTTATGTACAACATATGTTTTTCGAAATATTACAGGATTCCCTTTCCTTAGATGCTACACGTATGGATTTGTTTAGTACAGTGTTGACACTTTGACAGATATTTTGATTTTTGGTATCTTGTTCTTTTCTCTAACACTGCTTTATGCTTACAATTTGCCATTTTCTTTACATGTCTGCCGGCTTGGTCTCCCTTCTTTGCTTTGATAGAGTTGTTAGTTTATGTTGTTTCCTTTTTTGCAGCCACATAAGGAGGAATTTTATAAGGAGCCGCCTAGGTTTAGGCAGTAAGAATGCACGTAAATGCCTGTATTTAATTCTTCTGTGCACATAAGTCACTACTTACACATGCTAATGACTTCTTACTGACTAGCATGAAAGTACTCACGCTATTTGCATGCATGTACTTTTAACTCGGACATGCACATGGGTGTTTGGGCGAAACGAGCCAATACAGACTTTAATGACAGAATGCTATAATTTACATACTGTCACGCCCATAGCCCCTTACATGTGTATGGAGGGGCGTGCTTGTTAGATAGAGTTCCCCAATTAAGCAATGATCCAGACTGGCTATCTTGCAAAGGATTATGGTTCTGGTAGTCCAGTCATGCAGTGCTTGCCTTTGAGGTAAATGAAGACAATGTAGTTGGCTCGAGTGTAAGGCAGTGACAGAATATTTATTTATGAGGTAAATCCAAATGCACACATATTCACTTGGTAACACCTTAGGATGTATTCTCCAGGATTTTATATTCAAAATAACAATACAACTGAAAGGTAAAGCAAGTAGCTTGTAAAGATCATTAACAACAGAAAGTCTTTCTCTCAGCCACTGCTGACAAACTTGCTCAGCAGTGCTGGTGTAAAGGAAACCAAAATAAAAGCTTCTTCACAAAAACAGCTTTTCTTTTCACATTCAAAGCACTTTGTATCCAACCTGTGCATAGCCTGAGCTGTGTGCTGCTCTGATACCAGCTGGCTAACAAGCTTCAATCAACAGCTCTTCTACTTCTCTGCACAAGTATTTACACAAACTTCTAGTGCCCGTTGCTAGAACGTTTCCTTTTTATGTTTTATCCCACGTTCAGGATTTCTCTGTGCTAGCAACCTTGCATAAAGAACAATCCATGAGATTATCGTCCTCCTCTGTAATTATAGCTTGTTCTTCTATTTGCATAGATTCTATATCAGGAGCTGGATCAGAGGGCTTTACTAACTGACCTTCATTAGGACAGGAACTGTGTCTAAACACTTTGCCTTGCTTTAGGTTAGACAAACGATCATAGTTCATACCTGGGTTAAAGCTGGCATTAGGCTGTCCTCTCAAATATTCTGGCCAGTATGCATTGGAGCTTCTGTAACCTGTCCTCCAGTCTATATTCCTGGACCTCAGGGCTTCTGCTCCATACCTCTTCTTAGGGTTCCCAGCTGAAGTTCTCCAAGCCTTTGGATTTCCCCAATCCCTTGAAACTGGCTTCTCCCAGGAATTTCTCCAAGAACATGAATCTCTCAGAGCTCTTCTCTCCTTGCTCTCATGCTTGCCTTCAAGCCTCCGCTCAGGCTTGCCTCCTCGCTCTCCTCGTCTCCTCTCTGCATATTCTGTTCTAGTTTTAAAGTTCCCAGTTTCCAACCCCTCCCTTGCACTCCTCAGGTGTTGCTGATCAAAGTCCCTCCTGGCAGCTGAGTAATTAGGAGTGACGTAAGGGTTTCTCCATCTGGGCTTATACTCCAGCACCTCATCTCCACTAGAGGCTCTCTGCAGGCCACTGCAGCCTGGAATAACCTGTCTTTTAGGTAAATATGCAGTTTTATTCCTATGACCTGCCAAAACAGGTCCCTTGATTAGGGTAAATTCCCTTCCTTTATCACTATTCTTTGGGCTCTGGGCAGCTTCCTCATCACAATACATACTTGCAAAACATAGACCTGGTCATTTACACTCATTCTAGGGCCTTAATTTAAGATGTATTCTCTGCCACTTAGACTAGTATGTTGTAAATTGAAGCTACACATGTACTTCACTTTATAAAATAGGAGTAAAATACGTATATTATACAAGTGTAGCTTTATAAAATTAAAATAACTCTCATAAAGACAAGATCTTGTGGCTGCAGAATAAGCAGCATTTGGAGTAACCATAGAGGCCAACAAGACTCCACATCCTCCTTGTAGAAGGAGCAACCATAGAGGCATGAAGGTCACCAGACACAACCTACGTCTTACTATCCCCTCAGCATGTCATAAAGCCCCAGATTCTGCAGTTTGATTTCTTCATATTTCCTTTTTTGTAAATAAAATGCTCATTTTTCTTTTGTGTCTAGTATATAGTGTCAGTTTCTGTTTGTACTGGAAGATATGAGTGTTGACTTGAAAGTGGAGGTGTTATGTGTGTGGGGTGAGAGAGGCGTGTGTGCAGTCGGTAATGTACTAGGGATCTGACTAACTTAGTTTTTAAAATGTGTACCTCGATCATCCTGTATCTCATTTAAGAAGAATCTCAAAAGTCCCAGCAGGCTTTTGGGGATGAGTTGGAGGTCAAGGGCCATCAACTATCTGCTTCATTTTTTGTTTTTAGTCTGTTTGTCTGTTTTGTGCTTTGTTTTTATGTGTTACATTTTTGTTGTAAACTGTCTGGATGGACAGGTATTGGAATGACAGTCAAGCAAATCATTGCAAATACATAAATAATAAATGTGGCTCTAGTGCTATTCAAGTAGATGTGCATGTTTTGATGACCTTACAATTCTTGACATATAAAGAGGTTGATATCCAATTGTCAAAAGTTATCAGTTAACTTTCCTGGTTAGCTTTATCCAGATATTCAGACATACCATTCCGCTGAATGTACAGCTAATCCAAACTGCAAAAAAATCTGTCTGGTCAGAGTGCAATGACACAAAGAGAAATGAAGCTGGTTAGTGCAGAAAATTGCATTAACTAGCACAATAAAACAAAACAAAACAAAACAAAACAAAACCATGGTAGGCACACCCTGACCATTCTCTCTTTAATCTGTGTGCACACATTTGAATCACATAGATTTACACAGTTAAAAGTCAATGTTAACTGCATAAGCCTTTTGAATATCGACTCAGTAGTATTTACCTTGGTGAGAGGTTCATGTACACTATGTAAAAGGGTTTTCATTCCGATCTATATAGAACATTTTTAGAGTGCGGTTGTGACTAGTGCATCAGAAAGAGGTGCTAAAGATATGAATATGTTTGATCATGTAACTTCTTTCCTTTCTGAAGACCACTGGTCCTGAGTATTATATAGAATTCTTTTAGAAATTCTTATTACTACCTATCAGGTTTACTCGCCAGGTGCCCCTGTATTTCTTGCAAATTATTAACCCATATACAGGTCCAGTGCTACCATTAAGCAAATTTGGCGGTCACCTAGAGCGCCGGCCCTATGGAGTCCCTGAGAGGGGTAGCAGCAGCAGCACCACCAATGGGCACTGGAGGGGGAGGGGGGCTCAAGGGATGAAGTTTGCCTTGCACAGGCCCTGCTCACAAAACTCATTGCAAAGGAATCTGCTGGTGATCCCCTCGCACCACAGATCTGCCAAGAGCATATCCCCACTTCATATTTCACACTTCTGGCCTCTGCCTTGCAGAAGGCTGGGCCCCTGGAGCTTAAATTGGAACCTTTGCTTAAGAAGCTGAAAGCTTTCCTGACATCTTATTACCTCCTACAAGCTTTTCCAGATTCATCATGTTGATCATTCACAACAAATTGATATAATTCCGCAGTGCAGCAGGAATCTGCCATGATCCCTTTTCTCTCCTTTTGTTCCTTTGGTTGTTGATAATATATGTTGTATTAGAGCTCCTTGTGTTCTTTCCTCCATGTGATGTCCTGTCATTCACCCTCTCATTTATTCTCCACTTCCATTGTAAACCATGTACATAGATTTGATATGCGGTATATCAAATAAAGAACCATGAATCTTGACATTTTAATTGTTGAAGTATACTAAACATTTTAAGAGGGTAATTTTTAAAGGCATTTGCACAGGTAAAAGTGCTTTGCCTAGTGCTTTGTTCACCCAGTAGGTAGGTAAACATAGGTGTATATGCCTATATACATGCATGTTTTCCAGCTGTTTGCGGAGACCTTCCCAAGATTAGGGTTAGAGAGGAATTTGAATTTGAAAATTCAAATATATACACATGGAGCCCCATTGTGGGAGGGGGATGTCCGGACCGTCCAGACAAAATGTTCCCACTGGAGCCAGAATCTGGCCCGAGGATGACCCGGCATGCCCCTCCTTCCTGTGGGGACATCCACCCTGCAGGTACCCAAGACTGCCACGGCTTCGACCCCCAAAATCCCCACTGCTTGATCCACAGCTGGTCTCCCCTGGCCTGTTTCAGGTAGCAGGGACCCCTCTTCACCTGGCCCCGGTCCTGGTCCCATGGGTGGCTCCCCTGCCCCGATTCCCCCCCCAAAAACTGCTTATACGACCTCTGAGGTGGTGTAAGCAGTACGGCCCAGAAGGCCTGGCTGTACGTACAGGGCCATGACCAGAATTGGCCCTGTACGTGCTGCTGGGCATCTCGCTCCCGCTCCGTGCACGCTCCACCCCCTGCCGGCTCTCCCCGTCCTGAAGCACAGGACATATGGGGAGAGCCGGTGGGGGAATAGCATTTAGGCGGGTTGCGGGGCTGCATGTGCCAGCGGGACGTGCAGTCCCACAACCCACTTTCTAGAATGAGGATCATACTGTACCTTAACCCAGAAATCCTTTGCACCCCAAATAGCAGGTATAAATATAAGGCTTGATAAAAGGACACATAGGTGAGAAGTCCAAAAGGCACCTATGGAAGCCTGTTCTATAAAGACAAAATAGGCTCCCAGATCCAGCCCAAAAGCATGTCGATGTAGATGTACATATCAATACCTGCTCTGAAGGTGTGTATCTGCATGTGTAGTGTTCTGTGCCATTGTGTCAATGCCAACTTATGGCAATCCTGGTGTTCCAAGGTAGTCTCCAATACAAGTGTTAACCAGTCTCGACCCTGCTTAGTTTCCAAGGTCAGGCAAGGTTGGGCTCAATAAGCATTGCGTGGCCATAGGTCTTCAAATCATTATTTCAAATGTAATTGTTTTGTGTCAATTTTACCAAGTGGATGCACTATTTTGACCTCTTGCACCAGGTTCTTTGTTCCACGTGTTGGTTCTTTAACCAGCTGCTGCATGAAAAAGCCATGTATGGCATCTAGGAATTTACTTCCCTTTTAAATCTCAATGTAAAATTTATCTGATCCATATTTGGATTATTAAAATCTCCTATTATTGAGATGCCAGTGTTATTAGCTTTGCTAATTTCTGTTGATATTCTCAGTCTGATTTCTCATCTTGGCTAGGTGGATGGTAGTATACGCCCAACCTTGTACTCTTCCTTCTTATCCTTGAAATTACTATCCTCAAAGATTCCAGAATGCACTTTGCTTCCTAATGAACTTTTATCCTTCTCAACCCTACTGTATGTTGTTCATAGGGCATATTTTATAAAATATGCACATACATCAAAACTCAACCTCTGCTGCTCTCAAACTGGGCTCCTGGGAATGCCTCTACTGAGGTCCCATAACAATAGTGCTCACTTTCCTGCGTGGACTTCTTTTGTGCATGTTTGGTCATGCAATTTTATAAAAAACCCTTTATAAAAAAATTAAAATGCTTTTTAAAATCAAACTGTGCATGTGCGAATAGTACACACTATTATTCACCCATACATACATTTGGATTCTGCTCACACCTCTTCTGAGAAGTTCAAGGTGAGTTACATTCAGGTACAGTAGGTATATTCCTTTCTCCAGAGGGCTTACAATCTAATTTCCAATAGTGCGCACTACTGAGCGATAGTGTTGTGCTATTAACAGCAGAAGGGAAGTGGCCAGATTTCAGGTTTCTTTTCTTCCATTTTCATGTGAAAATGACATGACATTTTCCATTTCATTTCAAATGACTGAACGTCCCTACTATCAATACAGGCTTTTAAAATCTACAGGTAGCAGAGTTACATGTTTACCGACTGCTGGTGAATGTATAACTCGGTTTGAAAATTAACCCCAGCATTCCCATTTTTCTATAAGCCTAAATATGATTCAAATGTACAAAAATTGTTCCTGCAGGGAGATATGAGAACTTTACATATGCAACATTCTTCCAGCCTAGTCATACCCCCATCCTATCACAACAATTTGTTCCACTCTCTAACCACTGCTAAAGTACCACTATTAAATATTTTTAATATGGGATTTGATCATAGTCCATATGGACCTAACAGATAAGCGTTTAGCTTTATTTTGAAATTATATGAAGGTTTAAGCATATTGACCGTTAAGACAAGCCTGTTTTGAACTCATTTTTTATAATATATATTTATGGGAAATTTATTGGGTTATTGATGCAATTTAGGGGCTAGTCAGTCCTAGAGGCAGAGCTCCTCTCTGGCGTCTTCCCCGACTAAGTCTGAGACCCATTTCCCGAGTAAACAGTGGTACTTTAGCAGTGGTTAGAGAGTGGAACAAATTGTTGTGATAGTGATTTATATTGTTCCAACAAACCCAATGAATTTCTGGTTATATCCCCATCCTAGGCTGGTGTAAATACAGCAAGGTCTGGGGACTCCAAGAGGCTCCAAAAGTCACCCATTGGAGTGAGTAGGTACTTCTGGGCCTGATTTTGGGCAGAGTGGAGGACATAGATGGTAAGAATTGCACATTTGTTAGCAGACTGTACAAATTTAACACGTTAGCCTACAAATTAAAGCACATACAATTGATTTGCATGCATTAAATATTTTTAATATGCGTCAAAAGAAAATTTAAATAAATGTCTGAAACAAAATGAAAAAATGCTTGAATAATAGGAAGAGTCTAAAAAAATCCCAAAAGAAAGTGAAAATGTTTTGTCTGAATATTTGCTTTCTCAACAAGTGCTGTTCTGGGGTCTACCCCATAGCTGTCCTCCAGAAGCCCGAACGAATTTGGGTACATCAAACCTACAGACTGTAAGCCCAGGCCTATGCTTCTTCACCATGAATTGTGCAAGATTAGGTCTGCAGTAATTCCCCAAAACAGTTCTGGAAAATGCAGCCAACCGCAATGCTAGTTCTGCCAGCTGTGTGGCTCCGGAAGATTGGCTCCACTTTTATAGTGCTTTCTCTGATTCCACTTTTAGCCAGCTGGCTGACGCAAACATAAAAGAGATTATCTGACAGAGAAATCTTTACCTACTGTTGCCACTGAGTTTCTCAGAGCTGAGCTTATCATGCTGGAGTCATTATCGAAGCAATTACAGACAACACTGTCTTTTTTGTTTTCTTTCTGGTCCTCTTTAAGAAAGGTTTCTATAGTTTTTAAGCAGTTTTTTAACACCATGTTTCCAGGATGAGAAATACATGATCTTGAGCTTTCTGGTTGCCGTCCTTTGTATCGTAACCATCAGTACACAGTGAGCATTTTTGAAAGAGCGGCATTAGGTTGCAAGCGTAGTACTATCAGATAATCGTGTGCTCTCGCTCTCTCTCAATGGTCAACTCTCAACAATTTCAGGACATTCATTTGGTCGTTTTCATATCCAGCACCGCAGAGCCTGGCACTATGTTTACTACTAGATAGGAAACAAATGCATGAGGGGTAATCCATTATGCTAAAAGACATCATCATTTGTATGGGTAAAGGAGTGTTTGTTCCTATAAAAATCCATGAAAAGGGCTTTTATAAAATTGTCCACATATAGGAGTAAATCCACATACTTAAGTTCTAAATTTTCCTTGACTTATGCATGTGAATGGGCTTTTATATGTTCACTTTAGGTAGTCACTATCTTATAAGTACTCACATCAGACCAATGGCAGGTGCCTTCGATGTGGGCATGCACATGGGTGGATCACAAATTTGCAGGTGTAAGTTATAAAATGCTATAACTTATGCATGTTCTTTGAAAGTCTATGTGTGGGCATCATGGCAGCCCATGGACTGGTGTAAGTGATTGCACCTAGACTTCTCACGCATGTTTTGGCCCCTTGCTGCTGCTGACCTTTGCTAGAACTGGGGATGCTGTGAGGTCAGCATTCATAGCCCCCGAGGGAGGGGAGAGGGTGTCAAAGACATCACCTAGGAACCATGATTACAGGATTTCGGAAAGGCTTGAGGCAAAGATTGTTACTGTAGGTATTTTGGCAAAGTGGGGATGTAAAAATAAGAGAATGGGGATTTATATGGTGCCACTTGTTCCAAATAGACTGGAAGTCCAAAGAAAAATCTTGTTCTGCAATCTCCCCCTTCCTCTCTTCTCTATTTCTGTGGATAACACTACACGCCTCCCTGTTTCCTCAGCTCACAACCTTGGGTTCATCTTTGACTCTTCTCTCTCATTTTCTGTGCACATCCAACAGACAGCTAAAACTTGTCGTTTCTTTCTCTGCAACATTGACAAAATCCATCACTTCCTTTCTACACACACTGCTAAAACCCTCATCCACTAACTATTCACCTCCCGTCTTAACTATTCCAAGCTGCTCCTCGCTGGTCTCCCTCTCAATCATCTTTCTCCCCTTAAATCTGTTCAAAACTCAGCTGCGCGGCTTATCTTCCACCAGTGTTGCTATGCTCATATAACTTCTCAAGACACTTCACTTGTTCCCTATCTGTTTCCGTTTCCAATTCAGACTTCCCCTACTTACCGACAAGTGCATTCATTCTGCGGCTCCTCACTACCTTTCCTCTCTTATCTCACTCTACACTCCTCCTCGGGAACTCCGCTCCTCTGGCAGATCCCTTTTATCTGTGCCCTTCTCTGCCACTGCCAAATCCAGACTTCATTCATTCCATTTTGCTGCTCCATAGGCGGGGAACAGACTACCTGAGTCAGGGCATTGGGCCCCTTCTCTAGTCCTATTCAAGTCCAGGCTAAAAATTCACCTCTTTGAGGCTGCTTTTGGATCCTGTCTCCTCAGTCTCTTGTCCACCATTTACAGTATGTCTATTTTGCCATACTCTCGCTAGTCCCCAGTTTTTTGATTTTTTTTATCTGGATGAGATTGTAAGCTCTGATGAGCAGGGACTGTGTCTTACATATATATTACAGCGCTGCGTACATCTTGTAGTGCTATACAAATGATTAATAGGTAGTAATCTGTTTCAGTGTGTGCTTACAAACACAGTATAAGGGCATTTACCCCTGAATCATATCAAAACCGATTTCTAAGCATTGTCTCCAATGTATGTGTGTAAACATGTAGATGTTGTAGAAAACCCTAGGTACTGTCACGTGTCCCTATCCCCAGCCACGTGCTTAGGGGATTAGGGTTGCCATTTTAGTCCTCTTTAAAGGGTTTGAAAACTATTTCCTTCAGGAGCAGTGCCCTCTGGGAGTTGTAGTTTCCCTCTTAAAAAGGATAGTCGTGGAGACATCGAGTGAAGGCAAACATGACACAGTTTATTTCCCCAAAATATGCATAAATAAGGTTCAAACGCAAAGTATCTGGATATGTCCTCCAGGACAAAAAGTACAGAAAATATTACATCGTTAAGCTGAGTAACTTCTCAAAGGCATTAAACAGACGCAGATGTTTCGTCAATCAAAACAGGCAAATCAAAAGTACAGCTTCTTAGGTTGAGCAAAGTAAAGAATGTCTTTTGCTTCCTTAGTGAGATAATATACAGTGATGTGCAAGCTTGTCTTACTTAACCTGGTTCCTACCTTAGCAAGGTTAAGTTTTCTTGGTAGTGCTTTTTCCCCAAAAGCATTTACTCAGGCTGCTACTCCTTAACCAAGGATTCAGTAGCCTCTGCACAACATAAAGAACAGTCCATTGGCAGTTCAGTAATCAAGGGGTCTGGTTCATTATACTCCACTTGCATTTCCTCCTGCTCTGGAATTATAATATCCTGCACTGAGCCCTCATGACCTGCCTCTGGTGGAATTCTTGCTGAGGATTCCTGTAACTCCCTCCAGGACTTCTCTACCCGGTAAGGAATATGGAGAACTGTATTACTGGATATCTTTCTTTGGTTCTCCTGCCCCAGTTCCTCTCTGAGGTTTAACCACGGCTCTCTGTTGGAGGCTGGGTTCTTCTGCCTCCTGGTTTGAAACCTAGGCACCCATCTCTGAGTGTTGTGAACCTCTTGGTCAGGAACAGAAGTTTGGAACCTGCCCTGCTCTCTCCGTCTGAGCAGCTCTTGCCTGGTTTCCCTTGTGCCAGACTCTTTCCAGGTCCTTCTTCTTTCCTCTGCTTGGAACTTTCTTTCTGGGAACTTCCAGCTCAATTTCCAGTCCTGCTCTGAGTCCGTCTCTGACTCCGTCTCTGACTCTGTCTTCCTGGACTCTCTCCTTGAGTGTTTGCTTGCTCTGCTCTTCCCTTCTGAGCAACCTTTTCCTCCTGAGCAGCTCTTCTCCCCCCTGCTTTTCCCTAAGCAGGGTTTATAAAGGTGCTTCCTGGGCAGCGTTTCTCTCTGCCTTAACAGGTGTTCATAATCATGCTCCAAGCCTGCTACTCCATCAGCAGAGCTTGGGTGTGGCAGTCTAGCCTCAGAAACTCTAAACTTGCTCTGAAGCCTGTGCACTGCTGGAATGTTTTTAAAGGTACAATCACTGATTTTCTCTAACTCTACAGGCTCACCAGTGCCTTCCTCATCACAGTACACAGAGTTACATTTCTTCCGAGGTGGGGTTAGATCAGGGGAAGCAACAACATGTATAAAGTTTGCCAGAAAACAGAGGTGCTGTTCTAAGCTGGTGTGTACACAAACTCAGCAGATGAAAGGACCCTCAGATTTTGCACAAGTCTGCATCATTATGAAAATTGTCCTGTATGGAAGAGCCTATATTTGAGTTTTTCCCTTTTTTTCGTATCCAGGGAACTAATTTTCTAACTCTGCAAGTGTGAAAAGGTGCAGAAACTTAGGTTTCTCAATCCAAAGTGAAAGTGCATGTATACTACCAGTAGGCAGACTAGGCGTCCACCTAGGGTGGTAAAGATGGAGGGTATCACTCGGCCCACTGCCGTGAGCCATTTCTATCTTCTCCCTCCTTGCCATTTGCAGGATCTGCAACCATACTATGGTTTTTCTCCCAAACCACAGCTGCAAGTAAACGCTATGTGACGTTGGGCCTCAGAGCTCTAGCAGATGCTCCCGGCCAGCCTTGTTCTGCTCCCTCTGCAAGGAAGTTTGCTTTGGAGTGGGTGGGCTGAAGCTAGCCTATAGAACACACTAGAATTCTGAGACCCACCATTGTGCACAGTTTATTTGCAGGCATGGCTTGGGAGAAAAGACCGAGGTAGGGGCCGGAGCAATCCTGCAGATGTGAAGCGGGAGAGAATAGAGAAGGAGAAATTCTAGACTATGGGGAAGGGGGGTCAGGGAAGAGAGATACTGCACATGATGGAAGGTTTGCCTAGGGGATCCAGTGCCCTTGGGCTGCCTCTGTCTGCTTTGAAAGTTAGCCTGGGGGAGCTGTACACTTACAGTCCATTTACACATGCTCGTCAGCACGTACAAATATTTTGGAGTTGATTAAGGCACATACTTCTGCATGTAAGTTTAAACCCTGTCCCTGGGAACTCCTCAGCTCAAGTGTAAGTAAATCTTTGCATAAACAGGCTGTTCGTGTCTATGCTTACCTACATGTCATGGTGGGAAATTTTACAAAATCCTGTGACCATGGGTAAAGCACTGTTTTCACCTGTAGAAATGCTTTTGAGAATTATCTTCTAGCTCTACAATACAGACAACCATATATGCAATTCATTTTTTAAACGAGAAGTGTATCGCTGTGATTCTGGGTCCCAGGGCAGAGCTTCGCAGCGCCAGACGGCATCCTGTGAAATGTTATTACACAGAGCAATTTGGTTAACAATATGGGGCTTTAAACCTACAGGACACAAAATGTGGAGTGCATCCAATCTTGAAGCACCTATTTCTGGCTTGATCTATTAGTGAAAAATGGTCTCTGTTAGCTGACTGTTAGTCCCATAAGTCTTGTGTGTGTTTCTTTTGTAAGGAGTATAAAGGGCTAATTGGTATCTACTTTGGTTGTGGGAATTTACAGGAGACTATGTCTAAATGGATTTGAAAAGGGGGAGGGGGGATGCATCTGCTAAGGATCCCAAAGCCCTTTCAGAATTTAGGGCACTTACCAATGCCATACAGGATAAATCACAGTGCAAACTGTGTGATTATACCCTGCAGGGAAATAGACTGTGTGTTTATGGGGCTCTTCACCAAGTACTTAGGAATAATCTGATATAAAGCAGCAGGGGAGGAGGGTAATGACAACTTCAGATTACTTTAATGAATGCTTACATAAAACAAAAGCCTTTCTACAAACCCCCTGAAAACACAAAGTGACATTTTCCTCTGCAGATTTCTCCAGATGCAAGAGCTTCACTTTTCCTGTAGGGAGTAGCTGCCAGGTAGACTAAATTTATCCCTTTCTGTTCTGAAGCTTCTGCTGGGTTCAAGCTTTCTGTAGCTAAAGTTGCGTTCTACTGCAGTCAGGCTGAACAGGTATTTCTCTCTCACTGCATTGCATGCTGTTGAGTGACTTTTAGCTAAAAAGGCTCTTTCTTGCATGTTGCAAATAGTGTGGTGAGGATAGGGCTACACTGGGCCATCTGTTCTGGACCGCTCCAAAATACTGCCATTTTGGCATGCACTTTTGTAGTTTCTAAACCTATTTATTGAAAGTCCAAATCCCACGCTCTGCAATAATGTTGTTATTTGTAAATTTTGAGACCTGTAAATTTTTGAAAGGTGGCAACGCATTAGTAGTTAGGAAAGCTTGCCTCAATTAGTCAGGGTATCCTGCTGGGCTGGGAAAAACTGACACCCTCCCCATCCCCCCACTTACACACAGACTAGGACATCAATTATTCTAAATGATGATGTTTAATAAACCATACATTTTCATCTTTGAAATGTTGGGCCATAGATCATGTTCCTTTTTTATGGAAAGGAGGAGATCGTAATTCTATTCTGAATTTCGGTGGACAATATTGGATTTTTAAATTACGTACTTTTGATATGAATGGGGATACAGAATGGGATTCCCTCCTCTGAATTGATTTTCGGGTTGGATTCTCTTTGGAATGCTGGGATTTGTAGTTCTGTAGTATTTGGGAAGCCCCTGCTGTGTGAACCGGAAACTGTATATTACTCAGCCAATAAAAACAGGCCAGGGAGTTTGTTTAAAGTTTATGGCGGTTTGTCAAATGAAACGCAACTTTTTGCAATGAAGATTGGTGAAAAAAAACTATCAGAAGTAATGGTGTATTCTGCAGACTGCTAAGTATTCCTCTGATGTGGGGCGGCTCTATATATCTAGCCACTCAAACTATAGTGCTATGTTGCAATAGGGGCTGTAAAGGCCCCTGTTCTATAGATAAATGGATTAACTTAAGTTTTGCTTTTGCATACTCACTAAAGTAGAATGGACTGATGGGAGCTGATCACATAAAGAATATTATGTGGTCTGCTAATATAAGAGAAAAAAAATGTGTGGCTAATTTAATAGGGTTCATCTCGCTGTGATGATGTATGATTGAATGCTGTTCCCTTCCTTTTACTCCTTTTTATATTTTTCTTAGTAAACCTAGAATATCAGACTAGTTGGAAAAAATTTCAGAACCTTTCAGAATTTTGGAAATCTTTTTTTGATCCAGAAAAAAAGACATTGTTGAATATCTAGTGTATGTAACTTGCTAATTTTGACTATATTCTTGTTTGTAGTTTCGTGGTCTGTAGGTCGGGATGGGAGGGTTAGATTTTGGAACTGGTTAAAATTGTTATTGGCATAAATATGAGGGGAGAGGGGAAACAAAAATTGGTCTCATATTTTCCTCTTTCTTGTATAATCTATCCATTCAAGGTGGCGTGTAGAAAAAAACCACGCACTTCATCTGATTGTTTGTGCATTCTGTTTGAAGCTAATAAAAAGAAGATTTAACAAAAATATTCTTTCATAAAGAAAAATAATCAAAATTACAGACTGCCTTCCACATGAAATATAGAAGTTTTCCATCTTTGACCGACCTGCAGTAGTTGGCTGAAAATCATCCCAGGAGGAAAGATTTGCTGTAGCTGTTTCTGAACCTCTTGCCCCCCAAAAAAGGATCCAGATACAATTCAACCTTGTTCATTACTCAGCCCCATTAAAGTGTTAAAAGCACTGTTAATCCGTATTCTTGAATGTGAGTTTTTAATAAATCTTTCTTAATCATGATTAAGATGATTACAGTGTTAAGAACAGGAGACCTCACGTTTGTATCTGTGGATCTGTCATTGGAGGCCATATTGGATAGTATACACACTACGTATACTTAGCAACCTACTCATGTCAATGTATTTTAATGGCATTATGATCTCATGCACGAGTTGGCCAAGGTTCTTGTGGTGAGGCAACCAGCAAGATACCTTTCTAGTAGTGGAAGTTTATCCTCGGTTAAGTATGGATGTATTTGCATTTTTAAATGTATTCATGAATGATAATGCTTGTGAATCAGAAAGGTGTAAGGGGAGTGGGGAAAAAGCAGCGGTGTGGTGGCAGAAGAGGGGGCTGGACATGTTGTGGCAGCAGCATTCACAGTCCTTGAGGGATATCTCAGTCACTGCACAATGCATGGTGACACCGAGGAGGTTATTTTATAGAATTATTCCCGCATGTCACCCCATATGTGCGAAAGTGACCTCTTCTGAAATGCTGATTGTTGTAAAAGCACACGCTTTATTTATTTATTATTTATTTATTACAGTTTCTTATATACCGCGCTATTTAGAATCAGCGCGGTTTACATCATAACAAAACGACCATTACGACAAACTGTCAGGTTTTACATTGAACAGGAGTACAAACTTGGATAACTGGGTTAACTATATACATAATCTATCTACACTGCAGTGTGCGGGCATTTCTAGATTGGGTTATTTCTTGGAGGGGATATCTGGTTTAGTTGCTGTCTGGGAAATATTGGCGGAAAAGGTATGTTTTGAGAGCCTTTCTGAACTGATATAGATTGGTAATGGCTCTAATGTCGGGGGGTAGGGTGTTCCAGCATTTTGGTACATAAAAACTGAATGCCCTGTTTGTGGTGTTCGTGTTGGACTTTGTTGAAGCCTTTGGTATTGCTAGCAAGTTTACAGCTGATGTTCTTCTTGCTCTATTGGGGGGGACCATGTGGATTAGATTTGTGAGTGAGAGGGATGAGGCATCAAGGTGTGTACTTTGCCAGTGGGCATGCACATGAGCGAAGTTTGGGCACAGCACACAAGTACATGTGTAGATTATAAAATAATTTATGCATATACTTGGCATATATGGGTGTGGACATTGTACATCAGTTATAGGGCAATATCGAAGCACATTAAGCCCCTTATGTTAGTCCCTACACTACTTCTGTATATACAATAGGCTTAACATAGGTGCCTTAAAATACATTTTAACTAGGTGCCCTTTTATAAAAGTACCCTTCTGTTGACTGGATTTAGGATTCATGATCGGAAGGATTCCAGAAGAAGGCCTGGTATGTGTCACCAGCTGATCTATTGCAGCAGTGACTGGAGGGATAAAAATAGGAAAAAAATCCCAAGTAATTCTCAATGAAGGCTTATGGCATCAAATCCCAGTCCCACTTCTGATTAGGCTGGAAACATTAAAGAGCAGATGTAAACTGTCAGGCAGTAAGATGTAACAAACATAGAGAAGTCCCATGCAAAAAGGAGACTATATTCTCTGGCATGAAAAACTCATTAGATAATAACATGGGTATATCAGGATGAGCACGCAAAATAGATACTCTTTGGTGAGGTTGCTTGAGGGAACAGAGGTGAGCAGGCATCTTGAAGGATTTGTTATCTGACTTATTTTAGATGGAAAAGCTCAGATTCTGAGTTCTTCCAGAATAGTGCAAATTTCTTATTCAGACTTTAGGTTAAGAGCATTAAACAAACCGTGGAATTCTGCCCGAAAGCACTACACTCTTCATCCCTCTCTTTTTTTTGTTGAAAAATCTTTCAAAGTTGAGGAGAAATATCCCATCATGTTCTGTTGTCAAAAATGCAAATAGCCTTTATTTTTTTAAGGAAGGTATTCAATACTTGGGGCTTCTAATATAATTTGCATCATGTGAAAGATAAACATGAGCATTTTTAGGCACATTTCATATCAGGCGATAGCACCTATTGTCGGTTATGACTGTCTGCCTGTTAGTCTGTGTACGTAGGTTTGTTTGAGCAAAGTGATGCATGTGGAGGAGTGTGGGAGAGCAGGAGTGGCGAAGGAGCTGGCAGTGTTAGAAACTGAAGGGTAGTAGGAATGCTAGGCCCCATCTCCCGAAGATCCAGAAGAACTGTTGGTGGCAGCAGTATGAGCAGTGGGGCGGCAGGGAGGTCGAGCCTTGATATCCAAGGATGTGGAGACGTCTGAGGTGTCGGTTGAAGATCTTCCACCCCAGACATGTGGAGCAAGCTTCAGATCCAAGCTAACAGTGCTGATCTGGCTAGATCAGTGCTCCTAAGTCCTGCTTGATGACGCTGCATGCCATATTACGAGTACGTGATTACGCGAGCATATGTCCCAAAACCTATGCAACTTCAGTGGTTATCCATTGTACAGTGTGTTGCTTTTAAAATCTGCATCCTGGCATTGCCTGTAATGGATTTGGCCCCACATATATGGTTGATTTGCTAGCGCCTTCAGCACATTCTCAGTCAGTGGGCACTAGTCTATTTCCAAGTTAGGTTTGCTAAATTAAAAAAACACTTTGAACTCTGCCTTTTCAGTTGCCCTCTGTGATAGGGTATATAGAATGCTACCCATCCTTCTCCAAGGGGACTATCAACAGTCCCCTTTAAGAGAATCTGCAGCCCAGAGTTCAGGACAGGGAAAGGTTAAGAACCCAGTAGGCTGCAGGAGGGACAAAGGCCCATGGAGTGAGAAGTCCTTCCAAGGCAAGCCCTGCAAAGGAGTTCTGAGGTAAGAACTTTAACAGGGGCTGGGAGAAGCAGCTTTAACAAGCTGGGACAGAAGTAGGCTAACTTTATTTTCTCTGAACTCCTTCTATTCTGGGTTTTGTTTGTGGAGGTTTAACAAGCTGGGACAGAATAAAAATCACTTTTATTTCCCTGCACTGTTGTCTAGCCTGTTTTTTAAAGAAAACCCCTTTCCACTTCAAGCCATGCTACCACACTATGCGGAATTCTTTGCCTCGTCTCTTAGATTGACAGGTCATTACCTTGATTCAAACTCACCTCAACCTACTTTGGCATGCTACTGGTTTATCTAGGGTACATTTTACTGTTTCTTTCAAACTGCTGTAGTGATCCTGGTATTGCTAAAGATAGATTTGATACTTGCTTTGTTAAGCTTCTGTTTCTGAGCTGCATTTCTTATTTCATGCTTTACAATTCTGTATGTTACTTTCTAATCCATTAGGAACTGATTTCAATTAAAACATAGCTTCTTTTCCAGCCATATATGCTGTTTCTATGAATCTCACATGGAGTTAGTAGCAGCGTGTTTACCTTCTGCTAGAGCAGCGTATTGGCTTTTGTCATTTGAGCAAGTATATTTATCATTAGCACAAGGAATACGGCAAACGTTCACAGTAACGTTGCTTGAACAGACCACCGGAAAACAGTCAGGCAGTCAGCTGAATCATTTTTGGCAAATAATTGAGCTCTTTAGCATGAAGCCTCGATACATTAGGCGCTACAATTGCAGTGTTTACATAGAAAATGATGTTAACAAAATCTGTGGAGAGCTGTTAGATTTTGAGGTGAAATGGGATAGGATAAATTTAAAAAAACCTCAGCCTACAGCACCTGTCTGATAGCATGGTGTGATGAATATGATTTGAAGTCAGCAGTGCTTTTTACCTACTTGATTCAGACAGTGTAAACTTCACATTAATCATTACCAAGATGTGGTCTAAGCAGCAAACACTGGCTGCCATCAGAGAGCCAAATGACCGTGAGCACATTCAAAACTGCTTCATCTCATTGACAGACAGGACCATTGTGTTAAACTCTGCTTTCAAAATATTTCACATCTTTGTCGTACTTATCTGCTCATGCTCAGGTTTATGTAAGTTTGATCAGCCTAGGTTGTTGCATCTTTTTACCAAAGTAAAGTTGCATACAAACATCCACTTCAGAACCTTTTCTTCACTTCAGGAAACCTGCATTCTTGCCGCTTGGTTTACCCTTCTAGAGTTATCTGATGCACAAAAGCTTGGCGAGAAAGATTACTAAGGATGACAAATCCATAGAAGTAAGATGACCAAAAGGTGGATAATTTGGGCCGTATGTACGGAGGGTTGGTTAATTAATACATTGCACTCGTGCTTACAAAGAGTGCACTTCTCGGGTTGAGGATCTGAATTAGTGCTTCTAAAATACAAATTAAAATCCCAGATACGCAGTAGAAAAAAAGAAAGGAAGCGTATCTGTTGTCCTGTCACAATGTAATAGTGAAAAACACAGTCAACAAGGGTTATAATTTAATATGCAGAAACTCAAGGAAGGATGATAAAACAGACTTTTTTTGTGTTCCTTCAAATTAAAATAAGGGTCATGATTATTTTTTATTAATTTAGTAAATGATTAAGGGGCAAGCTGGTAGCACATGTTGTGAAGGTGCATGCTATGTACCCGCTGTACTTGCATGCTAACACCAATGTGCGCCTCCCCCCAAGACAGATGTACATCACTAGAGCTATATCTCTGTGCTATGTAGAGGACTGGGAGCACTTGGCAGATTCCTGCTGGACCAGCGTGGACACATCCAGGTAGTTGTCACATGCAGTGTACCCTGAGGTTTCTGATGCAGCTGTATCTGTGACTCCAGGAGTGCATGCATGTACAGCAACCCTCTTTTCCTCTGAAGAAAGGCTGTGAGAGGTCCAGGATTTAGAAACACTGAAGTACCACCCTGTCAACATGTGGGTAAGAAGAACAGACACAATACATGGTCACCAACCACACCAGCAGATCATAGTGCAAGTAGCTAGTGATGGCTAGAGAAAGCTGACTGGAGGAGATGTGTACCCTGGTGCATATCTCAGATATATGGGCCAGACTACAAGGGGGCAGGGCATGCAAATTGTTGATGCAAGCACATTGCTAGAGATTGTGCTGCACCGGTGTCTACTGGGTGTCAGAGCATGAATGCTGCACCTGCATGAGCAGGGGGCCCCCTGGTCAGTTGAAGGCAGTGTGTCAGCACTGATGAAATGTGAGCATTGGAGTATGAACCTTCACCTTGAGTCACCCAGGATGCCTGCAACCTTAGGTGTGATAAACAGGTTAAAAGGCTTCTTTTGTTCTTTTGGGGGGGGGGGGGTAGAGTTTAGGTCCCTTCCCTATCACCCCCCTATCTACCTGGCATAGTACCCTTGCAAGTGAAAAGGATGGACACCCTTCACATAGGTGGAGAGGGGCCACAGTCACATGGTGTGGAGATCTGCTGTTCCAACTTAAAAGCCACACAGGAGTGAGATTCTTATGG
This sequence comes from Ichthyophis bannanicus, assembly GCA_033557465.1. Lineage (NCBI taxonomy): Eukaryota > Metazoa > Chordata > Amphibia > Gymnophiona > Ichthyophiidae > Ichthyophis > Ichthyophis bannanicus. The sequence continues at coordinate 102,892,937 of CM066034.1, read as the reverse complement.
CTGGTGAAACCTGGCACCAATCCCTCCTGCAAATTGGAGTCCAGATCCAGCCCCCAAATCAGGCATATAGGACACTAATGCCATAACTGGTATTTCAGGAGGTTGGCAACCATCCCTGTGATCAGACAACTGCCTAGGGGGTGGGGGCAATCCACAGTAGCCACCCATGCTACTCACATGTTGAGAGCTCTAGGGGCATACTGCCATACATTCTACACACTATCATGGAGAAGGGCATTCCAGTTAGTCCACAGCTCCAGCCATTCAGATTTCAGGAAACTGAGGGCCTCCAAACCCTAGGGAGACAATAAATGCTCCCCAGATGGGAAGAAAACAACATCCCTATGCAACATTCCAGGCGGAGGGGCACTGACCAGGGAGTTATAACTTAACTAGCCCTCCATCAGTGAACTATCATTAAAATCATCTGTAATGCCTGAAGACTGGAGAATGGCCAGTGTAACCCCAATTTTTAAAAAGGGTTCGAGGGGTGATCCAGGAAACTACAGACCGGTGAGCCTGACGTTAGTACGAGGAAAAATGATAGAAATCATTATAAAGAACAAAATGACTGAACATGTATTTAGATGGTCATGGCTTAATGGGAGATAACCAACATGGCTTTAGCCAAGGAAGGTCTTGTCTTACTAATTGTTTATGTTTTTTTGAAGATGTGAATAAACAGGTAGACAAAGATGAGTTGGTTGATATAGTGTATCTGGATTTTCAGAAAGCCTTTGACACAGTCGCTCATGAGAGACTCTTGGCAAAATTAAAAAGTCATAGGATAGGAGGCAGTGTACTATTGTGGATCAGGAACTGGTTAAAAGATAGAAAGCAGAGGATAGGCCTAAATGGCCAATTTTCCCAATGGAGAAAGGTGAATAGTGGAGTACCCCAGGGATCTGTGCTGGGTCCACGGTTTGTTAATATATTCATAAATGACCTGGAAATGGGAATAATGAGTGAGGTAATCAACTCTGCAGACAACACAAAATTATTCAAAGTTGTTAAAACCCAAGAGGACCTTGATAAATTGGAAGACTAGATGTTCAAATGGCAGATGAAATTTAATGTGGACAAGTGCAAAGTTATGCACCTAGGAAAGAACAACCCAAAATATGGTTACGCGATACAAGGTTCGACATTAGGAACCACCACCCAGGAAAAAGATTTAGGCGTCATTGTGGATAACACATTCAAACTCTCCGCCCAGTGTGCAGCGGCGGCCAAGAAAGCAAATAGAATGTAAGGAATCATAAGTAAAGGAATGGAGAATAAAACAAAGGATATTATAATGCCTCTGTATCATTCCATGGTGCGACTGCATCTTGAATATTGTGTGCAGTTCTGGTTGCCACATCTTAAAAAAGGATATAGCAGATTTAGAAAAGGTACAGAGAAGAGCCATCAAAATGGTAAAGGGAATAGAAGGATACCCCTATGAAGAGAGGCTAAAAAGGTTAGGGCTCTTCAACCTGGAAAAGAGATGGCTGAGGGGAGATATGATAGAGGTCTATAAATTAATGAATGGAGTGGAACGGGTAATCGTAGATCAATTGTTTACACCATCAAAATATAAAAAGACCAGGGGACATGCAGGGAAGCTACAGTGTAACCCATTTAAAACTAATAAGAAGAAATATTTTTTCACTTAACGCATAATCAAACTCTGGAATTTGTTACTGGAGGATGTAGTAAAAGCTGTTAGTGCAGCATTGTGCACTACTTTTACATGACACCAAACATCACATGATTAAAAAAAATGCAGGTGTGGTGCAGCCATACTACACTTTGCACATGCAGAGCACATAACTAGGTCACTGCATGCTTAATAGCATCATAGTGCAACGTATTGTTATATAGCTACACAACAAGACTCAATACTTTTTGATCACCCCTCATATGTTAATCCGACCTGAACAGAAGCATTGCTGAGGGAAAAATTGGGGAGAAGATTAGTGTATGCAAAACAGGAGGTGTATATGTGCATGTGTGCTTTCTTTAGGGACATGTTTAGAGATGTGCACAGGTAAAACATTTTCAGTTTGTATTTGGAAAATTTGCTCTCTCCTCTTAGAACTTTACTGTATAGTGCAGATAAATTTGATTGTGCATGTGTTAGTTCGTAGGTTAACTTTCAGTATATTGATTTTGTGTGTACTAACTTATGTAAGACACACTGATGAACCAAATGAGTGATAACGAATGTACATCCCTAGTCATTTTCAAAGCGAATGCATGAATCTGCTTTCTCTTTGAAAGCAGTTTAACTTAGGCACACATCTCATACAGCCTGTTATAAACTGACCCTGTAAATATGCAAGGCAGGTCTAAGTAAGTAAAAGAAGAATTTATATGCTGCGTTATTTATCTTATATTATGTTGCATGCAGAGATCTGAACATAACACAAAGTCACACATTCAGTGTAAAAATTCCATGTACATCATGGATTAGCACTGCTCATAGTTATCACCAAGAAGCACCACATTCCAAAAGGAGTAATAATTGTACCTTTAAATATTTCCAGTTGTTTGTTTTATGCTGTGAACATACAGGCAGAAAATTTAACAGCTGTACATTTATAGCTAGTGCAGCCAAATCTCTCCAGATTTGGTTTTGCTGTGCAGTGTTTTGATTTGAGATGCATTTTCATGTTTCCTACTCCTTACCTTCGGTTATCAAGAACGATACATTTAATTCTGAAATCTCTAACATTTTAAATAATGTTGAGTGGGGATTTTTTTGGTGTTGCAGTTTATTATTTTGTGACTATATATTCATTGAGGGGTTTGCGTCTCTGGACCCAGTAGGGATCCTTGAAATATGTTTTCTGATGCAATACCGCTACAGTACCATATCATAGCTTTCTACCAGATCCAGTGAGACTGGTTTGTAATTCAAATGCACGTCATCTTCATCCAGGAGGGCTTATACTGCAAAGGTCATTTTCAAGACATTTTTAACAGGAATCTGTGCCTTTACCTCCATAACACATGGGTTTGAAAATTGCCCAGCATGCATGTTGTTTCACTGCATGTGATACAAGGGCATTCCTAGGAGTGGGTGAAGTGGATCAGGGGAAAAGTCCCCAAGTACTTTGTATCTCTACTGGACATATTTGAAAATGAGCTTACAGGCTTGCAAATCCATAGTATCTATAGATCTACAACCTCCACTGGGAAAGTGAAGTTACTTACCTGAAACGGGGGTTCTCAGTGGACAGCAGGATAAGTCAGCTATACACAGACTGAGGTATAAATGGGCAGGTGAAGTTGTTGGAATATTAGACTTTTCTGAGCTGTAGGAGAGCAAGTCCGTCCATGGGGCCATCCAATGATTTCACCTAGTGTGTGGCTGATTCATCCTACTTGTTCATGGAGAATGTGTTAGTTGCTCCTTCAAAGTCCATACTCAAGGTCATGGACCTCTGAATCAAACAGAATATTCCATAGTATTTTTTAAATTCAAATCATTTTATTTTAGTTTTAAATTTTATTTCACATCTAATTCTGGTAGATTTATCCGATATAATGAAAGCAGATTTCTGCCTTGTCTGTCATACTCCCATAAAAGGAGAAAACTTTTACAAAGTTTCTCACCAACCAATCTATTTTTGAATTGGTTGCCCAGCGACCGGGTGACCATATTGCTAGCCGATATCTCTGAGGCTATGTTTTGTTTCTCTTTAAGTTCCTGAGTAGAGCTTCCTGTCTCCATCCACCCATACACACATGCAAACACGTTGAAACACACAACAGGGGACCTGAGGCTAGGGGGTATGTCTATTTATTGGACAACTTGCTATACCGCATTTTCAAGCCAAGGCTAATCAAGGGAGTTTACAAAAACAAAGAGTTATACCAAAGAGAGAAAGGACTAGTTTAATCTGTTTCCGATGATTATCTTCCACCTCAGTTTGCATTCATGATTTTCCAAAGACCAGGGTAAAGAAGGTAAGGGATCATATTCACTGGCATTCAATATACAATAGGCCCAGTATTCGAAAGGCACTTACATGGTTTACATCCCTGTAAACTATGTAAATGCTGCTCCGCGGGATATTCAACGGTACTAACACAGTTAGTACTGCTGAATATCCCCGATCTTCTCCCCTATACTCCCCGATGCTAACCACTTAGCATCGGGGCATGTTGTGAGCGGCGACAGAGGCTAACCGAGTAGTGGCGATATTGCACCGCTACGTGGTTAGCTTCTACGGGTAAAAGATAGGCCAGCTTTCGCAGCACCTGTCTTTTACCCATAGAAGCTAATCAGGTAGGTGCAATATCGCCACTGCCCAGTTTGCCTCTGCGGCTTCCGGGCATGTGCGGCGACCCCAGCATTGAAGGGTTAGAGGATGGCAGTGACAGCTAGGCACTGTACTTGCGCCTAGCCGTCCTAACTCAATATCGGGCCCAGTATGTCTGGAGAGCAGTCAGCGGCAATATTCATTTACTGGCCTGGTTTTTGTTTTGGCCTAACTTTAGCCAGTTTGGGTTAACCGGTTAGCGACTCAGTATTGCTGCTGACCACAGCTAATCTTTTCTGCCACCTGGAAATCCCTAATGCTAAGTGGTTAGCATCAGGCCACTCAGCTGAGCTAAGAGAGGATATTCATCAGCACAAACTGGGTATGTGCTGCTCATATCCTGCTTGGCGGGATTAGCACAGTTATCAGATTTGCATTCATCCCTTTGAATATGCCCCCTGTAGTTTTCAGCACAGTTTTAGGTTAGGGGGAGGAGAATTCCAAAATGTTGGTCCAAGAAATGAAAAGGAAATGTGCCTGGTAAGTTTTAGGAGGAAAGGGGAAGAAACGAAAGGTGTATGTGCTGGGATCTTTCTAGTCTAGATGGTTGAACTGGGATCAAACGTTTTGAAAGATACAATGGGGAAACTATTATGTAGGACTTTGTGGATGATGACTAAAACTTTAAAGTGAATCATAAAATTTACTGGGAACCAATGTTAAGTCTTTCAATATTGGAGTGATGTGTCGGAATGTAAGTAACCCGTCTGCAGTATTTTCGGAGACATAAAAGGTGATTTAAAGATGATTACTTTAAGCTGCACTATAACAAATTGCAGCAACGTTACAAAGCTTAGTGTTTTAAGATCTTGCAAACTGAAATAGGGTGTTTGATGCAAAATCATAAAAATCAATTGAATGATGGATGAAATTTCTGATTCCATAGCGAGAAGCTGGAGTAGGTGAGAGACAAAGGAAGGGGACAAATCTTTGAAGAAAGTGATAGAGGTTAGAAATGGGGGGAGGTGGAAGGGGGCGAGACAGACAGGGACTGGAGGTGGAGAGAGGATGAAAGATAGGGAAGGGACTGGGGCTAATTAGGAGATGAGAGGCAGAAGAACATAGTTGAGGTAATGAGTACAAAGAGAGGAAAAGAGGGATTAGAAGGAGGGTGAAAGATGGGAGAATAGAAGACATGAAATAGATTTAGGGAATGAGCAGGGCTGACGTAAAGAGGTGGCAAACAGGGCTATTTATGTATTTATTTATTTGTGTGTGTTTTTTATACCGGTATTCCAGGGGGAAAAATGTGGAGAATTGAGCAGGGAAACAAGAAAATGAAAGGATTGTGCATTAAGTGGACACACACAGCCTTACGCACAGCGGTGCTAATTTTATAAAGACATTTTTGCATATCTGTATCCACATGACATACCTCTTATAGATATTCAATTGCCCTGGGCTCCCATGCCACAGGAGGTCCCAAATCTTCCTCAAGCTGAAGGAGGCATAGCCTGCAGGGCCCTCCGACCAGTGAATGTCTTACACCAGCCCTGAGATTGGAAGCTAAGAGTAGGAACTGGAAAGCTGGTTAAGTGGGTATAAAGTAAAAAGAGAGAGACTGAAGCAGGGTGGGGGGTGGGGGCCAAGGAGGAATGAAATCTACCTATAATTAGATAAAGAGGCAGATGAAAGAAATGGAGAAAAAAGATAAACCAAAAGGATCAGCTTCAGAGAGAGATGTGGGGGAAGGAAGGGGAGAAGATAATGGAAAAGAGATCTTAGAAAAGGACTTCGGAGAAAATCGATAAGATGACATGATAAAGAGAAACCAGGACCAGCCCAGTTTGAAAAATAAAATAATCAGACAATAAAGACACAAAAGAATGTCAGTTTTCAGAGAATGAGATATTCTAGCTTTGAAAAATGTGCGCTCCTTGTAGTGTAGGAGGAAGTGTAAGTCTGTTTCTCTTTCTTCATTGTTCCAGAGGGGGGGGGGGGTAGTTACTAAAGTGTGTTAAGGCAATAACACACATTATTTGGAACTTGATGCATGTTAAAGGGCAATAACGTGAGTTATTTTGCCATAATACACAATTAGCCACTGCAACACGTATCAAACACTAATGAGATGCAAAGTATGCAAATACATGTTAAACACCTCATTAGTACACAGCTAACTCAATCTGGCCTTATTTTTCTGCCGAGAGCATCGAGCCTCTAACACGTGACCCAAGACTCCTGACTGTGTTCTTAAAGGCACTGACACATTTTTGCTGCACATCCCCCTCATCCACTCCCCTTTGACATTCTCTATCCCTCAACAATTGACCATAGTGGCCTTCTCTACCCTGAGACCCTCAACCTGAAAAAGACCCCCCCCCCCAACTCAGCAAGGACCCTGCCATGTGCCCCATAGGACTGTCCAGGGATCTTCAGGTAGGAGTGATCCTCAGTTACTCCTGCTCATTGCGTTGCCAGGTTCAAAATAGTACCCGTGATCCCCTAATGATAGTGCAGACTTTTCATAGGTAGAGTTGGTGCAGTTTGAGTTCTTGAACTTAGTGATGGTGTGGTGTGGTAAGTTTTGGAGTGTCCATTTGCAGGAATTCGTGTTAATACACGCACAGTCTAGCAGTGGAGGGAATTTGTGTTATTGTCCTAGCTGTGACATCAGAATTTGAATAGAACCTTTCTTGTATGTTGAGTTGTAACGTGAAATACCCTTCTTCTGCACTGTACCCTGTGTTGGCAGACTTTTATTGGTTCGTCTTGTAATTGTCCATACAAATGCATAATTATACTCTATCAGACTGCTATCCAAAGGCAATTATGCATTTGTCAGAGAACACATAATTCACCCATTGGTGTATTTTCAGAGAAATATTCAAATAATATCTGGTCATTTAAATTGCTAGATGGCCAGATGATATCCATATATTTCTGGGCCATGTTAAGGGAGGAGTGAGGGCAAGCTAGAAAATTATCCAGTGATATTCAGCCACCATTCAAATAAATAAACCATGCCAGCTTGGTCAATCGCACTTTCCGCATATTCAGCATTGCTACTTATATGGAGATTGGCACTGAGTATACGGATTAAGTTAAATGTCAGCACTTAAGGCAGTAAAAGTACCAGCTGATACTTTGCCCCTATTTCCATAGCTCATTCCAGGGCAGAGGGGCACAAAATCAATAGTTGGCTCAGGACACCACAGTCCCTTGAGCTGGTTGTGGTAGGAGGGTGCAGTCAACTAAATCAGAAGTGTACTTAAATCCAAAGGGACTATAATGGAAGATGGATTGGCTTCAAGATATAAGGGAATGAGCTTATTAAGGGGCAGTACTGAAGATGGTGAGAATGAGTGAGTTCGAGAGAGATTAGTACGGAAGGCACCGAGGAGTTAAATAAGGTTTAATGGAGGGGAATGAAACAAGATAGGAGAAAGGGAAAAAAGGTGGAGAATTGAGCAGGGAATCAGGAAAATGAAAGGATTGTGCAATAAGTAGACACACACAGCCTTACGCACAATGGTGCTAATTTTATAAAAACATTTTCGCATGTGTGTAACCACATGAGATACCTCTTATAGATATTCACCAGCATAAAGGTTTGAGTATTAGTATGCATCCATGTACTTTGTTGGTAAGCATAGCTGGGAGCGCAGTCTGGATGGAGGATGGGCGGACTTCATAGGTGCGTTCATTGATTATGAAATACTTGAATTTACATGCAAACTTGCATATTTAACGTGTCTTCCTTTACACCTGCTATATCGCAGGTGGAAATGTCCATGTCTACTTTCAAGGCGCGATTCCTGTTACTTTTGCTAGTACTTTATAAAGACAAATGGACTCCTCTGTGTCTTTATAAAATAGGCTTAAAAGGGGGCACCTGCTTACCCTCTCATCCTAGGCACCCTGTTAATAAAATTGCCCTCTGTATGAAGAATGCCTTTGGAAATTGTAGCCCACAGAGTGCAGCTTTCCAGTCTTGAGAGGAAATAGACAGTAAGTGTAGCACCCTGTGAACTGGTCAAACAAGTCCTATCATTTATGTTGGGCACTCCTCCATTAATAGTTATAATGAGATCCAAGACTAGACAAAGATCTACAATAGTTTGACAGCAGGGCTCAACTAAACAACCTTGTCTTTGAATGAAATGAAACCGTTTAGAACAGGGGTATCAAAATGCAATCCTGGAGCGTCATAAATCAGTTTGATTTTCTGGATACTCCTAACGAATATGCATGAGATATATCTGCAGGCACTGCCTCCATCGTATGCAGATAAATCACATGAATATTCACTGCAAATATCCAGAAAACCAGACTGGCTTGCTGCCTTGGTGTAGAATGTGCTCTCAGTCACTTTACCAGTGTCTGCTGCTCTTGGCACAGGATTTGGCATTGTCAAGAAATGTGCAGCCCTGTATTATAGAAATAAGGTACAAATGTGCCAGCTAAAATCACCCATAGCCTAGAGGATCTGTAGATTATGCTTGGAAATGTAACTACTTGCTCCCCTCATATCTTTTTACCGTTCAGGGGCATCCGTTGCCCGCCCTCATGAGCCGTGTATGGGTAGGTTTTTCTTGGTGGCTTTTCAGTTTGCATTTTCACAGAACAACAGCCTGTATGAAATCCCACCCTTGCAGTTTCAGTGGGACTTGGCTTGGTTAACCACTTGATGCTATTATAAAGTACCACATCTCGAATCTGAGCCTTTGAAAGCTATTTGATTTACATTGTGGTGGGAGAGAGTGCAAGACAGAGAGGCATATCACTAAACCTGTGTTCAGCGTGCTGGTAGGTCACACTTATTGTTGTAGACCAATATCCCAAGATCCCTTTTGGGATCTCAAGCTGCTTTTTGGAGCTCAAATTGTTACAGTAAGATGATACTATTCATTGACTTTACTTGTAGGCATCCTACATCTGCCTGTTGAATATTTATTTTCCCAAAACTTACTAAAATTAAAATATAAGTAGGGGTGAATAGAATTGCTTCAGAGTGCGCTGCTGGTTTCAGCTAGATGGCTAATGCTGACTGGGCATATTTTAGCAGTTAAAAATACACAGTTTCCTGGGGTTTTCTTTTTTATGTTAACATACATTTATTTTCGGAAAGGAAGACTTTTTTTTTGCGATTATTTTACATATACGGCTTCAGAAGGAGGATTCAGGAGTAATTTTATAGACATGTTTCATTTCATGTCATGCTGCAAAACAGGGGTATTGATTGTGCAAAAGAGGGGTATTGATTGCAGTCATTTGATGGCTACATGATAGGCAAAATATGCAAATTTAATTCTTAAACCAGACGGGTGGGTGTATATGTGTGCATATTCCTATACATATTATAATACATTACTCTGAAACCTAGAGCAATTTATCTATTTAAAAATATTTAGATATCATTAATCTACAATTCTAAGCAGTTTAGAACTCAGAGGAAATATTTTATTCCAAAACAGAAATACATTACAGAAGCAGAATATTACAATACACCAGAAAAGAAAATTCCCACAAAAAAAAATAAAAAAGGGTAAAACAGGATGACTGAAACAATTAGGAGAAGCTCCAAATTAGCAACCCCCTCCTGAAATCTTAAGGAGAACAGATAGTTCTTCAGGTTTTCTTTTCTAAAGGCAGACAAATCTGTTTGCACACTGAAGTGAAACTGCCAATGAATTCCAGAGTGAAGAACCTGCTACAGTAAAAGTACGCTGGGTCATTTATATCCACTTTAGAAACTTAATGCTGACCTGTCGAATGTAGAACTTGTTTTGGTTCATACTTAATCATTTGGGATCCTAAGTGCGCCCGTGCGGAACTGTGTAATGCAGTATTTCTCAAGCCGGTTCTGGTGTACACCCTAGCCATTCGGATTTCTAGGATATCCATCTCATGCAGGGCCGGATTTACCTATACGCCAGGTACGCCGTGGCGTAGGGCCCACAGCTGGCAAGGGCCCACAAACAAGAGTCCCCAGGACTGAGAAAACCCGCATCCGGGGCCGGCCCACACACCAGAGGGCTTCAGAGGGAGCAGGGTAAGCTCGCGCGAGGCCCCGGCTCCCTCTGTACAGCCGCCAGCGTGAAGAGCCTTTTCCTTCACGCTGGCAGCTGTATCTGTAAAGCCGCGATTGCTGGGAAAGGTTAAAGGCAATGCCCTTTAACCTTTCCCAGCATTCGCGGCTTCACAGATACAGCCGTCAGCGTGAAGGAAAAGGCTCTTCACGCTGGCGGCTGTACAGAGGGAGCCGGGGCCTCACGCGAGCTTACTCTGCTCCCTCTAAAGCCCCTCAGACAGCCGCGGTGCTGGTCGGGGGGGCAAGGACTGCATGGGCTGTGATTGGGGGGGGGACCTGGACCGGAAAAGGGCTATGGGGGGGGGACTTGGACTGGAAAGAAATGGGCTGTGATGGGGGGGGGAGACACCTGAACTGTAAAAGGGCTATGGGGGGGGGGCATGGACTGGAAATGGGTTGTGATGGGGAGGGGGACCTGGACCGGAAAAGGGCTATGGGGGGGGGTAACTTGGACTGCAAATGGGCTGTGATGGTGGGGGGGGGGAACTAGGACTGCAAATGGGCTGTGATTGGGGGGGGGGACCTGAACTGTAAAAGGGCTATGGGGGGGGGGACATGGACTGGAAATGGGTTGTGATGGGGAGGGGGACCTGGACTGGAAAAGGGCTATGGGGGGGTAACTTGGACTGCAAATGGGCTGTGATGGTGGGGGGGGGGAACTAGGACTGCAAATGGGCTGTGATTGGGGGGGGGACCTGAACTGTAAAAGGGCTATGGGGGGGGACATGGACTGGAAATGGGTTGTGATGGGGAGGGGGACCTGGACTGGAAAAGGGCTATGGGGGGGGACATGGACTGGAAATGGGCTGTGATGGTGGGGGGGGGGGGACTAGGACTGCAAATGGGCTGTGATGGTGCAGGGGGACTCAGACTGCAAATGGGATGTGATGGTGGGGGCTAGGACTGGAAATAGGCTGTGATTGGGTGGAGGGGCTAGGACTGGAAATGGCCTGTGATGTGAGGGCTAGCACTGGAAATGGGCTTATGAAGAGCTGGAATAGGACTGGAAATGGGCTGATGTGGGGCATGGGAGAATGGGACTAGAAGGGAGTGGATGCTGGGTGGGTCTAGATCTATAAGGGAACTGATTTTGGGGGAGGACTAGAATGGATGGGGAATGAGAATGGAGAGGGGAAAAATATTTTGTGTGGAAGAAAAGTCTATGATGGGCTGGGTATTGGGAGAGTAAGAGGGGCTTGAAAATGGAAGGGTGAAATTTAAATGGATGATAAAGGAATAAGGAAAGAATTGGGGGAAAGAGCAAAAGGGAAACAATCAGTATGTTAAAGCAGAAATAGAGAGAGAATGGAAAACATCTAAAAGAGAAGAAAGGACAAATGGATAGCTCGCAGAAGACACAAAGAAACCAGAAGAAAGTGACTGGAGCAATTGCAACTGAAAAAATGCCCAAACAGAAGGTAGAAAAATACTTTTTATTTTGAATTTATTAACTGGAATATGTCTGGTCTGGAAAGTGTGTATTGCTAACATCTTTGCGTTTTTGTTTAGTGCAAGAGGAAATTACTTTATAGTTTTATTTCTCCAGTGTTGTACATTTCATGTTTGGATTTTGGGGTTCCCAGTTTAATTATTATCTGACCAAGGAAGTTAGCCTACACGTATCCTCGGTAATTTTTGTGGGTGGGACTAGGGGCAGAGAATGGGTGGAGCTTGGCGAGCCACAGGTGTCGGGTTTTTCTCGGTGAAAAAGTTGGCAACCCTATTTGTGGGTGTGTTGGGTATAGTCAGAGTGAGAGGCGGGGTTGTGCGAGCCTGGATCCCTCGCTCTCTAGAGAGAGTTGAAATTGCTGCGGCCTAGCTGAACGGGGCCATCCACGAGCTTCTCCAGGCCCTGGCATGAAGGGGAAAGAGGAAAAGGAGAGTGGGGGAGGCGGGAGTCCGGAGAAGAGCACTAGCGCTCAGGAGTTAAAGGAGCAGGGAAACAGACTCTTCGTCACCCGCAAGTACCAGGAGGCGGTGGCCTGTTACACCAAAGCCATAGTGAGTACCGGGGAGCAGCGACGGCCAGGTCCGTTTCCTGTAGCTGCTGTAGTACCGCCGGATCATTCAGTGATCCTCTTCCCCGATGGATAAGACATTTTTTAATGTATTTCTTGAATTCCGATGCTGATTTTGTCCCTATTGCCTCTTTATGTCAGGCAATTCTATACATCTATTGCCATTTCTGTTTTCGTAAGTTGATCTCGTTTTTATTTTTTCTGGGGGCCCACAATTTTTGTTGGCGTAGGGCCGCACTCAAGGTAAATCCGGCCCTGATCTCATGCATATTCATTATGAGTATCCAGAAAACCAGACTGGCTAGGGGAAAAACTTTTGTAATGTTTTAAAAAACAGAGTAAAACATTTATCCAAAAGTCATTGTTAGGAAAACTACTTATCTTTTAGACCCCATTCCTTCCCCATGGTTGTCTGAAGAATCACTTGGATTAATCCCTCCCATAGTCCATCTGCCGGTGTGTTTCCTGACCTTTGGACGAAAGCCATTCTCCATCCCCTTCTGAAAAATGCAATTCTGATCATTCATCCCCTGCCTATTCTTGTCCAATTTCCAATCTTGCATATGTCAAAACTTGCCAAACAATGGGTATTCTCTGTTATCATCACACGTTGAAACTCTCTCCATCCTTCACATTCAGTCTCGATTCAGGCCTTACCATAGTACAGAAACCTCTATTACCTCCCTGTTGAGTAACATCCATAGTATTCTGACAGAGGTGACCTGATGTTGGCAGTTTCTTTAGATCTCTTTAATACCTTTGACCTTGTAAACCACAATCTGCTACTTTCCTGCCTTTTCTATATTGGTCTCCGTGACAAGCCCCTAGTCTGGTTCCAATCATTCTTAGCTGACCTCTCTTTTCAAGATTTCACAGGTTCTTCATTTTCTTCACATTCCTCAAGACTTTTGTAGGAGATATTATCAGTAGCAGATAAATGCACATGTATAAATACTCAGTTTGTCTAGGGAAGAGCTGTTACCCTCCTTTTTCCTGGATTCCATAGGACAGTGATGGCTAACCTTTTTGAGCCCGAGTGCCCAAACTGCCGCACAAAACCAAAGAATTTCCTCAAAGTGCCAGCACGTCAATTAAACCTTAACAACAATATTTTAGAGCCTTATAATGATGTTCCAGATCACCCATTTTGGGCAAGGATACTGGGGCGTTACAAATTACACAACACTTGTCTTTCACCATGATGAAGAAGTAGTCCATTTCCCATTCATCATGAAAGTGGTAGGTTTTGCTCTTCTTTGGAACCCAGCTCCCGCGCGGGTCCTATAATCTCGCGAGAGGACGGCGCACGAGCCCTAGCGTGCAGCTTCTCGGCGAGAGGCGCGCAGAAGCTCCGACCGGAAGGGGAAGCGCGGGGCCGGGCTGGGGCCTTTCTCCTAGCACAGGGGTCTGCAACCTTTAAGACATAAAGAGCCACTTGGACTCGTTTCCGAAGGGAAAAAAAAAACTGGGAGCCGCAAAACCATTGCGACATTTAAAACAAATCTAACACTGCATATATTGTTTCTTACAGTGTACCATCATAATCACAATCACAATCATAGCCTGAGGTAAATATGAGGGCCCAAATGTAATCCACATTATAAATATATTATTATATTATTGTCACTTTTCTTTTAATATTTTTTGACCCCCCTCAGAACTACTTTTCATAGAAAACGTTAAATTTACTTACCGTATTTTCCGGCGTATAAGACGACTGGGCGTATAAGACGACCCCCTACTTTTCCTGTTAAAATATAGGTGTTTGGCCTATACTCGCCGTATAAGACTACCCCTCTTCCAGCGCACACCAAAAAAAATACGCCGGAAAATACGGTTAATTAATCACAACAAGTAACAATATTTGATTTCAAAATTATGATGATTTTGTAGTCAAATCACTAATATGAAATAAAATTATTTTTTCTACCTTTGTTGTCTGACCAATTTATTCTCTGATCATGCTGGTCCCGATCTGAGGCTTCTGCTTTCCTGTCTTCTCTTAGCTCTGTTTCTGTGGTCTATGGTCCATCTGCCATTTCTTATCTCTTCTTTCGTTTTCTTCACTTCTTTCCATCAGCCTATTTCCAGTCCCAGTAACCCTCCCCAGTATCAGCCCCTTTCCAGTCCTCACTCCCAGTACCTTCCAATGTCAACTTGCATTCCCATGATTGCCACTGGTGTCCATTCCCTTCCAGTCCCCCTCCTTCCCCACTGACCAGTCCCTTCTAGTACAAATACCATGGCAGCCCCTCTCAGATCCACTCCCTTCCAGTTCCATTCTCCCATCCCCTCGCATCAGCCCATTTGTAGCCTTAGCCCCCAGTTTTCTTCCAGGGCCAGCAGCTCTATCCTCCCCTCCCCACAATCAGCCCATTCTCAGTCAAAGCCCCCCAATCAGCTCACTTCCAGTGCTAATCCCCCCTCAACCCCATTACCAGTGCTAGCCTCCCCTAATCAGCCCAATACCACCAGTCCTACCCCCCCCCATCACCATTCCTATCCCCCCATCAGCCCATTTCCAGTCCTAACCTCACCGATCAGCTCATTTCCAATGCTAGCCCCCCATCAGTCCATTATCAGTCATACCCCCCTATCAGCCCATTACCAGTCCCAACCCCCCCTTGATCAGTCCATTCCCAGTCCTAGCCTTCAACCCATTACCAGTCCTAGTCCCCTCCCATCTGCCCATTACCAGTGCTAGCTCCCCCATCAGCCCATTATAATCCTAAGCCGCAATGTCTCTCGCCTCTCTCCAGCATTTATCCCGTCTGTCCAGTATGTCCCTGTCTCTCCCCTTTGTGCATGCCAGCCCCCCTCCCTCCATGTCAGCCCCCGTCCTTCCATCTGTCCATGTCAGCTCCCTCCCTCCCTGTCAGCCCCACTGTCCATGTCAGCCTCCCTCCATGTCAGTTCCCCCTCTGTCCTTGTCCGCCCCCTCCCTCCATCTATCCCTCCTTCCATGTAAGCCCCCCTCCTTCCATCCATCCATATCAGCTCCCTCCCTCCATCCATCCATATCAGCTCCCGCCCACCATGTAGCCCCCCTCCTTCCATCCATCCATATCAGCTCCCTCCCTCCATGTAAGCCCCCCGCCTTCCATCCATTCATATCAGCTCCCTCCCTCCATGTAAGCCCCCCTCCTTCCATCCATCCATATCAGCTCCCTCCCTCCATGTAAGCCCCCCTCCTTCCATCCATCCATATCAGCTCCCTCCCTCCCTCCATGTAAGCCCCCGTCTCCCCATGTCAATGGTAGCCCCCCCCCTCCCCATGTCGATGGTAGCCCCCCCCTCTCCCCATGTCGATGGTAGCCCCCCCCTCTCCCCCTGTCGATGGTAGCCCCCCCCCTCTCCCCATGTCTTCCTCCCTTCGTCTGCAGCCGCGGCTCCCTGCCTCTTAGGGAACCGCGGCTGTGCTTGTAAAATCGTTGCGGAGCCCTTCCTGTCTTGACGGGCTCCGTGCAGCATTGTCCCGCCTCTAAAGGAAGTTGTACTTTAGAGGCGGGACAATGCTGCACGGAGCCCGTCAAGACAGGAAGGGCTCTGCAACGATTTTACAAGCACAGCCGCGGTTCCCTAACAGGCAGGGAGCCGCGGCTGCAGACGAAGGGAGGCAGACACCTGTCCTAGCGGACCTTCCCGCGTGCCAGCTGCAAGGCCTTCGCGTGCCACAGCTGGCACGCGTGCCATAGGTTCGCCATCGCTGCCATAGGACCATCTGGCAAACAAACCACGTGATAAAACAAGAACCAGCCCTGTTTGTATAAAAATTAGACTTTATTTCTGATAGCAAAAATAGTGGACATGTTAGAATAAATTAGTTTTCTGAGGTAGTATGTTATTCAGCTCAATGTTATAATTACCAAGAGACCTAATATCTGTTTTAGAAACCATTGTCACTGATTCACATGTACTCTGATGTACAGTAAATTATCTGTCTGTCTAAGCTAGCCCCAACCTCCGGGAGAAATTAAAGACCAGTACCTTAGCTCATGCCAAAACACCTATGGCTGTGGTTCGGGTCTCATGAACGGAACGAAGTCAAGGTATGGCAGAGATCCAACATTAGCTGAAATGAACTGCATGGTCACACAGTGAGCTGCCGGTCTGTTGGAGAAATTCACTCTGTCTTGAGGCTTTGGCCTTGAATACTGTCTGACTTTCTAGCCAGAGAGAAAAGGCAAGCGAACAGTCCAGGTGTTCTGCCAGACTCTGTATATTTCAGAGTACTGCAGAGGTATTTGCTCGGCTGCATCGGCCTGCGCTGTCTTCAAGTTCTTCTTCTCTTCTGAGCTCTGGGTTCCGGTGTACATATAATTCTTTGTCCTGAAGACCTGGTGATTGGCTGGACTCGAACCCTGTATGTCATCTTCAGCAAATCTGGTAACAGCTAATAGGTGGTCCTTCTGCAAACAAAGGTCCATTGTGCTAAAGTTGCTGAGGTGCCGGTTCATACATTGTTGCAAATGCTAGCACAATGAATGTCTCATCCATGTTCTTCTGCACATAGTCAGCTGGAAAAATACTTCTAAACTGGCAGAATTACTTGATCTGCAAGTTTTAATGATGAGTTATAACAACACAGGAATCCATCTTGTTTAATTCAGTCTTGTAACAGGACGCCATGCTATTGGTTCAGACATTAGCTTCTGAACAGGTACCAGCCCTACATTCTTCAACCTTTCCCCTCCTCTGTGGAGTTCCACAGGGATCAGTCCTTTCCTCTCTTCTGTTCAATATTTTTATGAGCACCTTGCCAACTGTGATCCAGGAATCAGGAGTTACTTCCTACCTATATGCAGACAACATCCTGCTCATTACTCATGTAGACCCTATTAACCCAGATCTGTCTCAGATTAATTCCTGTCTAGAGAAGTAACCCAGTGGCTTTTGAATAACTGCCTCAGACTCAGCCCTGGTAAAACAAGAACAACCTGCTCACATGCTCATCACAGGGTCCCTCCGTTAGCCCAATATCACACTAACTTCCTCTTTTAGATATTTTAGAATTATATTCACCATGCCTCCAGGTTCGACCACGTTTATCCTCTTCTTCTTAAATCCCACTGGCTCCTTCTTTCTCATTGCACAAAAATCAAAGTTCTCACCCTCATCCATAAAGTTTTATATTCTGGTTCCCCTGCATATTTGGCCTCTCATCTCATCCCTTATACATCCTCTCATGTCCTGTGGTCAATCCATGGAGATCGCTTCTATTTCACTTCACCATCACAAGCCTGCCTTGAGTCTACCCGTCACGCTGCATTTTATTTTCTAGGTCCTTGTCTGTGGAACTCCCTTTCTGCTGATCTCTTTCTTGAGCATTCCTATCCTAAATTCAAATCTGCACTAAGAACTCATCTTTTTCAGCTTGCATATGACCTTCTCACTTAGTCCCCCTACCTCTGCTTTTCCCTTCTCACCCTACCTTCTTATCATTTTTAATGGCATTCACTTTTCTCTTAATTTATGTTTAATGTACTTTTATTTTGTACGCTGCTCTGCTGTTTACGAAGGGCGGTATATCAAATGCTAATAAACCATAATAAACCATAAACCATCATTGATTCTGAACTCTCTTTTTTAACAAGTAGACTCCGTAGTGTGATCTTGCTTCAATACTCTCCGTCAGTGCCGCACTATCCACCCCTACCTTGACCTTCCTGCTCAGACCACTGTCATTCTGAGCCGCACAATATCCCGTTGGACTATTGCGACACTGACTATGCTGGTCTTCCCGAGTACGCTTTGAAACGCCTTCAATCAGTAGAAAACATGGCTGGCTGTCTCCTCCCTGAAGCTGGTAAATCTGATCACATCATACCATTGTTAATACACCATCATTGGCTTACAATTACAGCACGCATTCAATACAAAATTCACGTGTAAAGTCTTGCAGGATGAGGCTACTGTACATTTATCATCTCTCATCAGCTGCTGTTCCCCCTCGCACTCTTCACTCGCTGTGTGCATCATTGCCCCAGCCATAGCACTGTGCTCTGCAGCAAAACAATTTTATTCTTTACTGTCCCGGTCAGTGGGTCTCAGGTACCCTGCGAGCATGATGCACCCGATACTCTGGGTGAAAGGAAAGGCAGCTGCTACTGAAAGATTGATTGTGACATTTGGTCTTGGAAAAAATGTTTTGCCAGGCCACATCCAGAGAGGGACACTGCTTCATCTGAGCATGTCTACACAGGAGTTATTTATAAAGAGTAAACTTGGGAAACACATTGAATTATTATTGCACAATAAGAGAGTAACGCACAGCTTCTGTGAATCACAGCACCTACCTTATGAAATCAAGAACATGCATACGTTATAAAATAGGGATGTTAAGGGGTTGAAAATTCATGTAAAAATCTAGCCATGAGTACTTATGCCAGGCCTATAGTTGTCTGTATATAGTTACCCCTGTTAAACCCAAGTTGTAAATCCTGTTATCTGTTACGTACTCCGCATTGTTCTGCTGCTCTGTACAATTTATTGTTGACTGTAAACCGCGCTGATTTTAAAGAGCGCAGTATGGAAATAATATAAATAAATAAATCTAGCTCATTAAATACCTGTACCTAGATTTTTCAAGAATGTGCATAAATTATAGTATTTTATAACTTACGTGCATAAATTTGTGCTCCTCCATGCCCTGCCCCGGTTCTGCCCATGTGCATGCACAGAGTGAAAATACACATGATCTGCCCAACATTACGTGTGCAAGTGCCCATTGATGTGCCTAAGTCATGGAAAATACATGATTTACATGCATAAATAGCGCCTAACTTTCCATGGCTCCTGACAAAATTACCCTCTAGAAGCATCTTACCATCTTTTAGTGGAGGAGTACCCTATAGGTTTGAGCAGTAGACTGAGAACCAGGGAAGGTAGGGTTCAAATCTCCCTAATACACCCTGTGACTTGGAAGGTCACGTCAGCACCTATTGTTTCAGGTACAAAAATTAGATTATAAACCCTCCAGGGATAGCAGAAAAGCTACTGCACCTAAATGTAACTTGCCTTGAACTACCAATGAAAAGGCTCAAGCTAAATCCAAAATAAATACATTTTATAAATTAGAAAATTATCATAGCTCATATATTAGTTTATGGACCCGATCTTACAACAGGAGGCTTATCTAGTAAGTCCAAAAAGATGCTCATTTTAAGTCTGTTATCTAAAGGCAATTTAAGCTCCCAGATCCAGCCTCAGCACACAAATTTCAACACCTACATTTACCCAAGTGCCAAGTAATGTACGCATGTATTCCTTGTGTCTACTTGCATATTTTATAAAATACATACATATATACATTGTAACTCTAATCTTGCTCCACCCAATCTACACCCCCAGGAATGCCTAAACACAGTGGGCATATAGGTATGCAACATCTTGTCGATACACGTCCATGTATGCACGTTAACCACCATGCAGTTTCATGAAAGACCCCTTCCGTAAGTTAAAGAGGCGTTACGCTTCGTAAAGTCTTTATCAGGTTACTCCCCACATATATAAAACCATTTGTGCAATATTTCAAGACATATAGCCTGTCTTGAAATTTTGTACAGATGGACGGCAAATGTATTTCTAGTTAGCAGTAGCATGGCTAAACAGTATGAATAGGGAAAAAGGTTTAGCCTTAACAATATGGCCCAGAAAATTTTGGATTGATCTTTGATGTCCATGGGTCAATGTCTACAAGATAGGCGATGTCAATTTCATTCTTGTTTTACTGAGGAATAGCATTTGCTGTAAATGGAAACAGTTTCATTCTAAGATAAATTTACTTGGGTTAAAGAGAGACCTACTGTGAGAATAGCATTTTATTATCCTAAATAATATAGTCTGGCTGTAGATTTTTATTCCTTACTGGCTCAGTATCCCATCTGTCAGTATTATATACCTGTTTCTCTGTATAATATCTTAATACTGTAGATGAGACCTGTTTATCATTTCTTGTAAATCTTGCAAGGTAGTACTTAACATGTGGCATGAATATTATTGAGCAACTGTGATATACTGGATGAAAAATAAACCACTTATAATGAAAAAGCTAATACACTTGCCTATGGGGATTGTACGTTGCATGATCTAACATTACTCTTCTTTCCTGCACGACTGCTCCCTGTTGTATATTCTCTCTTTATTTGTTTTCTGGGAAATGGCCCTACTTTAATCTGAGTGTCACAGAACTGGACATTTATACAGATTAAATTCATAGCCACTAATACTTCATTTTAAAATACGAATGTATACATTGCAAAGAGATGTCTAGTCACCTCAGTTAGCTTTGTAGTTAGATCTTGTATCTGCTGAGACAGCGGCCATCATATTACAGACATTTTCCATTCCAAAGTGGAACAAACATACATTTTCCCCCCTCTGAGAATAGCATGCCAAGTACTTCATTACTTGTGATACTTAAAGTACCCTCATACCTTTGAAAATGATAATAAAATTATGCAGTCAAGGCCATGCAAAGGTACTGGGTTCAAGGCTGTGGATATTGTGATCAGTGTACTATTTATCTGCAAGAGGAATTTAACTTGGCCAGCTTTTGAGTCAGTCTGAGAACTTGTCTTTTATGGTCAATTTTAATGCCAGGAATTCCAGTTAGTGAGCTAGATATTTCTTCTCAAGATCAATTTTCTGCTAGCAAAGGCAACAGATCTCATGCTTTCTCAGTGTTCTTGGTATAAGACTGTGCTCAACCTATCCAGGCTAGCATCTGTATGTAGAGTGTAGGGCAACTGGCTGTTTGTGAAAACTGGTATTGACGCATTTGTCAAATACTGAGTGATTTTCCTGAATTCCTCTTTATGGTCCTTTGTCCATCTGACTCCGAAGAGTTCATATGGCTTGAAGGGCTAGATGTGAGTCTTAGGGGCCTTTAATCCCTTCTTTCTCTTGGGTGGGTACCTCTTGGTAAGATCTTTCAGTGGTCATACTGTCAAAGAACAGTTTTGCGTAAACTTTCTATAGTAGCCACAGCATCCCAAAAATTATCTCAGTATTTTCAGATCTATAGGTCTATTCCCAGGTGGCAACCTCTGCTGTCTTGTTCATATCAGTAGCAATGCCCTTATATCACAATATGTGTCTCATGGGATAGGCAGAATTGACATTTATTCAAGGTCACCTTGAGTTCTTAGCCTTTCAGTCTTCATCAATCTCACCGTATATTCTTCCGATGTTCTTCTAAAGACAATACAGTTATCCAGGTATATTGATTCTTCAAGGAGATTCATGTTTCGCACAGTCCTTTTCATGAACCTTTGGAACATACTTGGAGCTCTGGTAATCCCTTGGGCATATGTTCAAACTGGTAGAACTCCAATGGGCAGATGAAAACTGTCTTTCTTTGTAACTTTCTTTCATGGGATTTGGTAGTACCCCCTTCTCATTTCCAGTACAGATAACCACTCACTCCCAATCAGCCAGTCTAGGACTAGGACATCATCTATCCTTGACAGAGTATATTAAAATGGCTGGCTGAGCTTGTTAGTGTTTCAACTGGATACAAAATGCTGCAGTAAAGTTAATTCATAATGCAAGCCAGTTCGAGCACGTCACCTGCTCATTATTTAAGGAGCATTGGCTGCCTGTTTGTAGTAGGGTTAAATTTAAAGTTTTGTTGTTGGTTTACAGGGCTTTTTACATGGGCTTTCCTCTTTACTTATTGGCACGTTTCCCTGTTATCACCCTAGTCATTCTTTTTGCTCACCCCAGGTCTGTCTTTTAGTGGTCCCTACCTACAGACAGCTCCGATATGAATGAATTGAAGTAGCTACCTTTTCCTGTTTTGGAGTGGAGGAGTGGCCTAGTGGTTGGGGCAAGGTACTTCAGGCCAGAAGGTCGGGGGTTCAAATCCCACTAGAGGACAGCAACCTTGGGCCGGAAGGCCTGGGGTTTCTAGTCCCACAGGTGCTCCTTGTGGTCTTGGGCAAGCCACTTAACCCTCCATAGCCCATGTTCCCTGTAAAATAGTTATCTCCAAGTTATAATGCCCTGTTCAATGTAATTTCAGTTTGTTCAATGTAAACCGCACTGAGGCAGAATAGCGCGGTATATAAGAGAATATAAATAAATAAATTTTGCCCGTACTCTATGGAACTCCCTTTCTCCTCATGTTCGTGGGGGAAGTTCTCATTAGAAGTTTAAGAAGTTGCTGAATTTTGGCTCTTCGAGAGAATGTGTATTGCTTATCTGTAACACAGATTTGGGCTTTTTTATTTTCTTTTTCCCCCTTAATATTTACACCTTATCTTTTTGTGTATGCTTTGTTGTTTTTGTCCTATGTTTGAGATTTATGTTCTGTTGATGCATTCTCTTATTGTAAATCACTGTGATGCCAATTTTTGTGCATATAGTGGTATAACAAATTGTTACAATAAATAAACCGCCATAACAACAAATTGAATTCATGGTAGTATACCAACCCCCATTTTGGCTCAGCACGCTATTCTGAGTCCAGCCCTCTCCACACGTACAGAGGATTAGTGTGGGGAGTGCTGGAAGGGAGGGGGAGAGCCGGAGGCAGAGTGGGCGGAACGGGGGCAGGCCTAAACATCCGGATGTACAGGGTCTATTCCGGTCAGGGCCCTGTATGTCCAGTGGCAGCACTTTGGATGCCCAGCATATAGGTGGAATAAGCACTGGATGCCCTTGTGATTGGGGCATTCAGCACCCCATGGACAATGGAGCTATGGCAGGTGAGCGCATGAGCCCGGCTTTGGCCAACCCCTCCGAGGGTTGAGTGGCGGGGGAAAGAGCTCCTTCTCTGGGAACAAGCAGGAAGTCAGTCCTCACATATGGCTGACGTCAGCACCAAAGGAGTCTGCGCGGAGCATTTCCCCAGCTTTCAAAGAAAGCCTTTGGGAATGCTACCATGCATGCGTGGTCCCCTTCCCGCCCAAGGGTGCCATCTTGCTCAGTCTCCTTTTTTTTTGCAGAGCCCAATGGACATGGTTCTCTAATCTCCCGGGAAAAGTTATTTTATTTCTTCTCTTTGTCCAGTTTGCGTACCAGTTCCCTTCCCACCTCAAGGCAGCACCACCGGTGCCGATCTCAGCTACCTTTTCTTTTGTGTTTCCTCAAGGTCCTACCTTGACCGGCCTTCACACCTTTTTTCACCCGGAGGTCCTCGGCCCCAGTCGGGTGTGCTCCCACCATGAATCTCGGTGGGTTCAAGAAATGCGACCACTGCAGTCAGACTATCTCAATCACCGATACTCATGACTGATGCATCCGTTGCCTGGGCCCAGACCACGACAGTTCCACCTGCGACCGGTGCCAGGCCATGATCCCTAAAATCAACAGGAAGCAGTCTGAGTTTCAGGGGAAGCTTTTTCCAAGATATGACTCTGCCCTGGCTTCCCAATTGCTGAGCTCCGAAGCTGGCCCTTTGAGAGAGTTCCGGGCATCCTCGGAGTCCTGCGGCGGTGGCTCCTCTGCTGCGGCCCTGGACCCTCCCAAAAAGAAGAAGAAGGTCCCGAAGGAGGTGCCTCTGATCTAACCTGGTAAGGTCCCTCAACGGGACTCGGGTGACTCTGAGAAGCGCCCTCAGAAAGTCTTGAGACAAGAGTCCTCGGCCGGCGGAGACCATGTCAGGATCCATGAACCTATAATCCTCCTCAAGGGCACACTCTCCAGAGTGCCAACATTGGACCCGAGGCCTTCGGTGTCCATGCCGAGTGCTGCACAGCCATCAGGCCTCGAGTTATGCATGGTGGCCATGGAGCAGAGTCTCTCCTCCATCTTGGACTTGGAGTGGCATTGATGTCGGGCCCCCTGGCATCTTCGGCTCTGACCCCGGAGCCCCCGGCCTTGGGGGAGCTTCCGGGAGTCGAACTTGGCACCGAGCACCACCAACCTCAGGTAAATTCTCGGCATCGATCGAAGTCTCGATCACGCTCCTCGGGGTTTCGGTCCTCTCTGGTGGGTTTTCGGGAGTCTGAACCCAGGTCCTCCAGGGGAGCCCAATTCCTCGGCGCTGACCCCTTGATGTCCGTGGGCTACGACTGGGAGACCGAGGACATGGCCTTCCCGGAGACCTCCCGACACCGGGATGTCCCCTCTGAGCCGTCTCCCCTGGAGCTTTGGCGCCACTCCCCGCCTGAAGACGTGGCCTTTCATGACTTTGTTTATGACATGGCCCGGACTCTCTCTCTATCCAGACGGAGTCGGAGGAGGGCCCGTGCACTGAGGAGCTCGAGATCCTACAATATGTGTCCCTTCCCAAGTAGGCTCTCACGTTGCCAGTTCCATCCATCCTCGAGAGATTGCTCCTCCAGATGTGGGAGTCCCAGGCCTCGGTGCCAGTGGTCAGTTGGCACCTGGATGCCATCTATCGTATCCGGAAGGGCCCCGGGTTCCACAAGCCACAACTCCCCCACAACTCGATGATGGTTGAGTCCTCCATGCAAAAGCCGAAGAGCCAAAAGACCTACTCTTCAGTTTCCCCCGGCAGGGAAGCTTGGGCCCTCGACGCCATGGGGCGCAAGTGCTACCAGGGCGCCTTGCTTGGGTGCCGAATACAGGCATACGAATTGTACTTTGGAATGTACCTTAAGTGCCTGATACAGGAACTCTCAGGGTTCTTGACGGGCCTCGTCGGGGAACCTTTGCAAAGGTTCCAATCCCTACCAGCAGGCATCCGGGACTGTTCCAAATTCCTCGCCTGGGCTGCCTATGATAGGTTCAAGTCTGTATCATGGTTGCAGCTGCTGGTATCGGCACCCGGTGCCAGGCATGGCTACAGACCTTGGAAATGGAGCAGTGGGTACAGGAGAAGCTCCTGGATATCCCCGGCAATGGTGAGAACCTATTCGGGAAACCAATGTCTGATAAGGCTGCAGAGATTAAGGCCGAGGTGGTGACCCAGCAAAAGCTGTCCAAAAAGACCTTGACTCTCCCAAGTAAAAAGTCCTTGGGGAAAAAGCCCCTTTTCCTGAGGAAAAAGGGCTACTCCCAGGCTGACCACTATGAGCCTTACTCGGGGCACCCTCACCAGTCCTCACAGACAAAAGATCAGAGACATGGGCCTAGGAAGCCCAAGGTTCCCAAGCCCCAGACACCAGCTCCCACCCAACTGGGAGGAAACTTTTGACTCCCTGGGCTGGGCCTCCCCTCCCCTGGGAGGCCCACCTCAGCCCACAGGGGGTCGACTGGCCTCTTTCGCCCACAGATGGGCCAGCATCATCACAGACCAGTGGGTTCTGTGGGTGGTGCGGGGGGGGGGGGGTTATTTCCTCCATCTGCAGCAGAACCCTCCACAGCCTCTCCTCCACCAGGCCTTGCTCGCCACAGAACTCACAGGCTTGCTCAGGGACAGGGCGGTGGAACCAGTATGCCATCACTTCTGGGGAAAGGGGTTCTACTCAAGATACTACCTTGTCTCAAAAAGAACAGGGGGTCTCTGGCCCATCCTGGACCTGCGCAACTTGAACAAGTTCCTGGTGAGGCAACATTTCAAGATGCTCTCCCTTGGCACACTGCTGCCCTACCTCCACCAGGGAGACTGGCTCTGCTCCTTAGATCTCAAGGATGCTTACACCCACATCCTGATCCACCCCTCCCACAGACATTACCTGAGATTCATGGTGGTGGGCAGCACTACCAGTACAGGGTGCTGCAGTTCGGCCTCGCCTCCTGTCTAAGAGTCTTTACAAAATGCCTGGTGGTCGTAGCTGTCCATGTGCACCTCCAGGGGGCCCACGTCTTTCCTTACCTGGGTGACTGGCCCATCAGAGGCAGCACACCTCTCGAGGCCAGGTGGGCCACAAGGCTCACTATCCACACCCTGCAGCAGCTGGGGTTCATCTTCAGCTACCCCAAGTCGAGCCTCTCCCCGGCCCAAGACTTGGAATTCATAAGGGCCCAGCTGGACACTGTGCGGGTCAGGGCGTTCCTCCCCATGGAGAGAGCCCACTACTTGATGCAGCTGGCAAGGGACCTGCAGAGCTTCAGTTCAGTGCCAGCTTGCCTACTCCTCCGCCTGCTAGGCCACATGGCCTTGACAGTTCATGTTACACCTCTGGCCCACCTGCATATGCAGGCAGCCCAGTGGTGCCTCCTTTCCCAGTGGATGCAGGCAACTGGCAGACTGACGGAAAGATTGAAGGTCACCCACCAGTTGGTGGCCTCCTTCAACTGGTGGCAGTCCCTACATCACCTGAGGTCAGGGATGCCCTTCCAGTCACCGACCGCTTAGAGGGTCCTGACGATAGATACCTCCCTTGTAAGCTGGGACGCACATTGCGAGGGTCAGTGCACCCAAGGCACCTGGTTCCCAGAGGAATCCCTGCTGCAAATCAATCTCCTCGAGCTTAGGGCCATTTTTCTGGCCCTTCGGGCCTTCCGCCACCTCCTGAGCGACCTCCCAGTCCTCATACAGACAGTCATGTTGCCATGTTCTATGTGAACAAGCAGGGGGGTACGGGCTCCTACTCCCTCTGTCAGGAGGCAGTGGTCCTCCACTTCTTTGCAGTGCGCAACCATATACTTTTGAGGGCGGTGTACTTACTGGGTCAGGACAACCTCAGCTTATAAAGGCTTACTATGTATGTTATATATATGGTTGATTTTTCTTGCTGAATGCCTGTGTTACCAGTCGAGTTCACTCATCGTTGTAGCCGGTGTTCTGACCTTGCCAAAGGGAGCCCCGATGACCCGGGTGGCCCTCTGATCGGGTCCCTGTTTGTTGTTATTATGATAAGAACGAAAATCACCATCAGATGAGTAATCACTAGAATAATCTTACATTAAAGAATAAAATCTCACCCATACTGTTGTTCTATCCCCATTTTTCAATAGCTAAGAGCATGCACGATTCTGTATGTAGTCTGACTGATCCCTTCGATATCTACAGACCTTAACTTGTCAAATAATCTGTCTGTATTGTTCCAACACCTATTGATTATCTGCTACAAAAGTATCAAATTAACAGGCCAATGCAGAAAGCCGGCGCTAGACCCACCCTGAAGCGATTTTTGACATTCCTGACAACACACACATTTTAACGTGTGATGCAGGAAGGATAGGGTATGCAAATTACCCCATGTTAACCGTGTGCATGTAAATGACCCACTGCAGTGTTAAACTGGGAGAGAAAGCCAAACACATGCGCACAAGAAGCCTGCGCTAGTTTGGCTTGCTCTCTGGGCATCGCGTGACTAATTTGCATAAGAGTATTTTGATGGCATCGGGGATGATCACGGCATCGAGAAAAGCCCCCAATGCCATCAAAAAACTGACAGAGACGGTGCCCCAACAAAAAGTAATTACCTGGTGATCTAGTGGCCCCTGTACCCCCCACCCCCATCTCCAAGTAAAATAAAATAAAAGTTAAAACCTGGAGTCTAGTGGCCCTTGAACGCCCCCCCCCCACCCCAAAGTAATTGTAAAATTACCTGGTGGGCTAGCAGTCCCTAATTACAACACCACCCCCTGTACCTTAAAATAGGCATGAGCACTACCTACGCATTCCTGCTCTGACCTGCCATTTTGTAAAATGGCGTGCCTGGCCCTGCGTGGTGCATCCTGGGATGCACTGGGTAGGGTTTGACTGCCATATAAGGCATAGTCTACCTTATATGGCAGTCTGACCTAACCCGACACATCCCAGGATGCGTCGCACGGGGCCAGGCGTGCCATTTAAAAGATGGCGAACCAGACTGGCAGTGCGTAGACAGTGCTCCCACCTATCTTAAGGTACACACGGGAGGGGGTTGGATTTAGGGGCCGCTATACCACCAGGTAATTTTACATTTACTCTGGGTTGGGGGTGGGGGGCTTAAGGTCCGCTATACTACCAGATACTTACTTTCTGTTGGGGCACCGGCTCCCGACAATGTTTTGATGGCATTGGGGGCATTTTCCAATGCTGCGATCATCCCCGGTGCCATCAAAATACTGTCGGAGGGGCCGCTGGGCCTCCAAGAATTCTTTTTTGTCGGGAACCAGCCCCCGACAGTGTTTTGATGGCATCGGGGGTTTTTCCCGATGCCTGATCATCTGAGGAGAAGATGATCTAGGCATCGAGGCAAGCACCCAGTGCCATCAAAATACTGTCGGGGCCATGCGTTAGAGCTTAACGTCTACTCAGACCCTGCAGTAAAAATGTTGCACTATGACTGGTTGCAAAATCCTCTACGCCTGTCTCTGCATCGGCGTAGCCATGATTTGCATACCAGACCAATATATTTAAATAATTAAAGTTAATTTAAACAGATTTAAATACGCGTTGCGTTTGTTGGGCGCTAGTTTTTCCATCGGCATTTATGTCTGTTTTCTATATTTAAAGGATCATAAGATGTGCTTAAACGTGGTGCTAGGAGCTCGTAAAGCTCGCACTAGCTTTCTGCATCAGCCCGTTAGACTGAGTCAGTTGAGAGTGTAACTGAGTAGCCACTTCATCAATCTGTGTATTAGAGGCAGCAATCTGAGTGTGAAGGTTTCAATTAAAAGGAGCATTAAATCGATAGAACATTTATTAAGAATGCCTATACAATGGTTGCTTAAATTTTCATTATCCATAAACAACCTAGGGGCCTTGTCCATTCTCAAGCCCTGACGGATAATCTATGTTTTCACATAGAAACATGACGGCAGAAAAAAAAGCACATGGCCTATCTAGTCTGTCCTTCCATATCAAATACTAAAGTCCCTTCTTTTTCTTTAGTGATCTTCTGTGTTGGTCCCATGCTTTCTTGAATTCATATACTGTCCTCGTCTCTTCTACCTCCACTGGGAGACTATTCCACTCATCTACCACTCTTTCCATAAAGAAATATTTCCCCATCTTACTCCCGAGTCTATCCCTTTTCACCCTCTTCCTATGTCCCCTCTAAGCAGAGCTTGCTTTCAATCGAAAGATGCTCTCCTCTTGTGCATTTACAGTATGCCATGGAGGTATTTAAATGTCTCTATCATATCTCCTCTATCCCGCCTTTCCTCTAACGTATATATATTAAGATTTTTAGGTCTGTCCTCATATGCTTCATAACGAAGACCACTGACCATTTTAGTAGCCACCCTCTATATTGACTCCATCCTATTTATGTCCTTTTGAAGGTACGGTCTCCAGAATTGCAAACAATACTCCAAATGAAGTTGCACCTCTTTTTTTCTGCTGGCCATTCTTCTCACTATGAACCCAAGCATCCTTCTGGTTTTGCCGTCCCCTTTTCTACCTATCTAATCACCTTAAGATCATCAGAAACGATCACTCCCAGGTCCAGCTCTTCTTTTGTGGACAGAAATACTTTGCCCCCTACAATGTACCTCTCCCTTGGATTTTTGCAGTCCAAATGCATGACCCTGCATTTTTTAGCAATAAATCTCTGCTGCCAAATTCTTGACCATTCTCCAAGCTTAGCTAGATCTCTCCTCATGTTATCTACTCCTTCCTGGGTATCTACTCTGTTTCAAATTTTGGTATCATCTGCAAAGAGGCCAACCTTACCCAACAGCCCATCTGCAAAATCACTAACAAAGATGTTATAAAGAATTGGACCAAGGACAGATCCTGCAGCACACCACTGGTAACTTCCTTCTCAGAGTGAACTCCATTTACCTGAACCTTTTGTTACCTCCCACTCAACTAGGGTTGCCAACTGGCTCCAGATGCGCCCAACAGGCTTACTCCTGTCCTGGGGTTACCCCATTGCATGCAGTTACTTGTAGTTTTTCTTTTCTTATGGAATGCAATGGAGAAATCAGAACTACATATCCCTGCATGCAATGAGGTAAACCCAGGACTTGAATGAACCTGTCGGGCGCATCTGGAGCCAGTTGGCAACCCTACACTCAACCAGTTTCTAACCCTAATAAGGATTTAGCATGTAATTCCAAACGTATGTATGTTGTCTTAGCATTCTTCCAGTCCATCATAAAGGCATCAAGTTCCTCTTTAGCAAACCATAATAACGGATTGACTGAATGCTGTGAAATGCATTATAATCTGGTGTCAAAATATTTTCTTTTTACGGAATTTGGTGTTCAAGGAGTGAATGAGTAAACTAATTAATGCATGCTTGCTGGAAGCCGTCATGCTTCTGGAGTATGCTTAAATACACTTCCAATAATTGCAGCTATGCAGCAGACAGGATAGACAAAACTGTGGGAAATAGCTGATCTGCAGCCCACCAGCAGGAAACAGCTGATCTGTAAGACCCCACCTACATTACAGTATGAGTTGTGCAAGTGGCAGATTTCATGATATTAGGCCTCTGTCACAATTTAAGTTAGGCCCTAAGTACAAATATTGTTGCAGATGGGCTCATTACCAATAAATGTAATGGAAAAAGCATTTAAGGCAGTGGTCTCCCAACCCAGTCTTAGAGGTACCCCTAAACAGTCTGGTTTTCAGGATATTCATCATTAATATGTATGAGAATTGAATATGTTAAAGCCCAGTATATACAGATAAATCTCATGCATATTCATTTTAGACATCCAGAATACCAGACTGGTTAGCTGTGCCTCAAAAACTGATTCAAGGTACATTTCAGTGAACATTCATGTTCAGGCTGCATTGCTTTGAAAATATTGAGTTTGTATGGTTCTTTTTTTTGGAAAGGAGAAATGTATTCTTTGTTGGATAAAAGACGTTTGCATCTGGTAATATCTGTGCTACAAACTGTGACATAACTGTAGATTTATTATTCATGCGCACCCCAAACCTGTTTTATTTACCCTAATGGGGGGAGGGGGCAGGACCCATCGAGCAAGTTATGCCTCCTTGCAGATTTGATAGAGTCCACTAGAAGTGGAGAAAAGCATGGCCACACAATCGAACGTTGCAAAAACACAATTTTATACAAAGAAGTCTTAAGTTCAAAAGACCCGACTTGACCAAGTTTTGGCTATAAAGCCTGCATCCGGGGTGAGCATCAAGTATGACAGTAGTCTCTTGCACTTGTCTTTCCAATTAGGAAGATAAAATGAGGCCTATTCCCAATAGGATGTCCAGCCCATGTATGGCTGGTCAGAATCGGGCCATGCAAAGTTAGACCCGATTCTAATCCCGCAGCCCCGATTCTCATCCCACGGCCCCAATTATCATCCCGCAGCCCCCGCGGGATCAGAATCAGGACTAGCATCTGAACCTGCAGGCTGGGACCCAATTCTGCACAGCTATACATCCGGGCGGCCACCCGACTAACTCAGCCGGTCTAGTGAATGGAGCCACAGTGCCATGGCATCCCGTCGCTATGGTACCGCTCCTCCATTCACGAGCCGTAATTGCCAACTGCCCGGGAGCAATCCCCTGAGCCCCTTCATCTTCCTGCCCGTGTCCCATGCCTAGGTCCCTCACTGTCCAGGGGGACTTATTCTACCTTTGAGGTTGGAATAAGTCTCCCATCTAGCCTGATGGCGCTGGACGTACAGGGCCGATCTCGGAATCAGCCTTGTACATCCAGAGCCAAGAGCTGCCCACGTCATGCTCTCGCTTCACCTCCAGAACGCCCTCTCATGCCCCCGTCTGGGGCTCCCTGTACAAACCTACTGTTCTTATGGTGAGATTAGCAATGGGGACGGCAGGGGGGCGAGTAGTGTGGATGGACGCCTTCAACATGACGTCCATCTCCGCTATTTGCAGGACAGAATGACCCCCAATATGCATAACCCAATTGTGGGAACTCTGCTCAATACACAGTTGCCTAATAATCACATACACAAAAGGTTTGGCATGCTATCCATTCTTTTTGTTTTTAAATATATCGTGAATAACTGAAAACATTTAAAAACTGCAAAAAGTAAAAAAACAGACAGTTTGTCTGCACCCTATTTGATTTTTTGCTATTTGCGATTTTAAATGTTTTCAGTTATTCACGATATATTTAAAAAAAAAAAGAATCAATAGTATACTAGATTTTTTGTGTATGTGATTATTAGGTCACTTTGTGTACTGAGCAGAGTTCCCATAATTGGGTTATACATATTGTACCTACCTAATTGGAAAGACAAGTGGAAGAGACTATTGTCATACTTGATGCTGACCCCTGATGCAGGCTTTATAGCCGAAACTTGACCAAGTCAGTTCTTTTGAATTTGGCCCTTTGAACTTAAGGGTCCTTTGAATAAAATTGTGCTTTTGCAACATTTGCTGATGTGGCTGTGCTTTTCTCCGCTCTTTGTGGACTCTATTGGATAGCTGCGGAGGTTCTCCTCCTTCTCTTTTTCCTTTGTGGATGATAGTAAAATCTGTAATAGAGTAGACACCCGGGAGGTGGGATTGAGCAAAAATTGAAGAATAGTTGAGAATTTAGCAGCGAAATTTAAAGCCAAAAAATGCAGGGTCATGCATTTGGGCTGCAAAAATCTAAGGGGGCGGTACAGTATAGGGAGTGAAGTACGTTTGTCCACAAAAGAAGAGCAGAACCTAGACGTGATTGTTTCTGATGATCTTAAGGTGACTAAACAGGCAGAAAAGGTGACGGTGAAAGCCAGAAGGATGCTTGGGTGCATAGGGAAAGAAATGGCCAGCAGGAAAAAGGAGGTGATAGTGCCTCCGTATAAGTCTTTGATGAGACCTAATTTAAAGTATTGTGTGCAATTCTAGAGACCATATCTTCAAAAGGATAAAAACAGGATGGAGTCTGTTCAGAGGGTGGCTGCCAAAATGGTCAGTGGGTTTCATTATAAGGCATATGTTGCCAGACTTAAAGACTTCAATATGTATACTTTGGAAGAAAGATGGGAGAGAGGAGATATGATAGGGACGTTTAAATATATCTATGGCATAAAGCATAGAAGGAGAGCCTCTTTTAATTGAAAGAAAGCTCTACAACAAGGGGGCTTAGGATGAGGGTGAAAAGGGATAGGCTCAGTAGTAACATGTGGAAATATTTCTTTTTGGAAAGAGTGGTAGATGTGTGGAGTAGTCTCCCAGTGGAGGCAGTAGAGATAAAGGCTACATCTGAATTCAAGAAAGCATGGGACAAACACAGAAGATCTCTCTTGGTAAAAAGGAGACTGTAGAACGTAGTATGGAAGGGCAGACTGCATAGGCGTATGGTCTTTATCAGCCATCTGTTTCTATGCACACTAATATTATGGGCATATATTTCACATGTAACTCATGCTCTTTTTGGTATGCATGAAGGCGAGAGCCAGTCCTAAAGATGGTTCAAGTGTTAGCACCCTAGGCAAACCTTAAGAGCTTATTGTGGCCACTCTTGAACTGGTATCCAACTTCTTCTCTGGGCTCCTTTCCCCTTAAGGTCACTACCACTGGCCATGATCTGTTCTTTTCAGTTTCCTGACGTCTTCTGTTCTATCCTGTGGCTTCCCTAGTTCTTTTATCCCCCGTCCTACATGTTTTTAAAACTTAGAAGCTTTATTTGAGCTAAAGCAGCTGTCAGCAGTCTTTTGTCTACTACCACTACTACAACTTATCATTTCTGTAGCACTACTAGACATGCACAACGCTGTATACATAAGTGTGAGAGAAAATCTCTGACAGAGCCTATAGTCAGTTCAAGACAAACAGTATCCCACCAGCCAGAAGAGCCAGGGCTGTGGCCTGCAAAGGCCAGGAGGGGTCCCCAGTTCCTGCCAGTTAGAAGAGCTGGGGCTTTTTGCTGCTCAAAACAGTGATAACCAAGGGGTCTCTACATTTACTACATATACCAATTTCCTGAATAATTGTTCAAAATAGTTCACAAATCATTCATAAATCATGAGCTAAAAGATATATAATTAAAAAAAATTAATAAGAACATCCTTAGAAAAACAAACATCATCATAAAATCTTCCCGTATTGTACTCCAACCACTCATAAAATATCAGCCCAAAGCAAGTTATACTAAGTATACAACAAATATCATTGTGGGAACAAATATGTTTTCAGTAAATTCCTAAATTGCATCAGTTGATACCTCTTGCCGTTTTAGGAATTTGTTACATCCCTTAGGCCCTGCCACTCTAGAAGCCTTTGCTTTCCACCTCACTTTCTGTATCCTGTTCACTGTAAGAATCGTTAGGAGATATTTCTATGATGAACACCAAAGCTGATAGTGCAGGGAAGGCATAACTCTTGATGGCACTTAATGCACCCTGGTTATTATGCTGGGAATATGTTTGTATTGACTGTAACAACCAAAACCCTTTAGACTGGTTATTCACGGCAACTCTGTCTCTTTCAAAAAACATGAAACACAACACTTGCCCATCTTCTTAATTAGGGTGTTTATTCACAGAAACAAGCAGGCTGCTTTGCTATCTCCAAAGGCAGGTCTGGAGCTGTAGAGTTCTCTTACAATACAACTGCCTGTAATGTTACATTATTGATAAATTCCTTGCTCAACAACATGAAAGACAACAGATGAAGCCCAGACTCAGTACATGCACTGCGGTTTAATGTTGAGGCTACCAAAGTTTCTGAATTGACTTTAGGTAGGATGTGAGGGCATTGACTTTTCACTTGATAAGAGGACAAGTCCACCTTTGCCACACAAGTCAAGGTACAAACTAAGACCTTGCATTGGAAAACATGCATCAGCAAAGTTGGTTTGTCAACTGACCACAGATGTGCCCGAGATGTTGGTCTGGCCTATGTCTTACCCCATCTCACGAATGCAGTTGCTCTCTTTATTTGTTTAGGCTATAATAGAGGGAAAGCAGAATTAAAAGTCCATGCATGCAATGGTATAAAACAAGAACTGAGTCAAGCAGTACTGAAATAGTACAGGCTGTAGGAAAAGCAACCAGTTGACAGTGGCATTAAGCTGCAAGCACACTGCTTATAAGGTATACCTATAAGTAAGAACAAAGATTGATTACCAGAAAGGCTCACTCTTTATACATAAATACTAGTAAGGGTAAAAGACACAAAAGGACATTTCTACAATAGTACCATATACTTTGGACACATCATGAAATGAGAGAGATCATGTTTGGCAAGGTAGAAGGTCAGCAAAAGAGGAAGGCCAACAATGAGATGGATCGATACAATAACAGCAGCTATGGGCGCCACTCTGTCAACAATGAGCCGCCTGACTGAAGACCAAACACAGTTTAGGACAACTATCCAGAGGGTCGCCATGAGTCAACATCAACTTGACGACACTTAACAACCACAACCATATATGCAAGATAGGCATTAGAGGGAGACATACAATACGTCTTGGTCCAAGGGATCCCTTTTGGGCTTTTTGTTTCAGATGCACTTGAAACAGCTTTTTCTAGTATTTTTTTCACTGGTAGCTCAAAGCAAGTTACATTCAGATACAGTAGTGTTACCCTATCCCCAGAGGACATACAATCTAACTCTGTACGTGAAACAATAGAGGATGAAGTGACTTGCTCAAGATCACAAAGAACGAGCTTCTTTTCCAAGTCTTTCTTTGCCTACCTTATTACATTTTACATCTAACTTGCCAGTGCTTATGCTCATCCCTTCTTTCTTCATTAGAGTCTGATTTCCATTTTCTAAAAGATGCCTTTTGGGCTTTCAACTCATCTTCCACATTACTATTAAACCATACTGGCCATTGTTTGGCTTTTTCGACCTTCTTAGGCACATTTCGCATAAGTGATAGTGCCTATTGGCGAAGCTTCAGCTGGCTGTGTAGAAAGTTTTCTGTCTGTACTGTCATGCAGCAGGAGCTGATGGAAGCAAAGATGCAAGAAAAGAAGCTGTTTTTCATAATATAAAAGATGTGCACGGGATGCAATTCCCACACATAACAGCTAGAGGGAGCAGCCGTGCACTCACAGAGGCTGACTGGACACACCTAGCTAATCGACACCACCTGACAAGCAGCCCAGAAAGCTCAAACACAGGAGAGCTTTATAAGCAAGAGGCTGGAGACTGGAAAGGGGGTAGAGGTAGAGGTGGAGGTAGAGGTAGAGGTGGACCAGAGAGAAGCACCAGGAGCAAAGCCGTGCGAGAGAAATGCACCACGAGCAAGGGCCAAGAAGAAGGAAGCACCAGGAGCATTGAGCTAAGCCCTAGGAGTGAAGGGGAAAGCAATGCCGAGCAAAGGAACAGTCACTTTGGGAAGCAGGGCAGTGCTGAAGGAAGAAGCCAGAAGTTAGGCTTGGAAAGAGGCCTGCGCTTACCGGAGGAACCAATGACCAGACTGAAAGGTAACAAAAGCTTTCAGGGAAAAGACTGGCACGAGGATTGTAGCCCTGGAGAACTACTAGAAGGAGAAAGTTCCTGTTCTACATGCTGCTGGAAGCCAAGGTATGCTGACTCTGTTTTTATGAGAAAAAGCTCATCTTATAAGTGCCCTTTTAAAAGCAATGCTCGTCTTACAAGAAAGGAAAGTAAACCTACCTTGTATAACCCAGATGGTAAAAGCACAAAGGTAGGCCACGCTCACTGGCAAACTTTAGAAGAACTCTACAAACACCCAGAGAATAAGAATAGCGACTGGCCAGAAACAATAGCCAGAGAAACCCCAGATATAGAAAGGGATAACTCTGACTCAGAGCCGATGCAAGTGGAATTTGTGGAGCCTAGTCTTCTGTCTCAAGAGGAGTTGGACTGTTCTCTATGCGTTACCAGCAGTTTAGAATCACTGCTAGACTTGTAAATACTATATATTGCCTCCAGAGTGTTACTGGTATGCTAAAAGGAAGAAGAGTATTGAAACGGTTGAGTTACTCTGGGAAGCCTTAATTAATCCTTGTTGCAACTGTGAAGCATAACAGTTTTTCTTTACCCTGAGTTTGTTTCATTCCTGAAGTAAAGGACATTTTCCTCTATGTTGTGACCCACCTGAATCTTTTGCGTAAAGGGAAATAAAAGCCTATGTTATCCCTCTATTCTGCATTCACAATTTACTTCTTAATAGGAGCTGAACTACTAAGACCAGGCTGCACCTGGTTCTTAAAGGAACCTTCTCTCATATAAAAATATCTTTGTGTCCAATCTACCCCTATGACCACTGGCCACCAGGGGCGGTACACGACAGTACACATCTGCTTGTTTGCGCATGTACTAGCAAACAGATGCTTATGGCATAACAACCCCACCTCCACACACACACACACACACAAATCAGCAGCATAAAGTTAATGGTGGGATTTCCATGTATCTCACCGACTTAGAAAGCAGAGCTGCTAGCTGAAAAGACCAAGAGAACGCCCTGGGTCCCACCGGGCTGGAGTGGAGCTGCAAGCCGAAAAGGCCAGTGGGAGGCCCTGGAGCTGCAGGCCGAAAAGGGTGACTGGTAAGGGGATGGGGCAAAAATAGAAGGTGTGGGATTAGAGGAGTGAAGCAGAAAGGCATGAGGGAATGGATAGAGCTAGAAAGGAAAGAGGGAGGAGAGGGACTGGAGAGAGCGTCAAGTGAGGGAGTGAAAGTCAGGGAAGAGAGAGAGAGAGTACAAAGCTGGTTGGGAGAGGAAGGAGAGGTCTCTGGGACTCCTGTTAATTATGTCTAACTCTTTACTTACTGCTATACATTTTTAAGTTTACCATCTTAGTTTTTTAGACTTTTTGCATTTACATAGAGATAATTTATGTTTAAATCCTCTTTACTAACTATACCAGCATCACAAGCAAAGAACTTTACATATCACTTAGACAAAGCTACGTAAATCAAGGGATGCTATCACATAAAGATAATTTATTTATATTCTCTTATATACCGCGCTATTCTGCATCAGTGTGGTTTACATTGAACAAACTGAAATTACATTGAACAGGGCATTATAACTTGGAGATAACTATTTTACAGGGAACATGGGCTATGGAGGGTTAAGTGGCTTGCCCAAGACCACTAGGAGCACCTGTGGGACTAGAAACCCCAGTCCTTCCGGCCCAAGGTTGCTGTCCTCTAGTGGGATTTGAACCCCCGACCTTCCGGCCTGAAGTACCTTGCCCCAACCACTAGGCCACTCCTCCACTTAAAGAATGTTTTTTATTTATTTATTTTATTTAATTTAATTTAACAACTTTTTAATACCGCTTTATCCTATGATCAAAGCAGTTTACAATAAAACAGAACAGGATATATTAAAACAAGGTAGTAAAACTTGGGGCAAACTTAAAGTGAAAGGGAATCAACAAATGAAAGGCAGGAGGGTAAAAAGTGAATATATGAGTAAAGTGAGTAGGACGGGAGAAAAAGAGTGGGATTATGCACTGTCATCTGAATCACCTACATTGCAGTTGATGGGCTTTTGGAATCATTTATCTCTTTATTTAACTACTCCTTGGCTACTTCAGCTTTTATCATAACTTTTCTATCAGGATATTCTAAATTCTGCATTTTGCCAGTATCTTATGAAGATATCTTACCCGAACCATGAGCTCCTGAGCTAACGTCTGCATTTCCCCAGGTTTTAGTTTAAAAGTTGTTCTATCTCCTTTTTAAAGGTTATCTCCAGAAGGCTGGTTCCACCTTGTTTAAGGTAGAGTCCATTTTTTTGGAATAGGCTCCCCCTTACCGAGAATGTTGCCTGCTTCCAGAACAGGGAACATTTCTGAGAATTCTACCCTGAAGATTCTGGATTTCAAATTTCTACCTAAATTTGGCTTCCAGAACTACCTTCTCACGTTTATGTATGCTGTTGGAACCTAGCTACTGTATCTAGATTTCTGATTAAATCATCAACTACAATGGTTATCCTAACCCTTCTTTAGTCTGCACATGCTGCTAGACACATCCTCAGTGAGAGGATAATGCAACTCTCAAAAGGCAGGTCCTGGCTAAAGGGTCACTTCCTGCTATACCAAAGTAATGCTTTCTTTCTGGGTGACATTTCTCCTTCAAGGTAGAACAGAGGCTACCTGACTGAAAGTATGACTTCTCTACTATATTTCTCAAGGTCTCTTCTATATACTTCTCTGTCTGCTTCAGATCCTCTGAGTCTGCTACTCTGTGCCCCAAAGAGCAGAAGAACATATGAAATGCCATACTGGGTCAAACTAAGCTCCATCAAGCCTAGTATCGTGTTTCCAACAGTGGCCAATCCAGGTCACAAGTATCTGTAAGGTTCCCAAAAAGGTATACAGATTCTACAATTCTTACCTGGGGTAGGCAGTGGATTTCCCTGGTCCTGTTTAATAATGATTTATGGACTTTTCCTCCAGGAACTTGTCCAAACCTTTTTTAAACCTAGCTACACTAATAGCTTTTACTACATCCTCCGATAATGAATTCCAGAGTTTGATTACTCATTGAGTGAAAACATATTTTCTCTTCTTAGTCCTAAATGTGAGTGTCCCCCTGGTCTTTCTACTTTTTGAAGGAGTAAACAACCAATCTACGTTTATCCATTCCTCTCCATTCATTAATTTATTTATTTTTATTTAGACAGTTTTGTATACCGCCTTATCCTTCAATCAAAGTGGTCACAGCACAATTGGGGGATACATTTAACACGTGGGGATATGAGACACATACACTAATACTTACAGGGAACATGGGCAATGGAGGGTTAAGTGGCTTGCCCAAGACCACAAGGAGCATCTGTGGGACTAGAAACCCCAGTCCTTCCGTCCCAAGGTTGCTGTCCTCTAGTGGGATTTGAACCTCCGACCTTCCGGCCTGAAGTACCTTGCCCCAACCACTAGGCTACTCCTCCCTCTTTATAGACCTCTATCATATCCCTCCTCAGCCATCTCTTTTCGAGGTTAGGTGTCCTAACCTTTAAAGCCTCTCCTCATAGGGATATCTTTCCATCCTCTTTACCATTTTGGTGGCTCTTCTCTGTACCTTTTCTAATTCTGCTATATCCTTTTTAAGATATGGCGACCAGTATTGCATAAAATATTCATGGTGCGGTCGCACCATGGAATGATACAGAAGCATTATAATATCATTCATTTTATTCTCCATTCCTTTCCTTATGATTCCTAGCATTTTGCTTTTTGGCTGCTGCTGCACAATGGGCAGAGGGTTTCAATGTATTATCCATGATGACGCCTAAATCCTTTTCATGGGTGGTAGTTCCTAATGTGGAACCTTGCATCATGTAACCTAAGTGCATAACTTTGCACTTGTCCACATTAAATTTCATCTGCCATATGGACATCCAGCCTTCCAGTTTATCAAGGTCCTCTTGCAATTTTTCACAATCCACTTGTGTTTTAATAACTTTGAATAATTTTGTGTCATCTGCAAATTTGATCACCTCACTTGTTGTTCCCATTTATAGGTCATTTAGCTCCGGAACTCTGCCTGCCTTTTGGGTCCTGCACATAGAACAGGAAGCATTTCTGAGAATGTTACCCTGGAAGTTCTGGATTTTAACTTCCTACCTAAAACCTAAATTTAGCCTCAGGACCTCCCTCCCACACTTTCTTATGTCATTGGTACCAACATGTACCAAGACAGCAGACTCCTCCCCAGCACTATCTAAGACCTTGACTAGATGCCATGTGAGTCTGCTACCTTCACACCAGGCAGGCATGTTAGCAGGCAATCATCACATCCACCAGCCACCCAGCTATATACATGCCTAATGATCGAATCACTAATTATAACGGCTGCCCTAAACCTTTCCTCATGGGCACATATTACTGGAGAAATCTCCCCAGTGTGAGAGGGTTTTACATCACAGGTCCTAGCTACAGGATAACTTCCTGCCACACCAAGGTGATGCTTTCCTTTCGCATGACATTTTTCCTCCATGGTTGCCAGACTGGAGGTAGGACTTCAGTACTATGTCCCTATAGATCTCGTCTATATACCTCTCTGTCTTCCTTAGCTCCTTCAGTTCTGCTACTCTAGCCTCCAGAGATCAGACTTGTTCCCTGAGAGCAAAGAGCTCCTTGCACCTAGTGCACACGTAAGACCCCCTCACCAACTAAGAGAGAATAATATATCTCGCTGATGGACTGCTGTTTGAATCTTAGTTCTAAGATTTTGTTTAGCTATTTAAGTTATTTACTTAAAGTTCCTAGGGATAATTGTACAAATACAAGTATACCTTATAGGTTTAAGAGACTTTGTTCATGTCAGGATTCTTTTCACAGCCTTAATTAAGCTATACCTGATGAGGATAACCAGATACACCTGAAAGTGAATTTGACTACCTCTGTCCTTGTAACAGCTCTAAGAGCCTATAAATCTAAGGTTATTCCTGGGATGGGTGGGAGAGGGGGTGGGCAGGAGGGATAGAAACACTTAATAGAAGCTGGTTTGCTAAAACAGTGCCCTGTGTGACTTTAAAAAACACGGAACTTTAAAATAGACAGAGATTTTATCAGTTTAAACACAAAGAATTCCCTTTAACCCTAGTCTGAGAAATTACTAGCAGGTAAATACTTACAATTTCAGAATCCTTCCTGCAAGAGCAGCTTTTCTCAGTAGTCCTGCAAACTGAAAATCAGTGACCTCTGGTTGAGCTATTTACCGTATATCTGTGCTAGAGCAACCTCTTTTCAATTTTCTTAGTGATTCACCCTGCCTTTGGTTTTGATAGAGGGAGCATTTCAAATTAACCCTTTGAATCTGACACTTGGCTATAACAACTATTTAAACAATTTCACAATTATCTTGCCTCCTAACTGGAAGGCCTCTTTGTAAAGATAGGACCCGTTCTCAGAGAACCAGAGCTCCCTGCACTGAGTGCAAAGATTTGACTTCTCACCAAATGTGAGATATTCATACAGATTATACTCAGTGCAAAAGACTAGATAGCTTGCATCTCATTGTTAGACTCCTGTCTCCATCATACTATTGGTGAGTTGTTTAGATATTTAAAGTTGCTAAAGGAGTAAGAATAAGTAAACTTATATAAAGTCCCTTAATTTTATTTGGTATATATTTTACCCTATTATTTGTTTGCTTCTCAATGTAGTGTATGCAAGGCACTTTGAATTCATCTATTGCTAAGGGTTATTCAATGTTGAAAATCCCCAATTAGGCCCTGTGTTGAAAAAAGTTCCCTCCTATTTTCTTAATTGGCTTAAAACCTAAAAATTAAAGATTGAGCTTCAGATTGGTGGGAATCAAACACAGATAGAAACTTTTAAATTTGTTTATTGCTTAACTGACTTTTTAAATAAACAGAATTTATTAGTTTAACCTTCAGTTCACCACATGTTTTAAGGCATAGGTTTCCACCAGAGAAATACTTAACATGTTCAGATTCATAGTAACATCTAAATGACATCAGATAAAGACCAGCATGGTCCATCTAGTTTGCCTATTAAGGTGCCATAGTTGTACATGCGGCTCTAGACAGGTTACCCCTCTCTATTTTAAGTTATTTATCTTTGTTTTGATTCCATCCTCTTGCTATGTAGTGATCCTATGTGTCTGTCCCATGCCTTTTTGAATGCCGTCACTATTTTTGCTCCCACCGTCTCCTTCGTGAGGGTGTTCCAGGCATCCACCACCCTTTTCCGTGAAAAAATATTTCCTAATGTTGCGTTTAAGTTTACCTCCTTATAACTTCATTTCATGTCCTCTAGTTCTACAGATTCCCCGTCTTTGAAAAAGATTTGTTTGTTCATTAATACCTTTTAAGTATTTAAACGTCTGTATCGTATCCCCTCTGTCTCTTCTCTCCTCTAGGGTGTACATATTGAGGTCTTCAAGTCTTTCTTCTCATATTCCTTCTGGCGCAGGACCCAGATTATCTTGGTCACCTTCCCCTGAACCATTTCAAATCTTTCTATATCCTTTGTAAGGTATGGCCTCCAAAACTGAACACAATACTCCAAGCGAGGCCTCCCCAACGACCTGTACAGGGACATTAATTCCAGCAGTGGCACACCTTGTTTCAGCACTTCTACAGGATTGATGGTAACGGATGCCAAGATCCTTTTCCCTGGATGGTGACTCCCAGTATGGATCCAGCTTTCTGTACTTATATTTTGATTTACCCTTCCCTTTGTGTCATTTTAAAAGCCTTAGTTGTAATTTGGACAACCGAAGATGTTCATGCAGATGTCCAAATCACAGGGACATCTCCGGAGCCATTTTACAAATGGCTTTTAAAGATATCAGCCGAGGGGAACGGCCAAGTAGGTAGGAGCTGGGATGGTCCAATGGTCTTTGTCTCCAGTACTCTCCATGATCACAATGATAGCAGCAATGGGATTCAAACCCTAACTTTCCTGGTCCTAGCCGACTACTCTAACCATTAAGCTGTTCCTAAATGTACCCAGTCTTTGATATTGTTCCAGGGATGTCTATATAGATACCTTGCAAATGTCCATATCAGGTAAACCCACGTTTGTGAAATCGTGCCTGAAATTTGACATGCCTGTTTTTTTTCCAGACGTTTTGATTTGGACATCTCGGAT
This sequence comes from Ichthyophis bannanicus, assembly GCA_033557465.1. Classification (NCBI taxonomy): domain Eukaryota; kingdom Metazoa; phylum Chordata; class Amphibia; order Gymnophiona; family Ichthyophiidae; genus Ichthyophis; species Ichthyophis bannanicus. Next base: position 102,849,354 of record CM066034.1, on the reverse strand, counting down.
TGCACTTGGACGTCATTTGTAAAATGTGTCTTTACATTTTTTCTGCCACTTAGATGCCCGTTTTCCCAGTCTTGAAAGGTCGCCCTCATAAATCCTCACGACATACTTGTGATCTAACAGCTTTGAACAAGTTTGCATCATCTGTAAATCTGATCACCTCAGTTGTTGTTTTTTCCCAGATCATTTATAAATATGTAAAAAGTGCTTTTCTAAGTACAGATCCCTGGGAAACACCACTATTTCTTCATTTGGAAAACGGACAATTTATCCCTATTCTCTGTGTGCTTTTAACCAGTTACCAAACTATTATAAAGACAGTTGTCTTGTCTCTTGAGCCTCTCGTGGGGGACTTTGTCAAATGTCTTCTGGAAATCAAGATGCAATATATTAACCAATTCACCCTTATCCACATGTTTATTAATCCTTTCAAATAAATTTAACAGACCAGCAAGGAGAAACTTCTGAGTGCTAAAGCCGTGTTACCTCTGACCCATTAAGCCGTGTTTAGTCTTTTTTTTTTCAAAATGGCCTTTACCATTTTGCCTGGCATTAATGTCTCTAGTTTCCTGGATCTTCCCTAGATCTCTTTTTAAAAATTGTTATTACATCGATCACCCTTCAGTCCTTGAGTACCATAGCTGATTTTAATGGTGAATTACAGATGGCTCCTAGTATGCCTATAATTTCATTGCTGAGTTCCTCCCGAAACCTAGGGTTTGCTCTTCTTTAGCTTGTCTGTTTGCTCTGTTATGTCTTCCTGGTTCATTGTGATTTGCTTTTAATTCCTCTGAATCCCTACCATCAAAGACTGTTTCTGGCATGGGTTTAGGGTCATATTTATTTATTTATATTCTCTTATATACCGCGCTATTCTGCATCAGTGTGGTTTACATTGAACAAACTGAAATTACATTGAACAGGGCATTATAACTTGGAGATAACTATTTTACAGGGAACATGGGCTATGGAGGGTTAAGTGGCTTGCCCAAGACCACAAGAAGCACCTGTGGGACTAGAAACCCCAGTCCTTCCGGCCCAAGGTTGCTGTCCTCTAGTGGGGTTTGAACCCCCGGCCTGAAGTACCTTGCCCCAACCACTAGGCCACTCCTCCACTCCAAAAAAAGCCTAGCATTTGGTAGTGGATGTTAGTTTGTGCTAAGGAGCAATTCCGCCTTTGTAATAAAATGGGCTGTGGTGGCGCTTAGCAAGTGGTAACAAATTTACCACACAGTAAATATTAGTAGACATGCTGCTTAATTCTTCTACTGTGACCTTATCCTCTCGAATGCCCCTTTCACTCGTCATCTAATGGCTCAACCGACTCTTTCACAGGCTTCTGCTTCTAGGGTAAGTTTTGTTTCAATTCTTTTGGCCTGCCTTGCTGATATTTACATTTAACTTAGCAATGCTTATGCTAATTTCTATTTTCATCACTTGGATCCAAATTCCATTTTTTAAGCTTTAATAGCTTCTTTCACTCCAGTCAACATTTGTTTGGTCTCTCTGTGTATTGATTAGTTCTCCTGAGAAAAACAACTCAAACTGAGTAATGCAATACTGTATGAGATGGCCGACTGACTTATGCCCGCTTTTGCACCAGAATGTTCTGGAGGTTTCCATGTCTGAGAAGCTAAGTGCTGTGGTGAACTTCACGTACAATGGCATGGCGTGCCCTCTCCTGGTAAAAGGTTTTAGCTCATCCTGTTACTCTTGCCACAGACAGACAATGGCTTCCTTAGTGAACCTAGACCTCCATAGGCATTGCTCCTCAAATACGTCCAGGAGCTGAGTTCTGGGCCTCGGGGCAGGCCCAACCACCAGGCAAACAAGGCAGCACCCTGGGCAGCAGCTTCTGGGGGTGGCAAAGAACGTGGCATTCAAAGCTAAATAATAGATTCTGACACCCAGGGGAAGCATAAGGCTTAAGGTTTGCCTAGGGCACTAACAACTTGAATCAACTCTGGGGCCGGCCTTACTGGATCTATACCTCCTCCTCCTATGGTTTCCTCTCCCTCCTACAAGGCAGAATGCATACAAATTTCACATTCAGTGCATTCATCCTATAGACCAGAGGTTCCCAACTCCAGTCCTGGAGGGCCAAACACCATTCAGGTTTTCAGGCTATCCCTAATAAATATGCATGAGATGCATTTGCATGCATTGCCCCCATTGTATTGAAATGTATCTCATGCATATTCATTAGGGGCAGCCTGAAAACCTGTATGGTGTTTGGCCCTCCAGGACTGGAGTTGGGAACCTCTGCTATAGACAGTACCCACCACCAGGATCACAACCACACACAGACTCAGGCATATGCCCACAGCCATAAATATACATACATTCTGAGGCAGAAAGTCTCACACATAGGTACACTTAGCAGAGCATGCAAGCAGACAGACACAAACACAAGGTTAACACAAAGACACACAGCAAAAGTGCAAGAAGGCAGCCAGGCAGGGAAGAGAGAGACTGACCAAACCAGAGAAAAAAATTCTAGGCAAGAAAGAAGAGGGTAGAAGGGCCAAAATGTACAAAGACCGACAAGCACTGACCAAGAACACCTAAGCAATTAGCCAGTATAAACCAGTAATTGAAGCACCAAGTCCCAATAGATAAGTTAGTCCTACGTTTGGCATCTTATTAGTATTATTATTTTACACTTATAAAGCGCTGTACAAACATAGAAATAGACAGTCCCTGCTTGAGAAGTTTACAATCTAACAAATAGACAATACAGCACGAGCAACAGCTAGAGGAAAGGGAGGAATCTGGAGCTGAAAGCAGCCACAAATAGCTAAGACTTTAGCATAGATTTCAATAGGGAGAGAGACGAGGCTCGACGCAAGGGTAAAGGAAGTTTGTTCCAGGCATAAGGAGCGGCAAGGTGAAACGAGCGAAGTCCGGAGTTAGCAGAGGAGGAAAAGGATAAAGAATGAAGACCAGAGGAGGACCGAAGTTCACGAGGGAGGGTGTAAGGAGAGAAGAGAGGTAGTGGAGGGCATAAGAATAAATACATTTGTAGGTTAAAAGAAGTTTATAATGGATACAGAAGTGGAAGGGAAGCCAGTGAAGTGACTTCAGAAGAGGGGTGATATGAGAGTAGCAGGGTTGACGGAGGATTAAATGTTCAGCAGGGTTTTGAATAGACTGAAGAGGAGAAAGATGACACTGAGGGAGACCAGTAAGAAGAAGGTTACAGTAGTAAAGATGAGAAGTAACTAGAGAACGAACCAAAGCTTTAGTAGCATTTTCAGAGAGGAAAGAGCAAATTTTACTAATGTTATAGAGAAAGAAGCAGAAGATTTTAGCAATCTCATGAATGTGAGGGGAAAAGGAGAGAGAGGAATCAAAGAAGACACCAAGATTGAGGGCTGAGGAAACAGGAAGCAGAAGAGTATTATTGACAGAAATAGAGAAAGGAGAAAGGAGGGAGGATTTAGGGGGAAATATGAGAAATTTAGTTTTAGCCATATTCAATTTCCGACGATGATTAGACATCCAGCAGCAATGTCAGATAAGCAAGCAGAGATGCGAGTTTGAAGTATTGGAGATATGTCTGAAGAAGAGAGAAAGATTTGAGTGTTATCAGCATAAAATGGTATTGAAAACCATGGGAAAAGATGAGGGCGCCAAGAGACTTATATAACAGATGTTAAAGCACGTGGACTAGTAGTTCAAGGTGAGTTACAGTCAGGTACTGTAGGTATTTTCCTGTCCTCAGAAGGCTTACAATCATGATGGTGATGTAGGCACATAGTTGTTGTTGTTGTTAAGTGCCGTCGAGTCAGAGTCGACTCATAGCGACCCTCTGGATAGCTATCCTAAATTGTGTTCGGTCTTCAGTCAGGCGGCTCATTGTTGACAGACTGGTACCCGTAGCTGCTGTTATTGTAGCGATCCATCTCATTGCTGGCCTTCCTCTTTTGCGTTGACCTTCTATCTTGCCAAGCATGATGTCTTTCTCTAATGATCTCTCTCTTCGCATGATGTGTCCGAAGTATGAAAGCCGAAGTCTTGTCATCTGAGCTTCTAAAGAAAGCTTAGGTTTGATCTCCTCTAGTACCGACTGGTTTGTTCTTCGGGCAGTCCATGGTATACACAGTATTCGCCGCCAGCACCATAATTCAAAGGCATCAATTTTCTTCCTGTCTGTCTTTTTCACTGTCCAGCTTTCACATCCATATGATGTTATTGAAAATACCATGGCTTGAACAAGTCGAATCTTTGTATGGAGAGACACAACTCTGCTCTTGAGAATCTTATCTAGGTCTTTCATAGCCATTCTGCCAAGAGCAATGCGTCGTCTGATTTCTTGACTGCTTGTTGCTTCTTTATTGATAGTTGATCCAAGTAGGTTAAAGTTGTTCACAATTTCAATTTCTTCTCCTTCAACGATGAACCTGTTGATTATGCCAGTTGTCATGATCTTTGTCTTCTTTACATTAAGGTGCAGGCCCATTTTGAGACTATGTTCTTTGATTGTGAGAAGCAAATGTTTCAGATCATCTTCGCTTTCAGCCAGTAATGTGGTATCATCAGCATAGCGAAGGTTGTTGATGAGTCTTCCACCAATCTTCACACCTCTGTTGTCTTCATACAGTCCTGCTTCTCTGATGATTTGTTCTGCATATAAATTAAACAGGTAGGGGGAAAGTATGCAGCCTTGTCTTACACCTTTGCTTATTTTAAACCATTCTGTTTCTCCTTGTTCCGTTCGAAATACACAGGAGGAAAGCATTTATCATATATCTGAGATGGCACCTAAGCTTTCTGGGGGGTGTGGTTTGGATGGAGAGGGGCAGAATTACAAAGTAAGTATGTATTTTCTAAAATATGATAGTACGCACATATAGATGTTCATTTATGCACTACAGTGGGCCATTGTTCTCTTTATAAAATTGGTTGGCCCGACATTGAAAAGTATGTATCCATTTAATGGCAGCCGTTATCTGGATTACTACTTTAGCCAGCAGCAGAATCTGGAGAGTGCCACTGAATATCCTTCCGGATCACCAGGGCACTATGGGGGTCAATTTGGAAGCTTTATTCATGCTTTGGACATCCGAAAACGAGCATTGAGACATCCAAAGCACAAAGACATCTCCAGAGCAATTTTAGAAACCAGTTCTGTGGACATCCACATCTGAATGGGGGCATGGAGGGTCTCCTCTTGAAGTCCTCACTTGCTCTCAAAAATGTCCTGAACATCTAGAGCTGGATCTATGTTTAAACATGTTCCAGGAACAAATAAAACCAGCCAGAGGGTTTAGAGAAGAAAGTACTCCATCATCCCCGGTACTCAGCACAATGTCAAGGATAGCAGCAGTGGGATTCAGACCCTGGTTTTCCTGGTCCTAGCCCACTGCTCTAACCATTAGGCTATTCCTAGCTATCCAGGTTCTGATACACTGTTCTGGGGAAACCTATGTAGATGCCCTGCAGACGTCCATAACGGGTGTCTGCTCCTGGGTGTGCCTGCTTTTTTCCCCAGACATTCTGGCTTCGATGTCCCAAATTGCACTGGGACATCCCTTCTAAAAGCCCCCTCCACTTGGATAGTGCTGTGGCAGTGTGTGGGTAGAACCAGCACTATTTAGCTCACCATCCTAATAAACATCCAGATAGGTTTAAGGAAATCTGCCCTATATTATCTTGAATATCGCCGCCCTCCAAAGGTAGTCGCCACAGGACACGGATCTATTCTATACCAGCGGCAATCTGGATAGCAGTGCTGAATAATGTATCTGTGGTGCTTTTTTGGACTTTTCACATCAGCATCTTGTTATAAAATTAGCCTAACGTGCATGCTTTGATATCATGCCCCCCTTTGCCCACATGTGGTTGCACTTAAACTCTCTTGTATGCACACATTTTCTTTTTAAAATTGCTTCATGCACATAGCCCTTCTTGTATGCACAGAACTTCACCTTTTATATTCTTATACCTTAATTAAACCTTTTCAAATTACCCCTCTAGTTACCTCAACAGGGTTTTATTATTAGTTCACCCATTCTGGCCGTGGAAGAGACTAAGCTGGCTATGTAGTACTAGTAAAAGGGTGAAGGGAAATGCAAAATTCAAGATCACAGAATCAAATAATGAAAACACATGAGCTGGAACAAAAAAAAAAAAAAGCTTTTGCCTCAGCAGTGAAGTGGTTAAGGACCAGACCACAGCAGGAAGTAGGTAACTGTTTTTCTTCGTGTGCTCATGGGAAGAGAACTGGAAAATGCTGCGGTAGGCGTGTGTGGAAAAAAGTGAGTTTTAATCAAGCTATAAATAGCCGTCTCTTCGAATAATTTAGAATTAATGTTACTGGAAATCTCGTAAAGACTTGTTTAATGACCCCAAGGGGCAGAGTAGTGTTTGGTAAGGGCAGTAGTAGCTTAGCTTTCTCTACTTGCTAAGTGGTATTTGTCATTCTTACTCTTAGGGTGCAGGTGAAATGCATGAAGTACAATAATATTTTCTTTAGTGGCTTTCATAAAAATTCCCCAAAATATAATTAAGACAACATGCCTGTTCTTTCAGTTCACTCATCACGTGTTACAAATATCTTGAGTAAAGCTAAAAGTCTGAGTGGATGAGTCCTTCAGAAATGGTTGGATTAGCAGCAGACGTACTAGGTTGACAAAGCTTTAACCATAGCTACTATAAGGCTGACGAGTGCCTTGATTATTTGTTCCAGGTTCCCAAGTGTTACACCTGTGCAATTTCAACCTCTTGTGTGCAGTATGTGCACACCTAGAATGGAAGGGCAGACTGGATAGGCCACATGGTCTTTCTTTTTTTCTAGCAATGACTCAGAGTGACTAAGAGTGCATATCTATGTGTGCATATATTGCACAAAAGAGGTTGACGTTACACAGGTGTAACACTTACACCTGTGTAACGTCAACCTCTTTTGTGCAATATATGCACACATAGATATGCACTCTTAGTCAGCCTTATAGTAGCTATGGTTAAAGCTTTGTCAACCTAGTACGTCTGCTGCTAATCCAACCATTTCTGAAGGACTCATCCACTCAGACTTTTAGCTTTACTCAAGATATTTGTAACAGGTGATGAGTGAACTGGGAACTTGGAACGAATAATCAAGGCTCTCGTCAGCCTTACAGTAGCTATGGTTAAAGCATTGTCAACCTTTCTCTTAGGGATCTTGTGTACTTGGCTCGTGCTTTCTTGAATTCAGATACAGTTCTTGCTTCCACTGCCCTCTCTGTAAAGAAGTATTCCTTAGACTACTCCTGTGTCAAACCCCTTTCACCTTTATCCTATGAACCCTCTTTCCAGAGCTTTTATTCCACAGAGGTCTTTAAAAGTCACTATCATATCCTCCCTCTCCTGCCTTTCTTCCAAATAAACATATTGAGATCCTTAAGTACTATCCCCATAGGCTTTATGAGGAAGACCACTGACCATTTTAGTAGCTGCCGTCTCGACTGACTCCATCCTGTTTCTATCCTTTTGAAGGCACAGTGTCCAGAACTATACACAGTATTGCAAATGACGTCTTACTAGAGACTTATACAAAGGCACTATCGCCTTCTTTTTCCTGAAGGCCATATTTCTCCCTATGCACACAAGCATCCTTCTGGCTTTTTGTCATCATCTTTTATATCCATTTGAACACTTTAAGATCATCTGATATGATCACTCCCAAGTTCTGCTCTTCTTTCATGTACTGAAGTACTTCACCCCCTATATTATACCGCTCCCATGCATTTTTGCAGCCCAAATGTATGAACTTGCATTTTTTAGCATTAAAACTTAGCTGCCAAATTCTCAACCATTCTTCATACTTCACTAGATCCCTCCTTATGTTATCCACACCTTCCAGGATAGACTTCTGCAGTATTGCTTACAAAAATGTTACAAGGACCAAGGCCTGATCTCTGCAGCACACCACTGGTAAAGCCCCTACCATTAGAGTGAACTCCATTTACTACTACCCGTCAGCGCCTCCCATTCGACCAATTTCTAACCCAATCAGTCACTTTAGGATTCATCCCAAAGGCACTTAGCTTATTTATATGTCACCGATAAGCTGAGGAGTCAAAGGCCTTGCTGAAACTGAAGTATTTCACATCTAGCACTCCTCCCTGATCCATTTTTCTGGTCACCCAGTCAAAGACATTAATTAGATTAATCTGACCAGACCTACCTCTAATAAAGCCATTCTTTCTCAGATGCAATAATCCCTTGGCTTCCAGAAACCACATGATTTAACAGTGTTTCCATTAATTTTCTCTCTACAGAGGTCAGACTAACGGGTCTGTAGTTCCCAACCTCCTCTTTACTTTTATTCTGGACAGGAACCACATGCACCCATCTCCAATTCTCCAAAATTACTCCCGACTCTAAAGAAGCATCAGAAAGGTCAGACAGTAGAGCTAGCACTACTTTCTTATGTTCCTTCATTACCCTCAGATGAATCCTGCCTGACCCAATGCTTTGTCTACTTTTAGTTTTGCTAGCTCCTTATGAATATGGTATTCTGAAAATCGCTCGAGGTCTACCTCACTTTGATTCTTATTTGTGTTTGTTTTATTTTGAGTGGGCAATTTTCTTCTGCCCCTCTGTGCTTATAGCATAATTGGAACCAAGGCTGTGTTTGGTGTGCTATGAACCGTGATTTGCAACTAACATGTCCTGGGGAGGAGGAGAGTCAGGAATTGTGGAAACCCATCTCGCCTTTATAAATAGAAGGAAGTAGGGCTAGCAGCAGTTGGAATTATTGGTTTTAAGGAACTATTCTTTTGCAATGTTCAATGTGGAGGAATAGCCTAGTGGTTAGAGCAGCAGCCTGGTAGCCAAAGAGACCAAGGTTCCAATCCCACTGGCAGTCCTTGTGACTTTGACAGGTCAAGTAACAGTTCAGTTCAGAGTTCTTCGACTGGGTGACCAGAAAACTAGATCAGGGCATGGGCGGCCCAAGGGGGGTGCAGGGCCATGTGTGGAGACTCGGTGTGGGCCTCATTTGCATAAGGGACCTCGTTTGCATAAATATTTGCATAATATTACCATACACTAACTTTTAGTAAACATGCCTCTTAATGAGTGTATGGATAAATAAAGACTAAAAGATTTCTATATTACTATAATCCAGTGCCAACTGCCAGGCACATTAGGAACTACTACAAACACTGCCCATTTAGAACCCATAGCAAACCCACCGTATCATAACAGCACTACCAGGACTCACAAAGCACAAGACCCTACCTATCAAAAGGCAACACTACAAATATTAAACCAATACATTTCAGAGAACAACAATACATGACCTACTGGGGAAAGAGAACAAGTGGCAATGTCAAATAGGAATTACATAAACAGAATACCTCAGCTCAGTTACACATGCAGAACATAGACCACAACCAAACAAGGAATCACAATTTAGAAACAGGAAGACAATAATTAAACTGGGAACCCCAAAAGCCCAACAACATTGTAGAAATAAAACTATAAATTAATTTCCTCTTGTACTAAACAAAGCGCAGACGTTAATGATGCACATTTCCCAGAGCTGGCATATTTCAGTTAATAAATTCAATAAAGAGATATTTTTCTACCTTTTGTGCATTTTTTTTCAGTTGCAATTGTTCCAGCCACTTTCTTCTGGTTTCTTCGTGTCTTCTGCTAACTCTCCATCGACTGCTGTCCATTTGTCCTTTCTTCACTCTTCTAGTTTTTTTCCATTCTCTCTCTACATCTGCTTTAACATACTAATCTTTCTCCTTTTGCTCTTTCCTCATTCCTATTTCATCCACTCAAATTTTACCCCGCCATCCTCAATCCCCACTTACTCTCCCAATATCCGGCCAATTGTAGATTTGTCTTCCCTCCCACACAAAATATTTTTCCTTCTCCATTTCACTCTCCCAGCTCTATCCCATTCTAATCCTCCCCCAACATCAGCTCCCTTCTAGTTCCAGCCCCACCCAGCATCCGCTCCCTTCTAGTCCCCGCATCAGCCCATTTCCAGTCCTAGCTCCCCCATCCGAGTCCCTCCATCAGCTCATTTCCAATCCCAGCCCCCCATAAGCCCATTTCTAGTCCTATCCTAGGCCCACCATCAGCCCATTTCCAGTCCTAGCTCCCCCATTCGAGTCCCTCCATCAGCTCATTTCCAATCCCAGCCCCCCATCAGCCCATTTCTAGTCCTTTCCTAGCCCCACCATCAGCCCATGTCAAATCCTAGCTCCCCTCCACTCAGCCCATTTCCAATCCAAGCCCCCCATGAGCCTACTTCCAGTTCTAGACCCTCCATGAGTCCATTTCAATCCAAGCCCCCCAACAGCTCATTTCCAGTCCTATCCTAGCCCTCCATCAGCCCATTTCCTGTCCTAGCCCCCCCTCACTCAGCCCATTTCCAGTCCTAACTCCCTCCCCTCACAGCCCATTTCCATTCCAAGCCCCCCTCCCCATCAGCTATTTGTAGTTCAAGCCTTCCTTCCACTCAGCCCATTTCTATTCCAAGCCCCCGTCCCCATCAGCTATTTGCAGTTCAAGTCCTCTTTCCACTCAGCCTATTTCCAGTCCTAGCCACCCCCCCAGCCCATTACCAGTCCTAGCCCCCCCCATAGCCCATTACCAAACCTAAGTCCCCCATAACCCATTACCAGTCCTAAGCCCCCCATCACCCCATTTTCAGTCTTAGCCCCCCATAACCCATTACCAGTCCTAACCCCCATCAGCCCATTTCAAGTCCTAGCTCCTCCATCCGAGTCCCCCCATCAGCTCATTTCCAATCCCAGCTCCCCATCAGCCCATTTCTAGTCCTTTCCTAGCCCCACCATCATCAGCCCATGTCAAATCCTAGTTCCCCTCCACTCAGTCCATTTCCAATCCAAGCCCCCCATGAGCCTACTTCCAGTTCTAGCCCCTCCATTAGTCCATTTCAATCCAAGCCCCCCCCCAACAGCCCATTTCCAGTCCTATCCTAGCCCTCCATCAGCCCATTTCCAGTCCTAGCCCCCCCTCACTCAGCCCATTTCCAGTCCTAGCTCCCTCCCCTTACAGCCCATTTCCATTCCAAGCCCCCGTCCCCAGCAGCTATTTGCAGTTCAAGCCCTCCTTCCACTCAGCCCATTTCCAGTCCTAGCCACCCCCCCAGCCCATTACCAGTCCTAGCCCCCCCATAGCCCATTACCAGTCCTAAGCCCCCCATCAGCCCACTTCCAGTCCTAAGCCCCCCATCATCCCATTTTCAGTCCTAGCCCCCCATAGCCCATTACCAGTCCTAACCCCCCATCAGCCCATTTCCAGTCTTAGCCCCACCTTCATCCCTTTTCCCGTCTTAGACCCCCCATAGCCCATTACATCCTAACCCCCCTCCATCAGCCCATTTCCAGTCTTAGCTCCCCCCATAGCCCATTACATCCTAACCCCCCATCAGCCCATTTCCAGTCTTAGCCCCCCCCATAGCCCATTAGTAGTCCTAACCCCCCCATAGCCCATTACCAGTCCTAACCCCCCTCCCCCAATCAGACCTGATAGATTAAAAACAAACAAACCGGCTGCTGCTGCCGCTGCCGCCGTGGCAGCGGCAGAATAAATGTTCCGCCGCGGGGCCCCGCTTGCCCGGCAGAGCCTCCCTGCAGCATCAGCTCCCGAGTCCCAAAGCGCGGGCTTTCAGAACCGCAAGAGTTTCCCTTTCTTCTCGCGGCTCTGTTAATCTCGCCGGGGCTGATGGGATTTCCCATAAGCCTCGGCGGGATTAACAGAGCCGCGAGAGGTCAGGGAAACTCTCCCTTCACGGCTCTGAAAGCCCGCGCATTGGGAGGGACTCGGGAGCTGATGCTGCAGGGAGGCTCTGCCGGGTAGGCGGGGCCCCGCAGTGGGACATTTGATTCTGCTGCTGCTATGTTTTGGTTTTTTTTTTAATCTACTTGTGCTAATGTCGAATGTTTTTTGCACGGGGCCCCCTGAAACGCGGGGCCCTCAGCAAAAAACATTCTTGCTCAATGGACGGGCCGGCCCTGGATCAGGGGCATGCGATGGATGTCATCTACCTGGATTTCAGCCAAGCCTTTGATACTGTTCCTCATAGGAGGCTTATCAATAAAATCAGTAGTTTGGGGATGGGTCCCAAGGTGGTGAACTGGATCAGAAATTGGTTGACTGACAGACGACAGAAGGTGATGGTAAATGTAGCTCACTTGGATGAAAGGAGGGTGATTAGCGGGGTGCCCCAGGGTTCGGTCCTGGGCCGGGCACTGTTAAATGTATTTGTGAGTGATATTGCTGAAGGACTACATGGAAAATTCTGTCTTTTTGCAGATGACACGAAAATTTGCAACAGAGTGGACACCCCAGAGGGAGTGGATAACATGAGGAAAGATCTACAAAAGTTGGAAGAATGGTCTAATGCTTGGCAGTTAAGATTTAATGCGAAGAAGTGCAGTGTCATGCACTTGGGAAGCAGAAATCCAAGGGAAATGTACGCGATAGGGGGCGAGAGGTTGGTGTGCACAGACCAGGAGAAGGACCTTGGTGTGATTATTTCTGCGGATCTCAAGGTGGCAAAACAGTGCGACAAGGCAGTGGCAAAAGCCAGGAAGATGTTGGGTTGCATACAAAGAGGAATTACCAGCAGAAAGGAAGTGGTACTAATGCCACTGTATAAGTCACTGGTGAGGCCTCACTTGGAATACAGTGTTCAGTTTTGGAGACCATATCTTGCAAAGGATATAAAAAGACTGGAAACTGTTCAGAGGAAGGCGACCAAAATGATTTGGAGCCTGTGTCAGAAGCCTTATGAGAAGAGACTTGAAGACCTAAATATGTACACTCTGGAAGAGAGGAAGGACAGGGGAGATATGATTCAGATCTTTAAATACTTAAAGTGAAATAATGAACAAACAAACCTCTTCCAAAGACGGGGAAGCTGTAAAACTAGAGGGCATAACATGAAGCTGCAAGGGGGTAAATTGAAAGGCAAAGGGTGGTGGATGCTTGGAATGCCCTCCCGATGAATGTGTTGGGGGCAAATACAGTGACAGAATTCAAAATGGCATGGGACAGACACAGTGGATCCCTTTACAGCAACAGGATAAAATCAAAATAAACTTAACTTAACTATCTAATTTCTCAACATACAGGGGTGTCCTACACAGAGCGGTGGGTTCACCCCTAAAACAAAGTCATGGAGAGAGGTGGCCTGCATGGAGCGGCAGGTGCACCTACTCTTGCCTTCTTACTGGGCAGACTAGATGGACCATATTGGTCCTTATCTGCCGTCATTTACTATGTTACTATGTAAGTACATAAAATGGATACTTCCCTATCCACAGAGGGCTTACAATCTAAGTATACCCTAGACAATGGAGAGTTAATTGACTTGCCATAGCCACAAGGATTGACTTGTACCTACAAATTCTAACTCACCTTGAGCAACTACTGGAAAGGCATGAGCTAAATACTAAAATTTATATATATATATATCTTATTAACAGACTTCTTGCTGGGAAGGCCACAGGGGAGGATGACATCCCTGAGAAATACTATAAAACTATAGGTGGGGAGGTGGCCCTGGTTCTGTCTTGATTATATAATGATCTGTTAGAAAGACGAAGCCTTCCTGGTACGGTTTCTAAAGCCAGCATTGTAGACCTTCATAAAGAGGGGAAGCCCCCCTGCCCCCTCCCCCCCAACCCGATCAGTATGGCAATTATCAGCAGATAGCATTACTAAAATTGTGACATGAAAATGTTTGCAAACATTTGGCTAATAGATTAGATATGCCATAATTGGTTAGGTCATAATTGTTTAGGTCAGATCATACTGGCTTTATGAAAGTGCGGCAGATAGCTGACATCATTTATTCTCTGAAGGCTCGGTGAGAGAAGGTTCTCTCTGTTGCTTTGGGCACAGAGAAAGCCTTTGATTAGAGTAGGCTTTCTTATTTAATGTCTTACAATATCTCAGTATGGGAGACAACTTTTTACTGTGGGTACAGATGTTATATGAGTACCTTCAGAGCCTCATTCTCATCAGTGGCTGTGTTTCAGAGGAATTTAACCATTTTAGAAGGACCTGCCAAGGTTGTCCACTCTCAATGGAGCCCTTTGCGGGGCATGTCTGAGCCAATAAAATGTATTTCATCAGTAAATGTGGAGGGGCTAGAATATACAATTTTACTTTATGCAAATGATACTTTAGTTTTCTTAAAGGATCCTGAATGTCCTTTTCCAGTTTTATTTGGGGAGCTTAGGGCCTTTCCAGAATTTTTCTGGCTTTAAAGTTATATTAACAAAACAAGCCATTATCTTTTTGAATCTGGTAAATGGATTTTCTGTTAAGGGTGGTATCTGTTATTTCAGCATCTCAAATACAATAGAGGATCTTTTTCCTCTCAATTATATTTCAATTATATTTGAACATTGGGAATCTTTGACTCTGAAGTGGCTATGTTAACAATGGTAGTGCTACCCAGGCTTTCGATCCTGTCCTCTCTCAACTACCCATATATATTCTGTGGGCGACCTTTAAAAGATGGGATAAGATGATTTCCTGCTTTGTCTGGGGAGGGAAGAAACCACATGCCAAGCTGACCAGATTATAATGCTCCAAGGAGTGGAGGTGAGAGAGGCCCCTAATTTGAAATGTTATTATTGAATGGCTGTGATTAATACTTTAAGAGGGTATTACTGTCAAAGTAGCAACTCTCATTAGGTTCATATGGAAACAGCAGATCTGTATCAATACTTCAACTTTCAAGCTGGAGAATGGAAGGTCCCAGAGAAAGCATGCTGGGCGCATTGCCCACTTATATGCCCTCTGGTGATGGTGGAAGAATGGAAACATAGAAACATGGTGGCAGAAAAAGACCACATGGCCTATCTAGTCTGCCCTCCCATATCAACCACAAACTCCGCTTTTTTCCTTTAGAGATCTTCTGTGTTTGTCCCATATTTTCTTAAATTCAGATACTGTCCTCATCTCTACTACCTCTACTGGGAGACTATTACATGCATCTACCACTCTTTCTGTAAAGAAATATTTCTGCATATTACTCCTGTGTGCAATTCTAGTCGCCGTATCTTAAAAAGGTTATAGCGTTATTAGAAAAGGTTCAGAGAAGAGCCACCAAAATGGTAAAGGGGATGGAAGGATACCCCTATGAAGAAAGGCTAAAAAGGTTAGTTCTCCAACCTGGAAAAGAGACGGCTGAGGGGAGATATGATAGAAGTCTATAAATTAATGAACGGAGTGGAACAGGTAAACGTAGATCGATTGTTTACATCATCAGAATATAGAAAGACTAGGGGACATGCAGTGAAGCTACAGGGTAAACAAGACAAATAAGAGAAAATATTTTTTTCACTCAACGTGTAATCAAACTCTGGAATTTGTTACTGGAGGATGTAGTAAAAGCTGTTAGTGTAGCTGGGTTTAAAAAAGGTTTGGACAAGTTCCTGGAGGAAAGTTCCATAAACCATTATTAAAAAGGGACCCAGGATATCAATGCTTGACCCAATACAAGCATTGTGGAACCTGTGTCTTTTGGGGGAACTGCTAGGTACGTATGACCTAGATTGGCCACTGTTGGAGACAGGATACTGGGCTTGATGGACCTTGGTCTGACCCAGTATGGCATATCTAAAAAAAAAAGAGTCTATCCCTTTTCACTGTTATCCTATATCCCCTCATAGCAGAACTTGATTTCAATCGAAAGAAACTCTCCTCTTGTGCATTTATGCCACGGAAGTATTTAAACATCTCTATCATATCTGCTTTATCATGCCTTTCCTCTAACGTATACAGCAAAGGTCACTAACCATTTTAGTACCTACCCTCTGCACAGATTCCATCTTGTTTTTATCATTTTTGAAGGTGTAATCTCCAGAATTGCACACAAAACTCCAAATGAGGTTGCACCAGAGACTTATACAGAGGCACTATCATCTCTTTTTTTTCTGCTGGCCATTCTTCTCCCTATGCACCCAAGCATCATTCTGGCTTTCACTGTCACCTTTTCACCTGTTTAGCCACTTTAAGATCATCAGAAACAATCACGCCCAGATCCCGTTCTTTCGTGAACAGAAGCACTTTGCCCTCCACACTGTACTGCTCCCTTGGATTTTTGCAGCCAAATGCATTACCCTGCATTTTTTATCATTAAATCTCAGCACCAAATTCTACACCGTTCTTCATAGAAACATAGAAACATGATGACAGAAAAAGACCACATGGCCTATCTAGTCTGTCCTTCCATAACAACAACTACAACAGTCCACTTTTTACCTTCAGAGATCCTCTGTGTTGGTCCCATGCTTTTTTTAATTCAGTTGCTGTCCTCATCTCTACCACCTCCACTGGGAGACTATTCCATGGATCCACTACTCTTTCTGTAAAGAAATATTTCCGCATATCACTCCTGAATCTATCTCCCTTCACCCTCATCCCATGTCCCCTCGTAGCAGAACTTGCTTTCAATTGAAAGAGGCTCTCTCCCTGAACATTTATGCCACGGAGGCATTTAAACATCTCAATCATATCACCTCTATCCCGCCTTTCCTCTAAGGTGTACATATTAAGATCCTTAAGTCTGTCCTCATATGCTTTATAATGAAGCCCATTAATCATTTTAGTAGCAACCCTCTGCACCGACTCCATCCTGTTCACATCCTTTTGAAGGTGCGATCTCCAGAATTGCACACCATACTCCAAATGAGGTCGCACCAAAGACTTATACAGAGGCATTATCACCTCCTTTTTTCTGCTAGCCATTCCTCTCCGTATGCACCCAAGCATCCTTCTAGCTTTTGCCGTTGGCTTTTCTACCTGTTTAGCTACTTTAAGATCATCAGACACAACCACGCCTAGGTCCCGCTCTTCTTTAGTGGACAAAAGTACTTCACCTCCTATACTGTATTGCTCCCTTGGATTGCTGCAGCCCAAATGCATGACCTTACATTTTTTAACATTAAATCCCAGCTGCCAAATTCTAGACCATTCTTCAAGCTTAGCTAGATCCCTCCTCATGTTATCTACACCTTCCTGGGTGTCTACTCTATTGCAGATTTTGGTATCATCCGCAAAGAGGCAAACCTTACCCGACAGCCCTTCCACTATATCACTAACAAAGATGTTAAAAAGAATCGGACCAAGGACAGATCCCTGGGGCACACCACTGGTAACATCCTTCTCCTCAGAGTGAGCTCCATTTACTTGTACTCTTTGTCGCCTCCTACCCAACCAATTTCTAACCCAAGCAGTAACTTTAGGGTCCATCCCTAGGGTGCTCAGTTTGTTTATAAGTCGCCTGTGAGGAACAGTGTCAAAGGCTTTACTGAAATCTAAATACACCACATCTAGAGCTCTCCCTCGGTCCAACTCCCTGGTCACCCAGTCAAAGAAATCAATCAGATTTGTCTGACAAGACCTGCCTCTGGTGAATCCATGCTGCCTTGGATCCTGTAACCCGCTGGACTCCAGAAACCTCACTATTTTCTCTTTCAGCAGCGTTTCCAATAATTTACTCACCACCGAAGTTAAACTAACCGGCCTGTAGTTTTCAACCACATCCTTACTTCCACTTCAGGCTTAGCTAGATCCCTCCTCATGTTATCTACTCCTTTCTGGGTGTCTACTCTATTGCAGATTTTGGTATCATCCGCAAAGAGGCAAACCTTACCCGACAGCCCTTCCGCTATATCACTAACAAAGATGTTAAAAAGCATCAGACTAAGGATAGATCCCTGCGGCACATCACTGGTAACCTCCTTCTCCTCAGAGTAAGCTCCATTTACCTATACCTTCTGTCGCCTCCCAGTCACCCAATTTATAACCCAGTCAGTCACTTTAGGGTCCGTCCCTAGAGTGCTCAGTTTGTTTATAAGTCACCTCTGTGGAACGGTGTCAAAGGCTTTACTGTAATCTAAGTACACCATATCTAGGGCTTTCCCACGGTTCAACTTCCTGGTCACCCAGTCAAAGAAATCAATCAGAGTTGTCTGACAAGACCTGCTTCTGGCAAACCCATGTTGCCTTGGATCCTGCAAGTCATTGGACTCTAGAAACCTCACTATTCTCTCTTTTAGCAGTATTTTCAATAACTTACTTACCACAGAGGTTAGATTAACTGGCCTATAGTTTTCAATCTCATCCTTACACTTTTATGTAAAGGGACCACATGTGCCTTTCTGTAGTTCTCTGGGACCACTCCTGACTCCAAAGAATCATTGAAAAGGTCAGTCAGTGGAGCCACTAGAACGTCCCCAAGTTTCTTCAATATTCTCAGATGTATCTCATCCAGTCCAATCGCTTTGTCTACTTTTCGTAGTTCCTCACGAACACAGTCTTCTGAAAATCGTTCAAGATCCCCATCATTTCTATTCCTATTTGTGGGTGTCTTCTGTGGTCCTGCTCCTGGCCCTTCATCTGTGAACACAGAACAGAAATATTTATTAAGCAATTCCGCTTTATCCTCATCAGCTTGTACATATTCCTCGCCTTCACTCTTGAGTCTGACAATACCAGTTTTGTCCTTCCCTCACTACCATATCTGAAAAATATCTTATCTCCTCTTTTTATTGGATTGGCTATTTCTTTTTCTTTTTATATCTTTGCTTTCTTGACTACTTTACTAAGGCCGCATCGATAATGCACGTTTCCAGCGAGGGAGGCCCATGCTAACTTCAGGGGCCAAATTCATCCATCCGTATGTAGTTAGCTGAGCCCAAGATACTGCATTGTGCTAGCGGCAGCAAGTGCAACCATCCGCAATGCGTCAGCAATACCTTCGTTCTGCCCCTGTCCCACCCTGCTGCCACCCCATCATGCGCAGCCCAGATAGCATAGGACTTTTAGCGGGGAGGGGGGCCTGTGCTACCTTATAGTGCAGCACCCATACTGCACTCTAGACCTCGTGCTACCGGGTAGCGCACTTTAGTAAACATGCCCCTTTGTAATTTACTAGGATGGATGTCCCCAGGTGTGGATTTGTTGTTTGTTGGTTGGATATTGTTTTGTATTTATAATGTTTAAATGACTGGAAGCCGGAATTGGTTAATTCAATGGATACATGAGTGATTGAGAGATGTAATATTATGCTACAGAGATCTTTTCTCTTTATGTAGTTAGATATTCCATTTGGACTATTGGTGGTTATATTGTGGGCTGGCTTTTATTTGATGGGTGGGGGATGCTGCTTTCTTTTTAGATGTGTTTGCCTGCTGTAAATGATTGTTGTTTTTCATTTGTTCCAAAATACAATACAATAAAGACTAAAAGTTCAAAACAAAAACAAAAAAAAGAAAGAAAGAAAAATACAGTGCTTCAAGCTGAAGTGGTGCAAAACTTGTGATTCCTGCCACTCCTGTGATGGATTCTAACTAGCAATGAGCTCTTTATTCCTCAGTACTTCTTTTCTCTATATTAACTGCTTTATGGAAAACATGTTCACCAACGGAGCGTACCCAAAGCAAAGAACTCCATTTGTATGAAAACATCCTTTGCTCTCAAACTGTAAAGTTTGGGGTCTTTTTACTAAAGCCTGCTGAGTGGTTAGCATGCATTTTCGTGGGTGGTAACGGCCCGTGGTAACTGTTACTGTGCAGGCATGACAGCTACCAGCTGCTATAAAGCACGTTAATTGCCTATCGGGCAAAGGGGCGAGAAATGGGCAGAGTGTGGGTGTGCAGTTAGCATAGGGATACTGTACATATCGCACACTGGTCGTCAATGTGGCAGTTAGAGCGGGTTCACCTAGTGATACCTCCATGGGTGGCGTTCAGTGTACCCACATTAATTACACCACACCTTAGGGGTTGGCGTGCATGAGTTAATTGCCAGGAACGTGCTACCCTTGCCTCCTGACAGTTATCACAGAGGCTTTGCAGTTAACACATGTTAGTTTTTATGCTAAACAGCATTAAGTGCAAAACCTTAAAAGGTTGTAGCAAAAGGGTCCCTTTGTCTTAGCAAACAAGCCCAAAGAATATGTCCTCGTACTACTTATCATTTCTATTGTGCTTGTAGATGAGGCAGCATGTCCATCCTCATCATCAAATATCAGTAGCACGTTCTGTACTTTACAAGGGATAAAATCGAAACAGGATGCTCTCTTATTATGGGCAGAGTGTATCCACCTTATGCATGTCCTGTTTTCCTTGGCTGCCTGCGTGCAGCACAAATAATAATTTATAAAACAAATTATTTTCATTCAGGATTTAAATTATTGTATTTAGAAAAAGTACAAGCTGTCTTCCCAGCTGTGGTCTGCATGTGTATAATAATTCATGAAACTATCCTGTTTAAAAGCCTTAAAGAAAGTGGACGGGTAAGTGTTCACTGTATCTGATATTTATTTTTATCATGCAACATCCTAACGATACTTCAGAATTGTTTTATTAACTTAACATTTGCCATCCGTGCTACCATGCTCTGAGTGCTAGTTTGAAAAGGGTTGTTAAAATTTTTCTAAAAATGAAAGTTTTCATTCTTATCAGTTCTGGGAAAAATCAGCTTGGCTGATTATAACTTTGAATGGAAAGGACAGAAAAGACTTGTTTTCAGATAGAAACATATAGGCACTTCTTGTCTTTATAAAATACCAGTACAAAACCTGCCGAAATTGCCACTACAGTGTGATCGCATGCATTTATACTAGCTGGGGAGGAGGTGTCAGCACACGATTTATAAAATGCTCCTCTGTGCACATTACTTCATGCCTCTAGCAACGCTCTATCATTTCTCCGCCCCTGAACATCGCCTACACCCGGATCACATAAATAATCACCCACTTGTCATAGCGCATACGCATACTTGTACACATGCGGTCATTTTAGAAAAGGTTGTTAAATATGTAAAATAGCATGTGCGCCAAACAAGCCTTTATAAACTTACCCCCTTAATCTTCCTAAGCCTATATTTAAGGTTGTTTTCGGAGATATTCGTGCTAGGTCTATAACGTTATTTGCTTTGCCTTCCATCTCCAGTTCCAGAACGAGTGTCCAAATCACACATCCATTACTATACCTACTTGAAGCAAAAGTCTATAACAGCCCTGATTTTAGGTATTAAATATTTCAATGTGCACACACTTCTTTTCTTCACTGATTATCTTCTGTATATTTAGCCCCAGAGAGGTGTTTTCCTGGTGGTTTTCTCTATATGACATATAAAATAATTCTGCTCTACAAAATTAAGCGATAACAATGTCTGTGCACAGAAATCTGTCACTAGGTCCCCACAGAACAAAGTCCGACTCTGCCCCCTCCTCTAGCCCCAGTTCAATCTGAACGTCTCCTTGCATGTGTACCGTGCATATGTTTATAGAACGTGCTATTCAGCTCTAATCCAGGAGTCACCAAACTACAGCCTGTGGACCGGAGGCAGCCCTTGAAGCCAGTTTTTCAGGACCTCCTTGCTTTTCCTGTACCCAGATCTGACCCCGCCTCCTGTTTTGTTTTTTGCCTTGCCCCTGCACTCCATCCTGACTTTGTCTTCCTTGCTCCCTCTTGGCAGCTTACAGTTTTCAGCTGTGAGCAGCCCAGCTTCATTCTCAGTGGTCCTTTTCTCCCTGCTCAGAGAGAGTGATGGGGTCAGGAATAGCCACTATCTCCAGAGCCCGGGACTGGTTAACTTGCATGCAGATACTGCGGTATATCAAATAAAGGCAAACATAAGCATAAACCTGTCACAAATGAACCCTACCTACCACCTTTGATCTCTGCAATAGCAGCTCGGCCCTGGCTTGCCGCTATCATGGCCTGCGCGTAATGGCTACCAAGGGACGAGAGGCTCACCGTTCTTGGTGATGCGGGGCTGGGGGTATGTGTTTGTCTCCATGCTCTAAGGTTGTAATACTGGGAGAGTGTGTGCAAGTGTTTTTGGCTCCTGAGGTGCATGCTGGGCCAGATTTAAGATGCTGGGGCCATAGGCAAGACATGAGGCAGTGGGATGTGGCGTTAAAGCAAGAAGAATCAGGCTTCTATTTATGGCAGTTATTTGGAGCTTTCAAGTCCTGGCACCCTAGGCAAATTGCCTATGTTGCCTGTGCATAGGTGCAGGCCTGGGGGTGTGTGTTTAGTTCTCCCTGCAGTACTGAGAGTGTGCATGTAGGTGTACCTTACCCTGAGACTGCAGGGGCAGAGGACGGAAAGCAGAGGGGACAAGAGAGAAGGGAAGAAATGGAAGGGGAGGGAGCAAAAGAGTAGAATGGAAGAGGGGAAGGTAAGAGAGGAGAGAAGCAAGAGTATATAAAGAGAAAGGGAAAAGGGAGATGAAACTATATTGGGGGATAAGTGGAAGAGACAGTGCCAGGCTCCCCTCCCATGCCACATTTCACCCACTTCCCATTCCCTCAGGGGAACAGATACTGGGGAAAAGAGGGGGTCGAATTATTTGACTCCCCCCGGGACACTTGCCTCCTGCCACAGTATTTGAAATCACTGAAAAGTCTGGACATGCTCCCTGCTCTGCAGACTCTTCTCTGAGGTGGACCCCATCCCTATCTGCCCTCTCCATGATTTGAAATGCCCCATATAGCTCTTCACGTGAAAAGCTTGGGGCCCCCTGCTCTAATGCATCACTTAAGGCAGAAAGGGGGGAAAGGCATACACGGCTTTCTACTGAACGCATTGCAGTGCCTACATGATTTCTTATTATCAATATATTCTTAGAGCATGTCCTCACTGGCAAAGAGTCAAACTGCAGAAAATATTTCATGCAGGTATTTCAAACTAAATCAACATCCATGGAAAGTATTGTACAACTGGTTGAGTTTTATTTCATAAATTTTAAGTTTTCCTCTTTCTTCTGCAGGAATTCCCATGAGAAAATAATTGGATTTAAAAATGGAGCCGTAACTTTTTTTTTTAGCATATATAAAAAAAGGAATACAATCTAAAGACTACTGAAGTATGTCTGGATTTGCAGCTCTGAATGGCCTTTATTACCACAGTCATAAATAGCAAACCGCCCCAAATATTACGGGATTTTGGTTGGTTTAGACCAATGAAGTAGAACAAGACCTCTGAATACCCCATTAGTTCCAGTGCTGTGCTTTGACGACTTTTGCTTCCGCAGCTTTTTTCCTGTGCTAGTCGCCAGCCTCACCTCACCCTCTCTCTTAACAAATATCATTGACAGACACCACTGCAGTTTTGCTGCTTGTTCTGACAGTTTAATCCGCTACCTCCTGGCCAAGCAGCCGGAGCCTCAGGGTGTCATCCAACACCTCGGCATCACGTTGCTGCAATTAAAATAATTAAGGGTACCGGGACGGGCTTCTAGAGCTTTCCTGAGGCTTTCTCAGCTCCCCTTATGGAATAAGTGTAATGTACCTTGCCGTGAATAGAAGTTGAATTTATTAATTTAGTATTTCCTTGCCAGAACTGAATCTACAATATTTATATCTCACAAGTACCCTTCTATGTTTTCTATAATTTGAATAAAGAAGTTGTGAAAGCTTAAAATAGAAGATTTAGGGGGTAGTTACTAAGCTGCAGTAAATTATCGCATTTTGCCACAGCTTACTTTACTATGGGAGTCACTAACTCAGTACTGCAGGTTAGTGACTCCTGCAGTTCATGATAGCACAACTTGTGTTTAACCTTGCAGGCTGTGCCGTTTTTCCTAGGAGCAACTATTTAAAGGGTCCAGTACCTAACAAAAATTACCCTCCTTCATTTATCCCCCCCACTGGTTTAAACTCCCCATTCAAGTCCCCCCCCCCTATGTTTCAAGATCTTACCCCCAACACTTACTGGGCTATCCCTGCTATTGAGCACGGAGGGGCACAAGAGCAAATCCGTACTTACTCCTGCCCTGAGGGTAGTTGGTGTCAAAATGGCACCTGTTAACCCCTAACTAAAAATAAATCCTGAAAAAGGGGTTGACCATCAAAGATATGCCTCAAAAATAATCAAACCCAATTATCCACACACAATGGCAAAAACATAATTCTACCATTCACCCTATTGACCCTAGCACTAGTCTTGAAGTACTACAGCAAGGGGTCAAGCTGCCAAATAAGGAGCTAGACACCAGGAATAGCCTGCTAAGTTCCATGGGGGAGATCAAACTGGGATAGGGGCTTGAATGGGGGTCAGCGGCGATTGTATTAAGTGCCATTCCCTTTAAATAGCTGGCCAGGAGCCAGGCCGACTCAAGGGGTTGTAGCACCCTGAGCCACCTTTGTTTTTGAGCCCCCCCCCTTGGGTCCGATCCTGCAGTGCAAGCTGTGCAAACAGGGGTAAATTTTCAGACCACTGGCTTGTTTAATGCCATCTTCCCATTTAACTTAATCCGTGTATTCTCTGACTCTAGCCATGTAGATAGCATGCTGACTATACAGAGCGATGTCATGGTCACTTTCTATTTAGGCTAGGCCTGATATTCTGCAAACCTAAACTAAATGCGTAACTTACCTGAAGAGTGGTTGAATATTACCAATATCTGGATAATTTTCTGACCGACCCATGCTCTTCCCCTAATATGCCCCACAAGTACACAGATAATATCTGGCCATTCTGCAATTTAAAAGCCTGATACTATCTGTATATTTTTTGAAAATACATGGTTAGGCTAATTATGCACTTGCCAGCAAATGCCTAATTGCCTTTGAAAATGAGTCTGATAGGGCATAATTACTCCCAGACTCACCAATAAAATTCTCCCAACAACAGATGCAGAGCAGAAGCAGGGTGTTAAATTTCATCTCAACATACAAAAAAATGCTATTCAAATTCTAGTTTTACATCAGTGACAACACCACTAACTTCCTCCACAGCTAGACATTGTAAAGGTCATTTCTGTCTCGCAATATCCTCCCCATACGAACAGCGAATTTGTATGGGCAGGCCTAGACAGGGGCGGGAGGGGCATTCTGGAGGTGGAACAAGGGCGGGACATGGGCGGGCTGTGATCCCGGATGGACAGGGCCGATTCAGAGGTCCGCCCTTACATCTGGGGCCTCGAATCTAGATCTCGAAAGTGGAATAAGTCCCCCTGGACGGAGGGAGATCGCAACACGGAACCTGGGAACACAGGTGAGGGTGCACAGGGGGTTCCCTGCAGCCCAATCCAGGCCTTGGAAGGCCAGATCAGGGGTCGGGCTGTGGGGAAAAAAAAGCTTGACCGGTGGCTGGAGATCATGGCTCCTGAATGGAGCCGCAGTGCCATAACAACGGGATGCCATGGTACTGCGGCTCCATTCAGGAGCCTGGCTGAGGTAGCCGGGTATGTGGCTGGGAATGCAGGCCGATCAGAATCGGGCCCATCCTGCATATCCAGGCCATAGACCCGATTTTGATCCATGGCAATCTAGCCCCTGCAGGATCAGAATCGGGTGTACCTCTGTATGCCCTGCTTCTGATCGGCTGCACGACCTGGATGGAATTGGCCTCTGTGTCATAACACAAAACCCTGTAAATGGATACTTCACACCAGCATTAAGAACTCATATCGCACCAACCCTACCTATACAAAATCAGCAAATATTCTAGGACACAAGTAACCCCTAGTTGGAAAAGAGAACAGGCTGAACTATGAGGGTTGCTCAGAAAGTAATGCCCCACATGTTTTTTCTCAGTCCAGAATGAAGATAGAGGTGTGAAATTGAAAGGGTAGTAACTTGGAACTATAAAGGACACATGTGTGTAATTTTACAGTCGTCCGACAAATAGCGAGGCGGTAGTGATCCTTCAAATGGTGTCTGTGAGTGATACACGGTACAAACAACAAGCTGTAATTGAATTCTTGGTGGAGGAAAAAGAAAGTGTGAGAAACATTCACAAACGGTTGTGTGCTGTGTATGGAAGTTCTGCGGTAGATAGGAGCACCATTGGATGATGGGTGAAGAGAGTAAAGGCTTTAGGAAGTGGTAAAACGGAACTGGAAGTTCAGCCGCAGTCTGGGCGTCCTGCCTCAGCCACCAGTCCAGACAAGTTGCAGCGCGCTGATGACATTATTGGACATTGATGGCGTAATTCTGGTGGATGTGCTTGAGAGAGGTGAAACAATCAATTCAGACAGGTACATCAATACCCTTCAAAAACTGAAACGGCGTTACTTGCGAGTGCGGCCTAACAGTAATCCAGGAGACATGTTGCTTTAACATGATAATGCTCGCCCTCACACAAGCCTCCGAACCCGAGGCAATCGCCAAATTTGGTTGGACAGTGCTCCCCCACCCACCCTACGGTCCTGATCTGGCACCATCAGATTTTCATCTGTTTGGACCACTAAAGGATGGCCTGCGTGGAACAAGGTCTGAAGATGACGTGAGCGTGATTCGTGCTGTAAAAAAATGGATCATTGTTTGTACCGTGTGTCACTCACAGACGCCATTTGAAGGATCACTACCACCTCGCTATTTGTCAGACGACTGTAAAATTACACACATGTGTCCTTTGAAGTTCCAAATTACTACCCTTTCAATTTCACACCTCTATCTTCATTCTGGACTGAGAAAAAACATGTGGGGCATTATTTTCTGAGCAACCCTCGTATTACAGATTCCTAGAGAGAACTACATGTTAACTTAATTCCTTATCATGGCTGCAAATGGAAACACAGATCATCACCATTCAAAGATTAAAAAACTACAAAAGACAAAAAATTAAATAAGAAAAGCCAAAAATCAGTCACCGAGTTGTGAAATACAGAATAAAGAGAAACAGAAATGCATTTAAGAACATCAAGCCCAGAATCCTGTTTCCAAAAGTGGCCAATCCAGGTCACAAGTACCTGTCAGGTTCCCAAAAGGTTTGACAATGCTTGTCCTGGGGCAAGCAGTGGATTTCCTGGGTCCTCTTTAATAATGGTTTATGAACCTTTCCTCCAGGAACTTGTTCAAATGTTTTTTAAACCAAACTACACTAACGGCTTTTATTACATCCCATTACCAATCCGCCAAGACCGAGTATCAGTCCATTGCCAGTCCCAGCCTCCCCAGTCTCAGTATCAGCCCATTACCAGCCTCTCAGCCCCCCACAGCCTCAGTATCTGCCACCCCTCTCGCTCCCTTTAGCAATATAGCCGTGGGAACATTTGCTTTTGCTCCCGTTGCTGTGCCATCGAGGTGCCATCGACTCATGGCGACCCTCTCGATAGTTGTCCTAAACTGTGTTCAATCTTCAGTCAGGAGGCTCAACATTGATAGAGTGTCATCCATGTTGTTGTTAAGTGCCGTCGAGTCTGTGTCGACTCAGGGCGAACCTCTGGATAGTTGTCCTAAATTGTGTTCAGTCTTCAGTCAGGCGGCTCATTATTGACAGACTGGCACCCATAGCTGCTGTTATTCTATCGATCCATTTCATTGCTGGCTTTCCTCTTTTGCATTGACCTACTACCTTGCCAAGCATGATGTCTTTCTCTAATGATCTCTCTCTTCGCATGATGTATCCAAAGTATGAAAGTCAAAGTCTCGTCATCTGAGCTTCTAAAGAAAGCTTAGGTTTGATCTCCTCTAGTACTGACTGGTTTGTTCTTCAGGCAGTCCATGGTATACACAGTATTCATCATCAACACCATAATTCAAAGGCATCAATTTTCATCCTGTCTATCTTTTTTTCACAGTCCAACTTTCGCATCCATATGACCTTATTGAAAATACCATTGCTTGAACAAGTCGAATCTTTGTTTGGAGAGAGACATATCTGCTCTTGAGAATCTTGTCTAGGTCCTTCATAGTCATTCTGTCAAGAGCAATGGGTCTTCAGATTTCTTGACTGCTTGCTGCTTCTTTATTGATAGTTGATCCAAGTAGGTTAAAGTTGTCCACTATTTCAATTTCTTCTCCATCTATGATGAGCTTATTGATTTTGCCAGGTGTCATGATCTTTGTCTTCTTTACATTAAAGTGCAGGCCCATTTTAAGACTATGTTCCTTGATCTTGAGAAGCAAATGTTTCAGATCGTCTTCACTTTCAGCGAATAATGTGGTATCATCAGCACAGCGAAGGTTGTTGATGAGTCTTCCACCAATCTTCACACCTCAGTTGTCTTCATACAGTCCTGCTTCTCTGATGAATTGTTCTGCACATAAATTAAACAGGTAGGGGGAAAGTATGCAGCCTTGTCATACACCTTTGCTGATTTTAAATGATTCTGTTTCTCCTTGTTGCATTCGAACTGTTGCTTCTTGATCAATGTAAAGGTTGCGCAAGAGAACAATCAGGTGTTCTGGTATGCTCATGCTTCTTAATGTGGCCCAGAGTATCTCTTGGTTTACACAGTCAAAAGCTGTGCTGTAGTCAATAAAACACATATAGGTATCTATTTAGTATTCTTTTGTCTTTTAAAGGATCCATCTCACATCCACGATGATGTCTCTCGTTCCTCGCCTTTTCCTGAACCCTGCTTGCACTTCAAGCAGTTCTTGTTCCAGTCTCTGCTGAATGATCGTGAGTAGAATCTTGCTGGCATCTGGGATCAGAGTGATTGTGCAATGATTTCCACAGTCAGTCAGATCACCTTTCTTCAGTATTAGTATAAAAAAATGATTTTTTTCCAGTTAGTTGGCCATGATGTTGTCTTCCAAATTTCCTGGCATTATAAGTACGGTAACATCTGTATTTAATTGCTGTAATATTTCAATGGGAATGCCATCAGTGTCTGGTACTTTGTTCTTTGATAACGCTTTCAGTGCTGCTTTGAGGAGTTCTTTCATCACCAGCGGTTCCTGATCAAAAGGTTCAGGTTGAACCGGCTGTTGGTTCACTTGATCTTTATGGTATGACAACTATGTATATTCTTTTCTCCTTTTCTTGATCTTCTCAGAACCATTCAACATGGATCCTTGAGCATCTTGTAGCATTCCAGTTTGAGACTGGAAGTTTCTCTTTAACTCTCGTAACTTTAGGAAAGCCAATCTTGTTCTTCCTCTAATAGTTTCCTTGCATGCATCATTGTAGTACTTCTCCTTGTCTTGCAGCAGGTTGAAAATCTCTATTGAGTTCTATGATTGTCTCTCTTTCTCCTCTGGCTTTAGCTTCTCTATTTCTGGATAATTTTCAGAGTTACTTCCGTCATTCATTTTGTCCATTTTTGCTTTTTGTGGAGACTTCCCACTTTCTTCAAGCCATCCTATAACTTTATTCAGGTACTCTGTTATTTGTATCCAAAGCAGTAAATCTATTTTTTATTTAACAGTTTTTTATATCACTTTATCATTTCAGTTAAAGCAGTTTACATTGTAACTTAAGCTTGGTAATAATGTATATTAAACAGGGGCATTGATAACTGGGTTTTTTTCTGAGGCAATGAAGGCCACAAGGAATGCTAGTGTGGGAAGTGAACCCTGGTCCTTTGGCTCTCAAGCCAGTGCTCTGACCATTAGGCTATTCCTCCACTCCTTTTACTTCAGTCTTTAAATTCCAATGATGTATTCTCAAGGTCATATTTTGCTACATTCATGAGTGGCTTTATCTTTTTTTTCTGAAGTAAAGGCTCCCGTTGCTGTGCTGAACATTAATACAGCTGTGGGAGAAAAAGCCAATGCTCCCTGGCTGTATTGAATGCTAATACAGCCGAGGGAATATCTGGTTTTGCTCCTGTGGCTGTATTAATGTTCAGCACAACCAAGGGAGACTTTACTTTTGCTCCAGCAGCTGTGCTACATTCAAGCCACGTTGCTGGTGACTTGAGTATAGCACAGCCATGGAATCAAAAGCAAAGGCTCCTGCGGCTGTGCTGAGCATTAATATAGCTGCAGGAGCAAAAGCGAATGCTCCCCTGGCTGCTGTTGTTAAATGCCGTCGAGTCGGTGTCAACTCATGGCGACCCTCTGTAATGTTGTCCTAAACTGCGTTTGGTCTTCAGTTAGGCAGCTCATTGTTGACAGAGTGGCACCCATAACTGCTGTTATCGTATTGATCCATCTCATTGCTGGACAAGAGCAATACTTCGTCGGATTTCTTGACTGCTTGTTTTTGCTTTATTGATAGTTGATCGAAGTAGGTTAAAGTTGTCCACTATTTCAATTTCTTCTCCATCAATGATGAACTTTTTGATTTGGCCAGTTGTCAGGATCTTTGTCTTCTTTACATTAAGGTACAGGTCCATTTTAAGACTATGTTCCTTGATCTTGAGAAGCAAATTTTCAGATCGTCTTCACTTTCAGTCAACAATGTGGCATCTTCAGCTTAGCAAAGATGTTTGAGTCTTCCACCAATCTTCACACCTTGGTTGTCTTCATACAGTCCTACTTCTCTGATGATTTGTTCTGCACATAAATTAAACAGGTAGGAGAAAAGTATGCAGCCTTGTCGTACACCTTTTCTGATTTTAAACCATTCTGTTTCTCCTTGTTCCATTTGAGCTGTTGATTATTGATCCATGTAAAGGCTGTGAAATAAAACTATGAGGCGTTTTGATATACCCATGCTTCTTAATGTGGCCCAGAGTTTCTCATGGTTTCCACAGTCAAAAGCCTTGCTTTACTTAATAAAACACATATAGATATCCTTTTGGTATTCTTTAGTCTTTTCAAGGATCCATCTCAAATCTGCGATGATGTCTCTCATTCCTCATCCTTTCCTGAACCTTGCTTGCACTTCAGACAGTTCTCATTCCAGGTATGGTTGTAGTCTCTGTTGTTTAATCTTGAGTAGAGTCTTGCTGGCATGTGGTATCAGAGCAATTGTGCGATAATTTCCACAGTTATTTGGATCACCTTTCTTTAATATTGGTATAAACACAGACCTTTTCCATTCAGTTGCCCATGATGTTGTCTTCCAAATTTCCTGGCAGAGCCTTGTATGTATGGTAACCACTGCATCCACTACATCCGGTTGCATGTGGACGGGTAATCTGTATGGACTGGCAGGTGCACCTATTCTCACCACCTTTCATTCCTCATAGACGAATAGAAATTAAGCATTCACTGATTGCATTGTATTTCATTACAGTTCTTGCAGTTTATTTTTAATTATAAACGCAACACCATTTCTTCTTTGTCTTTCATTTCCAGCATAGTAGACCATGTAATCATCAGATGCAGAGTTCCCAATGCCTGTCCATTTCAGTTTGCTGACACCCAACAGATCGAGTTGTACATGTTCCATTTCATTCTTGACCACCTCCAACTTCCCTTGGTTCATGCTTCATACATTCCATATCCCAATGTGTAAGACAATATTGAGGCTTCTGACTCTCATTTCATGTGCAACTACATCAGCAGTCAGATGTCCCGAGGGCTTTGCTTTACTCTGAAAATTCTTCAGCTCCTCCCAGTAGCCAGTTGAGTGCCTTCCAACTTGAGGATCTCATCTACCAACACTATAGTGCAATTTGTTTTGTTGTGACTATCCATTTGGTTTTCGTGGCAAGATATGGAAGTAGATTGCCAGGCCTTTCTTCCATGCAGTTTAATTCTAGTGGTTTTGCCATTGTCACTTAAATGTGATCCTCCGCCACCAACACCATCCCATTCTGCTGCTGCCCAGATGGGTGGTTTGTCTTGTTCTGGCACCTCAACTAAGACCTGTCCATCTTGGGAGACCCTGCCAGTAGTTAAGCTACCAATAGCTTAGTTCTCAGCATCACTGATGCACACAAACCCTCACAGCACGACAAGCTGCAAACGATGTTAATGTTTAAAATTAACTGTGGTCCTGGAGGCACATTGTGAGCCAGTGAGGCAAGCTTTCTGTGCCCATATTGTGGTGCATCCTGAGTTCTGCATCTCATTATTGTAACGTGCATTAAAGTAAATTTAACATGCTTTGAGGTTAAGCAACACAAGATCATGCTATTTAATCAATGGCCCCTGTGTATGTGTATGATTTCGAAGAAAAATTTTTGAAGACTCATCCATACAAGGAGAATGTGTTACTTTGGATAAGGTATATAGATGTTTTTATTTTATGGCAAGGTACGGAGGATGTCCTCTCCTGTTTCAATTCATGGATTAATAGACTAGATGACAATTTAAGATTCCAACTTACATACGATCATCATTGCATTCCATAATTAGATTTACTCGTCAGAGAGGAGAACCGATTGATAACATCTTTGTATAGGAAACCTACGGATCATAACACTTTACTACACTTTAGTAGTTTCCATAATCCGGCCTTAAAAAGGAATCTCCCCGTTGATCAGTTCCTTAGGGCCAGGAGGACCTGTACGAAAGATCAGGATTTTGACCTTCAGGTGGCAGGTTTGAAGGCTAGGTTTCGTTCAAGAGGCTATCCTTCTATACATATTTCCAAAGCATACACAAGGGCTCATACTTCGGATCGTGAGTCGCTCCTTGTACCCAGACAGAAGGATTCCGATGTTGGGTTAGTTTGTCCTCTCCTGTATACTACTATTTCTCCAGGACCAAGCAGGAAGTCAGTCCTCACTTATGGGTGACGTCGGCGCCGACGGAGCCCTCGCGGAGCAATTTTCCCCAGCTTTCAAAGAAAGCCTTTGGGAATTGCAGCGCGCATGCGCGGTCGTCTTCCCGCCGAGGGTGCCATCTTAGCCAGTCTTCTTTTTTCCGCGGAGCCCTGCAGACGTCCCCGTCTTGTCCCCGCGAAAAAGTTGATTTTTCCTCTTTATTTTATACTTTTTTTCTTTCGGTTCGACGCCGATCGTTTTTCCCGCCCGGACTCGCGACGCCGGTCTCGAGTCCTCTAGCGTTTTTTTTCGGTTTTTCTGACTTAGTCAGCTTTCATTTTGCGTTTTCCCTGGCAGCCCGGTCCTTTGACCTCGCAGGGCCCTTTTTTCCCCCGATGGCTGCCAGTGGCTTTAAGCGTGTGGTCGGTGTGACCGAAATATGTCACTAACGACACACTGACTTTTGCCTCCGCTGCTTGGGCCCGGATCATGAGGAACTGATCTGTGGGCCCTGCAGCAAACTGTCCTCGAAGGCGTTGAGAAGTCGGCGGCATCAGCGCGAGAGAATCTTCGCTGACCCCAGCCGTACCCGGACCTCGTCGGAGGCCTCCGTGTCAAAGGGCTCCAGCTCGGACCGTCGCCGGAGCTCCTCCGACCGGGGTTCTCCCTCCGGGGACCATCGTCGGAAGGAAAAAAACCGCGCGAGGGCGGCGTCGGTGGACGCTCCTGGCTCCGCGAGGGCCAGGTCGCATAGCCCCGACAGCCGCCCGGGTCCTTGGAGAAGGAACATCTCCCGAAGCGACCTCGCCTGGAGTCGGAGATGCCTGCCCGGGTAAGTCCTGTAGTCCTTCTGGACTCGCCTCCGCGACAGCCGACGTCGGGCCCGACGCCGTCGGGGCCCGAGTCGGGGGCTGCTGGGTCACCTGAGCTCGGACTCAGGTTGACGGCCTTGGAGAGCAGACTGTCTGCCTTCATGGACCAGCAGCGGGCAACTGCTCGCTGGCCTCGCTGGCGCCGCTGCCCCGACCGCCGGGACGTCGAAGTCCAAGTCGACCCCGGAGACCGAGCCGATCCTCGAGTCAATGAGAACTCGAGTCGATCCTCGGTCGAGGTCACCCTCGGCCTCCCGTTCGGGGGACCGAGTCGCCGACGCCGACTCCCTCGACGTCGGGGCGGCTGGCGCCGCACCCTGCCCGGGGCCGACCCCACGAGTCCTCGTCGGAGTCGGTCTGGGAGTCTGAGGAGGAAGAGTCACCTGATTCTTTCCGGACTCGGTGTGTCCCATACTCACCGGGGTCGAGCCTCGGAAGCAGTCCCCCCCGGAGGATGCCCGGTTCTCGGACTTCGTTAGGGATATGGCCAAGGCTTTGGCCTTCCCTGCGGATCCCGAGGAGGAGCCTCGAGCCGAAGAGCTCGACGCCCTCCAGTTATGACTCTCCCGCGAGGGAGCACTTTACTGTGACTGTTCCTCCTATGCTGGAACGAATATTCTTCAGCATGTGGGAGATTCCGGCCTCCGCGCCGGTCATGAGCAAGCGGGTAGATTATATCTATAGGTTCCGCAAGAGCACTGTCTTTCAGAAGGCACAGCTGCCACACCATTCCATGGTAGTGGTATCGGCCATGCATCGTCTTAAGTGCCAGATGATGCTCTCCTCGGTGCCTCCTGGGAAGGGAGGCCCGTAACCTGGATGGCCTTGGCAAGAAGTGCTTCCAGGCTCTATGCTCGCATGTCGTGTCCAGACTTACCAGCTCTACATGGGCATGTATCTCCGGGATCTGGCTAAAGAGCTAGCCGGATTCTCCGCTGGTCTCTCCGAGGAGCCCTTGCGGAGGTTCCTAGCCTTGTCCACGGGCATTTCGGGAATGCTCAAAGTTCATGTCACGAGCAGCCTATGATGGCATATATGCCTCGGA
This sequence comes from Ichthyophis bannanicus, assembly GCA_033557465.1. Taxonomy (NCBI): domain Eukaryota; kingdom Metazoa; phylum Chordata; class Amphibia; order Gymnophiona; family Ichthyophiidae; genus Ichthyophis; species Ichthyophis bannanicus. The sequence continues at coordinate 102,815,157 of CM066034.1, read as the reverse complement.
TAGAGTTGACGCAGACGGCATCGGTGCCCGCCGACAGGCTTTGCTTAATTCGTCGGACCTTTAGCACTGGGTACATGACAAGTTGGTCGATGTCCCCTGCCGAGGCGTAAACCTATTTGGCAAGCCCATGGCGGAAAAGGCTGCACAAATTGAGACTGAGACTCTCACCAGGACCAGGCTTTCTAGGAAGACCTCCGCCCCTTCCCAGAAAAAAGAACGGGCTCGGGAAAAAATTACATTTACCCGAGGAAGGCTGCTGCCTACAACCCGTACCCCCATTATCAGGCCCCTGCAGCTCCCCAACAGGGCCGCCAGCAGGCCAAGGGACGGGGTTCGGGTCCCGTAGGCAGCAAGCCCCCAAGCCTGCACCACCAGCCCCTGCTCAGCAGGGAGGGGGTTTTGACTCGCTCAGCATAGCCTCTCCCCCCCCGCTGGTCCCTCCCAGCACCGGAGGCCGGCTGGTTCACTTCGCCCACAGGTGGTCCAGCATCACCGCAGATGCCTGGGTGCTTCAGGTCGTGCGAGAGGGCTACCTTCTCCACTTCCATCAGGTCCCTCCCTCCTATTTTCCGGGAGAACCTTCGCGCCCCCCTCTGCACAGGGAGTTGCTCCTTCAGGAGTTAGCAGGTCTTCTGCAGGAACAGGCGGTGGAACCGGTGCCCCACCACCTGAGAGGTCAAGGCTTTTATTCAAGGTATTTTCTGATACCAAAGAGAACAGGGGGCCCTCAGACCCATCCTGGACTTGCGCAACCTCAACAAGTTCCTTGTGCGGGAGAAGTTCAAAATGCTTACCCTTGGAATCCTTCTGCCCTACCTCCAGCAGGGAGATTGGCTATGCTCCTTGGATCTAAAGGATGCCTACACGCACATCCTCATCCACCCAAGCCACCGCCAATACCTAAGGTTTGTGGTGGCAGGAAATCATTACCAGTACAGAGTACTGCCCTTTGGCCGATCCTCCGCACCGCGAGTCTTCACAAAATGTCTCGCGGTCGTGGCGGCCCATCTCCGGCTTCACGGCCTCTATGTCTTTCCGTACCTCGACGACTGGCTCATCAGAGCAGCGTCCGCTCAGGAGGTCACCAACGCCACGTGCCGCACGGTGACTCTGCTGCAGCACTGGGGCTTTGTCATAAACTTCGCAAAGTCCACTTTGCTCCCCTCACAGGATCTCGAGTTCATCGCGCAAGCTGCACACTCCTCGGGCACGAGCGTACCTACCGCTCGACAGGGCTCAACGGCTCATGGACCTAGCCGAACGCTTTCGCAGCCGCCCCTGGTCTCCGCCAGGCGCTTCCTGAGACTGCGCGGCAATATGGCTTCCACTGTCCATTTGACCCCCAATGCCCGCCTGATCCTGCGGTCTGCGCAATGGTGTCTCCGCCCGCAGTGGCGACCCGCCGCGGGCGGCCTGCCAGACCTAGTGCGCGTCTCCGAGCCGCTGATCTGTCTCTCCGGTGGTGGCTCCGGCAGCCCGAACCTGATATTCGGAATGCCTTTCCAGTCACCTCAGCCGACCCGGGTGCTGACCACCGATGCATCCCTCCTGGGCTGGGGAGCACATTGCCAAGAGGCACGTACTCAGGGCCTCTGGACCACGTGGGAGTCTGCTCAGCAGATCAACTTCCTGGAGCTCAGGGCGATCCGCCTCGCTCTCAAGGCCTTCTCCCACCTGACTTCCCAACAGTCCGTCCTTGTCCAGACGGACAATCAGGTTGCCATGTTCTACGTGAACAAGCAGGGGGGCACGGGCTCCTTCCTCCTCGCCGGGAGGCACAGAAGCTCTGCTCTTGGGGCCGTCAGTCACGGCATTCTCCTCAAGGCAGTTTATCTCCCGGGCCAAGAAAATTGCCTTGCAGACAAACTCAGCAGGGTCCTCCAGCCGCACGAGTGCGTCTGGATCCCTTGGTAGTTCAGAAGCTCTTCCTCAAGTGGGGTCTCCCCACGGTGGATCTCTTTGCCAGTCCTCACAACCGGCAACTTCCTCGCTTCTGCTCGTCAGCCACACCCCCTTCGGGTTGCGCGGACGCCTTTCTGATCTCGTGGTACGGGGAGCCTTCTGTACGCTTTCCCTCCCATCCCGCTGGTCTCTCGGACTCTTTTTCAAGGTTCTCCGAGACAAAGCCTTCATGATCCTGGTGGCCCCTCGCTGGCCCAGGCAGCCGTGGTTTCCACTCCTGCTGCAACTGGCGGTGGAGGGCCCAATCCCCTGGGATATACAACCGGATCTCCTCACTCAGGATCAGGGGTCCCTTCTGCACCCCAACCTCAGGTCTCTCAACCTTATGGCCTGGCTGCTGAGAGGGTAGTCCTTGCTCCCCTTCTCCTGCCGGCGGAGGTGGAGGAGGTCGTCTTAAGCTTCGCGACGGCCTTCTACCCGCAAATGCTACGCCCTTAAATGGCGTCGCTTTGCAGTCTGGTGTACCCAACAGTCTCAGGATCCCTTCTTCTCCTGCCCGGTGTCGGTGATCTTGCAGTACTTGCTGCACCTCTCTAATCTGGGACTTAAGTCCAACTCCGTCAAAGTTCACCTCAGTGCTCTTTCAGCACATCATGTGCCAGTGGACGGCAGACCTCTCTCCAATGACCCTCTCGTAGCGAGGTTTCTCCGAGGTCTCCTTCTACTTAAACCACCTCTGCGCCCGCCAGCGCTGACTGGACCTGAATGTGGTTTTGCAGCGGATCACCTGTCCGCCTTTTGAACCTATGGCTACCTGTTCTCTACGTTTTCTGTCTTGGAAAACACTGTTCTTGATAGCCCTCACTTCCGCTTGGCGCGTAAGTGAATTGCAGGCCCTCGTGTCTGATCCCCCTTACACTAGGTTCTACAAGAATAGGGTAGTCCTACGGACTCACCCAAAATTTCTGCCTAAAGTGGTCTCCCCTTTTCACATCAATCAGGAGGTGGTACTTCCAACCTTCTTTTCCCAGACCACACTCCAGCACGAGCTGAAACGGTCCTCCATACCCTGGACTGTAGAAGGGCATTGAACTTCTACCCTTGACGTACGCGGGAGCACCGTAAAGCTGCTCAGCTTTTTGTGTCTTTTTGACCCCAATAAATTGGGGCTCCCGGGTCCTCCAAGCGTACTCTGTCCATCTGGGTTTGCGGACTGTATCTCTTGGGCTTATGGGGCAGCCGGACTCTCCTTAGAAAGTCGAGTCACGGCTCATTGCGTTCGGGCAAAGGCCACGTCAGTGGCTTACCTCCGCTCTGTTCCGCTGGCAGACATCTGCCGGGCCGCTACTTGGTCTTCGAGCCAGACTTTTGCGGTCCATTACTGTCTCGAGAGGGAGTCCCGTAGGGACAGTGCTTTCGGACAGGCAGTCCTCCGTAATCTCTTTGAGGTCTGAGCAACTCCTACCCTCCATCCCGGATGTGGGCTACCGGTGGGTGATAATTCAGCAAAGATTCTATCCTTCTGTGCTGCTGAGCTAGAGGGAGCTCATTTTTGTGCTTAGGGTCTCCGCTAGCCTTGTGCTTGGGATTCCCATAAGTGTGGACTGACTGCGGGCTTGGCCCTGTAGAACGCGTCGTTACTCACCTGTAACAGGTGTTCTCCAGGCGCAGCAGGAATCAGTCCTCACTACCCTCCCTCCTCCCCTTGGAGTTGCAATCGTCTGCTTATGTTCTTTTTGCAAATTTTTATGCTGTCTTTTTTAGCTATGTCATCTGACTGGCTAAGATGGCACCCTCGGGCGGGAAGACGACCGCGCATGCGCGCTGCAATTCCCAAAGGCTTTCTTTGAAAGCTGGGGAAAATTGCTCCGCGAGGGCTCCGTCGGCGCCGACGTCACCCATAAGTGAGGACTGATTCCTGCTGCTCCTGGAGAACACCTGTTACAGGTGAGTAACTACGCTTTCTCGCGATATCACTAAGATACTGAAGAACAAATGGTATCTTATCCAATCTCTCGATGGGTTTCAGGATATTCCCCTTACTATAGTACATAAGCGGAATGTTAATTTAAAGAATTTGTTGGTTCCCTCCGCCCTGACAGAATGCCCTTTTTTGCCCAAGATCAAGGGGCATTTTCAGTGTGGCCGCTGTTCACTGTGTGTACATGTTTTATCAGTGCGTGATTTTTTTCTCCATCCCGCCACAAATAGGAAGTTTGTTCTTAATGACTTTTCTAATTGAATAACGTATATAACGTGAGATGTTTCACAATGTCCATGTAAGAAACTCTATGTAGGGAAGACCATACGTAGCGTTCGAGTTAGAATTATAGAACACAGGAGTGCCATTAAAAGAGGTATTATTGAAAAAGCCCTTGTGGAACATTGGATCAAACAGGCACATAAAATGTTTTGTCATCAAAAGGGTTAAAATGAATTGGAGGGGCGGTAATATTGATAGAACCATAATGCAGTTGGAACAGAAGTACATTTTTATGTTGGATTCTTTGACCCCTAAAGGACTTAATTTGGATCAAGACCTTTCGGTTTTTCTTTAGTTAAATATATAATTTCTATTGAGATATTGCCCATTACATATTTCTTCTTTTTATACCCCTTTTTTAATAAAGTATATAGTTTACTACAATGGCTGATGTGTGGTATGGTTTATATATTTAGTTTTCTCTTTTTGCTTTTTGCTTTTTGTTTTTACTTTTTTTCTTTTTTGACACTTAACTATAGTGGTTTATTTATGTAGAAACTCTGGGATGATGTTTTTTACTCCTTTTAACCAATCAGTATGGCTCAGCACGTTTGCCCATAGCGGTGTGTTTAGAATGCTATTTATTGATTGCACATGCGCTGGCGTTTTTTAGAGCAGCTGATTCTATATGATACGTGACAGACTTGCAGAGCTCGGCAGCGGCTTGTCTTTGTTCGAAAGTTGGGTTTAGTAGCGACATTTTTGATTACAGTTAGGTTTGCTTCTTCATCCAGATGTGGGTTTCTGTAATGTGTCAGCTCTAATGTCAAGATTCATGTTTTTCTGTTTTTATTCTTTTTAGCAGACTTCATGCCGACGTGAGTATCGCTGGCAGCAGGTCTCTCTGCCGGCGGTCTAAAGCAACTGATTTCTTGTGGCTCATTGAGATACCTGCCGAGCCCGGCAGCGGTCTTTATTCTGCTGGCACTTCAACTGTGATACTTGGAGTCTTCACTATAGTGAGTTTTGGTTTTTTGATATTCCATCTAGGTGCTTTTTAAGATTGTTTTTTTGATATTTTTAATGTGAGGACTTAAGCTTTTTCCGGTTCCGTTTTTTCAACACACTATATGCTGACAATTGATCTCGCCGGTAGTTAGCAAACCCTCTTTTATAATCTGTTTCCTTTTTGTTCCTTTTTATGCATGATATAGATGGTTTTCAGTAGATTTACACAGCGGTGAATGTGTAATATGGTGGTGACAACATAGTGATATGGTTAATAGCCGCACATGGTGCAGTACTTTTCTTTATCCGGCTGGTAATCAGTTCAAGAATTTCTCTCTTTTCCCCATGTAGTACACTTTGTACATGTTTGTTTGGATAGTTACTCTTCCCCCCCCCCTCCCATGTGGGCAACATGTTTATGTGACATCCTTTGGCAAATTAAGTGCATTATTAACACCAACCAGGGGTTTCATTGTATGAGCAGATTGGTTCCTTCCAGACTCACTCCTCTTTCCCTCCCCCCCTCTCCCTCCTGTTTTATTTATGGACCTTAGAGAGAGGTGCCCTTTGTTTATTGAGAAGGTATTTTTATGTCTATGATTCTATTGCTTTTTTGTCATTATTTGTTCTGCATTTTTATGTCTTCTGCATATTTAATTGTTTATGATGGTTCTTTAACATTTTTATGCATATTTATGAGTTCCTTTGATGGTTTTTAAACTATGATTTTATGTAGCGTTCCAGCATTTTATTTATTTATTTATTTAGTGTTATATATTTCCTGTATGTTTTTAATAATGTAATTTATCTGTGTTAATATTTGGATATGAATGTATAGTATATATGCTATATTTTATTTGTGTTAATTTTTCTGTTTTTAGTTGCCTTCACCCCTGATGAAGTATTAACGGCCTGTGAAGTATTAACGGCCTGATGAAGTATTAACGGCCTGTGTCGGGTTGGCAGTAGTTGTTAATAAAGATAATACACATATATATCCTGGTCCTTGGTTTTGTACCACGTTCTCTGACTGTGTGAGAATGTCAGAAAAGCCATTACCACCAATCAGCAAACTTCAAAGGGGTACAAGGCTATCTCCAAAGACCTTGGGATTCCTATGTCTACATTTGCAATGTTATTAAGAAGTTTTCTGCTCATGAAACTGTCAAGAACCTCCCAGGACATGGTAGGAAGAGGAAAATGTATCCAAGTAGTCTTCAAAGGTTAGTGTAAACTGTTGGAAAAACACCACGTAAAACATCCAATGAGCTTAAGGCTGACCTGGACAAATCTGGAGTGGTGGTTTCAACCCGCACCATACACCACATATCAAACAAGGACATCATGGGCAAAGGACCCCACTGATCAAAAACAACCCAAAAAAGGCACGCCTGATCTTTACCCAAACCCACCTTGAGAAACCACAATCCTTCTGGGAAAATATTCTGTGACAGATGAAACAAAACTTGAGCTCTTTGGCAATGCAGACTAGTGATACATTTACAGGCGAAGAAACGAAACTTATAAGGAAAAAAAAACATTCCTACAATTAAATATGGTGGAGGTTCCAGAATGTTGTGGGGCTGTTTTGCTGCCTCAGGAACTGGAAACCTGGAACGTATTAAAGGAATCATGAGGTCAGAGGACTACTAAGGTATTTTGGAGCAAAATATGCTCCTAGTGTCAGAAAGCTGGGTCAAAGGTCATAAGAACATAAGATATGCCATACTGGGTCAGACCAAGGTCCATCAAGCCCAGTATTCTGTTTCCAACAGTGTCCAATCTAGGTCATATGTACCTAGCAGTTTCCCCAAGAGACACAAGTTCCACAATGCTTGTACTGGGTCAAGCATTGATATCTTCGGTCACTTCTTAATAATGGTTCATGGACCTTTCCTCCAGGAACTTGTCCAAACCTTTTTTAAACCGGGCTACACTAACAGCCTTTACTACATCTTCCGGTAACAAATTCCAGAGTTTGATTACACGTTGAGTGAAAAAATATTTTCTTTTATTAGTCTTAAATAGTTTACCCTGTAGCTTCATTGCATGTCCTCTAGTCTTTCTATATTCTGATAAGGTAAACAATCGATCTACGTTTACCTGTTCCACTCCGTTCATTAATTTATAGACTTCTATCATATCTCCCCTCAGCCGTCTCTTTTCCAGGTTAAAGAGCCCTAACCTTTTTAGCCTTTCTTCATAGGAGTATCCTTCCATCCCCTTTACCATTTTGGTGGCTCTTCTCTGAACCTTTTCTAAAATCGCTATATCCTTTTTAAGATACGGCGACCAGAATTGCACACAATATTCAAGGTGCGGTCTCACCATGGAACGATATAGAGGCATTATAATATCTTTTGTTTTATTTTCCATTCCATTCTATTTGCTCTCTTGGCCGCCGCTGCACACTGGGCCGAGGGTTTTAACATGGTATCCACAATGACGCCTAAATCTTTTTCCTGGGTGGTGGTTCCTAATGTGGAACCTTGCATCGTGTAACCATAGTTTGGGTTGTTCTTCCCTTGGTGCATAACCTTGCACTTGTCCCCATTAAATTTCATCTGCCATTTTGATGCCCAGTCTTCCAATTTATCAAGATCCTCCTGCAATTTTTCACAATCCTCTTGGGTTTTAACAACTTGAAATAGTTTTGTGTCATCTGCAAATTTGATAACCTCACTCGTTATTCCACTTTCCAGGTCATTTATGAATATCTCAAAAAGCAGCGGACCCAGCACAGATCCCTGGGGTACACCACTATTCACCTTTCTCCATTGGGAAAATTGGCCATTTAGCCCTACCCTCTGCTTTCTATCTTTTAACCAGTTCCTGATCCACAATAGTACACTGCCTCCTATCCCATGACTCTTTAGTTTTGCCAAAAGTCTCTGATGAGGGACCTTGTCAAAGGCTTTTCTGAAAGTCCAGATACACAATATCAACCGACTCACCTTTGTCCACCTGTTTATTCACTCCTTCAAAAAAAACATAACAGATTAGTAAGACAAGATCTTCCTTGTCTAAAGCCATGTTGGCTGTCTCCCATTAGGTTGTGACTATCTACATGCTGAGTAATTTTATTCTTTATGATGGTTTCTACCATTTTTCCCGGTACTGACGTGAGGCTCATCAGTCTGTAGTTTCCTGGATCACCCCAGGAACCCTTTTTAAAAATTGGTGTTACATTGGCGATCCTCCAATCTTCAGGTATTAGAGATGATTTTAATGATAGTTCACAGATTACTGATAGCAGTTCTGCAATCTCATATTTCAGTTCTTTCAACACCCTTGGATGTGTACCATCCGGCTCAGGTGATTTGCTACTCTTCAGTTTATCTAATAGTTGTAAGGTCATGGGTCCTCCAGCAATACAATGACCCAAAACATACATCCAAAAGTACAAAAGAATGGTTGAAAAGGAAAAAACGGACTGTTTTAAACTGGCCAGCAATGAGTCCTGATCTCAATCCAATCAAGAACCTTTGGAAAGAGCTAAAATCTGTCATTGATAAAAGGAATCCTGGAAAACATTCATGAACTGCAATAAATCACAGTTGAAGAGTGGGAGAAACTACCAGCAGACAGAAGTATGAAACTTATAGATGGCTACAAAAATGTTTAGAGGCTGTCATCACTGTCAAGGATTGTGTAACCAAATATTAGTGAAGGGTGCCATTAATCCTATCCAAGTCATATTTTGTTGTTACCTAAAAGGCAAGGGTGCCATAATATTGACCACAAATCAGAACTCCTAGTTATACAGCGATGGGAAGAAGACATACAGGGGCAAAAGTCATTGAGACAATGTCAAAATTGAAAAACTGAATATTGGAACTAAAGCTATGATTAGATTGTGCACAGCAAAAAATTAATTATTTGGTACCTGTGGAAAAATATATTCATATTCAACTCAATCCAGACTGTTTACTAAAAGTGATATTTTAGAAGGAATGTCTAGGAAGCATCTAGGATGTTTAGAGAAGAAGTTAAAAAATCTGGGGAAATGGCATTAGTAAAAAGAGGCACATGTAAGTGCCTTCTAAAATTGCTATATCTCCACCCTGAAAAACGAACAGCCCAGTAACTGGTTCTGAAAATGGGCCAGTCACAGATAGCAAGGCTGAGTACGTGGATGAGTTTAGGCCATTTTACAAATGTGGATGTCCCTGAATTGCATAGTCTCGGAACTTAGACGTGCTGGCGAGTGACTGTGCTATGAGACTTGCATGCCCTATCCTGCCATTTCAGATACTCGGACATGCAGCAGCGGGTCAGTAATATATTTGGAGTATATATTTACGCGCAGGTTACTTTGAGCAGGAAATAATGTTTGTGGTGATGAATGTGCATATTGCGCTTTCTCCTGAAAGGGTTACATCCATGAAACGAGCACTTTTTTCACATTATTCATGGTGAGGAGCAGGTATAGCATGGGCAGCTCACCAACCAGGGCCAGACATGCTTGTGCTGCTCTGAAATCGCACTGCAACCCCATCTCCTTGCTCCACCCAGGCCGCGCCTCCACCACACCCCCGTACTACATGGACTTTCCTGCGCTAGGAATGACTGTATACCCAGTTTCTAAAAGGGTTTCGGGGACATCTTCATGCTTTGCAGGTCTATGTGCCCATTTTCAGAATCCAACTTATGAATAGGTCTTCTAAAATACTCCCCTAAGTAGGTCAGGTAAAGAAAGCCAGATCATACTAATTTTCAGTGCTAGTTGACTAACTAAGCCAGCTAAACCTCTGCACATTAATGACTGACTTAAATCTAGCCAATATTTCCTGCAGCTGGAGCAACTGCTATCTCCCTTCCAATCCCCTGTGAAGTCTGGATCAGAAGAGTCTAGCCACTTCCATCAAAAGCAAGGGGTACCTCAAGGATCCTCACTATCCTCCTTACTCTTCAATATCTACATGCAGCCCATATGCAATATCATAAGGTCATTCAACCTAAACTGCATGATATATGCAGATGACATTCTTTTATACATGCCTTTCTCCACAACCCACATGGACCTGACCCCACTCACAGATTGTTTCAATGCAGTTTCAACATGGCTCCAGACACAGAACCTACGTATCCAGCATAAAAAAACAGAGGTCCTTTTCATCTCCAGAGACTCCAACTTTACGCCCCCGTCCCACATCAGTGTCAAGGAAGCCGATTTGCAAACTAAAGATGCAATAAAATATTTGGGAGTTACCCTGGACCAACATCTAGACATGAAACGCCACATAAGCAGCGTAGTCAAAGCCATCTACTTCAAAATCCGCTCCCTCAAACACCTACGCTCCCTGCTGGACCCAGACGATTTCCGTACCATATATCAAGCACTGATCCTGCCGCATTTTGACTTTGCAAATGCCATCTTACAAGGTCTCCCCCAATCCACACTAACCCCATTACAGTTGGCCATGAATGCCGCAGCTAGGGTCCTCTACGGTGCATCCAGAAACGACCACGTGACTCCTATTCTCAAACAACTGCACTGGCTACCAATTCACGGGAGAATCACCTTCAAATCCCTTTTATTAGCATTTAAGGCAATCAAAGGCACCTCATCCCTCTCACTCACGAATCTAATCCACATGGTCCCCCCCCAACAGATCAAGAAGAACATCAGCTGTAAACTTGCTAGCTATACCAAAGGCTTCGACAAAGTCCAACACGAACACCACAAACAGGGCATTCAGTTTTTATGTCCCAAAATGCTGGAACACCCTACCCCCCAACATTAGAACCATTACCAATCTATATCAGTTCAGGAAGGCTCTCAAAACATACCTTTTCTGCCAATACTTCCCAGACAGCAACTGAACTAGATATCCCCTCCAAGAAATGACCCAATCTAGAAATGCCCTCACACTGCATTGTAGATAGATTATGTATATAGTTAACCCAGTTATCCAAGTTTGTACTCCTGTTCAATGTAAAAACCTGACAGTTTGTCGTTATGGTCGTTGTTGTTATGATGTAAACCGCGCTGATTCTAAATAGCGCGGTATATAAGAAACTGTAATAAATAAATAAAAATAAAAATAAAATAAGAATCCCAACCCAACAAACATGAAATACAGCAACACCCACCCATTGTGCCTCCTTCCATCCCATCTCAGTGAACAGGAAGCATCCAGACAGCTTTTTAATCGCCTTTCCACTCACCTTATCTCAACCAAGATAGAGCATCTCAACAATTTCTTGATCCCCCTCCCCTCTCACCTGATCCCAAACATGAAGTCCTCCAAGAGCATCCTTGTTCCTTTCCATCTCTTTCTCAGAATCTTCCAGAGTGCCTAATGCCAAGCCAGCAGAAGGAAACAGCCTTATTTCTTACTGTCCTTGCATCCAGTATTGCTCTGGCACTAGGTGGCACCAGAGCAATGCTGAGTGCTGGGCCAATAGAGGTGAAGCCATGTTCTTTTGCTAGCTTGGCATTAGGGGCCTGATATTGCATTGGGCAGGGCTAAGCACAGCACCCCTTAACCCCGGATTTTCACTTCTGTGGCGACGGGAGTGAAAATCTGGAGTTTGCCGCACAGTCGGAAAGCCGCCAAGCCTAACCAGGCAGCAGCGATTTTGGATGCTGCCTGGTTAGCTCCAGCACTTTAAAGATAGGCGAGGGTTTTCCTCACCTATCTTTAAGTCGCAGAGCGCTAACCGGGCAGCATCTAAAATCAGTGTTACCCAGTTAGCGCCATTCCCTGCCTCCACTCTGCCCGGGAACACCCCCAATACGCCCGATGCTAACCAGAATGCATCGGGGCGCATAGGAGACTTAAATGGGGATTTTCAAAGGCACTAGCTGTGTGGCTACCATTGAAAATCCCTGATTAAGACTTTTACATTGTTAACATGGGCTGTTAACCATGTAAATGCCTTCGAAAATCGGGCCCTAGGTACTTTCAAGGAGTTCTGGGGTGTGGGAGGATGATGGGGACCTTCATGTTTGTTGAACTCATTTTTCATTGTATTTCATTTATTCATATTTATCTCCTGCCTATTATAACATTACTAGGTGAGTTACATCATAACATATAATATCAAAACATAGAAGACATTGACAAAGATAAAACATTACAATACCTCTCGCACACCTTCAAGAAGCTGGGGGAATTTTTTTGCTTTAGATATTCATTGCAGCTCTTGGAAATTCAGGTTCAAGGGACTTGTTTCAGGTACAATGAAATTGCTTCATATTAACTGTAATAATGGGTTACTGAGCCCTGTGGATATACTGTACTCTGTTAAGAATGAAAACAGACAGAAAGTGTTTAATCAAAACCTTTTTCTTTACTAACATAAACAAGAAAACAGCTCACCAAAAAAGCAGATATAGATATTTGTTGTTAAGTGCCATCAAGTCATTGTCGACTCATGGCGGACCCTCTGGATAGTTGTCCTAAACTGTGTTCAGTCTTCACTCAGGTGGCTCATTGTTGACAGAGTGGCACCGATAGCTGCTGTTATTGTATCGATCCACCTCATTGCTGGCCTTCCTCTTTTGCGTTAACCTTCTACCTTGCCAAGCATGATGTCTTTCTCTAATAATCTCTCTCTTCGCATGATGTGTCCAAAGTATGAAAGTTGAAGCTCATCTGAGCTTCTAAAGTTTTAAGTAAGTACAGATATTTACAAGGGCAAAAAGCAAAGGCAGAAATTAAAGCATTCAATAACAAAACTCTTCCACAGTAAATCAGCAAATAAAATAGACCTTTCTGAATATGTAAATTAGAGTCAAAACAGAAATCAAACAATTTGTTAGGCAATTATTTAACTGCAGTCAGGTTTTTTTTTAGAGTGGTGTACTCCAGTAATAGGAGCTCTAACTGTATCAGGATACAGGCCTAGTCCTCTCCAGAGTCCTTGGTGCTTTTCTGCAATCAAAATCCTGATTTCTCTTCACTAGTTATTGTAAAGCCTCACCATTTGGATTGATTATGGCCCAGCTCTAGAGTTAGCCAAATAAAGTTTTATTCTGAGTTCCTTCCTGGTTCATGGGAAGTAGAACTGAAATCTGTACAGATTACCTTAGGATGGCAGTTCACCTCATCTCTGGCAATGCTGGACTCAACGTTTCCAAAAGAAGCCTTTGAGTTGCAGTGCTGACAGCTGGGGTACATAATGCTTTCCTTTATTTAAGTCCAAAAAATCTTGAAAATCTTAATGGGGGCTGCAGTTCAAGCCCCCTTCCCTCCTGCTTCTTATTTGCTTCCTATCTAGAAGCTATCCGGACCACAACTGACTGAATTCAAAATATCAGGTTTGAAGCAGTCACAAAGAGCTGTCCAAAGCAAGAGGTAACCCTTTTGTTGCTGAACAGAAAATCATTCCAGCGCTTCCTGGGCAGTCTCTAAAGTTTGATCATTGTAATCCACGTTGGGATTTGCCGTGAGCAATCTGTATACTCAAGTTTGCAATTCCCAAATCTGGTAGCAAGCAACCATGCCAGGATTTGTCTCTTTAAAGCAGAAACCTACAGAAGGGGGTGAATCTCTCAGTCAATTTGGAATATACATATGAGGGCTGGGGCCTCTACTTTAGTGAGGTCCTCACGCATACAACGGAAGAAGTGCATGCAAATCTGTCTCATACATATTAATTGTGGTTATTCTGAAAACTTGACTGGTTAGGTATGTCCTGAGGACTGAGTTGAGAACCACTGCGATATAGAGAACATTCCGACCTCTGAAGAGTAGTAGACCTGTATTGGGAGATTCCAATCATTTTTGCCCTAGAAACATTTTTGAAAGACTATCATGGGTGCCAGCATGCTACTAACATAATCCTTAACATGAGAATTAATTTTAATTGCCATCAGAGTTGTTCAGCCTGAATCTTACTATCATCTTTGGCATGTCAGTATCAACTTTGGTTGCAGTTAAAAATATTCTTGTTCTAATGCAAACTGTATCTGCATTATATCTTCCAAAATACCTATGAAATAATTATAGATAGAAAATGTTATCATTTATCATCAAAAGTGGTATTACTTGTTGGGAAAAGGCATATCCCTAGTAAACCTTCCATTCGCTACTCTGGACCAGCATTTCGACTTTAAGGAGCACATACGAAACACCACCAGATCTGTCTACAATAAAATTAGAACGCTAAGCCACCTCAGGCCCATGTTACCTCATAATGACTTTAGGACCATTTTCCAGGCCCTCATTCTACCACACTTGGATTACGCAAATGTTGCCCTGTATGGACTCCCCAAGAACACCCTTAATCCGCTGCAACTCGCTATGAATGCGGCTGCACGTGTTCTCTGTGGTTTAGCAAGATCAGACCATATCACCCCGATACTTAAGGAACTCCACTGGCTACCAATTCATTGCAGGCTAACATACAAAATCCTTCTCATCATCTTCAAGATCATCAATAAGCTAGCTCCCACGACCTTATCACCCTCACCCCGAAAAACAGAATCAGAAGGTCAGTAACCGACAACACCTTGATTATCCCCAAAGAGTCCATCAAGTGCACCCAGACGACCAGGAAAAGAACCTTCGCCTTCTACGCACCAAAATGCTGGAACGAACTTCCACCAGAAATTAGATCCATCAAAGACCTTATTCAGTTCCGTAAGGCAATCAAACACCACATTTTCCTACTTCACTTTGCTCAAGCATCCACCCCGCCTCTGCTCACCCACTCACCAATGTCCACAAACCTTACCCTGTCACAAGTATTTTGAGCTTGCCTTAGCCCTTCTTGTATATACAAACCTAATCTAATTGTATTTTGTACATATGTTTATAGTTACCCTGTTGCTCCAAGTTTAAACTCCTGTTACAATGTAAGCACAGAACAGTCTTCTGACTGCGCACCCTTGTTATATGTGAACCGCACTGATAACAAATAGCGCGGTATATAAAAGTTGTTAAATAAATAAATAAAATATCTTCTGGTTCAGTTGGTACTGATTAACCTCATGCAAGTATACATATTAGGTGACTGCCAAGTTTGATGTACTTCTGAAGAAAAAAGGCTTTTCGTTGCCTCTTCAGATGCTCTAATTTGACATGAAGTACAAATATTAATATGTAAACTGATACTGGAGCAATATGTGTTTTTGAACCTGCTGCGAGGCCAGCAGTGATTGGTAGGCTACTGCCAAAGGACTGCTGAGGGAAGCTATCCTTTTGTGCCTTGGCCTGCTGGTTTGCTTGCCTGGATGGATATTATTTTGTTTCTTTTTTTTTGTTGTTAATTTGTTTTTTTTCTAAATCTATTGAGTGAGTTAGTCTAGGTTTGCATTATTTTATATCTTATTATAACAGGCTTTGGTAATTATCATATGTCCTCTGTACAATAATTATAGCATTTCCTATATAAAACACACTTGGTTGGCTGCTATATAAAAACAATACGTTAAAGAACTATTAAAAGAGATTAAATAAGCAGTCGACCAAATCACTTGGTCAAGAAGTGCACTGATAAGAGGAAAATGAAATTCCCACAGGCACAACTTGCAGTGGTCAGCTAACAAGTTCTCAAAGAGGAGAAAGATCTAACCTTGCCCCTTGACCTTGAAAGTACCATAGTATTACTGCTAGTGTAATCCAGGAGGCAAGAAGCTAAAATCAGAATTGTTTCCCCACTGGATGACACATTTGGCCCATTCTTAGATTTATGTTTTTTTTCTGTGCCTTATAATCAGTGATGCAGTACTAAAGTCACTCTCCTGTGCTCGCCTTGGTCCTTTGCTTTCTGGTGTATCAAATTCAGGCCCCTGTAACTTTAAACAGAATTAATGAAGAAGGTACCTCCAGCAACTAAGCTGGAATAAGAATGTCTCCTGAGTTTAATGGATCAAACAGCAGTGATGGGTTTTATGGTTTTCTTTCACTTTAGGGCAGAGGGAAGCCAGAGCAGGGCAGGTTGGTTTTAAATTCAAGGATTTATGTTGTTAATCCTCCCGGCTAATTATAATTTATGGGATCCTACTAAATTAATATGCAGTTGCTATTCAAAAGCAGAGAACAGCGTAGGGCAGGCATAAACAAGTCTAGTTCCTTCACTAATTTATTCCTACCAATGGATTATATTAGATAAAGCGAACACAAGGGTAGTTCACAGTAACTTTAGTTTTCATTAATAATCTACAAATTTATGGGCTTCATTTAAAACTGTCCTAAACCTTTTTATGATCTCCACCCCTGTGCATAGAAGCTACAGCAAACCGATATCATAGTAGATAGGAGTTTTTCTCTCTTATACTAATATACACAGTAACATAGTATATGATGGCAGGTAAAGACCAGTATGGTCCATCCAGTCTGCCCAGTAAGGTGTCTAGAGTAGGTGTACCTGCTGCTCCGTGCAAGTCACCCCCCTCTATGCCTTTGTTAAGGGTTGTACCCGCTGCTCCGTGCAGGTCACTCCTCTCTATTTGTTGAAGTGTAAAAAATAGTTATGTTTATTTGGATTTTATCCTCTTGCTATAAAGGGATCTGCTGTGTCTGCCCCATGGCATTTTGAATTGTAAGTGTTTCATTGTATCAGAAAAATATTCCTACTCTGTACATACTCAAGGCTTCCTAAGTGCCACAATCCCTTGCAGCTGCAGCATCTGCCTACCAAATGTACATTTGCAGCTGGATTTGTATCCCGCCACGGGCATCATATATATAGATATATATAATATAATATTTTGACCTGGTTGTTCTCTCCTATTTCTTCTAGCTCAGTCAGAACCAGGCTGTAATCTGCTACCATGAGCCATCATTTGCTCTACCTGGGGATTATTCCCCTGTATTATATCTCCCTCCTGCTCACACATACTTTAATTGGGCTATTGCAACAATCTTCCCGGTCCAGAGAACACACACAGGGGAATTTTTATAACAGAGCACCTAAAAGGTATTTCAAAACTGCACCTATTTTATGCTTATTTTATAAATGCATCATAGGCATGTGCAGCTGTACAGTTTTAGAAAAACTCCTTTTCTGTGCATAAAAGAGACTACACATGGAAATGGTTTTTTGAAGCTGGCCTCCTTTGGAACCTGGAAACCATTAGCGTCTGATCTGTCCTTCAGGTGTCATTGCATGCAATAGCCACAATTCTCCCCACACCCTGGGGCTGTAAATGTGGCCTCTGCAGTATCCCCAGTCCTAGCTGACCAGGAGTCTGGACTTGGAAACCTTGTGCATAGACATAACACAGCATTTATCATTTGAGCCACTGGACCAGCCAAGCTGTAAAATTGTGCTAAACTTCCATCCTACCCTCTTCTCACCAGTGCTAAAGATTTTTGTTTGCCACATTTCTAGCTTTCAAACGTTTCTACCCCTAATGCTGCCACTGATCAATTTCTCTCCTCCACTTCTTAGGGAACCAGTCTATTGCGACCTTCCCTTCCCTTCCTGCCCACCATTTTGCTACAGCCTGCCACTGCTCTCCTCACCCTCCCTCCAAGTGGTTGCAACTCCTTTGTCTTTATTCACTGCACTATATCATCCCACTATTGCTAATTTCCATGTCTTCCCATGCCAATTAACATCCACTTCCTTTCTACATCCGTCACCCCTAGCATTCACTCTACACCAGCTCACACAAGGAATATCAATTCAGTCCTCTGTGCAACAAGCCCAATCAGGCCATGCATTCTGTGGAGGGGCAAAATCGCATTCAAGAAGGGAGAGCGTACTTTGTAGGAGTCAGTCTTCCAGCTCTCGGGCTCGTGAGGGTTACCGGGGCATGCCATCGAGTGGAGTAAAGAGACAAAAGAGGGTGAGATTAAAAGGAAAACTTCTGTATACAGTTCTGATCAACATTATTTGCACCCTTGCAGTTCAACCCTTAATGTCCAGTATCTCCTAAAAAAGCGGACAGTGAAATGGCTTTGGACTATAAATATACAGATATTTGACACATAAAAGTATCAAATAAAACAGGACTAATTAAAAAAGGAAATAACTGTAAATAGTCATGATTATTGGCACTATTATAAACAATTCAAATCAGTTTGAACAGAACCACATTCCCATTGCAGTACAATTAGAAGCACCTGTGATCAATTGTCAGTACTCACATGACTTTGATCAACCAATGAATGAAGGCTCTCATCTTTAAAATGGCCACATTCACTTCCTGTTCCATATTCACAATGATGAAGACAAGAGAGCTGCCTGAGACTGTCAGAGAACCAACATCAAACTTCAAAGGTGTATAAGGCCATTTCCAAAGAATTTAGGATTCCTGTGTCTATAGTTCACAATGTTGTTAAGAAGTTTTCTGCTCATGGAACTGTCAAGAACCTGTCAGGATGTGGTGGCAAGAGGAAAATGAATCCAAGAAATCTTCAAAGGTTAGTGCGAACTGTTGGAAAAACACCACGTATAACACCCAAAGAGCTTAAGGCTGACCTAGAGATATCTGGAGTTGTGGTTTCAACCCACAGCATATGCTGCACACTAAACAAAGAAGGACTTCATGGGTGAAGATCAAGAAGAACTCCACTGCTCAATGACAGGCATAAAAAGACATACCTGATCTTTGCTCAAACTCACCTTGAGAAACTACAGTCCTTCTGGGAAAATGTTCTGTGGACTGATGAAACTAAATTTGAGCTCTTTGGGAGTGCAGACCAGTGATACATTTACAGGTGAAAAAATGAAGCTTATAAGGAAAAAAAAACACCCTACAGTTAAATACGATGGTTACATAATGTTGTGGGACTGTTTTGCTTCCTCAGGAACTGGAGGCCTGGAGTGTATTAAAGGAATCATGAAGTCAGAGGAATATCCAAGTATTTTGAACCTAGTGTCAGAAAGCTACATCTAGGTCGAAGATCATGGGTCCTACAGCAGGACAGTGACCCAAAACATATATTCAAAAGAAACAAATGGACTGTTTTCAACTGGCCAGCAATGAGTCCGGATCTTAATCCAATCGAGAACCTTTGAAAAAGCTGAAATCTGCCAGTGGTAAAAGGAATCCTGGAAACATTCATGAGCTGGGACAAATCGCAATTGAAGAGTGGGAGAAACTACCAGAAGACAGATGTACGAAACTTACAGATGGCTACAAGAAATGTTTGAAGGCTGTCATCACCGCCAAGGGTGACATTAATCCTGTTTAGGCCATATTTTGTTTTTATTTCTCTCAGAAAATACTACATCTAAGTTGCACAGACTTCTTTTTTTGCTGTATAACTTTAAAATATTATGATGACATATAGTTGGAGTATTTCCAATTATTTCTCAAGATATAGGGCAGAACATACCTAAAAATGCAGGGATGCCAATAATGTTGACCACAACTGCAAAATGTGTGTTCATTTTTTGTCAGGTTCATCCTTACTGCTCACTCATAAAGAAAGAGTTTTCTGTGAGTATTCAAAAGGCTTGGCCACAGAAGAGTTATGAAAAATGTATGAGATGTGCAAATTTTGCATACTATATACTGTACAACATAAAGCATCCAATTTTGGCTGGTTCAGAATTTCTATTACAATTCCCATTTCTGTACATTTTTCATCATGGACTTCAATAGGAAACCATATGATAAGCAAGTGAAACTCACAGAACCATTTTCCTTTCAAAAGGAAGACTGTGATAAGACAAGGAAAATGGTTAGGAAAAAACTAAAAGGAGCAGCTGTAAAGATTAAGAATTTATTGTACATGAAGCAAGGAAGTTCTTCAATAATCCCATCTCGGAAACCCAGACCAGATATATTTCATGCATTAAAAAGGCAGAAAGAAGCCCATAGCACATCCTGTTAACCCAGCTGAGGGCATGGAGATTG
This sequence comes from Ichthyophis bannanicus, assembly GCA_033557465.1. NCBI lineage: Eukaryota > Metazoa > Chordata > Amphibia > Gymnophiona > Ichthyophiidae > Ichthyophis > Ichthyophis bannanicus. The sequence goes on along the minus strand of CM066034.1, from coordinate 102,795,277 downwards.
AACCTCTCCGCATGAACCATCAGAGGAGATAAGTCCGTTGAGGTTCCATCAAGGCATTTTATAGGAAAAAAGTTGACTTTCAAAGAGGCAAGTAATCAGTCTGAGGACTGTATCTGTCTGTAAGGAATTGTGATTATTTGGAATATTAATCAATGCATTTAATGTGGTCAACATGCCAAATATTGTACATTTGGATGCTTTAGTATATATATTTAGTGTAAGTGGCCAATGAAGACTGGTCTTATACTCTTCGAGCAAGGAGTCACTTGTTTTCTTTCCTGCTCTACCACAATTGTTCAACTTTAGCCTTGAGGATCCTCCATTCCACTAGCAACCTTTACTAGTGAACAATCATGGTTAAAAGCTAAGGTAAAAGAGGTTATATTAGGAAAAATAACATTTTTCCAAAAATGGAAATTGGAACCAAATGAAGAAAATTAAAAAATGGCATAAACACTGTCATGTTAAATACAAACCTGTGATAAGGGAGGCAGAAAGAAAATTTTGAAAAGAATCTTGCCGTAGAAGCAAAAACTCCTAATAAAATCTTTTAGGTACATTTGAAGGAAGAAAATTTATAAGGGAGTCAGTTGGACCATTAGTTGATTGAGGGGTAAAAGGAGCACTAATGGAGGATAGGACCATAGCAGGGAGACTAAATGAATTTTTTGCTTTGGTCTTTACTGAGGAAGATTTAAGGGAGATATCCATGTTAAAAATAGTAACAATGTTGAATTAGAGGAATTGAAACAAATATCGGTGAAGATGAAAATGCAATGGGGCAGATTGACAAACCAAAGAGTAACAAATCACCTGGACTAGATGGTATATATTCCAGAATATTGAAAGAACTCAAAAATGAAATTGGAAACCTACTATTATTAATTTGTAGCCTATCATTAAAATTGTCTTTGGTACCTAAAAATTGGATGGTGGCTGACAGGCTGACATAAAGCCAGTTTTAGAAGGTGTTCCAAAGATGATCTGGGAAACTACAGACTGGTGAGCCTGACATCGTTGATGGACAAAATGATAGAAACTATTATAAAGAACAAAATTGCTGAACACATAGATAGTTGTGTGTTAATGTGATAAAGCCAACATGGATTTAGCAAGGAAAGGTTTGCCTTACCAATCTGCTATATGTTTTAAAGGCATGAATAAACATGTGGAGAAAGATGTGTGAGTTCATATAGTGTCTCTAGATTTTCAGACAGCATTTGATAAAGTCCCTCATGAGAGACTTCTGAGAAAATTAAAACGTCATGGAAGAAGAGGCAATGTCTTATTGTGGATTGGGAAATGGTTAAAAGATATAAAAGAAGGAGTAGGGATAAGTGGTCAATTTTCTGAAGAGGAAGCTGAATAGTGGAATGCTCTAGGGATCTCTGCTAGGATCATTGCTTTTTAGCATATTTCTAAATGATCTGGAAATGGGAACAAAGAGTGAGGTGGTAAAATTTGCAGTTGACCCAAAATTATTCAATCACAAGTGTATTGTGAGAAACTGCAAGAGGATGTTGGGAGACTGGGCATCCAAATGGCAGATGAAATCTAGTGTGGACAAGTATAAAGTGACACACAGAGGAAAACAAATCCAATCTAAAAACTACATGACACTTGGTTCCACATTAGGAGTAACCACCCAGAAAAGGATCTAAATGTCATTATGGACAATAAGTTGAAATCTTCTGCTCAGTGTGCATTAGCATCCAAAAAAGCAAATATTTATTTATTTCTTTATTTAAATAGAATGTTAGGAAATAATAGGAACAGAATGGAGAATAAAACAGAGAATATCATAATGTCTCTATATTGCTTTGGTGTTGAACTGCATCTTGAGTTTTGTGTGCAGCTCTGGCACTGTATCTCAGAAAGGATGTAGCGGAATTAGAAAAGGCAGCTAAGGGTGACCAAATGATAAAAAGAAAGAAACGACTGTCCTGTAAGAGAAGGCTAAAGAGGTTAGGGATCTTCAGTTTGGAGAAGAGAAGTCTGAATAGAGATGTGTTAGAGCAGGGCTTGACAAATCCCAGGCACCAGGTCACCATGGTGACCAGAAATTTGCACCCGGAACCTGGGATTTTCTTGCCCTCTCCCCTTAAAAAAAAAAAGAAGCAATTGCAAGGCACAAGATAATGGCCTTTCCCCTCCTGTTCTGCCCGCAGGAGATCGGATCGCTGTAGGCAGAAGGTGAAGGCCACAACCGGGGCAAAGTCCTCTTCTGACTGCCCGCTGGAGATCAGATCCTCGTGGGCAAAACAGGAGGGGAAAGGCTGTGATTGCAGTTGTTTTGTGCCCTGCAATCACGTCTTTTTTTTTTTAAGGGGAGAGGGCAAGAAAATGCCAAGCGCCGGATTGGGGGCCTGCAATTAAAATTAGACAGGAGGTGGAAGGGGGATGTGATGCAGCAAAAAGGGCCAGTAGCTAAAATTAAAAAAAGGAAGTAAGATGGGGGGGGGGGGGTGGGAATGGAGAGCAGGGAGGAGGGAGTGCTACAGGGGAGGGGGGAGTGCAAGGTATCGGAGGTTAAAGGAATGCGTGCATGGGTACAAAAGGGCACAATGTGTACTTGCCCTCCCTCCAGAACACACATACACAGGCACACCACCTTCACACCACACACACAGCCTCCACAGCTCTGCAAAACACACACACACACCGCAGCCCGGTCCCTCGCCCACACAGAGGCAATCACCCCCACATCCCATGCACAGACAGGCACACCACCATTGCACCCCCTCCCCTACACGCACACACACTTGCTAGCTGAAACTATAACTGTTGTTATCTAAAGATGCTGCGCAGTGTAGGAACTCGCGATACTTGAGAACATGAGACAGGCGTAAGAGACAACCGGGGGGGTGGGGCAGTGCAAGAAGACCACAAGCACTGGCTCCTATATCCACAAAATATGAATCATAAGGAAAGGTATGGAAGATAAAACCAAGGATATTCTAATGTCTCTGTATTGCTCCATGGTGCAATGGTTGAATCTTGTGTGCAATTCTGGTCGCCATATCTTTAAAAGGATATAGCAGAATTAGAAAAGGTACAGAGAAGAGTGACCAAAATGGTAAAGGGGATAGAAGGATATCCCTATGAGGAAAGGCTTGAAAGGTTAGGGCACTTCAACTTGGAAATGTGACAGCTGAGGGGAGATATGATAGAGGTCTATAAAATAATGAATGGAGTGGAAAGGATAAACCTAGATTGGTTGTTTACTCCTTCAAAAAGTAGAAATACTAGGGGGACGCACAATGAAGCTACAATGTAGCACAATTAAAGCTAATTGGAGAAAAAAAATTTCACGTAACACGTAACCAAACTCTGGAATTTGTTACCAGAGGATGTAGTAAAAGCTGTTAGTGTAGCTGGGTTTAAAAGAGGTTTAGACAAATTCCTGGAGAAAAAGTCAATAAACTCTGGCTTGGGGAAATCCACTGCTTACACCTGGGACAAGCAGCATGGAATCTGTATACCTTTTGGAAACCTAAGAGGTACTCTTGACTTGGATTGGCCACTGTTTGGAAACAGGATGCTGGGCTTGATGGACCTGTAGTCTGACCCAGTATGGCATATCTTAGGTTCTTAATGAGTGAAGTAGAATGGGTAAATGTGAATTGGTTGTTTACGTTTTCAGAAAGTACAAAGACTAGGAGACACACCAGGAAGTTACTCAGAGCAAATATTTTTTCAACTGAACAATAATCCAGCACTGGAATTTGTTGCTGAAGGATGTGGTGAAAACAGTGTAGATGGGTTTGCAAAAGGCTTGGATAAATTCCTGGAGGTAAGCAGCATGCAATCTAGCTCTTTCTGGGATGCTGCCAGCTTCTTCTGTTCTTGGTTGGCCACCACTGGAAACAGGATACTGGGCTTGATGTAACAAACCCAGTATGGTAATTATTATGTTTTCATAAAGAAAATAACATTACAGGCATCAACCGTCTTTGTTGCTCTAGCAGACACTTCATAAGGTTGGGGGTGGGCTGGGGAAGGAGAAGAGGAAAGGACAATAGAATTATATCTGTGAGTTTTGTCTTTCATTGCACAGAATAAAACACAGATATAGAAACCTGTAGGCAAGCCCATTTGTATTTCTTCTTTTGGAATGAATGTTAAGATTTTGAACTTGGTTTAAAGTAGTGTAGCGAATAACTTCCTGAGCACATTTTTCAGTCTGTTTTTATGTGAGCTTCAGGAATTCAACCGACTTGTTGACAGAACATTTACGTTTCCAACAGCTTCCTACTATGGGCCAGTAGCCAACTCAGACTTAAATAAAAGCATTTAGCAGGTCATCTTGGTGAAACGACATTTTTGGCTTTTTAGATGTGAAAACCTAAAGAGAAAGCAGATCCACCATTAACAAAGTAGAAAAATAAAAGGTTGGATTTAAGGATGGAGTAAAATTCCCACAAAAAAGTAACCACAGAAGAATTCTTTTTTAGTTGTTGTGCCAAATATTTCTCATATCCAGTGGTGACAATTTTATTTTTGGTAATCCAAATTCTAATAAAAATTAATTACGTGCGTATGTCAACCTGATCGTCTGAGATTTTGCCTGGCTGAAAACACCTAGTGCTGGTGGCGTGTAGGAGTGGACGGGGGATGGTGGAGGATGGGCACTTTACTGTACATGTTATGTGCATCTACGAATAACCATCTAGCTTTACATGAAGTGCTTGTACATCTATAAGGTAGTTTCTTGCTGCAAAACCTACTTGGTCTGGTTGCTCAATCTCCTAATGCCTTGGTCCTTCGCCATCTGCATTATGATCAGGGTCTGCTGCATCCTTTTATGCAGGGAGGTGTTGCTACCACCTCAATACCAGATTTGGAGTATGCAGCAGACCATGGAGATCTAATATATCCTGACAGGTTGTACAACAGTTCATCCTCAGATAAGTCAAGGCAACAGTTCACCCCCACATAGGTCAAGGCAGCAGAAGTGGTTCTTGAGCTTCCCTAATGTCCAATCAATGATGGCACATGTATTCCTGTGATTCCTGTTGTACCGTTCCTCTGCCTCTGTGTACAGAGCCAAGATGGAGATCAGTAACTAATGCCTTAGTGGGTAGCTTCTATCACTGGCATATGTCGGAGGAAAAGGGATATATATTAGTGTATTGTACTGGGATGTTTCAGGTGCTTGGTGGATACTGCAGCCCAGGGCCCTTTGGGCTGAGTGTTGCAGCTTCTAGGGTTCAGTTCAACCTCCTCGAATGTGCATGTGTAGGTGACGAAGAGGGCTGGTGTGGTGCTTACCTTGCAGCCATGCACCACTGATCTCTCTGCTCTCAAACCTCTCATAGATGCTAGAGTAGATAAGGATGTAGGAATCATGGCAAGAATCCAGAAACCTGAGGAAGACATCTGTTATCTCCCCCTGTGTATTGCACAACACCTGCATGTTCAGTGAGTGGAATGCCTTTCTGCTGCTGTAAGTGGCCTTCATTCCTCCTGGGGGCCTGAGAGTCACATGAGTGCAATCAATGAGCCCCAGTACCAATGGGAAGCAAGCCATCTCATGGAACTGGAACATAGTTCACTGTTTCTGCTGCCCTGTCTGTGGGAAGGCTACATATTGTGCTGGGTGGGTTAGAAAGGCCCACAAGAACTGAGAGATGCATTTTGAGACAGATGACTGGGTGACACCCACAGTGGCAGGCAACACAGATTGGAAACTATCAGTGGCTAGGAAAGCAAGTGCTGTGGTGACCTTGAAGTGTATGGACATGGGCAGACCCCATTGTGTGGTGGTGTAGAGGAGTGGCTCTACCTCCTAGCAAAGATGGTGAATGCCTTCCTTCTGAGAATGGAACCTAGTGAGGTACTGCTCATTCATGAAGTCCTTCGCCTTTAGACCTTCTGATATGGTGCCTCTTAGTGGTTCTCCAGTGCTGCCTGTGGGCCTTATGCTGTAGGGTAAGTGCAGCTAGTTCCTGGTTCCCTCTGGCAGTAATGCATTTGGGGGCTGAGGAAAAGCTAGGACAGGAGTTGGGCACAATATGAGCTGTCACTGAGGTGAATGCACATACTGCAGTGCCAAACGGAGACCTCAAAAAGAAGTTGCAGCAAAACATCAGGGACAGAAAAAGAAAAGGTGAACTCATGTAAGAATTCAAAAGCAGCTGAGTATATATGTAACACAAGCTCCATACATAGCCATGTACCAGCAGGGATAAAAGAGAAAATATGGAAAAAGGAGTACATTGACATATTTGCATTGTTAATTAGACAGGCAAGAATAGCTGTGACTATTCTGCTGTCACGGAAAATGCAAAGCGGTTAGCAGGAAAGCGGATGTCATACCTAAAACAATTGATAATCGGTGCTCAGCCTTCAGAGCTTTTGCCAACATAGTGAATGAGAGGACCTTAGGACAATGCAGAGGGCTGTTTAAATACCAGCATATGATGTGTAACGTGTATAAGGCCTACGGGGGAATGTCTGGCTGCAATATCATGAACAGTTACATAGGAACATGTCAGAGAATGGGAGCTAAGCTGGGAAAGAAAAGGCACAATGGTCAGACGGGGTATTCACTGGTGGTCAGACACGTTGGCCTAATCCAGCATACTGTTTCACCACTTTCCGTTCATGGCTCACCACCCACAACATGACCATAAACGTAAAAAAAACTGAAGCCCTATATATCACCAGAAACAGCAGCTTCACCCCCTCCGAACACCATAAGCTTAAATGGAACTCAGCTTCAAGTAAAACAAGAGGTACAATATCCGGGTGTCACCCTCGATCAGCGCCTATCCTTCTCCACTCACATCAAAAACATCACCAAGAGTATCTACTATAAACTTATGACTGTACAACACCTAAAGCCCCTCTCAATACACCAAAACCTTTGCACAGTCCTCCTCCAAGCTCTCGTCTTCCCAAACCTAGACTACTGCAATCTCATCCTCCAAGGCCTATTGAAGAAAACAATCCACCCTCTCCAACTTGCCCTCAACACAGCAGCACGTACCCTCTGCAATGCATGCACAACTGAACACATAACTCCCTTGCTCAAACAGCTACACTGGCTACACATCATTGAACGCACACAATTCAAATCCATCCTTACAATTTTCAAAGTCCTCAATGGCCTATTATCCACCCACCTACAGACATTAATAGATGAGATCAAAGACAAGATGAACTGGATCCCAGAACATCCTAAGCACCTCAGATCCAGCACCACCACATTCAGGAGTCTTCTCTCTATACGCATCTTCTCTCTGGAACTCAATCCCGTGCAAGCTCTGAGTCACTAAGGACCTATTAACATTCAGAAAGGCCCTCAAGACTCACCTATTTATGGAATACTTCACTGATGACAGGACTTAATCCCATCACACATCACCCATGTCCCCCTTACCCCCCTCTCCCCTGATTCCCCCTTTGACCCCCCATTGCTTCCCACTCCATCATGCTCCTTGCTCACCCTTGATTTAAGTTCTGTTTTGATGTAATCCGCTTTGACCATAGGATAAAGCGGTATAGAAAAACTGTTAAATAAACAAATACTGGCCTTTTGGGGGGAGTCGAGGGCAGGTATGGGTGAGGTAAGCAACACAACAGAACAGCCCCATTTCAGAAGAGATAGCTGCAGACCTTTCAATAATGGGTCATTTCGATTTTAAAACAATTGCAAGTTCAAACATGTATCATCTGCATTGAGGGTTACCCAAAACCAAGCACTTTAAAAGGCAGGGAGGGCAGCATCAGTTACTCTAGCCTGCAAACCAGACCCACATACCAAATGAGGAACACTCTGATTACTTTTACATCATTACTGAACAATATAAAGGGATATAGCAGAGAAAAGGCAGAATGGCCTATAGAGGGTTTTGATGGAGGCTTTACCATAACTGTATCTCACTATCAGGAGACCAAGATCATCAGACAACGTGAAATCAGCTATGGAAAACCAGGATACAGTACAAGCCAAAATAGATAAGAACATTAGATTGGGTAGGGCAGCTGGGACATTTAAGCATAAACCTATGCAGGCTTAGTAATCTCCCCACTGGGCCTCATGCCCAAGAAGGAACCTGGGGATTTCAGGACCATTCACCACCTCTCATACCCTGAGGGATTATCTGTAAATGATTTTTTGGCCCAGCCCCTATGTTCGCTTAAGTACTTCCCTAGACCTAGTGTTGCCAACTGGCTCCAGATGCACCCGACAGACTCGATCCAGTCCTGGGTTTACCCCATTGTATGCAGAGACTTGTAGTTTTGCTTTTCTTATGGAGTGCAATAAAAAATCAGAACTACATGTCCCTGCATGCAATGGGGGTAAACCCAGGACAGGATCAGGCCTGTGTGGTGCATTTGGAGCCAGCTGGCAACCCTGCCTAGACCAAGCATTGGGCATAGTGAGGACTCATGGGCAAGGGGTATGGTTAGCCAAGACAGACATCAGGTCAGACTTTAGACTGTTACCGGTTCATCCCAACAGTTTTCATTTACTAGTATTCAAGTTTAAGGGCCTACATTACATTGACAAATGCCTTCCCATGGATTGTTCTGTGTCAACAACACAGAGTTGGTATGGGATGGTATGAGAGGAAACTATGTAGTGACCAAGACAAAAGGGGATTTACAAGGCCCAGCACTGAAGGTAGAAGGGGTGAGAACTACAAAACATAAAATCAGTCTACTAATCAAAAACTATCCAGAAAGGGGAGATCAGAATAGTCTGGCTGCAAAATATGGCAGTTAAGAAACTGTGCTCCAAAGCTGCCATGAATTAATAATTGAAAATTAGGCCCTATCTTACTGAACATGAGAGCGGAAGCTGCCAATTTGAGTAATATGGTCATGAGTGCTGATAGCCACAGATTACAGTGTGGAGAGCATATCCTTGCGTTCTTTTAGGATTGGAACAGCCACTATGGCATATAAATTAAACCTCCAAATGAGAAGATAAAGGCAATAGGGAGGTGGGTATCAAGCAGATACAGAGGGTACATAAGGGGCTGAGAAAGGAAATAGGAAATTTACATCTTATTTTACAATATTTTACAAGCACCAAAATAATCAAGCTATTGATCCCTGGGCACCCACATGTTTATTAGGCTAGGTAAAAAGCTATAGCCAGCCACTATAGCAAGCAACTGGATTTCCCATCGGATGAAATGGAATAAAATGGCTAGGAAGTGGGAAATGTTCTGGGACCAACTAAAACCAGCACAAATTAACTGTATCAGAGATAGACAACCACCAGACTACAGTATGCTCTACTGCATTTGGGTGGCACCAAGTTGGTGAGTATGGAGAGCATTAAGTTGATCATCAAAATAAAAATGGATTTTGCCTGGAATGGATCCAGCTGGAAGACTAGCAACATATGGTCCTAGAAAGGCCAACCCATCCCTCCTAGTTGCAGATCCTTACCGATGTTGACTGGTATACAAAGGTTTGAGAGCTGAGATGCAGAGAAAGGATGCCCAGGTCTGAGTAGTATTAAGGAGGTTTAGGCACCAGTTCAGGGTACCTGAGTTCAAAAGATGGGGAGACCAGGTGCAAAACTGGGGATGCCTGGCCTCAAACAATGCTGGTAGCTGGCCCCAAATGAAAAGGGTGGGGAGCAGGTTGATAGAGAATAAAAATGGGCACAACGGAGAGGAGTGGCTGGTGGTTAGATGAGAGCGATCTTGTCACAGTGTGGGCCAAGACCTTGGCTAAGGGACTAGAGTCAATGAGTGAAAAACATATACTGTATCTCTTCATGCAGTGAAAACAGTCCTCCGCCGGTTGCTAGTTTCTAGGTATAGAAGCTGTTAGTTTTTGCTGTTTATCTGCTTGTTCTAGTGCTTTAATAAAGCTGTGGCCGATTTCAACCCATAAAAAGAGTTGTTGACACAATTACCATTATTGCAGGGTAATGAGGGGGTGGAGAAAGGGTAGGGAGACTCGAGCCCGAGAGATGCAATGTTGCATGCCTGCAGTTATATACTGTTTGCCATGCAGATAAGCAAAAGCAGAATGATTCATGCAGACCATCTATGGCATGTTGTCAAGGACAGTGGAAAATCATTTTTGGCCAGAAAGGCCAAACTGCTTCCCTTTTCGCCCAAGCACCCTTGTTGCTGATGCCGTGTTGGGCAAGAAACATTCGGGCCATTATGCATTATGCTGCCTACATGTGCAATGGCTCCCTTGCTCTGATTAGTCTGCTTACATACCTAAAAGTAAAGACTAGCAAGTAGGAGTCAGGTAATGCATTTTTGCTGACCTAATGCATTATGATTGTGATAAGCTTTGAACATTTGTACGCCCATCATCAGTTTGCTATTGAATAAAGCTTCAGACATTTAAGATTCCATGTGAATTTGAGAGGAGTTGCCTGGTAAAAGCAGAATTAGCATTAAATCAAACGTACTTCTCCAGCACATGTATCTATTCTATTTTTCCGCTTTGCATTTTTTTTCCTTTCATCAGGGAATGACAGTGACATGTTACAAGGTGAAAGTTCATAAAGATAGTGACTTCCAATAAAGAACTGGGGAGTCGAAACCTGATTTAAAAATCAGCTTTGAGCTGAATTATCTAATATTGATGCGGAACATTTTGTAATTAATTTGATTTTCTCTCACTTATTCTAATGTTGTTTCATATTATCCATATTACCCAACCTCAATAGCCGTGACATGACTGTCAGCCTCTGAGGACAAAGTTGTACATATCTCAGATCTCAAGGGCAATGAACCAATTAGCTGTGCTTTACTCTCAGAAACATGACAATATATAGAATGTTTGTCTTCCCAGTTATACTGAAGCGTAAGATCCTACTTTACATTATGCAACACTTTAATCTGTGGTACCATGAACTATCAGGCATTTTAGAACAACTAGTTTATTCATTGGATGAATACATTATTTAGTTCTAATCCTTACAACCCACAAAGGCCCGTAATAAGGCAAAAATTAATTTGGAGTCTGTTATTTATATTTTATTTATACATGAGTCTGTTATCTTTATGAAATTAGCAACAAAAAATCCCTTTCTTGCAGTATGTTGGCATAAATCAGGGCTTGGTCGTTTATGTCAAGGTTTGCTTGATAAATGTCAGGTGCCAGGTCACAGTGATTACTAGAAACTTAATCATGGTGTCCCTGCCCCGGGTGAACCAGTGGGACAAATAGAAGGCAATATCAAGGGCCCACAGAGGCCAGATAGAAGCAGGTAGCATCAGAGGCTATGCTGGTCGAAGAGGAGGTAGTTGCTTCAGCTGTCTAGACAGGCTAATGGGAAGGGTATGAGATGACATCAGTGGCCTTTACTGGCCAAAGAGGGCCAAACCTGTCAAATCCCTTAAACTCCCACCGAGACAGCATCAGTGGCAGAGACTGAGGTAGAAGGAGAGGTTGAAATTGGCAGGAACGAAAAAGTAGAAATCCAACACCACCACCATGGCCAGTGGGACGAGGGGTGTGGGAGAATTGGTAGCCGCCATGAAAGAGGGCAGCGACAGAAGCTGAGTCATCAGGGAGGATCCAGGTCTCAGTTAAAGCCAGAAGATAGAGAGCATTGGATAGAGAACACAAGGTGCATGAGAAAGGGAGAGAGGAGGGGGAAGGAGAGGGATATGAATGAGATTGGAGGAGTTGAATGAAGAACTGGCCTAGGAGTGAGAGAAAAGTCTAGGGGGTCCAGGGTTGGGATTAATATCCCCAGATGATAGAAGGAGAAGGAACAGAAGAGTGTGAGGCAGAGAGGAGACGGCACGTCAGAAATGAGGGTGAGGTCCTTTCAGAGAGAGAAGAGAGGGATGAATGAGAGGAAGAAAAAGGTGACGCCCAAGAGCTGATGAAAGGGAGGATGGCAAGATGGGGGAAGAAATGAGGATGGTGAAGAGGGGGTGATAAGGAGGGGGGTCGACGTTGGTATGAGGGGAGAGAAGGATGAATTACTCGGGATTGAGGGATGAAGTTATATGATGTGATGGATAAATTGCTTGGGGGAGAGATGAGGGATGCATTTCTTGGTGGGGGGGGGGGGCTCAAAGAAGTGAGAGATGAAATGCTTTGAGGCAGATGAAGAATAAGTTAATTGCAGTGGGAGGAGTGCATAAGAGGAAGGAAGATATATCAGATGCTCCAAGGGCAGGTATGTGGGATGTTAATGGCTTTATGTAAGGACTGAGGGATCAATGTTCCAGGCAGGGTGGGGATAGAAGTTGAATTGCTTTTGTGGTGGGACAGAAATATGTTACGCTTGTAGGGAGTGAGAGAAGGGGAGGGGGACATTTCTTCCAGAATGTGTATGTATGCATTTGCTCCTTGGAGGGGGAGCTGTTGTGTGCGTGGGTTTGAGTTGCTCCAGGAGAGAGAAAGTGTGGGAATTTAGAGGGGGTATGTGTGTGGAAGAAGAGGATTTTTCAGTCCAGGGGAAGGGGTATTATGTGAGTTACTTAAGGGTAGGCATGTGAAAAGAAAGAGAACAAGCAGATTCTGAAGCAGGAAATGAAACCTCTGGCCCTCAGGTAGTAAAATTGGTTATTCTATTTTAGCAAGGATTCTTTGCCTTTTAGTTCTTGTGCTAATAAACTAGTGTAAGGCAAGGGCTTCCCAGAGTTGGGGGAAATGGTGTTATCTGTCTTTCACATCCTGTTCTGTTATCATCAGTGTAACCACATGACTTACTGCAGGTTCTGCTCCTTCTCTGAATGGTTCCTCAAAAATCCTTACATCCTCCTTCAAATATCTCCAAACTCATATTTTCTCGACAAATTAGTGCCATGATCAGTCTCTTTCAATGATCTGTGGAATTTCTGTGGAATTTGTGCCTTTCTTTAACTCTCTGCTCAAACTACTGTCATCCTTAGTTTAGTTGTATTGTGCGTTGACTATTGTAACGCCGCCTATTCTGGTCTCCCTAGGTGTGAACTAAATTGCATTCAATCAATTAAAGACACTGTTATTCGAATTCTGTCCATTCCTGGAAATACGATTACATTACCCCACTATCGATTTATCAACACTGGTTCCGAATCACAGCTCAAATGCACTTACAAGATTTTAACCTTTGCTTATAAGGCCTTCACAATAAATCTCCCAACTACTTATCCTCTATTATTACCTTGCACACTTGAGTTTGCTCTTTGTGTTCAGTTCACGGCAACCATCTACACATTCCTCCACCTTCCAGAGCCAAACATAAATCCACAAGGCAGGTGGCTGCCTTCTTTGTTGCCCCTGCCTTGAGGAACAGATTGCCTCCTTACCTCCTCCTCAAACCAACATTTAAGCATTTCAGAACTGCATTAAAGACTTACCTCTTTGAGCAAGTTTGTGAGATTGCTGGCTGTGATTACTCCGTTTGGACATTGCCTCTCTCTCTCTCTTTCCTTTTTCTGCGTTTACTAATCAAAATAGAGTTCCTTTCTCTTTCCTAGTAAGTTATATAATATAAACCTCTTCGTATGCATGCAAAAAGGCAGTATAACTGTAAAGTGGGGCCTGGATGGGGGGACATGTCCTGAAAAATCTTCTTAAACGTTGCTTCTCCTTGAAAGGGTTAGAGCAGTGGGCAATGTCAGTGGCCACTGGTTGTACATCAGTTTGCCTCTAAAGCAGGGGCTTTCAACGCAGTCTCAGGACACACCTAGCCAGTCAGAGTTTCAGGACAACCACAAGGAATATGCATGATAGTGATTTGCGTGCAGTGAAGGCAGCGCATGCAAATGTATCTCATACATATTCCTTGTGATTATCCTGAAACCCGGACTGGCTCGTGTGTCCTGAGGACTGGGTTGAGAAGCCCTGCTCTAGAAGGAGCAACAGAAAGGAGATGAACTCATGCTAATGCCGAGACATGTAGTCCTTAGGAGTACTGAACTGGCAGGAGGTAAGCTCACCTTGAAGACAGCCAGTCTGGGAGATGTAGTTAGAAAGCAGCAGGGGGTTCAGAACATAGGTGAAGATAAATGAATACCAGGAGCACGTTGGAAGGCTGCTAGTGAATACTGTAGAAAGCAGCAAGATGGATTTGGAGGAGGAGCACAAAGATGGATGCCTGAGATTAGCTATCAGACCTTGAAATGAGGTAGCAACTAATGGAAAGAATGTAATGATAGACTTTATGAAGGAATTAAGTAACTGTCAGTGTTCGGATAGCTCATAGGAGGTCAGTATGTTTGCTATGAAGGTTATGATTAGAAGCCATAGTAAAGAATCCACATAATAGATTACGGCACTGCTCTGTAACTCTCAGGTGCCTGGTCACCATGGTACCTAAAAACGAACCCAGATGCCTACTGTTACCACTGCTGAAAAACGAAACACTGTATGTACCTTGCATCTGCTGCGGCTCTCAATTTAAATTACAAGGTTCAGGAATGTTGGGTGCAAGTCTCATGAAACTGGAGACTGAGGCTTGCTCTGAGGTTTACCTTAAACCTAACGAAAGCATGACAGACGCAAGGTAGATGCTGCAGTTCTATGTTTGGAAGGGGTAATAGGAATGGTGGCTGACGGGGTGCCTAGGAGGTGGGCTGGACTGACTAGCAGAGAGGGTACCTAGGAGATGGGGTAAGGGGTGGCTGATTTGGTAAGGGGTTTTGGATTTTTGGAGAGAGAGAGAGAGAGAGAGAGACTGGTTGATGGGACAGTTCAGGGGGATACAGTAAGAGAGACAGAAAGAGAGAATGACCAGACAAGCCCGGTACTTTGTGAAGCAGGTTTATGGTAGCAAGAGATCACGGCTACGCAAGCTTTCCTAATCAAACTCTGAAATTAAATGCCAGAGTAAAAGCTGTTAGCATAACTGGGTTTAAAAAAAGGTTCAGACAGGTTCTCTGAGGAAATCTGTCCATAAACCTGTCCATAAACCATTATTAAAGTGGACTGGGTAAAACCACTGCTTACCCAGGATAGAATCTGTGTACCTTTTGGGAACCTGATAGCTGCTTGTTACTTGGATTGGTCACTATTGGAAACAGAATACTGGGCTTAATGGACCTTTGGTCTGACCCAGTATGGCATATCTTATGTTCTTATGACTGGTGGGGACCTACGCCATGAAGATATGTGAATAAAAACGTATTTATCATAGGCATAACTATAAGGGGTCATGAGCATGCTGCTGACAGCAGAGGGAATAGGAGATGGAAAGAGGACATTGGCTTCTGCTGATACTTTGCAGTATTGTACCTGATTTATTGAGCTTTCTTTTTCCATAGATCCAGAATGGAAAAACTAACTCGGGCCTAAAGCAGCTGTGGTACACTTTGGGAGGAGTGAAGAGGAAGAATCATAGTGAAAAAGTCTCAGCAGCTGGCTCTTAAGCTTTTAGGATAGCTCCTAAATTCAAAGAAAAGTTGTCAAGGCCTGGGTTAAGGTAACTGGGTAGACAGTCTGTGCTGTGAGAAAGAGACAAACTGGGAGAGGTAACCTCATTGTTATTAGGACCTCACCCTGGATTCAAGTTTTTCCAGTAGACTGTATGTTCTCTCAGAACCTTACGAGACCAGGGGCCCTGGGTGAAATACCCTCCTGCTAGATTAATATTAATAGGCTAAGGCCTGTGATAGGCAGGGACAGACAAACCAAGAACTGCAACTGATGAACTGACAGGTGAGCATATAATGGAGAGTCGGAGAAAATAAAGGATGGAAAATGTACTGCTTGTTTGGGAAATGCATTGTGGATTAAACTGTGCAAGGAGTTGTACGTTGTTTGTAGAAGTCGGATAGTACATTAAAGCCCGCACCATGGAGGAATTGCACTTTGGTTCAGGTTGTGCATGGCGGCTGGAGGGTAGTTGTGAAACTTGTTAATTGGAAAACTCTGGTGACACATCCTCTTAAAGTTGTAAGTAAAGCATGTTAATAGTCTGCCAGTGCCCTGCCTCATCTGTGGAAGAGGGACGATATTGCTGAATCGCTGAGTTAGAGAGCTAAGACAGAGGAACCAGTCTATGACATGTATACGGGCCGAAAAGGAGCTATCTTCATCATCTTGTCTGTGGTGAAATGAAACATAATAAAACAGATTACAGCATTGCTGGGGAGGTGTTTGAGAGAACCAAATAGCAGGAGAAGGAGGTCTTCCACAGAGATACAATAGGAGGAGGGAGTGGAAGGCAAAAACCATGGCTAAATTATTATTTGCTTTGGTATATTTTATTTGTATGTTTTTAGGTACCTATATTTTAATATATATTATTTTTTTAACATGTACCATTACATTCTAATGATTTTTTGTTTGTGATTATGTATGTTATTTGGCACTTATATTTTAATATATACTGTTTTTAATGTATATTGTTACATTTTAATATTTTTTGCATATCGAGTGTTGTCACTTTTTTTTCTTAATTATATTATGTATCACTTATGAAACATAACTTTTATTGGCATCACTTGTATATACAAGACATATAGTATGCCATACTTATCTTTTTGTGTGTTTACCATATAAATTATTTTCCTTATGAGTGCTTAAGATGTTACATCTTTTCTTTTTTGTTTATTCATCCACCATAGATTGGGAAGAGTGGATTCTTTTACGTTGATTTTTGCCCTCTTTGGGTAATGTATTGTACTTCTTTTGGATGTCTTTGATTGGTTAATAATTTATATTACAAATGTTCATATTTTAATTTTATGTCTGTGTCTGTCCTTAGACCCCTGAAGAAGGCCTCCGGCCGAAACTTTTTAGTTGGGTCTACTAATAAAGTTTTTTGGATATACCTACCGTTTGGCCGTGGTTTTTGGCTTCCACTCCCTCCTCCTGAGGTGTTTGAGAGAGTCAAGACTTCTTGAGGACAAGGAGTGAGAGAAAGTGAAAAAGCAATTGCTGGGATGAAGGGGGATTGGAGAGAGGAAGATTCCCTTTCTCTCAATCCCTGTTCATTCTTGGAAAACTGCTAGACAAGAGGGTTTTAGAAGAAAGGGCAAGAAGACTGTGAATGAGATAGGAGGGGAGAGGAGGAGACCGAGAGAGCTCTCAGTCACTAGACTTCTTTGTCCTTTTTATCTCCCACCCCAGTCTGGTGGCATTTGGATTCAAAGAAAAGCTGTCAAGGCCTTTGTTTTGTATCTTAACTAGGAACCAGCAATGAGAACTAGCCCCACTGATCTCACAATACACAGATATCTACCTGTACTTGTTAATGTCATATTCTTTGAAAGACCCTTTGAATTTTAAGCATTGAAATATATTGTGCAGTAGTATATATGAAGGGGAAGGAAGTGAAGTAAGCTTTTCGATACACTTGAGCAGTTGAGCACCTGGAACTAAAATAGTTCTTGAGAAAGAACGAAGACAATATATCCCTGCCTTGTTAGGAAACCAAAACGAGCAAAGACAGATTTACATTGGAATTCTAGAATAGTGCATATGTATGGAATGAACGTAAATCTTAAAATAATTGTGTAACGCTGAGCATTATTAAGAAATATTGAAGGTGGAGGTTGACTTCCTTGGATAAGACTGCTTTTTTGCACTTGAGGAGTTGGTTTAGGTGTGAAGTGCAAGCAAATGTTCAATGTAAACTCAATGTGACCTGTTACATTGTAGTATGTTCTGTTTTAACTGTAAACCGCACTGAATATAATAGCGCGGTATATAAGAAATATAAATAAATAAATGGAAATGGAAGTTTTGGTTCCCGCCCCGCTATCACAGATTCATTGTGTGTAATTTAGAATGGTTTTGGCGTCATTGTTTAGAGGTTTTGGAAGAACTTGTATGCCTGAATGCTGCTCATTCTTAGAAAAGGTTCTCTACTGAGGACATCAGAGGTGCCCTCACCTTTCATTGCATCCTGAATACACTGTATCTGTGTTTAGATAAAGGGGATTTGTTTTTTTTCTTGTGAGTACAGATTCAGCCAATACTTCAGTTAATTTTAGGGAGAAAAGGAGATAAAACAAGAGATGTACAGTAGATTGGTGCAGGGAGGAAATTACTTCTTTACTATGGACCCATTTCAATAAAGACATTCTCCCATTTTATGGCTACGGCCAAAGAGAAGAATCCCCTGTGAGCTGAGCCCTATAACAGTGCTAGACTTTAATAATAAATATTATTGAATGCTGGGATATTAAAGCAATTCGTTCTTGGCAAACCTAGGGAGCATTTGATTTGATTCCCCCCATGTTGAACAAAATACTACTTATATGCTACAGATTTTAATATAGCATCATGTTCCTACAGGTGCTATAAAGAAAAGAACGTTAAAAGTATTAATTCCTTCAGAAACACTGATTAGTCCCAGATGCGAGCCGTGTGAGTGTGTGTATGGTAAATGGGTACAGGTGCTGACAGGGCTGTTCCACTGCAATGCACATGTTCCCACAACACAGCTGCTCCTGAAATCCTTTGCCAGTCGCTCAAAACTTCTATGAAGTTGTACTGCCTCTGGGCACAATTAAAAGCTGTAGACTACATTTCATCAGGTAGTGTTAGAAATGTTGGCTGAGCCAAAGCGAAGAAAAAAAAAAAAAGACGTCCCTTGTTAAAGAGGCATTAACCTCTTTACCTTAGCTATTGAAACAATAAACCTTCCTAACGCCAAATGAAATCGCTTGCCTTAAAAAGAAAGATAGTAAAATGGGATAGATACAGAATGCCTTTTAAGCAGCTAGGGGTAAAAAGGACCACACCTTTTTTCTCCTCTGATTTTATTGGAAAACATTCCTTCCAGTTTCACACAGAAAATCAATGCCTGCCTTCAAAAGGATTAAATATATTTCACCAATGAACCAAAGTTAGAAAAAAAAGAAATTCCATAGCTGGCATGAAACAAGGCTGAGATCATTTTTCAAGAAGAAAAAAATTGTTATGTACATTCTGGCTTTTGATGGAGATGACAAACCAGAGTTCCTTGTGAGTTTGTTTTAACACCATTTGAAAATCTTCTGTAGTCAAGAGCCCTAATTTGTTATAGTTTTCTCACTGCTGTCACTTTTTCAGTGTTGCTTTCCAGTGTCTTGCTGTTCCTACAACTTACTTGGCACTTTGCATACACTGACTACGGTAATGCAATGCAATGTGTGCCTTCGAGTCAGTTCTGACTCCTGGCGACCCAGAAGCTCCTGGGTTTTCTTGGCAGTATTAAAAACATGCATCCTGTCGCCTCCCTTATGAGCCTCCATGTATACGTTCTTGATATCTGTGCATGCCATTCAAGTCTCCAAAGTAGAGAAGGCTTAATGTTAACGCTGATATGCACTGAGACCAGGACCAGCCCCCAGCCCCAGAGCTGGTTCAAGATATTGGCACCCTAGGTAAACCTTAAACCTTATTTCTCCCGCCAGGCTGTCAAAATCTTATCGTTTAGCTTTGAATACACTGTTCTTTGCCTCCCCCCACCCCCCACCAGAGGTTGCCCCCTAGGCGTCCAGCTAGCTTGCCTATTGGTTGGACCAGTCCTGACTGAGACTTCATTGAAAGAAAAAAGACAACTCACCTATGATCCCACAGGAAACCAATGGTTAGAAGGTGAGAGTCCTCCTTCCTCGTCTTGTGTTCTAAGTAGAAAGTTGCATCTTACCTGCCGCTCAGTATTTCAGAGGAGAGCCAAATGGCTGGAAAAATGGTAAAACTCAAAAAAGAAATGCAGAATTGCCAATATTTAAATCATTCCCTAAATAAACAAACTGAGCTAAATTCTTGGCGATGACATGTTGGCATCTGGGGACAGAATTAATGCTTAGAGTGTATCAACAGTGATGCATTTCTTTAATCGGAGATGACACATTTTGTTTAAGTACATAAGACGGATCTATGCCAAATAATTTGTTTCTGTCATGTATGTATATACTATATAGTGTATATACTTGTATGTCCTTGTGTGTACTTATTCCTATAGCGGCTAGATGCTCGACAACCTGATTCTTTGTATCACTGAGTTCTTGGTCTGTTGACTCGATGAGAGGATTATTTCAACAACATATGAACTAGTTCAGTGGTGTAAATTCTGCCCTAGTAGCCCTCGAAATGTGGGAGGGTCTAGGCAGGAAGGGGGCCCACACGACAGTATGAAAAGCAGAATGGCAAATTTACTTCAAAATGTTTGCTGCACTGTGTCCCACTAGCCTTCTCTCTTTCATTAAAGTTTTGAGGCCCGGCAGCCGTTACGTCCATTGCCGGACCAGTGTCAAGATTACAGCCTCATGAGAGTTCAGCCCAACAGTGGGAGGTCATGGCTGGCAGGCCTCAAAACTTCAAAGAAAGAAGAGAATAGCAGAGGCAGGGCGGCAAAGTTACCCCACAGTCTCTATCTTTCATACAGACTATTTTCCCCTCTAAGGAATTCTACAAAGCATTTTCCATGTGCAAAGAACATTTTACCTGCAGTAAAAGGCTTTTATAAACATGCAAAGAGGGTACATACAGTATGTATTAACAGTAGGTGCACCAGAGGACCAAGAAGTCAATGATACAAATAATCAGGTTGCTGAGCATCTAGCTGCTATAGGTTTATATGACCTGCAGATGGATGGCCTTGAAGGCCTAGTTAAGATGCAGCTGGGACACATTTGAAATATGCTTGCATATTTTATCAAAACAAAATAAGTGTGCAGAAGAATAGTTTATGGGTGGTTGTATACCATTTTGGAGCACATATAGTTTTGTGTGAGAGGATTTCTTTGCTGTCATGCAGGGGCGGCCCAAGGAGGGTGCGGGGCCACGTGTGGAGACTCATTGTGTGACCTCATTTGCATAAGGGGCCCTATTTGCATAAATATTTGCATAATGTTAATGTGCGCTAACTTTTGTTAAACATGCCTCTTAATGAGTTTCTGGATGAAGAAAGACTACCAGATTTCTACATTACTATACTCCAGTGCCAACCACCAGGCAAATTAGGAAGTACTATAAACAGTACACTGCACATTTAGAACCCATGGCAAACCCACCGTATCATAACAGCACTGCTAGTACTCACAAAGCACCAAACCCTACCTATCAAAAGGCAACACTGCAAATATTAAACCAATACATCTCGGAGAATAACAATACTTCTCCTACTGGGGAAAGAGAACAAGAGGCACCGTCAAATAGAAACTACATGAATAGAATACCTGAGCTAGATTACACATGCAGAACTTAGACCAGGGGTCTCAAACTCAAATTGCTTTGAGGGCCAAATCAGGACTTGTAAAGTAACCCGGGGGCCGCATAAGACGCGGGGCCTCATTTGCATAAGGGACCTCATTTGCATAAATATTTGCATAATGTTACCATACACTAACTTTTAGTAAACATGCCTCTTGAGTATGGATGAAGAAAGACTAAAAGATTTAGAAACAGGAAGACAATAATTAAACTGGGAACCCCAAAAGCCAAACTTGGAATGTACAACAACACTGTAGAAATAAAACTATAAATTAATTTCCTCTTGTACTAAACAAAGCGCAAAAGTTAATGATGCACATTTCCCAGAACTGACATATTCCAGTTAATAAATTCAAAATAAACAGATATTTTTCTACCTTTTGTGCATTTTTTTTCAGTTGCAATTGTTCCAGCCCCTTTCTTCTGGTTTCTTCATGTCTTCTGCTAACTCTCCATCGTCTGCTGTCCATTTGTCCTTTCTTCTCTCTCCTAGTTTTTTTTTCCATTCTCTCCCTACATCTGCTTTAACATACTAATCTTTCTCCTTTTGCTCTTTCCTCAATCCTATTTCATCCACTCAAATTTTACCCCTCCATCCTCAATCCCCACTTAATCTCCCAATATCTGGCCAATTGTAGATTTGTCTTCTCTCCCAGACAAAATATTTTTCCCCTCTCCATTTCACTTTCCCAGCTCCATCCCATTCTAATCCTCCCCCAACATCTGCTCCCTTCTAGTTCCAGCCCCACCCAGCATCTGCTCCTTTCTAGTCCCTGCATCAGTCCATTTCCAGTCCTATCCTAGCCTCACCATCAGCCCATTTCCAATCCTAGCCCCCCATCAGCCCATTTCCAATCCTAGCTTTCCCCCCCCACAGCCCATTTCCAGTGCTAGCTCCCTCCCCTCACAGCCCATTTCCATTCCAAGCCCCCTCCCCATCAGCCATTTGCAGTTCAAGCCCCCCTTCCACTCAGCCCATTTCCAGTCCTAGCAACCCCCCTAGCCCATTACCAGTCCTAGAACCCCCATAGCCCATTACCAGTCCTATCCTCCCCATTGCGCACTTCCAGTCTTACCCCCCATCACCCCATTTTCAGTCTTACCCCCCCATAGCCCATTACCAGTCCTAGTCCCCCCATAGCCCACTTGCAGTCTTACCCCCCATCACTCCATTTTCAGTCTTACCTCCCTTCATAGGCCATTACCAGTCCTAACCCCCCCATAGCCCATTACCAGTCCTAACCTCCTACCCGAAACAGAAGAACCCACAATTCCAACATCCTTCACACTCCAACAGATATAAGATCTGCCAAAACTAACACCAGCCACAGGGCTTTCTCATATGTGGCGCCAACACTGTGGAACCAACTCCCACCAGAACTACGAGCTCGCACTGACCTTCTAGACTGCAGAAAGAACTCAAAAACGCACATTTTCCAATCACATTTCAACCTGAACTAAACCCACAGATGGAGCAGCCCCTGACCACTGTGTCCAAGAAGATTATCCTGTATATATGTATTTATGTATCTCTGTAAATGAACTCCCCCATAGCTAAGAAGTGTTAACTCTGTATGATGTGCTTTTCTGACAATCTGTATGTAAGCAAAATTTGTACCTACCTTGATTCGACAGTCCAAGAAGATTATCCTGTATATATGTATTTATGTATATATGTAAATGAACTCCCCCATAGCTAAGAAGTGTTAACTCTGTATGATGTGCTTTTCTGACAATCTGTATGTAAACAAAATTTGTACCTGCCTTGATTCGGCAGTTTCACAATGGTAATCCTACCCGCTTCTGATCGCTGGAAGGAGCGGGCTACAAATGCTTGCTAAATAAATAAATAAATAAATAACCCCCTAATCAGCCCACCTCCAGTCCTAACCCCCATCTGCCCATTTCCAGTCCTAGCCCCCACCATAGCCCATTACCAGTCATAACCTCCCCCCCCCTGCCATTAGCCCACTTCCAGTCCTAACCCTCCATTACCCCATTTCAGTCAGCCCCCCATAGCTCATTACCAGTCCTAACTCCCCCCATCAGCCCACCTCCAGTCCTTCCTAACCCCCATCAGCCCATTTCCAGTCCTACACCCCCTCCCTCCCCCCCATCAGCCCAGGTAAATAAAAAAAAAACACCCTGGCTTCTGCTGCTGCCGCCGTGGCAGCGGCAGAATCAACTGTCAAATTTAAAAAAAAAAACTGGCTTCGGCTGCTGCAGCAGCAAAATCAGCTGTCCCGCAGCCCCTTCCCCTCTGCCCGGAGTGCCCTGAGTCTGCTTCATCAGTGGCGGGCTTTTTAAGCCGCGAAGAGAGTATTTCCCTGTCGCGCGACTTAAGCCTATTCACTTTTCAAGCTGCGCGAGAGGGAAATACTCTCTTTGCAGCTTGAAAAGCCTGCCGCTGATGGAGCAGACTCAGGGATCTCGGGCAGAGGGGAAGGGGCCGCGGGACAGCTGATTTTGCTGCTGCAGCAGCAGAAGCCAGTTTTTTTTTTTTTTATTTGACAGTTGATTCTGCCGCTGCCACAGCGGCAGCAGCAGAAGCCAGGGTTTTTTGGATTTTTTTGTTTCCCTCCATCACGGGCCGCACAAAGTTCTCTCGCGGGCCGCATGTTTGAGACCCCGGACTTAGACCGTCACCAAACAAAGAACAAGGGATCACAATTTAGAAATAGGAAGACAATAATTAAACTGGGAACCCCAAAAGCCAAACTTGGAACAAGAACACTGGAGAAATAAAACTATAAATTAATTTCCTCTTGCACTAAACAAAAACGCAAAGACGTTAGCGATGCACATTTCCCAGAGCTGACATATTCCAGTTAATAAATTCAGAATAAAAAGTATTTTTCTACCTTTTGTTTGGGCATTTTATTTTTCAGTTGCAATTGTTCCAATCACTTTCTTCTGGTTTCTTCATGTCTTCTGCTAACTCTCCATTGTCTGCTGACCATTTGTCCTTTCTTCTCTGTTCTAGTTTTTTTCCATTCTCTCTATATATCTGCTTTAACATACTGACCTTTTGTTCTTTCCTCCATCTTTCTTTATTCCTTTTTCATGCACTCAAATTTCACCCTTCTATCCTCAGTCCCCACTAACTCTCCCAATACCTGGCCAATCATAGATTTTTCTTCCCTCCCACACAAAATATCTTTTCTCCTCACATTCCCCCAGCCCCATCCCCTTCTAGTCCTCCCCCAACATCAGCTCCCTTCTAGTTCCAACCTCACCCAGCATTTTCTCCCTTCTAATCCCATTCTCTCATCCCCCTGCATTAGCCCATTTCCAGTCCTAGCACCCCCATCAGCCATTTCCAGTCCTATTCCCTCCATCAGCCATTTCTATTCCTATCCTAGCCCTCCATCATCCCATTTCCAGTCCTAGCTCCCCTATCAGCCATTTCTAGTCCTATCCTAGCCCTCCATCAGCCCATTTCAAGTCCTAGCCCCCATCATCCCATTTCCAGACCAAGCCCCCCAATCAGCCCATTTCCAGTCCTATCCTAGCCCCTCTTGAAGAGCTCCACGCCTGTCTGACTGGCTTGAGACAGAGCCGGGAGGTCTGAAGCCCCAGCTCACTTTTGCACAGTGCTGGAGTGAAGAACAGTGTGTTCCTTCACTCCAGCAGCTGTGTTCTCCTGAAGCACACTGGCGCGCTGAAAGTTAAAGGGCATTTCCTGTTTCCTGGCACTCAGTGCGCTTCAAGAGAACACAGCACGCTTTTCACTCGGGCACTGTACAGAGGTGAGCTGGGGCTTCGGGCCTCCCCGGCTCCCTCTGAAGCTGGCTGGCCCTGCAAACCAAACATCATGTGCAGAATGGAGTTGGTGCGGGGCCTCTTGAAGCACGGGGCCCTATGCGAACAACATTCTTGCTCAATGGACAGGCTGGCCCTGCTGCCATGGGTCATTGTATGAGTCCATACACAAAAGTAATTGGTTTTGCCCTGCCTGCCCTGAAGATGCTTATATACTGCAGCTGACAGGCCCCTTACTCTTCTTCACAACTATGGATCCTTTATGCATTTCCCAAGGTTTTTCTTTTAAATTCTATCACTTCTTTTGCTTCCATCACTCTTTATATAAAGCAATATTTGCTAAAACTACAGTTGTGGTCAACATTATTGGCACCCTTGCATTTTAGGTATGTTGTGTACAATATCTTGAGAAATAATTGGAAATATTCCAACTGTATGTTATCATAATATTTGAATAATATGTTCAAAGGTATACGACAAAAAAAGAGATGTCTGTGCAACTTAGATGTAGTAATTTCTGAGGAAAAAAAAACAAAATATGACCTGGACAGGATTAATGGCACCCTTCACTGATATTTGGTTGCACAGCCCTTGGTAGTGATAACAGCCTCCAAAGGTTTCTTGTCACCATCTATAAGTTTCATACATCTGTCTGCTGGTAGTTTCTCCCACTCTACAACTGCAATTTGTTCCTGCTCATGAATGTTTCCAGAATTCCTTTTACCAAAGGCACATTTCAGTTCTTTCCAAAGGTTCTCAATTGGATTGAGATCAGGACTCATTGCTGGCCATTTTAAAACAGTCCATTTGTTCCGTTTTAAGCATTTTTTTGTACTTTTGGATGTATGTTTTGGGTCATTGTCATGTTGGAGGACCCATGACCTTCGACTCAGACCTAGATTTCTGACACTAGGTAGCACATTTCACTCCAAGATATCTTGGTAGTCCTCTGACTTCATAATTGCTTTAATACGTTTCAGACCTCCAGTTCCTGAGGCAGCAAAACACTCCCACAATATTTTGGAACCTCCACCATATCTAACTGTAGGAAGGGTGTTTTTTCTCTTGCAAGCTTCATTTCTTTGTCTCTAAATGTATCACTAGTCTGCATTGCCAAAGAGCTCAAGTTTGGTTTCATGTGTCCACAGAACAATTTCCCAGAAGGATTGTGGTTTCTCAAGGTGGGTTTGGGCAAAGATCAGGCATGCCTTTTTATGTCTGTCTTTGAGCAGTGGGGTCCTCCTTGGCTTTTGCCCATTAAATGCTTCTTTGTTTAGTGCGCAATGTATGGTGTGGGTTGAAACCACCACTCTAGTTGCTCCAGGTCCCCTTTAAGCTCTTAGGATGTTGTACCTGGTGTTCTTCCAACAGTTCACACTATTTCCTACTATTTCCTTTATAAATTGATCTTATTTTATTTGATTCTTTTATGGGTCAACTATGTGTGCATATATAGTCCAAAGCCATTTCGCTGGCCACTTTTTTTTTTTTTTTTTAGGACATATTGGACATTAAGGGGTTGAACTGCAAGGGTGCCAATTATGTTGACCACAACTGTATGAGTCTATGCTTTATGAGCCTCTAACTGTGACCTCTTGTTCTACAACTTCCTCACCACTGAAAAAAATGTGTGCTCTCTCTGCACTATTTATATTCTTGGGGTAATATAATAAAGCTTTCTGTTTGTATAAAGCTTGTTTTACGTACAGGAAAAGGTTTTTATAAAATCGCCCACATGTAGAAAGTAACTGCATGGAAAGTGCACGCCTACCTTCATGTAGACATTCTCCGGGGCGTGCAGTGCGCATGTGTGTTTTATAAAATAACGCTTGCACAGCAGGTACAAATTTGTGTTTAGCATTTGTGCACTGTTAGGGCTGGATCGAGGTTTCTATTTATTAAATAGACGTAGACACCTATGTTGCAAAATAAACTCAAAATAGGCGACTTTTTGGTCTTCTCACATGGTCGTGCTGTTCTAAAATCGAGCCTTTTGAGATGCTTCATTGTCTCTACCATATTCCTTTTCTCTCCTCTAGGGTGCACATATTTAGTTCTTTATAAAATTAGCCTCCACAGATCCTATGAAATGAAATATGAAGTCCCATCTAGTTGATGTGCATCTTCACGCACCTAGGTCAAGTCTGTTTTATAAATAAATGTAGATGCCTACTAGCATAAGTGGCAAATATGTGTATTAATCTAACGTGTGATCACTTACACCAGTCCTAGAGCTGCCCAGATTTTTTAAGAACGTATGTAAATTTATATTTTATAACTTATGTGTGTTCTTGTGTGCTCCACTCAAACTCCACCCATGCACATACCCATAGTGAAAGTACACACTATTAATCCAACGCATGTACTTGCAGAAGAACTACTACATATAACTCACAAAAATACCGTGATTTTCACCCGTAAATGGTGCATAACCTTAAGAAGCTCCTGGTAAAATTATTGTCTTGGTGCAGACTCTTAACCATCTTGGAAGCCTTTCTCTTTTTGGCGGTTCAGAGGGTTATTTAGAAGCATTCTCCACATACAAATAACAACACTTACATGTGTAGATCAACTATTCATGCAAATAAGATTTTAGAAAGCTGCTGTTTACATGTGACGATCTACACTATGCACAGATTTTAAGGGGCGTGGTTTGAGCATGGACAGGGTGTTGTTTGTGCAGGCCAAAAATAAAAGCACATATGTTCTATTTTTCAAGGGGATACATGTGGTGGACAAAACCTTTGTACATCATCCTTTACACCTATCCCAAGGCACGCACAGTTGTCAGCTTGAAGGGGCAGATAAAAAGGCCCCAACCCCCTCCCCTTCTGATCTACCATCATAGTTTCTGATTTCCCCTCCTGACTTAATGTACCATCACAATTTCTGACCCCTGACACCCTTCCCAACATAACATTACAGTTTGCAATGCCCCCCTGACATAGCATTGTAGTTCCTAATCCCGAGACATCCCCCAGCATCGAAGTCTTCAACTTTTCCATGACACCCCACAACATCATCACATTCCCATACCCAACATCCCCTCGGCTCTTACTGGGGTCTCTGATGGTCTAAGGGGACAGGAGTGATGCCCAGTCATTCCTGTACCATTCAGCTCTATATTCAGAATGGTGGCTTTGACTGCTAGTGGTAGTCTTGCGATAATATGGCTTAACCCCTAGTGGTAGTACTGCGAGACCACCGCTAGAGTTCAAAGCTACCATTTTGAACCCAGAGCTGAAAGGAGCAGGAGACACTGGGCATCACTAGAACACCAGAGACCCTCAGGGGGCGGGGGAAAGTGATGATGTGGGGGGTTGGGGACTTTGATTCTCTGTCAAGGTGATGTCAGGGATTGCGATGTTGATGAGGTTGGGAACATCAAGCCTGGTGGGAAGGGTTCTGAGTAAGATCTGGGCTGATTCAGGAGGGGATCAGTGGCCAGAGGGTGTGTGGATATCGAAAGCAATTATTTTAACAAGCTGCTCCCAACAGTCCCCAGCCTACGTCCCCAGGGGGCTGGACTCGCCTGCCAGTCGCCACAAGCCCTATAGTGTCAATAACTTCTTCCAGGTCCGTGGGGCCAAAGTAAGAATAAAGGGAGGGGGATGTATCCAGCTTTAATTGCGAGTGGGTAGGAAGTAGAGGAGAGTAGTTGGTCCCTTCCTCCTAGGGGTTTGGCTGTCAGACTGGTTAGTGGTTGGGTGGGGTCATCTCAAGGGCGTGGAGGGATTGGGCTAATCCTGTATGTATATGATGAGGAAATGTTTTAATATTTGGATGCTGCGTGTGTTTACTCACTTCACTGGGGGCCTGTTTTTCTGTCATTCTCACTGTTATTGTAATATTGGTTGGGGTAGGGAGGGGGAGGGGCAGATGGGGGGATTGGGGGATAAATGATAAAACTTATTATGTTGGCATTAGCATTGTGAAAGAGTTCCCACAGGCTGGGAGTGGTGTTGTATTTGGTTAATAAAACAGATTTGAAAAGAAAAAAAGCTGCTCCCACACACATTTGTGGGAGAGCAGGACACACTTTCACTACGTGCAGCTTTTTAAACTTGCTGCTCCTGCTTGATGTTCCAGTAAATACACATGCAATCCCGCATCTCAATTCTCCTATCCTGCATCTCACATGCAATCCCGCATCTCAATTCTCCTATCCTGCATCTCACATGCAATCCCGCATCTCAATTCTCCTATCCTGCATCTCACATGCAGTCCCGCATCTCAATTCTCCTATCCTGCATCTCACATGCAATCCCGCATCTCAATTCTCCTATCCTGCATCTCACATGCAATCCCGCATCTCAATTCTTCTATCCTGCATCTCACATGCAGTCCCGCATCTCAATTCTCCTATCCGGCATCTCACATGCAGTCCCGCATCTCAATTCTCCTATTCTGCATCTCACATGCAGTCCCGCATCTCAATTCTCCTATCCTGCATCTCACATGCAGTCCCGCATCTCAATTCTCCTATCCTGCATCTCACATGCAATCCCGCATCTCAATTTTCCTATCCTGCATCTCACATGCAGTCCCGCATCTCAGTTCTCCTATCCTGCATCTCACATGCAATCCCGCATCTCAATTCTCCTATCCAGCATCTCACATGCAGTCCCGCATCTCAATTCTCCTATCCTGCATCTCACATGCAGTCCCGCATCTCAATTCTCCTATCCTGCATCTCACATGCAATCCCGCATCTCAATTCTCCTATCCTGCATCTCACATGCAATCCCGCATCTCAATTTTCCTATCCTGCATCTCACATGCAGTCCCGCATCTCAATTCTCCTATCCTGCATCTCACATGCAATCCCGCATCTCAATTCTCCTATCCAGCATCTCACATGCAGTCCCGCATCTCAATTCTCCTATCCTGCATCTCACATGCAATCCCGCATCTCAATTCTCCTATCCTGCATCTCACATGCAATCCCGCATCTCAATTCTCCTATCCTGCATCTCACATGCAGTCCCACATCTCAATTCTCCTATCCTGCATCTCACATGCAATCCCGCATCTCAATTCTCCTATCCTGCATCTCACATGCAATCCCGCATCTCAGTTCTCCTATCCTGCATCTCACATGCAATCCCGCATCTCAATTCTCCTATCCAGCATCTCACATGCAGTCCCGCATCTCAATTCTCCTATCCTGCATCTCACATGCAATCCCGCATCTCAATTCTCCTATCCTGCATCTCACATGCAGTCCCGCATCTCAATTCTCCTATCCTGCATCTCACATGCAATCCCGCATCTCAATTCTCCTATTCTGCATCTCACATGCAGTCCCGCATCTCAATTCTCCTATCCTGCATCTCACATGCAGTCCCGCATCTCAATTCTCCTATCCTGCATCTCACATGCAATCCCGCATCTCAATTCTCCTATCCTGCATCTCACATGCAGTCCTGCATCTCAATTCTCCTATCCTGCATCTCACATGCAGTCCCGCATCTCAATTCTCCTATCCTGCATCTCACATGCAGTCCCGCATCTCAATTCTCCTATCCTGCATCTCACATGCAGTCCTGCATCTCAATTCTCCTATCCACGACCCTTTTAACCTCTACACTTGAACACAGTATGCCAAATGAGGTCTGACCAACTTCCTGTTCAAAGGCATCCCTTTCCCTGCTGGTTTTACCCCTCCCTTCTGCTGTGACTTTTTGGGACACCGAATCACAGAACGTTTTGCCATTAGGAAACATTTCTGTATATGAGTTTCAACTGAACAATTCGCAGCAGTCTGGTCTGTCCGAATATCTCGTTAACTAGTTTATGGTTTATTAAAATTTGTTATACCACCCTTCATGAGACATAGAGTGGTTTACAGAAAAGACCCTCCCCCCAACACACACACAAATATGGTTTACAATTTAATTTAAAATAGAAAAAGAAGGAAAAGAGGGATTTGATGGTATTAGAGATGACAGAAGTGAAAGGGAAGAGAGGTTGCAGCATGTGTCCGTGAGGGGCTGCATTCAGCAGTTAAGCAGGCAGGAGGATCTTGTTAAATGTTTAGCATCTCCCAAAAAAGGGTTTTAATTCCTTCTTGATTTTTTTTGAAGGAAGATTCAGTTCTTTGCCCCGTAGCTGGAATTTATGCGTCCTGCTCCCTAGAATCCTGCTGATTAACTGCAGCCTTGGCCTCAAATTAATTTTCTAAACTTGGGATGAAGCCCTAGAGGCGGAGGCGTCCTGTTGTCAGGCCTGGTTGCTGCCGCGCATTGCAAGCATCTTGATCAGTTATTAGGCACTGTCAGACTATGTCAACTAATGCAGGCCGTTGTGCTCAGTCACTAATAGCCTTGGGCTGAGCCCGTCACTTTACCACACATTAGAATATGGTCCTGGATGCTAACAAATAAGATTCAGTGCCATTTTATTTTGTACAGCATCTTTCATGCAAAGTATCTGAAAATGCTTCAGGGCTGACTACATGGCAAGTCAATTCTAGTAAACGAACAAATACCAAAATTGTACTTTGCTGTAGGAATGACCCAACACAAATTCCGTGATCTGCCATCCAACTTGACTGCAAATTTTGGAACTGAGATATTCCTCTGGGCCTGCTCATGTTTAAAATGTTACTCTTCGATGTTTGCCAGTGAAATGAGTGTTGTTGATATTGCTGGTGTAGCAAGATCTTTAATAAACTCTTGAAATGGGAAAGATGGTGCTTAGTTTAAGCACACTAAGGGGGTCATTCCAGAACACAAATAAGGGATTTGTACGTGCGGCAGGGACATTTATGTGCCAAAAACGTCCTAGACCGTATTCCGAAACACTGTTGACATGCACGTGCACGATGCTAACACAGGGATGGCGGAACAGAGGCGTGGTCAGCCACGGAGATGTTGAAAGCGTAGTGTGGTAAGGAGGGTGCAGTACAGCCCTGGGAAACAAAGGAAAAAGAAACTTTTTCTTCCATAAGGGGGATGGGCTCACCTAAGCACATGTTCCAAAATGAAAGCAGTGGAAAAACCCACACTTGCAAAGCTAGGCTGAGGCCACACCCAGACTCCAGGGCAACTATAGGAAGTGTTAGGAGACAC
This sequence comes from Ichthyophis bannanicus, assembly GCA_033557465.1. NCBI lineage: Eukaryota > Metazoa > Chordata > Amphibia > Gymnophiona > Ichthyophiidae > Ichthyophis > Ichthyophis bannanicus. Next base: position 102,763,358 of record CM066034.1, on the reverse strand, counting down.
CTGTGGGTGGGGCCAGGAGAGAGAGCACGCTTGCAAACATTTAAGCACAGGCAAACAGAGAGAGCAGGAAGCGTCAGCAAGACCGGCAGGAGAGAAGCAAGACACGGGAACAACTTGAAAGACGGCAGTCAGGAAAGAGCCAGAATCCAGGCTAATTGCACTCCTTCCAGGAGAGAGGGAGCGAGAAGGCTAGCTGTGAGGGAGCTGGAGCAGGAGGTCTCAGCTCCATCTGAAGAGGAACAAGTCTTCAGGCTTGGAGAGCCTAGAAGGGCTAGAGACAAACACTGCAGTGATCCCCCAGGCAGCTCTGATTCAGAGGACGCTACTCCTAGGAGATGCCCTTGCTGTAAAAGGTCTACAGTCAAGCTCAGAGGTAGGAGGGGAAAGTTTGAGGGAGTTAATGTGTGTGACTCTGACTCAGAAATAAGTATACCCGATTCTGAGGAAGAAGCTGTACCTTATGGGACGCATGCCAGGAAGAATGCTTTTACAGATAAGGTAAAGCAAACAAAGCCTTTAAATGTTTTACTAAAGGGAAAGAAGTCTGAGAACAGTAATATAATTCCGGGGAGAAGAAGGGAAGTTCAGTGGGAAAGACTATTCAAGCTTCTAAAGGAAGTAAAACCTGAAATCCCTGAACCTGTCCAAGCCCCGCAGTCATGTAATGCAGAGGAAGACATGGAGGTGGAATTCTGTGGAGAGGAACCTGACTCCACAGACTCCCAAATGGAATGTTCTTTGTGCATAATCTCTGACTGAGAAAAGCTAAGGGTTTAATAGGAAGGAAACCCAGGGAACAGTTATCTTGATTATTGTAGCTAAGAAGCTTTAGAGAGAGAAGGAAATCTCATGGTTAAAGCTACAAGAACACTTGTGCTGAGTGAAAGTTTAAACACAGCAGTTTTAGTTTCTGTGCTGACAAGCAGGGAAGTGTTTTAAAGTTAAAACCTGAAGCAGCTAAGGGAAGCTAAAAGGTTTGCTGGACTCTGCTGGTAAATACTAGTTCAATTATGTTTGTTTCTGGAAGAAGAAATTCTTTTGTTAAAGAGCTGGAAGAAACTCCTCATTGATAACACTGCTGAAATACACTTTTTGTAAAGAAAGTTTATTTAGAGAAAACATCCTTTTTCTGTTGTTGTGATTGGAGCCTTCTACAAAGGTCTGTTTGCAAAGCTGAAATTTAAAACGAAAAATTTAATAAATTTTCCTGTGTTGGCCAAAAATACCACTTGGACTGCTTTTTGCACGCAACTACACATTCAGAGGTCTTAGCCCTGAAGCTTAAGCAACACACAAGATACAAGATGGCCCGCCGCTTTCACTAGGCAACCGCCTAGTGGGGGCATCGTCGCCACAGTAGGCAGGAAAGATCCGTACGTATTAAGTATTTCCCGGAAACGTCCATGCTATTCCTGCTGAAATGTGGTATAAACTGTGCTCTGCAATGCTTCCTATAGAGAAGAATGGTTGTCACAAGTATGTTTTGAACTGGTGTGATTGAAGTATGGAAAAATACAAGACACAGTCTTAAGATTCAGGGAGCAGAAGTCAGGGAATGTTGTAGTTAAAGAAACAGTTATAATCACCCTTACAGAAATATTAAGAAGAGCAATAGTGTTTATTCAGGCTATGCACCTATGTACTGTTTGTGCTAGAGGAGCCAATCTATGGGACCCTAACTATTCCTATGCTCAGAAAAATGGGACTGCTGATGCAGGGATAGTATGGACGTGAGCAGGGAAAGGACTCCTTTTAGGATGAGAAACAAAGACCATATTTATAGTCCTGGTACCCCATGCGATTATGTTATGTCATATCTGTTAATGTTTAGGTTCAGGGCATCCTTTTGGCAGAATCATGTTTTTGTGACAGAAAGTGAGAGTACATGTGTGTATGTGATTTGAGGGATGCACGGGGGTATCTGGTGTGCTCATCTGCAATTCAGGGGGGACATGAAAGTCTAGCCAGTACCTGGACTGCATGGTTGACTGTAGTGTAGGTGCCAGTGTGATTGGGCAGTCAAACTCAGAGATGGTTCACTATAGCCAAATGTCAGAGCATATCCCGTCAATAATAAGGGACCCTCAGAATAAGGGCACTCAACAGTACAAACAGCACTAATGCATGCCCATGATGCACATTTTGCTGTTGTGCATGTATTAGTGCTGTTTGCACTGCTGAATGCCCTTATTCTGAAGGTCCCTATTATCAACAGGGATATGTTTTGACATTTAGCCATAGGGAACCTATGCTGATTCCTTCTGGATTATTTTACATAGGGTATTCTACTGCAGATCAGATATCATTGGCAGTGTGATAGGGCAGCCGTACATCCGCTGACACTGGCAGACACAACTGATGTAGTGCCAACATTCCCTGGATTGTCCCATGAGGCCCACATCCCTACCCAGGCCAGGATCAAAGAGAGCTGCGAGAGTGGTGATATATCTGGAGTCTGGCTACTTGATGTGATGGCACAGGGATCTCTCATGCCCACACAGCCCTGACCAGGGGAGCAGTGCCACAAAGCTGGCTATGGGAAGGCAGACAGTGTTGCCCCACAGGTAGTGGATATATACAGACCAACATACACCAGATGGGGCAGGTGTAGCTGCTGTGAGAAATGCCAGTACCCAGATAGGTGGGCCTCAGATGCCATCGCCAGAAGGCCCTACTACAACTACAACAACTATTACTGATCATTTGTATAGCGCTACAAGGTGTATGCAGTGCTGCACAGACACATGTAACAGATGGTCCCTGCTCAGTGGAGCTTACAGTCTAGTCAGGACAGACAACACAGCAGCTGTGAACAGGATACATCCAGGGAGAACTGTCAGGAAACACAAGGGATCTTAGGCGGATCTGATCCGACAACGGCACCAGTGAGGTGAGTGCTCAGCCTGGATTTGAGAGGGGCCAGGGATGAAGCATAATATACAGACTTAGGTAATTCTAGGAATATGGAGCAGCTAGGTGAAGGGAGTGACGTCCAGATTTGGCAGGTGAAGGGAAGGGCACAAATAGAAGCAATATGACAGAAGAACGGTGTTCATGGGGAGGGGTGTAGGAAGAGATAAGAGGGGAATGGTAGTGCAGAGCAGCAGAATGAGTGTACTTACACCAGAGGCACGAAAAGGGCATACATTTGTTGCTCAGTAATATTATGCATCCTTTGGGGAACTGCAAGATTAGTTCGGGGTTTTGTGGACTTGGTGAGGGTCCATCCCTAGCAGTTTAAGGCGTGTTTGTAGAGATGACCAGGGCAGGAATCACTGGGGCTGGTTCCTAATGCCACGTACCATTTGCTGCCTGACATACTGTACATGTTCACATTTACATTCTGGTATACCATATTGCACTGGGCTTAGCTAGCACTTTTCAGGGCATGGGGGGGGGGGGCTGGTATATGGTCTAGGTTGCAGCAGCTGTCATTTCTCATTGGTATTTATGTCTAGTGTGCATCTGCAAAGGAGATGCATGCTTTTCCTGAGGTGCATGGCATCCGTGGGGATGGGCAGGATACAAAACATGTAACATTTCAGAATACGGTGGAGATGGGAATGTCCAAAATATTGCCCTGCGTCTGAGGCATGGGGCTGGCTGAATAGTGCTTGCACGTGCCCGCCGAACACGGCTATCTCCCCAATTCCACACCTGCGGACATGTCCAGACCCGTGGATGTGGAATTAGGTTCAAAGGAGGCCCATTTTTGTTTTAGACGTATCCACGGTCTGGACATGCATGTTACAGAACTGGGCTTTAACTGAATAAGTCACAAAGTCTGAAGCTTATGATTAGATTGTCAAGGCAATAGATCTCAGCTCTCATGGCCTCACTTTGGTCGTACAGAAGAGACATTATTCTGTTACTTGAAGAAAACTGAGGCTCCACGGAAAGGTCAGGGTGACACCGCTGCACTGCAGTCACTAATAAGCAAGGTTACAAACTCCCATAACTTCACAAAGCAGCTCTTGCATGATTTATTTTTAGGTGGGAGAGGTATTATTTTTTTTTATCAAGGACTCATCTGTAATAAACCTGATTGCAACTTTTTCCTTGTTTAAAGCCTGTTTTACATGCAAAAAGGGGTTTTTATAAAAGTGTGTAACCACATATGTGCATAAAAAGTGCTTACCCTGAAAAAATGCACCTACTTTTACATAATCCTTATCAGGGCTTAATTTCTGGGGGAGCATCCTGAAATGCAATTTTGGAACTTTTCCGACTCCAGAGCAGCAGAGATGTTCAGCTCCAACCCCTTCTTTCCAGGCAGCCTGCAGAGAAGAGGAGGGATGGGGTGAGCAGGGGTAGAGCAGGGAATGGACTCTGTTCCCTAATAGAGCTGCCTTTCTCCCACTGCTTCTGCTACTGGCCTGCCTGGTGCCCTCTCCCCTGGTTCCACAGTTCTTCCTTTTTGTCTAAAAATTAAGCCGTGATCTACCTGCATTCACAAGGGGGAGCAGAGGCAGAGTTATGTATATGTACATATTTTATAAAATACATAGGAGGAGGAGTGGCCCAGTGGTTAGAGCACTGGCTTGGAAACCAAGAGATCAGGGTTCAATTCCTACCAGCCCTCACTGTGACCCTGGGCAAGTCACCCAACTCTCCATTGCCTCAGAAGAATCCAAGTTATCAGTGTCCCTCTTTCATGTACATTACAATGTAAACCACTTTAACTGAAATGATAAAGTGGTATAAAACAGTCTGCTAAATAAATAACATCTGTAGACATGTATAATACATGCACACATCTACATCCTTTTCTGAGCAGTTATACATTTATACGTGTGCATTTGTGCAGCAGTGGCACAGATTCTGGCTTCCTGTTATATAAAGACAGATACACATCATGCCACTTGAGACAATAGAAACATGAGCTGGATACATGTAAGGAATGTAGAGGGAGGATAAGACAACATATTGTTTAATAACAGGGAAAATATGCAATAAAGCAGCCATTGCTAGAACAGCTTTCAGGCATGCTTGGGATGGATATGAAAGGTAGTGGTAGGAAAAGACTTGAAATCAGAATCATTAAAAAATATGAGGGATGGGGCAGTTTGTGTTGGGTTGTAGATGGGAATCTGTATGCCAGGGCTCGACAAATTCCAGGCACCAGGTCACCATGGTGACTAAAAAACATCGGACCTGGCACCTGGTCCTTGCAGAGAGAGCATAAGAGCCGTAGCGTGCGTTGAGGGGTTGTATAAACTTGCTGGAACAGTGTAAAACTGTCATTGGGCAGTGCTGGCACAGTCATCTTCAGAGTGGCATGGTAGCAAGGAGCGACGGTCAGCTGGTGCGATTTTAAGGTAGCAGTAGTGAGCAAGGCCTGATCTTCAGCAGCAGCAACAAGCAGAACTGATCTTAGCGGCAGCAGCGGAGAACACGATTGGGCCCTGATCACTGCCGCTGCTAAGATCAGTCCTGCTTGCTGCTGAGAGTCTTTGCAGCAGCAGCAAGCATGATTGATTTTAGCAGCAGTGTAGGAGGGGGGTGGATTTGAGAGGGGCTGCTGCAGAAGGGGGAGAATTGAGAAGAGAGGCTGCTATGGGGGGCAATTTGAGACGAGGGGCCGCTGTGGAGAGAGGATGCAAATTCATTTGAGAGAAGCTGCTGTGGAGGGGGAAATTGAGAAGAGAGAGTGCTTTGGAGTAGGATGGCACCTAGATTTTTGAGCTAGCTCCCAGATTCTAAGAAAATTTCCTTATCATCTGTCCAAGCCAGTCCAGGTACAGATGGATAGTCAGCCCCCCTCCAGCAGCTAAGACTGGTGTGGTATAAGAGCTCCGTCTACCGCCACTGACTCCAGTCTTTCAGTCCTCAACAGCTGAAGAAAGAACTCATGGTGTGCACTCCCTGAAAAGATAATTTTAAAAAAAGACAAGACGAAAAGAACAGAAAAATTCCACTGAATTGCTCTATCAGAGTTTTTTCAGTGGGAAGTCAGCAGGGAAGGCTGGGAGCGCTCTCCTCCATGCAGCGGGGAAATACAGGGGGTAGCAGAGGCAGAGCCTGCCTTAACTGACCATGACAGCACCAGAAAATCCCAGGGGTGATATACCTGTGAGCCCCAGGACCCTTTCCCCCTTCAGCAGTGCGATAGCCAGGAGCTTGGGTGCTGCGGGCCCTGAAGCTACCCCCAAGCTGGCAAACGTCAGGTAAAAAACAAAACAAAAAATGAGCACTTTCCCGTTGTCGGGAGGCCGCACAGACCAGGGTTTGATTACAAGGCGATTCTTCACCTTTCTTGTGGCTAGAGATGGGGTTCCCCAGGATGGCACCGCAGCGGCAGGAAATCACGCATGCATGCTCCCAGCTCCAACAATGTGACTGGTGTATGGGGGCATCCGCAGTTTAAGTGCAGCAGGGCTCTGCCATTTTTGTGTGCATCGGGGACAGTATTTCTATAGAGCATTGCCTGCAGTTACTATGGAGGAAGATAGTTTAACCCACGGGAGTGAGGTAACTAGGCTGACGGGTCCTACGGTTCTGGCGGAGACCACGGCCATTTTGCCACCAGCAGCCATTTCTTCTCCTCAGACTCAGAAGGGGGGGGGGGGAAAGAACAAAGCAAAAAGCAAGTCAAAGTGCAGGCAAAAGTGGAGAAGCTAGCCAATGTGGCTTCAGCACTGCAGGAATGCCTTTGGATCAACTGCCATGGATTCTTGTGAGTATGGATTCCAGTCTCTCTGGCTGGGGAGCTCACTGTCATTCACAGGTAGCAGAAGACAGTTGATCTGCGGAAGAAGCCACTTGGTCCATCAGTCGCCTCCAAATGCGAGCAGTGCTTCAGGTGTTCAGCACTTCCAGAAGTTGGTGGAAGGGAAGGCTGTGCGAGTCTTCTTGGACAATGCGATGATGGTGGCCTTTGTCAACTTGGCTTGGCTCTTAGCTCCTTGAAGGTTCAAGTAGCAGCTCTGGCCTGGTATTGGGGCCACGTTCTGGGTCGATCTCTGGTGACTCATCTGGCTATCATTCAGTTTCTGTGGGCAGTGAAGCTCGTTAGACCACCCTTGTGGCCGGTGGTTCCACCGTGGGATCCGAACTTGGTCCTAGAGGTGTTGGCGGAAGCTCCTTTGAGCTGCTCTCGAGGGCGTCCTTCAGAGATCTTACTCTAAAAACGGTTTTCCTAGTGGTGCTCTGCTTGGAGTGGAGGGTCTCTGATTTTCAGGCACTCTGTTGTAGAGAACCTTTTATGCAGTTTTTAGAGGAAAAGGTAGTATTGTGGATGGTGCTGTCCTTTCTGCTGAAAATGGTGTCTAGGTTTCATTTGAATTAGTCTATATCTCTGCCCACCTTTCCAAGTGTTAGTGATCATTCCCTTTGTAAGCTCGATCTCCATAGAGTCCCGAAGAGATATCTGAAGAGGACAGAGTCAGTGTAGAAGATGGACTGTTTGTTTGTTATGTTTAGAGGCTTTTGCAACGGTGAGGCAGCCTCCAAAGCTTCTATTGCTCATTAAGAACATAAGAACGTAAGATATGCCATACTAGGTTAGACCAAGGTACATCAAGCCCAGTATCCTGCTTCCAACAGTGGTCAATCTAGCAGTTTCCCCAAAAGACACAGGTTCCACAATGCTTGTATTGGGTCAAACATTGATATCCTGGGTCCCTTCTTAATAATGGTTTATGGACCTTTCCTCCAGGAACTTGTCCAAACCTTTTTTAAACCCAGCTACACTAACAGCCTTTACTACATCCTTCGGTAACAAATTCCAGAGTTTGATTACACGTTGAATGAAAAAATATTTTCTCTTCTTAGTCTTAAATAGTTTACCCTGTAGCTTCATTGCATGTCCCCTAGTCTTTCTATATTCTGATAATGTAAATGATCTACGTTAACCCGATCCACTCCGTTCATTAATTTATAGACTTCTATCATATCTCCCCTCAGACGTCTCTTTTCCAGGTTAAAGATCCCTAGCCTTTTTAGCCTTTCTTCATAGGGGTATCCTTCCATCCCCTTTACCATTTTGGTGGCTCTTCTCTGAACCTTTTCTAATAACGCTATATCCTTTTTAAGATACAGCGACTAGAATTGCACACAATATTCAAGGTGCGGTTGCACCATGGAATGATACAGAGGCATTATAATATATTTTGTTTTATTTTTATTCCTTTCCTTATGATACCTAGCATTCTATTTGCTCTCTTGGCTGCCCCTGCACACTGGGCGGAGGGTTTTAACATGTTGTCCACAATGACACCTAAATCTTTTTCCTGGGTGGTAGTTCCCAATGTGGACCTTGCATCATGTAACCATAGTTTGGGTTGTTCTTCCCTAGGTGTATAACTTTGCACTTGTCCACATTAAATTTCATCTGCCATTTTGATGTCCAGTCTTCCAGTTTATCAAGATCCTCTTGCAATTTTCCACAATCTTCATGGATTTTAACAACTTTAAATAGTTTTGTGTCATCTGCAAATTTGATAATCTCACTCGTTATTCCCTTTACCAGGTCATTTATGAATATGCTAAAAAGCAGCAGACCCAGCACAGATCCCTGGGGTACACCACTATTCACCTTTCTCCATTGGGAAAATTGGCCATTTAGCTCTACCCTCTCCTTTATATCTTTTAACCAGTTCCTGATCCATAATAGTCAAATAAATAAATAAAATAAATAAATAATTGTACACTGCCTCCTATCCCATGACTCTTTAGTTTTGCCAAAAGTCTCTGATGAGGGACCTTGTTAAAGGTTTTCTGAAAGTCCAAATACACTATATCAACTGACTCACCTTTGTCTACCTGTTTATTCATACCTTCAAAAAAACATAACAGATTAGTAAGACAAGATCTTCCTTGTCTAAAGCCATGTTGGCTGTGTCCCATTAAGCCATGACTATCTAAATGTTCAGTAATTTTGTTCTTTATGATGGTTTCTACCATTTTTCCCGGTACTGACGTCAGGCTCACCGGTCTGTAGATTCCTGGATCACCCCTGGAACCCTTTTTAAAAACTGGCATTACGTTGGCCATCCTCCAATCTTCAGGTATTACAGATGATTTTAATGATAGTTCACAGATTACTAATTGCAGGTCTGCAATCTCATATTTCAGTTTTTTCAACACCCTTGGATGTATATCATCCAGTCCAGGTGAATTGCTACTCTTTAGTTTATCAAATAGTTGTAATACATCTTCCCGATGTATCGATATTTCCTTCAATTCTTCCGCACCTTTAAATACCACTTCAATCATGGGTAACACCCCTACAGCTTCCTCAGTAAAGACCTAAGCAAAGAATTCATTCAGTCTCTCTGCTATCGCCTTGTCGCCTCTTAGTGTCCCTTTAACCCCTCTATCATCTAATGGACCAACTGACTCTCTCACAGGTTTTTTGCTACGAATGTACTTGAAAAAGTCTTTATTATGCGTTTTTGCTTCCGCACAAGCTTCTTCTCAGATTCTCCCTTTGCCTGCCTTATCAATGCCTTGCATTGAATTTGCCAGTGCTTGTGCTGTTTCAAGTTTTCGTCATTTGGCTCTTTTTTCCATTTCCTGAAAGATGCTTTTTGGGCAACAACAGCCTCTCTGACCTCACCTTTAAACCATGCTGGCAGTTTTTTGGACTTCCTCCCACTTTTCTTAAAGTGTGGAATTCAGCTGGTCTGGGTTTCCAAGTTAGTATTTTTAAACAACACCCAAGCTTGATGTAAGTCTTTAACCTTTGCAACTGCTCCTTTTAGTTTTTTCTTAACTATTTTCCTCATTTTATCATAGTCTCCCTTTCAAAAGTTAAAAGGTAGTACTGTGGATTTCCTTACCATCCCTCCTCCACTAATTAAATCAAACGCGATCATGCTATGATCACTATTGCCAAGTGTCCCCAACACCCTTATCTCTTGCATTAGATTTGGTGTTCCAATAAGGACTAGGTCCAATATGGCTTCCCCTCTGGTCAGTTCATGAACCAGCTGCTCCAAGAAGCAGTCATTTATTTCATCTAGGAACTTTATCTCCCTAGCATGTCCTGCTGTGACACTGACCCAGTCGATACCAGGGTAATTGAAATCACCCATTATTATTACTGTGCTGTAACTTTTGTTAGCTTCCTTGATTTCTTTGAGAATTTCATCATCCATTTGTTCATTCTGGCCAGGCGGTTGATAGTACACCCCCTCTGCCATCTCTTTCCCCTTTTTATATGGAATTTCAATCCATAGAGATTCTGCAGCAAATTTTGTTTCCTGCAAAACTTTAATCCTTTCTGACTCAATGCCCTATCTAACATAGAGCGCAACCCCTCCACCAATTTGATCAACTCCATCATTATGATATAGTTTCTACCCGGGTATCACAGTTTCCCACTGGTTGTCCTCCTTCCAAAATGTCTCTGAGATTCCAATCATATCTAACCTCTCATTTAGTGCTATATATTCTAACTCTCCCATCTTATTTTTTAGACTTCTAGCATTTGAATACAAGCATTTTAGAGACTATATTTTATTCATATTAATCTGGCTATTGGTAGGCATGGGTAATTTGGAATCTTTAAGCTCTGTCTGCTCCATACTCAAGGGCATTTGGGCTACTTTACTCTTTTTGGAACCTCTCTGCTTTTGGTAGTATCCTTCAAGGATACATTGTTCCAAACCATCCGCTCTTGGGCGACTGTCGGCTTTCCTCTATTATCTGGTTTAAAAGCTGCTCTATCTCCTTTTTAAAGGTTAATGCCAGCAGCCTGGTTCCATCCTGGTTAAGGTGAAGCCCATCCCTTTGGAAGAGCCCCTCCTTTCCCAAGAATGTTCCCCAGTTCCTAACAAATCCAAACCCCTCATTCTTGCACCATCGTCTCATCAACGCATTGAGACTCCGGAGCTCTGCCTACCTTTTGCGTCCTGCGCGTGGAATGGGAAGCATTTCGGAGAATGCTACCCTGTTAGGCATGCATGGTGCGTGGAAGCATTCCACCTGTGGGGCTAAGGGCCCATTCGACTAGGCACAGGCTACATCTTGGCAGAGCATTTTCTGGTCCCGCCAATGGACATTTGTAGAGCTGCGACTTGGTCATCGCTTCACACCTTTGCAAAGCATTATCGCCTGGATGCGCAAGCAGCTGGTGATGCGGTAGTTGGAGCCTCAGTGCTTCAGGCCGGGGTGATGTGTCCCTCCCGAATTTAGGTACTGCTTTGGTACATCCCATTTGTACCTGGACTGGCCTGGAGAGACGATAACAAAGATGAAATAGGGTCTTACCTGCTAATTGTCTTTCCTTGAGTTCTCTCCAGGCCAGTGCAGGTCTCACCCATTTTTGGAGGCGCATCCGGTATACAGGAAAATACTCAGCAATTTCTTCAGTTCAGACTTTTTTAAATGGCTTTATCCCTGTGAAAGAATGTGTTTCTGAGTGTGCAGGGCCAGTTGGAGCAGGAGGGTCCTATTAGGGACTCGGGTAAAGAAGGGGGGGGGACAGAGTGCTCCCAGTTTTTCCTGTTCTCCTTAGGGGGGTCGTGTTATAAGTTTAACAGAGTTTTTTCTTAGAATACCGTTAGTAGTTTGTTTTGCTGCTTTATCAAGAGAAGACTGGAATCAGTGGTGGTAGAGGAAGTTCTTATACCACATCAGCAAGACTCTGTCTTGTTCAGTCCTCAGCTGCTTGAGGGGGCTGACTTCCCATCTGTACCTGGACTGGCCTGGAGAGAACTCAAGGAAAGACAATTAGCAGGTGAGACCTAATTTCACCTTGTTGAGGCCTGCCCAAGGATTGCTATCTGCATACGTAGCCAAACTGATGAATCTCCTTTGGGCATGCTGGATAGCCAATTTGGTAATTATCTACCATCATTTTCTCTGTTCCTGTGAAATAAGTTTTCAGTTGGAGGTAGTCATTGATAGCAAATAAGACAATGGCTGCGAAGAAAAAAAAACTGACAGTGCAGTGCACCCTGAATATCCATCAATACAAGCAGATTAAAGTTGCCTACTATTTCTATTTCTCCTCTATCAAGGATGAAATGATTGATTTTGCAAATTGTCAGACACTGTCCTCTTCACGTTAAGGTAAAATTATCATCCTTGATCTTGATAAGCAGATGTTTTAAATCATCTTCATTTTTAGCCAGTAACAAGGTATCAGTAGCATAGCGAAGGTAGCTGATGAGTCTTCCATGAAGCTTCACACCTCGGCTGTCTTTCTACAGTCTGCTTCTCTTATTTATTCTGCATATAAATTAAAGAGGCAGGAGGAAAGTGAGCAGCTTGGTCATACACCTTTGTTGATTTTAAACCACTCTGTTTCTCTTTGTTCCATTCAAACTGTTATTTTTTGATCAATGTAAAAGGTTGTGCGTGAGAACTTCAGTAGCGAGTGTTCTGGTTTCCCTGTTCTTCTTATTCTTGCCCAGAATTTTTCATGATTTATTTTAATCAAAGGCTTGCTGTAGTCAGTGAAGCAGAGGTAGAGATATCCTTTTGATATTTTGTCTTTTTAAGGATTCATCTCACATCCACGATGATGTCTTTTGTTCCTCACCTTTTCCTGCACCCTGCTTGCACTTCGGGCAGTTTTCGTTCCAGGTATGGTTGTGGTCTCCATTGAATGATCTTGAGCAGAATCTTGCTGGCATGTGGTATCAGAGCAATTGTGCGATAATTTCCCCAGTCATTTGGATCACCTTTCTTCAGTATTGGCATGCACACAGATCTTTTTTAGTCAGTTGGCCATGATGTCGTCTTCCAAATTTCCTGGCAGAGCCTCGTAAGTATTGTAAAAGCTGCATCTAATTGCTGTAATACTTCAGTGGGAATGCCATCAATGCCTTGTATTTTGTTCTTTAAGAATTTTTTCAATGCTGCTTTAACTTCTTCTTTCATCACCAACAATACTTGATTTTGGGCGTTCCTGCTTTTTCATCTTTTGTAGAGACTTCACTTTCTTTCGGCACAAATTTCTTGATGTCATTGTCAGGAACGGGTCTGAATCTGAGTCTCCTTTAGCTCGAGTTTGTTGACCAGTTCTGCAAAAGTGAATATTCTCAGATGACCCCTTAACTGGTCCTAGGTCCACTTCTCAGAGACAGTGGGTGTAGCAAATAATGCACAGAAGCAGGTGTTTGTAGAATAAAAGATGTTTTTATTTAAGAAGTGAGCTTGCTACATATGTACAGCATTTGACAAACTGTGTTACAATGTAGCTAGTATAGAGTGTATGGGAGAGGTGTAGATATATGTGTGATGGAAGCTATCTGCACTGCTGCTGCTGTGTGTGTGCGTCTCTGTCCTTCAAGACCCCCTCAACCAAGAAAGTTGTAAATTATTTCAGCATTGTTCCCTCTATTCTCAGCATCTTACCTTGGTTATGAAGAGACACTTCCTCTGTCTCCCACCCCTATTGGCATGCAGCTGTGATTACTTTTGCTGTTGGGTCCACAGGAACCTTCCTGTCCATAATACAGTTGTTAGTATGCTAAATAGTGCTCCTTTTATGTCTGAATGTGGCTGGAGACATTGTCTGCCTACAGCGACGTTACCTAAACCTCTGATTGCGCAATACTTCCAAGAGGCCTTGGTCAGGCTAACTCAGGCCAGTTGAATTGAACAGTGAGATAGGTTAATGCTAACAGTCACAGAATGCTTCTGGTGCTCTGTCATTTGTATCCAAAGTGGCGAGTCGCTTCTGCAGGCAGTCTTTAAGTCCCAGTGGTATATTTTAAAGATGCTTTCCTAATTCATGAGTGTTTTGCTCTTTTTTTCAGCTTTAGCTTGAGTTTACATACTAATAGCTGGTAATATATTCCACAGTTGGCTCCAGGTTTTGTCTACGTTGATGTTTATTGAGCTTTTCCATCATTGAGTTCCACACATGTAGTCAGTTGGATCTTTGTACATTTCATGTACATTTCATGTACATTTCATTTCATGTGCAGATACATCAGCAATCAGAGGTGCCAACAGCTTTGATCCAACCACATCATAAATACTGGCTTTACTCTGAAGTGTCCTCAGCTCTTGTATAGCCAGAAGAAAGTACTTGAGATGAATAAATTGTTGGTCTAGCAGAATTCTATCTCCAGCTTCCTTTCTGTTGACAAGCACACACTTTCCAACCCTTTGCCTTCTTCTTTGTTCCCAATTTTTGTGTTCCATTCACCCATGACTATCAGTATATCTTACATAGTAACATACATAATATATGATGGCAGATAAAGACCAGCATGGTCCATCTAGTCTGCCCAGCAAGGCGGCAAGAGTAGGTGCACTTGCCGCTCCGTGCAGGTCATCCCTCCCCATGCCTTTGTTTAGGGGTGTATCCACCGCTCCATGTAGGTCACCCCTATTTGTTCAGATATAAGAGATAGTTATGCTTATTTTGATTTTATCATGTTGCTATAAAGGGATCCACTATGTCTGTCCCATGCCATTTTGAATTCTGTCACTGTATTTGCCCCCACCACTTCCATCGGGAAGGCATTCCAAGCATCCACCACCCTTTCAGTGAAAAAGCATTTCCTGACATTGCCTTTCAGTTTACCCCTTGCAGCTTCATGTTATGCCCTCTAGTTTTACAGCTTCCCTGTCTTTGGAAGAGGTTTGTTTGTCCATTAATACTTTTTAAGTATTTAAAGGTCTGAATCATATCTCCCCAGTCTCTCCTCTCCTCCGGAGTGTACATATTTAGGTCTTCAAGTCTGTTCTCATAGTCTTCTGACGCAGGCTCCAAATCATTTTGGTCACCATCCTCTGAACCATTTCCAGTCTTTTTTTCATGTTCTTTCAATTTCAGTTGGTACTTGTCCATAGAGCTGACCAACTGTGTCCTCGTCTGCATCTGTTATTGGTGCATATAGTTATGTTGATGGTAATCCCTCATAGACAAATAGAAATTAAGCATTCGCTGTCTACATTGTATTCCATTACAGTTCTTGCAAGTTTTTCTTATTTAGAAATACAGCACCATTTTTTCTCTGTTTTTCATTTGCGGCGTAGTATACGATGTGATCATCAGATTCAAAGTGCTCATTGCCAGTCCATTTCAGTTTACTGATACCCAAAATGTTCCATTTCGTACTTACCACATCTAGCTTCTCTTGTTTCATGCTTCATATATTTCATGTCCCAATATGTAAGACATCTTCTCAGCTTTTGACGCTCATTTCATGTGCAGATACATCAGCAATCAGAGGTGCCAACAGCTTTGATCCAACCACATCATAAATACTGGCTTTACTCTGAAGTGTCCTCAGCTCTTCCCCGGTAGCCTATTGAATGTCCTCCAACCTGGGGGATGGGGACTCATCTTCCAGCACTATATCACAATTTGTTTTGTTGTAACTGTCAATTGGATTTTCTAGGTAATATATGAAAGTAGATTGCCAGGCCTGTCTTCTGTGTAGGTAATGTCAGAGTTGTTGCCATTATCACATAATGTGATCCTCCACCACCAACACTGTGCAATATTGCTGCTGTCCAAATGGGTGGTTTGTCTTATTCTGGCAACTCAGCTGAGACTTGTCCATCTTTGGAGACCCTGCCAGTAGTTAAGCTACTGATAGCATAGCTCTCAGCATCACTGATGCACGCAAGCCCTAGCGGAATGGCAAGCCGCAAACCAAGTGAGGGTGTACAGTATATGAATGCTGCTATCTTATTGGTCATAGTTCTGTTTACTAAAGGCTTTCTTAAAATTGTCTATTTGTGAGAAAAATGTTTAGTTAATACATAGTGCCGTAAACGTGCATCTGTAGGGCAAAGGGTCTATGCAGTAATAAAAAGAGCATTTTGGGTTCGCCCATGAGCACAATGGCAGTGCTATGTGCTAACATATGGAGAGGCAAAGGTTTGATTGCCAGCTCAGATCTCAAGCTCCCCAGATTGGTCAGGGCTGGTGATGCTACAGAGGCAGAAGTTGCTGTTCCTGAGGCTGTCCAAGTGATTGCATAAGGGTGATTCCTAGTGGCTGGAATGACCAAACTAAAATAAGTTAGGAGGAGAACCCATGAATAGTTGCTAATGAAGGCTCATAGCTCCAGATCTCAGCCCTGGTAATGTTGGAAGCCCAAAGGAGTGTGTGTGTATGTGGGAGGTGCGATGGGGTGGAATTCTGTGTCAAAAACTGCATGGTAAAACAAGATCGTCCAGTTTTAATATTGCCAGGATGTTGGGCTTTAACACTTAATGTATGAAAGTGATGAGGTATAGGACACAGCAACCATGTTAAAGATTGTATGGCCATGGGAATGGTACCACATTCAGCAGCTTGTTTATCTATTGTAAGTGGCCCAAAGTGAAGGAAGAGTTGGCACAAGAAACCTAGATTGTGCAACACACCACGTTTCTGGCTACTGCTCCTCTTCCACTATCAGCTAGACTGCCTGACTCTCAGACTCTCCAAAGCCTGCCTCCATTTCTTTCCCTCCCTCATAGAAGATAGCACGGTTCCAGGGCTACCCTGCACTTGGCCCTTGCTAAAATCTTTCCCCTAAGAAGAAAACCGGCCCTCTGCACGGCCCTTCCCTTCCCCATATCTCACCTGAATTTCATCGTCCATCTTTCCATCATAGGTCCTCTTCATTGTCTATTTACCAGTCAGTCAGCAATATGCCCAACAATGTGGCCCAATCAGTTATTAGTCCAATGAATTTAAAATGTTGGGGATCAATCAAGAATGTTTAACAATGAGCTGGAATATTAACTGATCTTGTGCCATAGGTTTATATCCCCAAAATCTTGCTCCTAATTTACTGCTCTTATGCGCATTGTATTTTAGCAGAGAGTCACAAAGTTATATATATTTTAAATATAGCATTCTCAAACTCCTAAGGCACTCAGGAATTAAACTTGACATGCTATAGATAGGCTTTCTTAGCAATGTAATTTCAATAATTAAATGCTGTAACTAAAGTAAAATAGTGCTAACAAAATATGCTTGCCTTGCTTTCTTAGAACTTTTATTCCTAATTTTCACATTTTAATAACTTCATCAGAGTGCAAAGTAGTGGAAGCTGAAGTACAGGAAACAGTTTGCCAGAAGAGTAGAGTAAGAGGTGTGCCTTTTCCATGTGCAACACAGCACAGTCTTTGAAAGGCAATGTACTGGGGGCAAGATGGCGGCGACGGCGGTGTGATTCCATTGACCGGAGGCTGCTGTGCTGTAGTCTGCTGTAGTTGGCAGTCGTTTTCTGGTGCCGGGATGGGCAGAAGGAAACGTAAGCAGGTTAGCTTATCTTCGGAGCAAGCCTGTTCCAGCAACGCTTCTCAACGGACTTTGCAGATGTGTGGCTTCCGTGGTCCAATGGAGCAAGCAGCGTCTTCGGCAGGTCCTGAGGGCTCTCAGGACCTGGGCACATCCAGGGTTTTTCTTTCCCCGAAGCAGCGGGCCCCCCGCCATGTCCCGGAAACGTAACCTTCGGCAGTAGTGAGGCGCTGGCTGGCGTGACGACCAGCATGCCAAGGCAGGCTGCCATGGAGGGTTCCTCTGCCGGTGGGAGTGTTCCGTGTGGACCCCCTGGAGTGTTTGCTGGTTTAGGGAGGAGTGCATCTGCCACGCTCCCGGAGTTGGTGTCCCCAATTGGCCAGACTGGCGGCGGGGGTTTGGTGAGGCCTGCAGTTGTGACTGTTGAGGTGCTGTGGGATGCTATAGCAGCAATGAACTCTTCTCTGCGAACTATTACTACTTCTTTGTCTGCAGATGTTGTGAGTTTAAAGACAGAGTTTCAAGGGGTTGCTCAAGCCCAAAAGGAACAGGAAGGTAGTTTGGCACAGCTCCGTTTAGATCTGGAGAAACTTCAGGAGCAGAACCTGGCCCACATGAAGAACTCGAGCGTTCAGACCAGGAGGATGGAGTACCTAGAGAACCAGGCCCGGAAGAACAACTTGAGACTGGTGAATTTTCCTAGGTCTCTTGTGATTTCTCCCTTGGAAATGGTGCGAAAGTATTTCCAGGAGGTTTTGAAAACCTCCAGGGAAGACCTTCCCCCGTTGACCAGAGCTCAGTACTTGTCTGTGGGTAGGGGAGTTCAGGAAGCTAATGTTGTCTCTATTGGGGTTAAGGGGGACCTTACTGGTTTTCTGGAGAGCTCATTAGAGGTTATTACTGCGCGTACTACACTCCTTATTACCTTGGCACTTGAGACCGATAAAGCATTGATTCTTAGATTGTATTTTCGGAATTTCAGTGAGCAATTTTTGGGTTCTTCTGTACGTATTTTTCCTGATTTGGCTAGGGGTACCCAGCTGAGGCGAAAAGAATTCTTAAGGTATAAGCCTAGGGTTCTTTCACTTGGAGGGACCTTTTTGTTAAAATTTCCTTCTCGTTGTGTATCATATCAAGAACAAATGTATATGTTTTTTGAACCCAATCAACTCCTGGAGTTTCTGAATGCTAGAGAGGACCCTGTTGTTGTTGTATCCTCCCATACGGCTGACGTTTAAGCCTTGCACTGCCTGGTATATTTTTTTCTTTTCCTTTTGAAATTTCCTGATGCCTCTTATTATGTGGGCTGAATTTGGCATAGTAATGTGATAGTGGTTTTTTTTTCCTGTATTAGTCTTTTTGGTTTTATTGTTATACTATTGTTACTTTGCCGGTTTTCTTTCATTCCTTGTTGAATGTATAATTATAAATCTAATAAAGAGAAAGGCAATGTACTAAATTCAAAGCACTTTCCCTTTTAAAATGAAAAAAACAAAACAAAACCCCAAAGCATTTTCATTTTTAGGACACAAGCATATCAGCTATGGTTTTGGTAAGTCCATTCTTGTATTACAGAAGGAATTGACTATCATTAGTCCATTATTACCTGTCTATTGTATTAGCAACAAGGTCTGTTTGTACCTTTCCTAAATACAATATTTGAGCTTTTAACATTAGAACTCAATCTAATAACTTTATACATGACAAATTCTCTTAAGTAAGAAATGGTGATTTAAATGCGGCTTTTTTTTTTCAAAACTTGGCTTGCTATTAAATAAGAGTGGAATTTGTAAAAGCTCTAAACAATTAAAAAAAATAAAAAGATAGGTGTAGCAAGCTATATCACTATACAAGTATGTAGGCACTAAGTGCAGCCTTGGTAGGTAGGGTATAGCATATCTGCACTAGGTCTGATATTCAGCTAATTTGGTAACTGGAATCTGTTTAATGTTGGCTCTGGCTTTTAATTGATTCTGTATATTCAGTGCCACTATGGCGATCATTTAAGAAACTTTATTCGTGATTTGAATGTCTGAAAATGCTGATACAGACGTGCCTGTCCCAGCCACGTCCCTAGAGCCATTTTAGAAAGCCCCAAATTGACAGGTGTATGGCGTAATCACATCTATGTCACACTGGGGTGTGGCAGAGGTGTGCTAAGGGTGTTTGGGAAAAAATACAAATGTGCATATAATTTTAGAATGGCGCAACACCCGCTGGTGAGCGTGTCCATGTCTGTGCCTGCTCCTGGGTGAGATTACGCTGTGAACTCCTCCAATCAGGCAAAAAACAAAATCATATATTCTCATTTTCATTTCCATTAGTCCATAACCAGTTCCAAAAATTATTCTCCAAGATCATTAAACTGCATAGGAACACATACTTAACCATCCAGACCAAACAGGAGTAGGGAGCTCGGTTTTGCTACAACATTAATTCAAGGGATCAGCTTTGCAGTGGTGTCATCTGACAATGCCATCGCGATTCTATCTTGCGGGGCACGTCTAGCCCTGTGGGATCAGGATCGCGATCAGGCATGTACATGCACAGCCTGATTAACTCAGTCTGGGATTTTAAATTGAGCCGTGGCGCCATGGCATCCAGTTTCTGTGGCACCATGGCTCCATTTAAAAGCTGTGATGCCGGCTGCCTGCAACAAATGCTAATTCCCCACAGCCCGACCCCTGATCTGGCCTCCTAAGGCCAGGGTCACGCTGTGGGGAATATCCCCTGGCCCCCCCCTCCCCTGCCCTATCCATGCCCCGTCAGCCACAAATTTAAATGTCCAGGGAAGTTATTCCACCTCAGAGTGGAATAACTTCCCCGAACATGTCGTTAGCCCTGGACGTTCCCCGGCGGGGAAGTTATTTGGGGGCAGGAGAAGCAATGAACAGCAGGGATGGATGTTCCGCCCCACTATTAGTGGCTCAGAATAACCCCTTATGTGTCCTTGGGCAAGTCACTTAACCCTCCATTGCCTCGGAAAAAAGGCCTAGTAATCTACTTCTAGTCACACTGCCAAGAAAACCCAAGAACTGCTAGGTCATCAGGAGTCGGCATTGACTCAAGGGCACACATTGCATAATACCCAGCATCTAAAATTCTACCCACGGCAAATTTCATAACAGATCTACATGCAAACCTTTTGGTTTGAAAATCGGTGCAAACCTGCATGTAGACTATTTGCACAGTCCTTATCCCAGTGTTTGCCCTTTGCAACCACAGTCAAATTTCTGCTCTGCCAATATTTGCCTTCCGGGCAACTGTTGAGATTGAGGAGACAGCTAGTAAAAACGCAGACTTATTTTTCTACCCTTTCATTTATGGTTTACATTGCAAGTTGCCTATAGTGCTCATAAAAGAAAAGTAAAGATCAGATAGGTGGAATCGAAGGCACTGAAACAGTGGAACCAAGGAATTCTGTTAGTTCATTACAAAGTAGGAGACAAGGGGTAACCAGGCTTTTTTTTCATACTCATGCTGGGCACAGTTTAGATTACAAAGCACATTATTGCAGGATGCTAACTGTTCCAGGTAATTCTGCACTGGATATAAATTTATGCATCCAGTGACAATCAAAGTCCAGTAGGTGGTACAAAATTGTAAAGGAATAATTTCCCATTACTCAGAGTAGCCAACCCTGTGTATTAGTTTTGTTTGTATTTTTGCAAAGCAGAGGTTACATTCCCACATGAATGAAAATGGCATAATGGATCCTCGACCAGACCGACACTTTCAGAAGAACCAGCAGTCTGCTACTGCATACCCAGAAGCCGCTGTGTGCTAGGTGCATCACAAACCATTGAAATAGGTTGTTAATGTGTGATGGGTTTTTTTGCAATTTATTTGCATAATATAATATAATAGGAGTAGCCTAGTGATTAGAGCAACTGCCTAGTACCCAGAAAATCAAGGGTTCAATTCTCACTGGCACTCCTTGTGACCTTGGGCAAGTCACTTTACCCTCCATTGCCTCGGAAGAAAAGGCTGGCAATTTACTTCCAGTGATAAGTTGCCAAGAAAACTCAGAGGCAGCTGGGTGACCAGGAGTCAGCACTGACTTGACAACAGCACTAAAAAGAAAAAAAACAAAAAACAAATTGGGAACAGAAGCCTTTTTTGCACTAAAGTTCTTGTAAAATTGTAAATTGTGTCATTAAAAAACCCAAACGACATCTCTCTAAGGTGCACACCTTTATCCTCATTAGTGCACACTATTGAAGAATAGTGTGACTATTGATAAATAGTGTGTGCTGTTGATAAGATTCCTTCTGAAATTAAAATGATAAAAATTCAAAATGAAAAAAAAAATCCACAAATAACTCAGGAAAGTGAACAAAATCATTTGTTTTTACCTGTACACCTCTATTTATTATAGGGAAGCACTATCATTTTAAAATGACATGAGAAGATTAGTGATTTAATATATTGTCTTTTTCTGTGTCATTTTCCTATTCAAAATGACATTTAAAAACTAATGAAATACTGTCATTTTAGTACCTGCTAAAACATTTCAGCATGTGCTATTCCCATAATTTTAGTAAAGTTATGGATGTTTCCAATACATGCTGTCTGCAGAATTTAGTAAAATAAATGCATTGTAAAAATACAGTATGAGGTAAAATGAAATAGACAATGCAAATTTCATAAAAATCCAAGGAGTCAATAGTCAAAAGGATGTATATGGTTAGCAGGACCTGATAAATGGATAAGTCCTGTTGAGAGAAATATTCAGTGGCCCTAAGCATTAATGTCTAGCAATTTTAACCTGAACTGTAGAATTTTTTTATAGGTTGGGGTGATGCCATCATGGGGTGATGCCAATATCTGTTACTGTAGGATTTTCAAGTTACTTCTTTAAAGGCTATTTTCACTTAGATTATAATGGTATTTGAGAGCATTTACGTTGAATTGTTTTTCCCAATTACATTTTGAAAGATTCACCGGCTATTTTTATTGAAAAAAGGTATTAATTATTTTATTGATCTCTCACAGCTAACAAGAGCTCAGAGCAATTTACAGTACACAACATAAAACATAAAATCAACAATAAAACTTAAACAATCCATACAAGTCCAACAATATCCATCAACCAGTGTGAAAGAATCAATAAAGGGCTGAAGTGCCTAGCTGCTGGCCCTGAACTTAAAACCCAGATAGTCAATGTCGGGGCCATATGTGGGCTCCAACATTGAATATCCGGGCTGCCTGGATTGCTTGAAAAAATAATCAGGCAGCGGCAATATATCAGCCACTGCCCACATAGCTTCCACTAGAGAAAGTTACGGCAGGGTTTCTTGCACCTGACCTTCGCTGCGTATCGCTAACCAGGCAGTGGCTTAATATCGCTGTTGCGGGATAGTGACGGACCCCCCCCCCCCCCCAGTATACCCCTTGTTAGTGCAACTGAATATCCGCAGAGTGGCATTTTTATGATATAAACCATGTAAATGCCTTTGAATACTGGACCCAAAGTATTTATATGAAAACTGAAGAAGAAACATTTGGGGCATGTTTTATTGAGCCCCGCTCCATTAACTAGGGGTCATGTAACTAGTGCGAAGCTCTGCGGTACCTGCGGGGTGACCCTGCACCCCCCTGCATTTATCGCATTTCGCCATGGTAGCAACAAACGCCATCCACTGATGTGGCATTAGTGGCGCCCATGGTACTTGCCCCGAGCACAGGTAGTGCAGACTACAAACTCTCACACCAGCTGCGCCGAAATGGGAACACCCCCATTCCACCCAGTCTCTAGCCTGACACACGCTGCAAGGATAGCATGAGGTTGTAGTGCAGGGGCCCACGCTGCTTTTTAGCATGGTGCCGATACCGTGCTCTAATTCTACACCACCCGGGTTGTGAGCTTTAGTAAACATGCCCCATTTGATAGTGCTTCACCTTGATCTATCTGTTAAGGGCAATTAATAAGTTAACCTAAATTAATTTTATTTTATTAAATCCACAGGAAGGAAAAAGACTGGAAGGTAACGATCATGGTAAATATAGATAAAGAATACAAAGAGAACCTTTAAGAAATGTATCCTCGAATGCAAAGGAACTAAAAAAAAACAACCCTTCTAAATTTCAATCTCATTGAAAATGTCAGAAGAAGAGGGCTCCCCTTGAGTTTCCCTAATAGAGTGTTTTGAATAAAAATGAACTATTTGTCTAGTTTCCAGAAAAGATGTGCAGAGGGGATGATTTACTACATCACACAAAAAAATCAACCCATATGTGTCAGTGGCTGTTTATTGGTCAGCTTATATTACAGTAAATGGTGGTATATTTACTAAAATGCATTAATATGCTTTATTGTATATTAATGCAGACACACACTTCAATAAGCACCAGGATGTTGAAATTTAACTTTACACTTCAAAGCGTATTGCAAAGAGAACCAGCAGCACCATCAAGGAAAAGTCATTTTAGGCTTAAAAATGTCTACCACTTAACCTGTATCAACTTGAAGACTTGAGGGTAGGACCTGACTTTCAACCTTTCAACACTTTTTATCCGATTTCAGATACTGACATTGAAGAAAATACACTTATTCTAAAGGGGGGAAAATAGAAAGGAAGGCATATTTTAGATAGTATGCGGTGACTAGAATAGAGATCAAGATATACTCAGTTCCAAGGGTATTTTAGAAATGACTCTGCTGACCTTGGAGCTGTTTCTAAAATACATAGAAGGAAGTGCAGTGCAAGGGGTCAGCCTCACTGGTAGTATCGCAAGACTGCTGTTAGGGATGATGGGTGCGCTATCCAGGTCCCCCTATACCACCAGGAATGAGGAAAGGTAGGCCCAGGGAGGCCTTCAGGGAGTGGGAGGGATTCCGAATCGAGGTAAAGGTATTGAAGTGTCTTAAGGGGCGAGACTTTCATTCTGGTGTGGGAGGGGCTGGGATATGTGTGGGGACAGGGGTATTGTTGTAGAGGGCTCTGACTGTTTGCCCGTGGCAGGGGGAGGGGATCCCCAGGCCACCCTTTTTTTAAACATTACTAGACCCTTTAAGAATGTGGCCTGGAGCATTGGGCCGTGTGTTTGTGAGCTGATGCTCCCAACCAGGAAAAATAAAAGCAGCTTGATATTCTCTTTGCATGATGATGAGGTGTTTTGCATGCATTTACATTCCATGATGCAGCACCCATTGGGGTAATTTAATGTGTGTTAAGGTTAAGTAACTCATGTTTTTGCCTTCTACCGCATGTTAAGGAACAAATATCGTGCGTTATTCCCTTAACGCACTTTACTAAATAACCCCCTTAGACATGTTGTTACTATTACTTAACTACAAAGGATACTATCTTGCACTCATTTCAGTTTGGAAGAGAAAATAATCCCCTTAGTTCCTCCTGTAAAAGAGCTGAGTGAAACACACACATTTTTCAAAATCCTACACGTGCCAGAGATTAGGTGTAAATCCAGACGTGGAACATTTTAGATTTCCATGTGCATTCCTCATATGACATGAGCTGTACACATGTAGACTTTGCCATGCACAGAACATGCCCCCTCACACCCCTTGAAACTACCTCGTGCTGAGGACATCCACATGTAAACTGGACCCTTTCTAAAGTAGACATTTGCACACGGATGTGATTTAAATCATCAATAAGGCTTCTAAATAACCCCCTTAATGAGTAGAATATTAGGAAACAGAGGTTATTTTGAAAGCATCTCCACATGTAAATAGCAGCATCTACACGTGTAAATTGCATACTCATGAAAATTTTGAAAAGATGAAGACCTGCACATTTGGGGAGAGCGGTATGCACAGCTTTTTAAAATCATTGCTCCCCCTGGATGTACTGGTAAAAACCCTCGTATTTACTAAAGTCCGCTCGTTGTATATGGAAGTTAGATGGGGGCGGGAAAGGGGCGGATCAGGGGTAGCATTAGAGCGGGCAGTGGGTGGTTGTCGGCCCTGGACTTACAAGGCCAATAACCGAATCGGGGGATGAGGGATGGCAGGCCCTGGACACAGAAGCGGCAGAAGGGGGCAGAGAACATTCCCCACAGCCCGACCCTGGCCTTGGGAGGCCAGATTCGGGGTCAGGCTGTGGGGAATGCGCTTTTGGGGCTGGCAGCCGGTGATCACGGCTTTCAATTGAGCTGCGGTGCCATAGCAACCAAATGCCATGACGCCGTAGCTCCATTGGAAAGCCCCAATTAGGCTAGCCAGGTAAGGCCTGTACATGCAGGCTGGACTGAATCAGGGTCCCAGCCTGCACGCAGGGGCGGCCCAAGGGGGGTGCGGGGCCATGTACGGAGACTCAGTGTGGGCCTCATTTGCATAAATATTTGCATAATGTTACCATACACTAACTTTTAGTAAACATGCCTCTTAATGAATGTACCTCACCCTGGAAGCACGCCTTAATCCGCCCTCTACTTAAGAAACCTTCCCTTGACCCCCTCGATCCTAATAACTATCGCCTGGTCTCACAGCTCCCCTTCCTCTCTAAACTTCTCGAGAAGGTTGTTTTCGCCCAACTTTCCCACCACCTTGACTCCACTAATTTCCTTCACCCCCGTCAATCTGGTTTCCGTCCTGGGCACAGCGTTGAGACCATTCTTCTTGCTTTCACCAACGCCCTGCATGTAGCCCACGACCGTGGTGAAATCTCGGTGGCGGTTGCTCTTAACCTTTCTGCTGCATTCGACCTGGTCGATCACTCCCTCCTCTTATCCCGACTACGTGACGCTGGCCTCTGTAGCACTGTTTTCCGGTGGTTCCACTCCTTTCTTTCCTCCCGTTCTGGTGCTGTTCTCCCCTCTTCCCCACTTTGCCCTCCCTCTGATTCCTTCCCCCTATCTTGCGGTGTTCCACAGGGTTCCGTGCTAGCCCCTCTCCTTTTTAATCTCTTCTTGACACCCCTTACACTACTCATTCAGCAATTTGGCATTTCAGCTTTCTACTACGCCAATGACATTCTCCTCCTCCATCACACATCCCCTGCCTGCCCCGACCTTGCCCCGCTTAACTCCTGCCTGGCTGCCGTCTCTACTTGGATGTCTCAAAATTGCCTGCATCTCAACCTTTCTAAAACCACAGCAATCTGGTTTCCACACGGTCACCCCCCTCCTTCGGTAGCTCCCTCTTTCCCCGGTCTTCCTATCTCATTGGTCTCCACTTTTCGGTATCTCGGCGTGCTCTTTGATTCACATCTTTCCTTCTCCGCCCATGTCTCCTATGTCTCCAAAACCTCTTTTTTCTACCTCAGACAAATTCGCGCCATTCGCCCCTTCCTCTCTCCCTCCGCTCTTACCACCCTTTTGCTCGCCCTCGTCATCTCCCGTATCGACTTCGCCAATTCTGTCTTCTCTGGTATTTCTAAGCACCAACTATCACGATTTCAGCGCATCCAGAATACTGCCGCCCGTCTCATATCTTACTCCTCTCCTAGAGACCATGTCACTCCTCTTCTTTTCCGTCTCCACTGGCTTCCCATCTCCTGTCGCATCCACTTCAAGCTTCTCACGCTCATCCATAAAGTTCTCCATACCTCCACACCACAATACCTGGCTGACCTAATCCACTTCCATACCCCCAGACACCTCCCCCCCCCCCCGCTCTTTCCATCTCAACCGTCTCGCACTTCCCTCCCCCTCACTTGCTCATCTCCAATCCACCCGCTCCTCTGCTTTCTTCTTCTTCATAGGCCCGGCTCTCTGGAATTCCCTACCCCCCTCTCTCCGCCTGGAGCCCCACCACACTGCCTTTAAACATGCCCTGAAGACCCACCTTTTCTCCCTCGCTTTCAACTCCCCTCCCCCCTAGCCCATCCTCTCCCTATGCTGTCTACCCCCTCCCCCCCTCCCCCCCCCCCCCCGTGTTTCTGTCCCTTTACTCTTTCTCCTCTTTTCTCTTTAGAAAAATTGTAACTTCCTTTCCTGCCTCCGGCCCTGTGCCTTGCTGTAACCGACGAATTTATTTTCATTTGTAAACCGCTCTGCTTACCACTGAAGGGCGGTCAAGCAAATCAATAAACATAAACATAAAGAAAGACTAAAAGCTTTCTACATTACTATAATCCAGTGACAACTGCCAGGCACATTAGGAACTACTACAAACACTGCCCACTTAGAACCCATAGCAAACCCGCCGTACAACCAGAACTCACAAAGCACCATACTCCACCTATCAAAAGGAAACACTGCAAATATTAAACCAATACATTTCAGAGAATAACAATACATGACCTACTGGGGAAAGGGAACAAGTGGCAATGTCAAATAGGAATTACATAAACAGAATACCTCAGCTCAGTTGCACATGCAGAACACAGACCATCACCAAACAAGGAATCACAATTTAGAAACAGGAAGACAATAATTAAACTGGGAACCCCAAAAGCCAAACTTGGAATGTACAACAACACTTTAGAAATAAAACTATAATTTAATTTCCTCTTGTACTAAACAAAGCGCAGACGTTAATGATGCACATTTCCCAGAGCTGACATATTCCAGTTAATAAATTCAAAATAAAGAGAGATTGTTCTACCTTTTGAGCATTTTTTTTTCAGTTGCAATTGCTCCAGCCACTTTCTTCTGGTTTCTTCGTGTCTTCTGCTAACTCTCCATCGTCTGCTGTCCATTTGTCCTTTCTTCTAGTTTTTTCCATTCTCGCTCTCTACATCTGCTTTAACATACTAGTCTTTCTCCTTTTGCTTTTTCCTCATTCCTATTTCATCCACTCAAATTTTACCCCTCCATCCTCAATCCCCACTTACTCTCCCAATACCCGGCCAATTGTAGATTTTTCATCCCTCCCACACAAAATATTTTTCCCCTCTCCATTTCACCCTCCCAGCCCCATCCCATTCTAATCCTCCCCCAACATCAGCTCCCTTCTAGTTCCAGCTCCACCCAGCATCCGCTCCCTTCTAGTCCCCGCTTCAGCCCATTTCCAGTCCTAGCCCCCAATCAGCCCATTTCCAGTCCTAGTTCCCCCATCCATTTCCAGTCCTATCCGAGTCCCTCCATCAGCTCATTTCCAATCCCAGCCCCCCATCAGCCCATTTTAGTCCTTTCCTAGCACCACCATCAGCCCATGTCAAATCCTAGCTCCCCTCCACTCAGCCCATTTCCAATCCAAGCCCCCCATGAGCCTACTTCCAGTTCTAGCCCCTCCATGAGTCCATTTCAATCCAAGTCCCCCCCCACAGCCCATTTCCAGTCCTATCCTAGCCCCTCCATCAGCCCATTTCCTGTCCTAGCTCCCCCCCCCCACTCAGCCCATTTCCAGTCCTAGCTCCCCCCTCCACTCAACCCATTTCCAATCCAAGCCCCCCATGAGCCTACTTCCAGTTCTAGCCCCTCCATGAGTCCATTTCAATCCAAGCCCCCCAACAGCTCATTTCCAGTCCTATCCTAGTCCTCCATCAGCCCATTTCCTGTCCTAGCCCCCCCCCCACTCAGCCCATTTCCAGTCCTAACTCCCTCCCCTCACAGCCCATTTCCATTCCAAGCCCCCCTCCCCATCAGCTATTTGCAGTTCAAGCCCCCCTTCCACTCAGCCCTTTTTTCTTTCCAAGCCCCCATCCCTATCAGTTTTTTGCAGTTCAAGCCCCCCTTCCACTCAGCCCATTACCAGTCCTAGCCCCCCCCCCATAGCCCATTACCGGTCCTAATCCCCCCATCAGCCCATTTTCAATCTTAGCCCACCCCCATAACCCATTACCAGTCCTAACCCCGCATCAGCCCACTTACAGTCCTAACCCCCCCATCAGCCCATTTCCAGTCTTAGCCCTCCCATAGCCTATTACCTGTCCTAATCCACGCCATCAGCCCATTTTCAGTCTTAGCCCTCCCATAGCCCATTACCAGTCCTAACCCTCCATCAGCCCACTTCCAGTCCTAACCCCCATCAGCCCATTTCCAGTCTTAGCCCCCCCATAGCCCATTACCAGTCCTAGCCCCACCATAGCCCATTACCAGTCCAAACCCCCACCATAGCCCATAGCCATTAACCATTCCTACCCCCCCCCCCATAGCTCATAGCCATTAACCAATCCTAACCACCCCCATCAGCCCAGGTAAATTAAAAAAATACAAAAACTGGCTGCTGCAGCAGAGCCCTCCCTCCCTGCATCAGTCCCCTTGGCGCCGGCTTTCAGAGCCGCAAAGGGATAGTTTCTCCCTCGCGGCTCTGTTAAGCCTGCTGGCACTGATGGGAAACAGGGAAAATCTCCCTTCGTGGCTCTGAAAGCCGGCGCCAAGGGGGACTGATGCAGGGAATGAGGGTTCTGCCGGGCAGGCGGGGGGGGGGGCCCACGGGACACTTGATTCTACCGCTGCCACAGCGGCAGCAGCAGCCAGTTTTTTTTTTTTTTTAAATTTACCGAGGTCTTTAATTGCAGAATGTTGTTTGTGTGGGGCCCCCTGAAACGCGGGGCCCTGTGCAAACAATATTCTTGCTCAATGGACGGGCCGGCCCTGCCTGCACGTACAGGCCCAGTTGCGATTCTGATCCCGCGAGGTTAGACTAACTCTGTGTGTCTGATTCCAACCGGACACACAGAGGACCGGGCCGTCGATGTTGGAATCGTGCCCTCAGTGTTTGGCAGAACCTTTTGTAAAACATCAGGGGAGTTCTGCATGTCCCTACTGGGTGTCTCGAATCCCATCTCAACGTTTTATGTAAAATGTGCCTTCATAAGAACCAAGAAAAGAAGAATGATCATTTCTATATATTAGAACGGACTAAGATCATCATTAGTTGTAGAAAATGCTTAGCCCTCTACCATTTTTCTTTCATTCTCCCCAATTGAATGTCACATTGGTCTCTGTCCGAAATCAGATGGCAGCATGCTAAAGGGGTACATATTAAGGTGTTTTAAGGGAATAACACGATTTTTGCCTTTTAGCATGCATTAAAAAGGCAAATTTATGTTATTTTGCCATAACACATATTAGTTTGCTGCAACATGTGATTCTCCTGCTCCCCCTGCCACAAAGGCCAATCAGGGCCCACAGAACAACACCTCTGAACCTTTTGAATTTCAAAGCATGCTTAGGCGTGCCCATACTTGATGGCCTCACCAGAGGGTCCTTTGGCATGGCCCTTAAGTGAGGACCACAGCAAACACCACACATTTGTCTTCAGACTCAGCATCTGAAAGACGCCCTCAGCCATCGCAGCACAAACTATCATCCTGCTAGCAGTAACAAATCTCCAAAACCCCCTGCGACACTGACTGGAAGAAAGGAACAGAATTACCACTACTATGCAAGGCTCACACCGCCACACAGACTCTCCCACACAAACGCTGTCCATATACATAACCAGGGCCGGATTTACGTATACGCCATGTACGCCATGGCGTAGGGCCCACAACCGGCAGGGGCCCACAAAAAATAGAACCAGGTTTTTTTTTTTTTTCAATTCGATTAAAAAAAAAACCTGGTGGCTGCCGCCGCGGGGCCCCCTCTGCTGCCGCGGGGGCCCCGTCTACAAGATGGTATGGTCGGGTCGGGTCGGGTCGGGTCGGGTCTCGTCTCCCTCCCTCCCTCCCTCTCTCCCGGCTGCGAGAGACGCGAAGATAGAGCGTCTCCTCGCGTCTGTGTTAAGCCCGCAGGGGCTGATGGGATTTCCCATCAGCCCCTGCGGGCTTAACACAGACGCGAGGAGACGCTCTCCCTTCGCGTCTCTCGCAGCCTGCCGCGAGGGAGGGAGAGAGACCCGACCGGACCGGACCGGACCGGACCCGCCCCGACCCGCTTGTAGACGGGGCCCCCGCGGCAGCAGAGGGGGCCCCGCGGCGGCAGCCACCAGGTTTTTTTTTTTTAATTAAATTTTACTTTAGGCCGGGGGGGGGGTAGGAGTCCTATCCCCCCCGGCCAACAGAAAAATTTAATTTAAAAAAATGACTACTTGTAGCTTTGTCTTCTTTACTCACCGGAACTGTTTTGCATTGTGAGTGGGAGAGAGGCCACGACCGGCCCTGGGGCTAAGTGAAGCCCGAGGGTTTTAGAAGGGTGGGCCACAGCCCACAGGATTTTTTGCTGTACATTGCTGTGATTCCCAGGCAACCTGCTTTGGTGTTTTCCTGCAATATCCGAACCGGACTTCAGCTTTGAGATCTGGGTTGGTGGACTGAGTGCTGCAGTTGTCTCCAGAAACCCGCTCCGCGGCTTCACAAGTAAGAAATCTCATCCTATGATTATCTTTAGCATGTTGCAGTAACTGTTCAGAAATGACAGGAGGGACAGAATTTCATTTTATCTTCTTGCAGAAAAGATAGTCTTTTGCAATAAACTTCAAGGGACTCCGAGTAAGTGTTTGACTACATGTTCTGAGTATATAATGTTACAAAGCTGTTCAAGAGAAATGTTTAAGATTTAGTAAGATATTTTTGAGAAATAGAAATGTCTTCATAAAGAAAACGAGCGCGATAAATGTCTACATCTTCCCGGGTCACACAATGGCAGCAGTGGGATGACGCAAGGTCAGGATGTAGGTTATGGGGGGGGGGGGGAAACAGCAGGAGGATATGGCTGAGTTGTGCTGCACACTCAACTTGTTCCAGGCTGTGCTGATAACCCCTACCATCTTGGTTCCAGTAGGTTCTTTTCGCCCCAGCCTCCTCGTCTGCTCTTTTCTACTTCCATTGCTGCTGCCCTGTGCCCAGGGCTGGTGCTAACCATCAGATGAACTTGGCAGCATGGCTTAGAAAATGCTGGGCAGCGCTTACCTCAACTCTGGTGCTGCTCGCAGTGTCTGCCCTGTGGTATGTCTCTTTCACCTCCTCTTTCAAAACCAGAAATTGCATCAGAGGGGGGCGGAAGAGACAGTAAGTTGAATGCAGAAACCACAGGGTGACACCAGCAAGTTGAAGTAAGCGCCACCCAGCATTTTCTGAACCATTTCTGCCACTGCAGGCCCTGGAGAGGGTATCAGTGGTGGCAATGGGGTGGGAGAGCAGCATGGAGTCAGCAGGATGGAGGGCCCCTGACAGTTAATGCAGTGGTATTGTACCTAATTCACCATAGTTTCAGTGCTTTTGGAGCCTTCGTGCAACACCTTAGAGCCCTTTAGTAAAAGGGCCCCTGAATTTCTGTTTGATGTGTTATTTCTCTTAAGTCCTTTCATTGGATCTTTCTGGCAGTGGGTTTAGAAATAGGCTTTTTATGGGCAAGCCTGTCTAAGGAGATACCCAGATATTCCTTCATGTACCCCTCAATTGGGCTAATTTTCCCACAAACTCCACTTTGATCTAATCCTCTTGATGCTTCTTTGGCCCTAGGCCTAAAGGTTTATGCCCTTCAGTGATTTGGGGTCTTTCAGCCAAAGTTGATGCTGTTTTGCTCCTCTCCCGTGCCTTGTGGTTTTCATTCCACTGTGGGTGTTGTTTTGACAGTCTCACTGTGGCATGGAGTCTTCAGGACACTGTTTGCCCTATGCTCCTCTTTGTGCCATGGGGTTCTTCATGACACTGTTGCCCTATGCTCCTCTTTGTGCCATGGGGGTCTTCCATGACACTGTTTGCGCTATGCTCCTCTTTGTGCCATGGGGTCTTCCATGACACTGTTTGCCCTATGCTCCTCTTTGTGCCATGGGGTCTCATGACACTGTTTGCCCTATGCTCCTCTTTTTGCCATGGGGTCGTCATGACACTGTTTGCCCTATGCTCCTCTTTGTGCCATGGGGTCGTCATGACACTGTTTGCCCTATGCTCCTCTTTGTGCCATGGGGTCGTCATGACACTGTTTGCCCTATGCTCCTTTGTGCCATGGAGTCTTCATGACACTGTTTGCCCTATGGCTCCTATGGACAGCAGACGATGGAGAGTTAGCAGAAGACACGAAGAAACCAGAAGAAAGTGGCTGGAGCAATTGCAGCTGAAAACAAATGCACAAAAGGTAGAAAAATATCTCTTTATTTTGAATTTATTAATTGGAATATGTCAGCTCTGGTAAATGTGCATCATTAACATCTGTGCTTTGTTTAGTACAAGAGCAATTAATGTATTGTTTTTATTTCTACAGTGTTGTACATTCCAAGTTTGGCTTTTGGGATTCCCAGTTTTAATTATTGTCTTCCTATTTCTAAATTGTGATTACTTGTTTGGTGATGGTCTATGTTCTGCATGTGTAACTGAGCTGAGGTGTTCTGTTTATATAATTCCTATTTGGACATTGCCCTTGTTCTCTTTCCCCAGTAGGTCATGTATTGTTGTTCTCTGAATGTATTGGTTTAATATTTGCAGTGTTGCCTTTTGATTGGTAGAGTATGGTGCTTTGTGAGTCCTGGTAGTGCTGTTAGGATTACGGCGGGTTTACTATGGGCAGTGTTTGTAGTAGTTCCTAATGTGTCTGGCAGTTGGCACTGGATTATAGTAATGTAGAAATCTTTTAGTCTTTCTTTATCCATTACACTCATTAAGAGGCACGTTTACTAAAAGTTAGTATATGGTAACATTATGCAAATATTTATGCAAATGAGGCCCCTTATGCAAATGAGGTCCGCACCCCCCTTGGGCCGCCCCTGCTGGGGGCCCACAATTTTTGTTGGCGTAGGGCCTCACTCAAGGTAAATCCGGCCCTGTACATAACCTCAGACAAATCAGCAAGCAAAGTGTAACGCCTCACACCACAAAATGGCCTCTAGCCCTAGACCCACACAACTGCACAGACAAACCTCACTCTACTGGAATACACACCACTAAACATGCTAACAATGTATCCACTACTTTACATTCTCCTAGCGATCCTGCTGCTCTCCTCAGCACATAAACCTCACTCAACCTCAACACCCCTTCCATGGCACAACAACCACCTACCAAACCAAACATACATACTACTCGCATGCAACACATACAAGAACCCCTGACGCTTAATACACATAAAAACCTTCCCCACAAACACGGCTCTGCCCTCACACAAATCTCCCCACACACATACACTACATTCTGCACTCATAAATGCCCACTCGATCCGGAACAAAATCCCGATCATCAGGGACCTCATCACATAACATGGGCATACTATGCATAACCGAAACATAGATCTCAGAAACGGACAACTTTCTGCTAAACCAACTCACACCTAACGGAAACACAATATACCAATGCCCAAGAGCTTAACATAGAGGAGGCGGAGAGATGATCACAGCCAGAAACAACCTCAAGTTCCAACACCACACAAGTGAAAGTACCTATGAATCCGACTCTATTACCATCACTAACAAACTGAACACCATCTGCCTCATCTACAGGACACCTACCTCCAACGCCAATGACCTATCAATAATCCTGAACATAGATGCACCAAAAACCGGAAAGGACCTCCTAGCACTAGGAGACTTTAACCTCCCCTCACTGCAGCAGAAACATGCACATACCTTCATTAAAGCAATGGCAGTGGACCTAACACAATTTACACACCTCCACACACATGAAAGGCAACACCCTAGATCTGATCTTCTTCAATGACTAGTCAATCCAGTCAGGTTCCTGACTCTGTATTCAAATCAACCCAGAATCATAAACTTAGAAATATAGAAACATGACAGCAGAAAAAGACCACATGGCCTATCTAGTCTGCCCTTCCATGCACATTGCCCTTCCATATCAACTACAATATTCCTCTTTTTACCTTTAGATATCCTCTGTATTTGTCCCATGCTTTTTTGAATTCAGGATACTGTCCTCAGGTCCACCACTTCCACTGGCAGACTATTCCATGCAGCTACCACTCTTTCCATAAAGAAATATTTCTGCATATCACTCCTGAGTCTATCCTCTTTCACTCTCATACTATGTCCCTTCATAGCAGAGCTTGCCTTCAATTGAAAGAGACCATCATGTGCATTTATGACACAGAGATATTTAAATGTCTCTATCATATCGCCCCTTTCCCGCCTTTCCTCTAAAGTATACATATTAAGATCTTTAAGTCTGTCCTCAGATGCTTCATAACAAAGGCCATTAACCATTTTAGTAGCCACCCTCTGCACCGAATCCAACCTGCTTATATCCTTCTGAAGGTGTGGTTTCCAGAATTGCACACAGCACTCCAAATGAGGTTGAGACTTATACAGAGGCATTATCATCTCCTTTTTTCTGCTGGCCATTCCTTTCTCTATACACCCAAGCATCCTTCTGGCTTCTGCAATCGCCTTTTCTACCTGTTTAGCTACTTTAAGATCATCAGACACAATTACGCCCAAGTCCCACCCCTCTTTTGTGGACAGAAGTACCTCACCCCCTATACTGTACTGCTCCTTTGGATTTTTGCAACCCAAATGCATGACCTTGCATTTTTTAGCATTAAATTTCAGCTGCCAAATCCTAGACTAATCAACTTCGCCCTCCCACAGAACCTCACCAGAAAACACTACAGCCAGCATTCAACAATCAGAAGATTTAAACCATTCAACAAATGCAATTTCATTTATGACACCCTTGCACAACTTCCTGAAGACTCTGCAGACCCAGATGCCTTCATCGAGAACTGGAACAATGTCACCAGAGAAGCAGTCGCCAAGACCAATACCACTTAGCTCGATAGAAAACAATACCACTTAGCTCGATAGAAAACAATCATCAGGCAACGAGCTTCAGAATAACAAGAGGACTTCACATAGCTTCTTTCTTCCATCTGAAAATGGCAACAAAATATCGAGAAAATCTATCTCAATGTGTAACCCAACGTTGCGTTTCTGGCCATAGGAGTTCCTGGCCCTTTCTCAAGAAAGGGCCAGGAACTCCTATGGCCAGAAACGCAACGTTGGGTTACACATTGAGATAGATTTTCTCGATATTTTGTTGCCATTTTCAGATGGAAGAAAGAAGCTATGTGAAGTCCTCTTGTTATTCTGAGGCTCGTTGCCTGATGATTGTTTTCTATCGATGAATGGAAGAGTTTGGATACATCACTGGCTGTTTCAGCTAAGTAGTTTTATTACTTCATAGCTGGACTTTTTCTGGGGTGTTGGGAGGATAGTCTCTCAGGACCTAATTTTTGTGGTGATCCACAATTTAAAAAGATAAAAAGGAACTTAACACTTCGAGAGGTTAAATACCTCAAGGTGTCTGTTCCGACAAAAAAATCCACACTCCTGCTGCTGCAAACAACACTCCATTCGACAGCAAGTCCTCTACAAGCAGCAGCACGACATGACCACATCATGCCTATACTCAAACAGCTCCACTATTTCCCACTACAGAGCCAAATAAAATATAAAACTATCATGCAACCACACAAGGCAATCCATTCTAACCCCTCCTCCCCCCAACACACACACCTCTACACACTACTTCAGCCTTCCCAAACACACAGATCGAGACGGACATCCATAATGAATACCCTCAACATCCCGACATCAGAACCAAATCTAGCCAGTAGACATGTAAACAAGCCTTCCAATTATACTCATCCTGGATATGGAGCAATCTTTCGGACCAAAACAGGAACATCACTAACCTCAAAACATTGGGAAACGTCTAAATATGCACCTGTTCATAAAACACTTCACCCATATCACATAACTCTCCCAGAAGGAACGGAACAAAAATGACTTTTACTGCAGCTGTACATAGATAAGACGCTGTTATAATATATATATTTTGAACCCCAGGTTTCAAAATTGCATTCTATAAATAATTAAGACACTGTTTTAATGTAATTTCCCATTTGTTCTCTGTAAACTGCTTTGACCCGGAGAAAGGAGGTTTATAAATACAGCCAAATAAATAAATATATCATAATGAGATGTAAAGCATGCAAAATGCTTCATTATTATGGAAATAGAATAAAGCAGCTTGTGTTGAAATTCACAAGTTGTGTTTTTATTCAAGGGAAAAATAATTTCATCCCACAGGTGGTGGTGCTTTTCCTGGCCAAGAGCATCCAGCCGCTAACACATGGTCGATGCTTCGAGCAACCTTCTTAAAAAGGCTAGTCCAATATTATCATTGCAAAGACCCCCCAAAGTCACCACTCAGCCATACGCTTCTCCCCCTGAAAAAGTCAGCGCCCCCCCCCCAACCCGGGTAAAATCTCTGGTGATCTAGGGCTTTGGGGGCAGTAGTAATTCCCAGTTGCTCCTGCCCCCTTCAGCGCCAGGTTCAAAATGGTGCTGCTTGAACCTTAGCGGTAATCTTATAGTACTACCACTAGAGGTCAAACTTCCATTTGTCCTTATATGGCCAAGGATAGTAATTCCTACTTTGAACTGGCATTATTTTTTCCTCAGAATAACACTGCTTGTGAAGTTCAACACTAGCTGCGTTATTTCTTTACTGTGAGAACCACTACCCCATAGTACTAGGTTACCGCAGGTTAGTGATTCCCATGATAAATTAAACTGTGGTAAGAGAAATTATACCACAGTTTAGGAATTAGTCCCCTTAATCTTGTTTTTTGTTTTTTTACTTTTGTTAAGCAATTTTATTCCTTGAAGACTTATAAACACAAAGAGGATTGTTTTAAAAGCCCTATTGGCAATTTACACTTGCCTTGGCAGCCACATACACTGTAATTCTTGGCCACATGTAAATGTTCATTTCAGGGTGAAATTTACACACGGATGGACCGTACCATGTCCAAGGTACACAGGGGCATGGGACAAAAATCTGCATTTAGATCCTCATTTCATACAGGATATGCACATTTAAGCCCAAAATTGTCCACGTCCAAATT
This sequence comes from Ichthyophis bannanicus, assembly GCA_033557465.1. Taxonomy (NCBI): domain Eukaryota; kingdom Metazoa; phylum Chordata; class Amphibia; order Gymnophiona; family Ichthyophiidae; genus Ichthyophis; species Ichthyophis bannanicus. The sequence continues at coordinate 102,725,554 of CM066034.1, read as the reverse complement.
TACACCTGCTCGGTGGCATGAATAGAGCTTTAAAAAGTGTTCCTTTCAGCTATCCCTTTACAGGAGGGATTAATGCGGATATTCCTTGAAATAACCCAATGCGTATTTCCCTCTCTGAATTGAAATAGGGACAAGGGGGTATCCTCTGTAAGGTAATAAAGAGAATCTGCACATTTGTGTTGGGAAAATGGCCCAAATACACATGTAATTGCCAACATTTGTATGTGCTCATGAAATGCCGGTGTTTAGATGTGTAGATTGTCGGCTTTCCCTCATTGATTTTTCCCACCTGTATCTTTCTGTAATTGTTCCTCCGGCATCTCGTGGATGTGCACTTTATAAACGGTTCCATGTTCAGCAAAGCTGTTTCTAAAATACTAGCTCAATTTTAAATGCGCTGATGTCAACGCCTCAATTTTGATCTCCACGTTCTTTCTAAAATGTGCCTTAAAGTCTTGGCAGCTAAGGACCATTTTTTTTACCCGTTTGATTCTTTGGAATGAGCTTAATCTTGTGGAAAAAGTCACTATTTAGGGGAAGAGAATACTTTGCACAAACATTTGAAATGTAATTATTAATAAGTTTCATGTACACTCAAATATAGTACAGATTTACTGTAATATCTGGATTGTCACCTTGAAAAACAGAGCAAAAACATTTAGCAGTTTTGACAACTAAATTAGTAAACTGTAATAAGGCTTCTTTCCTCTCCTTTCAAGGAACAAATTTGCTTCAAATATACTTCAAGTAAATAGAATTTAAAAAAATATGTTAGTTTTTGAAAAACGCTAATGCCTTTAAACTTTCCAATCAAAAGTTGAATGCTTCTTCCTGTACCTGATAGAGTTTAGTGGTGCTTGCAAGCCTCCAGTGCAAAATTATAGATGTCTTAAATTATTTTTTAAAGTGGGGGGTTTCTTTTGGAAATTTCAGATTTGACAGGATTACATTCAAAATATCAGCTGAAGCATATAAAGTTTTATTTTGCAATAGTACTTGGCTCCATTTATATAATAACAATTATATAATGTGAGGGTTTCTGGGAAAATATCAGGATGCTTATGTAGATAAAATAAGGAACGTGTATTTATAAGCCTTAATACCCTGAGCCTGCTCCAGTCCTCTCTAAGTGGCCATATATTAATACAGTAAGATATTATTTTCCAGGGAAAATAATTTGCTAACTTCGGCTTTTTACGGCATATAGAGATTTAGGCCCTCATTCTGGAACGCTAATGAACCGAGTGCACAGTGATTTATTTTTATTTTATTTAACAGATCTTTTATACCACTTTATCATTTCAATCAAAGTGGTTTACATTGTAACTTAAACTTTGTAATGTACATTAAACAAGGACGTTGATAACTTGGAATTTTCTGAGGCAATGGAGGGTTAAGTGACTTGCCCAAGGTCACAAGGAGTACTAGTGGGAATGCTGGCACATCTCTAGTGTGTAATATTTTTCTGTCCGTAAGATTTTTTTAATCCCAGCATATTACCTGTAATGTCGCTTAGGGCTACTCCATTATCCCAACATTGCGTTTGAATATATTTAAGGCTTCTATTCTTGGGTGTTTATTTTCCAGCTAAGTAGGGGGTCCTTTGACAGTACAAAAAATCTGTTTTTATTGGTGTTTTTTGCACCACAGGTATCCTTGCTGGGTACCTTTTTGGTAGAATTAAATATGCATGTTTGTGTCACTTAGAAGTCAGCAAAGGAAAAGGCATAAAAACTGAGCAGAGGATACAAAAGAAGGGAGGGTACTAAGGGGAGTATTGTTTTTCAATAAGGGATTGGGATTTGGTTTATGCTTTTTCATGAGTAGCTGAAGGTGAACGGCACATTGTGAACAGGGGGAAACGTGATGCAGTGCCGGAATGTTCGTAAATGCTGAATCATGGTTTGAGGGCTATTGCTACCACTGCAGGGCGACAGGGGTGACAATGGGGGTGAGGGGACTACAGGGGACGACAGGTTGGAGGGCCCACCTAGGGCACCTCCAATCCTTGCAACAGCCTGCGGCCCCTAAGTTTGTACCTAAACACTTATCTTATTATTATTATTATTTTTTGCATTAGGGTATTTTATCAGTGTTTATTGGTTAAAATCTAAAATCAGAAGCTCTAAATCAGGGTCAGATACGGAGCTTCCAGTTGTGAATCCAGATGTATCCAGTTTGAAAAATGCATATCCACCTCTGCATCTCTCCAGGCCAGTCCAGGAAATGTAGGGTTGTCAGCCCACTCCAGCAGCTGAGGACTGAAAAGCTTGAGTCTTGCTGACACTCTATCTATCTCCCCCTAGTGCCAGAGACTCAGTCTTCAGTCCTCAGCTGCTGGATAGGACAGGGTTTTCACTGGCTCCCTTTAAGAAAGCACAGAGTGAGGAGAAATTGGAATAATAAAAAATCAAAATCAAAAGAGAAAAAGGGAATTGATTGTCCAGGAGGCTCTGGTGTGCCCTAGCAGGGCAATAAGTCCAGGGGTGGTAAAATGGTATCTGATTGAGGATCGGAACCGCAGGGCAGCAGAGGCAGAGCCTGCCTCGTGGAAGACAGAGACTGCCTCGTGGAAGACAGAGACGCCATGTCTGCTCACATAGAGAAGTATCTGGGAGCCCCAGATCACTCTCTTTGGCCTCCTCCTCCTCCTCCTCTATTAATTGTTTTCAGACCTCGCTAGCAGCGAGGGAGGGAGCGTTAGTGAGCTCAGCAGTGGAACCGCAGGTAAGCGGGGAGTTGGTTGTTCGGTGGCGATTTCGTCAGGGGCAGTGATCGCCTCGGTCAGGCTTCTCTGGCAGTCAGTTTTTTGCAGTTTGTAGCGCATGCTGCCGATCGTGGCAGGCTGCGCTCAGTGTGGAAGTGGCCGGGGAGTAGCTGGACCGGGGCTTTGTCGCTCCTGTTTTCGTCGGGGGAGTTCACTCGAGCGGGGCTCAATGGAGGAAAAAGCTTTCGTTGAGACACCGGGAGCGGCCCCAGATGCGGCGAAAAAGGCAGGAACGGCAGCCATATTGCAGAAGACTGACAATTCTCCCGCTCTGACTAAAAAGTCAGGCAAAAGTAAAACTAAGTCAAAAAAGACTTTGCCGGCGTCCGCAGCACCACAGGTCTCTTTGTCTGGACCAAAAGAAGTAGCTGAGCCATTGTTTTCTGCAGATTTTATATTGGAATTGCACAAGGCTTATTATTTAAAGAGAGGTCAGTCTCAGAGCAGGGGATCAGCGCCTAGAGGGTCAGGGTCCCAACGAAAAGCATTCCCTGAGGAGGAGGATCCAGGTGAGGGTCCCTCTCAGTTAAATCTAGAGTTGGAGCATGGGCCAGACTGGTTAAGCCAGCCAGCAGAGCTCGTGGCAGGAGAGGATGGAGAAATCCTCTCAGATGCAGGACAGGATCCTTGGGCCTGGGACGTAGAAGAAGGGGAGATCCTTCCAGGGGAAGACCCCAATATGTTCAGGGTGTTTCACAAGGAGGAGCTAGGAGCTCTCATTGCGCACACTTTGGTGGCTCTCAAGATTGCACTACCAGTGGCCCAGGAGGAGCCACTAGGGTTTAAAGTGGAGCAGAGGTGTTTCCCGGTTCATAGGGTGATCAAACAGATGGTGGAATCGGAATGGGAGTGTCCCGAGGCTTCCTTGAGGGGAAGCAGGGCTATGAGCCGCCTGTACCCAGTGCCACAGGATGAGAAAGAGTTGCTGCGCATGCCAAAGGTGGATGCCTTAGTTGCCGCCGTGACAAAGAAGACCACTATTCCGGTGGAAGGGAGCACAGCTCTTAAGGATTTTCAGGACCGCAAGTTGGAATCCATTCTCAAGCAGACCTTTGAGTCTAGTGCTCTGGTGCTGCAAGCCTCGATTTGTGGGGCTTATGAAGCTAGGGCTTCCATTCAGTGGCTCCAGGGCGAGAGGTCGCTGGAAGGAGAGGAGATGGTCTTCCAGGCGGGGGCTAAATTAGAGTCGGCGTCCTCATACTTGGCTGACACGTTTATGACCTTGTCAGGATTGCAGCTAAGTCGATGGCCTCGGTGATTTCCCTTGCAACAGTGGAGGGAGAGAGCTTTTGCAGTGGTGGTATCTGTATGGTGGAAGTTCCCTTGCAGCAGTGGAGGGAGAGAGCTTTTGCAGTGGTGGTGCCTGTATGGTGGAATAAGTTGCCAGGTAGCTTGAGGCAGGAGCAGGATCTTTCGCCAAATACTGAAAACTTTTTTATGTCATTGTGCGTAGCATTGGAGGCTAATTGGTCGGTAGTTTTGGGGGCATGGGCGGTAGTTGCTGGTAACGGTCTCAATTGTTATGTTAAATCAATGGAGTTTATATGTTTATATTGTGTTTTAAGGTGGTTTATGTGGTTGTAAAAGGCTTTGAATATTCTGTACAGATTAACAATATATGAGAGCTTTTAAATAAATAAACAGAGATACAATACTATGCTTATTACTATCTAAACAGCCTTAAAAAGAGATCATAGTAAATCTGAAATCCATTCTAGAGATGGTCTTCCCATTGTCCCCTTTTCTGTTTCTTAACTTTAGATTTTATATAATGGCTGTCGGACTCTAAAGGCCATGTTTACTAAAGGTTTTAATGCACATTAATTAAATTAACACGCATTAAGTACCCATGCTCCTTTTATTTCTATCGGCACAGTTGCACTTAACGTAGGATAACCTTTAATAAACATGTCCCTTTGTTGAGACCCATGCTTATCAGGAAATTAATTACTTGCCACCCCTTTCATGGTGATTCAACACCATGTTTTCTGTTTACAACCAACAACCAAGCAACAGCACATGCATTTTGATGCTTTTCAATTTAAGTTTCATGAGAATTAGTTACATACGTTTCATCCCCCCACCCCCCAAAATCGCTTCCCAGCAACACTACACTAGGTGAGCTTTATGCCCTAGGCCTGCAGGAGGCAAGTCAAACAGTACAATCTTTTATCAAAAACTACGAAAGTCTGTGCAAATAGGTAAATTACTTAGCATCACCTTTTATTCTGTCAGGTGTGAATATGTGCTATTTTCAGATTTACAACGTTTATTTCCAAAAAATGCAAAATCCCATTTAGGAGATGGTGTGGCTAGTGATTAGATCAGTGGGTTATAATCATGAGATCTGAGTTCAAATACTGTTTATAGTTTTGTTTTGTCACTTTTTCTTGAATGGGGAGCTTGAAGATTAAAAATCACAAATTAATTTTCCGGCTTGATAACCTTAACTAAACGTAATGAAGTCCCCAATCAAATTAGACTGGAACCTTGATGATTTTGAACCCTATTTTTCCAAATTGTTGAAATCTGTTCCAATAATCCCCAAAATATAAAGCCTTTTCTCTTGGAATATATCCAGAAAGAGCATCACTTTTTAGAGACCATTAAATCATGGCAGATAGAGGCCAGCATGGCCCATCTAATCTACCCAGTATAATGTAAAAAGGGTTGTACAATTTACTCTTGAATGCTTGCATGGTAACATAGTATATGACGGCAGATAAAGACCAGTATGGTCCATCTAGTCTGCCCAGCAAGGCGGCAAGAGTAGATGCTACTGTCTATATGAAGAAAGCAATGAAATAGAAATATATGAATTTTATTTTTTTATTTATAAAAGTCTAGGTATGGTATAACAATAGATATTATGGAAAAATGCATAATTACATAGATAGAAACATAGAAACATGAAGGCAGAAAAAGACCACATGGCCTATCTAGTCTACCCTTCCATATCAACTACTACAATTGTCCCCTTTTTTCCTTTTGAGATCCTCTGTGTTTGTCCCATGCTTTTTTGAATTCAGATACTGTCCTCATCTCTACCACCACCACTGTGAGACTATTCCACGCATCTACCATTTTCCGTAAAGAAATATTTCCGCATATTACTCCTGGGTCTATCTCCTTTCACCCTCATCCTATGTCCCCTCGTAGCAGAGTTTGCTTTCAATCGAAAGAGGCTCTCCACCTGTGCATTTATGCCACTGAGGTATTTAAATGTCTCTATCATATCTCCTCTATCCCACCTTTCCTCTAATGTATACATATTAACAGGGGCGGCCCAAGGGGGGTGCGGGGCCATGTGCGGAGACTCGGTGCGGGGCCTCATTTGCATAAGTGGCCTTATTTGCATAAATATTTGCATAATGTTACCATACACTAACTTTTAGTAAACATGTCTCTTAATGAGTGTATGGATAAAGAAAGACTAAAAGATTTCTACATTACTATAATCCAGTGCCAACCGTCAGGCACATTAGGAACTACTACAAACGCTGCCCATTTAGAACGCATAGCAAACCCGCCGTATCCTGACAGCATTACCAGGACTCACAAAGCACCATACCCTACCTATCAAAAGGCAACACTGCAAATATTAAACCAATACATTTCAGAGAATACTGGGGAAAGAGAACAAGTGGCAATGTCAAATAGGAATTACATAAATAGAATACCTCAGCTCAGTTACACATGCAGAACATAGACCATCACCAAACAAGGAATCACAATTTAGAAACAGGAAGGCAATAATTAAACTGGGAACCCCAGAAGCCAAACTTGGAATGTACAACAACACTGTAGAAATAAAACTATAAATTAATTTCCTCTTGTACCAAACAAAGCACAGACGTTAATGATGCACATTTCCCAGAGCTTTCATATTCCAGTTAATAAATTCAAAATAAAGAGATATCTTTCTACCTTTTGTGCATTTTGTTTCAGTTGCAATTGGTCCAGCCACTTTCTTCTGGTTTCTTCATGTTTTCTGCTAACTCTCCATCATCTGCTGTCCATTTGTCCTTTCTTCTCTCTTCTAGTTTTTTTTTCCATTCTCTCTCTCTACATCTGCTTTAACATACTAATCTTTCTCCTTTTGCTCTTTCCTCATTCCTATTTCATCCTCACAAATTTTACCCCTCCATCCTCAATCCCCACTTACTCTCCCAATACCCGGCCAATTATAGATTTTTCATCCCTCCCACACAAAATATTTTTCCCCTCTCCATTTTACTCTCCCAGCCCCATCCCATTCTAATCCTCCCCCAACATCAGCTCCCGTCGAGTTCCTCACTCTCACCAAGCATCATTCCCTTCTAGTCCCTGCATCAGCCCATCATCAGCCCATTTCCAGTCCTAGCTCCCCCATCCATTTCCAGTCTGAGTCCCTTCATCAGCTCATTTCCAATCCTAGCCCCCCCATCAGCCCATTTCTAGTCATTTCCTAGCCCCATCATCAGCCCATGTCAAATCATAGTTCCCCTCCACTCAGTCCAATTCCAGTCCAAGCCCCCCATGAGCCTACTTCCAGTTCTAGCCCCTCCATGAGTCCATTTCAATTCAAGCCCCCACCACAGCCCATTTCCAATTTTAACTCCCCCCAACAGCCCATTTCCAGTCCTATCCTAGCTGCTCCATCAGCCCATTTTCAGTCCTAGCTCCCTTCCCTCACAGCCCATTTCCATTCCAAGCCCCCTCCCCCTCAGCTATTTGCAGTTCAAGCCTCCCCTTCCGCTCAGCCCAGTTCCAGTCCTAGCACCACCCCAACCCAGTACCAGTCCTAGCCCCCATCAACCAACTTCCAGTCCTAACCCCCCATCACCCCATTTTCAGTTTAAGCTCCCGCCATAACCCAATACCAGTCCTAACCCCCATCAGCCCACTTCCAGTCCTAACCCCATCAGCCCATTTCAGTCAGCCCCCTATAGCCCACTGCCAGTCCTAAACCCCCCATCAGCCCACAGCCCATTACCAGTCCTAACCACATCAGCCCACCTCAAGTCCTAACCCCTCCCCATCAGCCCATTGCGTGTACTAGCCCACCCCTACCCCATTATCCGTCCTTACCCCCCATAGCCCATTACCAGTCCTAACCCCCCATCACCCCATTTCCAGACAGCCCCCATCAGCCCAAAGCCCATTGCCAGTCTTAACCCCCCCATAGCCCATTACCAGTCCTAACCCCCCCATCAACCCACAGCCCATTACCAGTCTTAAACCCCCCATAGCCCATTACCAGTCCTAACCCCCATCAGCCCACAGCCCATTACCAGCCTTAACCCTCCACATAGCCCATTATCAGTCCTAACCCCCATCACCCCATTTCCAGACAGCCCCCATTAGCCCACAGCCCATTGCCCGTCTTAACCCCCCCGTAGCCCATTACCAGTCCTAACCCCCCATCACCCCATTTCCAGACAGCCCCCATCAGCCCACAGCCCATTGCCAGTCTTAACCCCCCCATAGCCCATTACCAGTCCTAACCCCCCATCACCCCTTTTCCAGACAGCCCCCATCAGCCCACAGCCCATTGCCAGTCTTAACCCCCCATAGCCCATTACCAGTAATAACCCCCCCCTATAGCCCCTTACCAGTCCTAAACCCCCCCCATCAGGCCACAGCCCACAGCCCATTGCCAGTCCTAACCCCCCCCCCCCATCGGCTCATGGAAATTAAAACAAAAAAAAAACGGGCTGCTGCCGCGGCGGCAGCATGGAGTGTCCCGCGGGGCCCCCTCTGCCCGGCTGAACTCTCCCAGCGCGGCTGAAGCCCTCTGCTCCGGCTTGCAGATACGCGAAGCGAGAGTGTCTCCCTCGCGTCTCTGTTAAGCCTGCAGGGGCTGATGGGAAATTTCCCATCTGCCCCTGCGGGCTTAACAGAGACGCGAGGGAGACACTCTCCCTTCGCGTATCTGCAAGCCGGAGCAGAGGGCTTCAGCCGCGCCGGGAGAGTTCAGCCGGGCAGAGGGGGCCCCGCGGGACACTCCATGCTGCCGCCACGGCAGCGGCCCGGTTTTTTTTTTTTAATATCATTTTTAAAAAAAGCAGAATGTTCTTTGCGCGGGGCCCCCTGAAACGCGAGGCCTTGTGCAAAAAACATTCTTGCTCAATGGATGGGCCGGCCCTGCATATTAAGATTCTTAAGTCTATCCTCATATGCTTTATAACGAAGACCATTAACTATTTTAGATTAAACAGTATTCACAGAATAATAGAAGTAGTAAAGTAGACCCATTGGATCACGTTGTGAGCTGTTTCTGCAATGTCAGATTCAGGGTCTGGTGTGTGTGTCGGGTTTGTGTTAGTGGTTGGGTTGTGTATATGGAGTATATGAGGAGGGGTTAGGATTTTGTGTGGGAATAGTCTGGGAAGGTTATGTGTGTGGCTCGGTGTGTATGGCTGCAATTCGAAGGGGGTATATGTATTTGGGGTATGTGGAGACATGGAACTTATGGACTGCAGGGGAGAGTTGACATGTATGAGGAGCGGAGACTGTGCAGAGATTAGACGGTGCATATGTCTGGATGGGGATGAGGGAGATGTGGGTAAAGGGGAGTATATATGCATGGGTGTGTGCTGGGGAGTGGGAAATATATGGGTGAGAAGGAGAATGGTATAAGGTGTGTATGTTTGGGTATATGTGGGAGATCAGTGGTGCAAGTATGTGTGTGGGAGGCAAGAATGTGGTTGGGTGGCATGAGGTAGGCTGAGAGGCAGGGGTGGTGTGTGTGCGTGCACACACAGGATGGAGGTGCTTTTGCATGCAGGAACAGCGTGTCTCTGTGACAGAGACCTGCACTACACACTCTTTCTCCTTTCCACTCTCTACTCCATGTTCATGTCCAAACGAACCAACACATATAGGAGGATAGACAGATAGACTGACCCTGAACAATAGGTACTTTCTCCTTTTGAGAAAGGCACTTAAAATGCATATGCATCATCAATAAAAGTCCAAATTATTACAGAATTCTAAAAAGAGCTCTAAATTGACTTCTCTGGGATATATCACTACACCGCACCATCCATAAAAATCAAACCTGTGTAGTCAATGTAGAGAACAGATAAGATCATCGTCAAGGCTAAACTAATATAAGAACTTCAAAAGAGAGTTCACAGCATATGAATTAAAACTTCTGCAACTTTACATGACCTCATCTGCAAAAGAATCTACTATCCGGTGGCCTGGAACCCGTCCCCAATAGCGGTTTCATGTTAAGTGTTGTATGAGTGTAAATGTAGACTCACCCCAAGGGCAACAGAATACTGGAAAGCAGGATTTGTATTCCTATCAGCCCGCTTCTGTCACTAACACCCTTTGTGATCTTGGGCATATCACTACCATTACCTCAGGTGTACCCACTTACATTGTAAGGTCCTTGGGGAAGGGGCCATAACATGCCTGAATACTTACACCACTATACAGCACTATGTCCATGCAGTAGTGCTATAAACTTAAATATTTGTATCAGTATTATTATAAGTCCTCAATCCTCTCATTACATTATTGAGTCCTTTCTGATTCTGTAGTACTTATGCCTCCGACACTATCCAAAAGCACATATGTGTGGCTTGCAGTGCTGGGAGGGAAAGAAACAACCTGAGGCATATTAAAGACTATATTTTATTAGAACTCCCAGCAGATCCTGCGAGACCACTCTTGTTTCTTATCTATCATATTTCACTGTAGCAGAAACCTCTCGTTTTCCATGGAGTGGACATTTTGATATTTAAGTACTTATTTCAGCCTGTTATCAACAACCAAGAACTCAGATTATCCCGAGACCCTGGCATTGTTTCTCTTTTGCAGACTTTGTGACCCTTTCTTCTAAATAATGTAGAATATCATTACCCGAGAAGATAAAAAGAAAGTTTTGTATTGGTTGTACTCTCAAAGATAAATCACCAAATATTTACACTTGCTCTTGGTTTTATTTTCAAGGACCGACACTGTGCTTATTTAAAAATAAATATTTTTGAGGTGTATAAAATCAGCTTTTCATATTTCTTGTATGTGTGGCTGGATACTCCAGGCCGGAATGACTTAGTGTTCTTGGATTGTACACCTCAATTGGGTTCAAATTCCATCACTGCTTCTTGTAATCCGGGGTAAATAACTTAACCCTTCATTGCCTCAGGTACAAATTTACAGGGGGATTTTCAGTGGTGGCGGCCAGCACACTTAAAGCATCTGGCCATCGCCGCTTTACATTCACCTTGGATATTCAGTACCGCACCATATCTGGGCCTCAGCATTAAACATCCGAGTTGCCCGGATTGCGATTTTGCAGTCCGTGCAGTGGCAATATTCAGCTGCTGACCGGATTGCAAAACCAGCAAAGTTAAGACAGCCATTGAGCTGACCTAACTTTAGCCAGTTTATGGTTTCTTTATTATTTGATAAACTGCCTTTAACCAGTGGCAGAAAAGCGGTTTACAAAGTAATACTAGCAGTACTAGGAAAGCTGAAAAGAACAAAGAGAAATATAAAGGGTGGAGCAGAAGGGAAGAGCAACGCAGATATGCGGCTCCAGGGTCCATCTCCCTACAACATACCAAAGGCTTGCTCAAAGAGAGAGGGGTTTAGGGTTAACCAGGCTGAATATTGCTGTTCCCAGTTAACCCATGGTGCCACCACCCACTCCCCTCCTGGAATCCCCCGAAGCTAAGTGGGATTACTTCCATTGTATATCCCCATTTGTGTGATTGGCAGGTCTACAAACCATCTAAATGCCTTTAAATATCCCCCTCTTACAGGCCAATGCAGAAAACCAGCACCAGACGTGCTTGGAATTGACTTTTTATGTGTTTAGCAGCATCCCAACAATGCACAACCTTTGACGCTCGATGCAGAAAACATAGGGTCTGCAAATGAAGGATGCGGTAACCGTGTGTATGGAAATGAGCCACCCATTAAACTGGGTGCAAAATGTCAGCATTAAACTGGGAGAGCAAGCTAAACACATGCACACAAGAAGCCTGCCCTAGTTTAGCATGCTATCCCAGAGAAACAGGCACCGCGTGGCTAATTTGCATATCAGCCCCAACAGTATTTTGATGGCATCAGGGACGATCGCAACATCAGAAGAAACCCCGGATGCCATCAAAATACTGTCGGTGGGTAGATGCCCCAACAGAAAGAGAATCCCTGGTGGTCTAGCAGCCCCTGAACCCCCCCCCCCAAATAAAAATAAAAGAACCTGGTGATCTAGTGGCCCCTGAAGCCCCCCCCCATTCAGAGAGGTCCATTTGCCGCCATTTTTCAAGATGGCGGACCCAGAGTGGGCGTGCATAGGTAGCGCTCTCGCTTATTTTAAGGTACCGAGTGGGGAGTGGTGGATTCAGGGACCACTAGACCACCAGGTTCTTTTATTTTTATTTTGGGTGAGGAGTTTAGGGGCCAATGGACTACCAGGGATCCTCTTTCTGTCAGAGCACCAGCCTCTGACAGTATTTTGATGGCATCGAGGGGTTTTCTCAATGCTGCGATTCTCCCCAATGCCATCAAAATACTGTCGGGTGGGCAGGGTGGGAGCCACTGGGCCAGCAGGGATTTGATTTCCCTGTTTTGATGGCATCAGGGGTTTTGCCTGATGCCTGGATCCTCTGAGGAGGAGGATCCAGGTATCAGGGAAAGCACCTGATGCCATCAAAATACTGTCGGGTGGGAGGATCTGTGCCGCTGGGCCACCAGGGATTCTCCTTCTGTCGGGGCAGTGGCCCCTGATAGTATTCTGATGGCATTAAGGGCTTTGCCCAATGCCTGGATTATCTGAGAAAGACGATCCAGGTATCAGGGACTGTCGGGGCAGCAATTAGAGGTTTAAGTCACCTCAGACCCTGCAGTAAAATATCGGCACTATGGCTGGTTGCAAAATCCTTTACACCTGTCTCTGCATCGGGCGCAGCCATCATTTGCATATCAGACGATTATGCGCAACTCATTTTCCTTCAGCTTGAATAAATGTAAATACTCGTGGCGTTAATCGGGCGCTAGGTTTTACGTCGCTGTTTAAGCGCACATCTATCTGTTTTCTGCATTTGATATTAGCTTAAAGTGTGCTTAAATGTGGCATTATCTGTGCTTAAAGGCTGCGATAGCTTTCTGCATCGGCTTGTTAGATGGTAAACTTCCCCAGGACAAGAAAATAGCTATGGTACTTGCATGTAAGTTGCCTTCCTGAAAAAGGCATGAACTATATACCCCCCAAAAGTAGCATTTCCATATCACCTTTTGCTTGTATGCCATTTAAACATTTGTTTTGTTTATGGCTTATCAGAAAGTTAAAATTTAAAAGTTGAACTTGAAATTAGCTAGCCTGTCCTCTCTCCCAAAAGGATAACATTCCATCTCAGGTGTTCCTTTCCTATAGTAATAATAATAGTAACAATAATATCAATAGCACTTATCATTTTTGTAACATTACTATGTATACGGAGCACTATACAAAAAGTGATAAGCATTCAGGTACCACATGTCCCTGTACTAAGGAGCTGGTTACCTGAGGCAGTGGGAGATAAAGTGACTTGCCCATATCACAAGGAGTTTCAGTGGCAGAAGCAGAAATTGAATCCTGGCTTCCCTGGGTCTCACCCATTGCTCCATCCCTGGGACACTTCCTTTCACTGCTTCCATTTCCCCTAATTTAATCAGCACTGCATGGAGCTCAGGCTATGGCCATCTGATCTCAGAAGCTAGGTAGGGTCAGTACTTGTGCAGGAGATCACCTTGGAATACCAGGTGCTGTAGGCTTACTACACTGAAGAAAGGCCTGGCAATCTACCTGTACTTCCGGTTGCAGCTTGCCAAGAAAACCCAGGGAGTAGTCACAAGAATCTGCACGGTCACCAGGAGTTGGCGTTGACTCTGTGGCACACAACAAGAGCAACAACAGCAGCATAGATATCAGCGTGCACTCAAACAGCTTATGCACCAACGATCTGCCTTTCTTGTACACCTTGAACATGGGGAAGAGGGGTAGAGACTTCAATGCTTTTGTCGTTAAACCATATCACAAAACATTTAGGCCTCATTTGCTAAGTTAGGAGTCTTTTACTAATTAGCACACACTGTTAGTACAAGACCACACTGTTAACAGGGTAGTTTGACACTTAGAATGTGGTAATTTCCACGCTAACTGCATAGCGCGGGGTCATGCAGGGACTGGCATGGACTGTGCCTTGCAGTCAACGCAGAAGATCATGCAGAACATTTAATGCCACCTCAATAGGCAACCCCAAGTATGTCTGCATTTAGTGTGTGGTCTCTATGCTGTTTGGGCAAAAACCTGGGAGCACCCCCAGCAGTGCAGAGATTTTACCATTATCATGTGGTAATTTGGGCAATTATCGTGTGGCAAGTGCAGACCTTTACTGCACTTTAGTAAAAGGGCCCCATTGTTCTGCAACTGCAGAACCTCTACATTAACAGATCGTGGTGTCCTCAGCATTTTGCTATGCAGTTAACATAGAGAGAGAATTTCATAAGTATGTTAACTGCACAGCAGATAATGTCATGCAAGTATCTACACCTCATGTGATGCCATTAACTTTCCCATGTTATCTGCTGCATTAACAGTTAACATGTCATAAGTACCAGAGCCTGTACAAGATTATGAGGCACCCTGGGTGAACTTTCTGCCTTGCGCCCCCTGCTGCCACTCCTGACCCCACTGCCGTCGCTACCGCACTTCTCTGGAACCTGTAATGGCAGCAATGACCTCAAACAACCTCGCAGTGCTTACCTTAAACCTCCAGTGCCGCAAGGCTGTTTAGCTGCCACCCCCTCCAGCGCCCAATGCTGACTTCCTGTTTGCACGGGGACCGCTTCCATCCCATGCGCACAGGGCAGCGGAAGCCAAACAGCTTCACTGCATGGAGGTTTAAGGTAGGCACTGCAAAGCTGTTTTGGAACCATTGCCGCGGCTGCAGGTCAAGGAGGGGGGCAGCAGCGGGCCACCTCTGGACATTGGTACTCTAGGTGGCTGCCTAGTTAGGCCAATTGTCACGCTGGCTATGGTAACTACCTCTGTGTGGACTCTAAGCTGCAGTTCCTACCCATTCCACGCCCCTTTCCTCATTAGCTACTTAACAGAGACTCACCATGCGCTATTAAGGCACTGTGTTAACCATTAACGTGGGCCCACACAACTGTCAATGTGCAGGAATTCTCATACTAAACAGCTAATGTAGCTTAATAAAGAAACCCTTAACTCATTAGGGCCGATATTTACAAAGCCAGATTCAAGGTTTGTAGTTAAAACCACATCAACTGCAAAATGTCTGTGGTAATTCTATAAGGTCTTCCTGGCACTTGGGAGAAGGCAGCTGTGCCACTAACATGGACAGTCCCATCAGTCCCTTGGTATCTTCCTTTTGCTACCTGGGTGTTTTCTTCGACTCTGATCTGTCTTTTCGGGATCACATTTCTCATGTTTCCAAAACATCATTTTAATTCCTCCGCCAAATTCGTGCTATCCACCCCTTTCTCACTTCACAGGCACTCACTATCCTTCTCTTATCCCTAGTCATGTCCCGCATCGATTTCTGTAACTCTGTTCTGGTTGGGCTTTCCTCTTCATAACTTCATCACTTACAATGTATCCAGAATACCGCTGCTCGGCTTATTTCCCACTCTTCTCCTCGTGATCACGTTATGCCTCTTCTTATTCGCCTTCACTGGCTCCCTATTAAATTCCACATTCACTTCAAAGTCCTTTCACTTGTCCACCAGGTTCTTTACACTCACTTTCCTCAATATCTGGCTGATCTTATTCACTTTCACACCCCTAAACGCACCTTACGATCATTGCATCTTAATCGCTTACATCTTCCCTCCCCTTCACGTGCCCATCTTCAGCCAACTCGCTCCTCTGCCTTCTTTTTCATCAGTCCCGCCCTTTGGAACTCCGTACCCTCCTCTATCCAGCTTGAACAACAGCACACCACCTTTAAGAGTAGTCTGAAAACCACCTCTTTGCCATCGCTTTCGACCTCTCCGCCCCTTCTGTGTAATCTTGCTCTCCCTGTTCCCCCTCTTCTTCCTCTCCTCTCTTGTCTCGTTGTATGAATCCACTGTTTTGCTTTCCTATCCATTATTTTAACTTCCTTTCCACTTTCTGCCATTGGCTTTCTGTATTTTTATTTTATGTAAACCGCTGTGATGTTATTGTTTAGCGGTATATAAAGTAAATAAACATAAACATAAATGCATATCCACATGCTGGGGGAGGAGCTAGAACAGACTTCTGACTGTGCACCCTTGTTGTATGTAAACCGCACTGATAACAAATAGCGCGGTATATAAAAGTTATAAAATAAATAAATAAATAAATAAATGTCACAAATATATATGTGGGAAAAATCATTGGAGAAAATTGGGCAACGTGAGTGTAAGTGCCAGTATTTCACAACATGCACGTGTATCTATCGTTACTTACACATGTATCAGAGCCATTTTGTTACTCTATATAGATGCTACTAATTATCTACAGAGGAGCAGTGGTGGGGTTCAGCCAGGTTCAAGGAACCGGTTCCTGACATGGGCTACATTCGCCAAACTGGGCCAACAATGATGTCCCGATGCTGGTGCTGTACTGGTGGAAATCCCCCCACCTGCCCATGGATTGACGGCATCGGGGGAACATGGCATTGTGGGAAGCCACCGATGACGTCAAAGCACTGGCAGGTGGGGGGGGGGGAGGTCAGGCCACTGGGCCACCAGGGATTTGCTGCCCTAGCAACACAAACACGTGCCGTGCTGACACCCGCTCGGTTCTGGCAGTGGCGGGATCGATCCGAACCGGTTCCTGTTTGGATTGAATCGCGCCATCGCAGAGGACTCTACCTCATTTCAATTTGGAGGGGGAAATAAACATTTGGGAATTAAGGAGGATATCCCCCTTAATCCCTCTGTAAAGGGATGACCAAAGGAGCACATTTTAAAGACCTTTTCGTGTAAGGGAGCAGGTGTAGATCTGGATGTGGGCGATTTTGGGCTTACACATGCATTCCCTGTATGACCTGAGGAATACTGTACATATGTAGATTTGTCCCACTCGGGTTCTGCCCTCGACACGCTCCTCTTGCAATTTCGATGAAATAGGGGCATCCACGTATACAATGAACTTGTTCTAAAATTGCCATTTATATGTGTAAGTTGTCATATTTGCATGTGTCAATCACAAATAGGATTTCTAAAATAACCCGCTAAACATGGAATGAGTGGAGACCATGCCTTGCAGTTAACATGTGCATCATTAGTTTATGTTAACCTGCTTGTATGGCTGATCTGATGCAGAAAAGACCTTTGCCACTCATTAGTGGCACAATTGCCTTCACCTAACCACCAGGATCACCCCCAAAATTGCTTTCAGAGGTCTGCAGCTATGACGGGTTAACTGCAAAACCTTAACATGATTTAGAGTAAATGGGGGTCTTACCACATCAGATAACATGCTCTGTTTTTGCGGCACATTAGCTGTTTTGGAAACCCCCGCCAAGTGTTTAAAGTGCACCAAAAGCCATGTTAAATGCTGCAGGGTGGTGTAGCGAATAGGCCCTAGATGAATTAGGGCACTTTTATTTTTCTTCTATCAAACGATTAACCCATACAAACATCGGTGTTCTCTTTCTTTTCCTTGTGACTTTTCCAAATGAGTTACCTCTTCTCAGTAAGGGATGAGATCTCAGCCTTCTTCATCCTCTGCACAGATGGATTTCCTTCCGAGCAGTGCTTAGAAGTTTGTTTAACCAAAGCACAGAAGGAATTGCAGCTATGACAATCCCATCTCCCTCGGTGCTGCATCTGAGTCTTTGTTCCCTCACTTCAGCGTGTTGGTCAGAGGTCACCTAGAGCAGGATTAGTTGACTTATGTTGAGAGAGCTGATGATGGATGAGTGAAGTACAGTGAGCAGCCTGTTTAGACTCCAGCGGTAGCAATGCACAAGCAGGCTTACACCTGCGGAGAACCATCCAGGATAGCGAGGCCTGCTAAAACTTGTCATGTGTCTTAAACAAATGTGCAGAAAAATTCCCTTAAGTATTTCAGTCTAAAAACAGTCTGCCTTTTTTGCAGAAATATTTGTCCTCATTTTGAAATAACAGAACTCAGAAAAACTGAAGCTTTGGGCTCTAAAGCTTAAAATGTTTGAGTTCTGGAGTGTGCCTTTTCATACTGGATTACACTAAGGGACACGTTTAATGACGTGCACACACACTTATACCTGCTAATTTGTCTGGATACTTTAGTTGATATAAAAACATCTTCATACTTTTAAATATTCCAAGATATGTGGGTGGTTCCAAACCCTACCCCAAGCCTGCCCCCCCCCCCCAGCAATGTCTCTGTTGACAGTGGGTAAATAAATGCACAGAATGGCTCCGTGAGTATATTTTTACCTTATTTTAGAAGCATAAAAACTGCCACACTGGGTCAGACCAAAGGTCCATCAAGCCCAGTATCCTGTTTCCAGCAGTGGCCAATGCAGGTCCCAAGTACCTGAGCCTGTTCGATGTGTACACGGCATGCACTTGCAAATATCACTTTTATAAAGCCGCTATGTGTGCGTTTTGCTTCCCTGGATGCATAGCTTCCTAGGGGTATGGCAGCGAGATTGGGATGACCCCCCCCCCCCAAAAAAAAATAGAAATTTATTTCCCATTTTATAATGGGAAAAGACACCTATTTGAAAATATTTGCATGTGTGCTTATAAAGGGACAGGTGCAGAAAAGCATCACAGTGTCCCGTCCCCCCACCCCCATACCTACTGGGAGTATTTTTCTGCTGGCTAGTTGTGGGAGCAAGAGTGATCCCTGGCCATTCCTGACTCGCAGCATCAGAATTCAAGATGGTGCTGATTGACCCCTAGTGATAGGGGATCAAACTGCCTCTTGTGGTGGGGGTGCGGGATGTTTTCTACTGTAGGAGGGAATCAGCGGGTGAGTGGTGTGGGTTTGATTATAAAATGCTGCAGCACATTTTGGAGAGCATGATGCTTGTTTTCTTATGTACAGCTTTTAAAAATCACTGCTTCCGCTGGGCTGCCGGGAAATGGCCATGGGAACAGAATGAAATTTTGAATTGAGCTCACTCCTTTTCAGGGGTAGCTCAGGGCAAGCCACATTCAGGTACAGCAGGTATTTCCATGTTCCCAGAGGGCTTGTAGCTGAGGCGATGGAGGGTTAAGTGACTTACGCAAGATCACAAGGAGCTACTATGCATGCAGTCCTGCGCATCCGTGCACTCATGTTACAAAAGGCTTCCAAAATGGGGCTCACAGAGTGACCAGCTTTCTCAAAGCCCATTTCTGAGGGTGAAATACTACTTTACCTGTGGAAATGGGTCTGAAATTCACCCCCTAAGTAACACATGTAGCGTGGAGACTCAGGGGTTAGCGATGTACTCAACTTGTTCTATGTAAGTGGGCAACTGAGTCTCTGCTACCTGAGCAGGAGAGTTCTGATCCAGCACCTGTAAAGCTAAGTTTTCTAAATGCACTATTTTGGCTGTTTTGATATAAATTGTCCTTGCCTATTTATATCCTCTTAGATTTGAGTGTGCTATCAGTTCATTGAAGGTCTAGTGGCCAGGGGCACTACATCCTTGATATTTGTCTACTGGGATTTGCACTGCACATTTGCTTTTAGATTTGCAAAGACCTGGTTTTCTACTAAATTTTGCAGAAAAGGTATACATTTTAACGTTCCAAGGGTCTTTGAATAGTAGACCGATACATAGAAGTAGGATTTCATTTGAAAGTTTATAGTTCCATTGCCCTGTTAGTAGCCCCCCTCACAGGGTGTGCTTGGTTAATTAATTCAGCTTCTGCTGCCTGAGAGTTAATTCAATCAGTCTCTACTACCTGAGCAGGAGAGTTATGATCCAGCACCTGTAAAGCTAAGTTTTCTAAATGTACTATTTTAGCTGGTTTTGATATAAATTTTCCTTGCCTATTTATTACCTCTTTATATTCTCTTAGATCTTAGTGTGCCCTCAGTACATAGAAGGTCTACTGGCCAGAGACACTTGGTAATAGGGAAGAAGTGACAAACTACAGGCCAGTAAGCCTTACCTTGGTGGCGGGAAAAGTAATGGAGACGCTCCTGAAAAAGCCAATAGTGGACTTTCTTGAAACCAACAGGTTGCATGATCCGGGAAAACATGGTTATACCAAAGGACGATCTTGCCAAACAGATCTCATTGAGTTCTTTGACTGGGTGACCAGATATCTAGATCCAAGGGCATGCAATGGATGTGATCTACCTAGATTTCAGCAAAGCCTTTGATACTGTTCCTCATAGGAGGCTTATCAATAAACTAAACAGCTTGGGGATGGGGCTCAAGGTGGTGAACTGGATCAGACATTGGTTGACTGACAGTCGACAGAAGGTGATGGTAAACGGAACTCACTCGGATGAAAAGAAGGTGATTAGCAGTGGAACTGGTACTGTTCAATGTATTTGCTAGTGATATTGCTGAAGGACTGAATGGAAAAGTCTGTCTTTTTGCAGATGACAGCAAAAATTTGCAACAGAGTAGACTCCCCTGAGGCAGTGGATAACATGAGGAAAGATTTACAAAAGCTGGAAGAATGGTCTAATGCTTGATAGTTAAGAGTTAATGTGAAGAAGTGCAGTGTCATGCAATTGGCAAGCAGAAATCCAAGGGAATTCTATGCGATAGGGGACGAGAAATTGATGTGCATGGACCAGGAGAAGGACCTCAGAGTGATTGTTTCTGAGGATCTCAAGGTGGCAAAACAGTATGACATGGTGGTTGCAAAAGCCAGAAGGATACTGGGTTGCATACAGAGAGGAATTACAAGCAGAAAGGAAGAGCTACTAATGCCACTGTACAAGTCGCTGGTGAGGCTTCACTTGGAATATTGTGTTCAGTTTTGGAGACCATATCTCGCAAAGGATATAAAAAGACTGGAAATGATTCAGAGGAAGGCGGCCAAAATGATTTGGAGCCTGTGTCAGAAGACGTATGGAAACAACACAAGCACTGGCAAGTTAAATGCAAAGCATTGATAAGGCAGGCAAAGCGGGAATTTGAGAAGAAACTTGCTACGGAAGCAAAAACACGAAATAAAGACTTTTTCAAGTACATTCGTAGCAAAAGGCCTATGAGAGAGTCAATTGGACCATTAGATGATAGAGGGGTAAAAGGGGCAGTAAGAGGGGACAAGGCTATAGCAGAGAGACTGAATGAATTCTTTGCTTCAGTCTTTACTGAGGAAGATGTAGGGATGTTACCCAAGACTGAAGTGGTATTTAAAGGTGATACTGCAGAGGAATTGAGAGAAATATCGCTACACCGGGAAGATATATTACAACTATTTGATAAACTGAATAGTAACAAATCACCTGGACCGGATGGTATACATCCCAGAGTGTTGAAAGAACTGAAATATGAGATTGCAGACCTGCTATTGGTAATCTGTGAACTTTCATTAAAATCATCTGTAATACCTGAAGATTGGAGGGTCGCCAACGTAACACCAATTTTTAAAAAGGGTTCCAGGGGTGACCCGGGAAATTACAGACCGGTGAGCCTGACGTCAGTACCAGGGAAAATGGTAGAAACCATCATAAAGAACAAAATTACACAGCATGTGGATAGCCATGGCCTAATGGGAGACAGCCAACATGGCTTTAGACAAGGAAGATCTTGTCTTACTAATCTGATCTGTTTTTTTGAAGGTGTGCATAAACAGGTAGACAAAGGTGAGTCTGTTGATATAGTGTATCTGGACTTTCAGAAAGCTTTTGACAAGGTCCCCCATCAGAGACTTTTGGCAAAGCTAAAAAGTCATGGGATAGGAGGCAGTGTACTATTGTGGATCGGGAACTGGTTAAAAGATAGAAAGCAGAGGGTAGGGCTAAATGGCCAATATTCCCAATGGAAAAAGGTGAATAGTGGAGTACCCCAGGGATCTGTACTGGGTCCCCTACTTTTTGACATATTCATAAATGACCTGGAAAAAGGAATAACTAGTGAGGTTATCAAATTTGCAGATGACACAAAACTGTTTAAAGTTGTTAAAACCCAAGAGGATTGTGGAAAACTGCAGGAGGATCTGGATAAATTGGAAGACTGGGCATCCAAATGGCAGATGAAATTTAATGTGGACAAGTGCAAAGTTATGCACCTAGGAAAGAACAACCCACACTATAGTTACACGATGCAAGGCTCCACATTAGAAACCACCACCCAGGAAAAAGATTTAGGAGTCATTGTGGATAACATGTTAAAACCCTCCGCCCAGTGTGCAGCGGCGGCCAAGAAAGCAAATAGAATGCTAGGTATCATAAGGAAAGGGATGGAGAATAAAACAAAGGATATTATAATGCCTCTGTATCGCTCCATGGTACGACCGCACCTTGAATATTGTGTGCAATTCTGGTCACCGTATCTTAAAAAGGACATAGAGTTATTAGAAAAAGTACAGAGAAGAGCCACCAAATTGGTGAAGGGGATGGAAGGCTACTCCTATGAAGAGAGGCTAAAAAGGTTAGGGCTCTTTAACCTGGAAAAGAGACGGCTGAGGGGAGATATGATAGAGGTCTATAAATTAATGAATGGAGTGGAACGGATAAACGTGGATCAATTGTTTACGCTATCAGAATATAGAAGGACTAGGGGACATGTAATGAAGCTACAGGGTAAACTATTTAAGACAAATAAGAGAAAATATTTCTTCACTCAACGTGTAATCAAACTCTGGAATCTGTTACCGGAGGATGTAGTAAGGGCTGTTAGTATAGCTGGGTTTAAAAAAGGTTTGGACAAGTTCCTGGAGGAAAGGTCCATAAACCACTATTAAAAAGGGACCCAGGATATCAATGCTTGACCTAGTACAAGCACTGCAGAACCTGTGTCTTTTGGGGAAACTGCTAGGTACGTATGACCTAGATTGGCCACTGTTGGAAACAGGATACTGGGCTTGATGGACCTCGGTCTGACCCAGTATGGCATTTCTTATGTTCTTATGTTCTTATGTTCTTATGAGAAGAGACTTGAAGACCTAAATATGTACACTCTGGAGGAGAGGAGGGACGGGAGATATGATTCAGTCCTTTAAATACTTAAAGAATATTAACAAACAAACAAACCTCTTCCAAAGATGGGAAGCTGTAAAACTAGAGGGCACAACATGAAGCTGCAAGGGGGTAAACTGAAAGGCAATGTCAGGAAATACCTTTTCACTGAAAGGGTGGTGGATGCTTGGAATGCCCTCCCGATGGAAGTGGTGGGGGCAAATACAGTGACAGAATTCAAAATGGCGAGGGACAGATACAGTGGATCCCTTTATAGCAACAGGATAAAATCAAATAAACATAACTATCTCTTATATCTCAACAAATAGGGGTGACCTTCATGGAGTGGTGGGTACACCCCTAAACAAAGGCATTGGGAGGGGTGACCTGCACGGATTGGCAGGCGCACCTACTCTTGCTGCCTTGCTGGGCAGATTGGATGGACCATGCTGGTCTTTATCTGCCATCATATACCGTTTTATATGAATTAATAATCGTACAGAAATGTAAAGTAACAATCATGACATCGTTAGTTGGTACCACACTGGCAGGCGCAAAGACATTAACGGCCCAAGTGCACTAAGCTGTTGCAGTTACCACACAGAAATAGTCAAATGAATGCATGGTAACTGAAAGATCTCTGCGTTTACCGTTGGGGCATTCCTAGCATTTTTGGGTAAGCTGCAGTGCCGTCAACACAGGAAAGGTCGCTAACACTTGTTAACAGTATGGCCAATAATGGAATGGTACTGTTCTGTAAACCCCCTTAGGTACTCTGTATTTTCTGCTGCGTTAACACTTAATGTACAGTAACAATCTCCATGTTAGCGGTAAGGCACAGTCCCCACCCATTCCCTGTCTAAAGATGGCAATTTCCATATTAGTGGTTTACGGCAGCATTTAGGGCATGATAAGGGTTAACAAGCTTCGCCATTGATTTGATACTAAAAGCTACATCCAAAAGCTAAAAAAAAAAGATTTGTAAATTGAAACTTCAGTGTTGGTGTTATACAGATTTCTTTTGCTTATAGATTTGTTTTCAAAAAAAATATCTCCCGTTACTTTCCTTCATCAGATATTTGAAACTCAGGGCACTAAAAATTCTATTCTATTGCTCTCTCTGAAATTCACAGGCAACCTATGTTTGCACCAAGCTACATTATTAAGAATATGCCTGAAATGGAAGAGCTACTGTTTAGATCCCACTGTTCCTCCAAGCCTACAGTATGACAAATTATTTACCTCTTCATTCAACACGTCTAGGATGTAAGAGATAGGAATTTACTATTCCGTTTTTTTTTTTTCTTAAGAAGCAGACTCAAGGTTGGATTGGTGGCCTAGTGGTTAACACTTCCATTTCATGTTTGGCTTCTTGCTGAATTTGCATTTGCGATCCAGCAGCAGATCTTGACCTTCAGGGGAGCAGCTTTGGAAGTGGCTCTGTAAGCAGCTTTCGTCGACTCTCGGCTACTTGAGCTTACCACAATGTTCATTCACTGTGCAGGGGACGGAAGCTCTCCATGGTGGCTTTCTGTTGAGAGTCAGACAGAAGAGAAAAACATGGGGCACAGCATTCACAAAACAATTGATAAAAATGCCATTTAAATTGTGAAAAAAGAGCAATAAATCAAACCTTAATGGAAGGGATGAACCTCTTTAAATATATGAATAACCCATCTGTGTCGATAAAGGTTTTAGGAGGAAGAATGATGCAGTATACCAAGGCATGACTTGCAGTATAGTATCTAGATGTCAGCATCTGCAAGCGCCTACACCGTAGACATAACTGATAAATTTCCACTTCAGCAGCAACCAGCAGAGTATGTTCCACTGACTCTCCTTGTGATCTTGAGCAAGTCACTGCACCTTCCCCTACCTCTTGTACAGAAATAACTTGTGCACTGATTAGAACTCCCGCAGAGCTTGGATTTGGCAAAGGCAAATCAGTGATGAATAGATCTATATATTGCAGTGCATCTTTGGAAGTTAGAAAGAAATGTAACTATGTTTGAAGCGAGTCTTCTAATTCCACCTGCTCAGAAATTGGCTCAATTGCTTTTATTAGCTGTCAGAAGCTAAGATGTGTGCAAATATTTGCTAATTTTGCAGATGCTTGTGCATAAAAACAGTTATTTTAACACCAATATACTGTTTTCATATCAGTCTTTTAGTTTAATTACATGAAAAAGATTGTGCAGCAGTCTATGTCTGAACACCGAGGCATAGTGGAGAGAGACTGTTTGAACACATCTCCACCCCTTATTTAGAAAGGCTTATTTTAAGAGTTTCCTATCCCTAACTATCCTTAATAAATACCAGGGCCGGATTTACCTATACGCCATGTACGCCATGGCGTAGGGCCCACAGCCGGCAGGGGCCCACAAAAAAAGAACCAGGTAATTTTTTTTTAACTCAATTAAAAAAAAAACCTGGTGGCTGCCGCCGCGGGGCCCCCTCTGCTTCCGCGGGGGCCCCTTCAACATGGTGAAGCGGTGCGGTGCGGTGCGTTCGGTTCGGTTCGGGTCGGGTCGGGTATCTCCCTCCCTCCTTCCCTCCCTGCAGGCTGCGAGAGACGCGAAGATAGAGCGTCTCCTCGCGTCTGTGTTAAGCCCGCAGGGGCTGATGGGATTTCCCATCAGCCCCTGCCGGCTTAAACACAGACGCGAGGAGACGCTCTATCTTCGCGTCTCTCGCAGCCTGCAGGGAGGGAAGGAGGGAGGGAGAGACCCGACCGGACCCGACCCGACCCGACCGCACCGCACCGCACCGCTTCAGCTTGTAGACGGGGCCCCCGCGGCAGCAGAGGGGGCCCCGCGGCGGCAGCCACCAGGGTGTTTTTAAATTACATTTTTTTTTGGGCGGGGGGGGGGGGGGTAGGACTGGTAATGGGCTATGGGCTATGGGGGGGGTAGGACTGGTAATGGGCTATTGGGGGGGCTGGGGCTGGAAATGGACTGGGGGGTAGGGCTGGTAATGGGCTATTGGGGGGGGCTGGGGCTGGAATGGGCGGGGCTGGCTGGGCTGGGCTGGGCTGGGCTGGGGGGGTTAAGGCTAGAGGTGGGCTGATGGGGTTAGGACTGGTAATGGACTGTGGGCTGTTGGGGGGGGGCTTAGAACTGGCAATGGGCTCTAGGGGGGGGGGGTTAAGACTGGTAATGGGCTGTGGGCTGATGGGGCTTTCTGGTAATGGGCTATGGGGGGGGCAAGGACTGGAAATGGGCTGGGGGGTTAATAATGGAGGTGGGATTATGGGTTTAGGACTGGTAATGGGCTGTTGGGGGGGGGGTTAGTTAGAACTGGTAATGGGCTTTGGGGGGGTTAAGACTGGTAATGGGGCTGTGGGCTGTTGGGGGTTGTCTGGTAATGGGCTTTGGGGGGCTAGGACTGGAAATGGGCTGGGGGTTAAAACTGGAGGTGGGATGATGATGGATTAGGACTGGTAATGGGCTGATGGGGGGGGGTAGGACTGGCAATGGGCTTGGGGGGCTGACTGGAAATGGGTTGATGGGGTTAGGACTGGAAGTGGGCTGATGGGGGGTTAGGACTGGTCATGGGGTATAGGGGGGGCTTAAACTGAAAATGGGGTGAGGGGGGGTTAAGGACGGAAAATGGGGTGATGGGGGGTTAAGGACGGTAAGTGGGGTGATGGGGGGGCTAGGACTGGTATTGGGTTGGGGGGTGGCTAGGTGTGGAGATGGGCTGATGGATGGCTAGGACTGGAAATGGCTGATGCAGGGACTAGAAGGGAATGGAAGCTGGGTGACGCTGGACCTAGAAGGGAGCTGATGTTGGGGGAGGATTAGAATGGGATGGGGCTGGAAGAGTAAAATGGAGAAGGGAAAAAAAATTTTGTGTGGGAGGGATAAAAAATCTACAATTGGCCGGGTATTGTGGAGAGTAAGTGGGGATTGAGGATGGAGGGGTAAAATTTGAGTGGATGAAATAGGAATGAGGAAAGAGCAAAAGGAGAAAGATTAGTATGTTAAAGCAGATGTAGAGAGAGAATGGAAAAAAATCTAGAAGAGAGAAGAAAGGACAAATGCACAGCAGACGATGGAGAGTTAGCAGAAGACACCAAGAAACCAGAAGAAAGTGGCAGGAGCAAATGCAGCTGAAAAAAAAGCACAAAAGGAAGAAAATATCTCTTTATTTTGAATTTATTAATTGGAATATGTCAGCTCTGGTAAATGTGCATCATTAACATCTGCGCTTTGTTTAGTACAAGAGCAAATTAATGTATAGTTTTTTATTTCTACAGTGTTGTACATTCCAAGTTTGGCTTTTGGGATTCCCAGTTTAAATTATTGTCTTCCTATTTCTAAATTGTGATTACTTGTTGGTGATGGTCTATGTTCTGCATGTGTAACTGGAGCTGAGGTGTTTCTGTTTATATAATTCCTATTTGACATTGCCACTTGTTCTCTTTCCCCAGTAGGTCATGTATTGTTGTTCTCTGAAATGTATTGGTTTAATATTTGCAGTGTTGCCTTTTGATTGGTAGAGTATGGTGCTTTGTGAGTCCTGGTAGTGCTGTTAGGATACGGCGGGTTTACTATGGGCAGTGTTTGTAGTAGTTCCTAATGTGTCTGGCAGTTGGCACTGGATTATAGTAATGTAGAAATCTTTAGTCTTTCTTTATCCATACACTTCATTAAGAGGCACGTTTACTAAAAGTTAGTATATGGTAACATTATGCAAATATTTATGCAAATGAGGCCCCTTATGCAAATGAGGTCCGCACCCCCCTTGGGCCGCCCCTGCTGGGGGCCCACAATTTTTGTTGGCGTAGGGCCTCACTCAAGGTAAATCCGGCCCTGATAAATACTATATAGAAAGGTAAAGAGAGATACTGTTCGGTTTTATATATTTCTTTGCATAATTCATGTATATTTTTAAGGGAAAAGCATTAAAATGTAATCTTTCTAATGCTGTGCAAATATATATTGATTAAAATGTATTCAACGGCTTTCTAGAGAGGCAGAAATGTTAATGAACATCTCCAGTTTCCAAGAACTGACAAATTCAGCCTCTCTGCTAGTAAATACAATTTTCAGTAGCTTAATACTGGTGCCGTGAACATTACAGCAGGAACAGTCCGTGTCCAGCAATGGTTTTCTCTGCCAGTTTGCTTGGAATACGGATTTGGGTATTAGTCTGACATAATTGAAGCCGTATCGAATCTAGACTCTTTGCAAAATCAAACAGTGTTTGGCTGTGTTGAACAAATGCAACCTAAGTATTCATTCTTGGTAAACTAATTTTAGCAGTAAAAGGGAAGCTCTCTCATTCACTTCATCTTTTCCCTTCTACCTAGGAATTACAGAAATGTGTTTGACAACCTTTGCCACAGTCCACAGCTGAACTTTTTAAATGTAGGGTCTTGACATTCCAGTATATATTAAAGTCACTACTATTTTAATGGCAGTGATTAAATAGGAAACAGTTGTTTATCCTTTTAAACATTAAAACAAGAAAACTCTCCATGAAACTGATGATCAGTAGAGAGAAAACAAAATCTTAGAAAGCTTTTCTGAAATGCATATTCCCTCAATAAAATAGAAGCTTCTTCCTATCGTTTACATTTCTCTCTGGTCCTTCCAATGATTCTCTTTAGGTTCTGTGTCGTTTGTAGATGAACTGGCTTTGACGTGTTTATATCAGCTTTCTCATTATTCTCTTTGTAGCCACTTACAATATAATGTGACCAGAGGCCAAATAATATGACAAAATATATATATATGTTTCCTAATCCATGACTGTCTTTTATTCAATTGTAACCCAGACATGGAGGCAGATGTGCAGGGATCAGGGGGGCTCTTGGAGTGGGGGAAGTCAGAACTGGTGTGGGTGAGAGAGCAGTTGGATTTTGGTAGAGATCTGCTGTTGAGCCAGAATTTTGTGGTGAATCCAGATTGAAGCTAGGAAGAGTTCACTGAGAAAGAGAAACAGCTTCTACCCTATTGTCCAAACTATCGACTGATAAGAATCAGCAGCAATAGTCTATCTAGTTTTGGTTCAGGTTTCAGTGCATTTCCTAGGATAAAATTCCAAGATGTGCCCTGCCTGCATATCTCTGTTGACAGCACTTCTCAAAGTTTGGTTGAACTAGTTCTGGCTATTCAACGTTATGAAGATAGATGAACACAGAATCATGATACACCTCCCTTCTTATCAAATGCAAATGCAATGTGTGCCATTGAGTCAGTGCTGACTCCTGGGCTTTCTTAGCAAGGTGTGACCAGAGGTAGACCGCCAGGCCTTTCTTCTGTGTACTGAGTGTATAGCCACTGGTATAGCCAGGCTTGACCCTGCATAGCTTTAATGGGCAGCCATGAACAAGTTCATTCAGGACTGCTGAGACGTCCCCTTCTTGTCAATCTGAGGCTGATATAAGTCTTTCTGGAAAGAAGATTCTGGAAGTTATGTCAGATAAAACCTTTTTTTTTGTTACTACTGTCATATGTGCTCAGTAAGTAAAATTCGTCTGTGGCTTGGGACTTAACCATCTATAAAATGTTGGTCTGGGATAAAATTCTGTGAGGTTGGCCTTGGCGTGATCCTGTCATTAAGGTAATTACTTGGGTTCCACACCGTAGGAGGGCATTTCTTCCAATCTTCTCCACCTTATTCCATCTAAGACCTCGGCTATCTGGTTTAATTTTGGTGGACCCTGTCCCATTTTGGCCCCTTCCTTATCTGGATCCCCCATCCTTCTGGTCTCCTCACTGCGTTACCTCTAGGCTCTGCCTTGTTTTTCAGGACCACCTTTTCCTGTTTATCTGCTGTTCCTTTCTTTCCGTCAGACAAATCCCAGCTGTCTGACCTTTCCTGTCCACACACTCACTGACCACTCTCCTACTGTCACTTGTCATATCACGCATCAACTATTGCAATGTTGTCCCTGCCGGACTTCCTCAATTCCAGCTCCACCGCCTCCAATTACTCAAAAATACTGCAACTGGGATTCTACTACATGCTACAAGGTTTGATCACATCACTCCCCTCCTTATCCACCTCCATTGGCTCCCCATCCAATATTGCATTTATTATAAAATACTCACACTGTTCATAAATCGCTTCACACCCTCTGTCTTGCAGTTTGCGCTCTGTTCACCTGACTCACCTTTATCTTCCTCTTGTCTCCCGTGCTCATTTTTAATCAACATGACAATCTGCGTTCTTCTTCCTGGGGCCATCATTATAGAACTCCTTACCCATCGACATATGCCAGATGTCATTCCAGAAATTCCCTTCTCAAAACTCATCTCTTTCAAGTTGCTTTCGACCTCACCCCACCTAACCCTTGGTTGTTTGCTTATTCCCTCCCCTCTCCAGGCTCCTCCCTCCCCCTGTTTTTTGTATGAATGCACTGTTCTTTCCTATCGATTGATGTAGTTCTTTTCAATTTCTGGCATCAGCCAAGTTCTTGATTATGTTTTGTAAACCCCCCTGATGGTGCTAAGGTGCGATATATTAAGCGACAATAAAGATAAAGACAATTTATGAAGTAGAGTCAGCTGAGAATTGAGGACGAAATATAGCCTTGTACTGATTTTGTCTTGGGCACTTTTTGTACTGAAATGGGATTGAACAGTAATTTTTAAAAAATCTGCAATCTACCCCGAGCTCCTGGAAAATGGCCAGCAATTGTGTGGAGATCAAGTTACTTGCTATGTTTCAGCTGCCATGCTTCTCCGCCATTGGTTGTTTGTCATAGGTCCTTCAAGAGAGCTGGAATTTGTGTGATTGTCTCAGGCCTTGACCTAGCCTGGAGAAAATGGGCTACAGGGGCATCTTTTGCACAAGTATGTAATTTCCCAAAATTTCAGGAAAATAATAGTTTACAGAAACAAGTGGGGAGAGCATGAATCATGGAATTCTTTCCAACCTCTTTGTATGTGTGTGCGTGTGCGTGTGGGTGTATATGTGTATGCATGCACACATCCATCTGTTTGTATCTGCACTGCCTGTATGTGTGTGTGTGTGTGTGTGCATATTGCTTATCTCTGCTTTGTATGTTTATCTGGATTTTTTGTGTGTGTATTTATCTTTGTGGCCTGGTATGTCTGCATATTTGCTTGAATGAGCACATGTTTGTGTGTTAATACATGTTTGTATGTGTGCTTGTTCATGCCTGCATGTGTTAATACTTGCATGTAAGTGTCTATGTGTGTGCGTATCTATTTACATTTGTTCTCTGTGTATCTGTGTTGTGTAGGAAAGAAGAGGTAAGAAGATGAGGGCTGTTTGATGGGTGCAAGCCCATAATTCCCATGCGATTGTGAATACAGCTGTTGGATGCATTGAGGTTTTTTGTAATCGGAGGGGGGCAGAAACATGAATGACACATGTGACGCCAGAACAGACGGTAACTCCAGCGCCATGGTACCTTTGCGGCTGCTGCCCATCAAGGTGAGGGGCCGCAGTAGTGGCAATGGGCTCAGGGGGAGCTGAGGGTGATGGGGCATTTATGGAGGATGTATTTTTAGCGGTAGGTAACAGTTGTGGAGAGGTCGTTTTTGGAAGTGGGAGTAGTTTGCAAGATAGTGGAGGGTTGAGAGTGGGGCAGTCATGGGGTATTTTTGGTAAGAGGAGCAGTTTCAGGGTGGTGAGGCAGTTGTAGGGAGTAGTTTTGGGGAGTAGGGTAATTGTAGCATGATAGTTTTTTAAAGAGTGCAGGCAGTTTATGGGGTGGTGGGACATATGCAGCGGAATTTAGTGAGGGCATGGGGCATTTTGTGAGCTGGTGGGACAGTTTGAGGGGGTGGTAAGGCAGTTGCAAAGGACATCTCCAGTGTGGGGATGTCCAAATAGGCAAGGGGGCGCGATGAAGGCATGTCTGGGGAGGTGCAGTAGTCTCCCTGCCCTTTTTTGAGATGGGATGATTAAAACTGTACACCATACTCAAGGTGTGATCGCCCAGTGGATCTATAGTGAGGCATAATATTAATTTAAGTTTTATCTCCACTCCTTTTTGAATAATTACTATCATTCCATATGTTTTTTGTCAACTGCAGCACATTGGGCTAAAAATTTCAACATTTTTTCCAGCATGACTCCAAGATCCTTTAGGATAGTGATTCCTAACTCAGAACTCCAGTATTGTGCACCCATAGTTGGGATTATATTTTCTCTATGTATATGATTTTGTCCTTGTCCATATTAAGGAACATGTTTAATAAAGAACATACCAGCAGCACTCATTTGGGCCATGACTCTAGTGCGGAGGCCTGCGACAACTTCAAGAGGTTTGTGCATCCCTCCTATAGTCATTAGTGCATTGCAAAAACACGACACAATACTAACTGGCATGCAAGTGCACTTGACACCACCCATTGAGATGACATTAAGTGCACCCGTGATAATGGCAATATTTGCAGTTAGTGCATACCCATAATGCCCATGAGAACTGTGATATGCCGTCAACCCCCACGATCTACCCCAACCCACCCAATCGTGTACTCCTCAATTGCATGGGAATTTTAGCACCCCACGTTATCTTTTAGCCTAGTGTGCTTCTTATGTGCTAAACCCTGAGCTAACGGTGAGCGTGCTTTGGCCCCTAATTTAATCTACCATTTAGATCCTAGTATCCTATTCTCATAATATCATTTAGCAAATCTTCACGATCATCTGCCAGCCATTAAGGCAATGTTAAGTGCACCTGTGCTAACAGCTACTGTACAGTGAGCACTCCCAAACATAGAAACACCATCCACGCCCACATTATGCCCTTCCCACCCAGTGCCCACCCAAATGCACACTACCCAGTTAGTGTGGGACTTTTAGCATGGGACCCCCCCTCCCTAATATAGAAACACCATCCACGCCCACGTTATACCCACCCCACCCAGTCCCCACCCAAACGCATGGTACCCAGTTAGTGTGGGATTCTTAGTATGGGACCCCACTCCCTAATATAGAAACACCATCCACGCCCACGTTATGCCCACCCCACCCAGTCTCCACCCAAACACATGGTACCCAGTTAGTGTGGGATGTTTAGCATGGGACCCCACTCCCTAATATAGAAACACCATCCACGCCCACGTTATGCCCACCCCACCCAAACGCATGGTACCCAGTTAGTGTGGGATGTTTAGCATGGGACCCCACTCCCTAATATAGAAACACCATCCACACCCACGTTATGCCCACCCTACCTGGTCCCCACCCAAACGCATGGTACCCAGTTAGTGTGGGATTTTTAGCATGGGACACCACTCCCTAATATAGAAACACCATCCACGCCCACGTTATGCCCACCCCACCCAGTCCTGACCCAAACGCATGCTACCCAGTTAGTGTGGGATTTTTAGCATGGGACCCCACTCCCTAATATAGAAACACCATCCAT
The DNA here is from genome assembly GCA_033557465.1 of Ichthyophis bannanicus. NCBI lineage: Eukaryota > Metazoa > Chordata > Amphibia > Gymnophiona > Ichthyophiidae > Ichthyophis > Ichthyophis bannanicus. The sequence continues at coordinate 102,692,383 of CM066034.1, read as the reverse complement.
GCCCACGTTTTTTTAAATCATTTATTTATAAGAGTTTTACAGCTATACAATATGAGATTACAGTAAGAGAAATACAAAGGTTCACCCATAATATATTACACAATAAATCAACAGTACAATACATCAGTCCACGTTTCAGGGAATCATTTACAATAAATATAAAAAGAAAAATGAAACAAAAAGAAAGCAAAGCAAGAGTCAACAAACCTCAAGGGAAGGTGTCCCTTGCCAACATAGCAACCTGCCATCAAACTACTCCCTTACCCCTAAGAAATATGCTTTTCAAATGTACTGAAGATGGAAAATCAATGTGCCTTTTCCTTTTCAAGAATCCATTTTTCCAGCTCTGAAGAAGACAAAAATGCAAATTTATCATATCCAAGAGAAACAAAACATTTACAAAGAAATCTTAAGAAAAAATAGCCCCGAGAGCAAGAACTCTAGCTTTAAAAGCAAGAAAAGCCTTTCTACGTAACTATGTGGACCGACATAGATCTGGAAAAATGGACACTTTGTCCCCGCAATACAAGTTATCTTTTTTCCTAAAATAAGCCTTAAGAATAGCAACTTTATCCTCCTCAGAGGACAAAGTCACTAATAAGGTAGCCCTAGTGGAAATAATGTCTTGAGCATCTTCCAAAAAAGCGGTCATATCAAAATTATTCTGCTTCTCAAGGACGGCCACATCCTCTTCCACATCACTAGAAGAAATAACTTTAGTGGAAAGATAATAACATTTAACAAATACTAAAGAGTCAGCATGCAGAAGGAGAAGAACGTCCTTCAGTTACTTCCTAAACAAAATTAAAGGGGACAGCATAGCACTACTAGGAAAATTAAGCACTCTTAAATTTTTACTCCGAGACAAATTCTCTAAATTCTCTAGTTTCTGATTTAGTAAAATAAAACTATCCTTCATATTAGAAGATTGAAACATTGAAAAAGATTTAACTTGAGTATCCATATTCACCACACTGGAACTCAAGGTCCCAACCTGAGAATCTAAACTCTGAAATTTAACACGACATCTTTAGTAAACTGACAGAAGGAACAGTCTCAGCAAGAATCTGTTCCGTAAGACTAACCACCTGCCATATATCCAGAAGTGAAATTGAGGAGACTTGAGAGTCATTAGAGGGAACGGCAGGCTCCTTCCAAACTACTGCTTTGGGGAGCTCTCCGACCCGCTGGGGACTCACACAGAGCTGAGGCACATCAGAAAGTTCCAAAAATCCTGGGAGAAGCACAGGAGTACGCTCCACAGAGCTCAGATTTGCTCCCTCAACGGATGGGTCAAAAGGTGCAGTACCTGGGTTAGATGAACTCGGCGTGGAAATCACATGTTTGTCCATAGGTCCACCAAGTGATCCGACCACAAGGGCCTTCTTCTTCCTCTTTCCTCCGGTCATTAAAGTGCTCCGACCAGCCCTTACTCCTAATGTGCTCCTAAGGAGCTCACAAGGGGCATATAAGGCCCCTTTGGACACGCCCCTTAGGAGATGCCCACCGAAGCGCCGATGGCTATACGCCGTGAAGGCACTGCAGTCCTTTTATCGGGGCCCAGAGAATGCGTCAGAAGGGCTGCCCCACACAGGTCGGTAGATCACAAACCGGCTGCTCTCACCCCTCCGCAGGAATCAGGCTGCAGAGTAAACTCTCCCCACTCCCACGTTATACCCACCCCACCCGTTTCCCACCCAAATGCATGCTACCTAGTTAGTGTGGGATGTTTAGCATGGGACCCCACTCCCTAATATAGAAACACCATCCACACCCACATTATACCCACCCCACCCAGTCTCCACCCAAATGCATGGTACCCAGTTAGTGTGGGAGTTTTAGCATGGGACCCCTCTCCCTAATATAGAAACACCATCCACGCCCACGTTATACCCACCCCACCCAGTCTCCACCCAAACGCATGGTACCCAGTTAGTGTGGGATTTTTAGCATGGGACCCCATGCTAACCGCGCGGCATGGGGCACTTACTGCACACTGAACCCTGTGCTGTTTAGAGAGATTACCCACGAAGCATCTTTCAGATCAATTTTTAAAGTCTGGCCATGTTGTTTAAAGATATCCCCAAATATTCGGCACTGGCTGCTATCTTGATCTCGGTGCTGAATATCCAGGTTTGACTGCTGCAGTTATCTAAAGAATTGCGATATTCAGCATTGCTTTTGAGAGAGCCATCCATATACCTTAGGACTGCTGTTTTGCTCCCCTAGGTTATGTGGATAATTGGATGGATAGCAATGCTATAGATTGACACTATCCAGACAAGTTGACGTTGCAACCAAACCCCACTGTCCAGATGGCCCCAGCAGTATGTGGATAGTGCCGGGGCAGCATATGGTGGTTTTCAGTGGATTTTCTGGATAATGCTGTAAATCCATGCCTGGTCCCAGTCTGTGGCATTTCTCTGGTTTGCAGGTACTGCTAACTTGGATAAATCCTTTTAAATATCGGACCCTATAATAAATATCTACAGTATCCAGTACATTGGAGATAATACTTTCCTTTCTTTTATTTTACCTGTATGGTCATTTTTGGAGGGAGGAGTGGCCTAGTGGTTGGGGCAAGGTACTACAGGACGGAAGGTCGGGGGTTCAAATCCCACTAGAGGACAGCAACCTTGGGCCGGAAGGACTGGGGTTTCTAGTCCCACAGGTGCTCCTTGTGGTCTTGGGCAAGCCACTTAACCCTCCATAGCCCATGTTCCCTGTAAGTATTAGTGTATGTGTCTCATATCCCCTTGTGTTAAATGTATCCCTCAACCGCTTTGACCCGGTGAAAAGCGGGATATAAATGCAGCTAAATAAATAAAAATAAAATTTTGGCACTAATAGGTCGACAGTATCCTTTCGATGTGTATACATTTGGCATGGTAAAGTTGATCAAAATGATTTTTTTTCATTGTTACTGCTCCTTAAGGTACTTTTGCTTTTTCTCTTATTCCTTTCTCATTAGAAAACTATCATGTGTATGGCTTGTGTCACTTTCCATATGTAAGTAACATACTACTTTGATCTCCTTTCTGAGACGAGAGTGGTATATGATAATTTGCTTAAGAGATCCTGCTGTTTGGTCTAGCATTTGTGGCTAATATAAAACCAGTGCCTCGCTGCCACTTTTGCATGGTTTCCAATCCAGATATTTCAAGGATGGAATGAAGCCTGAGCTAGGAGTTGAACCCAGCACTTTGCTCATGTCAATCCATTCACGGCATACAGGAAAACCATCTCAGCTCACACCACTACCTCGTCTTTACTGCAACACTTATGCTGCAGACCATTCATTTAATCTGCAACCATGCAGGACACGCAGCAGATGTATTGCACCATCCACTACAGACATGGAGTTTAACTGACACATGTTTGCTAGAGCTTTATTTGCAATACTTGCTAAATGGTCTCAATGTGCACCCTTAGACTTAATGCAGGCTCCTATATGAGGAAATGTTCAGGAGATTGATACGCTAAAACCTAGAAAGAGAGCTACCATTTTCCTGCATGCTTTTGATCATGCTATTTCTTTAATTTCACATGAATTTAACTAAGTAAATATTCTTTAAAAGTGAATAAAATTTTATTTCACTTTAACAAGAGAATATAAAAGTTAAAAAGGTCAGTGTGGTAATAGACTAATCTCAATTATCAGGGCAGCCGGTGAAACCCTCAACTCCCATCTAATCTCATTCGGTACACACTCAGCGCACCGTGTGATTTCCAACACGGCTAAATGAAATTATAAAGCAGTGTTAAATTTATTAATCATTTAATTAGCTAAATGTTCCTGCAACTACTCGTGAGATGAATGGTATGTCATTTTCTAATGCAATTTGCCTCTGAGCCAGGCAGGTTCAGGAGGGAAGCTAGTGGCATCTTAAATGATTTTTTTTTTATATCACATCTTCCATCAAGGAACATTCACATCATTGGTTTTTGATTCTTCTGCATTTTGCAAGTAGGGAGTTTCTAGGAATAAACTGTGTTTAACCAAAGTGCTAAAGGATTAGCATGAAACCAGACACCAGATGGAAATAGTAGGGCATTTGTGAGCACACATTCAGTTCTTTTGCATGCTTAAGAAATGTTTAATGTGCATACAGTGAATTTGTGTATGCAAAAAGGTTCTGGCACACACACATTATTTGGAGCTATGTAAAGTGACGTGCCATTGAAGCATAAAAGTCATGTATTTTTAAAGACTTACACATCATACATGTACTTTAACTGGTCACTGTTTTAGAAGTACGCATGTCAGGCTGATGGCACTTACTTTCGGTGTGGGTGAGCACAGGGGCAGAGTGGAAGGTTATGCTTTTAATTTATAAAACACTATAACTTATGCGTGTTCTTTAAAAATCTGGGCATGGGCAGTTCGCCAGCCCTAGGCCTGGTCTCAGTGCTCGCATCGAGATTTAGGCCACTTAAATCCCATTTTATAAAGAAAAGTAGGTGCCAGCTTTTCTTTATAAAACAGGCATAAGATAGGCATGTTCTTGGGACCTAAAATAGGTACCTGGTTATTAAACAACTGGAGATATTATTTATGTTATTCCCCCATCCACATCCCAAGAGACCTAGAACAGGTATATGCTAAAAACAAATGTCTGCAATGTGAGGTTCCTTGCACATTCCAGACCAATACATCACTGTTCTCAGTGGAACTCAGTGAGTGTAACTATCAAGAGAACAAGAACCACTCACCCCCTTCCCTTCCTTGGCCATTCCCTCTCCATCTGCCAAAGCAGTGGCATACCAAACATACCACAAACTCACACCATGCAGACGCCTAAATTAACAAAGATTTAATATCTTATTTCATGCTCGAGAAGTCGGAGATCCAATAGGGCTCCCTGACCTCCTGAAAATGCTCCCAAGTGATCATCTTCTGATATCCCACTGGTCAACAAATTTTTACAAAAGTCATGTTACTGAAATAAAAATAGTCATTTCTTATCAATTTTTATATGCTGAACACGAATATGACAGTGAAATTGCAAAATTGGCTCTAGTTTTTTTGTAATCTACAAGAATTAATGTTTACATCACAAAATGTATGTCAATAGTAAATATAATAGGCCTTCGGTTAATACCTGTAAAAAACCAAGTCATAGACAACTACTTAGATTTTTTTCGCCTGTCTCTTGTACAGCTGTTCAGGAACTTCTCTGGGGAGTGTCCAGCAGTAGTCAGCCAGCATTGTAGTGGACCATCTTCCCTGTTATCTTGCTTCATCGTTGCGATATCCTGGTGAAAATGTTCGCCCTGTTCATCACTAACCATACCACAGTTGTCAGGAAAGAAATCAAGATGGGAATCAAGGAACTGGATCTTTAGAGACATTTTGCAGCCAAATTTCTGATACTGCATCACCATGTCTTCTACTAGTTCCTTGTAGTTTTCTGCCCTAACATTCCTGAGAACGTTTGTTGACACTAGGCGAAAAGCATTCCATGCTTGTTTCGCATCACCCTGCAGCAAGTTGTTGAACCGGTCATCTTTGAAGAGCTCTCGAATCTGAGGACCCAAAAAAACTCCCTCTTTAATCTTTGCTTCACTGAGTCGAGGGAATCTTTCATACAGGTATCAGAAAGCTGGTGAAGTGCGGTCCATGGCTTTCACAAAGTTTTTCATGAAACCTAGTTTGATGTGAAGGGGTGGTAGCAGGATTTTGTGAGCCTTAACCAGAGCTGGGTGCTGGATATTCTTCTCTCCAACTGTTACATTTTGTCTGCGATTCCATTCCTTCTGCAAGTAGTGCCAATCCCTTGCTCGGCTATCCCACTCACATAAGAAACACATGTATTTTATATATCCCTGCTGCAGTCCCATTAAAAGGGCAACTACCTTCAAGTCATCACAGAGGTGCCAGCTGTACTTGTTATAGTTAATGGAAGTCAGTAGATGCTTTAAGTTGTCATATGTCTCTTTCATGTGGACGGCGTGCGCTACTGGAATAGATGGAAGACGGTTTCCATTGTTCAAAAGCACAGCCTTCAGACTCAGTTTCGAAGAGTCTATAAATAGTCTCCAGTCTTGTGAGTCATGAGTGATTTTTAAGGCATTCATGAGGCTTTCAATATCGGAACAGAATACCAGATTACTTTCCTTTCCGACTGCGTATAGTACGCTGCTGACGTCAGATGGCTTCAGCAGCCGTCTGGCAGTAGTATTGCATTGCATCAGAAAATGATGCAATCAACTCTGGATGATGTGTGCATGCTGGTATTATGCAATGTGATGCAATATTACATCATTCAAGGCTTATTTGGGATGTTGTTGATGTCCTACTGGATAAATTTACACGGTGAAACATCAAAAATGAACTACATGCAATATCTTCAAAACAAGAGCCAATAAAAAATTTTTAATGTTATATTCGTGTTCAGCTCACCAAGATACTACAGATTAGGGCCTTTTAAAGTCAGTAACGATTTCAGTGTTGATCAGTATCCCACCTATAGACACTTCATCATAATAAGATCATAGACACATTACTTTAACTGTGTAAGGTTAGGAGGGTCTTTACTCTACCACACTGCCATAATACACTTATGAGCCAACAGATAGATCTTAAACACCATTTGTTCACTCTTTTATTATTAATGCTGTACGCATCATACAATCCCTTTGCATGTGACCCATTTTACCACATTTAAAACATTTTCCTTTTGCCCATCTTTCATCCTGCTTAGGCAAACAATTAGTCACACATTTCACATTGGGCTTTGGCTCCTTTGTTGATTTTCCAAAATTTGCCTCTCCTCTCACACTCGGAGTGCCTCCTTTTGGCTTACCAGCCATTTCGGCCTCCATGTACCGCTCAGTGAGGAGAGCTGCTTCTGCTGCGGTCTGGCAATTTTGCAAAATCAAAAAGGACCTTATTTCTGTAGGAACTGCTTCCATATATTGTTCTAACACAACGGCATCTACAACGGACTCAAGGGTCTTTCCCTCAGGAACGAGCCATTTCCATGCTAAGCTCCGCACCCTTTGGCAAAAAAGCCTTAGGTGTTTCACCTGGTCTCAGCTTAGCAGCTCTTAGCATCCTCCTGTACATCATTGGTGTTAGACCTAACCTATTACGAACAGCTTTTTTAAGTTCGTCATAATTGGTCGCAAGAGCATCGGGCATGGCTTTATAGGCCGCTAAGGCCTCTCCCGTCAGGGATGTAGCAAGCCTGACTGCCCATTGCTGTACCGGTCATCCCACATTTAGGGCTACTCTCTTGAATGCCTCTATGAAGTCATCTACATTGTCCTCAACCGTCAGTTGTCCAAAAGATAAAACTCCACAGTTCTGTGGTCCTACCACACAGGCATGTTCTTGTCATTTTTGCGGCTGCCTTCTGGTCCTCCAGTAAGGATGCTATTAAGTCCAGCATGGGCTTCTGCTGAGCCTGCAAGGCTGCAACGGCCTGTTCTTGCGCAAGCTGCGATATTTCCCTTTGCTTCTCGAACTGCGAACTCATCCATTGCAGGACTTCGTGGGGATCCATCTCCATGTTTTCCTCTGTAGAGAAACAGAACAGAAAAACCCACCAAGTGCGGCACAACAAGTGTTTTCAGAGCCTGGCTTCCTGAGTGTGTCCTCAGCACTCCTTCTCTTATGAATCCCGCACCACCTATGCCCAAATACGTTTTACCTGAGCCAGGCGTAGATTCAGGTTTTGAGAAGGTGTCTTTGCTCTGGTCCGGGACCCTCTGGCCGATACTGCCAGCGAATATCCAGGCTGCTCCTCAGGAATGCAGTTCCGCCGTTTTCCAGTTGTATTCCACACGCACAAAAATCCAAAAATCCTGCCAACTATGCCACTTGTAAACGGGTGCCAGGCCTTAGCCTAGGGTGTGAAGGTTGGGGTTACCCTGATATCTTCTGTTAGTAAATAATAGTCGTAAGTCCAGTGTTCAAGGCAAAACATAACAAGGAATTTATTCCCCTTCCCAAAGGATTTTTAAGTGCAAAACAAAACATGGAAAACAAACAACTTCTTCTGAAAGAAAAATATCTTCTTTTTCTTTGCTATATACAAAACTTAGCATAAAGACTCAATGTTGTCTGCAAGGCATAGCGTACAATCCATAGGAGCACATTCAGATTCACTAGTGCTACACTCCCATTGCATATCCTCACATTCAGTGTGTGTGGGGTTTGGCTTCAGACCTTTACTGCTGTCTCTGGAAAAACCCCTCGCTGAGAACTCGGGTATCTCATAAGAACACAGTTCCATACAGTGAGGTTTAAAAGTACCTGTAGCTGTAGTGTTTCTTCCCCGGCTCTCCTTTTGTTCCCTCCAGTTATCAGGAACTCCTTTATAACTTTCTGCTGACACTTCTTGTGTTGAGCAGTGCCCTGGCCCTCTGTTCCGAACAGAACTTCTGACTTTCGTTATTATAGTGCTAGGCTCCCACCTGTATGAATGCTGAAGCCTCTCCTCTGGCAGTGAGGTCTGGGAGACTCCCTGCTCTCTTGGTCCAGGTAGGTTCCTAGCCACAGGGTGTGCCTTCCGTCCTTCTGCTGCCCTGGCTTCTCTCTCTGAGCTGCAACCTGGTTCCTCACAGGACCTCCAGCTGCCTGTAGTCTGTATGCTTTTCCAGCCACGTTTCTCTGAGGCTTCTCCTCTGCTGCTTCCTGCTTCTCTGACACGCCCACTGCTTCTCTCTGAGGAATACCAGCACTCCTTTTCTCTCTGGGGAATCACAGCACTCCCTTCTCTCTGGGGGATCACAGCACTCCTTTCTCTCTGGGGAATCACAGCACTCCTTTCCGGGGAATCACAACACTCCTTTCTATCTATTTGCATAGGTTCTGTGTGGGCTTCTACGTCACACTGTTTACCTAGAATCACCCCTAGAAAAGCAACCACTTGTTGCCAACAGTATTGGATTTGTGAACAGTACCAGAACAGGTTCCCCAAACAAGCCTCCTGCTCTTTACAGTTCAAGCAACACCAGTCATTGGTAATATGGAGAGATATAGCCCATCTGGCGGAGATATAGTTCTTAGAAGGAACTTATAGTGTCAATCCTATAGCAATAAATTGTTCCCATATAATTAATGAAACACACTTCCAATGAGGGAACCCCTAAATCCACACTCTATTTAGAAGCCCAATATGGGCAGTCAAGCTTTTCCTGCTCTGCTCATGGTGTTTTATAATAAGCCAAAAGACTGCGCTCCTCCTCCAAACAGAAGGAGCCAGCTAATACCCCCTTACTGTCCTCCGCTAGTGAGGATACTGGAAGTACCTGCAAGTAATTCCATAATTGAAGGGAATCATAAATCTCACTGGGTGATAAATAGAAGGTCTCTATTAAGTTTGTAAAGACATTAACTAACCTTCCTCATTCACCACATCAGCTAACCGCCGAAACCCCTTATTGTACCAATCCTTATATACCTTAATAGCTATAGTCAAACCCGCTAGGAAGGCCCGGTTACCCTTCAGGGTGAGAAATGGAGCCACTTTCATGTTACATCCAAAGGTATGGCAAACTCGTCACCAAGCAAAGCTCAGAGGATGCATAATAATATAAGACTTGAGTTCTAACAGAAAATATTCATGATTCACATGTAGATTAAAGCTGAGAGATAGTGGCCTCACCACAATAGTTTCCAATGGCAATGGGTAAAAAACCTATGTAGCATGCAACCAATCTCCAATATGATGGATATTACATGACCAGGTATATAGATCAATATTTGGTGCCCCCAGGCCGTCCTTATCCCTCTCCTGCATTAAGACCATTAAGTGAATCTGCACCTTTTTACCCTTCCAATGAAACTGCAGAAGGGCAGAGTTGGGCCAAGTTTCCATCTTTTGAGTCAGATAGACTGGAATAGTCTGCATCATATAAAGCCACTTTGGACCAATAATCATGTGATAAATTAAAATACAACCCATCAATGAGAGAGGGCGGGACCGTCAGTTATACAAAGAGGATTCATACTCCCTCAACAAATGCTCACCATTCAAGGTATAAACTCATCCAACTACGCCGGTACCTCATCAACTGTGTATCCCCATGTAAAACTCACTCCATAGCTGCACTCTATCACAATTGAAAGCCAAAGCTTCTGTTTTCATTAAATTAAATTTGAAACATGAGCACCCACCAAAAGGTCTGCATAGCTGCTCCCAAGGAGTCTTGGAAGATAGTTAAGAGGAGCAAGATATCTCCACAAAAGAGATTTGCTATCCTGATTGCCCAAGTGAACCTCCCTGATAACCAGATTCTTTCACAAAGGCTGCAGCAGAGGCTTCAAAAACATCAGAAAAAGAAGGAGCGACAGTGGATAACTCTAACAAGCGAGCTGTTGAAAAAAATATCAGAAGGAGCACCCCAATGGTCATCACCATCGCCTGGGGCTCTGAATACACTCATTTGATTGTTTCAACAAAGAAATCAGAAAAAGCATATAAAACCAGGGCCTCAAATAAAAAGCCCCACACAACTCTATCAAAGGCCTTCTCTATATCACAACTTACAGCTAATAGGGCCTCTCCCTTAAATTGGCATGCAACTATAGCCATCAAAATATTTTGCACATTAGAAACCACCTGCTACCCTTTAAGAAAATCAACTTGGTCATCTCCCAGTAAATCTGAAATTTACTGGACCAGCCACTCAGCAAGGATTTCAGCAAAAATCATAAGAACCATATTAAACCAAGAAATAGGAAGAACAATCCATGTGATAATGATCTTTTCGAGAAGTACTTTTGTCCACTAAAGCAGAGCGGGACTTGAGCATGGTTGTGTCTGATGATCTTAAAAGTAGCTAAACAGGTAGAAAAGGCGACAGCAAAAGGTAGAAGGATACGTGGGTGCATAGGGAGAGAAATGGCCAGCAGAAGAAAGGAGGTGTTAGTGCCTCTGTATAAGGCCTTGGTGCGGCCTCATTTGGAGTATTGTGTGCAATTCTGGAGACTGCACCTTAAAAAGGATATAAACAGGATGGAGTCGGTGCAGAGGGTGGCTACTAAAATGGTTAGTGATCTTCATTATAAAGCATATGAGGACAGGCTTAAGGATCTTAATATGTACACCTTAGAGAAAAGGCAGGATAGAGGTGATATGATCAAGATGTTTAAATACCTCCATGGCATAAATGCACAAGGGGAGAGTCTCTTTCGATTGAAAGCAAGTTCTGCTACGAGGCGACATGGGATGAAGGTGAAAGGGGATATATTCAGGAGTGATATGCGGAAATATTTCTTTATGGAAAGAGTGGTGGATCCGTGGAATAGTCTCCCAGTGGAGGTGGTAGAGATAAGGACGGTATCTGAATTCAAAGAAGCATGGGACAAACACAGAGGATCTCAAAAAGGAAAAAAGGGGACTGTTGTAGTTGTTGATATGGAATGACAGACTAGATAGGCCATGTGGTCTTTTTCTGCCGTCATTTTTCTATGTTTCTATGTTTCTAACATAGCCAATAATGTCTACATAGAAGACAGCCCTGCCTGCCTCCTAAATCAGCATTATGGTTATAATATTCTTCCGACTTGGCCAACAAAATGTTACTAAAAATCTCATCAGCAGCTAAATAATGGGGAAATTGCCATCTACTCAGGCCAGCATTAGCATTCCCCCAAGCGAGATCAACCAACTCAAGAAGTGATCTGAGATTTCCAGAGGTCCCTTCTCAGCTTGCACAGCAAAGATAAACAAGGCAAGACTGTCTTCCGCTGACTCAGTCTTTGCCTTCCCTTACTTGGCCCTCTCCTTATCCTTCTTACTGGCATTTTCTGACATTTCAGAGTTGTGTTTTTCAAAAAGACTGTCCATGAACCGCAGTGGTTCTATCCTTGATGGCAGGCTACAACATGGAAGTGTAGGAATATAAGAAAACCGCTCAAAATACTGTAGCTGGGGGTTCATGGATCTCAGACTTGGAGCTCACATCCCCTCTTGCAACTCCTTTAAAAGAGGCAACCCCCTTAGCATCTGTGATGCTTTGTATATTATGGCCCTCATTCTGGAACGCGGTTTGTGAGGCTACACGTCCCGCTGGGATGTGCAGCCCCGCAATCCACTTAGATCCTATTCCCCCACTGGCTGTCCCCATACGTCCTGTGCTTCAGAACGGGGAGAGCCGTGAGGGGCGGAGCATGGACAGGCCTCCCGGCAGCACATATAGGGCCAATTTAGGTCATGTCTCTGTACCTGTTGCCGGGCACACGGGGATGTGCTGCTTATACCACCTCCAGGGCCGGGTGCAGGGGGGTCCCCACCACCCGATCCAGGCCATGGTAGGCCAACTGTGGGTCAGGCAGCAGGGCTTTTGGGGTTTGGAGCCATTGATGTCTGGGGCGCTGGAGGGAAAGATGTCCCTGCAGGCAGAGGAGGCACATTGGGCCGTCCTCGGGCCCGGTTCTGGCTCCCGCAGGAATGTTTTGTTCCCACAGACCAGAATCGGGTCCTAACGGCCCCATCTTCAGTGGGGATGCCTGGATGGCGTGGACATCCCCCTCCCAGAATGGGGCTCTACATGTCTTATAGGATCTGTATTGGTTTATATATTATAAAAGTGCATTCCTCTTTATATTGCTTTTATCTGCTGTTCTAGAGGGGGGGATTGGTTTGAGGTTGTGAGGTATTGTGGCCTCTGTGAGATGTTGGGGCTGATTGTTGTTTGTGTGATGCATAATAAGGAGTAGTGTGCTTGGGGGTTGTGGAAGGTCCTCATCAGATGCTAAGCCTCTTCAACTGTTACCCTGGTAAGCCCTGATAGCAGAATTGAAGTAATGTATGCATGATGTTACCAAAGCATGGGTGCTGTCAAAAGATTCTTCCTATTAACAAAAGGATGCAGTTTTGCGAATTTGCTGTGTATCTGGATTTTCAGAAAGCCTTTAACAAGGTCCCGCATAAGAGACTCTTGGCGAAATTAAAAAGTCATGGGATAGGAGGCGGTGTACTACTGTGGATCAGGAACTGGTTAAAAGATAGACAGCAGAGGGTAGGGATAAATGGCCAATTTTCCCAATGGAGAAAGGTGAATAGTGGAGTACCCCCCTGCACCCGGCCCTGGAGGTGGTATAAGCAGCACATCCCCGTGTGCCCGGCAACACGTACAGAGACGTGACCTAAATTGGCCCTATATGTGCTGCCGGGAGGCCTGCCCATGCTCCGCCCCTCACGGCTCTCCCCGTTCTGAAGCACAGGACGTATGAGGGAGGAGTGGCCTAGTGGTTGGGGCAAGGTACTACAGGCCGGAAGGTTGGTGGTTCAAATCCCACTAGAGGACAGCAACCTTGGGCCGGAAGGACTGGGGTTTCTAGTCCCACAGGTGCTCCTTGTGGTCTTGGGCAAGCCACTTAACCCTCCATTGCCCATGTTCCCTGTAAGTATTAGTGTATGTGTCTCATATCCCCTTGTGTTAAATGTATCCCCCAACCGCTTTGACCCAGTGAAAAGCAGGATATAAATGCAGATAAATAAATAAATAAATAAAAATACCCTAGGAATCTGTGCTGGGTCCACTACTTTTTAACATATTCATAAATGACCTAGAAATGGGAATAATGAGTGACATAATCAAATTTGCAGATGACACAAAATGATTCAAAGTTGTTAAAATCCAAGAGGATTGTGAAAAATTGCAAAAGGATCTTGACAAATTGGAAGACTGAACTTTCAAATGGCAGATGAAGTTTAATGTGGACAAGTGCAAAGTTATGCATCTAGGAAAGAACAACCCAAACTATGGTTACATGATGCAAGGCTCCACATTAGGAACCACCACCCAGGAAAAAGATTTAGATGTCATCATGGACAACTGTTCAGAGGAAGATGACCAAAATGATTTGGAGCCTGCGTCAGAAGTCTTATGAGAAGAGACTTGAAGACCTAAATATGTACACTCTGGAGGAGAGGAGGGATAGGGGAGATATGATTCAGACCTTTAAATACTTAAAGAGAAATATGAACAAACAAACCTCTTCCAAAGACGGGGAAGCTGTAAAACTAGAGGGCATAACATGAAGCTGCAAGGGGGTAAATTGAAAGGCAATGTCAGGAAATACATTTTCACTGAAAGGGTGGTGGTTGGAATGCCCCTCCCGATGGAAGTGGTGGGGCAAATACAGTGGCAGAATTCAAAATGGCATGGGACAGACACAGTGGATCCCTTTACAGCAACAGGATAAAATCAAAATAAACTTAACTATCTAATTTCTCAACAAACAGGGGTGTCATACACGGAGCGGTGGGTTCACCCCTAAAACAAAGACATGGGGAGGGGTGGCCTGCATGGAGCGGCAGGTGCACCTACTCTCGCCATCTTACTGGGCAGACTAGATGGGCCATACTGGTCTTTATTTGCTGTCATTTACTATGTTACTATGTTATATGTTGAAACCCTCCACCCAGTGGGCAGCGGTGGCCAAGAAGGCAAATAGAATGCTAGAAATCATAAGGAAAGGAATGTAGAATAACACAAAGGATGTTATAATGCCTGTGTATGGTTCCATGATGCGAATGCACCTTGAATATTGTGTACAATTCTGGTCGCCGTATCTTAAAAAGGATATAGCGTAATTAGAAAAGGTACATAGAAGAGCCACCAAAATGGTAAAGGGGGTGGAAGGATATCCCTATGAGGAGAGGCTTAAAAGGTTAGGGCTCTTCTACATGGAAAAGAGACGGCCGAGGGGAGATATGATAGAGATCTATAAATTAATGAATGGAGTGGAATGTGTAAATGTAGATCAATTGTTTACGCCATCGAAAACAGGAAAAGTAGAAAGACTAAGGGACATGCAATGAACTGACAGTGTAATACGTTTAAGACAAATAATAAAAAATATTTTTTCACTTAATGTGTAATCAAACTCTGGAATTCATTACTGGAGGATGTAGTAAAAGCTGTTAGAGTAGCTGGGCTTAAAAAAAGGTTTGGATAAGTTCCTGGAGGAAAAGTCCATAAACCAAAGAGGATCCGGGAAATGCACTGTTTGCCCGAATACAAGCATTGTGGAACCTGTGTGACTTTTTGGGCAACTGCCAGGTACTTGTGACCTGGTTTAGCCACTATTGGAAACAGGATACTGGGCTTGTTGGACCTTGGTGTGACCCAGTATGGCATTTCTTATGTTCTTATGTTAATGAACTTACTACACATAACCCTTGACACTTGCCTATCCATGCTCAATTGATCATCTACTTCATCACTCAGAATTTGAATATATGCTTTAGTATCAACTGCACCCCTTCTAAATTCTAGTCCCACAGGTGCTCCTTGTGGTCTTGGGCAAGCCACTTAACCCTCCATTGCCCATGTTCCCTGTAAGTATTAGTGTATGTGTCTCATATCCCCTTGTGTTAAATGTATCCCCCAATTGTGTTGTGACCACTTTGATTGAAGGATAAGGTGGTATACAAAACTGTCTAAATAAATAAATTCAGGTCCAACATCAGCATTTGACCTTCTCTACTGAGCCATGCCATTTCACTCATTAGTATATAGCATTAACCTACTACTGCATAACCATAGAGTAAATGCAATGCAATGTGTGCCTTCAAGTCAGTCCTGACTCCTGGTGACCCAGAAGCTCCTGGGTTTTCTTGGCAGTGTCACCGGAAGTAGATTGCCAGTCCTTTCTTCCGAGGCAATGGAGGGTTAAGTGACTTGCCCAAGGCCACAACAAAACCTCCCAGAAATCATCACTAAAGCAACAACCTGTTGCTGATCCTGGCTTAGATCAAATGGAAAAATAAAAGAGTTACATTATCAGCTTAGAGGTGATAGTCAATCCCTTACCAGTCTAATAATCGACCCAACAAGGGTATCATGTAAATATTGAATAAAAGTGGCAACAGCATAAATCTTAGGAGAATCCCCAACCCAAAGATCTTGGACTTAATATTACCTGAGTGTGATCCTCCAAAAAGGAATGTACCCCCATGATAGCACCTTTCCCCACACACCCAAAGTTACTCGTCTCTGAATCAAATTTCCAGATGTAATGCAATTAAAAAATAGTCAATCCCCTAATCAGCATAATGTCTCATTGAATTCAACACTACTGTTTCCATGCTATTATAGGAATGATAGCTTGATGGATTGGAACACAAAATAAGTTTATTGTCCACAAAACCTCTTAGCTGACAGAACACAACACATTCAATTACTTTACTTTGAAATGGAAGTAAAGACATCAGATGGATATTCTGTGGAATAGAAAAATCCTTGCAATCACCCTTAATAAGCAGCCATACAAAAGCCTTTTTTCAAACTGCGAGGCAAGGTACCCGATTCCAAAGCCCCATTCACAGAGACAACCAAGCATTGCTGGAGCCAGTGATTCCCTTTCCTTATGTAGTGTAGCTCAACGGGGGATGATCAGTTGCAGAAGTGACCATATGCTGTATCCCTTTTTATCAACTTAAACATGATCGCTGAGACTCCAGCCACACAGTGGGGCGATGTTGTCCAGGGCGTAAAGTACTTTCTAACAGAGAGGCAGCGGGAGACGGCGCAGAAAACATCTTTATTGTAAGTACGATGTTTGCTGCACTCTAACTTTTTAAAAACGTTTTCAGAGAGAGGCGGAAGGAGGGGATGGTGTTCTCTATCTCCCTTCTCCTAGATACTGCTATTATCATGAAGGGCCCTCATGAAATTTTGTTTGGCCCGTGGATTGTCTGATGTGAAGTCTGACACTTCACCTCAGATGATCCAGGGATGAAGGAAAGCTCTTAATGCCATGGGCACAATGTCAGGGCCTAGTGCCAGAGTAATTAGTTACAAAGACCATCCATTAAAAGTGCCTTTGGAGTTGAACGTGCTCATTTAATATTATCCCCCAAAAAGTAATCATTCAAATGCAGGAGGTTAAAGATAAGACTCACAAAGCACCTCTTGGAGGAAAGCAGAGGACTGGTTCCTGAAGTTTACTATGACTACGGTATTGGAAAACTGTAGCAGCATTTTTTTTTTTTTTTGCTATGTATGTATTTTCTCTTTCTTTTTCTTTTTGCACTATTTTCACCAAACTGCATAGAAACAGAGTCCTGGATTTGGGGGTCAGACTGAGCATCGGTCAGGAATCCGAAGCATAGTGGCTCCTGTCATGAAACAAACCATGCTTACCTGATCATTTTCCCATTAAAGTATCATGTGGCCGTGTCTCTGAAGACGTGGACTATTTATAACCAAAATAAATAAATAAATAAATGTTTATGTAAAGCCAGATTTTTGCCACATGCTTATTGTCAGTGGTTGAGGGTGTTCATAATGTCTTCTGATACAGTTAACAGCTATTTCTTACCAATTATTTTTTTAAGTTTTCTGCTAGAATGACTTCACTGCAACCTCTTAGACCATAATTTACAGTCAGAGACATGCATTTTTTACTTTGTTTATTGAGTCTTTGACAGGACAGACATAAGTTCGACATTGTTAAGTTATAGGGAAAAGCAGCTGTTGCTACTGTGTGTCTGAATGGGATGCTGATAGATTTGCATTCTTTCTCAGAAACTGCTTCATGTTGGTTATTTACATTGAATACAAACTCGTAAGACAAGCCAATAGAGTAAATTTTTTTTATCCTTAGAACAAATTCCAAAAACTATAAATTACTGTTCTTAAATAGAATTTTATACTTTGCAGCTAAGTTGGCGCCGTAGTTTCCTGCATTTGGCTTCAGTTCCCGTTCTCGGCATGTTTTGCATAAACAATAATGTCTATCGCGGAGGCTCAAGCTGGCTATGGCTGGAATTGTCTTTCTGTATCTTTATCTTTATCTTTATTCGCAGGATTTGATAGACCGCCCATGCCGAGGCGTCAGGGCGGTGTACAATACAAAAAAAAGGGTAGCGGCTACTGAAAAATAAAGTCAGAAAGGAACTCCAGTAACAATAGGACAGAGAGGGACAGACAAAAGATAGAAAACAAAAGAGGTCCAGAAAGGGGACAGAATGACGGAGGGCGGGGAGGAAAATAGGGGGAAGGGCAGGTGAGAAGCATTTGGGGGGATGTTACAGGGGGTGGGGGGCACGGCTGGGGGATAGAGCACCATCGGCAGGGGAGGAAAGATCAAAAGCTTGACAGAAGAGATGAGTTTTCAGAAGAGCTTTAAAGCGGGGGTGAGACTGTTCGGTGCGGAGAGAGAGCGGAAGCGAATTCCATAAAGCAGGGCCTAGAAAAAAGAATGCAGAGTGACGGGTACGTTTCAGGTGGGCCTGAGAAGGAGAGGGGAGAAAGAGATGATTACCGTGAGCCGAGCGAAGAAGACGTGGAGAGGGTTGAAGATGGATGATGTCGGCCAAATACTGGAGGTGCTAGTATGAAGAGCCCTGTGCGCGATGATGAGTAATTTGAAGATGAATCTGAACTTCACCGGAGGCCAGTGGAGGGTGAAAAGGCAGGGAGTGACATGAGAACGAACGGGGGAGCAAGTGACGAGATGGGCAGCAGCGTTTTGGACTAATTGGAGACGGCGAAGCTGAGAGGAGGGGAGGCCTGCATAGATAGCATTGCAGTAGTCTAGATGGGTGATCACAAGTGACAAAACCAGAGTGACAACAGAGGAAGGGGGGAATAAATGACCGAACAGCCCTTATCTGACGAAGGTGTAGAAAGGAAGTACGTACAACAGAGGAAATGTGTTGATGGAAAGAGAGAGAAGAATCCAAGGTGACACCCAGGTAATGAAGAGTCAGCACCAGGGAGATGGGGCGGGAGGACATAACAGGTGACAGATCAGGAGGGGGGAGTCCAAAAGAAAACCAGATTGCAGAAGATTTAGCGGGATTAGCGTGTAGGAAGTTCAGATCGTACTAGGAGGCAGCAGAAGCAAGACAGAGATTGAGTGGGACGAGATTGGGGGAGGAGGAGGAGGTGTGATGAACCAGAAGAATATTATCGGTGGAGATGTAGGCAGAGATACCAAACTGTTGGATGAACAGGGCAAGTGGGGCAAGAAAAATGTTAAAGAGCAAGGGGGCAAGGATAGAGCCCTGGGGGACACCACAGATTGAGGGGGATGGAAGGGAGGCGGAGGAGCCGGAGTGAACAGAAAAAGTGTGGGAGGACAGAAAGGAGCGGAAACATTGCAAGACAGTTCCATGAACACCAAAATCAGACAGACAGGTGAGAAGAGTGCAGTGGTCAACCATGTCAAAGGCAGAGGAAAGATCCAGAGACACCACGAGAGAGAGGTCACCATGATTGTGAGCACGGTGGAGTTCAGAGAGCAAAGCTACGAGAATAGTCTCTGTGCTGTGGCCAGCACGAAAGCCCGACTGACGTGGGTGGAGTGCAAAGGTGGAGTCAAGGTGAGTAGTGAGTTGAGAGAAGACAAGCTTTTTGAGGATTTTTGAGAGAAAAGGAAGATTAGTGACTGGTTGCCAGTTGGCGGGGATGGCGGGATCGAGGGTAGGTTTCTTCAGGAGAGGGCGGACAATGGCGTATTTCCAGCTAGAAGGGAAGTGACCGGAGGTGAGACTGGAATTGAAAATGGAGAGAATGTAAGGAATAAGCGCAAGATCTGAATTGAGTAACCAGGAAGAGGGCAAGGGATCAAGAGGACAGGTGGTCTGATGGGCAGATGAGATAGCTTTGGTGAGTTCAGGTGAAGTAATGGGCGAAAAGGAGTGCCAAATGTGTGGAAAGGTACAGGAAGGGGGCGAGGAGACGGCAACAGGGGAAATGGGGGAGTCAGGAAGGGAAGAGAGGGGAGGAGGGCAGGTAGGGAAGGAAGAGCGGAGAGAGAGAACTTTATCAGTGAAAAAAGAGGCGAGGGTAGAAGGACTGGGGGAAGAGTGGGAAGGATGAGGGGGAAGAGAGGAGGCATCTGTTTTTGCACGCCAATGGATGAATGTGGCATCACTTACCCTGCAAGGCAGCAGGTTGAGCTAGCAGGAGTCCCTCAAGAGTGGGTCTGAGACAGGAAAAGGCTGGTGGGAGTTCCCGGGTCCCATTAGCCTCGAGCAGGGCTGCACCAGGAAAATGCTGACAGGAATCAACCTCAAAAGCAGGGCTGGAGCTTGTCTGCCTGAAAACAAGAAAGAGGTGGGTAGGGGATAGAGCATGGTGAGAAGATGCGGGGTTAGAAGAGGAAGCAGGGAAAGTGTAATGGAATGGGTAGGGCTAAAGATGAGGGAGGGAGAGAGAGGGGTGAGTGTAGAGGAGGAATTGAGGCTTGAGGGAGAGAAAGGCAGGGAAGGGAGAGAGAGTATAGGAAGGAGGGACTGGAAGGGTAGGGACAGTAACCCCCTATGGCACACACATGCACATGCACCCTGCTTATGATACATACATGCACATGTATGCATACACCCTGCAACACCCCCATGGCAGACTCACACACACACATTCCACAACACTCCCATGACACGCACATGTGCATCTCGCAACACCCTCATGATGCATGCACACATATGCACCCAAACACCCCCAGAATATACTCATACTCACACCCCCATGACACACGTTTACACTGATATACACACCTCCCCCAACACCCTCCGTGACATACTCACCCACACACGCACATTCCTCATGCCTGTTTCTGCGAACGGGGGAAACACGTCATCGTGCCACACGGTACACCTTTCAACCTTTTCTTTTTGGTAGCATGGAAAATATGATCATTTGTCCAAGAATGCTTTCAGATTGTATTTGCAGCTCTCATATTGAGTGGTTTGTAGAATAAGATACTGCTTTTTTTTCTCTCCCGAGGAACTGCCCTTGTGGCTGCCTGCCTGACTTTGAGGTCCTCATTATTGTGGGTTTAAATGAAGGATGTTCATTCAGGCAGGAATGGTGTTGGGGGATGGGAGGGGGAAGGTCAGCAGACATCAGTGCAGTTCAGTTATCTGGTCCTTCTATCAGGCTAGGTGACAGGCTAACAGAGGAAGAATGTCAGCTCCTGGCGGAGACCTCAGACTGACACTGAAAGTAACTCCCCTGACTCTGACCTTGAAACAGAAAAAGTTCCTACTTTATTAAAATGAATTTTGAAAGGGCCATTCTGACAGCTGCATAATTAAATATTGGAGGATCAGCTATAATTCATGCCCCTTGCATTTGGTGGTCAACGTACAGAATCAAAGAGCTAAAAAGTCAAGAGATTCCTTGGCCTCTCTCATCTGTTTTACCATAGGACTGCAGACTGAGACTAATTTCAGATTAAGTACTGAACACAAAATACAAAATTAATGGTTCCAAAAATCCTCATAGAAGCTAGTTAATTAAGCATGCTTAAGCTACGATATCTCTTCAAGATGATGGCTTATTTTCCACAGTTCTTGCAATTGTCCTTTGCTTACACTCATCATTTCCAAGAACATGATCTTTATGGTATTTTTTTTTCCAGGGGAAGCTGGTGCATTTTACTATAACACTTCAGAGCTCTGCACATTCTAAAATCATCAATGGGTTTTTAACTCTAACATCTAAATCTGTGTCAAATCACTGAAAACTGCTCTGTCTGTCGCAGCTGCTTCGGTGGTTTCAGATACCTGCTATAAATATTTTCCTAAAATTGCACCTTTTCTGGTGCTTGAAATCCGACTCTAGCGTGTGATTTATGGAAACAAGCTGAAAGGATGTCTCGAATTCAGTAGTAAAATGGGGGATTAAAAAAGCGGCTCACATGCAGATGCGGAGTTTATTCTGATGCGGTGCTCTTAATGCTTCTGTTCTACTGCTGACTGGAAGTAAAACAGGAAAAGAGGACCCTTTTTTCATGCCTTGCGATTAAGCAAACGAGAAAATCAACAATAATAGAAAAATGCCTGTTGGTATGTAGCAGGACATTCTTTCTCCTGTGCCCAAGCATATATTTTTAAAGCTGCAAATCTGCCTTTTGAAATCCTGGGACAGGCACAGAGAATCATTTAGAAGCTCTTTTACCAAAATGCATTGGGGGTTTGCAACTAACGCACATTTAGAGCAAGACAAAATGCATGCGTTTGTGCACTAACTACTGGTGGTATGTCCGGCGTGTTTCAGGCAACTACCATACTGAACAGTACCCTAACACACCTCAACAGCATGCACGTTTACTATTGAGATGGTGTTAGGTGAACCCGTACTAATTGCAAGGGTTGCAGTTAGCATGCAGTGTTTATCCCTGTGCTAACTGTGCAGGGCTCACCATATCCACTCTCCACCCGAAACCTCCCATAACACGCTACAGACAGCACGGAAATCCAGCCACACTAACTGTTATGGTTCTGAGCTAGCTGTTAACGCATGTCCCAGCGCTCGTTCAGCACATGTCAGAACAAGTGCTGACAGCTCCTGCCCTTTAGTAAAAGACCCCGTTAGTTGCGACAGGAAAGCCCGATTGCAACTAAAGTCACAGGAAGAAATAAGATGGACCGTATGATTCTTATTTAGGGGTAATTTGATAAGGAGGCGGCTAGTTTATAGATACTAATACTGCACAGAACTGTCAGTGTTTTAGTCATTTATGCACATAAATGCCTTTAAAAAATACTGATTAATGTAAAAATATTGTTTGCATGATATATACGCACAACTGGGGCATACACATGGGCGGAGTTTGAGCTGATGGGGCAGTGCGCAAATATGAAAAAGCAAAACACAAGAGGCAAGAGTGGAGGATGAACACTGGTGCTTTATTGATCCCCAACGCGTTTCGGCAGATGCCTTCTTCGGGGGGGGGGTGAAAATACTTAAAACATATAAAACAAAACACATTAAAAACATAA
The DNA here is from genome assembly GCA_033557465.1 of Ichthyophis bannanicus. Classification (NCBI taxonomy): domain Eukaryota; kingdom Metazoa; phylum Chordata; class Amphibia; order Gymnophiona; family Ichthyophiidae; genus Ichthyophis; species Ichthyophis bannanicus. The sequence goes on along the minus strand of CM066034.1, from coordinate 102,669,683 downwards.
TAGAATAAAAGGTAAATCAAATCGGGCATATAATTAATTAAAAAATGAAGTGTGTAATTAAACAATAAAATGTGATAAAACCATAAGTGATCATACCAAACAATAAATAAATACATATTAAAACAGTACATACACATAATTAAAAACCGTCTAAATAAATATGCACAAATATGAACATTGATTATAAGATACTATAATTTACGCGCATGCTTGCAGAAATTGAGCTCAGTCATTTACAGCAACTTTAGGCGTGTGTAAGTGATTGAAACTTAACTTAAATCTTTTGCCATTTACCCTAGTATTTCATTGAGTTGGCTACGCACATACTGGACTTTATAAAATAGATGTAAAATAGAGAGGATAATTTTATAAATTCCTGCCTAGTTAGTGCACGCTTTATGCCTTATTTCATGTGTGTTTTATAAAGTGAAATACGTCTGACCTTTACATTATAAAGTACTAGCGTAAATGACTTAAAGTGCATGTTAAATTAAGATGCAGCCCAATGATTGGTGTAAATCCTCATGCTTAAATTTGTACAGAACCTACATAAAGTATAATATTTTATCATTTTCACATGTAACGTTTTGCTCCACCAACACTCACCCAAACTCTGCCTCTGTGCATGTCCACATGTGCAGGCGTACATACAGAATTACCGACCGTGTCTTTTATGTGCATAAGTGGCCACTTACATGGATATATGACTAAAATCCAAAGATTTATGTACATTGTTTGTATGTAAATGTAGACAGCCTATTATAAAATTACCCCTTTAGTGTACACCAAGGGGTATGTTTACTAAGCAGCGGTAGCGGCTTCTATGCGATATCGGAGCCGCAGCCCCAATATCACATGGAAACTGCTACTGCTGCTTGGTAAACATACCCCTAAGTAAGGCAGGGCACTATGGTACGGCTTAATGCCTTTACAAGGTACTCCGAATCCATTAAAACTTCGACCATCAGTTAAACACACACAGGGTCATTCTGAGGTACGAATAATGGGGATGGACATGCCTTTTCCTGGTCCTGTCTACCTTCCCCACGTCTTGTATGGGGAAGGTAGATGGGAGCAGGAAAGGGACGGATCGGGTGTGGCGTTAGGGCAGGCAGTGAGCGGTCGCCGGTCCCAGACGTACAAGGCTGATTCTAATGTCGGCCCTTTACGTCCGGAGCCGGCAACTTGCACAGAGAACTTATTCCACCTCCAAGGTGGAATAAGTTCCCCTATTTGCCAGGGATCGGCAGGCCCGAGGCATGGATGGTGCGGGGGGGGCCAAGGACATTCCCTGCAGCCCGACCCTTACCTTAGGCGGCCAGATTGGGGGTCGGACTGTGAGGAAATCACTGCTGGAGCTGGCGGCCGGGGATCGCGGCTCTTCAATGGAGCTGCAGTGCCTTAGCAACCGGACGCCATGGCACCATAGCTCCATTGAAGAGCCCTGACTGAGTTAGCCGGGGAGGGCCTGTATGTGCAAGCCAGACAGAATCGGTGCCCTGGCCTGCACGTACAGTCCTGTTCGTGATTCTGATCCTGCGGTGCTAGATGTGCCCCGCAGGATCAGAATCATGTCTTCCTCTGTGCGTCCGGTTCCAGACAGATGCACAGAGGGCCCATACGTGCAGGATGGAATTGGGCTCACACTGAAAAAGCCAAATTGGTGTAGAGGAGGGTGATAGAAGATTTCTCGCAAGCAGTTTTAGAAATGAAATAGTGCACTACAGAGCTTGTACTACAAGATCTGAGCATACTTTCTTAGTATGGAAGTTACTTAACCTGTAACTACCTTCATTCAGCACACTTAGGGGTATGTTTACTAAATAGCGGTAGTGGCTTCCGTGCAATAACGGTGCCGCGGCCCCATTGAAATCAATTAAATGTTTTAATGGACACATCCCAATCCCCTTCATCAAATGTAATCACCTACCTAAACGCCCTTTTCTAAAACGCTATTGATGTTGTTAGAACAACAAGTTACTAAGGGGGGTATTTTAGAAGCCCTATTTATGCTTTGGACATTTGAAAATGGCTACACAACCGTCCAAAGCATAGAGACATCCCCGGAGCCATTTTAGAAGCCAGCTCCATAGACTCCCCAGTGCAAAGACATCCAAGTCATAAAGGGGAGTGTCAGAGGCACGATCGGGGGTGTTTTGGGCAAGTTGATGCATGTGCCCATATTAAAAATGGTGAGCATGACCCCACCCACTAGCAGGATCGTCCGTGTCTATTCCTGCTCCAACGGGTGGTGTCTGTCTCATGTTCTTTTTTCTCTTTCTTTTTGGTTTTCTTTTTTTCTTTTCAGTCTGCCTTGTTTAGGGTCTTTTTGATTTGTTTTTGGCCAGGGTATGAATAGGCATCAGGAGGGCTCTCGTTCTGCCATCCAGACACCTGGAGTGCATGGAGCAGGTGCTCTGATATCCCCTACACTTTCCATGATGATGATGAGAACTGCAGGGTAACGAGGACACGTATTTTCGGTTTGGCACGCTGATGCACATCCCCGCATGATGTCCCTACCCCTAGTGTTTATAGTGGGGGCATCTATGTGGCTGCCGGTGCGCCGTCCATTTTGAATCATTCAAGTTGCTAAAATTGGGCCAAAACATACATGTCCCTGACAGTTCTTGGACATTTTGCACTCGATACCCCAGATTTCACCTGGATGTCCTTTCTAAAATGCCACTTTATAAGATTTAACATTGGATCTTTGCAAGCCTTTTTCAGAGAGGTCTCTCTTATGGAAAATAGTTTTTGAAAAGGGGGTGCGTAGTTTACAACTTTTTGACAACACTGAACTACAGTAAATTGAATACACGGTTTATTATTATCTTTGGCCGACCCTGTGCTCTTCTCTCGGTTTGGAAAAGGAAGCAGAAGGCCAAGCTCTGCTAGTCAGAGTGTATTACCTTGTCAGAGAAAGGCTGGGCTACTCCGATTCACCCTGAACAAATTACATACCTCAGTACATCTCCGAACAGGGTAGCAGGGTTATAACTCAGTCTAAGCACCATTCACTGTTCTATTACCTTCATAACCAAGGTCATACTAATCAACTCAATTACCACTCCTCTTGGACATTTTCATAATGTTTTCTGCTAGTTACTCTCCTGTGAAAATCGCTCGGTCTAAGCAAATTAATGCCATTTTTATAACTATGTACATTTCAGGTACAGTGATCTGCCTTTAAAAGCAGCATGAAGCGCCTTTACATTTCAGAAAGATGTTACAGCAAGCGACAAGTTTTGCATTTTTTTCTTGCACTTGACCTTTTTATTGTGACAACAAATTACCTGTGCTATAAAAAAAAGATTAAATTGCTGTGCTGATTAAAAACAAGATTCAGTTTATTAAAGGGCAGTGCGACTTAAAGCATCTCTTCCATATAAGTATTTCTTCCTTTGGAATTTCACCGTAGATGCCTAGAAAGAAGGACAGCAAAGGAATTTTAATGAATACCATCAACCTTGCTGACTGTAAGATCGGGTAGTATTTTATTTTTGGCAGAAGTTTTAGGACAGGGTTTCTGTAGTTACTTTTTTTCAGAATCCTTTTTTGAATTTTTAAATTGAAAGTGTTTTTCTTTCCGTAGTATGATCGATGCCGAGAGTGGTGGTTGTAAGCAGAACCAAAACAGAATTTTACTATGCTTGGTGTGGATACAAGAGTGTGCTGGGAGATAGGTAGGATAAAGGATGCAGGAGTTAACTTTAGCTATGGAAACTTAAATGCTTACAAATCAAACTTAAGAGGGCCAGAAAAAGAAGACAATAAAGTTAACCTGCATAAAGGAGCACTACAGTTCCTAGGGAAAAGTGGCAGGCATCAACCAGCATGGAGTTGGTGGTAGGTTCTTGGAAAATTCTCAGGTTTAACTGGGGGAAGATAGCAGGTCACCTAGTATGGGTAGCCGGCTGGCTCAGCTGTACTCCAGGATGAGGTCAAGGACGATATGAAGTGATCGTCTGCAGGTGGTGAAATATCTATGACAGACAGCGGGGGGACCGCTTCAGCTCAATGGGTCATCATAAGGGCAACGTAGTGTGATGACCAGCGTAAAAGACAATGTAGACAATCAAGCTTCCACAGCAGAAGTTGACAGCTGAGATATCCTTAAGTATAGGCAGGGGACACCAGATGGCACGGGTGACCCAAATGGTCTTTATATGCCACTGTGTACTATGTTATATTGGGGCTGCTATGCCACTTTCCCTCTTTCTGCCTCTTACATCTGCAGTCTCCCTATCAATCCCTGATCATCACTACAGTTTAACAATTAGAAACCTACTTTTTTCCCCTCTCCTTCCTCAGCACTGAAGAGATGAGTAGTAATAGTAGTGGTATAAGTACAAATTAGAAAACTTGGTCGTGTACTAGTGGCCATGCTGAAACTGTTTCCTCAAGAAATATCCATACATGGAAGTGAGCTTCAACTACGTTAATAACTGGGGAGGTAGAAAATAGCGTGGGAACTTGCTCGAGCTGACAAATTTCCCACTTTTACCATTCGTTCTCATCTCCCCTCATTCTACTGGATGAGATAATGTGCTTTCGTTTGCTGTAGGGTTTAAATAAATATTTAACTGCAAACTTAGTACAAAGCAATGCTTTTAACATTAATAATTTTTTAAAACAATAGCGTTCCAGTACTCATTCACTTCAGTGCATGGAAGTAGGTTTCAACAAACACACCTTTTTATACGACTACCGGAGGGCATTTCTTGAGTAGCCTTCAAACGTCCTTGAATCAAGTCGTGCAAAAGGAGCAGCTCAGAGCAAGAGATGACTTTTTGCCTGAACATAGGCAAAACCTCACTGGGAATGTTGCATTGGTGTTATGGTACTTAGCAGAAGCTGTGCTTTAGTCCAAACTTTTGAAAATTGATAAAAATGCTTGTGAGATGTTGTGTATCACAGTGCACATTGGTTGCCAAAACATAGGATGCGAATTGTCACAGCTTTTGTTGGCTAAGAAAATGATCGCAGTGCTATCTCTCATCTAAGAACCAGGCATTTGGGGAGCAATTTTATGAAGACATTTTTGCACATAGATGACAATATAGATGCATAAAACGCAGCTTATAAAATTTTCCTGTTTATAAAAATATGCATGATGCAAGAATGTGTGTGCGACTCTGTAGTAGGCATGTTAGAGTTGGTTTGGGGTGGTGCACAACTGAAGTCGTGATTTATGTGTGCATTATAAAAGATATTTTTGAATATTTACTTCTTCTCCTGAACAGCTGTAAATGGTCCATGGCTTCATTTTAGCTGCAATTTCTCTGGCTTTTCTAGGACAATTATATAAAGACACATTGTTGTCTATGGGGCATGTCTTTTTTTAAATTCAAGTTTTTATACAATCCAAAAAAACAATGAGATAAAGAAAAACTACACCTTGAAAAATAAATACAGAATAACAAAAACGTACTGTTCTAGTATCAAGGTGAAGAAATATAGCCCACATTAAGGGGAAGAAAAAAACCAGAACAGAAAGAAAAAACAATACGAGAAATCAGAGGATATAAACCCTCCTACTAACAGAGGTATACTAACATCCTAGGTACCTCACAAGGACCCTTCCTTGTTAGAAAATACTGTGACCAAATTAAAAATTCTTCAAGTGTATAGGCTCAACAAAGACATAGTTATTCCCCTGAAAAGGAGAAATTTAAAAAAAAAGTAGCAGCCAAAACCTTGGTATGGTGGGACAAAAAAGATTTCCTCATTGCTTGAGTCAAATGTGACACATCAGGAAAGAAGGAAAAAACTGACCCCACAAAATAGAGTCTTTTTTCTTGAAAAACAACTTAAGGATCAAGCTTTTATCAGATTCACCACCAAAAACAACCAAACGAGTAGTACGAGAGGAAATCTCCTCCCTGATGTCCTCCAAAAACTGGCAAATTAGGAGAAGAAGAAACAGGGACTAATTCATCCAGTTCCCCTCCAACCTCATTTATTTTTTTCTTCCCTTGAGGCAAATAATACATATTAGAGATTAAGATTCCTTCAGCATTGGAAGAGCTAAAACTCTGCCAAGAAGTATTTGCTCAACAACATTTCTGGTGATAATAAATGACATAGAGGAAAATTCAAAAAACGTACATTTTGACTCCTATAGCCATTCTCTAATGCTTCCATCTTACTATGAATCAGCAAGCTAGAAGCAACAGCAGATTGAAGAGAAAGCACCTGAGACTCCATTTAGCAACCCAGGAGGAGATACATTTCTCATCGATCTGCTAAAACGTTTGCACAGTATTCTGAGAAAAAGAACACAGTTTAGGAATGGTATCCTTAAGCAGATTTTCAGTTCTCGCAACCACCTTCCATGTATCTACCAAAGACATGACAGAAGGTAACCCTTCCACTGAGGAAACTGGAAGAGAAAGGTCTGGAGAAACCACAGCTTAAAGAAGGCTCACCGGAAGAGAGAGAAAATCTTCAAGCAACAAAGGCGCATCCTTAGAAGACTTACCTATAAGTCTACTTGCACTAGAGGAAGGTGGGGCGCACTGCTTGGGGGAGCTAAGAGAAGCTCCTTCCAGGGATGACTCAAGCCCTACAGTATCTTATCCGGCAGCTGGTAACAAATGCTTATCCATTGGGCCTTGAGTCTTTGGAGTGGATGAAGCCACCTGCTTGTCTTTCATCTTCCGTTTCCCTTTAGCCATTCACAGTCTAACAGCAACAAAAACCAGATGGTGGGCCCACTCCTGAATACTCCTTGGTGCTCTGAAGGGGCTCCAAAGGGGCGTTACCCGGCCTTTAGGTCACGTACAGGGCATGCTTTCTAAAAAGAGGTAAAGTACCACCCATTAAGCCCCAAACCTTTAGCACAGGGGTGGCGTTGGACTCATGCTAACACTTGGGGGCATGTTTACTAAAGCTCAACGCATGCTAAGTAAATTTAGTGTGCATTAAGTTCTGCCACTGCCCATTTATTTCTATGGGCCATTGCAGCACTTAACGCACGTTAACTTTCATTAACACCCATTAACCTTTAGTAAACATGTCCCTTGGAGGTGGTTAGCATGCTCAGTGGTGACATTAGTTCATCCTCGCTAACTACAACATTGCTGGTTAGCATATGCTAAGGATTACCATGCGAACAGGAATGTGCCTATTCCACTGCATCCCATTCTAAGGGTTAGCATGGGAATTTTCCTGCGGCTGTATTTTGACACATGGTAATGGTTATCGCAGCGCAATCAGTGCATGGTAAATTCCACACTAACCATTAATGCACTTTAGTAAACATGCCCCTGTGTGCCTTTATAAAATAGTCGCTTGCATGGCCTCTTCTTAATGTACCCAAATGTATAACCAATGATAGGACCACAAATATAATAGTTTTACCTGTAACTTAAATGTTAAATTTAAGAAAAAGGTAATTTTGTATCTCTAATGCTAGTTGCTCTTACAGAAAATATTCTAAAATATGACTCCTTTGAAGGCACCAGCAACAATGGCAAACGCCTATGATTGATGTACTGAGCACTGAGATACCTTAAGAGCTGCTTGTTCTATTCTACCACTGTGCATCCATGAGCCAAGTAAAAACAGACCCATCAAGATGGAAACAAATCTGTGTGCCTTGAAATTTATGTTCTTCCACAATAACAGAAATGGATTACTTGATCTGGCCAGGTTTCACATGGTTTGCCATCCTCTTGTTTCTGCTGCCACAGTGACTAAAGAGCTCAGGGCGGGATGAAAAAGTGACTTTCTATCACTTTTCTCAAGCCCAAAATGATATGTGTCTGAAGACGGATGTGAAGGATGGCTGAGGAAGGTGGATATTCATGAGGCTGGAAGTGCTGGCGGAGTTTGTGGCAAATGATGCACAGACTGATGGGCAACATGAGAGAGAACTAGAGAGATTCATTGCCGTGGCAGGAACTGTCTGGAAGATTCTCCGCAGACAAAGAAATATATCATGGCTAGTGATAGGCAGAATGTGCAAAGTCGCTTTTGAGTCCATTCTAACTGACTTTTAGAATGATTCTAAATTTTAAAACATATTTGTATGTTTGCACACTGAAAGGGAACAATTTTGATTAGCCCACGTTCTTAATTCGTGTGGACACTTCTAGCCGCTGTACACGGCAGACAGTTTTTAACGGCAAATAACACTCTGGGGTCTGTTTACTAAGGTGCGGTAATGGATTTGCATCTACTGTGTGGCATATGTCAAAATGCCATGTGGTAGGTGCAAAACCTGTGCGGTAAATGCAGGGTGAGTGGCCAGTATCTGTCCTGCAGATTCCGCACAGAGCAGTCCCTTGTGGCACAGGGTAGCTTTAGAATCTGGTGATAGGTGCTGGCGTAACTTGCGGGATTCTGTTTGGAGTTTACTCCGTACACGTTTCTGGTTTTAGGTTGGGTTGTGGGTGGAAGTTAGAAGTGGGGGGCAGGAAAAATGTATTTTAGTAATTCATCCTCCAGAAATAGGAGGGGGGGAGGTGAAGATCTTTGTTAATTTTCCTTAGGTTTTCTACTTCTGGGTGACAGGTTGCCATAAGTGGTGCACATCCCATAGTTTCCCTTTTCTTGCATTGCCAGGTTGGGGGGACGACAGTCATACCCAAAGCACTCTGGGGGGTTTTGAATGAGGATACACTTTTCTTGGAGATGATTTGAGGATTATACCCTTTTATTTATAGGATTCTGTTAGGGCTTTGAGGTGTTTATTCCTATCTTGTGGGTCAGAAAACATGTGGTTGTATCTTGTATATGGATGTGGTTGTGTATAATCGATTTTTTACATGTGGAGGGTGGAGGATGGAAGCTGGAGCTGTGAAGGTAGTTGCAGCTGGTGCTTGGTTTCCTGTATATTGATGCAGATTGAGACTGTAGTGTCTAAAACCTAAATGCTTTCCATGGATTAGTCTATTTTGAGTCTTTTTATGGGATTTCATTTAATTTCATTTATTCTACAGTTCAAACTTCTCCTACTGACCTATAAGTGTATTCACTCTGCAGTTCCGCACTACCTTTCCTCTCTTATCTCTCCCTACACCCCTCCTGGGGAGCTCCGCTCTTCTGGCAAATCGCTTCTATCTGTGCCCTTCTCTTCTATTGCTAACTCCAGACTTGACTCCTTTTACCCTGCTGCTCCTTATGCCTGGAACAAACTACCTGAGTCTGTACGTCAGACGCCTTCTCTGACCCTTTTCAAATCCAGGCTGAAAACTCACCTCTTCGCTGCTGCTTTTGGATCTACTGTGTTATCTGTCTTGACTAGATTGTAAGCTCTGATGAACAGGGACTGTCTTTTACATGTGTCTGTGCAACACTGTGTACGTCCTGTAGCACTATACAAATGTTCAGTAGTAGCAGTATTAGTATTTTGCAATAGGTAACACATCTATGTGCTTATTTATTAGTAGTATTTATCTCAGGCCTTTCCAGCAGTAGTTCAAGGCAAGTTACATTCAGGTACGTAGCTATTTCCCTGTCCTCAGAGGGCTCACAATCTAAGTTTGTACTTGAGGCAATGGAGGATTAAGTGACTTACCCAAGGTCACAAGGAGTGTCAGTGGGATTCAAACCCACTCTCTGGTCACCAGGCTGCTGCTCTAACCACTATGCAAAAGTCAGAGTTGTAGACATGTTGGAGGTTCTCTTCTCTGTCTGATCAGATTCTGAATATATCATCTACATACCGATAATATCTGAAAAGGTTTGTTGTGGTAACTATTCAGGAATGTCTCCTTCAATCTGACTTAAAAAGGTTGGCATACTGCGGTGCTATTCTGATACCCATGGCATTTCCCATAATAGTAGAAAGATGTTGTTATTAAAGAGTAGTGGTGGGTCAGGATAAATTCAGTTAGCTTTGCAACAGTTTCTGCTGTGTATTCATGGTCCTGGCAGGTTGTCTTTAGGAATTAGCTACATATTGCTATGCCGTCTACATGAAGAATATTGTTGAAATCATGTGACTCTTCTTGTAAGAAGGAGACTTAGATGCATCCCTGGCTGCTAGGCGGCCTCAAGTAATGTAATTGAAGAAAGCTGGTGGAAGATGCCCAACACCTTGTAAAAGTTAAGTAGTGTTTGCTGCTCTCAGCTTACTAAAAAGCTAAGGGTTGGAGAGAGAGTGTCTTCCTCCACCACCCCTGCCCTCTTATGCATAAAGGGCCTTCAGGAAAATTTTGCTTGGGAACCCCTCATTTGAATTTACACCACAGTCACATTTAAATACAGGCGGTACCAAGTGTTCAGGTACAGTACGTGTTATTTGCATGCATGATAGCGCTACCATATGATCATAAAATATGCATAAAAATGACTACTGAAAATAAATTCATAACAAAGTACCCTACATAGCCGTGTTTTGGCTAAGCCTTCATCAGGGGTAGCGACCATGAACATAGATATATAAATAAAAACATATACGTGCATGTTTATTTTACTGTTTCACATATATGCTTTTATTTTTATATCTACGTTCAAGGTCACTACCCCAATGAAGGCTTAGCTGAAACATGGCCATGTAGGGTACCTTGTTGTAAATTTGCATGTACTGCAATAAAGTCTGCTTGTTTTTATCTTGAGTCACCTCACTCCAGACATGTGTGCACAGATCCCTTGGCACAACAGCAACACAGCCACCTCCACCATGACCTTGGAGAGCGTCCTTTGGGCGGTGGATAGCCCAAAAGGGAGGCTGGCAAACTGATAGTGAGAGCCAAGCACAGCAAAACGCAGATACTTCTGCTGATCTGCATGGATCAGGATATGAAAATACGCCTTGGCCAGATCTAGAGAAGCCAACAACTCCCCTCAGCACACTGCTAGAATCACGGAGTGCAAGGTTTTCATCCAGAAGTGCAGGATGTGCAAGTGCTCGTTGACCTCCTTGAGGTCTAGAATGGGCCAGAAGAAACCAACATATTATGAAATAGATAGAGTATCTGCCCTTGTCCCGCTTGTTCAGAGGAGATGGATACCATTGCCTTTAGGTGCAGCAACTTGTCCAAGGTGGTCTGCACAGCAGCACTTTTGATCACAGGCTGAAAAGGAGAAATGACAAAAGCATCCAGAATCGACTCTTTGCATTCTAGGATGTAGCCAAACTGAAAGGTTTCTAGCACCCAGTGATCCTTGAAAACCTGGGCCCATTCCTGAAAGAAAAGATAAAGCCTGTCTCCAACCAGAGGAACCAGGGAACGGGCCCCCAAACCTTCATTGTGCAATCCGAAAGGGTCTGCTTTGGAGGAGACTGAGTCCCTGGCCCATGGGCACCACAAAATGACTGAGAATGAGCCAGAAGAAAGAAGAAGGGAAGAAAGGTTTTCCAGGTCAGTAATGATGAGAGCCCAGAGACCCCTGGGAATACAGCCATTGTTCCCTTGGTGGACGGGCGTAGGCTGACAAAAAAGGGGCACTGGTCCACTTCACTGGCCCTTTGGACCTGTCTTCTGGGAGGCGATAAGATTTTGTGTCACCCAGGTCCTTCACCAGCTTCTCCAAATTGGCTCCAAACAGAACCTTCCCCATAAAAGCCAGTTGGGCAAACCAGACTTTGGAGGATATGTCTGCTGCCCAGTGCCAGAGCCAAAGCCAAACTTGTGACACCATCATCAGGGCACCATCCATGGCCACCAAACTTACCAGGTCATACATGGCATCAGAAAGGAAGGCCATATCCAACTTCAAAATAGGAGTAGTCTCATCCAGCGGAAGAGGCTGAATCCACTGGAGCAGGGCTTGAGACGTTAGTCTGGTACATACCACCAACTACAGAATAGCCGCTACCATGATGAACTAGCTCCTCAGCAAGGAATCCACCTTACAATCCAGAAAATCCTTTAAGGCCAACCTGTGTTCCCCAGGAATTGTGGTCCCTCTGGTAACTGCCATGACCTGTGCATCCACCTTGAGAATAACAAACCACAACACACTGCTCCTCCAGGAGAGCATCGATCTTTTTACATACCCTTAAACCTTTAGATAGGGCATCAGGAGAGTTCCACTCTAACTGGATCATATCCATGATTACATCCAGGAATAGGAAGACAGTAGTGGATTTTCGCATCCCTTGAAGGATCAGGTGTACCTTCAGCTCCTGCTCTGTTCCGGAAGCATCTGTCAAGTTCAAGGAGGATGAGACCCTCGCAAGCAACCCCACCAGCTCCTCCTTCTGGAATAGGCAGATCATGCCGACCTTTGTATAATCTTTTGAAGGCAAGAGCACCTCCTCATCCAATTCAAAGCCCAATACCGAGCCGTCTGAATCCAAGTCACAGTCAGCATCTTGGATAGCTCCCAGGTGTTCCCTATATCCACGTGGTGCCCCTTGCCAGGGGTGCCTAGCCAAAGGTAATCAAACAGGGCTTCCACTTTCAGCCTGCCCTGCACAAGACTGCACCTGGGGGTACCCAGAGGCCTCAGGGTCTGAATTTCCATGTCAGAAGGATCAGACCTATTGCAAAAAGGAAAGAATTTTGGGGAGGACAATCAGGAGTCTGGAAGCTCTTCTCTCGGAGAACACCAGAGGGCATTGCCATCACAGACTCTCTAGAGGATGATGAATGGCTCACAGCACAGTTGCTGGATCCTCTGGCCAGCTGAATATCCTTACCCATAGTGCCATCCATTACCTCCTGTCCTGAGGCAGGCAAGGTTGGACTAACTGCATCCCCTGGCCGAGAGGGAGAGAGCAGGCCCTCCTGGGAGGACTCAGAAGCTGCCAAGCAGGATAAGCAGGGTCCAGAATCTGTGGATGAGGTACCTTGCTTGCCACAGGGCAAACAAAGTTTCCTGAAAGAAGACATAGAGAGTTAGAGTAAGTATCACAAAATTGCATGCTAAGGCTGTGTCAGCCCACTAGCGCATGTTAACTGCACTTTTACATTATGAGCATTACAGGTGCTAGAGAAGGTGCCACTTGGATGGAACACATATTAGGACTGCATGACCTTCAGGCACACAGTAGGTAAAAACGTTACTAACACATGCAGAAAATGGTGAGGGAACCCGACACTGAGCCAACAGTCATCAGCAATCTGCCCCAAATTGCATCCCAAGAAGACAGAATTTGGAGCCCTCAACAAGGACAATGATAAAGTCAAGCCTTGGTATTCACCCCCTAGGAGCTCCAGGCAGAGAATCTGTGCCAGACTTAGCTCTACTCCCCTGAAACTGTTTTACTGGCTGGCTTTGTAGCACTGCATTTAAGATGGCAGACAGGCAGGCAGATCCCTCTGACAGCCTTCTGCGATCTTTGGGAGAGAGCAGAGGGGACAGAGGGGGAGGGAGGGAGGGGGCCCTGAGGTTGTCTGAGGCTGATGCACTCTTCCAGATCCTTCTAAATCCTTCCAATTTGTTTCTGCTCAACAAAGTCTTATCATGATAAGAGCATGGAGCTGAACCAATTTTCCCTCCTGCTATGGCTACCGAAAAGACGGCAGTCTAGTGGAGTCTCTGTACTCAAGGTGGTCGCTCATGAACATTTAATCAATCTCTTTTCCTCTCAATCCTCAGATTTTCTACAGAGGAGAAAATCCATCCACCATCTGCTGGAGACAAAGAAATACTGATGGGACCTCTGGTGGCTGAAGGGAATAGAGGCATAGGAGTGATGCCGTTGAAACCTAGGCTTTTCATTGGTTCTTTGTCTCCACCAATCTCCTGGTAGGGGGACCCCACTTTTTTGGACTGGTCGAACAGGAGGATGTTGAATGCCTTCTTGAGAGCAGGTCTAAATGTCAGCGCATATTTTGCCTGCAGAAATCATGACTCTTCCCATGCTCCACCCAAACTGTGCCCCTGTGCAGGCGAGAAGGGTAATTTTGCAAGCTCCTGTGGTTGTCAGTGTGCATCCCCATGCATGCAGAGTGTGCCTGTTTTCTAAAGGGGAGCATGTGCGTGCCTTACTGTATAAAACAGGCATTTACCGACACACTGTTCACTAGGAGCATCAGTTATGCCTGCCCTAGAGCAGGTATAGCTGATGATACCGAGATTAGAAACGTAGAAACATGACAGCAGGAAAAGACCATATGGCCTATCCAGTCTGGCCCTTCCATATCAACTACAATAGTCCTCTTTTTACCTTTAGAGATCTTCTGTGTTTGTCCCATGCTTTCTTGAATTCGGACACTGTCCTCGTCTCTACTACCTCACTAGGAGAATATTTCATGCATCTATCATTCTTTCCCTAAAGAGGTACAGGGACAACATATGTCACAGTACATTCCGCCTCTGCCGTGCCCCTGTGCACGTCTCAACACAAGATCAGCGCCGCGGGCTTATAGAATGGCACTCAACCAAAGCATGTGCGGAAGTGCATATACATGCGTGTGGGCCTGGAAAAATCCAAACTTGTGTGCATAGGTGCCACAGATCTTTGCGCAGCTCCCTTGTAAAATCACCCCCCTGCTGTGCAAGTACATGCTGGCTTCCACTGTGTGTGTGTGACTTTAGGCATGTTGTAAATTTATAAGAGCCACTTATGCACATTAGATGTTGTTGTACATGATAAACGTGGCATTTAACAAGCACTACTATGCCAGTTTAATGTTTACGATGAGGTAATTACAATTGGAAAGCTAAATACTAAACATTTTTCCCAGTAATTTTGTAGTCAAGTATATTTTAGATATAGCACAGGCACCCATTATAATGACTGAAAGTCATAGAAACTGACCTTTTAGACCAAACATCTTGGATCCAAAACATTTATTCCCCGATAATTAATTACACAGCAAAAGCCTGTTAAGGCCATTTCTATTGCTTTTGTGGGTAGATGAGGAGAAAGTGTTGAGGGAGTGTGGTTAGTCTAACATTGAGAAATGATGAGTTGCTAAGCTCTAATTTCTTGCTGAATTATATCCATTTGCACAATTTGCTTTTGACTGTAAGATGCCTAATTAGATGCTCTTCCAGGCTCTTTCTGGGAGGGGTGACATGGGGGTAGCTATGACTGTTGAGTGTCATTATTAAAATTCTAGGGGGGGGGGAGGGGCACAAGGGTGAATTTTTGCCTAGGTTGCCAAATTCCTATGCACCAGTCCTGCATATATCTCACAATATATGAAGAATATTGCCAATAATTTTCAAATAACCCTGCCCTGTGTATGTATTTTAATCATTTTGACACCAAAATCTGGCAGAGAATGAACTTTTCTTAAAAGGGTTTCTCCCAATCTGAGCCTATATGGATATGTTTTTGAAAGAAGCATCACAGTTTATGCAAAACTCTACATAGTCAGATATTATAATTTCTAGATTAAGCTATGCCAATTCACCTTGAATTAAGTGGCATTTAGTACTATCCTTCTGGACATTCTCTGTGACAGTCTCTTGTTTCATATGCCTCAAAGATCATTGGGCTTTTTTAATCAAGACTTTATGCCGCCTAGAACCAAATATGGTAAGTAGAAGTATAATGAAATCTTTTAATTGTCTTAGCATATGTTGCTTTTATTAGGTGAGAATAATTGCATTCCAGGGATCACCTCACAGTCCTTTTGGAAGGTAAAATCGTAATGGCTTCACACTGAGTGCACAAGCCCTTCCAGGCCCCTGCCATTTTCCCCTTCACTGCGTTTTGTCCCCCTTCTACTGTAAAGTTCACATTGGAGTGTGACAAGACACAGTTGACACCTGACACATGCTGGATCTTATCATCGGTGAGTGCAGTCATGGGCTCTGACTGAAGAGCCATTGTCATTTCTACACCATTTATTCCTCTCTTGGCCTCATTGCTTGCTTTCTTTCCGAGGAAGTTCTCCCTGTTAAAGTACAGCACTTGTCATTCCAGTGTCTTTTTTTCTCTCTCCAGTTGGCAGGTTTGTGATAAGCAGTTATCCTACATGCAGGCATATAAAACACTTCGACTAACCTCTTACAGTGCCGGTACGGAGCTGATTCAGGCTAATAAAAGCATCCTAACAAGGTTTTTAGGAGATAATTCTCTAAATCTTTTCCCCGTATCAAAAAAACCTCTTAGGAAATTAGATCATACCAAAAAATATGTGCAATGCACTTAAGGGCATACATGTAGAGTAGATATATTCAGGGAAGGGGTTTGGGCAGAATGTGGGCAGGTTTCATGATTTGCACATGTACTATGCATGCTAATATTTAAACCTGCTCCCAAGCAGGTATAGATGTCAGCTGCCACAATCTAGGCGCTATTTCTGCAGGATTTGATGCTTTTCCACCTCCAGTCCTTGCCACTCTGTTATATAATTACCTCATGCTATTATGGCATGACTCTAAGTCCCCTTTTCCCTTCCAGTATCAAATAATTCCATTACCCTTAATTAGGACTACTACTGCTACCAATAATCATTCCTATAGTGCTGCAAGGCATAGACACAAAATCAGCATCAAAACAGTTCAGTTTCAATGAAAATCACTGAAAGTGTTAATGATTCATCTTTAACTTGACTTGAATTCTTTGCTTTAGAGCATGTTCTCTGTTGTTGAGCAAGCGGGACATTCATTTGCACACATCAAAGATGCAAAACTACTAAGGAGGTCATTCCATAACATGAATAAGGGGGGTTGTACATGTGGGAGGGACGTTTATGTGCCAAAAACATCCCCAGCTGTTTTCTGAAACACTGATGTCATACACGTCCATGGCATTAGCACAGGGATCTCACAACGTGCCCAGAAGGGGTGGAACGGGGACGTGGTAGTATAAAGTGTATTCAGGAAAGGCCCATGTACGTTTTCAGTGCTTCCCACAGATGTTCCCGTTATTCCTGCGGAAACGTGGTATAAGGCAGGACAGAAAAAATTCTGCTCTTCCCTGCAATGCTTCCCATATTGAAGAATGGTTGTGACAATTATGTTTTGAACTGGTGTGACTGCAGTCTGGAAAAACACAAGATACAGTTTCAAGGAACAGAAAGCAGAGGTGAGGGAATGTTGTAAGGTATAGAAACATTAATAAACACCCTTACAGAAATATTAAAAAGAGCAATAATGTGTATTATGGCTAAGCTGAAATGTGCTGTTTGTGCTAAAGGAGCCAATCTAGGGGACCCTAACAATTCCCATGGTCTGAAAAATGGGGCTGCTGATATAGGAATATTATGAGCATGAACAGGGAAAGGATTCTTGTTTTTGTGAGAAACGAAGATCAAATGTTTTAGTCCTGGTACCCCATGCTATTATTTTATGTCATAGCTGTTATGTATAGGTTCAGGGCATTTTTTTGGCAGAATTATGTTTTTGTGACTGAAACTGAGAGCGTGTATGTGTGATTTGAGGGGTGCACGGGAGAATCTGCTGTGCTCATCTGTAATTCAGGGGGGGACATGAAAGCCTGGTCTGTATGGATCACCGCAGCATCACCAAGTACCAGTGTGATCGGGCAGACAAAAATCAGAGAAGATTCTCTATAGCTAAATGTCAGAAAATATTCCTATCAATAATAAGGGACTCTCAGAATAGGAGCATTCAAGAGTGAAAAGAGCACTAATACATGGCCATAATGCACATTTTGAGAGACCAATGATGTTGCTGTAGAGCATGTATTAGTGGGAAGGCAGACAGGGTTGCCCCACAGATAGTGAATATATACAGACTGACATATGCCACGATGGGACAGATATAGCTGCTGTGAGAAATGCCAGTACCCAGATACATAAAATATGTTCCCTGCTCAGCAGAGAACATAAGAACATAAGATATGCCATACTGGGTCAGACCAAGGTCCATCAAGCCCAGTATCCTGTTTCCAACAGTGGCCAATCTAGGTCATACGTACCTAGCAGTTTCCCAAAAAGACATAGGTTCCGCAGTGCTTGTACTGAGTCAAGCATTGATATCCTGGGTCCCTTTTTAATAATGGTTTATGGACCTTTCCTCCAGGAACTTGTCCAAACCTTTTTTAAACCCAGCTACATTAACAGCCTTTATTACATCCTCCGGTAACAAATTCCAGAGTTTGATTACACGTTGAGTAAAAAAATATTTTCTTGTATTAGTCTTAAATAGTTTACCCTGTAGCTTCATTGCATGTCCCCTAGTCTTTCTATATTCTGATAGCGTAAACAATCGATCTAGGTTTACCCGTTCCACTCCATTCATTAATTTATAGACTTCTATCATATCTCCCTTCAGCCGTCTGTTTTCCAGGTTAAAGAGCCCTAACCTTTTTAGCCTTTCTTCATAGGAGTATCCTTCCATCCCCTTTACCATTTTGGTGGCTCTTCTCTGTACCTTTTCTAATAACGCTATATCCTTTTTAAGATACGGCGACCAGAATTGCACACAATATTCAAAGTGCGGTCTCACCATGGAACGATATAGAGGCATTATAATATCTTTTGTTTATTTTCCATTCCTTTCCTTATGATACCTAGCATTCTATTTGCTCTTTTGGCTGCCGCTGCACACTGGGCCGAGGGTTTTAACATGCTATCCACAATGATGCCTAAATCTTTTTCCTGGGTGGTGGTTCCTAATGTGGAACCTTGCATCGTGTAACCATAGTTTGGGTTGTTCTTCCCTAGGTGCATAACTTTGCACTTGTCGACACTAAATTTCATCTGCCATTTTGATGCCCAGTCTTCCAATTTATCAAGATCCTCTTGCAATTTTCCACAATCCTCTTGGGTTTTAACAACTTTAAATAGTTTTGTGTCATCTGCAAATTTGATAACCTCACTCGTTATTCCACTTTCCAGGTCATTTGTGAATATGTCAAAAAGCAGCGGACCCAGCACAGATCCCTGGGGTACACCACTATTCACCTTTCTCCATTGGGAAAATTGGCCATTTAGCCCAACCCTCTGCTTTCTATCTTTTAACCAGTTCTTGATCCACAGTAGTACATTGCCTCCTATCCCATGACTCTTTAGTTTTGCCAAAAGTCTCTGATGAGGGACCTTGTCAAAGGCTTTCTGAAAGTCCAGATACACTATATCAACAGACTCACCTTTGTCCATTTGTTTATTCACACTTTCAAAAAAACATTACAGATTAGTAAGACAAGATCTTCCTTGTCTAAAGCCATGCTGGCTGTCTCCCATTAGGCCATGACTATCTACATGCTGAGTAATTTTATTCTTTATGATGGTTTCTACCTTTTTTCCCGGTACTGACGTGATGCTCACCGGTCTGTAGTTTCCCGGATCACCCCTGGAACCCTTTTTAAAAGCTGGTGTTACTTTGGCGATCCTCCAATCTTCAGATATTAGAGATGATTTTAATGATAGTTCACAGATGACTAATAGCAGGTCTGCAATCTCATATTTCAGTTCTTTCAACACCCTTGGATGTATACCATCTGACCCAGGTGATTTGCTACTCTTCAGTTTATCTAATAGTTGCAATACATCTTCCCGATGTATCGATATTTCCTTCAATTGTTGCACACCTTTAAATACCACTTCAGTCATGGGTAACATCCCTACATCTCCCTCAGTAAAGACCGAAGCAAAGAATTCATTCAGTCTCTCCACTATCGCCTTGTCACCTCTTAGTGCCCCTTTAACTCCTCTATCATCTAATGGACCAACTGACTCTCTCACAGGTTTTTTGCTACGAATGTACTTGAAAAAATCTTTATTTCGTGTTTTTGCTTTCACAGCAAGCTTCTTTTCAAATTCTCCCTTTGCCTGCTTTATCAATGCCTTGCATTTGACTTGCCAATGCTTGTGCTGTTTCCAGGTTTCGTCATTTGTCTCTTTTTTCCATTTCCTGAAAGATGCTTTTTTGGCAACAACAGCCTCTCTGACCTCCCCTTTAAACCACGCTGGCAGTTTTTTGGACTTCCACTTTTCTTAAAGCGTGGAATACAGCTGGTCTGGGCTTCTAAGATAGTATTTTTCAACAACACCCAAGCTTGATGTAAGTCTTTAACCTTTGCAACTGCTCCTTTTAGTTTTTTCTTAACTATTTTCCTCATTTTATCATAGTCTCCCTTTCGAAAGTTAAAAGGTTGTACTGTGGATTTCCTTACTATCCCTCCTCCACTAATTAAATCAAAGGCAATCATGCTATGATCACTATTGCCAAGTGGCCCCAACACCCTTATCTCTTGCAATAGATCTGGTGTTCCACTAAGGACTAGGTATACATCCAAGGGTGTTGAAAGAACTGAAATATGAGATTGCAGACCTGCTATTAGTAATCTGTGAACTATCATTAAAATCATCTCTAATGCCTGAAGATTGGCGGATCGCCAATGTAACACCAATTTTTAAAAAGGGTTTGAGAGGTGATCCGAGAAACTACAGACCGGAGAAACCATCATAAAGAATAAAATTACTCAGCATGTAGATAGTCATGACCTAATGGGAGACAGCCAACATGGCTTTAGACCAGGAAGATCTTGTCTTACTAATCTGTTATGTTTTTTTGAAAGAGTGAATAAACAGGTGGACAAAGGTGAGTCGGTTGATATAGTGTATCTGGACTTTCAGAAAGCCTTTGACAAGTTCCCTCATCAGAGACTTTTGGCAAAACAAAAGAGTCATGTGATAGGAGGCAGTGTACTACTGTGGATCAGGAACTGGTTAAAAGATAGAAAGCAGAGGGTTGGGCTAAATGGCCAGTTTTCCCAATGGAGAAAGGTAAATAGTGGTGAACCCCAGGGATCTGTGCTGGGTCCGCTGCTTTTTGACATATTCATAAATGACCTAGAAAGTGGAATAACAAGTGAGGTTATCAAATTTGCAGATGACACAAAACTATTTAAAGTTGTTAAAACCCAAGAGAATTGTGGAAAATTGCAAGAGGATCTTGATAAATTGGAAGACTGGGCATCAAAATGGCAGATGAAATTTAATGTGGACAAGTGCAAAGTTATGCACGTAGGAAAGAACAACCCAAACTATGGTTACACGATGCAAGGTTCCACATTAGGAACCACCACCCAGGAAAAAGATTTAGGCGTCATTGTGGATAACATGTTAAAAATCTCGGCCCAGTGTGCAGCGGCAGCCAAGAGAGCAAATGGAATGCTAGGTATCATAAGGAAAGGAATGGAAAATAAAACAAAAGATATTATAATGCCTCTATACCGTTCCATGGTGAGACCGCACCTTGAATATTGTGTGCAATTCTGGTCGCCGTATCTTAAAAAGGATATAGCGTTATTAGAAAAGGTTCAGAGAAGAGCCACCAAAATGGTAAAGGGGATGAAAGGATACTGCTATGAAGAAAGGCTAAAAAGGTTAGGGCTCTTTAACCTGGAAAAGAGATGGCTGAGGGGAGATATGATAGAAGTCTATAAATTAATGAACGGAGTGGAACGGGTAAACGTAGATCGACTGTTTACGTTATCAGAATATAGAAAGACTAGGGGACATGCAATGAAGCTACAGGGTAAACTATTTAAGACTAATAAAAGAAAATATTTTTTCACTCAACGTGTAATCAAACTCTGGAATTTGTTACCGAAGGATGTAGTAAAGGCTGTTAGTGTAGATGGGTTTAAAAAAGGTTTGGACAAGTTCCTGGAGGAAAGGTCCATAAACCATTATTGAGAATGGACCCAGGATATCAATGCTTGACCTAGTACAAGCATTGCAGAACCTGTGTCTTTTGGGGAAACTGCTAGGTACGTATGACCGAGATTGGCCACTGTTGGAAACAGGATACTGGGCTTGATGGACCTTGGTCTGACCTAGTATGGCATATCTTATGTTCTTATAATATGGCTTTCCCTCTGGTCGGTTCATGAAGCAGCTGCTCCAAGAAGCAGTCATTTATTTCATCTAGGAACTTTATCTCCCTAGCATGTCCTGCCGTGACACTGACCCAGTCGATACCGGGGTAATTGAAATCACCCATTATTATTACTGTGCTGTAACTTTTGTTAGCTTCCTTGATTTCTTTGAGCATTTCATCATCCATTTGTTCATTCTGGCCAGGCGGTTGATAGTACACCCCCACTGCCATCGCCTTCCCCTTTATACATGGAATTTCAATCCATAGAGATTCTACAGCAAATTTTGTTTCCTGTAAAACTTGAATCCTTTGTGACTCAATGCCCTCTGTAACATAGAGTGCAACCCCTCCACCAATTTCATCATTTCTATCATTGCAATATAGTTTGTACCAGGTATCGCAGTGTCGTACTGGTTGTCCTCCTTCCACCATGTCTCTGAAATACCAATCATATCTAATCTCTCATTTAGTGCTATATATTCTAACTCTCCCATCTTATTTTTTAGTCTTCTAGCATTTGCATACAAGCATTTTGGAGACTGTATTTTATTCATATTAATTTGGCTATTGGTAGACATGGGTAATTTGGGATCTTTAAGCTCTGTCTGCTCCATACTCGAGGGCATTTGGGCTACTTTACTCTTTTTTGGAACCTCTCTGCTTTTGGTAGTATCCTTCAAGGATACATTCTTCCGAACCATCCGCTCTTGGGCGACTGTCGACTTTCCCCTATTATCTAGTTTAAAAGCTGCTCTATCTCCTTTTTAAAGGTTAATGCCAGCAGCCTGGTTCCGTCCCGGTTAAGGTGAAGCCCATCCCTTCGGAAGAGCCCCTCCTTTCCCCAGAATGTTCTCCAGTTCCTAACAAATCCAAAACCCTCATCTCTGCACCACTGTCTCATCCACGCATTGAGACTCCGGAGCTCTGCCTGCCTTTTGGATCCTGCACGTGGAACGGGAAGCATTTCAGAGAATGCTACCCTGGAAGTTCTGGATTTCAACTTCCTACCTAAAAGCCTAAATTTAGCCTCCAGAACCTCCCTACCACATTTTCCTATGTCATTGGTACCGACATGTACCAAGACAGCAGACTCCTCCCCAGCACTATCTAAGACCTTATCTAGGTGTCGCGTGAGGTCCGCTACCTTCGCACCAGGCAGGCATGTTACCAGGCGATCCTCACGTCCACCAGCCACCCAGCTATCTACATGCCTAATGATCAAATCACCAACTAGTGGAGGAGTGGCCTAGTGGTTGGGGCAAGGTACTTCAGGCTGGAAGGTCGGGGGAGGGGTTCATATCCCACTAGAGGACAGCAACCTTGGGCCGGAAGGACTGGGGTTTCTAGTCCCACAGGTGCTCCTTGTGGTCTTGGGCAAGCCACTTAACCCTCCATAGCCCATGTTCCCTGTAAAATAGTTATCTCCAAGTTATAATGCCCTGTTCAATGTAATTTCAGTTTGTTCAATGGAAACCACACTGATGCAGAATAGCGCGGTATATAAGAGAATATAAATAAATAAATGAATATAAATAACTATAACGGCTGTCCTAACCCTTTCCTCATGGGCACATGGCCCTGGAGAAACTTCCTCGGTGCGAGAGGGTATTACATCACCTGGAGGACAGGTCCTAGTTACAGGATCACTTCCTGCCACACCAGGGTGATGTTCTCCTGTCACGTGACCTCTCTCCTCCATGGCAACAGGGATGCTGCCAGACTGGAGGTGGGACTTCAGGACTATATCCCTGTAGGTCTCGTCTATGTACCTCTCTGTCTTTCTTATGTTTTCCAACTCCGCTACTCTAGCCTCTAGAGAACGGACTCGTTCCCTGAGAGCAAAGAGCTCCTTGCACCTAGTGCACACGTAAGACCTCTCACCAACTGGGAGAAAATCATACATGGGACACTCAATGCAAAAGACTGGAAAACCCCCATCTCGCTGCTGGACTTCTGTCTGCATCTTAGTTTTAAGTTTTTGTTTAGATCTTTAAGTTCTTTACTTACTAAGGGTTGCTACGGATATTTATACCAATAAAACTGTACCTAATACATTTAATATACCTTGTTCACCTGAAACTTAATTAAGCTTACAGTCTAG
The DNA here is from genome assembly GCA_033557465.1 of Ichthyophis bannanicus. Taxonomy (NCBI): domain Eukaryota; kingdom Metazoa; phylum Chordata; class Amphibia; order Gymnophiona; family Ichthyophiidae; genus Ichthyophis; species Ichthyophis bannanicus. Next base: position 102,645,928 of record CM066034.1, on the reverse strand, counting down.
ACAAGACAGACAACACAGCAGCTGTGGACAGGATACATTTAGGGGGAATGTTAAGGAAACAGAAGGGAGATTAGGTGGATCAGATCCAAAAGTGGCAACGAGGAGGTGAGCGCTCAGCCTTGATTTGCGAAGGGCCAGAGAAGAAACCTGACGTACAGACTTGGGTAGCTTGAGCCAGGCATAGGGAGCAGCAAGGTGAAAGGTGCGAAGTCTGGAGTTGGCAGTAGAGGAGAAGGGGACAGATTGAAGCGATCTGCCAGAAGAGCAGAGTTCCTGAGGAGGGGTGTAGGGAGAGATAAGAGAGGAACAGTAGTGTGGGGCAGCAGAAGAATGCACTTATAGGCCAGAGGCATGAAAAGGACATATATTGGTTGCTCAGCAATATTAGGCATCCTTTGGGGAACTGCAATGTTAGTTATGGGTTTGGTGCACTTGGCAGGAGTCCATCCTCAGCAGTTTAAAACTTGTTTGTAGAGATGACCACAGCAGGTACTTGGCCATTTTATAATGCCAAGTACCCTTTCTTGCAAGGGATGTCCTGACATACTGTTTATATTTACATTCTGTTATACAGTATCATATTAGGGTGCACTGGGATTACTTATTACTTTTCAGAGCCTGAGGAGAACTAGTGTATGGTCTAGGTTGCAATCATTACTCATTGGTATTTATGACTAGTTGCATCAGCAAACTACTGACAGTGTGAAGAGCAGCTTAGGAGATGCATGTTTTACCGAGGAGGCATGGTGTCCGCGGGTACATCTTGGAGATGGGCAGGATCCAAAACGTGTAACTTCTCAGAATACGGTGGGTGTAGGGACGTCCAAAACATTTACCTGTGCCCCATAATATTACAGGGACATTTTTCTCCATTACATTGCATGGCCTGTGCCTGCACCTGCACCACGCGCCAGATGCATGCATGGGCTGGCTGCATAGCGCTTTGCCTGTACCGAGCCAGACACATCCATCTCCATGATTCCGGACCCGCGAGAACATCTAGACCTGAGGATAAAGAACTGGGTTCAAATAGGGCACCTGTTCAATTTAGACGTATCCGTGGGCTGGACGTGTATGTTATGGAATCTGTCTCCATGGGGGTCACTTTGGTAGCCCTGTTCATGGTTTGGGCATCAAGAAATGGGCATAGAGATATCCAAAGCACAGAGACATCTCCAGAGCCATTTTAGAAGCCAGGTCTGTGGCTGTCCCCAGCGTGAAGACGTGCAAGTCTGGTGGAGGCATGGCTGAAGCGTTCCCAGGACCCTGGACGTCCCCACCTGATCTCAGAAACCTCCTGGAAGTCTGGAGCCCCGTCTAAGTTTAGACTAGCTCCAAATACAAATAATGCTCTTTTTGGCTGTAAAACATCTAAAAGGTGTAGAGAAGTAAGCACTCCATTATCCCCAGTACAATTACAATGATAACAGCAGTGAGATGTGAACCCTCACTTCCCTGTTCGTCGTCCACTATGCTAACCATTAGGCTATAGTTACACTTCCAAGCCACAGCAAATACGTAGCTGCTGAGGAGGTACTCATGGAGTTTTCTGAAGGTCCTTATTCTGTCTATATCTATTTATCTTTCTATATAATTTGCTTTCTGTTTCTATACAAGCATGGGTGTATGTAGTTGTAAAATTCTGACATTCACACGTGTAAGTTATCAGATTTCCAACATTGAATGTTCTCACGTGTATCACTGCTCCTTCTGCTGCACATGAATGACCATCCCCACGCATTCCTGCGCTTCCTTCTTTAATATTGTTTCATGGTGCATCCGCAATTCTGGTCGCCATACCTCTATCTTCAAAAGAATATAGGGGAATTAGAAAAGGTACAGGGAAGAGCCACCAAAACGGTAAAGGGGATGGAAGGAAACCCCTATGAGAGGTTTATAAGGTTAGGGCTCTTCAACCTGGAAAAGAGACAGCTGAAGGGAAATATGATAAAGGTCTGTAAATTAATAAATGGAATGGAACGGGTAAACATAGATAGGTTGTTTAATCCATCAAAAAGTAGAAAGACTAGGGGACACACAATGAAGCTACAGAGTAACCCATTTAAGGGTAATAAGAGAAAATATTTTTTTACTCAACATGTAATCAAACTCTGGAATTCCTTACCGGAGGATGTAGTAAAAGCTGTTAGTGTAACTGGGTTTAAAAAAGGTTTGGACAAGTTCCTAGAAGAAAGGTCCATAAACCATTATTAAAGAGGACTCGAGAAATCCACTACTTGCCCCAGAACGAGCATTCTGGAACAAGTGTGCCCTTTTGGGAACTTGCCAGGCAGGGCCGTACCGAGTGAAGAGCGTGCCCTGTGCGAATTGCACATCGGGCGCGCGCCCCCCTCCCCCTCCCGCGGTGGGAGAGAAGAGGCGCGCCCAATATGCAAGTCGCCGGCATGCTAAGCAGATCTGTCCCTCCCTCCTCACAGGGAGGGAAAAATCTGCTTAGCAGGCCGGTGAGAAGGCTTAAGGGGCACATTTTAGCTGTCCTGCCATTGCCTGCCACCACTGAGAGAAGAAAAAGTGACGGCGGCAGGCAAATGCGCCCCTTAAGCCTTTGCGCCCTGTGCGGCTGCACCACTCGCACAGGGCTAGGTACAGTCCTGTTGCTAGGTACTTGTGACCTGGATTGACCACTGTTGGAAACAGGATACTGGGCTTGACGGACCTTAGTCTGATCCAGTATGGCATTTCTTATGTTCTTATGTAATATACAAAGCATGACCATGGTGATGGATAGAGACATGTCAATTTGCATCAGAGTTAAACATGTCTAGTTTCTCCTTTAAAATTGACATAATTTGCAGACATTTTCACTGGGACATTTCTGCTGCCACATAAAAAGTCTTTCTAATATGCACCTTTAAATGATGTATTAGCATCTGGGCTTCAGTCTTGCTTTGTGTCAGCTCCATTCTTTGCTCTTTGGGCTGATCCACAAAACTTTAGCTAATAGAAACTTGCCGGCTTATTTAAAAAACCCACACACAGTTTTTGCTGTTCGGCAAAGAATAGAAAATGTTTTCCCTCCTTCTAGAGTGGTACCCCCATTCTCCCCTTCCTCCCCAGATAAATCTCAGACTGTGCTAATGGTAATGATTTTACTGATTGTAAACCTCTACGATGGACTATAGCTAACCTGAGATGCAGTATACCAAATAATAAACTAAATTAAACTAATTCTGTTTTAAGTCACGTAAAACCTTTCAAGTTTTAGTCAGCCTAGTAAGTCAGAAACAGTACGCAGAATAATACGGAGCAGTCAGAGATGACCTATTGATTGCTGTTGACTTATAGAATGATGGAGAGATGAGTCATATAATGCCCTTGCTTTGAAATTCCTTGGTGATACTTCGGCATCTGCCACTACGTTTCACAGTATACACTCTTCATGCGTCTGGGTTTCCACTGAAAGCAATAAAATTACAAACGATCACCGGGAGGAAAAAAAAAACCCAAGGCACGGTGTTCATGAAGCGGAAGATTATTTTCCCATCCAGTAACCTTCCAAATTGCAGGTTTATTTGTGTGTTTTGGGTAGGATGCCTGAAAGTGCTGTTCTTAGAAACAGGACTGCAATTACTGGAAGAACGCTGCCGCATTGGAAGCACAGCATTTGGTGACAGTCCTTACTCAAAGTGTTGATTTTTAGAAGCATCTGGAAAATGATACAATAACATGATTGTTTTTTTTTACTTTCCAGTTTGGCTACAGTCTTAAGATTTAACCTTCACTGAAGCATAAAAAACAAAAAACGACAGAAAATGGGGCTGGACTCATGGATCAGTCCATTGTGATAGTCTGTGGGGTAGGAGAATACGATTAAGTTATTTTGTTCAATAGCCTCGCAAGGTTCAAGTGTTCTGCAAATATGACGTGCTCAAATTCAGGGAAAGAGAGGGAGAAAGAGAATGGCTGAGGTATGCTGCCCACCATAGACCAGCAGTGAATATAAACATTGTGGGAGATTTCTCGCCAGGCTTCAGTGCAGATGATGATACTCCTGTCACCTAGACAATAGGCAAGCTTCCCAGCAAAGCCGGTTTTAAGGGTAGGATAAGCACAGGGGTTGTCAGTGGCCCTACTGGGAGCTGCAGAGTGCATGCATGCAAGCAAACCAGAAGCACTGCACGGTTTTCTACTGATCCAACCCTCCCCAGTCACACACACTCCAGAAATGTTATGTGGTAGCGTAACGCCCCCCTCCCCCCCCACTGACTCATCCTACCCTCTCTCTCTGAGGGGACGGAGAAGTACCTCCAGGGTTCCACTCTCCCAGAGCCAGCTCCTGCCACCAGGCCCATCCATTCTACTCCATTTCCATACTTACTGCAGTACTTTAAGCCCCATTTTATTTCAAGACCTACCCTTACTCTTTCCACCATTCAGGATCCTCTGTGCTTGTCCCATGCTTTCTTGAATTCTCATACAGCTCACTGGCTATACCACCTCCACTCAGAAGCTATTCCAGGCATCCGCTGCCTTTTCTGCTGTAGAGACAATGAGATTGTATGCGTATGTCTTTATGCAACTCAATACTGAAAATAATCATTAACTTCCCTTCATGATTCAACTTTGTCACTGGCTCATTTTGTGACTTTGGACAAGCCCTTTTATCTCCCTTAGCAGCTAGTATCCAGTTGAAAGTAGCTAAATTTTCCAATCAACAAATTAGAAATATGTGAATGTTATAGATGTGGAGCCCCATTCTGGGAAGGGGACATCCAGGCCGTCTGGACATCCCCGAGGAAGATGGGGATGGTTGGACCCGATCCTGGTCCATGGGAACCAGAATCGAGCCCGAGGATGGCCCTGCATACCCCTTCTGCCTGTGGGGACATCCTCCCCGCAAATGGCCAAGACTGCCGCATTCCCAGCTCCCCAAATCCCTGCCGCCCGACCCATAGCTGGCGTGCTGCAGCACTTGGCCCCGGCCCCAGTGGTGGCTTTCAGGCCCCAATCGGCCAAATTGTGCTGCTTATATCAGCTTTGAGGTGGTATAAGCAGCATGTCACAATGGGTCCGGCAAAATGTACAGGACCATGGCCTGCCGGGCAGCCCACCCCCGCTCTGCCCCCCATGGCTCTCCCCTTCCTGAAGCACAGGACGTATGGGGAGAGCCGGTGGGGGAATAGAGTCTAGATGGATTGCAGGGCTGCATGTCCCGGTGGGACGTGAAGCCCCCCAACCCGTGTTCTTAGCTCTGCCTTTGCACTTACCCTTCTAACAGAAACGTGGCTTAGAGACGGCGAGGATGCACTTCTAGCGCGCTGCCTTCCTCCTGGATACTCTGCTGTTTCTACTTCACGTTCTGGCCGTTCTGGTGGCGGCGTAGCTGCCTTGCTCCACCCGTCCCTCTCTTTCACTCAGGTATCTTCTCCTTTCTTACATTACCCCGAATCCCTTTTGCTCCGCCTTCACACTTCACCTACCATTCATGTACTCCTTATTTACTCCCCCCCCGCTCTCCGTTCTGACCTCTGGGATGCCCTACTCCTAACCCTAACAGATATCTCTTTAGCTTTTCCTCAAATACTTATTGCGGGCGACTTCAACCTTCACATTGATTCCCCTGTCTCCACCAGAGAACACTCCTTTCTTTCGCTTCTACATGACCTATCTCTCACACAACACGTCTCCGTCCCTACCCATCAAGCTGGTCACACTCTGGACCTCCTTCTGACACCCTCTTCTTTCTGCCTCACAATTTCAGATATCCGTACCACCAGTCTCCCCTGGTCAGATCACGTTTGTCTTGCTGTTTCCTGTTCCTGGTCAAGAGGTACCCACTCTTTGGCCTCCTCTTCATCTCCCACTTCTCACCTGGAATGTTGTTCCCGCTCCCTGACTCCCTCTACCCTTCAGCAATTCCCTCCAGCACATGAGATCCTGCCTTCTGATTTCTCCCTTCTCTCACCAAACTCACAGGCTTCCACCTGGTTCTCTACTCTCTCCTCCACACTTGATCGTATTGCCCCCTTGCGTCCCCGCCCACCCCGTCGTCAGCCCTCACAGCCATGGTACCATGGCGGTTTGCGGCTGCTCCGCTCCCATCTCCGTAGAGCAGAACGAATGTGGCGCAAGGCCCCCTCCCCAGTTACCCTAGCGACCTTCAATTCTCATCACTCCCACTATAGAACCCAGGTTCATAGTGCCAAACGCATTTATTTCTCGAATGCCATTTCCAACGCCCCAAATCAGACTCGTCACCTCTACTCCGTTTTTCAATCCCTCATTTCGCTACACACCTCCTCATCTGATCCCTCTTCCCATCCTGCTCCCTCCCCGACACAGTTAGCTTCTTTCTTCAGTAACAAAGTAGCTTCTTTGAGAGCATCCCTGCCCTCCTGCCCCGCTCCGATCCCTTCCCCTCCTCCCATTCCGTACCCCCTCCTATCTCACAGCTCTCTCATTTTTGGGCTTCTTTTGATCCAATCACTGCTCCTGAACTCCATCGCCTTATCACCTCTTCTAAGAAGACTTCTTGTGCCCTCGATCCTGTTCCCTCTACGTGGCTTCTCACCCCTTCCCTTGGACTCTTACCCTGTATTCTCACCATGTTTAACTCTAGCTTGTTCACTGGAATTTTTCCTTCACCATGGAAACACGCTCTCGTTCGCCCTATTCTGAAAAACCCCTCCTTGGATCCTTTACTTCCCACGCACTACCGTCCTGTTTCCAATCTGTCTTTTCTTTCTAAGCTTTTGGAGAAATATGTCTTTGCACAACTCTCTCACCACCTTGCATCCATCAATTTTCTTCACCCATGCCAATCTGGGTTTCGTCAGGGTCACAGCATCGAAACGGTTCTCTTAGCTTTCACAAATGCCTTACATGTTGCACACGATCGTGGTGACATCTCGGTGGCGGTAGCTCTGGATCTATCCGCAGCCTTTGACTTGGTTGATCACTCTCTCCTCTTACAACGTTTACGGGATGCGGGTCTCTGCAGTACAGTCCACCACTGGTTCCATTCCTTTCTTTCTTCCCGGTCCTGCTCGGTGCTTTCTTCTTCCACTTCTATTTCCCCCTCCGAACCTCAACGTCTTCTTTGTGGGGTCCCTCAAGGTTCCGTCCTCGCTCCCCTTCTTTTTAACCTTTTTTTAGCCCCTCTTGCTTCCTTAATCCAACAGTTCGGTATTTCCTTTTTCTTCTATGCTGATGATATCTTGTTACTCCATCACACATCCCCCTCTAGTCCTGATCTCACTGCACTAGATTCCTGCCTTTCAGCCGTCGCAAACTGGCTAACTCTCAACTGCCTCCATCTCAACCTGACCAAGACCATCGCTATTTGGTTCACTCACGGTGCCTCTTCCCCTTTCCACGGCCCACTCTTTTTCTGGCTCCCCTATACCTCTGGTCTCCACTTTTCGTTACCTTGGCGTACACTTTGATTCTGATCTATCCTTTCACACACACATATCACATATCACCAAATCATCTTTTTTCTTCCTGCGTCAACTTCGCTCTATTCGTCCCTTCTTCTCCTCTTCTGCTCTTACCACTCTAGTGCTTTCCCTTGTCATGTCCCGCGTTGATTTTTCAAACTCACTCTTCATTGGTCTCCCCAAATCCCAATTAAACCGCTTGCAACGTGTTCAAAATACTGCAGCACGCCTCCTTACACACACTTCCCTCCGTGATCATATCACACCCCAGTTATTTCATCTTCACTGGCTTCCTATCCCCTTCCGTTCCACCTTTAAATTATTAACCTTGGTCCATAAAGCTATTCATGACAGCACCCCCCAGTACTTATCTGATCTCCTCTTCTTCCATTCTCCCAGATATACCCCTCGTTCTTTTCACCTCAATCGTCTTACACTCCCGTCCCCCTCCCGTGCTCACTTACAATCCACCCGCTCCTCTGCTTTCTTCTTTGCTGGTCCCGCCCTCTGGAATTCTCTCCCTCCTACCCTCCGTTTAGAGCCCCAACACAAAGTCTTCAAGCAAAACCTCAAGACCCACCTGTTTTCCCTGGCATTTAATCTCCCCTCTCCTTTTGTGTGACTCTACTATTTCCTTAACCCCCTCCCTGATGTTCCCTCATGTTGCCATGTCTCGTCCTGCCTTCTTGGTCCTTCTCTACTATCCCTTTTTTTTAATATTGTACATTTCTTTTCCTTTCGTTGGCCTCGGCCTTCTTTTATTACTTAGCTTTTAATTGTACACCGCCTTGGTTATTGAGAAAGGCGGTTTTTATCAAATAAATAAACATAAACATAAACATAGAATGAGGGCCATAGACTCTTAATGTTAACTTCCTTGCACTAACCGACCCGTGTACCCTCAACTCTTCTCTGGAGGAACCGCCTTTGAGGGTGAGAGATGAATTATGTCTGCAGGCCTGTTCATGTTTAATTTGTCGTGAGTTACTAATACAGGTGCAAGTTACTGTCAAATTGTGATGAAGACCTCCTATCACCTAGAAAAAAGATCACTATTTCATTTCTTGTAGGCCACTAAATTTTGTTCAGCAAACTTGGGTTTGAGCTAGTGATTTGGGCGTGATCATTTATATTAGCCTGTGGCTATCAACTAAGCTTTCCTTCTTGATGACACATCTTTGAAAATCAACATGCTAAATGAAAACAACATCACAGTTATGGGTCTGTATTTCACTGCCAGATAAGCTTGTAAATACTTCTTAACATTCCTTTATAATATGAAAATATTTTTGTGCTTGGCTTGACATTAGGACGACAATATTATTTTCACTGAGAGTGAAAGGTCTTATTTACCTTGAAAGCAATTCATTTCATTTTGGAAGGCATCTCTCGTCAGCATCCGCAAAATATTAGATGCTCTCGTGGCACCCTGTGGTGCTGCCACACACTCATCTGCTCTTCCGTCAGATGGGAAAAATAACCACAGTGCATAATACACATACACATTTTAACCTTGTGAACCACCTCTTGTCCCACTAGCTGTTTGTCCATCTGTTTCTGCAGTAGTGAGTAACAGAGTTGATTTATGAGGCTTAAGAATTCTTGATTGGCTGCAAAGTGTGAATATCCCTGCCTGAAGGTTGAAAGGTAGGTTTCATGTAATACCAGTCCATGGTATATATAACATAAGTTGATTTCTGTAGAAAACATATTAATAGTAAATAGCCTCAATGTCCATCAGCATACTATGGAGAAAAATTCAGATCAAAGGAATAGTCTACTGAAATGAAACAACACATCTCGGAGCAGTCTGTCTGTGTGCGCCCTTGAACTGGTAGACTCTGGGAGAATGGCATGTGGATTACTGGTACAAGCAGACAACTTTCCAGTATAATGGCACCTCGTCATGAGCCGTCATAGCTCAGAAAAAGTGCTGTAGTTTCTTTTACATTCTGACTTGTACAGTGAGAAAGTCTCTCTAGAGGACAGCTTGGTTGATACAGCCTCTGTTCGAGAACAAGAATAATGGGAAGGGTGAAAACATACTGCAGTACATGGTTAAGTTTCTGAGGTGAAGTATTCATGTGCCCTTGATCAGTACAGTGGATAAGAAACAATATGTTGAGATCCCTTCAGCTGGACCCTCAGGAAGGGGATGTACAAGCAATATTGCAAGGATCATGCTGTTTCTTATACTGAGGACATGTAGGGCCTAATATTTGAAACAAACTATGCATTCACCAGCAAGTGATGAATTTTATGCGTATAAAAAGAAACTAGCAGTGAGATGGGGTGGAAGTGATGCAAGCAGTTATATGCTGTGTGGCAATATTTGGGCACTAAGGGGCTGAATCTATAAAGGCACGCAGAAAGTTAGGCACTGTTTACATAAGTCCCTCTTCTAAAGGACTTACGTGCGTGCTTTGGATGATCACTATTCTGTAAGTGTGTGTGTAAATCCCATTGTGCATACTTTCAGTTTGGGTGTGCACAGGGGTGGAGCATAAGTGGGGCCTAAATTTATGTGCATATGTTATAGAGTAGCATAACGTATATGCGTTGTTGACAGATCTAGGCACGGGCATTTCCATCTGCTCTAGAATAGGCGTAACTGCTGTAACTAGGTTCAGATGCATCAGTACACCTTGATTGTATAAAGTGTGTTCGTGCATCTTTTACCCTATAGAATAACTGCTGCATACACACATCGCAATGTGGGAGTTTAGAGACGTATCCTGTTAATGGATATGTTATCGCTGTAAGATATAATCCCCGTCCATTCTCCATCCCGTTCCACTTCATATGTTAATGTGGAAATGGTCATACAGTAACTGCTAAGGTGCTGCTTTCACTGTTAATGCGCTACCTATGTTCACTGTTGGCATGTTAATTGCTGTGTTAACAGCTAATGCAAATTTTAAATAAGGACCGTAATTGGATAATAACTGTCATAGAAGGTACAATAACAAGCCAACTTATGGCATTTATTATATGGTCTCTTTTGAAAGTACATTTTGAACATAATTGATCACTTAATTCATGTTACTTTGCTGGCAGACCAAACGTCTATCACAATTATCTGACCATGTCCCCTCTAATTGCCCATATTATGTAAACATATTAAATATAGCATATAATCCAGGTAAAAATGGGGATGGACGTGCTTTTTTGTGAGTACTAAATTATCTAGGATTTCATTATCATGCACCATATGCTTTGGGGTTATTTTAGAAACATAGAAACACGATGACAGATAAAGACCATACAGCCTGTCCAGTCTGCTTTTCCATACCCACTACTAAGCTCTACAGTCCCTTTTTTATTTTCCTTTAGAGATTCTCTGTGTTTGTCCAATGCTTTTTTGAATTCACATATAGTATATAGTCCTTTTTTCTACTACCTTCACTGGGAGACTATTCCACGCATCTACCACTCTTTCCATAAAGAAATATTTCCGCAACATACTCCTGAGTCTTCATTCTATGCCCCCTCGTTGCAGAGTTTTCCTTCAATTGAAAGAGGCTCTCCTCCTGTGCACTTATGCCACAGAGGTATTTAAATGCCTCTATCATATATCCCCTCTCCCGCCTTTCTTCCAGTATTGAGATCTTGAGATCTGTTCCCATATGCCTTATGACAAAGCCCATTGACCATTTTTGTAGCCACTCTCTGCACCGATTCCATCCTGTTTATATCCTTTTGAGAGTGTAATGTCCAGAATGGCACACAATACTCCAAATAAGGTCTCACCAAAGACATACAGAGGCACTACGACCTCCTTTCTGCTGGCCATTTCTCTCCATATGCATTCAGGCATCCTTCTGGCTTTTGCTTTTTCTACCTGTTACCTTAAGATTGTCAGAAACAACCACCTCCACGTCCTGCTCTTCTTTTGTGGACAGAAGTACTTCACTCCCCTATACTGTACTGTCCCTTGGATTTTTGCAGCCCACATGCATAACCCTGCATTTTTTAGCATTAAATTTCAACTGCCACATTCTCAACTATTCTTCAAGCTTCACTAGATCACTCCTCTTAGTATCTATCCTTCCTGGGTGTCTGCTCTTTTTCAGATTTTGGTATCATCTGCAAAGAGGCAAACGTTACCCGAATGCAAATCTTAGAAAACGTATTTGAAATTTTTATGTTTACTACTGCTACTACTATTTAGCACTTCTAGAGCACCACGCACGCAGCGCTGCACAGCTAACCTAACCTACAAGAGGTAGTCAGCATACATGAGACAGCCCTGCCCGTCAGAGTCATGCTCATCGGAGCTTACAATCTAGTTAGAGTAGTACATTAGTTAAAAACAGTGCAGAGTGTTAATCGGTTCTACGCAAGGTATGGTGTGGTGCAGTTTGGTCTGAAGTTGGTCATAAACGTTGACGGGGTTTAGGGTGGGATGAGGAAGGAGTCAGGATCTGAATCCAACAGTGAAGAGGTGGGTCTTCAGCCTGGACTTGAAGAGGGCCAGGGAGGGTGCCTGGCACACAGACGCAGGTAGGTGGTTCCAGGCGTGAAGTGCAGCAAAGTGAAAGGAACGCAGTCAGGAGTTCGCGGTGCGGGTGAGCGGCATTGATAGAAGTAATTTGTTATTGGAACGCAAATTTCGAGAGGGGACGTAGGGAGAGATAAGAGATATTGAGGGGCCATAGAGTGAATGCATTTATAGGTCAGCAGGAGAAGCTTGAATTGTATGCGGAACTGGACAGGGAGCCAGTGAAGTGATTTGAAAAGAGGAGTATTTATTTATTTATTTGTCCTAGATTTGTATACCGCTACTTCCAGCGATCAGCAGCGGTTTACTTGCGTAGCAAGGGTGTCTGAACAGTACAATTTAAGTATACAATCTGATTTCCGGGAGTAGCACACATCAACACAATATATAGCACACATTAACACAATATGGTTCAATGATATACATTTGATCAATGGGGTAGTATAGTAGGATTTGTAGCAGAGCATGGTGGGGTAAATATATACATATATACATGTTACAAGATCACAGGCAGGCCTTTTTCTGAGGCTAGACACCTGATTATATACATAAAAATAGCCTTCTATATCTGTATGGAAATTCCATAGTTCAATGTTCAGAGGAAAGGTAGGGGAGGGAGGTTTAGAGGAAATGGTAATTCAGTCTAGGTGATTCCGTAAAGTTCAGAGGAGAGGTAGGTGAGAGGGGTTTAGAGGAGAGGTAATTCAGACTAGGTGATTCCGTAATGAGTCTGGAAAAGGTGGGTTTTGAGCTTTTTCCTGAAGTCCTTTAGGTCATTGATTAGACGTATCTCGTGAGGCAGCTGGTTCCATATCAAGGGTGCTGAGTACGTGTAGGCTCTTTTGCTCATCAGATCTTTGACCGCCCTTATGCTACTTGGTACGCAGAGTGTGTTAAGGCTAGTGGTCCGCCTGCTTCTGTTGTGGGGTTGTGTGGTGATTAGGTTAGAGAGGAAAGAAGGGGATAGGTTGTGAATAATTTTAAATGTTGTCACAATCACTTTGTATTTTATGCGTGCAGTGATGGGGAGCCAGTGGAGCTCAATCAGGACTGGTGTGATGTGGTCCACCAGCTTCTTGTTCATGATAATCCTGGCTGATACATTTTGTGCCATTTGCAGGATGTTTAGGGTTTTCTTCGGTAGCCCTTGTAAAATGGCGTTACAGTAGTCAAAGTGGGGAGTGATAAGAGTAATATGGTCATGGCGAGGCTGGCAGAAGATTAGTCGAGCAGCGTAATTTTGTATAGATTGAAGGGGAAGGAGGTGGCTCACGGGAAGACCAGCAAGGAGTAAGTTGCAGTAATCGAGGCAGGAGGAGATTAAGGAGTGGATAAGCGTTTTGGTAGTGTGTTCAGAGAGGAAGGGGCAGATTTTGCTAATGTTGTAGAGAAAGAAGCGGCAGGTCTTAGCTACAAGCTGGATATGAGCGGAGAAGGAGAGAGAGGTGTCAAAGACAACCCCTAGATTACGGGCCGAGGGAACAGGAAGGATAGTAGATCCATCCACATGGATTGAGAGAGGAGGAAGTGGGGGGCAGGAGTTAGGTGGAAAGACAAGGAGTTCAGTCTTGATCATGTTCAATTTCAGTCGTCGATGAGACATCCAGGCAGCGATGTCCGAAAGATAGGCAGAGATCTTGGACTGGGTTACCGGAGAAATATTAGGTGTAGAGAGGTAGATTTGTGAGTCATCAGCATAGAGATGGTACTGAAAGCCATGGGAGGAGATAAGCGCTCCAAGGCCTTGGGTATAGAGAGAGAAGAGGAGGGGGCCTAAGACAGATCCCTGGGGTACACCTACATGGAGCGGGGTAGGGGAGGAGGAGAGGCCGCCAGAGCATACACTGAATAAGCGATGGGAGAGGTAGGAGGAGAACCAGGATAGTACAGAGTCCTTGAAGTCAAGCGAGGAGAGGGTGGTGAGAAGGAGATTGTGGTCAACGGTGTCAAAGGCAGCAGAAAGGTCAAGAAGGATGAGGATAGAAAATAGGCCCTTGGATTTAGCCAGGAACAGGTCATTTGTGACTTTTGTGAGTGCCGTTTCAGTCGAGTGTAGAGGACGGAAGCTGGATTGAAGTGGGTGGAGGAGGGCTTGGGAGGTGAGGAAGTCGAGGCAGCGACGGTGGACTGCTTGTTCTAGTAGTTTGGATATGAAGGGAAGGAGGGAGATGGGTCGATAATTAGAAGGGCATGTGGGATCAAGTGAGGGTTTCTTGAGGAGGGGTGTGACAACAGCATGTTTGAAGTCAATGGGGACAGTTGCAGTGGAGAGTGGGAGGTTGAGGATATGAGTGATGGAGGGGGAAATGGTGAGGGGAATGGAACTTAGGAGATGGGTGGGGATAGGGTCTGATGGAGGACAGAAGGAGTGCACTTTGGAGGAGGACAGAAGGAGTGCACTTTCTTCCTCAGAGATAGGAGGGAAGGAGGAGAGGGTGGCAGAGGGAGTATGGATGGGGGAGGAGAATTGGGGAGGAGGGGAAGTAGATGGAGGGGGTAGGGAATTGGAGGGTAATCTTGTGGATTTTGTCGTGGAAGTAGTCAGCTAGGGTTTGGGCAGTAAGGGAGGGCAGGATCGGGGGCGGGGGGACCTTGAGGATAAGCAATGGATAACAGTTCAGTACAACAGTGGGTAGCAATACTATGCAAACAATGGGTGGCAACAGTAAGCAAAGTAAAACAATGGGTGGTAAGAGTATGGGTGACAACAGTATACAAATGGGTGGCAACAGTATGCAAAACAAACAATGGGTAGCAACAGTATGCAAAACAATGGGTGGCAGCAGTATGCAAAACAATGGGTGGCAGTACAATGCAAGCAATGAATAGGCAGGTGGATAACGGCTCTATGCAGAGATGGGTATGCAGTTCTATGCCCAGCAGTGGGTAGCAATACACTGTAGGCAATGGGAACAATGCTAAGCAAGCAGAGGGTAGTGGTGTTGTGCAGGCAGTGGGTAGTAGTTCATTGCCAACATTGGGCAGCAGTACAGCGCAGGCAGTGGGTAGCAAGTTCTAGGCGGGTAGTGGGAGGAAGAACAGTGCCAGCAGTGGGAGGTAAGACAAAAGAGAGTTCAAAAGAGAGTTACTTGAAGGTGCTAGGGTGGAGTTTGTGAGATGGTTTGATCTGGAGGTGATGTATGGAGGAGCGACAAGCCTGCTCGACCCCAGCAGCTGTGGAGCACCGGAGGTCGCACCCCGGGCCCGCGCCTAAGGGCCACGCCAAAGGGCCCTCTGGCGAGGCCCTCAGGCGCGGTCCCACCAGACGCGGGCGCACCTAGCGGCGCTGAAGATCTTTAAGGCTGGTCTAAAATCAGGTATTTACACATGGAAATGGTGATTGTAGAAAGAGGTGCGTTCACACGTGGATGCCCTTTCTACATAGAAATGACAAGATATATGCCAGGAGTATGATTAGGGAGTGGACTGGATGGTCGTATAGAGTCATCTATGAGTGCAATGTCCACATCAAGATTTACAGCTGCTCGCTGGCACATATAGGGTTTCAAAAAGTGCTCATTTCAGTCAGCCCTTTGCAGGCGGGATGAAGGGGGTTATCCTTCTTAATCCCCAATTGTTTATTTCCCCCTCCAAATTGACATTAGATATAGTGGCATCTGTAGCTAAATGGCAACATTTCTATATGTAAATTTGCAAAGTAGCCAACATACTGCTACTACTACTACTACTACTTTATTTATTTATTTAACAGGTTTTAATATACCATTTTACTACAAGTCAAAACGGTTTCATCAAACTGAGATTGATACAGGGAACACTTGAAAAACATTAAAACATTTAACAATCAATAATTGTAACACTGTGCAACATGAATGCAATGCAAACAAGGAACAGAGTGCCATAGGGGTTTGCCACATTGCTCAGAGCATATGTAGGGACTATGTACAAGGGGGGAGGGGGTTGGTGGGTAGAGGTTGGTAGTGTGAGGTTGTGGGGTAGTGGGCATTATGGTTGCGGGGTATGGAGGTGGGGGTGAGGTGCCTGTATGTACATTGGGGCATTGTGTAGAAATTGGGGAGTGCTCATCTCCATAGTGTCACAGGAATAGGTGAGTCTTTAGTTGTTTGCAAAAATCTGTGGCTGAGGTGGTGTTGCAAATTGAGGGGTGTAGTGAATTCCATAGGGTGGGGGCGTAGAGGGAGAATGCTCTCATTCTTGTAATTTTCTTGCAGTTGCATATTTGTGCTAGAAAACTGAGAAGGTTTTGGGTGCTCATTTGTCTTGGTCTTATAGAGTTCGAGATGTGAATTAGTGTTTGGAGGTGTTCTGATGTTCAGTTTTCTAGGGTTTTGTGGATGATAGTTAGGACTTTGTATTGTATTCTTGAGCTGATGGGAAGCCAGTGGAGATGTTTGAGGATAGGCACACACACTACGCCACATACGACCTCTACTAGAACCTACAGATTTCAGAACCATCTTCCAAGCCTTAGTGATGCCACATCTAGATTTTGCAAATGCAATCCTATACGGGCTCCCTCAATCTACTTTAAATCCTCTCCAATTAGCGATGAATACCGCCGCCAGAGTGCTTGAAGGAATATCAAAGTCAGACCACATAACTCCAATCCTGATAAAACTCCACTGGCTACCAACCAATGCAAGAATCCAATACAAAATCATAATCACCATCTTCAAAGCCTTAAACAACCAAGCACCCTCAACCATCACTAACCTACTACACACCCAAGCCCTCAACAGAGCCAGAAGAACATCAGCAATAAATACCCTAATCGTCCCGAAAATAACAGTCAAATACACCAAGGAAACATCTAAAAGAGCCTTCAGCATTCATGCCCCAGTAGCATGGAATACCCTCCCACCAGAATTGAGAGCCATAACCAGTCTAACACAATTCAGGAAAAGTCTTAAGCACTACCTATTCCTAAGTTATTTTC
Organism: Ichthyophis bannanicus; assembly: GCA_033557465.1. Taxonomy (NCBI): domain Eukaryota; kingdom Metazoa; phylum Chordata; class Amphibia; order Gymnophiona; family Ichthyophiidae; genus Ichthyophis; species Ichthyophis bannanicus. The sequence continues at coordinate 102,629,109 of CM066034.1, read as the reverse complement.
CAGTATAATCCTTCCCAAGAGAAATAGTCACACCATGTTCAGTTCTAGTGAATTTTGACTGCGTTTAATGTATATAGTTTATTGTATATGATTTATATAGACTACCTTGTTTCTTCCAAGTTTTCAAATCCCTGTTACTTGTAAAATGCACTACAGTTATCCTGTATGTATATGTTTTTGTTCCATGTGAACCGCGCTGATGACAATAGTGCAGTATATAAGAAATATTAAATAAAAATAAATAAAAATAAAATAGGAGTGATGTGGATTTGCCTTGAGGCGCAGAAGATGGTACGAGCCACAGTGTTCTGGGCTAGTTGTAATGGAAGGACAGCATGTTTAGGTAGGACTTGAAATATAGAATTACAATAGTCGAATAAAGGTGTGATGATGGCTTGGCAGACTGAGCGGAAACTGTCGGTGGATAGGAGGGGGCATATATTCTGTAAAGTTCTGAGGTTGTTGTATACTGTTTTAGTGATAGTTTGATTTTGAGGTTTGAAGTCAAGTTGCTGGTCGATTAGGATTCTGAGGTATTTTATCTGAGAGCTGACTTTGATGTTGCTGTTGCCAATTTGGATAGAGGCAGGAGAGCTGAAGTCGGGTTCTTTTGTGATATGGAGGAGCTCTGTTTTATTGAGTTTGATGGATAAATTGTGGAGATGAAGCCATTTGATTATTTCAGCAAAGCAATTTGAGAGTATGGGGTAGTCAGGAGCGGCTGTTGAGAATGGTGTGAAGATCATGATGTTGTCTGCGTATATGCGGTACTCCACTCGGAATTGTTGAAGAATGGTGCAGAGTGGGTGGATGTAAATGTTGAACAGCGGAGACGAGAAGGAAGATCCTTGAGGTACTCCTTGGTGTAAGGTGAAGGCTGATGAGGTTTATGATTGGGTTTTATTCATTGGGTTCGGTTGATGAGATAGGAGTGGAATCAGCTGAGGGGGTGTCATCGATTCCGATGTGGTGGAGTTGATTGAGAAGAAACTGGTGGGATACAGTGTCAAAAGCTGCCGAGATGTCTAGAAAGAGTAGGATGAATCCCAGGGTGGATGCTTCAGTGCCTGTTTTGAGTGAGTTTAGGAGGGAGGTCATGAATGTTTCTGTACCGTGGTTGGATCGGAAGCCATGTTGATGCGTTTCTTAAGGTGCATATAGGTTAATGTGTCCATATAGTTGGTTTTGTACCACATTTATGTATTTATTTAACATGCTCTTATATATCGCCTCTTCCAGAGATCAAGGGTTGTTTACATTGAACTCAATAAGCAAACTTTACAATGAACTTACAAACTTTATGTACAATGAACTATCTTACAACTAACTAGATACAATGTTAGGGTAAATATATACAGTATTGCAGTAGGCTACAAAGTTATGGTAATTATATACAGTTTTGCAGTGAGAGTGAGTTCAGATCCATCATTGTTTCTGTGCTCTAATGTACAGTGGGCAGGAATGATAGGGAATTTTTAATTAGATTGGTCTCATAGGGCTAAGTCTAAAATATCTCCTTCTCTAGCTGGTTCCTGAAACAGCTGCTCCAAGAAGCAGTCATTTATTTCACCTAGGAACTTCACCTAGTACGTCCTGATATAACATCTATCTGGTCAATACTGCAAGTGCAATCACCCATTTTTATTGTGTTGCCAGTTTGTTAGCTTCCGTAATTTCTGATAACATTTCATCTGTCTGCTCATTCTGTCCAGGCAAACAGTAGTAAACCCCTACCACTATTTTCTTCCCCTTCACACATGGAATTTCTATCCATTAAGATTCAATGGCACATTTTGTTTCCTGCAGAACTTGTATTCTATTTGATTCAATGCCACTCTTCCATAAATTTGATCCAGCATTTCATTGTGATATTATTTATACCCTAGTAACACAATGTTCCATTGGTTATCCTCCTTCTACCAGATATCCAAGATGCCTATTATAAAGGGCAGCCAAGTGCAATATGGGATGTCCAGGGCAGAATATGCAGAAAAACGCCAGGTATATCTATGTTTAGAACTACTGACTACTGCTACTGATCAACTGTATAGCGCTACAACAGGGGTGGCTCAAGACAATCTGCTGCCTGAGGTGAGAGAGAAGCTCCCACTCCCCCCCCCCCCCAGCCAAAATGGCCAGAGCCCTAGTCAGGAACAACCCCCCCCCCCCCATCAACACCAGTCAGGTGGTTACCCGACAAATAAAGAAAGCAATATATTCCCAGGCTATATAATTAATGTAAAACATATTGATCCCTGACATTGCACACAGGATTGGCATGCTATTAAATGTAACTATACCGTCTGCAAAAACAAAGGAGATGCCAGATGATCACAAACCAAGGAGCAAAACGAAAAAGTAAGAACCACAGCTAATTTTATTTTGATGTTATAAACTGCGCTGTGCTTCTAATTTTTGAATATATATTCTACATCCAAAGAAATCCTTTTCTCAATAATGAGTGCAAAGGACATTTCCCCATAGAACTCAACCAGTATTCTTCCCACAAATTTTTTCAAGCCAGATGGCTTGAAGGTGTAGTCAGCTGGGTCACATTATAAGCTGGCTGGCAGAAGACAACAGAATTAGTCATCTTCCTTTTTCCATTCCTTCTCATTATTTTGCAATGATTATGTTAGCTGGATGGTCAGTAAAATTACTCCAAATAAATAAATCCAATGCTGAGTGCCACAAATAATTAATCAATGACCTTGGAGATGAATGGTATGCTGGTTATGGGTCTGTAGGAGATTGGTGAGTGTGGGTCAAGATTTGGTTTCTTCAATAGTGGTCTGACTGAGGCTTGCTTGAGGGAGGGAGGGAGGAAGGAAGGAATCCTTGAGTGAGGGAGGCATGGACAATGTCAGAAAGGACTGGTAGGAATTGGTCTTTTGTAGTTTTGAGCCATAATACCGTGCACAGATCAAGTGGGGAAGTTGTGGTGTTGATGTTGCCAATACCTTCAGTACCAACACCACTGCAAACCTTCACATGAAGCAACCTAAGACAGACTGGTATACTCTAATCCTCCAAAACCTGAAAAGGCAACTCCGCTAGCACAAAAGAAAATGGCGCAAAACAAAACATGACAAAGACAAACTACAATTTCTACAATTGCTGGGAGAATACCACACTGCAACAGACAGATGTGAACACCACACCAAACTACTAAATTCTGCAATCAGCTGACCAAGAAAGCTTTTTTCCATTGTGAAACACCTGACAAAAACACCATCCACTAATAACCAAGAAATCATGATCATCTCCCACCAACTAGCTTTACACTACAAACACCTCATCCACAACCAAATATCCACTTCTCACCCCCTATCGAAGACACCCACCCAGACCCCTGGAGCTCCTTCAACAAAATAACTGAAAGCCAAATCGAAAATACGATAACGTCTCTAAACACAACAACTTTATTTTATTATTTATTTTATTTTATTTTTATTTTATTTTATTCTCTTATATACCGCGCTATTCTGCATCAGTGCGGTTTACATTGAACAAACTGAAATTACATTGAACAGGGCATTTTAACTTGGAGATAACTATTTTACAGGGAACTATTTTACAGGGAACTTCCCGAATAGATCCTTGCCCATCATTTATTTATTTGTTTAGACAGTTTTTGTATACCGCCTTATCCTTCAATCAAAGCGGTCATGACACAATTGGGGGATACATTTAACACATGGGGATATGAGACACATACACTAATACTTACAGGGAACATGGACTATGGAGGGTTAAGTGGCTTGCCCAAGATCACAAGGAGCATCTGTGGGACTAGAAACCCTAGTCCTTCCGGCCCAAGGTTGCTGTCCTCTAGTGGGATTTGAACCCCCGACCTTCTGGCCTGAAGTACCTTGCCCCAACCACTAGGCTACTCCTCCCTATTGAAAATTGAAAGGCAGTCAGGAAATACTTTTTCACTGAAAGGGTGGTGGATGCTTGGAATGCCCTCCCGATGGAGTTGGTGGGGGCGCAAACAGTGACGGAATTCAAAGTGGCCTGGGACAGACACAGTGGATCACTTTACAGCAACAGGATAAAATCAAAATAAACTGAACCATCTAATTTCTCAACAAATAGGGTGTCCTACATGGAGCGATAGGAGGAGCGGTGGGTTCACCCCTAAACAAAGACATGGGGAGGGGTGCACCTACTCCTGGTGGGTGCACCCCTAAACAAAGACATGGGAAGGGGTGCACCTACTCCCTAAAGACATGGGAAGGGGTGCACCTACTCCTGCCATCTTGCTGGGCAGACTAGAAGGACCATACTGGTCTTTATCTGCCGTCATTTACTGTGTTACTGTGTATTATGCTGTTGAGCTCCTTTTGCGATAATAAGTTGAAGGCAGTCCAGTGTTGGTCTTGGGGGACCTCTTCGTTTGAAACTGGTATGGTCGGACTATGGGGGAGTGGATGAGTTGTGCTTGGTCATCAGATAGGATGCCATGTCCTGTGGGTTGAGAGTGTTGTTCTGGTTTGTTTGTGATGGGTCTTTGGTGAGTGATCTGACAATATCAAAGAGTTCTCTGGGTTTGTTGATAGAGCATGAGTGGAGGTTGTCGTAGAACTCTTTTTTGGTGTTAATGGTTGCTTCATGGTATGATTTTAATCCCTGTACTACTTATTATTTATATAGTGCTAAAGGGCATACGCAGCGCTGTTCTGAGACATGTTAGAGACAGTCCCTGCTCCTAAGAGCTACACATGGCACTTACAAGTGGAAGTTGTAAAATACAAATCGCCAGCACCTAAGCTGCTGCGTTTCTCCCACTGCTTTTTCCTACCTGTAGATTTGGAAAACTGGTTCTCTGGCCCCATATATCAGCAGATACACATGTGCTCCTGTACTAGTTTAGAACAGCTTTATGTTTTGACAGTGGCAAAAGTTCTAACGAAGGACCTTCAAACAAAATTTTACTGAAGGCCTCCCATTTTTGCAGCGGTGCTCCCCCCTCCCCCCATGCAAACTTACTTTAACTTGGTTCCTATGCAGCTTCCAATCCAGGCCCGGGAGGTGACAGCCACAAGGCCTGAAGCAAGGCAGCGCTGCAAACAAGTTAAAGTTTGCCTTGGGGGGGGGGGGGGGCGCGTTGCCATCGTGTGGGATCCCCTGCATTGTGGGGGCTGCTTGGACAGAATTGATGCCACTGTGTTTACTAGAGCCTTTTCTAGAATTGTGCTAGAGTGTCAGCTTTGACATCTCGATTTTCATCATGACATACTATGTAAAATGTGCCTTCATATGTAGTTATGAATAAGGATAGAGGAAAGTTAACATAAGTTTTTAACAATGTTTTTATTCATTTTACTACTGCTACATGATTATTCACCGTAAGGAGTGGAGGAGTAACCTAATGGTTAGAGCAATGACTTGGGAACCAAGAGACAGACGTTCGATTCCCTCTAGCACACCTTATGGCCTTGGACAAGTAACTTAACCCTCCATTGCCTCAGAAAAATCCAAGTTATCAATGTCTCCTTATAATGTATATTACCAAGTTAAAGATACAATATAAACCGCTTTGACTGAAATGATAATGTGGTATGTAAAACCTGTTAAATAAATAGCATAAAAATTATTCTTTTTTTCATTTAAAATGCCTCACACTGATGCCATAAACCAAGACGTTTGCATAAGAAAGATCTACTATATTTTAATTACATCTATTGCATTTAATGTTTCCAACACCCAAAGACCAGATGTTGTCTAATTTGTTTGCCTCCCATAAAATGCCTAATATATAGAGCTTATAGCAATTGCTGCTCAAAGGCACCTGGCTGGAGCACTCTGAAGTCAGCTTACTTTTTTGGGAGGAGGTTGGGTGGGAGAACGCTGCACAATACTCTTTCAGGTAAGCAGTTCCTTATCAAGTAATAGGCTCAGTCGTACAGCCTCTTATGTCATACCCCTGGTTGGGTCTGAAGCACATGGATGGTTCCAAGGTGCTAACGTTCACAGCTTTAAGTTAAAACCACAGGGTGGCGGAGGAAAAATACAGCTTACTGTAAATGCTCAGTGCTTACAGTCTTCACCGCACCAAGTCCTGTGCTGTGACATGTAGTGGAAAGCTTGCACTGCTCGTGTGGGAAGGGGAACGATCAGATAGGCTTGAAGATGGAAAATATGCTGCAGGTATTGGGGATATTGCCTTTCAAAATGAGACCTTCTGAACAACCAGTGCAGTGATGTATAATGACCAAACCTTTACTGGTAATGTCAGTTGTTTATTTCAGAATTATGAATTCCAGCCTCCTCCATCTAAATATCCCAGCAGCTAATTCATTTTTCATTAAAAACTGAACTAAAAGCTGGAATGGTTTTATCAGCATTTGTTATTTTTGGAGTCCACACGTAGAATGCTCACAGTTGTGTGCCTTTTTATAGCAGTTGGTGAAGCATAAGAGTCTAGGGTGTTTTACTGTTGTTGAACTACCCAGATGTATGTGTGGTAAAGGAAAATAGTGCACGCTGGGTGCTTGATTGAGTAGAGATCCTTAATGGTTATTGTGATAAATAGAATCCTAGCTGAAAAATAAGCACTTGCTTAATTGGGTCTGTCTGGCAGACTGCTAGAAATCATGGAGGCTGGGTGTTTGGAAAATGGCTATTGTAGCTGTTTAGGTCATCATGCCTTTATTTGGATTTAGCTGAGGTAGTTTCATTGTTAGCACATAGTGAGTTATATTCCTGTACAGTAGATGGTTCCCTGTCCCCAGAGGGCTTGCAATATCAGGGCACCATTTATCAAAATGCATTAATGCACATTGGCTTCAGTTATGCGCTTTGAGGATAATTTTATAGCAGGTTGCCTAGGTATGGAGGCCAAGTGGGTGCCTGTTTTGAGCTTATTTGAAAAAGGCACCTATGTGTGCTTATAAAATACCAGCACGAATTCTGCAGCAGGGCAGGTGTTAACTGTGCAAGTTGGCAGTCAGTACATGTGCTTTTTCTAAATAATGTTGGAAATTACGCCCACCGAGAATAACAGGGTTTGCCTTAAATAATGTGAATTAACTTAGGTTATAAAACTAAAAGTTTGTACCTGAAGGCAAAGTCACAAGGGGCATTATTGGGATTTGAACCATGGTTTACCAAGATTTTCAGCCTGCTTTTCTAACCACTAAGCTACGCCTCTACTCATTTTGAAAGTATTGTGGATGTGGATGTGAAATAAGTAAGGACTTTGTATTCCCTCTTGAGGAAGATAATGGAATACGAACAAAAGGTGACACACTGTCCCAACAAAAAGCACACTTGGCAGCTAGACTGCAGTGTGAACAGGAATAGCTGGACAGACTGGATGGGTCTGTTGGTCTTTTTCAGTGTTACTATGGAAGATCAAGTTTACTATCCAGTTATAGTCAGTAAAAACAGGACATATATCTTGGCCAAGACATTCAATCTTCACCAATCTTCACACCTCAGTTGTCTTCATACAGTCCTGCTTCTCTGATGATTTGCTCTGCATATAAATTAAACAGATAGGGGGAAAGTATGCAGCCTTGTCGTACACCTTTGCTAATTTCAAACTATTCTGTTTCTTCCTGTTCCGTTCAAACTGTTGCTTCTTGATCAATGCAAAGGTTGCGCAAGAGAACTATCAGGTGTTCTGGTATACCTGTGCTTCTTAATGTAGTCCAGAGTTTCTCATGGTAACCGAGGTATCCGGATGCTAATCCCTTGCCTGCTATCAGTTTTGACAGCCTGCCACCACTACCCCCCCCCCCCCCCGGTATCCCACAAAACACACACACACTGGAATTTGGTAACAAATAACTTGGTCGCAGCTTTATTAAATGAATTATAAACCGGCCTCAACCTGGGCCAACTCAGCATTCTTAAATCCCAGCACTGCCCCCCCCTTTCCGGATGATGCCCCCCACCAGCCGTTTATAGCAAAGTGGTGCATCATCCATCCCCCCCATTACCCCCTACCGCCCGCCTCGCCATGTTATAGCAAAGGCAGGCAAGTTGCCTTCCACCGGGCAGAGACCCCAACCGGGATGTCTCTCCCAACCAAGGAGCACTGCCGCTCCCCTGAAAAGTGGCATCAGCCTCAAATGCCCCGCCGGGTCGGCGAGCACCAGCTCGCTACCCCGTCGCCAGCGCAAGGTAGACCTCTATCCTTGCGCCGCCCCCCAACCAAAGCTGCGACCAACACCAACCTTCCAAGGCCCCCGGCCAATCATTCGGCTAAGATCTAGCCCCCCCGGGCCAGGTGAAACCCATCAAGCAGGTACTAGCCGGCACACCTGACCTCCGCCCAAGGGTGAAGCACCCGCAACCGCCCAATTGCTGAACCCATCGCACCATCTGCCTGCTAATCCTGTCCCGGCCCCGCAACAACCGCCGCTGCGTCCAGCAGGCAGGGTGTGGGATGCTGTCTGACCACTCGATGGCCACATTCGGAATAAAGTCCCGTACCAACAATGTCACTCTGTACGGTCCTGGTGATCTGCCGGCAGTACCAGCTCGGCCAAGTCATGGCCTCTCCAAAGAATCAGCAGCCTGACTGGCCACCGCCGCTGCGCAAGCTTCGCCTGAACGAGGTCCAAGAGCTGCCACCCTTGCAATCCACATTGGCCCATCCAACACAGCCGCACTCCAGCATCTGCCAGCCCGAGGGAATGCCCAATGGCCGCACTGCCGCCCTCCGCTCGGCCCAGTAAACGAGGGAGTGGCCGCTGATCCACCAATCGCCGAAGCAGGCACCATCTGCAAGGCCAAATCGGACAGCCAACAGCCGGCAACTCTGCAATAGGAAGGAAACTGTTAGTACCCCCCCACACACACCCCCAGCCCGGCACATGCCACCCAAGGGTGAATGTCCCCTTCGTACGCACCTTGAGCGCCACCCGCCGGTCGGCTGTAGGACCCACCCGTCAATCGCAGCCACCATCGCCCTCCTGGCAGCTCCAATCCGGAAAGATTGCCACCCATGGGTCCGCTCATCATGACCCAAGACCCGGAAGGCCAAGCGCAACACCACTGTGAACTGGAACTGCGTTACCGGCCTGCCTCCCCCATCCGGGGCCCGCGGCCGCCGCTGCAAATAACTCGGCAGGGCCTGCACCGGACAGGTGGGCAAGGGAAAACAAATTGGCGCACAATACCACCCAGCCCCCCTTTGCCCAACTGAGCCGCTGTGGACCGCGGAATAAAATGTATGTACCTGAGATGCCTCCACCAGCATGTACGCAAAGCCAAGCCCGCCAAAACGCAACCCCGCCTCGAGTCCCGACGCAACATGCCCCAAAAAACGCTGCTGCAAATGTGCGGGTAACAAGGTAGCCTCGAACCAGAGGTCACCGACTAGGACAGCAATGCCATCAAGCCTGGAACCCGACCCCCCGAAGACGCTCCCGGACTGGTGCGGCCATCGCATCCACCTCCGGAGCCAACAGCCGAAACCACGCCCCACTGAAAATGAGACCAAGCCTCAGCGATAGAATTCTGGGAGGCCGGCACATGCAGCACCTGGCAGTGACATTCAGACGCAAGCAAGCGAGCACCAAGATCCGCAGCAAGGAAGCCACCCAGAACACCAAGGGGCATAACACCGCCCACAGATCGCAAACGCACCGGCCAAACCCAAGACGCTACAACCATGGGGAAAAACTCCAAAAGGTGATGTGGCGGGTCAAGCCGGATTGCATCCATCCCCTGGGCCATGGCTCAGAGCACCACGCCCCCTGACAAGAGGCCCCCCAAACCCCGCATTACCCGCCACCCCCATAACCAGACGCAGGTCCGCCTGTGAAAGCTCCGGCAGCCGCAAAACCAAGGAACCATCAAACCGATAAAGAGAGCCTCCCATGCACAAAATCCTCGCGCAATCCCGCTGCTACGCAAAACCGGAGGCGCGGGCAAGGAACATCCGCCAGAAGAGCGACAACCGACGCACAACAGGATGCCCCCATCGGCAAAAACCCTGCGAGCGACGGTAAGATGTCCCAACCAATGCCTGCAGGACCCGCAGAATGGACTCACCTGACGATCCCATGAGAGCCGCCAACTCGCATAGGCGCACGCCTTTCCGCTCGGGCAGGTGCACCACCATATATTCAGTATCACTCTCGATCCCTAAAAAGTAGGGTGCGCCACGGGCCAAGAGTCTTACAAGCCACTATGGGAATACCGACGTCCCCAGCCCGTCGCAAAACTCCAGCGGGTAGGCGCAAGTGCGCTCCTGGCCCGACCCGACAAACAGGAAATCATCCCCATAATGCACTGTGTTCGCGACACCCAACTGCCGTTCAACCGCCCAGTGTAGGAGAGTACTGAAGTTCGCGCAGTAGGCACAGGTATCCCACCACCCAGAGGCATGCACTTATCAAAATAAAACCGAGATCCAAACGGAAACCTAGCAAAGAGAAAGCTGGAGGAGGAACTAGCCGCAAGCAGAACGCAGAGTCGATGTCAACCTAGTGATGTCAAACCTATGCCCACAGCACCGGCCCCACACTGCCGCACCAAAACCACCGCCTCAGCAAAGGAAGCACAGCGCACCATGCACTGGTCCCGAGGGATGCGGTCATTCACAGAATTCCCAGGAGGGGAAGACCGAGTCTGGACCCGCCACACTTGCCCATCTCCGTCCTGGGAACTACTCCCCCCGGGGATACCGTAAAGGGGGAAAACGGGGGATACCGAAAGGGGCCGCCCCGCGACCCAGCGCGCACCCTACACCGCCCTCCGTCCCCCACAACCCCGGCCAGAAACCGCACCGAACTAGCGATTCGCGAGTCACCCCCCACCGGCGCACCCCGCAAAGGAACCCGGAAAACCCTCAGAAACCCATCAATATCAAAATCTACACCCACCCGGATGAGATCACCCATACGGGCGCATAGCATCAACTCGCATGGGCATGGGGGGCCAGGCTCACGGGCCCCCGCACTTGCCCCCCGCCAGGGCACCGGCCGCTCCTTCGCGACCACCCTTAGTGACGGCATGTCCGCCACCACACACCGAGCAGGCAGGCTTAGATTTACAAACGGGGCAGGGGCACGATGAATGGTTGAAAACCTCCAACCGACCCCCCACCACCACCCCCCCTCGCCCTGGGACACCGCGGGGGGTGGCACCCGAAAGGATCGTGAACCTGCCCGCACCGAGGCCACCACCCCACCTTGCCGCCCCCTCCCCCGCCCCCCAACCCGACACCTGGCAAACATCTGCCCCAGCCAAAGGTTGTTGTCCTTCGTCGCCCAGGATAGCTGCCCGCTCTCCTCCAGCAGTTCTCTGAACTCCTCCTCAAAATTTAGCCAGGCCCAACCGTCGGGCACCTGTGACGATGCTAACGTCCGTCCCTGTAAGCCAGCAGCGCCCCCTACTGCTCTGGGAAATAATAGCATGTTATGGGATGCATGCCACCCCCTGCCCACTTTCGTCACCATTGCTCTTCGGGTTTCTTTTTTTTTTTTTTTGTGGTTGTTTCGGCGTTCACCCGAATGTTACCGACCCTCGCGCAAGCAGAAAATGTCGATATACCGTGCGATGCTTGACCCGATGGCGCAATTTTCGTGGCACGCCCTCCCAATACGCGGCACGGCGCACCACCAAGGCCCCCCCCCCACACCCCACAGACTCACCGGATGACCATGCCAATGATGATGAAGAGGAGGAGGAAAACGAAGCACGCTGACAGCGGTGCCCACGCTTGAACTGCGCCCTCCCCCTCCCCCCCCCACCCACCCACCGGGAGTCCCATTCCCAAGATTTGCGCACCCCCCCTTTTTGCCACCCGCACCCCCCACATACTCACCAGCCTTGCCGGAGGGCACTGCCATCGCATCCACAGTCTGGACCCCTACCGCCGAGCCGGATAACACCACCGCAGATCTTGTGGGCCCTGCCCCGCCCGCCCGACCAGTGTTAGCAAGAGCATCTCGGATGGCACACAATGCAGGACCTGTCAAGAAGAAGAAGAAGAAACCAACAGCAACGGCACCGAAAGTGCTTAATCGTAGCGCTTGATGCAGCACCCGGCCCAGTGCCCCAGCCCCCACGTCGCGGAGCCGAGTCCGCCAGCCGCACAGACCGCGGAGCCCATATCCCCAACACCCCTGGGCCCGCCTGCTCCGGCCCCCCATCCAGACGGCCCAGCCCACCCCCCAATGCCCCAATCCTCCCCAGGGGACAGCCCCACATGCCCAAGGACCCCGGGAACCCGGAGAAACCCAGGTGCGGGAAACGCCCGCCCCAATCCCGAGGAGTACCAGCCAAACGCGGTAGGGGGTGACGAGGAGCCCCGAGGCCCTCCCACCAAAGCGGCCAGCCACAAACTGGAATCCGGAACACCTCCGCACCACCAGAGCCGGCCATGGACCCCGCCGCCCTATCCCAACTAAGACCAGCAGCCACGGGCAGCACCCTGCACCGCCAGCTACCGTACTGCCAAGCAATGTGGATGGGGGGGGGCCAAGCTCGCCCGACCCCGAGGGCTCTCAAGGGACCGTACCCACCCTGCCCTGCAAGGCCCACCAGCTGTACCCCTGTCCCCAGCCCCAAGGCCCTCCCCTGTCCACGCCCCTACAGCGCGCCCCTAGCTGGCCCAACAAACCACTGCCGCCCATGCCTCCACTCCTCCCCGCACTGGCGCCGCACACCCGCGCCGCCCTGCCCGTTGCCCACGAGCGTCCGCCCCCAGGTCCCCCAGGTCCCCCACTCGACCTCCGACTGCAGGCCGTCGAGCAACCCAGCCCTTCGCCAACGCTCTCCATCCTGTCCCTGTCTTCTGGCATTGAGAAACGCCCCCCCCCCCCCCGTTTACCTCATCTTTGTTTTTCCTGTTTGTTTGTTTTTTTAAATTAATTAACCCCCGTTTCTCGCAATATTGAAATATTTATTTTCTTCTATATTCTGCACCCCCGACCACGCTATCAGCTCTTCCCGGTTTGTCTTAACTGACCCAGCCCAACAGCTCCCGCTAAAACTCCAACGTAGCTCACAGGCCCGTTACAATCCCCCACGTGCAGCAGGCCAACCGCGGCAAGCCAGCCACCCCAGGCAACCACGCTCCCGATGAGGCTGCCTCCTTGCCCCCGCAGCGCCCGCCCGGACCGGCCCCCCCCTCCGCAGCACGAAAGACCTGCGGCCTAACCCCCCAACCTGAAGAAATCGCCGCAGGAGCCCCGGGACCCACACACCTTTTCTCGCGGCGCTCGGGGAAGAAAGAGGGAGAACACACGCCGCGATCTCCCTTTTACGCCGACGCCACTCCCCCAAGCCGGCACCAGCGCCAATCTCTGGCCCCCACGTCATAGCTGTGGGCCGCTGGTGCCAGTATCACCATGCTCACCTCCTCACCCCCCCCACGTGGATCCCCCCGTGCTACCGCCGTAAGGGATTTGGGCCCCGGAACCCGGTTACCTACCGGCCTCGGGACCCAGGCCCAGCGGCACGGGGGAATTTTGCACAGTCAAAAGCCTTGCTATAGTCAATAAAAGACATATAGATATCCTCACCCTTTCCTGAACCCTGCTTGCCCTTCAGGCAGTTCTTGTTCCAGGTATGATTGTAGTTTCTGCTGAATGATCTTGAATAGAATGTTGTTGGCATGTGGGATCAGAATGATTGTGCGATAATTTCTACAGTCAGTCGGTCACCTTTCTTCAGTAATGGTATAAACACAGATCTTTTCTAGTCAGTTAGCCATGAATTTGTCTTCCAAATTATTTATTTATTTATTTAGCTGTATTTATATCCCGCTTTTCACCGGGTCAAAGCGGTCAAATTGGGAGATACATTTAACATGAGGGGATATGACACACATACGCTAATACTTACAGGGAACATGGGCAATGGAGGGTTAAGTGGCTTGCCCAAGACCACAAGGAGTGCCTATAGGACTAGAAATCCCAGTCCCTCCGGCCTGAGATTGCTGTCCCCAGGTGGGACTTGAACCCCCGGCCCTCCGGCCTGAAGTACCTTGTCCTAACCACTAGGCCACTCCTCCCAAATTAACTCACAGAGCCTTGTAAGTATGGTAACAGCTGCATCCGATTGCTGTAATACTTCATTGAGAATGCCATCAATGCCCGGTGCTTTGTTCTTTGATAAGGCTTTCAATGCTGCTTCAACTTCTTCTTTCATCACCAATGATTCCTGGTCACAAGGTAGATGTTGAAATGTCTTGATCTTTATGGTATAATGACACTGTATATTCTTTCCACCTTTTCTTGATCTTCTCAGTATCATTCAACATGGATCCTTGAGCATCTTGTAACATTCCAATTCAAGGATGGAATTTTTTCTTTAACTCTCGTAGCTTTAGGAAAGCCGATCTTGTTCTTCCTCTAATAGTTTCTGATTCTATTTCCTTGCATGCGTCTCCTTGTCTTGTCTTGCTGCACATTGGAAATCTCTGAGTTCTGCGATTGCCTCTCTTTTTCCTCTGGCTTTAGCTTCTCTGCATTTCTGGGCAATTTTCAGAGTTTCTTCAGTCACTCATTTTTACTATTTTTGCTTTTCACCTTTTGTAGAGACTTCTTCCTTTCTTCAAACACAACCTTCTTGATGCAGTCACATAACTCTTCTGTAGGGTTGCCAACTTTTTCACCGAGAAAAACCCGACACCTGTGGCTCGCCATGCTCCACCCATTCTCCGCCCCTAGTCCCACCCCTGCCCCGCCCCAGCCCCACCCACAAAAATTACCGAGGATACGTGTAGGCTAACTTCCTTGGTCAGATAATAATTAAACTGGGAACCCCAAAATCCAAACATGAAATGTACAACACTGGAGAAATAAAACTATAAAGTAATGTCCTCTTGCACTAAACAAAAACGCAAAGATGTTAGCAATACACACTTCCCAGACCAGACATATTCCAGTTAATAAATTCAAAATAAAAAGTATTTTTCTACCTTCTGTTTGGGCGTTTTATTTTTCAGTTGCAATTGCTCCAGTCACTTTCTTCTGGTTTCTTCGTGTCTTCTGCGAGCTATCCATTTGTCCTTTCTTCTCTTTTAGATGTTTTCCATTCTCTCTCTATTTCTGCTTTAACATACTGATTGTTTCCCTTTTGCTCTTTCCCCCAATTCTTTCCTTATTCCTTTATCATCCGTTTAAATTTCACCCTTCCATTCTCAAGCCCCTCTTACTCTCCCAATACCGGCCCATCATAGACTTTTCTTCCACACAAAATATTTTTTCCCCTCTCCATTCTCATTCCCCATCCATTCTAGTCCTCCCCCAAAATCAATTCCCTTATAGTTCTAGGCCCACCCAGCATCCACTCCCTTCTAGTCCCATTCTCCCATGCCCCACATCAGCCCATTTCCAGTCCTATTCCAGCTCTTCATCAGCCCATTTCCAGTGCTAGCCCTCACATCACAGGCCATTTCCAGTCCTAGCTCCCCCCCAATCACAGCCCATTTCCAGTCCAAGTCCCCCATCACAGCCAATTTCCAGTCCTAGGCCCCCCCCCCCCACCATCACAGCCCATTTGCAGTCCGAGTCCCCCCGCACCATCAGCCCATTTGCAGTCCGAGTCCCCCCACACCATCACAGCCCATATGCAGTCCTAATCCCCCTAATCACAGCCTATTTCCAGTCCAAGATCCCCCTTCCTCCACCATAGCCCATTTCCAGTCCAAGTCCCCCCCCATAGCCCTTTTCCAGTCCAGGTCCCCTCCACCCCCATCACAACCCATTTCCAGTCCATGCCCCCTCCCCATAACCCTTTTACAGTCCAGGTCCCCCCCCATCACAGCCTATTTCCAGTCCAAGTTTCCCCCCCCCCCCATAGCCCTTTCTGGTCCAGGTCCCCTCCATCCCCATCACAACCCATTTCCAGTCCATGTCTCCCCCCATAACCCTTTTACAGACCAGGTCCCCACCCCCCAACACCGCCTATTTCCATTCCAAGTCCCCCCCCCCTTAGCCCTTTTCCAGTCCAAGTCCCCCCCCCCTTTAGCCCTTTTCCAGTCCAAGTCCCCCCCCCTTAGCCCTTTTCCAGTCCAAGTCCTCCCCTTAGCCCTTTTCCAGTCCAAGTCCCCCCCCTTAGCCCTTTTCCAGTCCAATTCCCCCCCCCTTAGCCCTTATCCAGTCCAAGTCACCCCCCCCCTTAACCCTTTTACAGTCCAGGTCCCCCCCATCACAGCCAATGCAGTCCTTGCCCCCCCCCCGACCAGCATCGCGGCTGTCTGAGGCTTCAGAGGGAGCCGGGGAAGCCCGCGCGAGGCCCCGGCTCCCTCTGAACAGCCACCAGCGTGAAGAGCCTTTCCCTTCACGCTGGCGGCTGTTCCTGTGAAGCCGCGAATGCTGGGAAAGGTTAAAGGTTTCCCAGCATTCGCGGCTTCACAGGAACAGCCGCCAGCGTGAAGGAAAAGGCTCTTCACGCTGGTGGCTGTTCAGAGGGAGCCGGGGCCTCGCGCGGGCTTCCCCGGCTCCCTCTGAAGCGGAGAAAAGCCGTTTTTTTTTTTGCTCTGGCCGCTCCCGATCTTGCGGCCAGAGCAAAAAAACCGGCTTTTAAAGGGCCGGTTTTGCCTCTGCGCCGGCAGCCGGCCTGGCTGTGGAAAAACCGGCCAGGCCGGCTGAAAACCGGCCAGTTGGCAACCCTACTCTTCTGAGCTCTGTCATTTGTATCTAAAGCCTGATAGTTCAACTTAAATTCTAACAGCAGCACTAACATTGAAATTGAGGTGGATGACATCTGTATAAAACAGGGAAAAATCATATCTTGTTCTCTGGTAAAAATGATAGTTAGTCATTTTGTAATTTGAACAAGCACTACTGGGGCCCAGAAGCTGACTGTAAAAGAAATTTCAGTCACCTGAGACATTGCAATGCAGGCTTTGTTTAAAACTGTGCTTTAGAAAGGGACAAGGCATTCAGAGGACTCAGCTGTGCTTTATAAATAGTATTTCTAGCACACAGTCATGAATGTTTTTGTTTCTCATTTGTATTTCTGTATTAAAATCTGTTGGCTTTTCTTAATAGATTTTTTTTTTTACTTGATTCCATCGATCACACACTCCTTGACCAGGACTAGATGCAGAACAGTAATCTCTTTAGAAATACTGTTTAGTACACAGGAGGAGCAACTTTTAAGTGCAAGATTTTGACCCCTCCTTTCAACCCAGCTCATGCCCCATCCCCCTCCTCTGCAACACTTCTCTGCCTACACTGCACCTGAATAGTTTCAGTTCTTGTGGCTGACACTTCCTGTGTGTTAATTTCTCAACAGGAAGTGTTGTGGTGAGATCTGAAGTCGCTCTTGGTCGCATGTAGGCAGAGAAGAATTTCTCATATTCAGTGGGAGATGGCCCTCAGAAACTGGATTACTGATGTTCAATGCCAGGAATGTGGTAGGTCTATTAGTGCAATTGTTCTCAACCCAGTCCGACCTCGGGACATACCCAGGTAGGGTTGCCAACTGGCTGCAGATGCGCCCAACAGGCTTGATCCAGTCCTGGGTTTACCCTATTGCATGCAGAGACATGTACAGTCAAACCTCGGTTTTCGTATGCCCCAGTTTTCGTTAGCTTCGGTTTTCGATGATTTTTTTAATTGCTATGTTGTCTCGGTTCTCGTACGTCCGCTCGGTTTTCGTAGAATTTGAAATGGTCCGGTGACGTCATCGGGCTCCACGGCGGGTTTGTATTCGAGCTCCATTACAAAGCCTTGTGCTTCCCTAGCAGCGATCGGGCAGCGGAGCAATGAAGGGGCCGCAGAAACCAACGGAGGATTCATAAATTGAAGATTGTGGCAGCGGAGAGGGGAACCGCGTGATAGTGCAGATGACAAGTCAACGGAGTGCTGGGGAGAGCGTCGGAGAACAAACGTGCACCAGGAGCCACGTAAGAGAACCGGCGGGGAGCGGGACTGCCTAGCAGACAGCCTTGTGAATAGGCAAAGTGAGTCGGGGGACTGCTGCGGGGAGTAGCGAGAGCAAGAACAAGGCAGGAAGATCGGAGGGGAAAAAAGGAGCAGTGAAACCCGAGTGGCATCCAGCAGCGAAGGGGAAGAAAGAGAAAGCTCACACCAGGAAGTAGCAGGAAACCACCCTCGGCACAGAATAAGGTACTGTAGGTTAAGCAAAAATAATTAAAAAAAAGAAGAAATATAAAAACATCTGGTACCAGTTAGCCAGCTCAAAGCCCTGTGGGATCCAGCCTTAAAGCAGCCACTACCCAAAGGAATACAACCTAACCTATTCTCTATAAAATGTATTTTTTGTGAATATTTTTGGGTGTCTGGAACGGATTAATTGGATTTACATTATTTCTTATGGGAAATATTGCTTCGGTTTTCATACGTTTCGGTTTTAGTCAGACTTTTTTGAACGGATTAATCATGAAAACCGAGGTTTGACTGTAGTTCTGATTTCCTCCATTGCTCCATAAGAAAAACAAGACTACATGTCCCTGCATGCAGTGGGGTAAACCCAGGATTGGATCAAGCCTGTTGGGCGCATCTGGAGCCAGTTGGCAACCCTACACCCAGGCAGTCAGATTTTTAGGATATGCAAGAGATAGATTTGTATACAATGAAGGCAGTACATGCAAATCTATCTCATGCATATTCATTTTGAGAATCCTGAAAACCCAACTGGTCTAGGTGTGCCTCGCGGACTGAGTTGAGAGCCACTGTAACTAGTGAGAGGTGACACACCTTCTGCTTTGTTTCCCCCCTAGTTAAATACCAGACAGTGTATTATAGAATTTGAGATAGTGTAGCCCACCAGCTATGAGTAAATGACAAAATAAAACTGGAAGTGTAGTCCTGGAACAAGAACTACCTGAAGTACAAGCAGGGTTCAGGAAAGGGCGAGGAATGAGAGACATCATTGCGGATGTGAGATGGATCCTTGAAAAGACTAAAGAATACCAAAAGGATATCTATTTGTGCTTTATCGACTATAGCAAGGCTTTTAACTGTGTAAACCATGAGAAACTCTGGGCCACATTAAGAAGCATGGGTATACCAGAATACCTGATCGTTCTCTTGCGCAATCTGTACATTGATCAAGAAGCAACAGTTCGAACGGAACAAGGAGAAACAGAATGGTTTAAAATAAGCAAAGGTGTAAGACAAGGCTGCATACTTCCCCCCTACCTGTTTAATTTATATGCAGAACAAATAATCAGAGAAGCAGGATTGTATGAAGACAACAGAGGTGTGAAGATTGGTGGAAGACTCATCAATAACCTTCGCTATGCTGATGATACTACATTAGTGGCTGAAAGTGAAGATGATCTGAAACATTTGCTTCTCACAATCAAAGAACATAGTCTCAAAATGGGCCTGCACCTTAATGTAAAGAAGACAAAGATCATGACAACTGGCATAATCAACAGGTTCATCGTTGAAGGAGAAGAAATTGAAATTGTGAACAACTTTAACCTACTTGGATCAACTATCAATAAAGAAGCAACAAGCAGTCAAGAAATCAAACGACGCATTGCTCTTGGAAGAATGGCTATGAAAGACCTAGATAAGATTCTCAAGAGCAGAGATGTCTCTCTCCATACAAAGATTCGACTTGTTCAAGCCATAGTATTTTCAATAACATCATATGGATGTGAAAGCTGGACAGTGAAAAAGACAGATAGGAAGAAAATTGATGCCTTTGAATTATGGTGCTGGCAGTGAATACTGTGTATACCATGGACTGCCCGAAGAACAAACCAGTCTGTACTAGAGGAGATCAAACTTAAGCTTTCTTTAGAAGCTCAGATGACAAGACTTTGACTTTCATACGTTGGACACATCATGCGAAGAGAGAGATCATTAGAGAAAGACATTATGCTTGGCAAGATAGAAGGTCAACGCAAAAGAGGAAGGCCAGCAATGAGATGGATCGATACAATAACAGCAGCTACAGGTACCAGTCTGTCAACAATGAGCCGCCTGACTGAAGACCGAACACAATTTAGGATAGCTATCCAGAGGGTCGCTATGAGTCGACTCTGACTCGACGGCACTTAACAAAACAAACAGTCCCATGGGGTGCTCAGTGATAAAGTAAAGCACTTTTTAAAAGGGCACTGAGCATTTGTGCAGTCGTTTTTCAGTATGCATCATTTTCCTGTGCTCTGGCAAGTGAGGGTGAAGGCCTACTGCTGAATTCTCCATTCAAACAACAAAATATGAATTGAGGAGCACTACAATGTGCCAAGGCATGCTTGCCATCCCTTGGTACAAAACTGGCTCTCAGAATCATGTCATTGCTGCTGCTGTGCTTAGAATAAATACATACAAACAGCACAAACCAGTTCTACTTTTGGTAATGTCTGCTGACCCAGGCCAGTGCAGTTCGGATTTCGCACTTGTAGTTCCGATTTCTTAAGAATGACAGGATTGTAAATCCATACAGTGGGGCAAGCTCCAAACATGATCAGTCTATCCATGTTGACCTGGGTCAGTTGCCTATTCTGCCTTCTCTTCAAAGTAAAGAATTATTGCATTTTAGAGCAAATCTGGAAAACAAATGATTTAACTATGGGAGATAAGATTTTGAGTGGATGTGTGTAAGTATGTGGTATGGGCTTTAGTGTACTGTTTTATGTGAGGGTATTATCCTATGAAGGGATGATATTTATTGGGCTAGGAGGGCATAGGGTTGTTGGGTGTGTTTTAATAGTTTAAATTTAATACTGTTTGATCACATTGGTTAATAACTATGAGGCACCTTTCACAATGGGACGTCTAAGTGCAATCTGGGATGTCAAAGCCAGAACGTCTGAAAAAGAAGCAGGCACGCGCAAGTTTGGGCATGATTTTGGAAACATGGACATGCCTGATATGGACGTCTATCAAATGTCTATATAGATATCCCAAGGAGAGTGTTTCAGAACAAAGAAGTCTAATAACATAATGGTTAGAGCAATGGGGCCTTTGTGATCTAAGGCTAGTCACTTAATTCTCTACTTTCTTTGGCTGTTTTAAGGTGAAAACAAGCATTTTCCTGATGCGTATTCATGCCTGGAGCAAGTATAAACATGGATGTGCCTACAGACATCTCCAATGTTTTTGAGATCAAATGGGGAAATGTAAGTCCATTGCTTTTCACCAGACATGCCTCCACAACACCCCCTTGCCCACTTGAATGTGTCTCCGTGATTTTGACATCCATGTGCACATCTTCAGACATCCAAATCACGATTAAACCTTTTAAAGTGGCCCTGTATGTGTGTTTATAAATGGAATTCCCAGTCCGATTTTTGGTTCTGTCTTGAATAGATTATAAGCTCTACAAGCAGCGACTGTCTCTGATATGTAGATGTATATGCTACATATGCCTAGTAGCATTATAGAAAAATAGTTGCACATCCTGAAAAATAAAATAAATAGAGCTTCATTTTCCTCATTCCACTATGCCTTCTCTCCCACTGGAGTAACAGCTCACAAACATAATGAAGAGATTAACTTTGTCAAAGTGCATTGAGGACATGAATTTTGTTCTCTTTAGACATAAGAGAATTTACTGGAGATACAGCACATTCCTTTGCTATTCACTGATCACTGAAGCCAGTCAAATCTAAGCACGCACTACGATATCCAAATTCAGGGAGACATAGAGGGTAATTTTATAAAAGCGCACCTAGGCTATCCAGGCACATGAAGGAATTTCTTAACATGTACTTATGTTAAATGTCCTAAAAGATAACCTTGCTCCCAAAAACTTTATAACAATCAAATAAACTTGATATCGCCAACAGGATATATATGAGAAATCAATATAAAAGCAAAGAAAAGAAGTAAGAGGAAAATCTAATACACCATTCCCTTAAACAGAAACAAATAGAGGAGACTGTCCAATAAGTAATGGTGAGGAACACCAGCCTAAAAGAAAATCAGAACAAGAAAAAGAATATAAATTAATTAGGGAGTGATATCATCTATTTCTACAATAAAAGAAGAAAGTACGGCAGTCCTATCAACCTGGCCACTCAACAACATCAAGAGCAGATAAAGCACAGTTTGCTTCCTGGAATTAAAAAGAGAACACAAATCAGCAGGTTCAAAGAATAGATAATGTGCATTTCCTATCTGAAGGAAATTTTTTTAGATATTTTAGAAACACAGAAACATGATGGCAGAAAAAGATTACATGGCCTATCTAGTCTGCCCTTCCATATGAACTGCAATAGTCCTTTTTTTCCTTTAGAGATCTGTGTTTGTCTGATGCTTTTTTGAATTCAGATACTGTCCTCCTCCACTGGGAGAGTATTCCTGCATCTACCACTCTCTCCGTAAAAAATATTTCTGCATATTACTCCTGAGTCTATCTCCTTTCACACTCATCCTTTGTCCCCTTTTCTTCAATTGAAAGAGAACCTCCTGTGCATTCATGCTAGGGAGGTATGTAAATATCTCTATATCTCCCTTATCCCACCTTTCCTCTAAAGTATACATATTAAGATCTTTGGATTTGTTAGGAACTGGGGAACATTCTGGGGAAAGGAGGGGCTCTTCTGAAGGGATGGGCTTCACCTTAACCGGGATGGAACCAGACTGCTGGCATTAACCTTTAAAAAGGAGATAGAGCGGCTTTTAAACTAGATAATAGGGGAGAGCCGACAGTCACCCAAGAGCGCATAGTTCGTAACAATGTATTCTTGAAGGATACTACCAAAAGAATGAAGTTAGGTCATATCAACAGAGGGGTTCCAATAAAGACAAAAGTAACCCAAATGCTCTTGAGTACGGAGCAGACAGAGCTTAAAGACACTAAATTTCCCCTGTCTACCGATAGCCAGATTAATATGAATAAAATACAGTCTCTAAAATGCTTGTATGCAAATGCTAGAAGACTAAAAAATAAGATGGGAGAGTTAGAATATATAGCACTAAATGAGAGGTTAGATATGATTGGTATATCAGAGACATGGTGGAAGGAGGACAACCAGTAGGACACTGCGATACCTGGTACAAACTATATCGCAATGATAGAAATGATCAAATTGGTGGAGGGGTTGCTCTCTATGTTACAGAGGGCATTGAGTCACAAAGGATTCAAGTTTTGCAGGAAACAAAATTTGCTGTAGAATCTCTATGGATTGAAATTACATTTAAAAAGGGGAAGGCAATGGCAGTGGGGTTGTACTATCGACCGCCTGGCCAGAATGAACAAATGGATGATGAAATGCTCAAAGAAATCAAGGAAGCTAACAACAGTTACAGCACAGTAATAATTTATTTATTTATTTTATTTATTTGAATTCATTTTTATACCGCTCCTTCCAGTGATCAGTAGTGGTTTACATTTTAACATTTAATTCTGCAATGACAGCAGTTACATATAACAATATAGAAACTATGTACATAGCAAAGGAAGCGTAGGAATTCAAAACTATTTACATAGAGAACTGTGTATGTTCAGTTAACTATATACATAATATTTACATTGACGTACAATTGGAATGTCACATGGCTAATGGGTTTATGTAATAATAATGGGTGATTTCAATTACCCTGGTATTGACTGGGTCAGTGTCACGGCAGGACATGCTAGGGAGATAAAGTTTCTAGATGAAATAAATGACTGTTTCTTGGAGCAGCTGGTTCATGAACAAACCAGAGGGGAAGCCATTTTGTACCTAGTCCTTAGTGGAACACCAAATCTGGTGCAAGAGATAAGGGTGTTGGGGCCACTTGGCTATAGTAAGAACATAAGATATGCCAAACTGGGTCAGACCAAGGTCCATCAAGCCCAGTATCCTGTTTCCAATCTAGGTCATACGTACCTAGCAGTTTTCCCAAAAGACACAGGTTCCACAATGCTTGTATTGGGTCAAGTATTGATATCCTGGGTCCCTTCTTAATAATGGTTTATGGAACTTTCCTCTAGGAACTTGTCCAAACCTTTTTTAAACCCAGCTACACTACCAGCCTTTACTACATCCTCCGGTAACAAATTCCAGAGTTTGATTACACGTTGAGTGAAAAAATATTTTCTTTTATTAGTCTTAAATAGTTTACCCTGTAGCTTCATTGCATGTCCCCTAGTATTTCTATATTCTGATAATGTAAACAATTGATATACGTTTACCCATTCCACTCCGTTCATTAATTTATAGACTTCTATCATATCTCCCCTCAGCCGTCTCTTTTCCAGGTTAAAGAGCCCTAACCTTTTTAGCCTTTCTTCATAGGGGGTAATCTTCCATCCCCTTTACCATTTTGGTGGCTCTTCTCTGAACCTTTTCTAATAACGATATATATCCTTTTTAAGATACGGCGACCAGAATTGCACACAATATTCAAGGTGTGGTCTCACCATGGAAAGATATAGAGGCATTATAATATCCTTTGTTTTCTTTTCCATTACTTTCCTTATGATACCTAACATTCTTTTTGCTCTCTTGGCTGCCGCTGCATACTGGGCTGAGGGTTTTAACATGTTATCCAAAATGACGCCTAAATCTTTTTCCTGGGTAGTGGTTCTTAATGTGGAACCTTGCATCGTGTAACCATAGTTTGGGATGTTCTTCCCTACGTGCATAACTTTGCACTTGTCCACATTAAATTTCATCTGCCATTTTGATGCCCAGTCTTCCAATTTATCAAGATCCTCTTGCAATTTTCCACAATTCTTTTGGGTTTTAACAACTTTAAATAGTTTTGTGTCATCTGCAAATTTGATAACCTCACTCGTTATTCCCTTTTCCAGGTCATTTATGAATATGTCAAAAAGCAGCGGATCCAGCACAGATCCCTGGGGTACACCTCTATTCACCTTTCTCCACTGTGAAAATTGTCCATTTAGCCCTACCCTCTGCTTTCTATCTTTTAACCAGTTCCTGATCCACAATAGTACACTGCCTCCTATCCCATGACTCTTTAGTTTTGTCAAAGGTCTCTGATGAGGGACCTTGTCAAAGGCTTTCTGAAAGTGCAAATACACTATATCAACCGACTCACCTTTGTCTACCTGTTTATTCACACCTTCAAAAAAACATAACAGATTAGTAAGACAAGATCTTCCTTGTCTAAAGCCATGTTGGCTGTCTCCCATTAAGCCATGACTATCTACATGTTCATCAATTTTGTTCTTTATGATGGTTTCTACCATTTTCCCGGTACTGACGTCAGGCTCACTGGTCTGTAGTTTCCCGGATCACCCCTGGAACACTTTTTAAAAATTGGTGTTATGTTCGCCATCCTCCAATCTTCAAGTATTACAGATGATTTTAAGATAGTTCAAAGATTACTAATAGCAGGTCTGCAATCTCATATTTCAGTTCTTTCAATACCCTTGGATGTATATCATCCGGCCCAGATGATTTGCTACTCTTAGGTTTATCTAGTAGTTGTAATACATCTTCCCGATGTATCGATATTTCCTTCAATTCTTCCGCACCTTTAAATACCACTTCAGTCATGGGTAACATTCCTACATCTTCCTCAGTAAAGACTAAATCAAAGAATTCATTCAGTTTCTCCACTATCGCTTTGTCGCGTCTTAGTGCCCCTTTAACCCCTCTACCATCTAATGGACTAACAGACTCTCTCACAGATTTTTTGCTATGAATTTACTTGAAAAAGTCTTTATTACGCATTTTTGCTTCCGCAGCAAGCTTCTTCTCAAATTCTTACTTTGCCTGCCTTATCAATGCCCTGCATTTAACTTGCCCGTGCTTGTGCTGTTTCCAGGTTTCATTGTTTGGCTCTTTTTTCCATTTCCTGAAAGATGCTTTTTTAGCAACAGCAGCCTCTCTGACCTCACTTTTAAACCATGCTGGCAGTTTTTTGGACTTCCTTCCACTTTTCTTAAAGCGTGGAATACAGCTGGTCTGGACTTCCAAGAAAGTATTTTTCAAGAACACCCAAGCTTGATGTAAGTCTTTAACCTTTGCAACTGCTCCTTTTAGTTTAGTGAGAGAGTCAGTTGGACCATTAGATGATAGAGGGGAAAATGGTAGAAACCATAATAAAGAACAAAATTAGTGAACATGTAGATAGTCATGGCTTAATGGGAGACAGCCAACATGCCTTTAGACAAGGAAGATCTTGTCTTAATAATCTGTTATGTTTTTTGAAGGTTTGAATAAACAGGTAGACAAAGGTGAGCCAGTTGATATAGTGTATCTGAACTTTCAGAAAGCCTTTGACAAGGTCCCTCATCAGAGACTTTTGGCGAAATTAAAAAGTCATGGGATAGGAGGCAATGTACTATTGTGGATCAAGAACTGGTTAAAAGATAGAAAGCAGAGGGTAGGGCAAAATGGCCAATTTTCCCAATGGAGAAAGGTGAATAGTGGAGTAGCCAAGGGATCTGTGCTGTGTCCGCTGCTTTTTGACATATTCATAAATGACCTGGAAAAGGGAATAACTAGTGAGGTTATCATATTTGCAGATGACAGAAAACTATTTAAAGTTGTTAAAACCTATGAGGATTATGGAAAATTGCAAGAGGATCTTGATAAAATGGAAAACTGGGCATCCAAATGGCAGATGAAATTTAAGTTATGCACCTAGGAAAGTAAAACCCAAACTATGGTTACACGATGGAAGGTTCCACATTAGGAAACAGCACCCAGGAAAAAGATTTAGGTGTCATCATGGATAACTCATGTTAAAACTCTCCGCCCATTGTGCAGTGGCAGCCAAGAGAGCAAATAGAATGCTAGGTATCATAAGGAAAGGAATGGAAAATAAAACAAAGGATATTATAATGCTTCTGTATTGTTCCATGGTGCGACCGCACCTTGAGTATTGTGTGCAATTCTGGTCGCCATATCTTAAAAAGGGTATAGCATTTTTAGAAAAGGAACAGAGAAGAGCCACCAAAATGGTAAAGGGGATGGAAGGATACCCCTATGAAGAGAGGCTAAAAGGGTTAGGGCTCTTCAACCTGGAAAAGAGACAGCTGAGGGGAGATATGATAGAGATCTATAAATTAATGAATGGAGTGGAACGGGTAAATGTAGATTGATTGTTTACGTCGTCAGAATATAGAAAGACTAGGGGACATGCAATGAAGCTAAGACTAATAAGAAAAAATATTGTTTCACTCAGCGTGTAATCAAACTCTGGAATTTGTTACTGGAGGATGTGGTAAAAGCTGTTAGTGTAGCTGGGTTTGAAAAAAGGTTTGGACAAGTTCCTGGAGGAAAGTTCCATAAACCATTATTAAAAGGGACCCGGGATATCACTGCTTGACCCAATACAAGCATTGTGGAACCTGCGTCTTTTCGGGAAACTGCTAGGTACGTTTGAACTAGATTGGCCACTGTTGGAAACAGGATACTGGGCTTGATGGACCTTGGTCTGACCCAGTATGGCATATCTTATGTTCTTACCAGGACTCACAAAGCACCATACCCTACCTATGAAAAGGCAACATTGCAAATATTAAACCAATACATTTCCGAGAATATCAATACATCTTCTATTGGGGAAAGAGAACAAGTGGCACTGTCAAATAGAAGCTACATAAAGAGAATACCTCAGCTCTGTTACTCATGCAGAATATAGATCGTCACCAAACAAAGAACAAAGGATCACAATTTAGAATAGAAAGACAATAATTAAATTGGGAACCCCAAAAGCCAAACTTGGAATGTACAACAACACTGGAGAAATAAAATTATAAATCAATTTCCTCTTTTACTAGACAAAATGCAGACGTTAACGATGCACTTTTCCCAGAGCTGACATATTCCAGTTAATAAATTCAAAATAAAAAAGAATTTTTCTACCTTTTGTTGTTTATGCATTTATTTTTCAGTTGCAAATGCTCCAATCACTTTCTTCTGGTTTCTTCGTGTCTTCTGCTAACTCTCCATTGTCTGCTTTCCATTTGTCCTTTATTCTCTCTTCTACATCTGCTTTTATATACTGATCTTTCTCCTTTTTCTCTTTCCTCCATTTCTTTCTTTATTCATTTTTAATCCACTCAAATTTTACCCCTCCATCCAGGACTTCCTATTTCCCTGCACTCAGCACACCAGCTACCGAAGTGTAGAAAAAGATGCTCTTCACTTAGGCGGCTGTCAGTGGTGAGCTGAGGCCTCTCTGGCTGCCTCAAAGCTGCTGTGCCTGCTGGTGCTAAATGTGGAAAGTTGTTGGCACGGGGCCCCCTGAAGCACGGGGTCCTGTGCTAACGACATTCTCGCACAATGGCCGGGCAGACCCTGCATTGGCTATTGTACCTTTGCTTTCCTGACTACTTTGCTGGCTTCTTTAAGTTTTTACAAATATAGATGCCTGTCTTCCTCTCTCTGTGATCTCTTGTATTTCACAAAGACCTCCCTCTTTTTCTTCATCTTTTCAACTACTTCTTTTGAGAACGATTGTGGCCTCCTTTTCCTTTTGCATTTGTTTACCTTCCTAACAAAAGGGTTTGTTGCCCTTAAAATATCCCCTTTCAGTTTTGACCACTGTTTTTCTACATCCCCCAGCTGTTCCCATCCCACTAACGACACTTTGAGGTATTGTCCCATTTTGGTGAAGTTTGTTTTCCTAAAGTCTTTCTTTTGAATGCATTTTATTAGCCCTAGTCCTAATACTGAACCATACCATTTGGTGATCACTGGATGCGAGATAGTCTCCCACTGTAACATCAGAAACACTTTCCTCATTGGTAAGCATTAAGGGGCTTGTTTACTAAGCAGTAGTAGCGGCTTCCGACCGATATTGGAGTCACGGCCCCATTGAATTTAATGGGACTGCTGCTTAGTAAACAAGCCCCTAAGTATTGTATGGCCCCATCACGTGTGGGTTCTGTTACCAGTTGCCTGAATATTTCTCCCTGTAGAGAATCCAGGATCTCCTTACTTCTGGATGACATTGCAGCAGGGGTGTGCAATCCACATCTGGCATATTGAAATCACTTATCAGTAGCACTTCTCCTTTCATGGCAGTCCTGTGTATGTCTTCTACTAAATCTTCATCTACTTCTATGCCCTGTGAGGGGGATCTGTATATAACGCCAATGCAAATGGATTTCCCTTTTCTCTCTTTCTAGTTTAACCCACAGTGCCTCCTCTCTTCTTTTTCATTCCTGCAATTCTATAACTTTAATATTATTTTTAACATTTAGTGCCACTCCACCTCCTCTTCTTCCCATACTGACCTTCCTGAATAAAATATTGCCCAGTATAATTACATCCCAGTCATGGTTTTCCATGAACCATGTCTCTGTAACCGCCATTAAATCCAAATCAAACTCTTCCATTAAAGCCTCAACATCTGAGATCTTATTTCTCATGCTACAGGGATTTATATACATTGCTTTCCAGAAGTTTCCCCTTTTATGCATTTCTACAGAGATATTTAATTCTTCACTTACCTGAGGGCTTTCTTCACTTACCTGGGGGGCTCTCTTCACCCATCCCCAATGAATCTAGTTTAAAATCCTCTTCAGTAGATTAGCCAGTCTGCTGCTGAAGACACTTCAACCCTTGTTCAACAGATGGACACATCTCTGCTCTGCAGCCCTTGGAACATCATCCCATGGTCCAGGAAACCAAAATGCTCTCGATGACACCATCCACACAGCCATGCATTCATCTTCAGGATGTGAGCTTCTCTGCCTTGGCCTTTACCCTCAACAGGGAGGATTGAAGAGAACACCAACTGCGCACCTATCTTTCTTCACCCTCTGTCCTAGAGCCATGAAGTCACTTTTGATTTGCTCAGAGGGATACCTAACAGTATTATTTGTGCCAACATAGATGAGCAACATCAAATAATAGTCAGTAGACTTGATGAGTCTCAGCAAACTCTCTATAACATCTTGTATTTTGGCACCTGGCAGACAGCACACCTCTCTGGATATCAAATCTGGTTGGCAGATGGATGCCTCAGTATCCCTCAGAAGAGAGTCACCAACCATGAACATTCTTTGCTTCCTTGTGGAGTGGAGGAGTGGCCTAGTGGTTGGGACAAGGTACTTCAGGCTGGAAGGTCAGTGGTTCAAATCCCACTAGAGGGCAGCAACCTTGGGCCGGAAGGACTGGGGTTTCTAGTCCCACAGGTGCTCCTTGTGGTCTTGGGCAAGCCACTTAACCTTCCATAGCCCATGTTCCGTGTAAAATAGTTATCTCCAAGTTATAATGCCCTGTTCAATGTAATTTCAGTTAGTTCAATGTAAACCACACTGATGCAGAATAGTGCGGTATATAAGAGAATGTAATAAATAAATTGTGGTGACTGATTCGGCAACTTTGGGGTGCTCAAGCTGTGGTTTGTCCCTTTCCTCAGATGCTTCCACCTTCTCCACTTCCACGATTGCATACTGGTTCTTCAATTCAAGGGCTGCATACTGGTTCTTCAATTCAAGGGTTGGGGGAGTTGGAATGTTGATACTGTAGGCTCTGGTGACTCATGTCCAACCTTCTTCCTTCTGTAGTTTCCCATCTTCACCTCTGTCAGAGAGCTTGGATGTTTCAAAAAGCATCTCATTAATGTACTTCTCACTGTCTTGAATGCTTCTCAACCTCACCACCTCTTCCCTGAGCTCCTCCACTTCTTTCCTGAGAGCATCCTGCACATAGAACCGGTCCTCCAACTGGCATTGGGATCTCTGCCTGGACAGAGGCAGAAGCTGTAATAGGGGCAATACTGCTTTAGCAATACATTTTTCCCCAGCCATTGTTTAGTTGATGGAGCTTTGGTACTTGTTGAAGTAAAAGAGAGAGACCTACCAAAGTCCCTAGCTGTTCCTCAGCTGTCCTTTAAGAGGAAGCTACTCTGGGGCAACTTAAAACCTGATGAGGTCAGTGGTTTCAAAGAGTTAGCTGTAAATGGATGGCTGGAACAAAGACAATGAACTCTAACTGATGGAGCCTTGCCCAACACCACAAGCAAACAAAAAAACCCCAAAAACCTTTGTAGTATAGAAAAAAGATAGCTTTTAAAAATGAACATCAAAACCCCCTTAAAAATTAGCTTTTAAAAATGAACACCAAAACCCCTTTAAGAATTAGCTTCTAAAAATGAACACTAAAACCCGTTTGAGAGCTTTCAGGCAGAATATTACCTTGCTTTGCAATGGAGTCCGTCAGGAATGCCAGTACCTGAAAGTACATCCTAGCACATATTCAGAAGTTTTTTCTCTGATCCTGAGTAGACCTACATAAATCTGGGAAAACCCATATCTTCTGACCATAAAATAAACAGTCATATCTCGGAGAAATACAAATGTATATATCTTTGTTCTACCTCACCACTAGTTCCCTCAGTCAACCTGTTAATTGTAAACTGTCTTTGAGATATCTCCTTTTTGGATCATCCCTCCAAGTTGTCCCCTTCTGTGCCCTGTGAACACAAAAAAAGATTGTGCTCATAGGAGGAATCATTTCACCGGGGATCTTCAGAACTTCCATGAAATACTGTTTAAAAGAGTCCAAGGGTGGATCACTAGAAAACTGAGTTTTTGCAGATTAACTGATCTAGCCTGTTTCTCCCAGTTCTCCTACAATGAACTGGGATTTTATCCTGAGTCAGTGCAGCCCAGACTCCAGATACCTGGTTCACTCTTTGCTCAAGCTCTCTGATTTTCTCAGCTTGCTCCACTTCCTGCCACTTCAAACATGTAAATATCCACAGAAATTATTGTGAATGAAGAAACTAGCTGCTCCAGTGAAACTAAAACAGAGAAAACAGCATCCAAAGTTATAACAACGCTGGGCTTGG
The DNA here is from genome assembly GCA_033557465.1 of Ichthyophis bannanicus. Taxonomy (NCBI): domain Eukaryota; kingdom Metazoa; phylum Chordata; class Amphibia; order Gymnophiona; family Ichthyophiidae; genus Ichthyophis; species Ichthyophis bannanicus. The sequence goes on along the minus strand of CM066034.1, from coordinate 102,597,493 downwards.
TGAGAGGTGACCTAGAAGATAATTTAAGAAGCCACCCCTCTGTTGGACTAACTGATGAGCTTACTCCATCTTCTGTGAGTTGAGATGCTCCAAAACTGAAGGACACACCTCTGAGAACTCTCCACTGTCAGCTCTCCTCCCTGCAATGGCTCCAATGGTAATTCAACTACTAATCTCAATACACCTCTTTCTCTTCTGGTAATACTTCCACCAAAATTCTCAGTTTGTCCCAGCCCCCTGACTCCCTGAGATGAGGCCAACCAGTCCTATATAATCACAGAGGACCACTTAGCTGTCACAGACGGCAATGCTCAATCATCAGCGCTCAAAGATATTTCCCTGTCCTGAGGAGAAGTTACTCCTGCACCTTCTCCCACACCACACCCATTGGATGAAGACAAAACACATAGAGGTGAGCTAGAACTGAGAATTTTCTTGTAGTGCCAAGAGAATCTCCCCTGACTTTCCCTTTGTGTTTCCTCACACACAAATGTAGGCATCCCAGAGCACTAAGGAGGTCATTCTGAACAGCGAATAGTGGGGATATATGTCCGATTTGGATGTACAAGCCCCCGCTATTCATTATTAGTCTATTCTGAATTCAAAGCTCCCCACACGTACAGGGGCTTTGTGCGGATAGCTCTAGATGGGGGCGGGGATTGGGCGGAGCAGGGGCAAGGTGCACAACCCAGATGTACAGGGTCTATTCAGGTCACGGCTCTGTACATCCGGCGGGGCAAAATGGACGTCAGACTTATTTCACCCCTGAGGTGGATTAAGTCTGACAGTTGACAGCGACTGGGCCAGTAATGAGGCAGAAGTCCAGTGCAGCAGAATCAGGCACATCCACCCCTCTGTGCCTGATTCTGCAAGCACGGGAACGCTACCTCCTGCAGGTGCAGAATCGGGTACACATCCGGGTGCTCCCTATTTTGGACATTCAGATGGGCCGGACGTCCCCCAGTCTGAATTGGCTCCACAAGAACAAAGGAAAATGAGAGATCCGAGGACGAGCATTCACCCTCTAAACTACTATACTGGGTCTCCAAAAGTGTTTGTTTCATTTGCAATGTAAAATGAACTCCTTGAAGTAAAGAGGTGGTAATTGATATACCTCTCGAAACATGAATTTGTGTCGAATTGGAATTGAATACAGCTATACATTTTTCAGTTATATTCTTTTAAAATTTTCTCAGTAAACAATATATATTTTTAACAGTTGAAATGGGGTCAATGATGATATATATCAGATAAGAAAGAATGGCATTAAATATAGACTATGGGTGGCATTTTTAAAGGCACTTACACAGGTAACTGCCTTAGTTACCCAGAAAATGCCTTAACCGGGATTTTCCAAAAGGCACCTACATGGGTAGGAAAATCCCAGCTATGTCCCTAATGCGCCTAGATGCTGTGTGGTTAGCATCGCGGCGTGTTGGGGGCGTTCCGGGGTGGAGCGAGGGCAGAGGAAGGTGCTAAGCGGGTAGCAGCAATTTTTGATGCTGCCCGCTTAGCCCTCTGTGCCTTAAAGATAGATGTGTTTTTTTCTTCGCCTGTCTTTCAGGCACAGGGGCTAAGTGGGTAGCATCGAAAATCGCTACTACCTGCTTAGCCTTGGCGGCCGCCGGCGTGTCCATGCAAACCCTGATTTTCACGTCCGTCACCGCGGAAGTGGAAATCCGGGTTAGGGGGGTCAGTGGGCAGGCTATGCACCGACGTGGCGCATATCCTGCCCGACTGAAAATCGGGCCCTACATCCTTTGGTTGATGGTCCTTTTTATATATTTTTTTTTTCACAAAGATGCAGCTTAAAAGTGTTGCAGTGCTGTGTATGAAAAAGTAGTTAAAAGCCTGGTGCATTTCAGAGATGAATGAGCAATTTATGACTGATATTTCTCTGGTACCAGAACATTTCTTTGAATTGTGGAAAGGAAAGATAGGCACCTTTGTCCCTTCATGAAATAGGCTCTCAGAATTATCTCTACTAGAACACATCTCTTCAGAATGTTTACAGTTGCTCCTAAGGGAGTAATTTTATAACGGATTTATATGGTTGTTATAAAATTGCAAGTGGGTATGTAGACGTAAAAGGTGAGTGTACTGCAAGATCTCCCATACTTCTAAGTGATCTGCATGTTGGCATTCCTGGGGGAGCTAATATACATGCATATTATATAACATGTGTACTTGCACACATGTAAGCCTTTTTTGAACCAGGTGTAAATTTCTGTGAGCTTGTGCACTATTATGGCTAGTTCTAAGAGCTTATGGCCCGAGGCCCGATATTGAATTGAGCTGGCTATGCGCCACTATGGCGCATAGCCGTCCCCGCCGACCTCTAACCTTGGATATTCAATGCCGGGGTCATATGCATGTACGAGAGATGATCAGGATATTCAGTGGCACTAAATGTGTTAGTGCTGTTGAATATCAGGTCTGTAATCTTATCTTGCAACTCTGCCCAAAAATCTGCTTGCAGATGGCCACTGACAATTGTGATTCTGATGCACATATAAATAGATGACAGAGAAAGGTGGAATTACCAGATTAATATCCTATAAATTGTCAAATTCATAAGAGTGATAGCCTTCCTCTTTTGTGCATGAAGATGTTAAATAGCTATGGAGCCTTTTTTTTCTCTTATTCTCTGCTAGTGGAAAAAATCCTTTGAATGCAAGGCCATTAGTAGTGGGTTTGTTGTTCTAGTGCAATAGACTGCATCAGTTCATTGCCTACCACTGCAAACATCTGACCCCAGCACCACAGTGCTGTATAGACAGAACTGAATGGGAAGGACAGAAATGTTCCTTAAAGTAGCTTAAGTAATGCTTAGATCTGGTAATCAATGCAAAAACCCTGTGGAGCAAGAAACAACGTAAAAATTGAAAGTACTGAAAATTGAATATAGCTGACTGCTTCCTTGAAGGAAATGTATTAGAGTACTTAAATTTTATTAACCTGAGATTGGATATTACCGAGATCATTTATTTTGATGCAATTAGCCAATGATTTCGCAGACCTGGTGTTTTATCCGCTGGATGCCTGTGTGTGAGTAAGGTGTTCTTTTCCTTTCAAACATTTTTCCCTTCTTTGTCCAATTCAAAGTGCAGCCAAATCCAGAAGGATTTTGCTTCTAAAATATTGCAAACATCACTTCCCCTTCCACCTTTCAAAATGAAAAATAGACATGTACATATTCAAAATATTCATTCAAAACTACACAATAAATCAACATTTCAAAAACCGTATTTTAGGTATTTTTTTAAACTATTAATTTTTAAAGATACTTTATGCTTTTATATTCAGATACAGGATTGTTTTTGAAGGGTGGGAAAGGATTTTAGATTTAGCTCATACCTTTTTCAAGAGTAGCTCAAGGCAAGCTAGACTTGGGTAGAGCATAAATGTCCTATCCCCTCACCCAGCGTGCCTTGGGAAAGTCCTTGGTGTGCCTTGATGGTGGTAGCCAGGGGCATGACTATGCATGGACTCATTAGGCGCTTGCTCCTCTCTATTGGACAGTACTCTTGAGATGAGCCATCTACTTCGTGCCCCAGCTCCATCTTTTTCCAAGCAGAACACAGAGACCAGGAGAGAACAGGGTAAGCTTGGAGGAGAGACAGCAAAGAGCTAGTCTGCCTCTTAATCCCCCCCCCCTATCATTTTGGGATAGCAGGAGAAGAGTGTGACTGACTGGAGCACACACTCCATATCCAATTATAGCCCCTACTTTCCCTTTTTCAGCCCCTTTATCTTCTCTCCTAGGAAAACACTTTTAGTTTCAGGTTAGCAATTGTAATTTGTGATCTAGTAAATTTAAACTCCCAGGAGTAAGCTTGATGCAAAATCTCTGACTGGAACCTGTCTCCTACACAGAATGTACATGTTTGACTGTGTTAGCTAATCTGATTTTTCTGTGGTACATAATTGTCTTGTAGGCAGAACATATCCACCAGCCTTGAGGCTTTTTTATTGAGCCCAAAAATATTTTATAGTAGCAAAAGCGAAAGAATGTGCCTTTAGGGAAGGTTTGAAAGTAAATTAGTACAAGTTTTCATGGCGAGTCCACTAGACTCCCCTCATCCTCCCCACTAAGCTGCTTACTGCTATCACTTCCTCTCCCATTGGTAGGACAGCAGCATTTCTTACAGGGACATTTTCTCCCAATTAGTTAGTTTTGCACAAACCATGACAGTGATGAACCTCACTCCTAAGCCAGGGTACATGGCAGCGCCTCCTCTGCTGGCTTCAGTCTGCGTCTGGATGCATGGAGACCTGCCACCTCACATGCCTTACTGGCCTCATGTGTCCGGATGTGAGACTGAATCCAGCAGAATGAGGCGCCTACAGGTAAAAAATGCTGCTCTTCTGCCAGTGGGAGGGACCGAGCAGTAGGGGATCATGCAAACGGGGCCGGCCCAGCTACTAGGCAAACCAGGTTGTCGTGAGGGCAGCAGTTACAGGCAAAGCTAAACAATGGGTCCTGCAGTCACACAGACTCATCAGTGCCTACTTTTACCTCCAGGAACAATGCGCCATATATAATGCGTCCATTTACCCTTGTAAGCAGCTTTTTGAAGTTTTCCTCATTATACATATAGTTACAAAACAAAGTTTACTATTTAAGTGTGATGTCCAAATGTGCATTCTTATAGGATTGCTCTAGAAGGGATGGTATTGAGATGATTACATTTGAGTTTGGTAACCAAAGTCTTGGGGGGTTCTAGGGATCCAAAAGCTAATTGCCAGGGGCACAAGACTGAAGATTTGCCTAGGGCACCTAATACCCTCGCAGCAGTTCTGCATGCAAAATTTGGTTTGTGTGCCACAAAATGCCTTGGAGGACTTACTAGTACGGGTAGAAGTTTGTACTTGAGGCAAGTGTCTTACCCTTGATCACAAGGAGCAGCATTGGGATTAGAACTGGGCTTCCCCCGCTGCTCTATTAGGCTACTCCTCCTTGTAGATCAGCAATTTTAGAAAGTTGCTGTTTGCATGTGAAGAAGTGCACCATGTTTAGATTGCAAAGAAGCTTGGTTAGGGAGTAGCTTCAGTGGGCCTAAAATATCAACATGTATTCTTCATTTTATAAGGAGAATACACATTGATAAAACAAAGTTCTAGATGTTGTCCTTAACTATGCCCAGAAGCATAATTGAAGGGGCAGGTGCAAAGGCTGAGTACAGCCTTTCCTGATAATTCCACAGATATTGATGCCCCCCAACCTTCACCCCCCCAACCTCTGGTAGCAAGCCTCTCTACCCAATCTCCAACCCCCATTCTATACCAGGCTCTTACCAGGGTTCTTGGTTGATTAATGGGAGCAGATGAAATCCCCAGTCACATCTGCCCCTGCCAATTCCGGGTTCCAAAATGGAACCCATGACTCCTAGCGGTAATCTTCCAGTAATACCACTAGGGGTTAGGCTACCAAATAGCAGCACTTTGCCATTACTTTTTGCCTGTTCCCTAGTAGTAGTACCGCAACATTACTGCTAGCGGTCATGGGTGTTTTTGGAACCCAAGGTTAAAATGAGGAGGAGCCAGTGGGGATCACTTCTGCTCTCACTATAATTTCAGGGAGCCTGATAAGAGCCAGGGGGAGCGGGCATTGGGTGGTCTTCATATCAGAGGGTGATTGATGGTGGTAGGAGAGATCAATGTCCGAGGGTGATTGGGATGAGAGATTGATGTCCGGTGATCTGGGGAGGGATCAGTGTTGGAGATGGTCAGGAGGGGGGCTTGTGGCGCTAGCGGGAGGGGACTGGGTATGAAAGCAGCAACTTTATAAAGTTGCACACATGCACGTTTGGGGTAAAGCTGTACACTTTTTTCCCCACATGCAACTTTTTTAAGTAACTTCGTCTGCTGGATGTGGTGAGGTGTCAGAAGACAGTCCTGTACATCTTTACATGTATTTTACAAGAGTCTTTGTATGTGGCACAGCTTTTAAAAATATAGCGGGAATTTTCCATGTCATGACCTGTACGACTTAATTCGTCTTTCCGTGCCCTATCTAAAATAGGCCTTAGTATAAAAAGTTTTATTTCAGATAATGAAAAAGTAGCTAATTCTCTGGCTGCGTCATTTAAATGGATAACCCAGGTAGTTGCATGGCAGGTGGCCAGTAACTGTTCAGTTCTGCTTGCTTGATGAAGGAGGTATATAGGGACCATTAAATAGGACACAATGTCCCTCAGACATCAGTCATCTATTTGTAAGCATACTCTCCTAAACTTTGGTTGAGCAATGTAGCCTGAAGTGTTGTACTCTAGACTGACAAATCCTTTCAACTCGGTTGAACAGGCAACATGAATACTCAGATTGTTCCTGGGTCTCTTATCCTCATGTGTTTATCTGGCTGTGCTGTCATTCACGGCATTATAAGCCAGAAACTGACTGAAATGGCTTGTCTACTAGCAAAAGATGAATCTGTTGATGATAAGCTAAACAAATCAAATAAAAGACTGCTGCCTCAAACCTGAGAGCCGGCAAATGACTGGGGTGTAAACACAATCTGCATTGTTTCTAAAAAGGGCACTTGCTCTGTCTGAAATGGTCTTGAAATAGTACAAAATTGCAATGCACAACAGTTTTTTTCAGCTCACTTTTCGATGGAAAATGGGGCTTATGCTCCTAACATTTTTTTGTATGGTGTCCTATTCACAGAAATACGTTAGGACATATCAGATAAGTCTATTTTTTTTTTTTGATCCTTGCGCAAGGGTAGACTGTGCACAGGCATATCCCAGAATGCGGGATCTTTAGTTAGGGGTAAAACGTTTTGCCAAATACTAAGAAGAAAACAGGTCTGTTTCCAAATCTGTCTGTCTATGACATAAATATACAGCTAAAATACGTACCATCCATTTGTTATAGTATCGCACTAATGTTAAATAGTGCGAAATATATGAGAACAGTGTATATGTGTGCTCTACATAAGAAGAGAGAGCATGTGTTTGTGTGTGTATGTAATTGTGTATGCATTTTAGGAATATAGGTTATAAAAGTTATATGGTCCTCATTTACTGTCTATCTTTCATAACAAAATAAAGAATGAGAGAAGAACCTCAATAAAACAGACTATAATTGGGTTAGACTGAAAGACCAGAGGTCCATCAAATCCAACTGCCTAACAGTATGGCACATTGTGTTCCGATTTTTATACTGCATTTATGGATAAATTACTTTATTGTGATCTGCCTTAGGGCTAATATTAGCCGTAGGCGGGATATCAACTATGAATATACAGTATAAATGTCAGTTCTCTCACCGTGAGATTCTAGAAGACAATACTGCATTGTATGCAATGCCGATGCAAGGGTCTTGGGTGCTATAGGCAAGCCTCCAGTCTTATGCTCAGGGCCGGCCCGTCCATTGAGCAAGAATGTATTTTGCATAGGGCCCCGCACAAAGAACATTCTGCTTTTTTTCAAAATTAAGTTAAAAAAGAAAAGCTCGCTGCTACCGCTACCACTGCCGCCGCGGCAGCACCAGAATGGAGTGTCCCGCGGGGCCACCTCTGCCCGGCTGAGCTCTCCCTCTGCGATGGCTGAGCCCCTCTGTGCCGGCTTTCAGATACGCGAAGGGAGAGTGTCTCCCTCGCATCTCTGTTAAGCCTGCAGGGGCAGATGGGAAATTTCCCATCAGCCCCTGCGGACTTAACAGAGACGCGAGGGAGACACTCTCCCTTCGCGTATCTGAAAGCCGTCGCAGAGGGAGGGACTCAGCCGGGCAGAGGGGGCCCCGCGGGACACTCCATTCTGCTGCTGCCGCGGCGGCAGTGGTAGCAGCCAGCTTTGTTTTTTTTTTTTATGTTCCTTGAACCGATGGGGGGGGGGTAGGACTGGTAAGGGGCTATGGATGGGGTTAGGACTTGACTTGAGGTGGGCTGTGGGTTGATGGGGGGTTTAGGACTGGTAATGGGCTTTGGGGGGGCTAGGACTGGAAATGGACTGGGGGGGTTAAGACTGGAGGTGGGCTGATGGGGTTAGGACTGGTAAGGTGCTGTGGGCTGTTGGGGGGGGGGGGTTAGGACTGGTAATGTGCTGTGGGCTGAAGGGGGCTGTCTGGTAATTGGCTATGGGGGGGTTTAGGACTGATAATGGGCTATGGGGGGGCTAGGACATGAAATGGGCTGATGGGGAGTGGTTAGGACTGGTAATGGGCTGTGGGCTGATGGGGGCTGTCTGGTAATGGGCTATGGGGGGGTTAGGACTGATAATGGGCTATGGGGGGGCTAGGACATGAATTGGGCTGATGGGGAGGGGTTAGGACTTGAGGTGGGCTGATGGGGTTAGGACTGGTAATGGGCTGTGGGCTGTTGGGGGGGTTAGAACTGGTAATGGGCTATGGGGGGGTTAAGACTGGTAATGGGCTTTGGGCTGATGGGGGCTGTCTGGTAATGGGCTATGGGGGGTTAGGACTGATAATGGGCTATGGGGGGGCTAGGACAGGAAATGGGCTGATGGGGAGGGGTTAGTACTTGAGGTGGGCTGATGGGGTTAGGACTGGTAAATGGGCTGTGGGCTGATGGGGGGGGTTAGGACTGGCAATGGGCTATGGGGGCTGACTGGAAATGGGCTGATGGGGGGTTAGGACTGGTAATGGGTTATGGGGGGGGGCTTAAACTGAAAATGGGGTGATGGGGGATAGGACTGGAAGTGGATTGATGGGGCTAGGACTGGTATTGGGTTGGGGGGTTGCTAGGACTGGAAATGGGCTGATGGGGGGCTAGGACTGGAAATGGGCTGATGCAGGGACTAGAAGGGAATGGATGCTGGGTGAGGCTGGAACTAGAAGGGAGCTGATGTTGGGGGAGGATTAGAATGGGATGGGGCTGGGAGAGTAAAATGGAGAGGGGAAAAATATTTTGTGTGGGAGGGATGAAAAATCTACAATTGGCCGGGTATTGGGAGAGTAAGGGGGGATTGAGGATGGAGGGGTAAAATTTGAGTGGATGAAATAGGAATGAGGAAAGAGAAAAAGGAGAAAGATTAGTATGTTAAAGCAGATGTAGAGAGAGAATGGAAAAAAACTAGAAGAGAAGAAAGGATAAATGGACAGCAGACGATGGAGAGTTAGCAGAAGACAAGAAGAAACCAGAAGAAAGTGGCTGGAGCAATTGCAGCTGAAAAAAAAATGCACAAAAGGTAGAAAAATATCTCTTTATTTTGAATTTATTAATTGGAATATGTCAGCTCTGGTAAATGTGCATCATTAACGTCTGCGCTTTGTTTAGTACAAGAGCAAATTAATGTATAGTTTTATTTCTACAGTGTTGTACATTCCAAGTTTGGCTTTTGGGATTCACAGTTTAATTATTGTCTTCCTGTTTCTAAATTGTGATTCCTTGTTTGGTGATGGTCTCTGTTCTGCATGTGTAACTGAGCTGAGGTATTCTGTTTATGTAATTTCTATTTGACATTGCCACTTGTTCTCTTTCCTCAGTAGGTCATGTATTGTTATTCTCTGAACTGTATTGGTTTAATATTTGCAGTGTTGCCTTTTGATAGGTAGGGTTTGGTGCTTTGTGAGTCCTGGTAGTGCTGTTAGGATACGGCGGGTTTGCTATGGGTTCTAAATGGGCAGTGTTTGTAATAGTTCCTAATGTGCCTGGCGGTTGGCACTGGATTATAGTAATGTAGAAATCTTTTAGTCTTTCTTTATCCATACACTCATTAAGAGGCATGTTTACTAAAAGTTAGTATATGGTAACATTATGCAAATGAGGCCCCTTATGCAAATGAGGCCCCGCACCGAGTCTCCGCACATGGCCCTGCACCCCCCTTGGGCCGCCCCTGCTTATGCTCCCCTGCTATTTTGATAATTAAACTCAACAATCAGGATCTTTTTGTTATATATTTAGTTCATTCCTTATTACTATTAGCTTAAGGCAAGTTACATTGAAGGACAGTAGGTATTTCCCTGTCTCCAGAGGGCTTACAATCTCGATTGTACCTCAGGCAATGGAGGGTTAAGTGACTTGCCCAAGACCACAAGGAGCTTCAGTGAGATTGGAACCCTGGCTTCCCTGCTTCCAGCCTGTTACTCTAACCACCACGCACCACCCCTCCCAAAAAAACCCTGTAAAAATGCATAATTGGCTATCATACCTTTAAATATTTAAATTTGCTTTGTATGTATGTGAATGCCCGCTCTCCCTTCAAGTAAGAGAATACGCTGATGGCTCTTTGAGTTTGTCTGGCTGCCAGGATCTAGTGTTTTGCTTTGACTATTGCTGATCTTTGTTGCTCTGGGTGATCAACTAGTCTTGCCTGATGGTTGTGCCAGCCCTGATTATACATCTGTAGCCAATTCAGCAACAGCGATAAATATATCCTTACCTGATCTCAAATATGGCAATCGGTTCAAAACTCTTCCATATCTTGTAGCTATATCATCTTAGCCACCGATATCATTTTTCATTTGAACTGATTTACGGCCTCGTTTAATAAAACAGTATTAAATGTCAGCATTAGATTTTGAACAAAATTTATTTTTGCTTTCACACTAATGATACATCCGATATGTTAAGCTAATTATGTGCAAAGAATAGCAAAATAAAGCTGCATTATAACAGAAATAAGTAATCACACTCAATTGGAACTAAAGCATTAAACACATGTAAAGTTAACTTAAAAGTAAACTTTTAGTCAATCTTTATCTCTGTTTTAACTCTTTGCTCTTAATACACAATAAGTGCAGGCGCGATACTAAAGGGGATCCTTAGTGTAACAAATGCAACTCTCCTTGGGCTACTCCTGAAAAGGAATGAGCAAAATCTAAATGTGCAAGCATTACATTATGTCGTCATTTGACCACCCCCATCTTGGAAAATGATGGCAGTCCAGCTGGGGTACACTGGCTAGGGATACTGTGGGACCCATGTGTCCCCAACTTGGGGATCCAGTGCTGATTTTGAACTTCCCATTGACTTCCCTTGAAATCACTGGGAGCTAAAAATTTGATATCACGTTCTTACGTGAAGTTGTAGTAGCAATGGGAAAACAAAAACAATGCTAATCATGAGTACAGTTTGCTATATGCAGCTGATTAGAATGTATTTCCATGCTAAAGGTTTTTTTTACTAACAGTTTGCATGCCGGCCCATCCATTGTGAGAGAATGTTGTTCGCACAGGGCCACGCACCAACAACATTCCGCATTCAGCACCGGCAGACAGGGCGGATTTAGAGGGAGCTGGAGAGGCCCCGGCTCACCTCTGACAGCCACCGAAGTGAAGAGGAATTTATAAAGACCAAAAAGTCAACAAACAAGAAAGCATTCTCCCATGCTGCCCCTATAATTTGGAACAACATTCCATCAGAATTAAGATCCTTACCTCAAATCATGGAGTTCAGGAAAAAAACTTAAAACTCATTTATTCTCAACACACTACGGATCCTTGTCAAACTCACCTTTTCAACAAGAAAAAGGATAGTTCCACTAGCTGACATAACCCATCTCTGAACTGGAATAAGTGAGAAAACCCCAAGCTGATGATTTTGAAAACATACATACCGTGTATATAGTTAAAATCGGGTTCTTTGTATATAGTTTACAACTGTTAATTATAAGATTGAATTTCTTTGTAGTTTCACATTGTTACCTGTAAAAACAGCATTGCCTGTTTACTGTTGTTTCATGTAAACCGCAACTGATCAATGGAAGGTGCGGTATATAAAAATTCGCTAATTAAATTAAATTAAATTAAGAGCATCTTTTTTCTTCACTTCGGCAGCTGTACCATAGTTTAGAACGCTGGTGTGCTGAGTGCTGGGAAACAGGAAGTCCCCTTTGACCTCAGTGCGCCAGCATCCTAAACTACAATATAGCTGCTGAAGTGAAGAAAAAAGGCACTCTTCCCTTCGGCGGATGTCAGAGGTGAGCCAGGGCCTCGCTGGCTCCCCACTAAAGCCTTTTAGACAGCCGCAGGGCTCTTCAGGAGGGGGGGCTAAGACTGGAAATAGCTGATGGGGAGGGGGGCTTGGACTGGAAAATGGCTGAGGGGGGGGGGAGCTAGGACTGGAAATAGCTGATGGGGAGGGGGGCTTGGACTGGAAATGGGGGGGGGGGAGCTAGGACTGGAAATGGGCTGAGTGAGGGGGCCTTGGACTGGAAATGGGCTGAGTGGGGGGGGGGCGGCTTGGATTGGAAATGGACTGAGTGGGGGGTAGGATTGGAAATGGGCTGGTGGAGGGGCTAGATTAGGACTGGAAATGGGTGGGAGAGCTAGGAATGTAAATGGGCTGATGGGAGGCTTAGATTGGAAATGGGCTGACGGAGGGGCTAGGATAGGACTGGAAATGGGCTGATGGGGGGCTAGGATTGGAAGTGGGCTGATGGGGGGCTTGGATTGGAAATGGACTGATGAGGGGCTAGGATAAGACTGGAAAGGGCTGATGGGGGGAGCTAGGACTGGAAATGGGCTGATGGAGGGTTAGGATAGGACTAGAAAGGGCTGATGGGATGAAAAGGGAATAAAGAAAGAAATGGAGGAAAGAGCAAAAGGAGAAGATCAGTATGTTAAAGCAGATGTAGAGAGAGAATGGAAAAAAAACTAGAAGAGAGAAGAAAGGACAAATGGACAGCAGACGATGGAGAGTTAGCAGAAGACATGAAGAAACCAGAAGAAAGTGACTGGAGCGATTGCAATTAAAAAATAAAATGCACAAAAAACAAAAGGTAGAAAAATACTTTTTTTTATTTTGAATTTATGTCAGCTCTGGGAAATGTGCATCGTTAATGTCTGCATTTTGTTTAGTACAAGTGGAAATTAATTTATAGGTTTATTTCTTCAGTACTGTTGTACATTCCAAGTTTGGCTTTTGGCTTTTCGGGTTCCCAGTTTAATTATTGTCTTCCTATTTCTAAATTGTGATCCCTTGTTCTTTGTTTGGTGACGGTCTATGTTCTGCGTGTGTAACTGAGCTGAGGTATTCTATCTATGTAGTTTCTATTTGACATTGCCACTTGTTCTCTTTCCCTAGTATGTCATGTATTGTTATTCTATGAAATGTATTGGTTTAATATTTGCAGTGTTGCCTTTTGATAGGTATGGTATGGTACTTTGTGAATCCTGGTAATGCTGTTAGGATACGGCGGGTTTGCTATGGGTTCTAAATGGGCAGTACTTGTAGTACTTCCTAATGTGCCTGGCAGTTGGCACTGGATTATAGTAATGTAGAAATCTGGTAGTCTTTCTTTATCCATACACTCATTAAGAGGCATGCTTATTAAAAGTTAGTGCATGTTAACATTATGCAAATATTTATGCAAATGAGTCCCTTATTCAAATGAGGCCCTACAATGAGTTTCCGCACATGGCTCTGCACCCCCCTCTTGGGCTTCTCTTGATTGCACCATTGTCTGCTATGAGACCCATTTTATTCCTCTCGTTAGCATGCTAATTGTTAGTAAGTGACTCCCCCCACCCCCAATAGCATTATGATTACTGCCACAAATTGGTGCTGGCTTTTTGTGTGCTATGTTATTTGCTACCTCAAGAGTAATTATAGTGCACATAAAATCAGCACTAAACTGGAAGCAAACTCCTGCACTGAGATTAGAATAGTTGTATTTGTTATAAATTGGGGTCTTGCAGGCAAAATATTCTTAAATTTTACCAAGCTGGGTGACCCCCCACCCTCTATTTTTTTTCCTCTTTACCTTTGAAAGCGGTGAAAACTTTCAGTTTACAGCAGGGGTTCCAAATTTTTCACATGAAAGCCCTATCTTATAAATGGCGTTCTTTTCTTATTCTCCGTAACTTCAATATTGTATTGTAAATCGCTCTGATGCTTTGGCGTGAGCGGTATATCAAATGTAATAATAAACATAAACATAAACACATAAAGCATTTCAAACCATGGAGAGGGCCAAGAAACGGTTGAGTTCCCACTGGAGGACGTTTGCGGAGTGGAGGGGGATAGGAAAGAGGGCCATGTCTGGCCTTTTCAGTGATTTCAAATGCTGGGGAAGGAGGGAGGCAGTGGTAAAGTTCCCATGAGTGAAGTGCATAACCCTACTCCTTGCTATCCTCTTTCCAGGACCATACCAAGGTGGAAATGTGCCTTGTGTGACTAATGAATCTGGTGCCCCCTCCACCCAGCCACGTTCATTAACTCACTCTTTTTGAGCTTCCTGGAAGCACAGTGATGGTATCAGTGCCCCCTTCTGTGCTGGCGCCCTGGACAGCTGCACCACTTGCACAGCCCTTGGGATGGCACAGCCCCTTTCTACAGCATCTACACCCCAGGAGAATGGGAGATGGGGGGATGGTGGGGTGGGGTAAGTGAATGTGCAGTACACTCTCTTCCAATCAGTATACCTTCTTCTCATCTTCTTCTCTTTTTTTTACCTCTCTCTTCTTACCCTCCTATCTACCCCTCTCTTCTTGCCTTCCCTTCTCTCTCCTCTTACTCCTCTCTCTTATCGTCTCTCCTCCTCTTGCCTTTCTCACCTCTACCATCTTCTCCTGGTCCTGTAGTCTCAGAGTAGGGCATTCCTCCTGCTGTATCACAGGTTAATTAGGGATCCACACACACACACACACACACACTTGGATCCTGCACCCTAGGAGCCAATAGCACCCACACACACTCTCGTGCTGCAGCCTTGGAGCAAGATGTCACACGCATACCACATCCCTGCATCACTAAGAGTGAGGAGCATTTCTTCCCATTAGTAACGGTGCCCAGCTTATGATAGGGTCAAAGGTCATAGGGTGGATTCGCAGGTTCAGCAGTCCCAGACTTCAGTTGCTAATCCAGACCTATCACTCTCACCTAATTTCTGGGGTTATTACCACTTTCCCAGTAGAGGGAAGGAGAAGGAGAATCTGAATAAAGGGAAAGCTTGATAGGGAGCGGTTGTTGTTGTTAAGTGCTGTCGAGCTGGCGTGTCCTGTCTTCATTCAGGCAGCTCATTGTTGATAGAGTGGTATTCATAGCTGCTGTTACTGAATCGATCTATATCATTGCTGGCCTTCCTCTTTTGTGTTGACCTTCAACCTTGCTAAACAAGAAATCTTGTCATCTAAGCTTGATCTCCTCTAGTACTGACTGGTTTGTTCTTTGGGCAGTCCATGGTATACACAATATTCGTCACCAGCACCATAATTCAAAGGTATCAGTTTTCTTCCTGCCTACCTTTTTCACTGTCCAATTTTCAAATCCATATGATGTTATTGAAAATACCATGGTTTGAAAATTCAAATCTTTGTATGGAGCGAGACATCTCTGCTCTTGGAAATCTTGTCTAGATCCTTCATAGCCATTCTACCAAGAGCAATCCATTGTTGGATTTCTTGACAGTTTGTCATTTCTTTATTGATTCATCCAAACAGGTTAAGTTGCCCAGTATTTCAATTTCTCTTCAATAAACGATTAACTTAATGATTTTTCCAGTTGTTAGAATCATTATTATCTTTACATTAAGGTGCAGGCCCATTTTAAGACTAAGTTCCTTGATCTTGAGAACAAAATGTTTCAGATCGCTTTCACTTTCAGCCGTATTGTGGTATCATCAACCTAGACAGGTTGTTGATATGTCTTTCACCAATCTTCACACCTCGGTTGTCTTCTACGTCTTGCTTCTCTGATGATTTGTTTTGCATATGAATTAAACAAGGAGGTGGTAGAGATGAGGACAGTATCTGAATTAAAAAAAGCATGGGACAAACACAGAGGATCTGGATGTACATTTGTATCCAAAGCAGCAAATCAATTTCACAGACAGTCTTTAAATTCTGGTGGTATAGTCTCAAAATCATATTTTGCTACATTCATGAGTGGCGTGCTCTTTTTCAGCTTTAGATTAAGGTTGCATACTAGTAGTTGGTGATCTGTACCACAGTCAATTCCCGGTTTTGTCTTTGTTGATATTATTGAGTTTTTCCATTGTTGACCACTACAGATGTAGTCAATTTGATTTTTGTACAATCCATTGGGTGAAGTCCATGTGTACAGTCACCACTTATGTGGCTGGAACATGGTGTTTGAGATGAATAGATTGTTGGTCTTGCAGAATTCGATCAGCCTTTCTTCAGCTTCATTTCTGTTGAAAAGTCCATATTTTCCAACCACTTTTCCTTCTTTGTTGCCAACGTTTGCATTCCAGTCACACATAACTATCAGGATATCCTGTTTGCATGCTCTGTCAATTTCAGCTTGTACTTGTTCATAGAACTGATCAAATTCTTCCTATTCTGCAGCTGTTGTTGAGGCATATACCTGAATAGTAGTTGGGTTGATGGGCATGCCTCATAGACAAATAGAAATTAAGCATTCACTGATTGCATTGTATTTCATTACAGTTCTTGCAAGTTTCTTAATTATAAATGCAACACTACATCATTTCTTCTTTGTCTTTCATTTCATTTCATTTTCAATACCAATCCATTTCAGTTTGCTGACACCCAACAGAGCAAGTTGTACACGTTCCATTTCATTCTTGACCATCTCCAACTTCCCTTGGTTCATACTTTGTACATTGCATGTCCCAATATGTAAGACATCTTTGCAGCTTCTGACTCTCATTTCATGCTCAGCTATATCACCACTCAGATGATCCAACCACATCATTAATGCTGGCTATACCCTAAAATGTCTTCAGCTCATCCACAGTAGCCAGTTTAGTGCCTTCTGACCTGGGGGTCACATCTTCCAGCACTATAGTGCAATTAGTTTTGTTGTGACTATCCACTAGGTTTTCATGGCAAGATATGTTAGTAGATTGCCGGGCCTTTGTGATCCTCCACCACCAACATGGTCCCATTCTGCTGCTGTCCAGATGCCTAGTTTGTCTTATTCTGGCACCTCAGCTGAGATCTATCTTAGGAGACCCTGCCAGTAGCTAAGTTACTGATAGCTTAGCTCTCAGCATCACTTTTGCACGCAAGCACTCACAGCATGACAAGCTGCAAACCAAGTGAGGGGATGGGGAGCTAGAGAGAGAGAAAAGAAGAACTAAGACTGAGGCTGAACTGCTCACAGTCATGATCCAGAGGAAAAAGACCAATATAGAGAAGGGTTTGTGCCATGACAAGAAATAAGAATACTGTTCATTTCCACCATTCTCGGACCCGCTCCCCTCAGCGCCAAGCCTGTTCCACTAACTCTCTTTATCTCCCTTCCTCTTCCTGTCTCCACCAGTGTCTCTCCCTCCCTACCCAGCCAGTCCCCTCCAGGATCTCTCCTTCTCCCTCCAGCCAGTTTCCAGTAGCCTCAGTTTCTCTCTCCCTAGCCAGTCCCTACCAGTTACTCTCTTTCCCCAGCGAATCCTCATCAGCTTCTCTCTCAGCCCTCCCCTCAGCCAGTCCCCAGCTGTCTCTTTCCGTCCACCTAGTCCCCCCCATTAGTATCTTTTCCTGTCCTCACCTATTAATGCTGCATTGTTGTTCCTGGCTGTTGCTGGTCCCTTTGCTCCTGCTGCTAGTCTTCATAGCTGCCTCTGATCATACCTGCCCCTCCCCCCATCATTGTTGGCCCCACCTCTATGTCTGCTTCTCTTTCCAGTCTGTGTAGCCGTCTCTGATTCTTCCTCTGCAGCCGGCTTTTGATTCCACCCCCCGTAGTTCATGTTGCTGCTGCTGCCACCCACACAGCCACTTCTGTGGCCTCTGTATTCTGCCACTTCTGTGGCCTCTGTATTCTGCTTGCATTGATTATAGCAACATAAAAAGGCTTTTTTTCTCTTCTCTGTGTCCTGAGGACTCCCTGAAATGGTCTTCTGGACCCCTTGGAGTCCGTGGAGCACAGGTTGGGAACCACTGACCTAGTGGAGAAGAGGGACAGGGAAGATACGATACAGACAATTAAAGAATAAATGAGCCTTTTACAAAGAAAGCGGCACAGTAGAACTAAAGAACATGATTTGAAGCTGCAAGGAGGTTTAGACTTAAAAGCAACATTATTTCACAGCAAAATGGTGACTGGCTGGAATGCCGTCCCGGAAGAGGTGGTGAATTCAGAAAAAAGTGGAACAAACATTGAAGTTCCCTAATTAGCAAGAAACCAAAGGATGAGAGATTGATAGTTGCAGCCCAGGACAGCGACCTAAGGACGAGATGGTTCGCAGCGAACATTGGAAAAAAAGGCAAATGTATTTTATGGGGGTCATTTTAGAAGCCTTATTCGTGATTTCGACCTCCAAAAACAGCAACTTACACATGTAAGTACCACCATTTCACAAAATACAGATGCGTAGATGCTGTACTAGCTGCAGAGGACCATATCTTTACCTCATGTCTATTTAGAGGAGGAAGTACCATTGGGGAGATTAATGGAGATATCCTTCTTAATCCCTCCTATAAAGGGATGGCCAAAAAGGAGCACTTTTCAAATACCTGTCAGGGAAGAGGTGTAAATCCGGACATGGACAATTCGGGGCTTCCTTGTGCATATGAACTGGGGAATACACGTGTAGGTTTTTGTCCTGTCCTGGCCGGACCATGCCCCCGTGTACTTTCATGTGGTACGGTCCTCTATGTGTAAACTGGCCCCTTTATAAATAGGCCATTTACACCTTTATTTGATTTGCCCATGTACGTGGCTGCTTATACTTATTTACATTGCAAACTGGGCTTCTAAAACAACCCCTACTGTGTATATTTGATGAGGCTGTAACATTTGGTAGTTTTGTTGGTAGCTTTGCGAGGAGTAGAGTTACATTCTTGCAATGTGCTCATGCATAGTATGATTCTCAGTAGCCTTTCATTGCAGATATAATCTGCAAAAAGACAACAGCAAATTTAGACCTTTTTTGTACAATACCAAAGAGTAATTTGAGTTTTTTTTTCTCTCTACATTGTGCTTCATTCTTAAGAAACTTCCCTATCATCTCCTGTGCAAACACAGTAGCCCAGGTGATGAATTCACGTTTCTCACTGATGCCTAGAAATTAGAAACAGGCTTTCTGGACAAAGCGAACAGGCGCAGAACTCATTTCCTGTGCCAAAAACTCATAGTATGCTCTTTCAATGCAGGGCTAAGAGATGTGGTGAAAGAAGGAAGCACACAATTAACTTCCTAGCAACGGCAGATAACTTTACATAATTAACTTCCTAGCAATAACGGATAACTTTATTGAGCTATCTCTTTCATCAAAGCATGGTAATCTTGTTGGCAATGATGCACTAATCATAATGGATGCTGGAACCATTTTTCATCAAATGCTTGTTAGCCAATTTATTAGACCTCTTATGTACTAATACACTAATCCGGCTGGCATTTCAAGTAGTGAAGCGGATGCACCATGCAGTGCACTTCTTCCGAGTCACTGAACATTACCAGTTCCTAGCAGCTCATCATTGCTCAGAAGATCGTTTCAAATAGGCCATCTGTCATTATGAGCTCAGTGGATCCCAAGAACGAAGACACTGATTGGCGTCCAATTAATAGGATTATTTTCCACATGCAATATTATTGGATCTGGCCATATGCAAATCTAAATTACCAGTGCTACAAATTAATTGAAACAGTGGAGCAATGCCTTTGCTTTTGAGATCAGACAGAGATGATAACAGTGGGGAATAGGGAGAGTTGCCTGATATAAATAGTATGGACATTAAAATAATCTACACTATGAAATAAGAAATCAAAGCATTAAAAGAAACACCCAGTGTGATGTATTCAGTTGTTTTACTGGTAAAGGTAAGCAGCGTGTAGCCTCCTAGTGTGATTATAATAACTTTTACCTAGAGGTAAAAAGCAATCTGAAGCAGTATTTCCACAGATTCCTTTGAGAAAATAGAACAGCTGCATTTGAGCAAGATGTGTATTTTAGCTCATCTTCTTAACTCTTTTTACTTAAGAAATTCATCAAGCCTCAGGGGAGAACATAAAATTAATTTTGAGGAACTTTCAAACAATAGCCAGGATGTTGTCTGTTTGTGTGTACAATGGATGCGGTTAACCTGAATAGCTGGATCTTGAATCGACATATAGGTTATGAGTCACATTCTGAGATGTGCGTCTCCGGGCCATCTGGATGTTCATTCTGCTCCCATGGGGGCTAGACATTCCCGCAGCATAGTGGCTGGATGTCCAGAATGTGCCCCTATTCAGGCACCCGGATGTCCAGCCACCTACCTGGCTAACTCAGTCAGGTTCCTTAATGGAGCCGTGGTGCCATGGCACCGGAGCTGCGATCACCAGCCGCTGCCGAAATGTTTTGTTCCCCGCAGCGGACCCCTGATCCGGCCTGCCATGGCCAGGGTCCAGCTGCGGGGACCATACTGCACACCTACCTACCTTTTATCCTGCCAGCTGCGCCTGAAATGCCGCATCCAGAGGGACTTATTCCTAATCTGAGGTGCAATAAGCCCCCTGTCTACCTGGTCGACCCCGAATGTACAGGGCTGACCTCTGAATCGGCCCTGTATGTCCGGGAAGATGACCTGCCCTCATCTAAGGTTCCCTGTACGACTCGGCTGTACATACGGGGAGCCTTATGCTGGCAGCCGCATTTGCACGAAATAGCGGAGATGTACTTCCAGGCTGGCCATACATCCCCGCTATTCGTGGTTGTGAATGACCCCCTATAGCTTTAAATTTATTTCTTGAGCACTCCTGAGGTATGGTAGCTGCGTCAACAGTGCATGTGTGCCACCCGTTTTCCTACTGACCTGGAGAAAAGCAGGAAGTCAAGGCCTAAAGTACTGGGTTTTTTTTAGAGTCACCCATCTCCTGATTGGTTCCTTGACAGTCAGGTGTAGGCCAGAAGCCCTTATCAAGACTAAGGGGCTTGTTTACAAAGCTGCGGTAGCGGTTCGCGATCGTTATCGGAGCCGCAGCCCCATTGATTTCAATGGGGCCGCGGCTCCGATAACGACTGCGAACCACTACCGCGGCTTTGTAAACAAGCCCCTAAGTTCCATGAAGCCAAGACTCTGACTTAGCCAAGATCACCTTTGCCTGGAGTGTGTGCAAATAAAATATCGATACAGCAGAAAAGAGAGATCAACAAACACCTGCTGGATTTATTTCCAAAGCATTCCTTGATAAGTATTAAATAAATTAAATCTGATGGAAACATCCAGTCTTGTAAGAAATCTTTAATTTCTAATAAGCTTTAAAGGGTTGGAGTTGAAGGTAATTTTTTTTAACAAACCAGTTAAATTACATGCCTTTAGATTATAAAAGTACCTGAAATTGCCTAGAATATTTGCATGCATAACTTGTTAATATTTACAGGTATTTACATACAAGAGAAAGCTCTACAATTATTTACAGTCTACATTGAAGAGAAAAGGCAGCATGAGTATATTCTCTAAAATCCAGTAGCCGAATACTCAGCACATGCATATTAGGATCACATTTGCATGAGAGAACATAAAGAGGGTTTTTATTTTTTACATACCTTTTTAACGTTTCTTTGCTAAGGTATAGCATAGTAATGGTAAGTTTTATTTCTACTCTAGTTGCATCAAGTGCTTTAAAATGTTCACTAACAAAGTGGCAGAAAGGCAGTATATTAAAACCAAGAAACCATTTGCCCTGACAATTAAAGCGACAGTACACACAATGATATCCTAGTAACTAGCAGCAGCTGCTGGTGAATGAAATACTATTGTTTCTCATTAGCCATTGGTCAACCTACATCTCTCTCTCTCTCTCCTTGTAAAGACAACGCCTTAGCTCTCACCGTTCATTATGGAAGCAATAGGAATGAGACAGAATGCACTAAATGAAATATTAACAAGGCCGTTTCTTTTGAGCCCGAAAGATGCACCAATAGGATTCACTTTGCAGCAGACCATCTATGGAAGTCACCCATACGTTTAGACAGAAATGTCTGTCTTGTACTGTACGTCTGAGCCCAAACACAGAGACCTATTTGCTGTGTTTGTATTATTGCAAAATACATTCCCTTGATTCGTTTCTGGAAGACAGAACAAAGAGTTAATTTCTTGCCATGACTGACTCCATCATAACACCATGATTTTTGTTGTTGATATGAATACAAATCAGCTATTAACTTTGAACCGTAAAGGCTCCCTTCATCTGAATTCAGTTAGAAAAACTGCTTGCATCTGACAAAGTGTATTTTTGTCTTCGAAAGCTCATGCCTTAATACGTTTTTTATTGCATGGGGTGCCACCAAACTTTTCATTCTTTTTGCAGCTACCTTGTTGATGATGATAACAGGCCCTGTGTATCTCATGACGCTCAAATGAACACCCTGTTTGTGAAGTTTAACATTGGCTCCCTAACTAGATTTGCATAATATGTTACTAATTTCATTAGCGTACACACGGTCTTCGTTTTCTTATGGATAGAGTCACTATCCTGACATTGCCAGCTTTTGGAACAGTATCAATCAAAAAAACCCCTCCACATTCAATGACCAACCTATATACCATTCAATCTAAAGTCATTGAGAAAACCACCAGTAGCTATCACTGGCACAAAACTCTAAAACCCCCCCAAAAAATCTTTTTTTGTCGGGAACAAGTGGTTGGAGAGGGAGGAATGAGCCTTCCCTTCATTACCGAAAGTACTCTTTTACTCAAACGGGCCACAGCATACCCATATTTTCATGAGTCATAACTAATTCTTTGAAATTTAAAGTTCAGCAAGCACTTATCTTAAACAGACCCCACCGGTCTAACTCAGGCAAAGGCAGTCGTCCACGACATGCATGTTTCGGGCCCCTCAGGGTCCTGTATCAAGTGGTAATTCGCCCGACTCTTCCTGAAAAACGCCATGGACTAACCGTTCTTTTATGTAGCTAAGAAAATTGTCAATTGGCTAAGCACCCGATGATTTTTAAATTACGATTAGTGACCTCTTTGGGTTTGAACATGGAGCAGGATTGGTAGAGTCTCCTGTGAAGGGCTGGGGTTCGCGGGAACTACTGGCCGTTTTCTGATTGATCAGTTGGGATCGTGACGTATGGGAGGGATTCCCTGTAAACCACGCCTCTGGTGATGACATCGGGTGCTTAGCCAATTGACAATTTTCTTAGCTACGTAAAAGAACGGTTAGTCCATGGCGTTTTTCAGGTGAAAGAGTCGGGCGAATTACCACTTGATACAGGACCCGGAGGGGCCCGAAACATGCATGTCGTGGACGACTGCCTTCGCCTGAGTTAGACCGGTGGGGTCTGTTTAAGATAAGTGCTTGCTGAACTTTAAATTTCAACGAATTAGTTATGACTCATGAAAATATGGGTATGCTGTGGCCCGTTTGAGTAAAAGGGTACTTTCGGTAATGAGGGGAAGGCTCATTCCTCCCTCTCCAACCGCTTGTTCCCGACAAAAAAAGATTTGGGGGGGGGGGGGTGTTTAGAGTTTCGTGCCATTGATAGCTACTGGTGGTTTTCTCAATGACTTTAGATTGAATGGAAAGCTTTTGGAACAGGGCAGAGGAAGTGACCCGAGCATGCTGTACCCAGGATGTCGGTGACAAACAGTTCCCCGCATTTCAGTTACCCTCATACTTGCTTATGTATGATCGAAAGCACTTATTCAGCCCAACGTCACATGAATCAATGAAAAAACAGGGATAAATGAGCAAACTATGGAAAGCTTTCATTTACTGAGTACAAATTATTTTATGTTCAGAAAGAAATAACCACTGGAAGATTTGTGGTGGTAGCTCATGTTGAAATCAGTTTAAAAAGGGGTCTCATGAACATTGCATAATTTGACAGAAAGTCTGCAGTTTGATTTGCAGAGTAAAGGCGAGTTTTTAGGAGGTCAAAAAGGTTCAATAACTGCCCTGTTAAACAAAGTGCAACATTGCAATGCTCTCCTGAGTGCAGATAGCCACCTTCATTAGAGTGGCTCTCTAATAGTGGCTTTTGCAGGGGAATGGTAACCATTATTAAAAATAGGGAAAGACTGCAAATATATTTTAATATGTCGGCTGAAAATAAGGAAAGCTTAGGTTCAAATCCCACCTCACGTACTGGTACTCCTTGTGACTTTTACCAAGTCACTTCACCCTCCATGGCCACAAATATTTATTTATTTAGCCAGATTTGTATACCACCTTATCCTTCAATCAAATACAAACTTAGAGCTAGATTTATTAAGTCACGTTAACATTGTATCATGCGTTATTACACATTAGCATATGAATTAAACATATGAATTGACTTATTTAATTCAAGCCCCATATTTGTGAATACATTAATACAGGCTTGTAATCAAGCCCATAGATTATAAGCCTTCGGGGCACAGGAAAATATCCACTGGATCTGAATGCAACTCATCTTCTGCTACCAATGAAAAGGCATTGAGCTAAGTTCAAATAAAATACATCAGTGTTACAACTAGCTTTCCTCTTTTGTTGCAAATGTAAGTTTTAAACATGACAGAATTTCTCAGTAATCGGAGTTGCATGGCTGCCACAGCATTATATATTTGAGTCTGAAAGCTGCTGGAGGCTAGTAAAAGGCCCATGCGTAGTTGAGCAAATAGGTGCTTGTTTGACATACCTGTTGCAGAAAAGAGGTTGTAAAATGGAGTATTTATGGTGGGTCTTTCTCTCCACTGCAGATGTCTATCTTTTTCTTTTTCGGTGTTGACCATTCTCGTTTGGTGAATGAGCATCTCCTAAATATCTACTTTTATAAGTCACTATTTATAGTTTATGCTCATATTTGCCAATGGGCTCTGGAAAACTTGAGTGCTAAATGACTGTAATTTTACATGTTATTCTAAAAATTAATTTGCTCATTACTCCTTTAGCCATCTACCTTTCTGCAGAACAGCAGCTAAAATAAAACATGTTTATATGGCTTCACGAGGAAAGACGTTCATTGTTAATATCTCACCACTATGATGATACTATGCACTGTTTACATTATTGCTTACAGCTTTATCTCTGAAAAGATGGCTTATTTTGTCTGGCAAGAGTTATAAAAATACTGTTTAGTTTTTAACTAAGGTTAAGCAAGACAAGAACAGTAATAAGAAAAGCCTTCAAATCAGCCAAGGTTAGAAGTGAAATGGGTTTTTGTCAACAATCGCTCTGTGTCCTATTGCATTTGTATACAATGTTGAAAAATGAGTCTGGGTTTTCTTCAGTTTAAGAGTTATTCCGACTTTGGTTTTACATATTAGAAAAGCTGGTGGTTAAAAGAGATGCAAAATGTCTATCTTGGGATGCTTTCACATCCAAAAGTGACCTGCACTTTTTTGCATTTTGATTGGCATGGATCTAAAGTATTACCTAGGGCAAAAAACATCAATGTTAGTCTATGTCACACAGAAATGTCATCGCTTACTATTAGCTTAATACGCTCCAAAGGGAACTTTCAACAGGACAGGTCTAAAATACCAGTAAAGTTGCCACAGATTTAAGGCATTGGCTCTATTTGTGTAGCGTACATGATGAATCATTCTTTTGGAGTATATCAGGGTCCGTCCTTTTAATTGTTTTTTTATTAGAAAGGTCTGCCAGATCCATAACAAATGGGCTAAATATTGTTTTTGCCAGTTTCACCGTTGAGCTGATCATCTGTACCGGATTCCAGTTTTGGAAATGTGATATACTTAATTATTTCAACATGAAATAATTACTAAAGTGTGTTAGGTAGTTAAGGCGAGAACTAATGCATGCTGTTAGCCCAGAGTCGTACTAAGAGCTGACATGGCAGCTTGCCATTTTGCAGGTTAACTCTTAGCATGGTGGTGTGCTATCAGCTGGTCTGCGCTAGTTTCTATGCGCACTAACTGGGGGAGGAGAAGAGGGAGACGGTGTGAGGGGAAGGGAAGGGTTAGAGGATAGGAGCTGTTATTGCTTAAGATGGAGATTTGACAATGGAAATTGGTACGGGATTCTTTTATTTTTTGTAGGCTTGTTTGCTATTGTGAAAACCAATAAAAATGGTGTTTCAAAAAAAAAAAAAAATACCAGTCGTAAAAATACAATTGCAGCAGCTCAACTCAAGCATTTCCTTGTAATGCTAATAGCAATCCTGACCATTGAAACAATAGTAATCAATTAATGCTTTAGCGTGTTGCTTATGTACATTTTATGTTCTACGGTGTTTCCTCTATAAAAATCAAGGGGCATGTTTATTAAAGGGCACCATTAGCATGCTTTGAGCTGCAAAACTAGCACGGAGACTCATGCAAATTTTTGGGGCTTGTGTGCACCTTTCCCCCTGCTGTTAGCGCAGTGCATTGCATTACCAATCTGCTAATGGCAGGCGGGTGCACTTACCGCCACCCTTTGAGGTGGCTGTAAGTGCGCCTGTGCTAACAGCAACATTCACATTTAGCATGTGCCCATAATGTCCGCACTAACCACAATGAGCTGCCAATGCCCATGTTATGCCTCTACCCCCCTCCCCCAGGGCAATCGCATGGTAACTGGTTAGTGTGGGATTTTTACCGCAGGTCTTGGCACTAACAGCGCAGTATGGGTAGCGCGCAGCAAACCTCGCACTAACAGTTTGTGTGATTTAGTAGACCTCTGCCTAAGTGTTGAAAGACATTGGTTATCTGAAAAGTAGCATGCAAAATTAATCCATTCTTTATACTAGGGCCAGATACTCTCAGGATTATTGGCGGGCGGGGGGGGGGGATGCCTTTATGAAAGAGGTCATTAACCGTTACAAAATGATTCTTCGGAGCAGACTACGCGCATTAGCCATGGGTGTTTATACTACTGGATATAATTGTATCTAATGTTACAAATGGCAAATTCTGGCGTCAGTAGATTGGCTATCCCTTGCCACACAGCTCTGCCTGTAAGAACAAGTAAGAGGATTTAGCACTCAGTAAGCACAGGGCCCCATGCTAACCGGTTAGTGCACAATTGGCAGGGACTGGGCAGGTTGGAGGCATAATGTGGGCATTGATGGCACATCAAGGTTAGCACGGGCACCTTGGGCATGCACTAACCACAGCCGTTGCTCTTAGCACAGGTGAACTTCACATCACCTCACTGTGTGGCAGTTAACACAGTGCTGCACAGTTGCAAACTGCTTACAGTGGAGGGGTGGGTGCACGAGCCCCCTGAGGTCACCATGGGCCTCCGCGCTAGATTCCAACCGTTCGCTAACTTAGTGCATCTTAGTAAGCCTGCCTCTCCGTGCCCAAGGAGCCAGATTACTGATTTCTTTCCTTCAGTGATTGCATCCCCTTCTTTTTACAGTATGATATCAACATAGTAGTTCAGTCTTTTTGTTAATGGAGATTTTGAAGCAATAAGAAGACTAAGGGCATAAGCAAGGCATGCACTAATCTGTCATGATTTCACAACCTCTCGTGATCCATTGCTTAACTCTTCTCCTTTTTAGGGCTACCTCAGGCAAGTTTCAGTTGTTTTTTTTTTCTTCTTCCTGTGGAGAATGTTGTAATGAGTTACTCAGGCATCATAGTCAAGCTTTTCTTGTGGGTTTGAGGGAAGGCTGAATCAGGAATTTCGGTATGCGATGCGATATGTTAGTCAAGTGATTCTTTATCTCATGTCATCTGTTACTAGATCATATTTGGCAAGAGAGAGGTCTCTCTTTTTTTCAATTTAACACCAGCACCCTCTTTATGCTGGATTTCACCATAAACTCCCAACCTCCTCGTCGCTTTCCCATTTCATCCTAAATGATATCCAATATTAACTTATAATATATACCGAATAGCAAGCTTTGTCGTCTGTGTAGGAAAAGTGTGATGAAATCAGCAGTATCTATCTTAGCATGCTTTCAATTTGTGCATGGTACACTGAATGTAATTCCTGCATTAAATGACTCTAGTTTATTATTATATTGTAAAGTCATGATAAGGGTGGAGAGAGTTGATAGATGGTGGTTAGGGTAGAAGGGATGGTTTATTCTAATAATTTTATTTGAATTGATTGTATTGTGAGTTTTATCAAATTAAAAGGGGGTAATCACATAGAAAAGAAATAAAGCATCAATCTGCCTAGACTCCTGGACACCCACAATCTCATGACATCACCCACCAGACCTAAGGGCACCCCCTTTTTCTTATCAATCTGAGCCAGCATGAGGTTCTAGCAGCTGAACCTCCAGCATTGGTCTAATGCCACAAAGTTATTACAGCACCATATTGACACTGGAGGCCAAACCAGTAAGTGGTAAGACGTAATTTACTTGCCAGCTGAGCCTGGCAGTGGGTGGTAGGGGCATAGCTGACACAAGGGGTAGGGTGCCACACTGCACTGGTTGACAAGCTGGGAAGAGATGTCCACTGCTCTTTTGAGTCCATCTGATTGTGAGAGCAAGCAAGCCAAATGAGAGAGGAAAGAGCGCTAAAAGCAACCTTTGCCTTGGGCAACATTTTGTTCAGTGACTGCCCTGGATAGAGGGGATTGGGGAAGTTGGGGTGAGTGGGTGGAGGGAGTCCAGGGCTCTTGCGAGGACAGGAATGGTTTTGTTGGGAGGTCTAATGGCAATCTTTATGTTATAGCATGCTGAGCTTACTATTTGGGGCTAGGAGTTAACTATAGCCCTGGATCAGAAATTAAATTTAGCGTGCCACTAAGAGGCACTAAGTCAGGGGTCCCCACTGGCAGTCAGTTTTTCAGAATGCCCATAATGAAAATGCATGATAAATTTGTATACACTAAAGATTCAGTATATGCAGGTTTATCTCAGGCTGCTATGGGGTCTCCAGAATGAAATTGGAAAGCCCTGCATTAAAGTCAGCTATTGGTCCAGGGCTCTCAATGAACAGCATGATAATGACAGTTGGCATCCTAGCTAGGTACATTTTTTATGTACTCTCATGTGCGCTACAAAATGAAAATTTTGGCTTGTGGTTGAGCCTTTAGAAATCAGGTATTGCTTAAACTACCATGTGCTCGGCCTAGGACATAAGTATATAGGCCCCTGAATGTGTTAACCCATAAATCAAAGCAAAGCTGAGCTCATAATGGACTTAGCTGTCTTGTGTGGTTGGTTTGATCGTAAAGAATGATATTCACAATCCCTTTTTCTTACGGAATTGACATCAATCAATTGCTGGGTAACAATTTACCTAAAAAGACCGTTTTCCTAAAGTATTTCCAGCAGAGCAATTTTAAACTCCACTGCATGAATTCTGCCAAAAGCAATGGAAGATGGAGAGGGCGTGAAGGCTACCATTTATCCCATCATGTGAGATGCCTTCGTATTACCTCATCTGCTGCATAATAAATCATTCTGCTCCATGTGGCATGCTCACAATGCTGCTGCAGACGTGGCGGGGTTTCTGCTCTTGGAAGCCGTTTGCTTTACCTAATAGACCTGAGGCAAACAACAATAGCGTAGGTAGTTTACAGGCAGGCCTTCGCTTTTCCTTTTGTCAGAAACACCTAATTCAAATGTAGGTTTTGTCACGACTGTTTGCTTCTCTTAGAATTTGGAGCTGAACAATATTTGTTGGCCTCTTGCCCTCGGACTTCTTCATAACTGCTGCATCAACAATTCCTTAAGGGAATCTTTCACTAGGGAAAAAAACCTTCTCCATTACCTTGCAATTATTTCACCCAATATTGAGTTTTGCTTAGAAAGCCTAATGACTTTTTTTTTACGAATATAGCATTATTTATAGGTCTGCATATAAGTTACTTCATGTAACGATGGTCAGGAATTATTAAAGTCAGAATGCTCTGTCCCTAACATATGAGCTGCCTCCTGGCTCTGCTCTCATGTTTAACACATCTTAGTCTGCTCGTCCCAGTAATATCATAATTTGCTGCTTTGTACCGTCACCTTGTTACAGCTGATGTACATATGGTAGTTCATAAAGTTGCAGATTTAAAAGCATGAGGCTCTTACTTCCCAGTAGTTAAGCCTCCAGCACTGGTCTGATGCTGCGACGTCATTACGACACGGTATCTACACCGGAGGCCAGACCAGTAGGTGATTGTGTGGCTGAGTGGTTTAAAGCCCAGACTTGTACAGGCCCTCTAGGTTCAGAAAGGGACGTCTAAGCCAAGACATTAACGAGCGACGTATTTTACGAAAAGCTCGCTGAGCGCATAGCCTTCTCTGAAATATGCACAAGAGCACAGAAAGAAATATTTTGCAGCACGTACAGTAGGACCAGCCACTTTATAAAACAGAACCACGTCATTCCGGGTTCTGGATGTGTAAGCAGGAAGTTTCAAAAACTGCTCGTGCAAGTAGAGCCAGTTAAGGAACCAAGCTCTAAAACCCTAAATGTTGGCAGTTTAAGGCAGTTGTTCCAACCCTGTCCTTGAGGTGCACCCAGCCAATTGGGTTTTCAGCTTATCTGTAATGAATATGCATGAGACAGATTTGCTTAAGCAGTGCATGCAAATCTATCTCATGCCTATGCATTCTGGATATCCTGAAAAGCTGACTGGCTGGGTGTGCCCCAAGGACAGGGTTGAGAATTGCTGTTTTATTTAGCAATGCTTGCTACCATTTTTCACCTGGTCAAAGCGGTGTACGTTCAGGTACGGTATATATTTCCCTTGTCCCCGAAGGGCTCATAATCTGTGTTTTGTATCTGAGTCAACAGAGAGTTAAGTGGCTTGCCCAAGGAGCATCTGGGGGATTAGAAACCCCAGTCCCTCTGGCATGAGGTTGCTTTCCTCCAGTGGGATTCGAACCTCCAGCCTGAGGCAACTTGCCTCAACCACTAGGCCACTCCTCCTTTCAACACTTGAGGGAAAACGCAATCCCCACCCCCTCCCCTTCCCCCGATCTCTCCTCCCACTACCAGACCCAAATGAGAAATTAACCACAGTTCCACAGTTTTGCATAACTCGAAGCAAGTGCAAATGCCAACATTGGAATGTACACGTATTACTGTTGCAGAATGTGGAATTCATGTATGCTTTCACGGTTCCCCCTAATCATGCATGGAATGTACTGGCTTTAAATCGGTGAGCGCCACAGACACACATATATAGTGCCTGGTGCTACTTACACATGCCTGCTGATTTACACATGTCAATGGCCTTTTTTACAAGTGCAAACCTAAAATCATCTCATTAATAATAAGATTTAAGCCGGAAAAGATTGAGCTTCTCTGTATTAGCAGAGGGCGTAGAGACTTCCCCTTCATATTAGAGGTAGCCAGCTGTCAAAGAGCACAAGAGTGGAGTTGGGGGGGGGGGTTATTAGATAAGGAATTAAGTATGGAGGCTCGAGGCTCAGCAGCGGTCCAGACAGCATTTGCTAGTCTGTTTTGCTGAGGTGGGTGCAGTGTTAATTGGAGTTTAAAGTCATGGCCACCTCGGTTCATGCTCTTATCACTAGCAGGACAGATTATTGCACCAGCTCGTACTGTAGTTTACCAAAAAAACTGTTGAAATAGTTTCAACTGCTTCAGAATAATGCGACTCATCTATTTTTTCCAGAAGAAAAAAAAGCTTTTGATTCTGTGATACATTTCTTAAAGACACTGCATTGGTTTCCCATGGAGAAACAAGGTAGTACTGAAGTATGTTTGATCAACAGAGTATTGTATCACAAGGGTGCTGAAATGTTTGCGGGACATGCTAATTCCTCACAATCTCCCCTTTACGGCAGAGTTGCTGCAGCTTCCAGACCGAGTCTGCTTGTATTGCAGCCATCACCATGCCTTTGCCTTTAGTGAGCTAAATTGTGCAACTACAGTATATTCTGCGGACCTACACTTGGAAATTACCTCTAGTTTTGAAAAAGAACCAAGGCTTTTGCTATAGGATAATTTGTGAGCGAGCAAGGAATTTTAGGAGAGGCCAACTGAAAAACTGCAATAGGGATTTATTTTATTTATATATTTTTTTTAGTGTTGATTGCGCCTGAGTACTTGTTATTACTAATTTGGAATATTGTTTTGTGTAAGAAAGCGGAAGGAGGAGGTCAGCATTGAGATGGGATGAAAGTTCTTTTATTCTATATGGCAGCTTGGCTTGCAACTTACCCAGAATACTAGTTTGGTGAGGCATATGCCCGCAAATACAAGTGAATAAATAAATACTTGTTTTAAGTATTTTCACTGCTGATTAGATTCTCTATAGTTAAATTGCCCAGTTGTCATTTGCTGTTCAGATCCAGGAAGAATAATTCTGCTTTTCTTCACCATCCAGCACCGCCCCCCCCCCCCCCCCCAAGTTAACTTATTTAAAAATCTAATCAAAGGGAATCTCTAAGCCAATGACAAGGAATGTTGGTGATTGCAGTGAAAAGCATTCTTGCCCTGTATTCTGCAACCAATAGTTTATTCATACGTACTTCCCATTGCTTACAGGTATACATCATTGAACTTCAGGGCTGTCCATTAAAATGTAAACCTTCCAAATATTCAGTCAGTTCCCCTAAACTGTTTCGTTCCTCCATCCCAACAGAGGATTTTTGTAAGGTTACCGAATTTCACTCCTTCCGCCACACCACTAAACTAGCAGGGATTTCTGCAAATACCACACTGCTGCAGTTTTCAGATTGTACTGCATGTCCTATGAATGATTTGCGAAAGAGACGGATGAATTCATATTACCAAGACACTCTTAACAATCCAAAACAGGAATCCTAGGTAATTTTGCATACACTACGAAGATTGATGGCACAGGGCAAGTCTGGCAGCTTGCAAATGTTTGACTGGATCGGAAGTGGCGTTCAGGCATGATTAAACATTCAGTTGGGCTTCTGAGAAATTCTTTATCCCGTATATTCATCATTCGAACTCACTGCCTTTGTTACAGGTTAAAAATGGTTGACCCCAGCTTTGGTGATTACTGGCAGTCTTCTGTTAATAAAAAAAAAAAGTGCAGAGGTTCCTCAAAGCTGCTATCAGTGTTTACAGTGAAAACAAAATTGCATAATAAATCAGAGAACTTTAATATATTCTTCAGGACTTACTTTTAAAGGTTAACATTAATGCCTGCTTTAGCATTTTAATACTTTTGCTATTATTTGTACACCTGGCACAAGACGCTCAGCACTGGAAGTCATTCAACAGCAATTAACGTGCTCTTTGCGCCAGTTTAAGAATGTTTCATCTCGTATCACCAGTATGGAATTGTTCACTGATTAGATTTCCCTGACATCTTGTACTGCTACATACTGACAATATCCAAACTGGAAGTCAATGAGCAGAAAAGAGCTTGTTATTAAACTTTCATGAGATCTTAGTGGAGAAATTCTACCTGGCTGATAAAGGAGTGGAACATTTTGGAGCAAATGTGCTGTGGTTTAAAGGAGTGAGAGTTTGTACTGAGCACTTCTATGAAGCTGGGTGGGAGCCTGCCTCTCGCGCTTTCCCAGCCAAAAGCGTGATGTTACAGCAGCTCCTCCTGCTGGCAGCAGCGTGGGCAGCAGCTTTGCTAGAACTTTGCATTCTGCCCTGTTAACTATTTGGTTTTCAGTGATGCAACATTTTGTGCAGCTCACACCCCTTTCCCCTGTATTTTTATAGCGTTCTTCAGGAAAACATGTCTGGAAAAGCAGCTTGGTTTGAGGCCAATTAAATGTTTTCCCTTACGGATTTCTTCTGCTATGAAAAGAAGTTCAGAGAATTTATGAAAAGTGCTGAGAAAAGTAGTACGTTCCTAGAAAATCCCTAATACACAAAATGCTAGGAATTGTCAAATGAGGTTGACTAGTTCTGATACTTCAGATTTACAAAAGAAAAGACATTTGCTCTTATACGCTGAGGCATCTATAAATATCTCATTTATATTGTCGTGAAATAACTTCGATCTGTTTTTCAGAAATAATTATTTAAAAACATAGTAAACCCTCTGTCCCATTAACAAAGTACAGCGCTATATTGCAGCTGCCTTGCAAGTGTTCATTATGTGCAAATTAGAAAACACTGAAATATTCAATGAAACCTGGAGCCTGATTGGCTGATCATCCTATATTGGGCTATTAATATATCCAGTATCCATTATATGATGTACGTGCCTAACAGTAAATTTGAGTCAAAGCATTCAGGGTTAGATTTACTAAAATGCGCCAATGCTGTTAACATGCATTATAGTAAAGAGGTTCTATTTCATAAAATGACACTTCTAGTAAATAGTGCACGCTAATGCACAATAGCATACACTAACACAGAAGAACACTTAAGTAAATCTAGCCTTGGTGATTTACTTCTTTTCATCTACAGAAATTGTATATTTTGCTTCAGTGTGCTTTCCCTTTTTATGATATACAGACACCAAAATGCATGGCCACTTGCTTCCTTGATGATGTTCACACTTCACTGTCAAGCTAAACAGCAGAAATACTTCTTTTTAAATAGTGCATTTATCCAGTTTGATCACACAGTTGACACTGCCATTCAGCAGTGGATTTGCATATTTTGATGGCTAGTCTGAGCTCCCCACTGTTTTTTTTAATAGATTCTGAACCAAGCTGGGTTTTCAGGTAATCTACCATGATTAATCATAAGCCACCTTTAGCATCCATTGGGTCTAGGAACTGGGTTAACCTGAATCCCTTTGGTTATTATGAAGACCTGATCAAGGTTGGGAAAGCTTGCTTTACAGTGTGTGTGCTGTTGAGTCAATGTGGATTCCTGGTGAATCAGCCCCTGGGTTTTCTTGGCCAGGTGCAACCTGAGGTAGTTGCCAGGCCTTTCTTCCATTCAATAAGTCAATGGAGCACCTGGTAGTCCAAGGTGGTCTCCCATCCAAGTGCTAGCCAGGTCTGACCCTGCTTAGATTTTGAGATCAGTTCAGATCAGTCTCATTCAGGGCAGCAAAGCCTTAGGCTATTGCAAAACCACATAAGTACCATTGCAGTGCTGAACTCTCAATGCAGACAAATCCATAGGCGACCCTTGTAGAATCACATGATAATGACCAGCAGAGTAGTGCGAAGATAAATAGTAGAGACATCAAAAAGGAAAGGAAAAGCTTCTCTTCCTTTCCGTTTCACTAATGCAGTGTTACAGGCATGTTGAAACCTGCATTTTTCTTAAGTAATAGTACAGTCCTCATTTGATTCTCCCTGGAGTTTGGAGTGCATCCCATTTTGGTTTCAAATGCATTTAACTAAGAAGGAAAGCTTCTCCTGCGAACAGCATTTTAAAATAATCTGGAGGAACTCTACTGCTGTTTGAAACCATGTAAACCAGTTTAAATGTCTAGTTTAGCTGCTCAAGGACTGTTAAGGAGACCTGGGAATGACATTTTATAAATGATTCTACTACATTGGCCCTATTAATAATGGACACAGATATATCAACCTCCGTTAGTTCTCCCAAAAACCAGCACGTTTGCTTTTCTCTTATCGATTTGGATGAAACAGTTCGGGTTTTAAGAAAATAACATAAATTTCACTGAACCAGTTATATTTTTTATGTATCTAAGGGGTATGTTTACTAATTGGCGGTAGTAGCTTATGAGGCCGCAGCTCCGATATCGCACGGAAGCCACTACCGCCGGTTGGTAAAGATACCCCTAAGGCTTTGCTGTTAGCATAAACAACTTATGCATTCAGAAATCTGTCATACTCCCAATGACTGCACGCAAATTTGTTTTTCAGGTTCACCAAACTATGTAAGTTGAGCATAGTGTCTGCATGCAAATATATCTCATTAATATTCATGGTAGATATCCTGAAAAGCAGACCTGATTATACTCCATCACCCCTAATCCATCAGCTTCAATCAGGAGTACAGACAGTAATACATGTAAATGTCATGAGGGTAATTTTATAAGCGGGCACTGGTATTTTAGGCCCAATAGTTAAAAAAAGCTGAACTCCTAAATTTAGGCTCCCAAATGTCTGCCCTAATTTCAGCCACACTCAGGATCTTAAGCTTTCAGCTGAAAATACCTAATTTAGGAGCTTAAAATGTATGCCCCTGAATTTAGGTGCTCATTTGCCTAGATTTATGAGCCTAATTTAGGTGCCCAGGGCTAAAAATTTGTGCTAAGCTCCTAAATTTTTTCACCCCACTCTAAATCTGCCCCCATTGCCGCCCACTTTTTATTCTCCTCAATTTAAGTGATTTGTGAAATTTCAAGAAAAAATGTAGACCCTCAGCCCTAGTAAAGTTTCAGAGAAGCCCATTTAAGAGCATAACTCTCTAAGTTAGGAGCATAAATCCTTGGAATATTGGGCCTTTGGTCATTTAAGCACATATATGGCCATATATGCACATTAATGGTCTTTTATAAAATACCGATCAGTGTATTTATGCCGTTCACACAATAGCTAATACTTTGCTGGTGGGGGTGCGTAGGGATGGAATTTGGGTACAGCATGGACGGAGAGTATAGGCACATGCATAGATTATAAAAATCTATAATTTACACCATAATAGAACATTTTCTGTGCAGACATACACCAGATTTAGGGCTTACGGCACGTTCTAGGCCCCTTAAGCAAGCATTTTAAAAAGATAAAGTAGGCACTTTGGTATACTGCCCAGTGTGAGGTATACAGTACTTCACTGTAGACTGTCGGCTTTTCAACGTGTTTTATGCTGTCTTGCAATCCATTTTGCAGTAAGTACATTAATTCTGTGAATTTTGTTTAACAAAGAGAATAATTTTATAAAGTCCTGCCTAACTAACACATGTTTTCATACACATAATTTATGCCTATACTTGATGTTAGGGCCAGTGCAACCATCAGGCAAACAAGGCAGCCGCCTAGTGAGCCAGTGGTCTGAGGGTTCACCATTGCTGCTACTGTCGCCCCTCTCCGGGACCTGCTGCAGTGGCAGTGGTGATAAACAGCCCCTCAGTGCTTACTTTCAACCCCCAGCGCAGTGAGGATGTTTCTGTTCTGCCCTCACCAAAGCCTGATGCCAACTTCCTGTTTGCAATCAAGAAGTCAGCATCAAGCCTCAGCCGGGGGCAGGAGGCGAACAGCCTCATAGCACTGGAGATTGAAGGGAAGCGCGGGGACGCTGTTTGTGACCAGTGCCTCAGCTGCAGGTCCCAGACAGTGGCAGCAGTGCCGTCAATGAGGGCCATGGAAGGGGCGGGAGCAAGAGCCGGGGGGTACACCTAGGGCACCGCATCTTCTTGTGCTGGCCCTGCCTGACTTTAGAAAATACTTGCATAAGAGGGAAAGAATCCGTCTGACGGACACCAGTCCTAGAGCTAGTGTAAATTACAGCACCTTCTTTTTATAAGCATGCACATAAATTACAGGGACCTTTTACTAAAGGCCGCTATGGTGTTGCACCATCAAACCATAGCGTGTTAGATGCAACACCAGCGCATTCGCTGTCATGAACATGGAAAGAATGTTCCTGGCAGTAAACGCAGTTCATCCTGCCCCAACGCAGGCCAGAATTATCATGGATGCCCTTACCGTCACCTGTGGGGGTGGCAGTAACTGTAGCAAAACTAATTGCTCACCATTGACTGCAAGATGCTCACCCAGCCCACTCTCTACCCCTAACTCACCCATGTGCAAAAAAAAAAAAAATACACGTTGCATAGTTGGTGCCGAAATTGGTCTGTGGTAGCTACGCTGGCCCCGCATTAACTTCTTAGCACCTTTTAGTAAAAAGCCCCATAGTATTCTGTAATCAACATGCATGCTTACATGCTCGACCTATGTCCCGTCCTTGTGCACGCCCGCTCTGAAATAAGGCGCGATGCAAACAGCATGCACACTCTTATGCTAATTAGTAGGTTATAAAAGGCCATTTACACATGGAGGTAGCCACTTAAGCATATATAAATGTAGGTATTTTAGTCTTTTAGGTACGTTGGTGGTGCCTAAAAATAGGTGGTTCCTTATAAAATTAGCCCCAAAATGTAAATTAGATTTTAGACACTACTTAAATTCTGGTGGAGGCTTGATATTATGTGATTTCTGCAAAATTATTCAGTGGTTTTGTGCAGTTTCATCTCTCTTGCGCACTACTTGCCCTCACTATTTAGGAAGGGCACTAGTTATAAATTAGTAATACAAGTTAATATGAATTGCATAATCTGGATTTCAGATATTATAATTAAAACTGATGTTTGTTTTTTTTTTAAATTTTACTTCTTAATTTGATGATTTCAAAATTCTCAGTCTCCTTATTTTTTTTTGTTTCCTTTAGCAACAAGGAGCTGCGACAAGTATCTATTGTGCAACTGCACCAGAGCTGGAAGGTCTGGGCGGAATGTACTTCAACAACTGCTGTCGCTGCTTGCCATCACAACAGGCCCAGAACGAAGCGACGGCCGCAGCCTTGTGGGAGCTAAGTGAGCAACTCATCCAAGAAAGACTTGGCAGGCACGCAAAATAACGGCGAGCTTCTGCAAGATTCAACACAGACGGAGCATGTGTACAGCCGGAACTGCCAACTCTGGAAGCTTTCCAGTCATAGCACTAGAGGGTTTCCGTACACCTTTGATACAGATTAGCTAGTGTTAAGTGAAATATTAGCAGTCACAACATAGTGAAAAAATGTTAAGTACTAATGGGAAATGGGGAATACTAGAGGTCAAAGGGACAATATCTCTTTTCTCGTGCTTGGCTAAGTTTGATGTTCTCTGTTTTGATTGAAGACTGCTCAAAGTGTAACTGGGGGTGAATAGCTTGGCACCTTCAAAGTACAACGCTGAATTT
The DNA here is from genome assembly GCA_033557465.1 of Ichthyophis bannanicus. Classification (NCBI taxonomy): domain Eukaryota; kingdom Metazoa; phylum Chordata; class Amphibia; order Gymnophiona; family Ichthyophiidae; genus Ichthyophis; species Ichthyophis bannanicus. The sequence goes on along the minus strand of CM066034.1, from coordinate 102,559,043 downwards.
TTATCACTGATGTAAAAGACGTACAAACAAGGTTGCAGCAAAGAACATGGCCTTATGTATTTGGTGATTGCTTATAACTAGCTTTTATTCACCACTCAGGAGCTAAGACGAGTCTGTGGGGAAGGGGGGGGGGGGAGGGAAGAGGGCTAGCAGAAGAGCTTCGCTTTCCCTATCAAGTTGTTTTGGGCATGGCAAAGAAAGATGGTCCTTTTTCCTTTGGCCTGAAACTGAAACATAGCTGTACTGTTCGTGAAAAAATAAAATAAAATAGGAAGCAAGTGCTGAGTGCAATGTTAACACAATGTAGAAGGACAGTCTCTCCTCTGCCAATTAAATATTGCAGAATTGTTCTTTTTTTTAGCTTATATTAAAAGGTGTTTTTCAAACAGTTTCTTACATAATGTAGACATGAGCAGGAAAATATTGACTCCTTGGGAACACATAGGATGCATTCAGGGGTTAAAGATTTTCCCATCATTTCCTTCAGTCAAAGCATTTAATTCCCATTAGGTTCATGTAGTTGAGAGTCGGGATTTCAACGCTCCTGCAGAGGTTTCCTTTATAATATTCAAATTTCATGTCTTTTTTCTTAATTTTCCCAGTAGAGGTTTATTAAAAGAACATGCTTGAATAACATCACTTGTAGAGAAAAAAAGTGTCTAGTCCATAAATGTTTTTTATTCCATCTTAGAAAAGAAAACCAGAGAAAAATAAGAGATTCTTGTGGATGGTGTGATAATGTCCCTTCCTTCTGGGTTTTTATTTTACTATTGTGCTTTGTGGCAATTTCCATGCCAGAAATAGTCGTTCCAGCACTGTGTTTTTCTGTAAAGAAAAGAGAAATAAAAGCTGTTAATCAGAGCTTGTATATTTTGCTTGTTATTTATATTCAGTAATTGCACGCAGGCTACTGTGATTTTTTTTTTCTAATTGGAGTGCGTGTATGAAAATCTAATACTGTACTGAACTATCATGCTTCTAAGCACGTCGCTTTTAAACCCTGTGTTCAAGTTACCTAACACATATTAAGTGCTGTTAAAGCAAGTTCATATTTCCAGATGGGAGTTGTTAGAACACAGGATTTGGTATTTTATCAGCCCAGTTAGGAGCGAGATGATAAACCAAAACAGTGATTGGCTGAGAGAACATTGGCAAGACAAAATTTCAGGTATTCTTATTTTCTGCCTTCTTTTTCATCACTTGAAACCCTTCCATCTACCAGGTGAAGCCACCATCCTAGTCTACGTTACCTTATTTCTAGAAAGACAAGCACAGACCAAATTTTCGCAGCAGGTTGCAATAAACAAATACTAGACCCTTTCTTGAAAGTATGGATTGTTAAGAATAAGTACATTATCAGCACTTAACGCTAATGGGCTGGAAACAAAAGACCCTAAATACCTTTCAAAATTCACTGCCCGACAACCAGCAGCTGCTACAACATTTTCAATTCCAGTTGTTTCTTTCATTTAAATGCTTGCTAACCAGTTCCATGTATAAACACTGTGGTAGGGTCAGTCATACTACAAGTCCCAGAATCCCTGAGGATAAGAAGAGCCACCTCAGAAAAGATCAGGTGGCGGAAGGCTCCAGAACATACAGGTGGCGGAAGGCTCCAGCAATAAGCAACCAGAGAAAGTTGCTCTGAAAAGCCACGGGAAGCTGGGGTTTTGGGAAGCCCTGTTAAGCAAGGGCCACCTTAATGGGGGAAGGAGGCAGGCAACCAAGGTCTTGGGTTGTGGCCGAGTATATGTGTAAAAAGAAAGTGCAGGGGCAGTTGGAGGAGCGGCCCCGGAAAGGAAGTAATTCCTAAAGCTTCTTAGACAAATTGTAAGGGGAAATATTTTTGAAAAATTTCTCAAATATGAGCCTTGGGATGTTTATTTATTTGTATGACCTATTTCTGAGGAAGCAGAAGTAAGCAGGTCTCCAGTAAACCCAGAGAGGAAGGGCCCCATGATGAGTTGGGCCGGGAAATCTAGTAGTAGCTTAACGGGAATGCCTAATAATTAAGAGGGTGATGCTTCCAAAGTCTGTGGAGAGGAATTTTGTGGTTGAGTGGGTGACTTTATCCTGTAAGTACATTCCCCTTTCAGGAAGGGTAATTATAGAGACTCTTGAGCATTTATGATCTCTCCTTCCTCAAAGGCTTAAGATTTAAGTGAAACGCTAAGGGCAATGTGTAGAGATGTGGGAAATCTGTGGGTGGCTCAGTCGAAAGCAGTGAAGTTTCCCATAGGCATCCATGGGGAATCTCCAGCTTCTTGAAGGCCTGCACGCAACACGACCAACAACAAGAGAGAAATTCACTGTAGGAATATACAACATTAGTTTTCACCACTAGGTCAACAGTTCAAATTTAGCTCAGGTCACTGGGGACTTAAAATGTTGGCCTATTTGGAAATACGTTGGTGGGTCTTCGTCCAGTTCCAGGGACTACAGCAGAAGCATTCACATCAGTACCCATTGTGGTCCTAGAAACCTATGCATTCTGATACACACCTTGCCATAGCTTTGTGGAGTAAATGCAGTAAATAATAGTAGTAAGAGAGATTCTGTTATTTTAAAGTTCCCAGTTATCATGCTACATGTTGAAAAGGCAGCAATTTAACAAAATGCCTGAAGCAGAGCGGAGAAGCGACTAATGGTTAGAGCAGTGGGCTGAGAACTAGGGAAGCGGGCTTGACTCTCACTGCTGCTTCTTGTAATTTTGGACAAGTCACTTAACCCTTCCCTTCCCTCAAGTATAAATGTAGATTGTAGGGCCTCTGGGGATAGGTATTTCCTACTCTACCTGAATGTTACTTTTCTTGAGCTACTCCTGAAAAAGGCATGAGCTAAATCCAAAAATCCCTTCCCTTGCCTCTTCCTATTTCTTCCTATCTGCTCTGCTAGTAATCTACTGCCTCCTACTGTTTTGCTGGAGTATCGCACAATGCAGGCTGTTTACCACCAGCTGGATTTCTACAATAAATTGATGAGTTTACATTTTTTCCAGATGATTTACCTTCACAGACTGATTCCAATGTCCCTTAAAGTCAGTTAATATGCTTCTTATCTGTCTAATAAAATGGCAACGTCTTAAAATCCTGCCATGGTTTTGAATGAGAAGAATAGAAAAATACCCTGGTTCCTTGTATTTATTGAATAGAGCTTGCAGAATTTCTCCAGAGAAACAACATCAAACTATTACTGAAACAGGATTCATGCTCACACATTTAATTTCAAAATAGTGACATCATTTGGAGATGGGGGTGAAGAATCCCCCCCCCCTCCCCAAAAAGGACAACATTTTTAAAGTTGGTGAAATGCCTCTTGAAGCCTCTGCTATGATGTGAGGGCAGGAACAGCTAGGATATGTTCTTTCCTTATGTGTCCTAGAGAGGTATGATCTACATATTTTGCTAGTCATCCTGATGTAGACGTGTCTTGTATTGTCTGTTTTGACATTTATCATCTTTTTATGTTTGTTATTGCTTTTAGCTGTTTTTATATTGAATCCTTTCTGTCTCTTCTGCTTTTTAGCATTATTGTAAACCTGATTTTTTTTAATGACAAGCAGTTAATAAAATTATTAAGCCTTAAATCTTAGCAAAACAATTATCATTAAAAGTGCATGTCTTAAAACACTGTTTTGATGAGAGGACGGATGTTTGCAAATATGGAATATGTATGAGTATTTGCATTTGATGGTAATCAATTTGCTCAAATAAATGGAGAATGAAGCTTTGAAATCTAAAATGGTCATCTGCCTGAGCTGGGATGCTGCTGCTAGATGTCTCCAAATTTGGAACTGAACAATTTGTTTAGAGCCCGCCGAGGGTCGGGCAGCGGGGAAAAGAACTTTGCAGTAATGTTGGGCCTAGCTTGCTCCTGCTGGGCATCCCAGTGCCATGGTGACAGGATGCCGGCAGGAGCACTGAGCGGTGGAGACTGGTAGCATGCTGTACATCATCTCTGCGCTCAGCATGCTGCGCACTCCGGCCGTCCAAGCAACCTGATTCTGTAACTGCGGGAATGTATACCTCCCACGGTTGCAGAATCAGGTACAACTGTGCCCTGTCCATTTTTCTGACGCTCGGACGTGCACAGTATGGAATTGCCTTCAACCAGTACACACTATGACTCTTTTTTGGGGAATCTATGTAAATAAAATGATTTCCTCAGAAGAGTATGTTCTATACTGTTCCTTCCAGTGTTCAAGGATGATGACGAGGTCGCAGAAAGTAAGCTACAGGTGTGTGAAATCAAATGGTCCAGTTAAATACGTAACAACTAGGGTGCGCATTTGTCGGCGTGCATTTAGTTCGTTAGCATATCTTAGGAGCGTGTTTACTAAACCGCATTAACGGTTAGCATGAGGTTTACCACATGCTAAGTGCACCATGCTGACAGCATGGGACAGCACAGTAAAAGGCCCCCGCTAAATGTTAGTGTGGGAAAGGGCAGTGGCGGGAAGTTAGGGGTGGAATGTGGGCATCGGTGGCAGATCACAGTTAGTTCAGCCCTCATTGCCGCATGCTGACCATGATTGCTGCCATTAACACAGATGCCGCTATCAGCTCCTGAGTGGCTGGCGAGAAGTGCAGCTGCGTTAGATTTGTTGGCTAGTTAGCGCAGTGAGATGCATCTCCCCCTGGTAATAGAAAGGGGAATTGCCAGGCAGGCCCTCAACAGTTACTGTAGCATGGGTCTATGCCATCTCTCTTGCTAAATTTGGGACTTATCGTATGCTAACATAGCACATTTTCATAAGCACACCTCTTAGTACACATTAAAGGGCATGTTTACTAAAACCATAGCCCCGTGCAAACGACTACCGTGCATTAAGAAAGACATGCATTAAAAATCACATGCTGTTTAAGGCCTTGCAGAGCAGGAATTGGTGGGGTATGGACAGAAAATGTGTGTGGACAACAAAGACAACCCATGGTATGTTATGATGCGCTAGCTCCCATGGTTGCCAATAGTATGGGTGCTCTTAACACCACCTCAAGAGCTGGCATTAAATGTCCCTGTGCCACCCAGCAGACTACTTGCCCAACCCAAAAAACTCCCATTCACGGCAGCGCCAACCCTGATCAAAGCTCCTTATCTGGCAGATTGACCCCAAGCTGTAGTACTACGAAGCTACCGCTAAAGGTTCTATTTGAACCTGGGTGGGGACGGGAGCAAAGGGTGATCACTCCTGCCTCAACTACTGTACCACCAGGGATGCCCCAGTAATTGTTAGGGGGTGGAGGGAGATTCGGGTGATGCTCTTGTAGGGTATGGGATTGGGGCTTGAAGCTTTCATTAGTGTTGGTTGGGGACTGTCATCAGGGAATGGGACTGTTTTTCTGCAGGTTGAGGGTCATGGGGGGAGTGGTTAGACCTGTCAGAATGGGCCTTAGGGTGCTTTACCGTGATCGTGGGCTTTTTGGGGATTGGGCAGCACAGGGACTATGTTAATTGCCTTAGCAGATAGACCAGGTGCATTTGCTCTATCTGCAGATACATTTAATGCAGGCCCCTGCAGTAAATTAGTGCTTTGTGCACTAACTGCAGGGCATTTGCTTACCATGCCCCCATCAGTGCACAGCCTTTGATCTTACCAAATATTAATTTTTGCACCCAACGTGCAATTAGTTCAGAAACGTAATGTACTTTGGTAAACACGTTCCTAAATCAAATTTAATGCACATTAACATTTTTTTTTTTTTATTAAAATGAGTATGTGAAATAAACAAAAAAGATCTAGAAATTGGGGGAAAAATCAAAACAATCCACAAATAACTTTTTGCCCTATGGACATTCCCTGTAAGATCTACGGTGCTATTCAAAATAGGACTCGCTTCCTGAACCATTGCCATTTATGGTACTGGACTTCTTCCTTTAATCACTTTCCCTCAATTTCGGCTAGGTATGTCCTGAGGACTGGGCTGAGAATCGGTGCTCTAGAGAGAGATTCAGATAGAAATGTTCTTTCCAGGATATGATTAGTACTTTAACAAGACTGCATACTTCCTTGTCATGTGGAGACTTAAGATCTCATAAATCAAATAACCTTCAATAAATAATACATGTGTTTGTATTAAGACATCACTCTTTGATTGATGGGCTTCTCATTTGTGAGTCTAGAGCAATGGTTTCCAAACTGTGGTTGTGGGCCAACCAGCAGGTCCCTCAAGATTCTCATAATAGTAGCATCCTTAGGTTGTCACCCATGAAAGTACGTCAAAGAGGAACAGGGCACCGATTTACTATTGGGGCCCGCATTATATTTTCAGGACAAGAAATGTGAATAACAACAAATTTTAACTTGGACTGAGTCTCATTTAATTCTGTCATGTGTTCCTTGATTTTGTTCTAAGCTAGGGGTTTTTTTACTAAAGGATTTTCCTTAGCGTAGGATCATTTATAAAGCTTTGGTCGCCCTTTTATCACCTATTCAATTCTACCACTTCTCCTTGCCCCCCCCCCCCTCTTCCCTTGAGACTGTCAATATATTATGATATTGTCAACTATAACTCACACTCCTGACCTGAAGAAGATGCTTTTAACCATTGAAAGCTAGTCCAAGAATGTATTTAATTAGTCCAATAAAAAAGTATCATTTTCCTTTTTTGTTCTCTTTTTGTCTAACTAAAGCTTTGTCCACATGTAAACCCCGTTTTCTGTGCAGAAAAAGGCCGTTATACGGTTGTACAATTGCATATGCCTATAAGAGTGTGCCCACTTTTACTCAATCTGTGCATACGCCTCCCTAGAGACTTTGTTTGGGTGGGACTGAGACACACCTGCGGTACACATTTGTATTATATAAAATAAACAGGTGCACAAGTAGAGTACTCCACACACATGCATATATTTGCGCCTTTCTCAGAGCAGGTGTAACTTTGTTCGGAAACATTTTTGCAGCATTGAAATGGGTTCCGGAGGCTATTTTCTAAAGGCAAGCTATGTTGCTTTTATAATATAGATGCCTTTTTCATCTTCGCGCATATGTATCATCTTATAAAATAACCTGCTCCCTGTCTATAGAAAAATGCTATGCACACAGACCCCTTGATGAAGGGTCATGAACAGGCGAAGACTGGGAACTCCTAACATTTAGAAACAGATTCAGATAATACTGGATGCCTGGGTGAAATATCAGGCTGCATGTCCGAAATCAAAACCCATCTATCTTAGTAAATCCTCAAAGCTTCACTGGGGGAAAAAATGTAGGTATTGCAGCTCTCAGTTAATATATACAAACTAATGAGGATTCCCTTTTTTATTAAGATTATTTCACTGAGGAAAGATAAACATTTAAATATTTTGAAGATTCCCTCTGCTTTCTGCGTTTAAGTAGAGCAGGGCATTGCTGTGCTTATTGCTGGCAGAAATTCATGCAGGTGTAGCAATAAGGGCCTCTTTTACTAAAGGGCGCTAGGGCGTTGCACCGAACATGCCAATAGCGCTGAACATATGGTGCGTTAGGTGCAATATCATAGCGCTAATTGTTGAGGTCATGGAAAGCATTTCCCCAGCAGTTAACACGCAGCCCCGTCCCTTAGTGGCGGCTGCACTTAACATCACCCGTTGAGGTGGCGTTAGATGATCTTATGCTAATGCAGATAGTGCCGGGTAAACATTGTGCGTTATCTGCATGGAACACACCACGCCCATTCTTGTCCCTTACCCCGCCCACTTACTACCCTTATGGGAGTTAGTCAGTGTGGAATCATCCCGCACGATCATAATTCTGGCAGTGTGTGTCCTAATAAGACACACTGTCAGCGCTTTCCCTTTAGTAAAATACCCCCTATTAGCCCCCCTAACACCATCTTTTACCAACATGCGAGTCACAGTACGGAAAATGGCGCTTGCTGTGTTAGCCCTTTGCTAACAGGTATCACAGGCCTTAGCATCCGCTTAATGCTTGCAAAAGCTTGTCCTATCTGCATCGCGCACTTTAGTAAAAATATTCTTAAGCCTACTGAGGCGTGAGATAGAATGATGGGAATGAGATGGGGAGCCAGTGAAGGGGGGGGGGTGTAGTGGGAGGAGTTGGTGATGGGTTGGGGGAGTGAGTGTGGTGGGAAGAAGAAAAGAACGAGAGACTGTGGGGACAGTTTAGAGGGGAGTCAGGAGAGAGGGGACTGATAGGAATGGGCTGGGGGAGAAAATGGTGGGGAGGGAAAAAGAAAGACTGGTGGAGATTGACTGGGGAGAGAGAGATGTAGGGGGAAGGATGGTCTGGGGCGGGGGAGACTGACAGTGCTAAGAAGAAAGAAAACAGGAGAGAATGCTGGAAGGAGCTTGAAAACGAGAGTTTGTGGGGACTATGTGAGGAGAACAGGGAGACTGGTGGGAAGGAGCTGTGGGGGGGGGGGGGAGAGATACAGGTTGGAAACGGCTTTCCTCCTGCATCGCCCCCCCCACCCCCCAGCTTTGCGTGTGGCAAATTTGGTTTTCGTGATTATAATACATGTTCTTCTACTTCCTATAAAGACAGAATTTATGATACATGTTCTGTTTAAAGTCAATATAGATATAATCTTAATAATTATAAGACATCCAGTTCAAACTTCTCCTGCCGACCTATAAATGCATTCACTCTGCAGCTCCTTACTACCTTTCTTCTCTTATCTCTCCTTACAACCCCTCTCGGGAACTCTGCTCTTCTAGCAAACTGCTTCTATCTGTGCCCTTCTCTTCTACTGCTAACTCCAGACTTTGCTCCTTTCACCTTGCTGCGCCTTACGCCTGGAACAAACTACCTGTGTCTGTACGCCAGGCACCTTCTCTAACCCTCTTCAAATCCAGGCTGAAAACTCACCTCTTTGCTGCTGCTTTTGGATCTTGACTCACCTGATCTACTTTTTCTTTCCCCTTGCTTTATCCCTGCCTACTCCTTCTGTGTTTGTCTCGACTAGATTGTAAGCTCTGATGAGCAGGGACTGTCTCGTACATGTCTGTGCAGCGCTGTGTATGACTTGTAGCGCTATATAAATGCTCAGTAGTAGTAGTGGTAAGATGTACTTATCAAACATGGCCCTTTCATTGGGAGTTTGAGACCCAAACAGAGTAAGACCAAAGCAGTCTTCTCACTGATTTAAATTTTTGCAACATTATAGTACAGTGATGTTTCCAGAGGTACCCCCCCCCCAAAAAAAAAAAAACCTTAAGGGCACAGATTAATGTTGCGATCCTCCAGCCTGAGTATATACAGCTTTTTAAGGGAGACTGTAGAGTACGAATATATATCCTGCAATCAGAAATCTTTCAGCAGAGGCATGATTCAACAGAGCAAAAGAAATCATCCAACGGAAAGTGTTTTCCCAGGTGCGTCTAGGGTTTTTTATTTTTTAAATGAAGATTTAATATCACTTTTTTTTTCCGCTGGTGCATTTTTAAGTTCCCTTGCAGCTTTGGCAGAGAAAGGGCTGCCTCTTTAACAGAATGCTTTCCAACCAGCGTTCCATGAATTAGCTCCATGCCTTAAAAGAGAAGATTGTTCTGGCAGGGCTGTAAAAGTGTCAAGGTGTTATGAATGTCCTGATGACAGAGCCCAGTTGTTATTTGCTGGGTAGTGAGGGAGTATGGCTAATGATGTGCAGCGTGTAAGCCGTTTGTTGCTCTAATCCATCTGCGTGGAGGGGAGAGTTAAAAAAGAGGGGAGAGATCCTGGGAAAATTACTTGGACAGCTGGAGATAAAGTGTACGCTGATGGAGTCACCCAGAGGTAGCTGTCAGCATATAACATTGGGCAATCTACATTTTTTTTGTTGTGCAAGGATCTTGATTAAAAAATACAGCTTTGTCTTGTCAATTTGGTGCCATTTTTTAAGTGGGCAATGTCATTTTAATCAATCTGTCATGTCGGGTGGGTTATTCTATCAAGTCCTCTGAACAGGAGAATACCTGCTTACTTAGAAGGACCTGAATTAAATGACAAGCGGCCATTTTATTAATTCCGCAATGTTTTATAGACCTTTTATACGGAACATTAACCATACAACTTCGCTATCTAATTAAAAATAGCTCTTATCAATTTGGTAGGCAGTTGCTTCTAAAAAAGTAGAATAAAAATTAAAACAAAATCTGCTGCTTTTGAGAGATAAGGACAATATTTTATAGAACAATCTGATGATAATATTAATTTATCATCTCAGTTCTGAAAGCATAACAAAAGGTGAGTTTACTGATCCAGTATTATGCGTGCCTAAAGATAATATCACAGTTCATGGTTTATGTCGGTTTATTAATTTCTCTCATAAACAGTACTTAGAGTGCAGAAGAGATCTCTTCTGTTGAGTGTGTCCACTTGTACATTCATACAACGCAAGGAACTTAAGGATCTAGATGTGAAAGATGCTATAGACAGCGTGAGCCTGTAATATGATCCGGTAATGCCATGTCAAGAGGCACAGGCAGAGTCCGTCTTGGTTTGGCCCCAGGGCATGTATGGAAACGTAGTAAAGGCTGTTAGTGTAGCTGGGTTTAAAAAAGGTTTGGACGAGTTCCTGGAGGAAAGGTCCATAAATCATCATTAAAGAGGACTCGGGAAATCCACTGCTTACCTCAATACAAGCATTGTGGAACCCTGTGTCTTTTTGGGAAATTGCCAGGTACTTGTGACCTGGATTGGCCACTGTTGGAAACAGGATACTGGGCTAGATGGACCTTGGTCTGACCCAGTATGGCATTGCTTATGTTCCCTGAGAAAAGCATGAAAGCAGTGGCAAAAGAACCAGGACGGTCATATAACCAGTGTTTCCCAACCCTGTTTTGGAAGCACATTTAATCAGTCTGGATTTTGAGACTCTTCATGATGAATATGCATGAGCCACATTTGCATACCGTAAGGGCCCAGTGTATGCAAAGCGCTCTCCTCTATATTCATTGTAGACAGCCTGACAACCAAACAGGTTAAGTGTTGTAAACACCTCCATGAATCTGCTTCCAGTCGTACCACTGCCTGTGCCCTGTAACATTATTACCTTACGTATCTATAATGTGCAAAGCAAGGCTGGAATTAGAATGCCACTTCATCCTGCTCGGGACTGCAATGGTGTCGGAATTTAAAACGTTAGGGAATTCTACCTAATTTTAAGAATAAATATCAAATGTCATATTAAACCACTTCCCTCCATCTCTCTGCTAGTCTGTTTGACTGCATGGCAAAGCTACCACTACTATTGAGCATTGGTATAGCGCTAGAAGATGTACGCAGCACTGCACAGACACATGTAAAAGGCGATCCCTGATCATCAGAGCTTACGATCTAGTCAAGACGGACAACACAGTAGGTGTAAACATGGGATACATTTAGGGGGAATGGTAAGTTAACACAAAGGAGACCAGGTAAGTCAACGTCCTAAAGCGGCAGTGAAGAGGTGAGTTTTCAGCCTGGATTTGAAAAGTGTCAGAGAAGGCGTCTGTCGTACAGACTCGGGTAGTTTGTTCCAGGCATAAGGAGCAGCAAGGTGAAAGGAGCGAAGTCTGGAGTTAGCAATAGAAGAGAAGGGCACAGGTAGAAATGATTTGCCAGGAGACCCGAGTTCCTGAGGAGGGGTGTAGGAAGGGATAACAGAGGAAAAGTAGTGAGCTGCAGAGTGAATGCAGTTATAAGTCAACAAGAGAAGTTTGAACTGGATGCGGAAATGGATAGGGAGCCAATGAAGTGACTTGAGAAGAGGGGTAATATGGGTATGACGAGACTGGTGGAAGATTAGCCGCACAGCAGAGTGTTGAACAGATTGAAGGGGAGAGAGATGATTCAGAGGGAGACCAGCAAGGAGTAGGTCACAATAGTCTAGATGGAAAGTGACTAAAGAGCATAGGACGAGGAGTCTGTGTGGGGCCAAATTACTTTCCTCTCTTCCTACATCCCTCCCCGTGAACTCCGCCCTTCTACTGGCTTGTTCTCTCTTTTCCCTTTTCCTCCTTTGTGAACTCCAGACTTTGTTCCGTTCACCTTGCTGCTCCTTATGCCTGGAATAAACTACCTGAGTCTGTACATCGGGCTTCTTTTCTGCCCCTTTTCAAATCCAGGCTAAAGGCTCACCTCTGAGGCTGCTTTTGGATCCTGATCCCTTGCTTTCCTTCCTTTCCTTATTTGTACTCTTGTTCTCAGCTATTGTACTGTCTTGATTAGATTGTAAGTTCTTACGAGCAGGGACCATCTTTTATATGTATCTGTACAGTGCTGTGTACGCCTTGTAAGCACTATGTAAATGATAAATAGTAGTAGTTATAGTAGCATGCAAAAAAACCCCTGTACCATTCCCACCAGCCTCAAAGGAGGTTGTCTGGTTCTGGAAAAAGATGCATGTCATCGGACTTAGAAACAGATGGGGCAATATTGAATCCACGGCACACAGTGTTTTTTTTTTTTTTTTTTAAAAACACAGCTGTGGGCAAAAAATACAGGGGCCCAATCTTCAAAAGAGCAGATATTCAGACACCACGGTGGTCAGCTGTGGCGCTTAAATATTGGTGGGATATTGAGTGGCAGTATCCAGATTGGAGCTGCCGCTGAATAACGGAGTTGAGCAGTGCTGTTCAGATGTTTTATCTGGAGAGCACGATTTTCAGATAGCAGTTATCCGGAGAGCAACTTCGGTCTGCTTTTCATGCAGCCTAAATCATCGGATGTACTGGCTGAAAGTCACACTTGCAGGATCAGTGCTGGCTTATCCCTCGCTCCATCTACAGATCATCCCCGCAGTAACTGGATAGTGCCAGGGTGGTCTGTAGAGTTATTCAGCAGCACTAGCTGGATTCCATCCCATTGTCCATCTGCATAAGGGTTCTGAATATCAGACCCTGGACATTCAGTGGCGCTATACAAGAACATAAGAACATAAGATATGCCATACTGGGTCAGACCAAGGTCCCTCAAGCCCAATATTCTGTTTCCAACAGTGGCCAATCTAAGTCATATGTACCTAGCAGTTTCCCCAAGAGACACAAGTTCCACAATGCTTGTACTGGGTCAAGCATTGATATCTTCGGTCACTTCTTAATAATGGTTTATGGACCTTTCCTCCAGGAACTTGTCCAAACCTTTTTTAAACCCAGCTACACTAACAGCCTTTACTACATCCTCCGGTAACACATTCCAGAGTTTGATTACACGTTGAGTGAAAAAATATTTTATTTTATTAGTCTTAAATAGTTTACCCTGTAGCTTCATTGCATGTCCCCTAGTCTTTCTATATTCTGATAAGGTAAACAATCGATCTACGTTTACCCATTCCACTCTGTTCATTAATTTATAGACTTCTATCATATCTCCCCTCAGCCGTCTCTTTTCCAGGTTAAAGAGCCCTAACCTTTTTAGCCTTTCTTCATAGGAGTATCCTTCCATCCCCTTTACCATTTTGGTGGCTCTTCTCTGTACCTTTTCTAAAATCGCTATATCCTTTTTAAGATACGGCGACCAGAATTGCACACAATATTCAAGGTGCGGTCTCACCATGGAACGATATAGAGGCATTATAATATCTTTTGTTTTATTTTCCATTCCTTTCCTTATCATACCTAGCATTCTATTTGCTCTCTTGGCCGCCGCTGCACACTGGGCCGAGGGATAGTGGGTGCCACTGGAGATCTAGGTGGTGAGGCCACTCTTCAGAGAAGTGGCTGTGTGTGTCCCCTTTCTGCCCGTCCCCATCCCCCACCACATGAGGAAATTTGTGAAATTGGGCGAAAGCCTTCAGGTGTCCGACCCATTATTCAGCATGTTCTTGGTTTCCCTTTTATGTGGCAGACATGTGTATCTTTCAGTTTGACAAGGTACTTACATGTGTACACCTTCTCTGCTGCCTATCCTACCGAATTTCAAATGTTTTGACATGTACGTCCCAAATTTAACATTCACGGCCTTTGTAAAATGTGCCTTCACATGAATAGAACACAATGGACGTCATTTTAAAAGCCTTAGTTACAATTTGGATATCTGAATATGTGCAAGTGGATGTACAAAACACAGTGACATCCCTGGAGCCATTATACAAATGACTTTTAAAGACGTCTCCTTGAAGGGAGGTCCCACTAGGCAGGGACTGTGGCAGAGGCATGTCTGGGGAGATATAATGGACCTAGACGTCTGTGCTAAATTTCAGAAATGTCGGCATCGAGAATGTGCTTGGATTGGCCATAAAACATCTAGAGTGTAGAGAAGATGGTGAGTTAAGTAACTTGCCCAAGATTACAAGCTGCAGCACTCAGATTTGAACTCTGGCCATACGGGTCCTAGTCCATTACTCTAACCATCAGGCTCCGTTCTGGGGACATCTATGTAGACGTCCCCATAGATGTCCATATCAGGCATGTCCACATTTGTGAAATTGTACCTGAAGTTGGATGTGCTTGCTATTTTTGCAGTGAGAAACCCCTTGTAAAATGTGCCTTCTCATGAACAGCAAACTAAGAACAAATTCTAAATAAAAGATTAACATAGAAAAAACAGATCAGTAACTAAGGGGTATGTTTACCAAAGTGCAAAAAGATTTTGCAGTTGCCAGTGGTTAACGACCAGAATTAATGTGCATCAGCTGGAGGAGGCACTCCCAACATTTCGCCATTTGGTTAATGCAGAGACAAGTCCTTTCTCCATGGACAAGCAGGATGCCGTAGATGGAAGTACTCTTCTGAACTCAGAAAGGTAATCCTTTCTGAGCACTGCCAAGGTAACACTATCTCCTGGCCTGCCCCTACTTAGCCAGTTTTCTATTCTACCTTGCCAGCAAAACGGACCTCTCAGCTCTCCAAAAAAAAAAAAAAAAATTAGAGAAGCCTACAACGAAAAGTACATCAGGAGGACGGTGAATAGGGAAGCAGGTAGTACACTACTGCACTGACAGAGGAAACCTCTGTCAGCGTGGTTGCGCAGGACATCCAGCCCCATCGGCACAGAAGCAATCCTCAAAACCGCACCAATGGAGTAGAAGGGGGAGCCATGAATAACGCCACAGGAAGGACTCCAGCAGTAGTGGCAGCAACAGCGCACTCTGCGATCATCACAGGCACTGCAATCATAGTAGATGCACTCATAAACGCAGCCCCTCCACCTCCAGATCTGTACCTAGGGACCCCACAGCTGCCACAGGTCAAGCCTGAATTCTGTCACGAGCACCTCGGCCACCATTCTGGAACTCCTCCAATGCCTGCTCCAGCAACAACAGAAAGATCAGGATGTGCCCAGGAGCTCGGCAAGGCCACCTCAAGGCTGGAGGGAGCCAAGGAAAACTCTGGCTGGCACCATGCAAGGACAATCTACATCTTCACCTCTGCCCTATAAATCCTTGGACTCTACAGACAGTCGAGATGAGGAGGTGGCCTCACTGGGCACACTGGATGTTGGGGATGCCCTCACCTCATCTGGGGCAGGTTCTGAACCTCCCTAGTCCCAACTACAACTGCCTCCTCTGCTCAAGGACCTCACCTATCCAAAGTTCCTGCACAAGGTACGTCCCTGCTCGCCCTCATATCAGCCGATCCACTGGACATGAAGAGAGATACCCAAGGGACCCTCAAGTATCTTGACCCCCCTCCCCCAAGATGCTCATCAACCTATTAGTCCACCAACTGCTGCAGGACAACATGACAAAATTCTGGCTCACCTCGGCTTCAGGACTCCCTGCTCACGCAAGCTTAAATCTAAGTAGCAGATCCAGCTCACGCCAGCGTTCTCCAAGACACAGCTCCTTTACCAGTCTTTTGTGGTGGAGTCCATCCTAAAACTAGTCAAGTCCACCCACAAACAAAAAAACGCTCCACCAGGGTGAGACCCCAAAACTCTTAGATGAGATGAGCAAGAAGGTCTTCAATGGAGCCATGCTGAGCGAAAAGATCGCAGCTCAAAGGTTTCAGCATGCCTTGTTCCAGGATGTATTACTAGGGAACCTAAAGATCACCCTGGAAGTTCTGCCCCCCCCCCCAGAGACACAAGCAACCACCTCAGCAGCCCTGGTAGGCCTGATGGAATGCACCAAGCACCTCAGAGCAGCCTTTGATGCCTTTGACATGACCGCCTGCACAGCTGGCATGGCCATCTCCACATGACGCCTAGCCTGGCTCCGAACCTTTGGCCTAAGGGAGGACATACTGTGACATAGAAGCCCACACAGAACCTATGCAAATAGATAGAAATGAGGAATTTACCTTTGAAACTGTTAGTCAGTCAGCATATACAGCTCATGAGAAACAGGGAAAGAGAGGAGCAGAGCTGACACACCCAAGCTCTGACGTAGCAGCAAGCTCAGAGCTTGATTACACTCACCTGGGCAAGAAAGCCAAGCCAGCCTGCAGGGAACAGAGAGATAAAAGCCGGAGGATAGCTCCAGCAAAGGAGTGCTGTGATTCCCCAGAGAGAAGGGAGTGCTGTGATTCCCCAGAGAGAAGGGAGTGCCGTGATTCCTCAGAGAGAAGCAGTGGGCGTGTCAGAGAAGCAGGAAGCAGCAGAGGAGAAGCCTCAGAGAAACGTGGCTGGAAAAGCACACAGACTACAGGCAGCTGGAGATCCTGTGAGGAACCAGGTTGCAGCTCAGAGAGAGAAGCCAGGGCAGCAGAAGGAAGGAAGGAAGGCACACCCTGTGGCTAGGAACTTACCTGGACCAAGAGAGCAGGGAGTCTCCCAGACCTCACTGCCAGAGGATAGGCTTCAGCATTCATACAGGTGGGAGCCTAGCACTATAATAAGGAAAGACAGAAGTTCTGTTCGGAACAGAGGGCCAGGGCACTGCTCAACACAAGAAGTGTCAGCAGAAAGTTATAAAGGAGTTCCTGATAACTGGAGGAAACAAAAGGAGAGCCGGGGAAGAAACACTACAGCTACAGGTACTTTTAAACCTCACTGTATGGAACTGTGTTCTTATGAGATACCTGAGTTCTCAGCGAGGGGTTTTACCAGAGACAGCAGTAAAGGTCTGAAGCCAAACCCCACACACCCTGAATGTGAAGATATACAATGGGAGTGTAGCACTGGTGAACCCGAATATGCTCCTATGGATTGTACGCTATGCCTTGCAGACAACATTAAGTCTTTATGCTAAGTTTTGTATATAGCAAAGAAAAAGAAGATATTTTTCTTTCAGAAGAAGTTGTTTGTTTTCCATGTTTTGTTTTGCACTTAAAAATCCTTTGGGAAGGGGAATAAATTCCTTGTTATGTTTTGCCTTGAACACTCGACTTACGACTATTATTTGCTAACAGAGGATATCAGGTTAACCCCAACCTTCGCACCCTAGGCCAAGGCCTGGCACCCATTTACAAGTGGCGTAGTTGGCAGGATTCGAACCTGCGCAGGGACACCCTCTCAAAACCTGAATCTACGCCTGGCTCAGGTAAAATGTATTTGGGCATAGGTGGTGCGGGATTCGTAAGAGAAGGAGTGCTGAGGACACTCAGAAAGCCAGGCTCTGAAAACACTTGTTGTGCCGCACTTGGTGGGTTTTTCTGTTCTGTTTCTCTACAGAGGAAAACACGGAGATGGATCCCCATGAAGTCCTGCAGTGGATGAGTTCGCAGTTCGAGAAGCAAAGGGAAATGTCGCGGCTGGCGCAAGAACAGGCCGTTGCAGCCTTGCAGGCTCAGCAGATGCCCATGGTGGACTTAATAGCATCTTTACTGGAGGACCAGAATTCAGCCGAGAAAACACGACAAGAACATGCCTGTGTGGTAGGACCACAGAACTGTGGAGTTTTATCTTTTGGACAACTGACGGTTGAGGACAATGTAGATGACTTCATAGAGGCATTCGAAAGCGTAGCCCTTAATGTGGGATGGCCGGTAGAGCAATGGGCAGTCAGGCTTGCTACATCCCTGACGGGAGAGGCCTTAGCGGCCTATAAAGCCATGCCCGCTGCTCTTGCAACCAATTATGACGAACTTAAAAAAGCTGTTCGTGATAGGTTAGGTCTAACACCAATGATGTACAGGAGGATGCTAAGAGCTACTAAGCTGAGACCAGGTGAAACACCTAAGGCTTTGTGCCAAAAGGTGCGGAGCTTAGCATGGAAATGGCTCGCTCCTGAGGGAAAGGCCCTCGAGTTCGTTGTAGATGCCATTGTGTTAGAACAATATATGGAAGCAGTTCCTACAGAAATAAGGTCCTTTTTGATTTTTCAAAATTGCCAGACCGCAGCAGAAGCAGCTCTCCTCACTGAGTGGTACATGGAGGCCGAAATGGCTGGTAAGCCAAAAGGAGGCGCTCTGAGCATGAGAGGAGAGGCAAATTTTGGAAAATCAACAAAGGAGCCAAAGCCCAATGTGAAATGTGTGACTAATTGTTTGCCTAAGCAGGATGAAAGATGGGCAAAAGGAAAATGTTTTAAGTGTGCTAAAATGGGTCACATGCAAAGGGATTGTATGATGCGTACAGCATTAATAATTGATAATAGCAAGTGGATACAGGAAGGTTTTCTTCTGAGGGTGGAAGTTCAAGGCATTTTAGCTAGTGCATTGCTTGACTCGGGGGCTGACCAGAGTATGGTCTCAAGAAAACTCTGGCAGGCTATACAAGCCCACAGCAGGTCAGTACTGAGCCAACCCGAAGGTAGGGTGAAGATTCGCTGCATACATGGAGCATCCACCTTTTACCCGCTGTATAGAATTTCAGTAAAGGGGTTAGGAACAAGGAAGGAGGTTCTAGTGGTGGTAGTCCCTAAACTGCCCCATGACATTGTCCTGGGGAGGGATTGGCCCCCATTTTGTAGAGGGATGGAGAAAGGCCTACACCTAAAGGAGGGGATGGTCTCCACTAGGTCCCAGGTAAGAACCTCCGAGATACAAGGTGAACCCCCGGGGGAAACAGCTGAGCCCCCAACAGAGGGTGAGGAACCCCCAGAGGAGGAGGGTGGACTTGCAGGACAGGCATTAGAAGAGCTTCCCACACATGAGGATTTAATTAACACCCCTTCTAAGAAGACTAAGAAAGGAAAAGTAGATAAACACCGGGAAAGAAAGCTTAGGGCTCAAGGGAGGGCAGGAATGGAGGCTGGGAAAGGGTTGCCCTGGGTACCTGCGGATCTTGTTAAGAAATTTCCATACTTCCCTAGGGAGCAGCAAGCCGATCTCGCGTTAAAACGAGCGTTTGAGTATGCCCAAGAGGAGAGGGACGTTCTTCCGAGGTTCCTAATAGATAAGGAAATATTGTATAGGGAGAGCAATGATCCCCAAACTGGAGCAGTCAGGAAACAGTTAGTTGTCCCGACTACATTCAAGGCAGTGGTTCTGAGACTGGCCCATTATCACCCAGTAGGCGGTCATAAGGGAATACAGGGGACCTTAGATCAAATTTTAGCCCGATTTTATTGGCCGGGGGTTTTTAAAGAGACCGCCTGTTTCTGTGAATCCTGTCCATCATGTCAACGGGTTACCACTGCTAAACCCACCGAGGTGCCCATGATTCCTACCCCCATGATATTGGAACCAATACGACGCATGGCGATGGATATCGTAGGACACCTTCTAAAGACACCTAGAAAATTCCAATACATTCTGGTGGTGATAGATCAGGCCACCCGGTTCCCGTTGGCTATGCCTTCGAGGAACATCTCTGCCAAAACCATTGCTCTAGAATTAATTAAACTATTTTGTGAAGTGGGGTTTCCCCAGGAGATGCTTACCAACCGTGGAAGCAATTTTATGTCCCGATATTTAGCCCAGGTATGGGAGGCATTTGGGATTCACCACGTAAAAACTGCCGCCTATCACCCCCAATCCAATGGGCTGGAGAGGTTAAACCAGACCCTTAAACAAATGCTGAGGCGAGGCCTGGACGGAAAGATGTCCGAGTGGGATGTCCTGCTCCCTTTTGTCCTGTACGCCTGTCGCGAGCGTACGCAGGCCTCGTTAGGAACTTCCCCCTATGAATTAATGTTTGGCCGGGCCCTAAGGGGAATCTTAGACATTCTGAGGGAACAATGGGTGGAGCCCGAAGTGGAGACAATAGGGGTACCACATTTCCTACGTGAACTGAGAAGTCGGTTGCAAAGAACTTCTCAGGTGTCCGGGGAAAACCTGCAAGCCAGTCAAAAATGCCAAAAGGGATTCTACGATCGTGGGGAAAAAGCCTTGTAGACTAGCTTTGGGGGAGAAGGTGATGGTGATGATAGCGGACGCCGGTCCGAAGTTTGAGACTCGGTGGAAGGGTCCCTATAAAGTTGTGGAGCAAATAGGCCCAGTTTCATATGTGGTCGAGAACGACAGAGGGCGCCGTCAGGTATACTACGTGAATGTCCTCAGAACCTGGCATGAGAGAACTGCGGCAGCTAGTATATCTAGAGTAGAGGAACATATCGAGACCCGATCGGTAATTACGAGCTGTGAGAATGTGGATTCACCAGCCCATAATATCGTAAGGGGGGGGGATATGTGACGTAGAAGCCCACACAGAACCTATGCAAATAGATAGAAAGGAGGAATTTACCTTTGAAACTGTTAGTGAGTCAGCATATACAGCTCATGAGAAACAGGAAAAGAGAGGAGCAGAGCTGACACACCCAAGCTCTGACGTAGCAGCAAGCTCAGAGCTTGATTACACTCACCTGGGCAAGAAAGCCGAGCCAGCCTGCAGGGAACAGAGAGATAAAAGTCAGAGGGTAGCTCCAGCAAGGGAGTGCTGTGATGCCCCAGAGAGAAGGGAGTGCTGTGATTCCCCAGAGAGAAGGGAGTGCTGTGATTCCCCAGAGAGAAGGAAGTGCCATGATTCCTCAGAGAGAAGCAGTGGGCGTGTCAGAGAAGCAGGAAGCAGCAGAGGAGAAGCTTCAGAGAAACATGGCTGGAAAAGCACACAGACTACAGGCAGCTGGAGATCCTGTGAGGAACCAGGTTGCAGCTCAGAGAGAGAAGCCAGGGCAGCAGAAGGAAGGAAGGCACACCCTGTGGCTAGGAACTTACCTGGACCAAGAGAGCAGGGAGTCTCCCAGACCTCACTGCCAGAGGATAGGCTTCAGCATTCATACAGGTGGGAGCCTAGCACTATAATAAGGAAAGCCAGAAGTTCTGTTCGGAACAGAGGGCCAGGGCACTGCTCAACACAAGAAGTGTCAGCAGAAAGTTATAAAGGAGTTCCTGATAACTGGAGGGAACAAAAGGAGAGCCGGGGAAGAAACACTACAGCTACAGGTACTTTTAAAGCTCACTGTATGGAACTGTGTTCTTATGAGATACCCGAGTTCTCAGCGAGGGGTTTTTCCAGAGACAGCAGTAAAGGTCTGAAGCCAAACCCCACACACCCTGAATGTGAAGATATGCAATGGGAGTGTAGCACTGGTGAACCCAAATATGCTCCTATGGATTGTACGCTATGCCTTGCAGACAACATTGAGTCTTTATGCTAAGTTTTGTATATAGCAAAGAAAAAGAAGATATTTTTCTTTCAGAAGAAGTTGTTTGTTTTCCATGGTTTTTTTTGCACTTAAAAATCCTTTGGGAAGGGGAATAAATTCCTTGTTATGTTTTGCCTTGAACACTCGACTTACGACTATTATTTGCTAACAGAGGATATCAGGGTACCCCAACCTTCGCACCCTAGGAGAAGGCCTGGCACCCATTTATAATACAAAACCATATAGCCGATGCCCCCTGCATGGGGGACTCGCTGTTTGGTGACAAAGTGAAGGACACAGTCAATGACATGAAGAAACATTGCACCACCCTGCAGACCCTTGTGGAGAAGGGCCTTGAAAGTAGCGGTGGCAACTGCAAAAGGAATTACCACCGCAAATCATACACCTCCTCCAAGTGGAACAGCTCCTACTACAAGTAGCAAATCCTGTGTTACAAGCCACAACTGTACCAGACCCCCTACCAACAGAAGCACTGCCAGAAAGAACTCAAGCAGCAGAAGCAGACCGCTCCTTCCTCTGGAAAGAGCACCCCCTCTTTTTGACAGCTTGGTCCCAGCCGGAAGACCAGAAGGGGGGTTGACTCTTAGCCTTCCTCCACACCTGTGCCCAAATCACGAAAGATAAGTGGATCTTCAAGGTCACAGCAGAGGGATGTCGCATTCACTTTCTGTCCCCTCTCTGCCAGCACAACCCACGCAGCTGGAAGACCCCTATGCACCTGCTCCCTGCCACTCAAGTTCTCCTTGGCCTTCCACATCAACAAAACAGTGGAGCTACCCACCTTTTACCTAGAGCCTTATGCCTCCCCAGAAGAGAAGAGGCTTGACACCCTCAACTGTGTCAGGGCCTTATGCACCTACTGCCACAGGACAGGACCCCTGCAGAAAGGGGCACAGCTCTTTATCTCCTTCGATCCGAACAGGTCGGGGCACCCGGTCACGAAGAGAACTCTGTCACAATGGGTATCAGACTGCATCACCTTCTGTCACAACCAGGCAGGTGCAGAGGCCATGGCCAAGGTCAGAGTCCACCAGCTCATGCCATGTTCACCACCATCACCAACCTGCATTCCGTGCCAGTAAACAACATCTGCAAAGTCACCACCCCTGGCCTTGGTGCACACCTTTCAGATGCACCACTGCTCGCCCTCGAGGCACAAGCGGACAGCTCATTTGGCTGGATGGTCCTGGCCATGGTAGCACCCATCCGCCCTACAAGTGCAGGTCCTGTGGGCAAAATGCCATGAAATACCCTCCAATGAACTCTTGAGACAGACTGTTGTGCCCACTCCGCCAGTTCACCCCAATGGGCGACATTGTGTTTATGCAATGCTATATTGTTGTTCAAGTTGAATTTATTGTTCAGTTTTAAAGTGTCCAAGTTGGTTGTTTCACTAACCTTTAAAGTTGGTGGTTTCATTAAAAACCTTGTTTCATGGTGACATGGTGTATTGTCGTCCTAGGGCAAATTCTTAGCCAAAGCAGCCGCAAGGGATGTACTCCTCCCTCATCCAACACAGCATGCACCAGCCAGCGCAGTTAGAGAGGCACCTGGTGTGGCTGATGCATCCTACTTATCCAAGGAGAAAGTGAAATTACTTACCTGTAATGGGAGTTCCCCATGGACAGCAGGATAAGTCAGCCACACATACCCACCTACCTCCCCTGGGTGAGGTCAGCCTCAAGTCCCTGGTGACCGTCTAACTAATGGCAAGCTTACAGCTAGGGACACCCTGGTTAGTAGGGGCCGGCCAGGAGATAGGGCCTTTCCGAGCTCGGGAGAGCACTTCCGTCTATGGTGCTGTTGGATGCATCACCAGGTATGTCTGACTTATCCTACTGTCCATAGAGAACCCCCATTACAGGTAAATAACATCGCTTTACATCTTATTAACTGGCAGAAAACAGCAGTTCAGTATCCATTCAGGGGGTGATAACATGCTGCATTATCTGCTGTATTAGCATGGTGCTGTAACTTATCACAAGTTAACTGTCTGATGCAGTTGTCCCCCCTCCCCCCAGCATTGTGTTGTAGTTTCTTTCTCTTGCTATCTGCCGCTTCCGTCCCCTCTAATGCAGACTTCCGGTTTATGCAAACCAGAAGCTATGTCAGAGGGAGTTTGAGATTGCAGATAGTAAGAGAAAGAAAGAAAGAAACTGAGATGCAGCCTTGAAGTGCGTTGGTAAGTGCTGCGTCATGGTTTGGGAGCCATTGCAGCTGCTGCAGGCCCCAGAGAGGGGGGGTGGGGGGGAGGCAGGATGGAAAGCCTGCCTAGGGCAACTCCAATCCTTGCACCGGCCCTGCCTCCCCCTTCCCCATTCTCCATGCATTCTTTGCCCTGTTCCTGTAAGCTGTTAACATGGAAACTAGTGCCTGCTAATCACTAAGGTGCAACATTAACAGTTTATTAGCCACAGCATGGACAGCTTACACAGCTTAGGAAATAGGTCCGTTAGTGGGAGACTTGAACACTGGAAGGGCAAAGATGCATTTACCAAAAGAATAGCATATATAAAACCAAATTCAAAACAACAAAATCAATAGCAGGTAATCTTAGAGAGATTAAAAATTACATCGGTAAAGACAAATCAAATGAAGCTACAATGTGGCACTTTTAAGGCTCTGGAATTCATTACTGGAGGTTGTAGTAAAAGCTGTTAGAGCAGCTAGGTCCAAAACACATTTGGAGAAGTTCCTGGAAGAAAAGTCCATATACCATTATTAAAGAGGAAAGGTGAAATCCACTGTTTATGTCTGAGACAGGCAGTATGGAATGTGTACACCTTTGGGAACCCAACAAGTACTTGAGACCTCAAATGGCCACTGTTGGTAACAGGATACTGGGCTTTATTGACCCTCGGTCTGATCCACTTTGGCATTTCTTATGTTCTTATGCAGAGTTGCCAAGTTACTCAGTTCCAGGTGTGAGAGTTTTGGCAATTCTGCTTTTAAATTTGTCTTGCAATACAGTATGGCATTTGTAGTTCCTGATTTTACCCATTGGAATTAGTGCTGCAGGTCCCATCATACATCAGGGATGAGATTGCCAGAAATCCAGGACTGGCTTAAATCTCACTCCTGGAACTGGGTAATTTGGCAACTCTGCTTATGTACAGAATTAGATTAGCAGTAGAAATGGATGCTAAACAAAGCATTTAATCAGTCTGGGGCCCAGAAAACATATTAGATATGTTCATCCCTCTTTCTAAATCCAAGCTGAAGATGCATTATATTTAGGTGCAGTCAGGGCCGGCCCGTCCATTGAGCGAGAATGTTTTTTGCACAGGGCCCCGCGTTTCAGGGGGCCCCGCGCAAAAAACATTCTGATCTAAAAGTAAAATTTAAAATTAAAAAAAAACCTGTCTGCTGCCGCTGCCGGGGCCGGGGCCGCCGTGGCAGAATCGGGTGTGCCGTGGGGCCCCCCCTGCCTGGCAGAGCCTGCCCTCCCCTGCATCAGCTCCCTCTTTGCAGCTGCAGTCACACATGCCGGCTTTCAGAGCGCGAGGGGAGAGTTTCTCCCTTGTGGCTCTGTTAAGCCCGCGGGGGCTGATGGGAAGTTCCCATCATCCTCCGCGGGCTTAACAGAGCCGCAAAAGGGAAACTCTCCCTTCGCACTCTGAAAGCCGGCGTGTGTGACTGCAGTTGCAAAGAGGGAGCTGATGCAGGGGAGGGCAGGCTCTGCCGGGCAGGGGGGCCCCACGGCACACCCAATTCTGCCACAGCGGCCCC
This sequence comes from Ichthyophis bannanicus, assembly GCA_033557465.1. Taxonomy (NCBI): domain Eukaryota; kingdom Metazoa; phylum Chordata; class Amphibia; order Gymnophiona; family Ichthyophiidae; genus Ichthyophis; species Ichthyophis bannanicus. Next base: position 102,533,985 of record CM066034.1, on the reverse strand, counting down.
GGCCCCGGCCCCAGCCCCAGCCCCAGCCCCAGCCCCGGCAGCAGCAGCAAACAGTTTTTTTTATTTTAAATTTTCCCTGGGCTGGGGGGTGGGGGGTTAGGAGTGGTGATGGGCTATGGGGGAGCTAAGTCTGGATATGGGCTGATGGGATTAGGACTGGTAATGGGCTATGGGGGGGGGCTTAAACTGAAAATTGGGTGATGGGGGGTTAGGACTGGAAATGGGCTGGTGGGATTAGGACTGGGAGTGGGCTGATGGGGGCTTAGGACTGGTAATAGGCTATGGAGGGCTAGGACTTGTAATGGGTTGGGGGTTGCTAGGACTGGAAATGGGCTGAGTGGAAGGGAAGGCTTGAACTGCAAATAGCTGATGGGGAGGGGGCCTTGGAATGGAAATGGGCTGAGTGGAAGGGGGCTTGAACTGTAAATAGCTGATGGGGACGGGGCTTGGAATGGAAATGGGCTGAGTGGAAGGGGGCTTGAACTGCAAATAGCCGATGGGAAGGGGGGCTTGGAATGGGCTCTTATGGGAGGGAGCTAGGACAGGAAATGGACTGATGGAGGGTCTAGGATAGGACTGGGAATTGGGTGTTGGGGGGAACTAAGATTGGAAATGTGCTGTGGTGGGGGCTTGGACTGAAATGGACTCATGGAGGGGCTAGAACTGGAAGTAGGCTCATGGGGGGCTTGGACTGGAAATGGGCTGAGTGGAGGGGAGCTAGGATTTGACATGGGCTGATGGTGGAGCTAGGAAAGGACTAGAAATGGGCTGATGGGAGGCTGGTATTGGAAATGAGCTGATGGAGGGACTCGTATAGGACTGGAAATGGATGGGGGAGCTAGGACTGGAAATGGGCTGATGGGGGGACTAGAAGGGAGCGGATACTGGGTGGGGCTGGAACTAGAAGGGAGCTGATGTTGGGGGAGATTAGAAGGGGATGGGGCTGGGAGAGTGAAATGAAGAGGGGAAAAATATTTTGTGTGGGAGGGAAGAAAAATCTACAATTGGCCGGGTGTTGGGAGAGTAAGTGGGGATTGAGGATGGAGGGGTAAAATTTGAGTGGATGAAATAGGAATGAGGAAAGAGCAAAAGGAAAAAGATTAGTATGTTAAAGCAGATGTAGAGAGAGAATGGAAAAAAAACTAGAAGAGAGAAGAAAAGACAAATGGACAGCAGACAATGGAGAGTTATCAGAAGACACAAATAAACCAGAAGAAAGTGGCTGGAACAATTGCAACTGAAAAAAAAATGCACAAAAGGTACAAAGATATCTCTTTATTTTGAATTTATTAACTGGAATATGTCAGCTCTGGGAAATGTGCATCATTAACGTCGGTGCTTTGTTTAGTACAAGAGGAAATTAATTTATAGTTTTATTTCTACAGTGTTGTACATTCCAAGTTTGGCTTTTGGGGTTCCCAGTTTAATTATTGTCTTCCTGTTTCTAAATTGTGATTCCTTGTTTGGTGATGGTCTATGTGTAACTGAGCTGAGGTATTCTGTTTATGTAATTCCTATTTGAACATAAGAGCATAAGATATGCCATACTGGGTCAGACCAAGGTCCATCAAGCCCAGTATTCTGTTTCCAACAGTGGCCAATCTAGGTCATATGTACCTAGCAGTTTCCCCAAGAGACACACTAGTTCCATAATGCTTGTACTGGGTCAAGTATTGATATCTTCGGTCACTTCTTAATAATGGTTTATGGACCTTTCCTCCAGGAACTTGTCCAAACCTTTTTTAAACCCAGCTACACTAACAGCCTTTACTACATCCTCCGGTAACAAATTCCAGAGTTTGATTACACGTTGAGTGAAAAAATATTTTCTTTTATAAGTCTTAAATAGTTTACCCTGTAGCTTCATTGCATGTCCCCTAGTCTTTCTATATTCTGATAACGTAAACAATCGATCTACGTTTACCCGTTCCACTCCGTTCATTAATTTATAGACTTCTATCATATCTCCCCTCAGCCGTCTCTTTTCCAGGTTAAAGAGCCCTAACCTTTTTAGCCTTTCTTCATAGGAGTATCCTTCCATCCCCTTTACCATTTTGGTGGCTCTTCTCTGAACCTTTTCTAAAATCGCTATGTCCTTTTTAAGATACGGCGACCAGAATTGCACACAATATTCAAGGTGCGGTCTCACCATGGAACGATACAGAGGCATTATAATATCTTTTGTTTTATTTTCCATTCCTTTCCTTATCATACCTAGCATTCTATTTGCTCTCTTGGCCGCCGCTGCACACTGGGCCGAGGGTTTTAACATGGTATCCACAATGACGCCTAAATCTTTTTCCTGGGTGGTGGTTCCTAATGTGGAACCTTGCATCGTGTAACCATAGTTTGGGTTGTTCTTCCCTAGGTGCATAACCTTGCACTTGTCCACATTAAATTTCATCTGCCATTTTGATGCCCAGTCTTCCAATTTATCAAGATCCTCTTGCAATTTTTCACAATGCTCTTGGGTTTTAACAACTTTTAATAGTTTTGTGTCATCTGCAAATTTGATAACCTCACTCGTTATTCCACTTTCCAGGTCATTTATGAATATGTCAAAAAGCAGCGGACCCAGCACAGATCCCTGGGGTACACCCCTATTCACCTTTCTCCATTGGGAAAATTGGCCATTTAGCCCTACCCTCTGCTTTCTATCTTTTAACCAGTTCCTGATCCACAATAGTACACTGCCTCCTATCCCATGACTCTTTAGTTTTGCCAAAAGTCTCTGATGAGGGACCTTGTCAAAGGCTTTCTGAAAGTCCAGATACACAATATCAACCGACTCACCTTTGTCCACCTGTTTATTCACTCCTTCAAAAAAACATAACAGATTAGTAAGACAAGATCTTCCTTGTCTAAAGCCATGTTGGCTGTCTCCCATTAGGTTGTGACTATCTACATGCTGAGTAATTTTCTTCTTTATGATGGTTTCTACCATTTTTCCCGGTACTGACGTCAGGCTCACCGGTCTGTAGTTTCCAAGATCACCCCTGGAACCCTTTTTAAGAATTGGTGTTACATTGGCGATCCTCCAATCTTCAGGTATTAGATATGATTTTAATGATAGTTCACAGATTACTGATAGCAGGTCTGCAATCTCATATTTCAGTTCTTTCAACACCCTTGGATGTATACCATCCGGCCCAGGTGATTTGCTACTCTTCAGTTTATCTAATAGTTATAAGACATCTTCCCGATGTATCGATATTTCCTTCAATTCTTCTGCACCTTTAAATACCACTTCAGTCATGGGTAACATCCCTACATCTTCCTCAGTAAAGACCGAAGCAAAGAATTCATTCAGTCTCTCCGCTATCGCCTTGTCGCCTCTTAGTGCTCCTTTAATCCCTTTATCATCTAATGCACCAACTGACTCTCTCACAGTTTTTTTGCTACGAATGTACTTGAAAAGGTCTTTATTTCGCTTTTTTGCTTCCGCAGCAAGCTTCTTCTCAAATTCTCTCTTTGCCTGCCTTATCAATGCCTTGCATTTGACTTTCCCGTGCTTGTGCTGTTTCCAGGTTTCGTCGTTTGGCTCTTTTTTCCATTTCCTGAAAGATGCTCTTTTGGCAACAACAGCCTCTCTGACCTCACCTTTAAACCATGCTGGCAGTTTTTTGGACTTCCTTCCACTTTTCTTAAAGCGTGGAATACAGCTGGTCTGGGCTTCCAAGATAGTATTTTTCAACAACACCCAAGCTTGATGTACATCTTTAACCTTTGCAACTGCTCCTTTTAGTTTTTTCTTAACTGTTTTCCTCATTTTATCATAGTCTCCCTTTCGAAAGTTAAAAGGTGACATTGCCACTTGTTCTCTTTCCCCAGTAGGTCATGTATTGTTATTCTCTGAAATGTATTGGTTTAATATTTGCAGTGTTGCCTTTTGATAGGTATGGTATGGTGTTTTATGATCCTTGTAGTGCTGTTAGGATACGACAGGTTTGCTATGGGTTTAAATGGGCAGTGTTTGTAGTAGTTCCTAATGTGCCTGGCGGTTGGCACTGTATTATAGTAATGTAGAAATCTTTTAGTCTTTCTTTATCCATACACTCATGAAGAAGCATGTTTACTAAAAGTTAGTGTATGGTAACATTATGTAAATATTTATGCAAATGAGGCCCCTTATGCAAATGAGGCCCCGCACCGAGTCTCCGCACATGGCCCCGCACCCCCCTTGGGCCGCCCCTGGGTGCAGTAGATATTTCCCTGTCCTAGAGGGCTTTTGGGCCCAAGGATGGGAGAAGCAAGGTTTGAACCCTTGTTTCTCTGTTTTAACTTTGCTGCTGCATCCATTAGGATACTCCTCCATTCAAAATCTTTAAACTAACTTTGCATTAAAGAGGGTATTTTGAAAAACGTTTGTACTAGCTTTGAGTTCTTGTCAGTAACTCAAATATTTTCCTCTGTGTTGTGCTCGAAGACATCAAGATAAAGCCTAACTTTAAATCCCAAACATTCATATCTAGATTCTAAAAAACTAACTATACCATCCATTCCCTATCCAGATGTAAGACAAAAATAATGAAAATGTGGCCTTATTGATGGTGTTTCTACCTCTTGAGACAAATTCAGAAGTTGAGAATTTCCACCGATGCCTTCTACCTGAGTCTGAATTGGCAGACATCAAGCTTTAGATGTTTGTGGGCAGGCCCTGCCAGGGAAAACTGCAACTCTTCCATCAGTTTATCTTTTCAGTAGTACCCAAAACAAATATTACCTTAGAAAAACTGACTGCCATTAAAATTCTAGGGTTCAATACATTTTCTTTTGTTTATTATTATTCCATTTCAAATGGTAAAAGACCAAAAAATATTCAAGAAATAGTTCTCATGCATTCATATATCATCAAAGGCAAATATTAAAAAAGAATAAGCCCACCATATTAGGTGCAAAAGTCCCCAAGTGAGGAAAAGATAGCCATAAAAAGAAAATTTCTAAAAAAACAAACAAACAATAAGAAATGAAAAGGCTCCACTATAGTGGGATTGCTCCCCCCCCCCTATTATTTTTTCTCCTAGCTTTTGCTCAACCAGAGATACCTGCAACCTCTAAATTCGGCAAACGTTCATGCCAAACCAAAGCTTTGGCGCACATAAAAAGAAATTCCTGCCTGGTTTGTTGTCTGTCAGGAAAGACATTAGGAACAATGGAAATAGTCTTCCCATAAAACATCACAGGCCATTATTCATATATACGTAGAATGGATATCAGGAGGTAGTGCATTAACCCTCCTAATATATTTTCTGTACTGCTGGTTGAGCATTTTCTTCAGTCTCATAAGAATGCTTTCTTGAGATCTCTTACTCCTTTGGAAACCTGGTTTATAATGAGGTTGGAAGGCAAAGGGGTGCGGCCCTTTTAAGTGCTAAAGGAGAGGGTGTGGTCTTTAGCTGTCAAGAGATGTACAGCAAGAAATTCCGGAGGAGTAATAGGGTATAATCTGGGACAATATACCCAGTATTTCAGTTTGCGCTATGCATCTTGACACATAGGGGCATGTTTTACTAAACCGCAGCAATCATTAGTGTTTAGCACACACCAAGTGTGCTACGGTAACGGTTACCACATGCCAAATAGTTGGCTGTGCTAAGAATACTGCGCTAACCACTTAACATTGGTTGAGGCATAGACAGGTGAGCTCAGGGACAGAGCATTTCAATTAGATGGGAAACTGTAACGCATACTAGCCATCAATTTTTGCACTTAGTGTGGACGCACTTCCCAAGAGGATAAGGACATTAGATGTATATCGCAAATAGTGAAGATCAAACGTGTTGTTTTTCCAGCTAAACTAGGAGAGGAAGGGAAAATGCTTGCTTCTCTAGCCAGAGAAGTTACCACCGTGGTACTGTGGAGATTGATTTCATGGTTAGATGCAAATGTCTCTGGTTGTTTATCCCAATTATGTAGGCTCTTTGGTGAGATTGTTGCCTTGTTCACATCACATGGATAAAGCTACATATTCCATCGGTGCTGAAGTTCAGAGTCGGGGGAAAAAGCTGGCTAACTGAAGGCTTCTCATTTAGCTTTAGTTAAGTGCAACATAGGGGCATCTTGAACAATTTTCAGAAGACTGTGTTCATGAGAAACTAGCTAAACGTAACCCTTTCAGACCTGAATTTTTTCACAGACACCATATAGATATATACATGGAATTCAATGAATAACATGACGTAGGCGCCCTTTGAAAGTCCCGGATAAGGCCTTTACATGAGTAACTAGGGAAGTTACCCATGCAAAGGCCTTCGGAAATCGGGCCCTCACTTCTTTGAGACTGCTTTTGCATCCTGATCACCCTTAGTCTCCTTTTCACCTCCTATGTGTTGCCTTACCATTCCCCTGGATGTATCCTAATCCCTGCTTGTGTTGTCGGTCTTGACTAGATTGTAAGCTCTTATGAACAGGGACGGTCTCTAACATGTCTCTGTACAGCGTTGCATGCGCCTTGTTGCGCTATGAAAATGATAAGTAGTACTACTAATATTCGGTGCACTTTACACTGGAGGTGCCCACGTAAGGTACCAGTTCTCTAAAATTGAGAGTTTTGCAGTTTCTTGCAGAAGAGGAATCGGGGAACAATGTATCCAATATGAGATCCTGCAGGACCATAAGGAAAGGGGAAGAAACCAAGAAAAGTGCTTCCGGTCCAAAAACAGTGAATTCTATGTGTCCTGCATTAAGTAACTTTAGTGCTTATTTGGTCTGTTTTCTTTCAGGACTGTAAAACCCGTATTTGTGTGTGGGGGGAGGGGGTCACCAATAAAGGTATTTTAAGTTAAATATACCCATGACATTTTGACTTACTTTCACATAATTTAAGCCTTGAGCTTTTGTCCACCTATCCTCTAGGACCAGTTATGTTATGCTGTGTAAACTCCTCTCTGTCAATTTGATGCATTTTTTTTACCCATTGTTTTATAGTCTGTCACCCCTTTTTCTCTTTTCAGTAAGATCGCAAGGCCTACCCTCTCCCCCTCAAGCATGGCCCCTACATTTTCATAGGCTCCATTTTTAAAACCACACGATAGAGCAGAGGGTTTCTTTAATGTCCTTCTCGCAGAAATATACAGTATTAACTTGGGCCAGGAAATAGATGTGACCTGCGACACACTTGCTTTCTTTTTGAGGAAATAAGATGAATCATTGAACATCATGTCCCCTTCCGTAAAATATAACTGCTAGCAAGCTGATAGTCTCATTGTTTGCTCAATCAAAGAAAAGCAAGACCATTATGCTATAAAACACAATAAAGCATTTCAGCTTTAGATCAGAACTAGGCAACATTCTGTAGACGAAGGAAAAGATGGGCTCTACCTTAAGCAGGGACTAACATTTATAAAGGAGATGGAGCAGCTTTTAAACTAGAACCTAGGGAAAAGCTTACAATTGCTCAAGTGCATGGTTCAGAGTGAAGTATCTTTGAAGGATGCGGTCATAACAGCGAAGGCAGGACATCCTGATAGAGAGGTTGTAATAAAGGCAAACGTGCCCAGGTGCCCTTAAATAAAGAGCGGAGAGAGATGATCCCTGTCAGCTGCTAAGAAGCTTATAAATATAGGAAGTTTGCATACAGATGTTAGAAGCCTTAAAAATAAGGTTGGAGAGTTAGAATATACAGCACTAAATGAAGAGGTAGATATAATGGGCATCTCAGAGACCTGGTGGAAGGAGGATAACCAGTGTGAAGCTGTGATATCAGGGTATAAATCATATCACAAGATTAGGGTAGATCAAATTGGCGGAGGGGTGGCACTGTATGTTAAAAAGGGCATTGAGTCAAACAGAATAAAAGTTTTGCAGGAAACAAAATACACTGTAGAATCTTTATTTATAGAAATTCCATGAGCGAAGAGGAAGGGGAAAGTGGTGGGGGGTATACTGTCATCCACATGGCCAAAATAAGCAGACAGATAATGAAATGCTAAAAGAAACTTAGGGAAGCTAAGAAATTGGCAACATGATAATGGGTGTTTTCAATTGCCCAAATACTGACTGGATAAATGTCATGTTCCTAGATGAAATAAATGACTGTTTCAGGGAGCAGGAGGTTGAGGAATTGACACAAGGGGGAACTATTTTATACCTATTCCTTAGTGGAACACAGGATCTGATGTGTGAGGTAAAGGTGTTGGGATCATGGCACTTGTGAGCATAACATGATCAAATTTGGCTTAATAACTGAAGGACGGAAGGAAGTCTACTGCACTAGCATTTAACTTCCAAAAAGCGATTACTCAGTTCTTATCCTTCTTGACCTTTCTGTTGTTCTTCTCTCTCCCATCGCACTTTTAGGGGTTTGTTTACAAAGCCGCGGTAGCGGATTCCAATCGTTATCGGAGCCGCGGCCCCATTGAAATCAATGGGGCTGCGGCTCCGATAACGATCGGAAACAGCTACCGCAGCTTTGTAAACAAGCCCCTTAGTGTCTGTTCTGGTGGTTCCTCCTCTACCACCAGTTGATGTTCCTCAGCGCTCTGTCTTGGGACCTCTCCTTTTCTCTCTCTACACTTAGTCCCTTGTTGCACTTATTTCCTCTCATGGTTTTCAGTACCATCTTTATGCTGATGACTCTCAGATTGACCTTTCTGTGCCTGAAATCTCGCCAGGAATCCAGGACCAAGACTCAGCCTGCTTATCCGACCTTGCTGCCTGGATGCCTCACCATCAGGGCCATACCTATCGTGAAATGCGCCCTGTGCGACTTGCACATCGGGTGACCCCCCCCCCCCGCACCTCCATCTAGCCACTTTATGGGGGTGGGAGAGAAGAGGCGCGCACCCGATGTGCAAGTTGCCGGCACAATAAGCAGTTCTGGTCCCTCCCGGAGGGACCAGACCTGCTTAGCGTGCCGCGAGAAGGCTTAAGGGGTGCATTTCGGCTGTCTGCCATTGCCTGCCGCCGCTGAGAGAAGAAAAAGTGATGGCAGCAGGCAACCGCAGAGAGCTGAAATGTGCTCCTTAAGCCTTTGTGCCCTGTGCGTCCGCACCGCTCGCACAGGGCTAGGTACAGTCCTGCTCACCATCATCTGAAACTGAACATGGCCAAAACTGAGCTCCTTATCTTTACCCCTAAACCCACTTCCCCTCTTCCTGCTTTTTCTATTTCTGTGGATGACCCTACACGCCTCCCTGTTTCCTCAGCTCGCAACCTTGGGGTCATCTTCGACTCTATTCTCTCTTTCTTTGCACACATCCAACAGACAGCTAAACCTGTCGCTGCTTTCTCTATAATATTGGCAAAATCCATCCCTTCTTTCCTACAAACACTACTAAGACACTTATCCACGCTTGAGTCTCCTCCTGTCTAGACTATTGCAACCTCCTCCTTGCTGTTCTCCCTCTGAATTATCTCTCTCCCCTTCAATCTGTTCAAAACTCAGCTGAGCAGCTAATCTTCTGCCAACCTTGATATGCTCATATAACCCCTCTTCTCAAGTTGATGCACTGGTTCCCTATTTGTTTCCGTATCCAGTTCAAACTTCTTCTACTGACCTGTAAGTGCTCTCATTCTGCTGCTCCTCGCTATCTTTCCTCTCTTATCTCACCCTACACCCCTCCTCAGGCCGCTCTTCTGGCATTTACTCAAGTACATTTCTCTATCTGAAAATCTCCCTCCTCTCTCTGGTTAAAAGTATGCCTGGGATTCCGTAGCAAACATAGTTTTACTTATAGGGCCGCAAAATGCCCTGGCATTTCCATTCACCTTTCTTGAGTATTAAGCATCTTGTGGTGTGGGAAAAGAGTCTTTCTCTTGGTCACTCTGCTGTATGATCAGATTGCTTAAGCCTCTCTCCAAGATAAAGGCTGAAGTAAAGGGGAGGGGATTAGATAAGGGGAAAAGGCAGACCCTAGAGAGGAAATGATAGTTTCTTCCTTCCCTGCAGCTGACTGCTAGATAAATATATTTCCCCTTTCTCTCCAGAAAACCCCCAGATCTTCACATGTAGAAATATGAACAAAGATGTTAGAATAAAACAGGTCATTGTTATTAAAAGAAAGCCTGTCAACCTTATTGTTAAAAGCATAGTGAAGGGCTGTAATACTGTAGCTAGAGCACACTCAGGTCTGTCAACGCCTGCCATTGCACGATGTTTACGACCTAGCCGAACAGCAAGGCTAGACAGGCACCACGCGCTGTTGCAACCTGCACTAAAAGCCGCACCGATCCCTTTCTGCTCATACAGATCAGAACAATCAGCTGAAAGGTGTTCAGAACAATCAGATTATGGTGTTATTGAATTTACCTGCATTTTCCTTAGGCATAGCACTTATTGTAGAAGGTCAGGGGGGCTGGGCAAATGTCTGTCTTTAAGCTAGCCCGGATTCGGCTGCAGCTCCTCAAAAACACAGGGTTTCACTCTTCCCCCACCACCATCGGACCTCTGCTTGTTTGAGTCATATGGTGAAGGAAGATCGGGCCGATCTTGTGATTTTAGATCTCACACTACTACTTCTACTACTACTGTTATACATTTATAAAGCTCTACAAGGCATACACAGCACTGTACAAACACAGAGACAGTCCCTACTCGTCAGAGCTTACAATCTAATCAAGACAGACAAGACAAAAGAAAGGAATAAGGATAGGATAAGGGGAGGTAAGGAGACTCAAGATAAAACAAGGGACCAGGATCCAAAAGCAGCCTCAAGAGGTGAGCCTTTAGCATAGATTTGAAAAGGGGCAGAGAGGAAGCCTGACTCACACACACATAGCCCTCCCGACACTCCCCATAATACATCCACACACATGCCTACACTCCCCATGGCATACACATGTGCGCACATGCACACACACACACACACACACCCTGATGCGCACACATGTAGCCCTTGAAACTCCCCATGATACACACCTATCTGGACACACATAAGCGCATACTTGCATCCCCAACATACATACATGCAGCCCCTGAAATGCCCTATGATCCAAATATACATGCAACCACCCCCTGACATACACACGCACACGCAGATGCAGCCCCTCACACTTCCCATGACACCCGCACAAGCACGCACCCTCCAGCACACACGCTTGTACCCCCAGTACTTCCTATGAGATACACATATGAACCCCCCCAGATGCCCGATTCTGCAAATAGGGGAAACGCGCCATTGTGTCACACTGCATATGTACACTTTTCATCTTATTTCTACTATTTCGTAGACCGCAAATCCAAAAACATTTGTCCAATGCAGATTACACTCAACATACAAAACGGAACGACACACACCATGATATTGAAAAGCAAAATAAAATAGCTTAACCCTAAACAGAAAACACTAGATTAAACAAATAAGGTTTAACTTTACATGACAGTATCAAACAACCAGGGATTAACTGCTGCTTTTGAAGCCAGTGACCCACAGCAGCAAAGACTGGGCACATGTACAATAAAATATCCATTTCCATTAGGAAAGGGAGACATAATACGGAACAATATGGTGTGATTATCCAGAGCTGGCAGGAGATTTTGGATAGTGGAATGTTGTGTTTCTCAGCAGATTTGCTCACCGTGACAGCATTACTCTAAAATACAAAGATTAGTAGAAAATAATATTTTAGCTACATTGTCAGGCAGCGACATCACATGTTACCTCTTGGGAGCAGGATCTCCAAAATGGGTCCGTTTTGTGTACACCTCACTCCTAAGCCATAAGTATATAGAAAATGATCTGAATCTTGTTTTTCTTCTCTATCACCATGCCTGTATTCCTTGCATCCAGCTTTTATTGGTGGGAATGGGTACATTATATAATTGTCATGTTTTCACTCTGTCCATCGCAATTCACAAAGCACATATGTCTTCCTTTTAGGGATTTTTCTGTTTCCTTAAGGTACTTTAGATACCTTAACGACTTTGAAGATGAAATATTCGAAGAATGATATTCTGATGGGTCACAAGGACAGCAGTTTTCTGCATATTTCCGGTAGCTGAGCATATATATACATATGTAAAACGTATTTTGGTGCCATGCTCAGTAAAGCATTTATGCAGAGTACGAGGTGTGACAAAAAAGAAACGAGACTGTGGCAGCCACGCCCATGACTCAATGCCAATTGGCTAACCGCTTATGTCACTGTGTTGTGCAACATCTCGCCACTATTCTGCTATAATATTTTTCATCTCTCTCACTCTGTTTTTCTTTCTCAGGTTTTTTTTGTAGCATACTGCTCCATCGCTTTCTCATGCAACTGGAGATGGCAGAAATATTGAGCAAAGAATCAACTTGAAATTTCTGGTTAAGTTGGAGAAGGGCCCAACTGAGTGTCTCCAACTTCTCCAAAAGGCTTATGGAGAAGATGCAATGTCAAGGCCACAAGTATTCAAGTGGCACAAGCGCTTCAAGACTGGCCGCAAGGAGGTGGAGGATGACCCCTAGTCATGACAGCCTTCCACGACAAAGACGGCTGAGAACATTGACAGAATGAACCAGCTGGTGCGGAGTGATCGCAGATTGACGGTGCGGATGATAGCTGAGGAGCTCAGCCTGAACAGGGAGTCAGTGCGGACCATCTTGGTGCAGGAGCTGGGGATGCGGAAGGTGTGCGCCAAAATGGTGCCCAAGCTTTCATCGGATGACCAGAAGGAGCACCGAGTCAATGTTTGTCAAGATTTGCTAGAGAAAATCAGAGAAGATCCAGAGTTCGTTGGTGAGTCATCACAGGCGACGAGACGGGTCTTTCAGTATGACCCTGAAAGCAAGAGACAGAGCCTGCAGTGGAAGACTGGACTGTCACCCAGACCCAAGAAGGCACACATGTCCAAATCAAGGATCAACGTCATGCTGATCGCATTCTTCAACCAGAAGGGAGTGGTCCATCATGAGTTTGTGCATGAGGGTCAGACAGTTCACCAGCACTTCTACCAGCAGGTCCTCAATCGCCTCCATGACTGGGTTCGGCGCAGCAGGCGGGCTCTGTGAAGAGACAAGTCATGGCTGCTCCACTACGGCAATGCACCCGCACACACTGCGCTCAGTGTAAGGCAGTTCTTAGTCAACAAACAGATCACAGCTCTCGACCACCCTCCTTATTCCCCAGATCTCGCACCATGCAACTTCTGGGTCTTCCCCAGGCTGAAAACTGTGCTCAAAAGAACTAATTTTGACTCTGTAGAAGAGATCAAGGCCACTGTGACAAGGGAGCTGAGGGACCTCAAGGAGGAGGACTTGACTGAGTGCTTCCGTACGTGGCAGATGCGAATGCAGAAGTGCATTAACTCTGGGGGGATTACTTTGAAGGGGAAAATGCATGATTTCTCTGTAGGTTTTGTAATAAAACATTTATGGGACAGTCTCATTTTTTTTTGTCACACCTCGTAATAATGCAAAAAGTAAATCTGATTTCTATTTGTGTTCTTGATGGCATGGGGGCAGGGCCAGTGTTAAACATGCAGGGGCCCAGAGCAGAAATTGGTGAGAGGCCCTTAGTGCATCTACAGGCTATGCTTCTGTCAGCTTGAGGAGGACTGGGGACCCCACATGGCATGGCCCCAGGTCAATTGCCTGATTTGCCAGCTTCTAACATCAACCCCAGGAGGAGTGATTCTACACATATAAACTAAGATACAGAGAGAAAGTGCAGGAGTGGGACTAGAAGCTGTGGAAATACTCGGTGCTAAGTCCTGTGCTTCCAGCACTGGGACCCTTGTAGGAACGCAGAGTCAGGGGCATGCAGAAATCTGAAAAATAGGTGCACGAGCCATATGACAAACTTGTGAAAAATAGATGGGTTCATTGAATCGGTTCAAAAATAACTTTTTCAGAAAAGTGTTCAAAAGACTGAAAATCAGAGGTGGGTTCATTCCTGCAGGTTCATTGTAGGTCTGCTAGATGAACAGTAGACTTCCACCAATTGCCACAAGATTTTGACAACTTTCACTTGGGCTTAATCCTTCTAGTCCAACATTAAATTGTTTGTGCATCTCTGTCTATGATAATCAGAACCTTTTTATAATCTGAACACGGGCATTCGGGACTCTCCTAGTCCTCAGCACTTTTCATGCTGTCCTCACCAACTCAATTTATTTTATTTTATTTATTTAACATTTCTTATATACCGCCTTTCATGATATCAAGGAGGTTTACATTGAACAAACTGAATATTCCTTTCTGCTAGTTTCGTCCCTTTTATGTAACTCATATATGCTACCATGAACTGGATAACAGCCCATTGATTTATGATGGACAGGTGTGGTGAAGAGTCCTAATAATATAGAGCTAACACATTTCTTCTCTAAAGAGTCCAGTTTTCTTTAGCAATATCAATGGTTGATTTCTTTTTTCTCTGACACAACACTCCCATTTGCGGTCGATTATTTCTAATGTTCTAATCACTAGTTGCAAAGCTGAGATTCCAACGTTAAATTAATTTACACTCTCAGCCAGATTTCATAGTCCTGAGATGTAAGGGAAATGAATTTATTAAACAGCAGCGACTAGAAAGTGCACGATGATGGAATTAATGAATATGTTCAATATCTTATAAAACAGTTGGCAATCACATAATAGAGAATTCATTGTTAGTTTAGTAGCTTGTCTCATTACGTATTGCATATAGTAGTAAAATGGTATATTATTCATGAACCAGCATGCTTTAATTACATTTAGTGGACATTTATTTTTGAAATGTAATATGAGCTATGTGCATCTGTTTCCTACCGTTAGGCTTCTGAATCTAAATGCTTGGTCTGCCCAGTCTTCCCATTTGGACCTTCCTCCAAAGCTGCCATAAATCTTGCCCAATGTGTGGTTTTCTCCCTTCCTAACCCTACCACTAAGTTCCTTTTGGGATCCATTTTCATAGGGTCTATGCTCCTGACTTAGGCTCCAAAGCTGATGTCTTTGAAAATTTACTAAGTTCAAGTCCCTAAATTTATGCTCAAGATTTCACTAAAATCCTCTATTTAGGTACCTAAAATGTACTTGGCAACAGAGGCAGATTTAGAGCAGAGAAAAAAGTTAGGAACTTAGCAGCAACTAAATTAGGCTTCTAAATGTAGGCAAATGAATGTCAGGCATGAAATTGGAAACATAGAAATACAGAAACGTGATGGCAGAACAAGACTAGATGGCCTATCCGGTTTGCCCTTCCATATAAACTACTATAGTCCCTTTCTTTCCTCTAGAGATCTGTGTTGGTCCCATGCTTTCTTGAATTTAGATACTGTCCTTATCTCTGCTACCTCCACTGGGAGACTATTCCACACATCTACCACTCTTTCCATAAATAAATGTTTCTGCATATTACTCCCGAGTCTATATCCCCTCACCTTCATCTTATGCCCCCTTATTGCAGAGTTTTCTTTCTGTTAAAAGAGGCTCTCCACTTGTGCATTAATGTCAGGAAATATTTAAACATCTCTATCATATTTCCTCTCTCCTGCCTTTAAGTCTGTCCCCATATGCCTTATGACGAAGTCTACTGACCATTTTTGTAGCCACCTTCTGCACAGACTCCATCCTGTTTATATCCTTTTGAAGGTGCGGTCTCCAGAATTGCACACAATACTCCAAATGAGGTCTCACTAAAGACTTATACAGAGGCACTATCACCTCCTTCTTCCTTCTGGCCATTCCTCTCCCCATGCACCCAAGCATCCTTCTGGCTCTTGCCATCGCCTTTTCTACCTGTTTAGCCACCTTGTTTCTGATAATCCTAATCACCTCTTAGCACTGCTCTTCTTTTGTGGACAGAAATACTTCACTGTTTAGCATTAAATCTCAGCTGCCAAATTCTTGATCATTCTTCAAGCTTAACAAGATCCCTCCTTATATTATCTACTCTTCCCTGGGTGTCTGTTCTACTGCAGATTTTGGTATCATTTGCAAAGAGGCAAACCTTATCCAACAGCCCTTCAGCAATATCACAAGCAAAAATGTTAAAAAGAATCAGACTAAGGACAGATTCCTGCAGAACACCACATCCTTCTCTTCAGAGTATGCTCCATGTACCTGTACCTTTGTTGCCTCCCACTCAACAAATCTCTAACCCATTCAGTCACTTTAGGGTCTGTTCCTAGGATGCTGAAGTTATTTATAAGTTGTCTGTGTGGAATGGTGTCAAAGGCTTTACTGAAATCTAAGTAGACCACATCTAGTCCTCTCCCTTGGTCTAACACTCTAGTTGCCCAGTCAAAGAAATTAGGTTTGTCTGACAAGACTTGCCCTTAATAAAACAATGCTGCCTCAGATCCTGCAATCTATTGGACTCCAAAAACCTCACTATCCTTTGTTTTAGCAGTATTTCCATTAATTTACTCACCACAGAGGTCAGACTAACCGGCCTGTAGTTCTCAACCTCTTCTTTACTTCCACGTTTATGTAAAGGGATCACATGCACCTTTTCCCAGGTTTCTGGTACTACTTCCAACTCTAAAGAAGCATTGAAAATGTTAGATAGTAGAGCCACTAGAACTTCCCCAAGTTCCTTCAATACTCTGGGATGTATCCCATCCTGCCCTATCGCTTTGTCTACTTTTAGTTTAGCTAGTTCCTCATGAACACAGTCTTCTGATAATCGTTCAAGATCCCCCTCACTACCGTTCCTATTTGTGGATGTTTTCTGAGTTTTTGCTCCTGGCCCTTCATCTCTAAATGATTCTGCTTTATCCTCATCAGCTTTTCTAAATTCCTCCCTTCACCTTTGAGTCTGACAATACCACTTTTGCATTTCCTCCTCTCACTAACATATCTGAAAAATGCCTTGTCCCCAATTTTACTGCATTGGCTACTTTTTCTGTATCTGTGCTTTCCTGACTACTTTCCTAGTTTCTCTAAGTTTTTCCAAATATTGATGCTTGTCTTCCTCTTTCTGTGAGCTCTTGTATTTTATGAAGGACACATTTCCAGCTTGTCACAACCCTATGGCAGAATATCATTCTCATCTAGTCAACACATGTTTTAATGCATGTATTTGAAGCAGGACCGTACTGAGCGTGAATCATGTCCTGTGCGACTTGCACATCAGGCGCATGACCCCCCCCCGCGCCTCCATTTAGCCACTTTCTGGACGGCGTCAGGAGAGAAGAGGCACGCCCAATGTGCAAGTCGGTGGTGCGCTAAGAAGATCTGTTTCTCCCTGCTCTGACACTGCGTCAGAGGAGGGAGGGACCAGACCTGCTTAGCGTTCCGCGAGAAGGCTTAAGGGGCACATTTCAGCTGTCTGCTGCTGCCTGCCCCTGCTGAGAAAAGAAACGTGGTGGCGGCAGGCAACGGCAGACCGCTGAAATGCACCTCTTAATCCTTTGCACCCTGCGTGGCTGTACCACTCGCATAGGGCTGGGTACGGTCCTGATTTGAATCTTCTTTTATAAAGTCAAGCAGGCATGTACTTGACTTCGTATAGTATAAGCATAAATGCCTAAAAACATGCCCATGCCTAAATTTGTAGGGAATGTATGTAAAGTATAAGTTTTTATAATATATATGTGTAACCTCGTGCTCCACGCATGCTCTGCCCAAACTTTACCCCTTTGCACCCACAAACAAAAGTACATGCGATGGTTATGCTCACATTTTTATAGAATAATGGTCATGTCATTTGCGTACGTAAATGCCCCCTTATGCAATGTATCGCTAAAATATCTCAAGTTACACATTTTGTTTGCACATAAGCTGGATGATTCCATATTAAGCTCTCCACATTGTGGAGTCCTGCCAGACATCTGCACAGGTGGGATATTATTCCCCCCGTCCTACTAGCGATCCTTCTCTTTGTACTCTCTAGTATACTGTTAGGTTCCACACTGACTGCTACCTTAAGATCAGAAATAACCAGTTTTGTTTTCCTTTTGACTGCTAGTTCTTTTTCTTCCAAAAGGGTATCTAGCCATTGAAACACCTGTATTCCTAATGTATCATTTTACATGATTTAATGTTAATATGCAGTTGCCAAACCCTTGTTTTTCAGATTTTTTACAGTCATCTTTAGTTTTATTCTTTCCCCCTCGACATGTCTTCTCTTCTGCAGATTTTCATACTATTTGCAAATGGGATAATTTTTTTCTAGCCCCTCACGTTACATATACAGACATTAAGGATGTGATTTCATTTGGAATGAAATGGAGAATTTTAACAAAATTTCCTGTTTCATTTCATTTTGAAAATGAAATTAAAAAATAAACAAAATGTGATTCATTTTTGTTTTTAATAAAGTATCCACTAGCTCCAGCCATGGCTCTTATCACCCTACCTGACAAAATACCCATGAATTGAAACCCCTTCAGGCCTTCCCCCATTCTCTCTGGACCAATTGTACCCCATCCATAGGATCCATGAGTGAAAATAGGGCAGTAGTGATTTGCAATTACTCTGGCCCCACAAGGATGATATTTTAGAACAGAACCGGTTGGCCTTGAAGTTGGCACCATTTTGTTGTACAGATTACTCATACCTTAATAGTCAAATATATATTACTTTAAATGTAAGAAAGTACATTAGATTAAGGTTGTTTGATGAACTCAGAATATCAGGAGAAGGATGAGGCAATTCTCCATTATTTTCCATCCTTTTTCAGTTTTGGGATCTGTAATCCTGGATTTTGTAAACAAAACAAGTAGGAAAAGCATGCAGAGCATGGCACATGGAATTCTTTCCATCAACTGGGTGTGTGTGCTCGGGTGCAAACACCAGTCTGTTTGTATCTGCATTGCCTCTGTGTGTGTGTGTGTCTTGTGAATATGGTGTCTTTATGAGTGATAGTGTGTCTGTACCTCTGTTTTGTATACTTATTATCAGTGTTTTATGTATGTAGCTCTATATTCTTTATGCATATGTATATATACCTTTGTGGTTTTGTATATCTGTGTGTGTTCGTATGAACGTGCCTTTGAATGTGTGTGTGAATGCTTGTATTTTTTTGTCTTGTGTGTTTATGGGTATGTTCTCTGTATGTCTGTGATCGGGAGAAAAGATAACAGGGGTGGGCTATTTGACAGTGTAATTGCATAATTGCTATGTTACTGTGAATCATCTTAGTATGCTGCAGCTGTTGGAACTGCTTTTCCTAGAAAAATGCACCAAGGCATTTTTGAGGGTAGGTAGGAGCTTCATTTCTCTTCCATCTCCAATCACATGCATAAACTCACCTTGAACAGCACAAGATCTTCCCCCAACTCAGCTCCTCCCTTTCTGTGACAACAACAGCATTCCAGTACTCCGCTCCCACAGCCTCCCCATTGGTTGGATCCTATCCACAGTCTCTTCTGCTCCCCTAGTTACATTGGAAGCAGGCAGGATAGACTCACACAGGGGGAGGATTAGAGAATTGCAGATGGAGGTTTTAAATTCTGAAAAATGTGCAGATATGTTAGCCTTCCTTCTTTGACATAAATATAAAGATCAGTAGACTCATGAAAAAGGCCAGAAAGTTGTCAATAACTTCCCGAGTTATGAGCACATCCAAGACCGGCTCTTCTAATAGGCAATCTAGGCTATTGCCCAGAGCAGCACAATTTTAAGGGCAGCAGGTGCAGCAGAAGGCAGCCAACTTTGCTGCTGACACTCCCCCATGTGCTGCAGGACAAGTGACACCTTCCTCTTCCAGGTGCAGTGCCTTTAATTTTTGTTTTCCTAAATGTCAGAACTGAAAAAGTAAATGATGCCACCTCGGTGCCTCATATTCAAGAGCACTTGAAGTCACTGCCAGTCCCACCCCTAAGGCAGCAGAAAGTGCATATCAGAAGGGCGGGACTGACAGGGGCTTCCTGTGTGCTAGAATGTGTAGCGGCTTCATTTACTTTTTCAGTGCTGACATTCAGAATCACCAGAAAGAAAGGAGCTTGCCTAGAAGGTTTGAGGAGGCAAACCATGAGATGGGGAGCAGTAGTGTCAATAAAGCCTTCAGCCAGACCAGGGCATGTAGTAGCAACACCAAGCCTTGAGACAAACCGGAGAGGGGGCACAATGACTGAAGGTTTGCCTAGGGTGGTAGATACCCTTGGGCTGGCCATGGGCACATCTCACAGTATCTACCCCCTAAACTTTGGACCCTAGGTCAAAAGTGCCGAGGAAGGATTCATGGAAAGTGATATTGAAAAAGCAAAAATCCTAAACAAATACTTCTGTTCTGTATTCACTAAAGAAAATCCTGGAGAAGGACCATGTATGACTGACAAATATACAAATGGGAATAGAGTAGATACCACGCCATTCACAGAAGTTGATGTATTTGAACAGCTTGAAAAACTGAAAGTGGACAAGGCCATGGGACTGGATGGGATACATCCCAGGATACTGAAAGAGCTCAGAGAGATTTTGGCAGGGCCTTTAAAGGATGTTTTTACTAGATCCTTGGAAATAGGATAGATTCCACAGGATTGGAGAAGGGCTGATGTAGTACCTCTTCACAAAAGTAGTAATAGGGAAGAGATGATAAGCTATGGACTGGTAAGCCTTACTCGGTGGCAGGAAATGTAATGGAGGTGCTCCTGAAAGAGAGAATAGTGGACTTTCTAGAAACCAATAGTTTGCTTGATCTGAGGCAACATGGTTTTATCAAAGGACGATCATGCCAAACAAATTTGATTGAGTTCTTTGATTGGATGACCGGAGAGCTAGATCAGGGGCATGCGATATATATGATATACCTAGATTTCAACAAAACATTTGATACTGTTCCTCATAGGAGGCTTATCAATAAACTGAGTAGCCTGGGGATGGGTCCCAAGGTGGTGAACTGGATCAGAAATTGGTTGACTGACAGATGACAGAAGGTGATGGTAAATGGAACTCAGAAGAATAGAAGGTGAGTAGTGGTGTGCCCCCAGGGATTGGCCTTTTTGCAGATGACATGAAAATATGCAATAGAGTGGACTTGCCTGAGGGAGTGGATAGCATGAGGAAAAATCTACAAAAGCTGGAAGAATGGTCTAATGCTTGGCAGTTAAGATTTAATGTGAAGAAGTGCAGAGTTATGCACTTGGGATGAAGGAAATTGTATGCGATAGGAAATGAGAGGTTGGTGTGCATGGGCCAGGAGAAGGACCTCAGAGTGATTATTTCTGAGGATCTCAAGGTGGCAAAACAATGTGACAAGGTGGTAGCCAAAGGCAGAAGGATGCTGGGCTCTATACAGAGAAGAATAATCAGCAGAAAGGCAGAAATACCCCTGTACAAGTCATTGTTGAAGTCTCACTTAGAGTATTGTGTTCAGTTTTGGAGACTATGGGGCTTGTTTACAAAGCCGCGGTAGTGGTTCGCGATTGCGATCGCAGCCGCGGCCCCATTGAAATCAATGGGGCCGCGGCTCCGATTACGATCGCAAACCGCTACCGCGGCTTTGTAAACAAGCCCCTTTATCTGACAAAGGATATAACAAGACTTGAAATGGTTCAGAGGAAGGTAACCAAAATAATTTGGAGCCTGTGCTAGAAAACGTATGAGAAATGATCTAAATATGTATACCCTAGAGGAGAGGAGGGACAGGGGGATATGATGCAGACATTTAAATACGTAAAGGGTAATAATGAACAAACAAACCTTTTTCAAAGAAGGGGAAGCTATAAAACTATAGGGCATAAAATGAAGCCGCAAGGAGGTAAAATTAAAAGCAACGTCCGGAAACAATTTTTCACTGAAAGGATGGTGAATGCTTGGAATGCTCTCCCGATGGAGGTGGTGGGGGCAAATACAGTGACTGAATTCAAAATGGCATGGGACAGACACAGTGGATCCCTTTATAGCAAGAGGATAAAGTCAAAATAAACTTAACTATTTCTTATACCTCAACAAATAGAGAGGGGTGACCTGCATGAAGCGATGGGTATAACCCTAAACAAAGGCATTGAGGGGGAGGGGTGGTGACCTTCACAGAGTGGTGGTTATACCTACTCTAGCCACCTTACTGGGGCAGACTAGATGGACCATACTGGACTTTATCTGCCATCATATATTATGTTATTGTGTTACTATGTTAATCTATACAAGATGCCTTCATTCAAAGTGTCATGGTGGGAATATTTAACTTATCCCATAAATCCCTTAAAATGAAATTTGAATGTGAGCAATTAGGAGAAAAAGGATCTCAGATTTTTCAGCAATTATTCAAGGGCATATAGAAATTATTTGCCAGGAAAACATGCTCCTTGCATCACGGATCCCCAAAACTCCTTAATTGGTTAAATAATCAATTAAAAAAAAATTTAATCTTAGAATAAATTTTTTTTCTTAAATGTTAATCTGACATTAAATCATTCGTTATTGCTCTAATATAAAAAATCTGCTATCAAAAATCTTCATCGCATATCATGATTATATTCAAGAACTCATGTCTCCTGTAATACAGCCTTAGGATATATTCAGTAATTTAAATAACAAGCACATTTATCTGAATGCTGTAAACATTATTCCCACTCCTACATTATTCTACAGCTAGCATGTGAACAAGAGAGATGAGAAAACTACTGGGTGAGTTACTTCCGAGTGGAATTGTACATCTTTCTACTCATTAGGTTTATTTTACGTATATGAGTTGACTTTTGGACTTATATCATTAAAGGTTTTAACCCCTCTGGTAGTGGTTCTTTTTTTGGATATATGTACACTCTGTTCTTGAAGCATCCCAACCAGTTGCCATCCGGGGTCGTTTTCTTGTCTCTCTTGTTCACATTCTAGCTTTAGAAACATAGGCCATGTGGTCTTTTTCTGTCGTTATGCTTCTATCTAGTCTGTCCTTCCATATCAACAACTACAACAGTCCCCTTATAGAAACATAGAAACAATGTAGGATAATGTAGGTGTGGGAATAATGTTTCTTTCAAAAAATATATCAGTCCCAGTTTTTCACAGTATTTGTTCAGAAAGAATTCCATCTGATCGTCCCCTGAAGAAGCTTCAGCATAACGCCTTTTGGCCTCATCTGTGGTGTTGGAGTGTACGGTACAGCATACAGATAAGTGTGGGGGTATTTTTTAAGGGTGAGGTGAGTTTGAGGGGTGGTAGGCAGCTGCAAGAGTGTTTTTTAGGGGTGGGGCAGTGTGCTGGTTGGTGAGGCATTTGCAGCATGGTAATTTTTGGGTGTGGGTCAGTTGTGAAGAGTAGTTTTAGGGGGTGGAGCAGTTGGCAGAATGGTCCCCACACCAGGGACATATACAGAGACACTATCACCTCCATATTTCTGCTGGTCATTCCTATACACCCAAGCATCCTTCTGGCTTTTGCCATCGCCTTTTCTATCTGTTTAGCTACTTTAAGATCGTCAGACACAATCATGCCCAGGTCCCGCTCTTCTTTCGTGGACAGAAGTACTTCACCCCCTACACTGTACTGTTCCCTTGGACTTTTGCGGCCCAAATGCATAACCCTGCATTTTTTAGCAATAAAATCTCAGCAGCCAAATTCTAGACCATTCTTCAAGCTTAACTAGATTCCTCCTCATGTTATCTACTCATTCCTGGGTGTTTATTCCATTGCAGATTTTGGAATCATCTGCAAAGAGGCAAATCTTATCTGACAGCCCTTCCACAATATCACTACAAAGATGTTAAAAAGAAACGGACCAAGGACAGATCCCTGCAGCACACCAGCGGTAACCTCTTTCTCCTCAAGGTGAGTTCCATTTACCTGTACCCTTTGCCGCCTCCCACTCAACCAATTTCTTTTTTTTTTAATTCTTTATTTTCGTTTTACAACAACAAAGGAAAGGAAGACATACAGCAAAAGACAAATACATACATGGAATATGATACATACACCAAAGTAAACCCCTGCCACCCCCCTCCCCCCTGCTTCTTCTCTAAAAAACTGAATCATTCTCGAAGCGGGCGTGTACTGACATTATTGTGTTACAAAACCTAACAGCGATCTGAAACATGATGAGTGTACATTAAACAGACATATCGAAGCAATGAGCAGATTGTACATGATCTTTGAGCATCTGCCATTTAGACAAGCAAGAAGGAATTTGGGTATGGAAAATAGCTCTCCGAGATATCTGCTCATATTTACTATATAAGCAGACAAGGTTCCACTATTCATTGACAGTAAGTCGAGAGCTATCCCTCCAAGTCCTCGTGATTAAACATATGGCTATACCCAGCATGAAATCAGGAGAAAGCGACCCTTCTTAGGAAGAGAGGGGACCTCCGCCACTGAGCGGAGTCCCACAGTCTTCCAAGAAAGAGGCTCGTGAAGGTGTAAGATAAATGGAATCCGACCCCAGACCCGCCCCCAGTAAACCTATAGTTAAGGACATTCATAAAGAACATGAGCGAGGGTCCCACATCAGTATGGCAAGACCTACACTGATCCCTGGCAGTTGTGTTCCATTTGGCTATTTTCCTGGAATATAAGAACATCTATGTGCAAAAAGGAAGAGAGTTTGGGTAACTGAGGCAGACCGGGAAACCCGCACTATTTTGCTCCAGAAAACGCTCTAATGCACAGGGGTTAAAGTGGTTTGCGGTTAGCGATCCCAGGCTTGTTGGACTCTACAAGTGGCAGTATCTGTACCCTGACATAATAGTTATAAAAGTTAGAGGCTACCCCCTGTGTACTACTAATAGAGTGAATTAGTTCTAATAGCCCGTCCTTAGTAGGGACAGAGGGCGGCATGATTGGAGCACTTTTGAGGCAGCATGGAAGCTGCATCAATTGAAAGTAATGTTTCGCTGATAACGCAAATTCCCTGTATAAATCAGAAAAGGTTTTCCAACGAGCTGCAGAGAAGAGCTGTTGGGGTGTCCAGATCCCCCTGGAGTACCAGGGTCTGGAAGTAATCATACATGGCTGCTCGAATTTCTAACCGGAACTCTGGCTGAGTTAATAGGGCTCTATCAAAGAACCAGGCCCCAGATTCCCTTGGAGTGCAGTAGTACGTTATTGAAAAGAAATAGCAGCGTGATCTGAAATATGCTGAGAGTGAATCTTTGCAGCGTCCACCTGAGGAACCAACAGTTTTGATATCAGAAAGAAATCTATGCGAAACTGGGATTTGTGAGGGGAAGTGAAGAAGGTAAAGTCAAGCTCATTGGGGTGTAGTAACCTCCATAGATCGACTAGAACAATATCTGTGTTCACAGAGATTAGCGCGATGTGACTCTTGGGGGGACCACTTGTCCTAGGCGGCTATTTGTCAATCAGGGGATCAAGAACTAAATTGAAATCCCCCCCAATATCAATGAAGTATTAGCAGAGGCCTGCGCAACCTGAGCAATAGTAGCAAAAGGGCAGGGTCATCCACATTAGGAGCATAAAGGCATATACATGTAACTTTAAAGTTACCTATCTTGAGGTGAACTCGGGACCATCTACCCGCTGTATCTGAGCAAGTCGCAATAATAGTAGCATGCTGAGAGTTCCTATCCAATATGGCAACCCCACATTCCCTAGAAACGGCTGGGGAATAGGCGGCCACCATGTAAGGTTTAATATTGAGTTTGAGAGTTTCCTTCGAATTGAAATGTGTTTCTTGGAGGAAAATCAGGTCCGCAGCGTCATGACTTAAATAGCTTAGGATTTTCCTCCGTTTTATCGGATTATTGATTCCTTGTACGTTCAATGAGAAAATCTTACATGGTGCCATCAATCGATAACAGACATTTTAGGTAAGAGCGCTTGAAAACTTACAACATAATCAGAATCTGTACAATAATGACATAAGCACCAAGTATGCGGCCAATACACCCATATTGAAAAGTATGTACCAAAGTAACTTAGAGAAGAAGCAAAACCCCCAATGAATATGGCGACCAGATGTCTGCGGGAGGAGGCCCTAGAGAGAAAGATAGAGACATAATAAAAGAAAAGAAACACCAGAGTCCATAAGTAACACTGTCTCTGATACTCGTCGAGGCTACTATGGGTAGATGGAGGCGGGTCCCAGATATCTTCAAAATAAGGCAACAAACCACCCTCGACAGACTCTTCGCTGAGCCGCGGTAAATCCAATATGGCAGGCACAGCGGATATGAGAGTACTGGCAGGAATATTCTGGAAGTCAGCGCATCAAGTCGGCTTCTTTAGAGTCCAAAAACTCCGCTAGTAGATCAGGGTCCTCAAATGTTCTTGTCTGATTGTGAAGCGTGACTCGGAGCTTGGCCGGGTACATCAGGCCATAGCGTGCTTGTAGTTGTTGAAGCCTCGGCCGAAATTCCAGAAAGCGCTTTCGGCGGTCGACCGTGGGTTTAGCCAAGTCAGGATAGAAGGAGACCTTGTGGCTCTCAAACTCCATATGGCCCTTTGCCCGGGAGGCATTGAGAATTTGTTCCACATGTTGATATCTCAAAAGTCGAAAGATGATAGGCCGCGGGGTCTTCCCGTTGAGCGTTATGTTTGTGGGTACACGATGAGCGCGATCGATCTCCAATTCTTTGGTAAAGGTGATTTGGAGCAGGGAAGGGAGGATTTTACCTAAAAACTCCTTCATGTCTCCCAATTCCGCTCCCTCCGGTATGCCCACGAGTCGTAGATTGTTGCGGCGCGCTCTATTATTGCCATCTTCCACTTCTTTCTGCAAGGCCCGCACCTGACGTTCAACTTTGTCGAGTTTGGACAGCCGGACCGCATGGGAGTCTAATATACTCTCCATTTTGTCCTGACGCGAAGAGAGCCCCTCCAGCCTGCCTTGCAGTACACCAAGATCTTCCCTCAGTGCTCGAAGTGCTTCACCGTTTGACTGCACGAGGTCCTTAACCCCTCTAATTTCTGCGAGGATTTCCTGCTGTATTTCGGGGCCCTCGCGCAAAGCCAGCCCCTTCTGCGGGGACGGGGGTTCAGTTTTGGAGCGTTTACCGTGAGAAGCTGCTGGAGATCCAAATTCCAGGCGCGTGGGTTTGGTCCCCGCCATCTCACCAATGTGCCCCGGCGAGCAGAAATTCAAGTATGTCCGGTGTTAATTCAGGATTCTGAGTAGGCCTCTCGGGAGCCTCAGCGTTATGCGACCATCCCGCTGGACATCGGGCTCCGCCCCCTGCACTCAACCAATTTCTAACCAAATCAATAACTTTAGGGTCCATCCCTAGGGTGCTCAGTATAAGTTGCCTGTGTGGAATGGTGTCAAAGGCTTTATTGAAATCTAAGTACACCACATCTAGGGCCCTCCCTCGGTCAAACTCCCTGGTCTCCCAAGCAAAGAAATCAATCAGATTTGTCTGCCAAGAACTACGTCTAGTGAGTCCATGCTGCCTCGGATCCTGCAATCCGCTGGACTCCAGAAACCTCACTATTCTCTCTTTTATCAGCATTTCCAATAATTTACTCACCACAGAGATTAGACTAACTGGCCTGTAGTTTTTCTACCTCATCCTTACTTCCACTTTTTCCAGTCCTCTGGGGCCACTCCCGACTCCAAAGAAGTGGTAAAGAGCTTTCCTATGCATTAACTGTGCGGGAACACGCCGGGAACACTTCTAAAGCTTAGCACACAGGCTTTGCACTCACTGCAACTTAAGTTTTGTACAGGATTTTATTTGCTCATTCTAAACTGCTTTGTTGGCAGTAAGGCGCATTTTACAAATGACGTCCAGGTGCAACATGCCCAATATGGATGTCCGTGGGACGTTTACATAGACAGCTCTGAAGCTGTATTCAAGACCAGGGACATCTAGGAATAGCACAAGGGTTAGAGTAGTGGGCTGGGACCAGGGAAGCCAGGGTTCAAATACCACTGCTACTATCATTGTGCTTGTGCAGAGTATGGGGGATGGGGGAGTATCAGTTTTTCTACACCAAAACAGACACTTTCTTGAAGCCTATTTGTGCCTGGAGCAGGTCTAAACTTGAACATGGCCGCAGATGTCCCTGATGTTTCTGAAATCGAGCAGAGACATCAAAGTCCATTGCCCTTCCCCAGACATGCCTCTGCCACGTCTTCTGGCTACTGGGATGGCCCTGCACCAGAGATGTCTTTAAAAGCTATTTGTAAAATGATGTCCAAATCACAACTAAGGTTTTTAAAATGATCTCTATGCATGGCAGGTGGTCTAGAGAGTACTACAATTAGCATGAACATAAATATCTAGTGCACGGTAAGTGCAAAACTTTATTTTATTTATTTAGCATGGTTTATATACCACCTTTCACCATGGTCAGAGTAGTTTACATTGAACAATTGGTCAAAATGATATTGAACCAATTAAAACCAATGTAGAAGTAACAAGCTAAATTTAACTACACATAAACAAAGGCAAACTTATGTACATTTAAGGAAGGGTACTAGATAGTGTTTCCTGGTATTGCTTGCTATATTTACATGTTCGGGGACTTATATTCCAAGTTCTGTACAGTGTAGGGTACACAGACATCTGTGTTCACCTTTTTGCTGAGGTTAGGTAGGTGGACCAAAGTGTTCTCTAAACAGGTGAGTTTTTAGGTGTTTTCGGAATGTTGTAAGGTTTGTGATTGCTCGTAGTGAGTCTGGGATTGTGTTCCATGCTGATGGTGCATACAATTCAAAAGATCTTGCACAAGCTTGATGAGAAGATTTTGTTCTTTTGTAAGGGATGATTAAGGTGTTGTAGGAAGCTGCAAGCGGGTCAGGATACAAAGCCTCACAGAGCCAGGCAGAGGGTTAAAGGAAAATTTTTTATTTACAGAGAGTTCACAGCAGTGGTAGCAGACACACTGTCTCCCTTCCCCCAAAGTTCCTTCACTCAGGGTTCACAGCAGTCGTTCTCCCCTCCCCCAAAGTTCCTTCACTCTGGGCTTCACAGCAGTAGCATCACAACTCTGCTGACAAATGTGGAAACATCCTGGCCCCTATCTTCTCATGGGATCTTCTTAGAGGTAGATGGTCACTTCGTACTCTGGAACACCTCAGTCTCTTCTCTCTCCCCTCTTGTCTCTTCCCTCCCAGTTAGAAGGGCATCCCCAGCCACACCCTTCCCAGGTATATTCACGCCGGGTTCCTTAAAGAGGCCTGGCTTCTTGTGCTTAAAGGGGCAGGTCCTTAGTCTGGCTGGAGGTATATCAGTATGGGGGATGGGAAACTTCTCATACACCCCATCACATACCTTCCCCCTCAATGCAACCCTACAAGGGTGAGCGGCCAGTGGCACCGGGGCACTCAAATGGGACACAAAGTCCACGTTGCCAGCCCGATGTCGGACCTCATAAAGAAAAGGTTGGAGGGTGAGAAACCAGTGCAAGATCTGACCTTTGGTGTCCTTATGTTGTGCCATGGCTGATGGTCCATGATCAACTTCAAGGGATGACCCAGTAGATAATATTGGAACATCTGTAGGGCCCATTTGATTGCCAGCAAGTATGCTTCTCAATCATAGCATACTTTTGTTCCAGGGGCAGAAACCTCTGTCTAATAAATGCCACCGGGTGTTCTTCACCCTCCACATCCTGGGCCAGGATGGCCCCGAGACCCACTGTTGAAGCGTCTGTCTGGACGATGAATGGTCTTGTGAAGTCTGGGCTGACAAGGACCGGTCTAGAGCACAAAGCTGCCTTTAACTTCCCAAAGGCCTCCTCCAACTCGATGGTCCAGAGGACCTTGTCTGGACCCTTCTTTTGGAGGAGCCAGGTCAAGGGTTCAGCAGCTGCTGCCATCTGTGGAATGAACCGGCGATAATATCTGATCATACCCAGAAAGGCCCGTACTTGTTTCTTATTCACAGGCACATGTATTTGGAAAATGGTCTCCACCTTCTTGACTTGCTGTTGTACTTGACCATTCCCCACCGTATATCCTAGATATTGGGCCACTTTGCCTCCAAGGAAGCATTTGCATGGGCTGGCCATCAGGCCAGCCTTTCTCAGACTTATCAGCATTGCCTGTAGATGGGACAAGTGCGTTTTCCAGTCATGACTATAGATTATGATGTTATCGAGGTAGGCGGCTGCATATCCCCTTGGAGTCTCAGTAGGCAATTGACCAGGCACTGGAACATATCAGGAGCTCATGAAGCCCCTGATATGAAGCCCAAATGGCAAGCCCCCGATATGAAGCCCAAATGTCATGAAGCCCAAAAGGCAAGACCCTGAAGTGAAATAGACCTTGGGGTGTCAAGAATGGGGTCTTTTCCCAGGTGGCCATCGTTAGGGGAATCTGCCAATAGCCCTTTATCAGATCCAACATCGAAATAAATCGGGCTCCCCTGAGGCACTCAATAAGGTCATCCACTCAGGGCATGGGATAAGCATTGCACTTCAAAACCACATTTACTTTCCAGAAGTCAATGCAAAACTGGATGCTTCCATCCAGCTTAGGCACTAGTACAATGGGGGATGACCAGCTGCTTTGGGATTCTTCTATCATACCCAACTTCAGCATTTCTTCTACCTCCTTCACCATGGCTTGCTTCCATGCTTCTGGGAATCGGAAGGGTCATTGGCGTACCATCATGCTGGGATCTGTAATGATATCATGGTAGGTGAGGTGGGTATGTCCTGGAACCTGGGAGAACACATCCTTATTCCTCTGCACCAGCTGTACTAAGTCCCCCTTTTGGGTGATTGAAAGGTGTTCTCCAAAGGGAACTTGGCCTGGTTCAGAGGACTGCTGTACGATGAGCCCAAGCTTCTCTTCAAGGACCATTGTTGTCAGGGCCGGAGTCCACTTCTTCAGAAGACACACATGGTAGATCATCAGCTTTTTCCTTTTATCTGGCTCTGCAACCTTGTAATGGATGGGCCCTATCTATTCAATGACTTCATATGGGCCCTGCCATTAACAAAACAGTTTACTCTCCGAGACTGGGAGTAACAGCAATGCCCAGGCTGGAAGGTCTGCTGGACTGTCCCCATGATTATAGGCCCGGAATTGGCTCTCCTTGGCTTTCTCCAGGTGCTGTCTGGCTCTTGCTTCCACTTTCTTTATACATTCCTGCATTTGCAGGATGTAATCCACTAGATTCCAGCCAGCATTGGGTTCATCTTCCTAGGTCTCTCGCAGTATCTGCATGATCTCTCAGGGTTGTTCACCATACAGCAACTCAAAGGGGGAAAACCCAGTAGCAAACAGAAGGATAGCAAAGGGGGAAAACCCTGATAGCAAACAGCAGGAAGGGAAGTAACAGATCCCAATCTTTCCCTTCTTCATTCACAAACTTCTTCAATATCTGTTTTAATATTTTATTGAAGTGCTTGAGGGTTTGTGGATGATATACCAAGATCCACAAGGTCTTAGATGATAGAGGGGTTAAAGGGGCACTAAGAGGCGACAAGGCGATAGCGGAGAGACTGAATGAATTCTTTGCTTAGGTCTTTACTGAGGAAGATGTAGAAATGTTAGCCATGACTGAAGTGGTATTTAAAGGTGCGGAGGAATTGAAGGAAATATCGATACATCGGGACGATGTATTACAACTATTAGATAACCTGAAGAGTAGCAAATCACCTGGGCTGGATGATATACATCCAAGGGTGTTGAAAAAACTGAAATATGAGATTGAAGACCTGTTATTAGTAATCTGTGAACTATCATTAAAGTCATCTGTAATACCTGAAGATTGGAGGATGGCGAACGTAATGCCAGTTTTTAAAAAGGGTTCCAGGGGTGATCCGGGAAACTACAGACTGGTGAGCCTGACGGCAGTACCGGGAAATGGTAGAAACCATCATAAAGAACAAAATTGCTGAACATGTAGATAGTAATGGCTTAATGGGAGACAGCCAACATGGCTTTAGACAAGGAAGATCTTGTCTTACTAATCTGTTATGTTTTCTTGAAGGTGTGAATAAACAGGTATAGTGTATTTGGACTTTCAGAGTGCCTTTGACAAGGTCCCTCATCAGAGACGTTTGGCAAAACTAAAGAGTCATGGGATAGGAGTCAGTCTACTATTGTGGATCAGGAACTGGTTAAAAGATAGAAAGCAGAGGGTAGGGCTAAATGGCCAATTTTCCCAATGGAGAAAGGTGAATAGTGGTATACCCCAGGGATTTGTGCTGGGTCTGCTGCTTTTTGACATATTCATAAATGACCTGGAAAAGGGAATAAGGAGTGAGGTTATCAAATTTGCAGATGACACAAAACTATTTAAAGTTGTTAAAACCCAAGAGGATTGTGGAAAATTGCAGGAGGATCTTGATAAATCAGAAGACTGGGCATCAAAATGGCAGATGAAATTTAATGTGGACAAGTGCAAAGTTATGCACCTAGGGAAGAACAACCCAAACTATGGTTACACGATGCAAGGTTCCACATTAGGAACCACCACCCAGGAAAAAGATTTAGGCGTCATTGTGGATAACATGTTAAAACCCTCGGCCCAGTGTGCAGTGGCGGCCAAGAAAGCAAATAGAATGCTAGGTATCATAAGGAAAGGAATGGAAAATAAAACAAAGGATATTATAATGCCTCTGTATTGTTCCATGGGGCGACTGCACCTTGAGTATTGTGTGCAATTCTGGTCGCCGTATCTTAAAAAGGATATAGCGTTATTAGAAAAGGTTCAGAGAAGAGCCACCAAAATGGTAAAGGGGATGGAAGTATACCCCTATGAAAGAAGGCTAAAAAGGTTAGGGCTCTTTAACCTGGAAAAGAGACGGCTGAGGGGAGATATGATAGAAGTCTATAAATTAATGAACGGAGTGGAACGGGTAAACGTAGATCGATTGTTTACATTAACAGAATATAGAAAGACTAGGGGACATGCAATGAAGCTACAGGGTAAACTATTTAAGACTAATAAAAGAAAATATTTTTTCACTCAACGTGTAATCAAACTCTGGAATTTGTTACCGGAGGATGTAGTAAAGGCTGTTAGTGTAGCTGGGTTTAAAAAAGGTTTGGACAAGTTCCTGGAGGAAAGGTCCATAAACCATTATTAAGAAGGGACCCAGGATATCAATGCTTGACCCAATACAAGCATTGTGGAACCTGTGTCTTTTGGGGAAACTTCTAGGTACGTTTGACCTAGATTGGCCACTGTTGGAAACAGGATACTGAGCTTGATGGACCTTGGTCTGACCCAGTATGGCATATCCTATGTTCTTATGATCTTTAATAAGTTGCACAATTGTTTCACTACATGAGAGACAAATGGTGTTCCTTGGTCTGTAAGGATTTCAGCTGTGACCCCTAGTCGGGAAAATATCTCCCAACGAGCATTGGCTAATGAAGTGGTCTTTGTATTTCACACAGCTGTCCCTTCCATGTATCATGTGGCATAGACCATGACCACCAGGATGAATCTATTTCCCCAGGAAGTACACTCCAACCATTTCCATCGCAGCCCTTTCAAATGAGGTCTCGACAATGGGCACCGGCACAAGGGGGCAGGTCTAACCCTTATCAGACTGTGAAGTTGGAAGGTAGGGCAGGACTGGCAAAAAAGCTGCACCTGCTTGTAAAGCCCTGGCCAGTAAAAATGAGCCAGGATCTGCTCTTGGGTCTTGGCCACCCCCAGGTGCCACCCCCCCATGGGATAACTATGAGTAAACTCCATTATCTGCCGGCAATAGGCTTGGTAACCACTAACTGCTTCAGCTCTTCTTCCTCTCTTGTTCCCTGGGTAACCCTATAAAGGAGGTCCTGTTATACTAAGAAGTAGGGAGAAGCTCTCAGGGAAGGATCCAGGCTATCTACTGGGGTCCCTTCTAACTCATGAACTTGGTCCTACGCATTCTTAAGGGTGTTATCTTCCCTTTTGGGCTTTTTTAAATTGGCCCCAATTTCCTATACCAGTCCACCCCAGTGGGTGGTTCCTGTCCCCCAGGGCCTCCCATTGGGTGCTAGGTTCCCCTGAGATTCGTCTACAGCATTCTCTGGGATACATCCCTCCTCCAAGGAGCTCTCATTCATAGTTGCCCTTATATTTGCGTTATGGTGGGCTCTTTCCCACCGACGTTGCCACGGGACTTGGGGCTCTTGGGGTTCCTGACAAACACATCCGGGTCTCCTAAGGGGAAACATTCTGGGAAGTCCTCCTCAGTCACCTCGTCAAGGCTGCTTTTGCTCTGGTCCCAGACTTCCATGAATTTAGGGAAGTCACGGCCTAAAACCACTGGATAGGCCAGGTGGGGCATGACCACTGCTTCCAGGGTTTAGCTCTGCTTGCGTCGTCTGATAGGCTTGCTGATCACCATGGACACAACTTAGAGGCACAAGCATCTCATAATTAGTTTGATGTCTGTTCCTGGTGTCCCTGCTGACAAGGATCCTTACACTTCCCGAGTCCACGAGAGCTTTGAGGTGAGCACCATCAAGTTCCACCGGTATCACAAACAACCCATGGCTCATTAGGGATGCTTCCACAATACCACACTAATGTGAGTCCGTAACATGTGTGTCCTTGAGTTCCCCCATTTCTATGGGGCACTTGCGGGCATAATGACCTTTTCCTCTGCACCTGAAGCAGGTTAGATAGCTGGTTCAGGTGGCTGGGCTGCGTGGAATCCTTGATGTAGTGGTCCTCAAGGGTTCTGGGTTTGACATCTGGCCCCCTTGGGATCCAGTCGGCCTTTTCCCCCTCATCCTGGGTGTCTCAGCTACCGACTGTGCTTCATAAAAGTCTTCCGCTATCTCTACGGCACTGTTCAGGGTCAGTTTGGCAAACTGGCGCACACACACCATCTCATAGGGGAAGACAAGCATTCTAAAAATTATTCAATCAGGACAATCTTGGCTTTTTCCACTCCTGTCTTATCTTTTGGCTGTAGCCACTTCCATGACATCTCCTTCAGCTTGTAGAAGAAACTCTGGGGGTTCTCTGTAGGCCCCAGAATTCCCTTCCAGAACCGTTGGCGATAGGCTTCTGGCGTACAGCCCGCTTGCTTTAGTATAGCAATTTTTACTGCCACATAGGGGGCTCTTCCATCCGGGTTGGCCTCTTAGTAGATGGCTTGGCAGCTTCCTGCCAACAGGTTCTCTAGGTAAATAGTCCACATCCCTTCTGGCCACCCAGCCAGTCGGGCGGTTCATTGAAAATGTATTAGGAAAGAGTCCAGGTCTTTGTCCTCCAACATTTCAGCAGGGGTGGCACTGGCAGGTGTGGCTGCTGCCTTAGAGTATTTGGGATGTTTGTGCGAGTGAGCTTTGTTGTAGTTCCAAAGACTTTTGTAGTAATTGTTGTTGCTTGGTCCCTTGTAGCATCTGCTGCTTTTGCTGCTGGTGTTGCTCTTGTTGCTGCTGTCCTTCTACCAGGGTCCGGAATAACCTTTCCATTCTGGTTCTATCCATTCCCACCCATCTGGGTAGGAGAAGGGGGAAAGAAAAAGAATCTCCTGCCTGTCAGGCACTAACTATACAGAAGGTGTGCCCTAACTACAACAGGGCTTGCCCTTTTAGCCGAATACCAAAACCCCGCTTTCACGGATGGAGGTCTGAGCCCCGGAGGGATGTGTGGTATTGTTCTGTCTTTCAGTTGAGAAAAAATCCTACCACTGCCACCATATGTAGGACGCTGTGAGTGGGTCAGGACACAAACCCCCATGGAGCCAGGTGGAGGCTTAAAAGAAAATGCTTTATTTACAGGGAGTTCACAGCAGTAGTAGCAGAGAGACAGTTCTCCCTCCCCTAAAGTTCTTTCACTGGACTCCACAGCAGTAGCACCGCAAGCCTGCTGACCAATGTGGAAACATCCCGGCCCCTACCTTTTTGTGGGATCTCCTTAGAGGTAGGTGGTCACTTCGTATTCTGGAACACCTTGGGATCTTCTCTCCCCCCCCCCCTTATCTATTCCCTCACGGTTAAAAAGGCCATCCCCGGCCACACCCTTCCCAGGTATATTCAAGTCGGGTTCCTTAAAGGAGCCCAGCTTCTGGTGCTTAAAGGGGCATGTCCTTAGTCTGGCTGGAGATATATCAGTATGGGGGGATGGGGAGCTTCTCATACATCCCACCACAGGTGTTCATTGTGGATTGTTGTCTTGGCCAGTTGTGTTGTGCACATTAGTAAAAAGGACCCTAAATGTTTGCAGATCTGCTCCAGTCTGTCTGCACTGTTGATCAATTATTGCAACTCCAGAAATCATGTCTCAGTTCTGCTGGCTGTCCTGACCTGCACTAATGATTGAAAATGAGAAAACATTCACGCCACAACACTTTCAGAATCTGCAAAAATAGATAAACAATACCCAGTCAATCTGAAGTGATTTATTCTTGTATAGATGGAGAGTGCAATCCAAGACCCAGAGAAGGTATAAAAGGCCCCATGACTTTAACAGCTACAATGCAAACTGAAGGTTGGGTCAGGAAAAAGGATAGGTGAGGAGGCTGAGGGATTTCCTGCTGGGAAGGAGAACCATCACTGGGCCATGGAAGAATGGGAAAAGTGCTTTATGGTATCCATCCAGGAGAGAAATCCTACATGTGTGTCCTTCTATTTCGTTCTTTAGAATTCTCATTCAGGGCTGTTTTGCTAGTCAGGTTGCTGCTGTTTGAGATCGGTGTGGGACAGTTGAATTTAGATGCAATGCAATATGTGCCTTCGAGTCAGTCCTGACTCCTGGCAAACCAGAAGCTCCTGGGTTTTCTTGGCAGTGCCACTGGAAGTAGATTGCCAGGCCTTTCTTCCGAGGCAATAGGTGTGGGTAATTGACTCTCATCACCTCCATTTGTAATTGTACTTATAAATGTTCCTTGTAAACTGGCCAAGATTATCTAAGGTCTACTGCATTGTCAACTAAACAGAATGTCCAGTTGGACTGTGGGCTGGAGCAGTATGCATTAATCCATAGAAGGATTCTGTTATGCCATTGTTTCCCAGCCCTATCCTAGAAGCACACCTACTACTCAGTTATGTTTTCAGGAGTGCCGCAATGAATATGTATGAGATGAAATTGCATACCGTGGGGGTCATTGTGGATGTTTGAAAACAGGCATAGAGATGACAAAGCATAGAGACATCTCCAGAGCCATTTTAGAAGCTGACTCTGGGGACGCCCAAATCTGAATGGGGGCATGGTGGAGGCATTCCATGACACCTGGTTGTCCCTGCCTAATCTCTGAACGTCATGGACACCACCTGCTCCACGCATCTGAAAAGTACTTGTTTTGGCTGAAAAGCATCCAGAGCGTGTAGAGAAGACAGCAGGCATCATCCCTAGTACTCAGCACAATGTCTACAATAGCGGCAGAGGGATTTGAACCCTGGTTGCCCTGCTCTTAACCATTAGGCTATCCAGGACATCCAGGTGTTCAAATATGGTTCTGGGGCCATCTATATAGGCGTCCCCACAGATGTCCATAATAGGCATGTCCATGTTTGTGAAATCATGTCTGCACCTGAACCTGCCTGCCTTTTTTTCAGATGTCCTGGCTTAGACGTCCCAGACTGCACTTGGATGTCCCTGCTAAAATTCCCTTCCACAGGTCTTCAGACACCCTTGATTAATTACAAAGGACTTGATCTTTACCTCATTTCACGGGGGGATTAAGGGGGGTATTCCCCTTAATCCTCCTCTAAAATGATGGCCAAAAGGAGCACTTTTCAACTATGTATTCATACCGGAGAGCTGATGTGGACAATTTTGGGCTTACAAATGCATTCCCTTTATGAGCTTGGGAGTACATATGTAGATTTTTGTCCTGCCCTGGCTTCGCTCCTGACACACCTCCATGAAATTTCAATATGGTAGGGCCATCCAGATGTAAACTGAACCCTTTCTAAAATGGTCAGTTGCATATGAGTGCAGGTTACATATGCATTTGGCTGATTATAGATATTTAAATCATGAACAGGGCTTTTAAAATAACCCCCTATGGCTATCTTGAAAACCTGACTGGTTATACCTCCATGACAGATTTGGCAAAACACCATTATATAGACAACTATTTAGAGAGCTCATGTGAGTTGCTTTCTTTTTTAAGTATGGAATTTAAAACTGTAAATGCTATTAAAAAATACACCTTTGCTTGTGATAGCCAGTGCTCTACCCAGAGGGGATTACGGCTGTCAGTTAATGCCCTCTGTTAGATAAGGCATTAACTCCAAAATGCCTTGACAAGGGTCATAACTACAACTATATGGATAGTGAGGTGGTAGAAGGCAGAAAATTACATAGACTGATCTGAAAAAATATTAGAAACAAATTTGCGACCTTAAAGATCTTAGTAAGCCGTTGTAAATCATTAGCATTTGGCAAGCAGATATAGGCACGAGTAGTCGCACTGAAACTAATACAGCAATCAACAGGTGATCCATCTACCGGTCCCACTAGTCTTTAGCTATTGGTGTTAGCTGCTTCATTCCCAGTGTATTCTACTGTCAGGCTCACAGCATGCCATTTGTGGCTCCTGAATTATCAAAATATTGCAGAAATGCTGACAGTGTTTTGACTCAGAAAGTAATTTAATTATTCTGCTGTCTTTATCAGCAAAAACTGTATAACTGGAAGAGCTAGATTCAATTAAAACAGAGCTAGTAATGAAGGACAGACTTTGATGCACTGTACTACAGTAAATGTATTTGGTCTAGACAAATTTCTGTAGGCAGCTTTAGTTCTGTAATAATCACAATGTAAATATTGCTAATCCTATGATATATGCAGCATACAAATAATTTGGACCCTATTTCAAACAGCACTCCCAGTGGACCTAAAGAGAACAAATCTTGTTTATTATTATTTTTAAGATCAGACCAATTAGATCTAATAGGTAATTTAATGCATTTTCTCTGCAAACATTATCTCAGGGGTTTATGGTATTTTAACAGTACTCTGATGCTTGTAAATATCCTATCTTTGCAGTTCTAGGTCTAGAGTCTACAATTTATTGAAACGTTGCCCACAGCAGCTGCCATGTGGTAATGAGCCTCTGGGAAATGCAGGTATAAGGCACACTTGGGGCTAGTGTAAGGATATGAGG
Organism: Ichthyophis bannanicus; assembly: GCA_033557465.1. Taxonomy (NCBI): domain Eukaryota; kingdom Metazoa; phylum Chordata; class Amphibia; order Gymnophiona; family Ichthyophiidae; genus Ichthyophis; species Ichthyophis bannanicus. Next base: position 102,495,283 of record CM066034.1, on the reverse strand, counting down.
TATCCAAGGTGATCCTTATCTTTTGCATCCCCTTTCTCCCATCCCCTCCTCACTGCTGCTGCTTTACGAGACCTGCAGCAGCAACAGTGACCTCAGACAGCCCTGCAGTGCTTACCTTGAATTACTGGCACTACAAGGCTGTTTAGCTTCTGCCCCCTCTGATGCCCGATGTTGACTTCCTGTTTGCATGGGGGCGAAAGCCAAACAGCCTCACAGTGCTGGAGGTTTGGGGTAAGCATTGCAGGACTGTTTGAAACCATTGCCACGGCTGCAGGGACGACAAGAGAGGGGCGACAGCGGCAGCAATGGACTTCCCCTGGACCATTGGCACTCTAGGTAGCTGCCTAGTCACCCAGTGGTTACACCAGCCCTGCATATACTGCATACCTATTCATAATGAACCTTTGGATTTCCATATGGAAAAATGCATTTTGTTTAGTTTATTAGCAGATTAATTTCTGCTTTACATAATTCGATAGCTTCCAGAATGTTCCCTTCCAGAAACTGTAAAAGATGCCCAGTTCTAGAGGCTGAAGCACATACGGTGTCTGTACTGTACCCTAGGGATGTGTTTTATTAGCCGCAGTAGCAGAGTCTATCACAACTCTAATAACATTTAATAGAAACATAACATAAGATGGTAGATAAGGGCCAGAAGGCTCCTCTAACCAAAATATTACTCATGGCAATAAGTATCTATTCCCAACAAATAATCTTTCTACTGTGTTGTGTTCAGGTGAAAAGGACAAACTCTGAGGCTTCAGTAATTCTAAGCTGTAGAGTTCATCTTGTGCTAGAGTGGTGATTACCAGGTTTTATTGTCTGAACATCAAAGTCAGGGTGTTAAACGGCAGAGGTGGAGCTCTCTTGGATGTCGCTGAATATGGAGATGTTGCTTTGAGATACTTACCATTGGCTATTTCTTTTTCATTTCTCAAAGCACTAAAAAGTCTGTGCATACGGTATAACTGGCTGTCCAATCATGCGGGCCCTTGCAGAGATTCAGCAAGCTATAACAACCATGGGCTGGTTAGGGCAATTCTCCAGCTTACGAGATAGAAGGGAGACGTGTGACATGGAAATTTAGAAACATAGAAACATGATCACAGAAAAAGACCACATAGCCTATCTAGTCTGTCCTTCCATATCAACAACTATAACAGTCCCCTTTTTACCTTTAGAGATCCTCTGTGTTTGTCCCATGCTTTTTTGAATTCAGTTACTGTCCTCATCTCTACCACCTCCACTGGGAGACTATTCCACGGATCCACTACTCTTTCCGTAAAGAAATATTTCCGCATATCATTCCTGAATCTATCTCCCTTCACCCTCATCCCATGTCCCCTCATAGCAGAACTTGCTTTCAATTGAAAGAGGCTCTCTCCCTGAACATTTATGCCACGGAGGTATTTAAGCATCTCAATCTTATCACCTCTATCCCGCCTTTCCTCTAAGGTTAACATATTAAGATCCTTCAGTCTGTCTTCATATGCTTTATAATGAAGACCACTAATCATTTTAGTAGCCACCCTCTGCACCGACTCCATCCTGTTCACATCCTTTTGAAGGTGTGGTCTCCAGAATTGCACACTATACTCCAAATGAGGTCGCACTAAAGACTTATAGAGAGGCATTATCACCTCCTTTTTTCCTGCTAGCCATTCCTCTCCGTATGCACCCAAGCATCCTTCTAGCTTTTGCCGTCGCCTTTTCTACCTGTTTTGCTATTTTAAGATCATCAGACACAACCACGCCTAGGTCCCGCTCTTCTTTAGTGGACAAAAGTACTTCACCCCCTATAGTATATTGCTCCCTTGGATTGCTGCAGCACAAATGCATGATCTTACATTTTTTAACATTAAATCCCAGCTGCCAAATTCTAGACCATTCTTCAAGCTTAGCTAGATCCCTCTTCATGTTATCTACACCTTCCTGGGTGTCTACTCTATTACAGATTTTGGTATCATCTGCAAAGAAGCAAACCTTACCCGACAGCCCTTCCGCTATATCACTAACAAAGATGTTAAAAAGAATTGGACCAAAGACAAATCCCTGGGGCACACCACTGGTAACATCCTTCTCCTCAGAGTGAGCTCCATTTACTTGTACTCTTTGTCGCCTCCCACCCAACCAATTTCTAACCCAAGCAGTAACTTTAGGGTCCATCCCTAGGTTGCTCAGTTTGTTTATAAGTCTCCTGTGAGGAACAGTGTCAAAGGCTTTACTGAAATCTAAATACACCACATCTAGGGCTCTCCCTCGGTCCAACTCCCTGGTCACCCAGTTAAAGAAATCAATCAGATTTGTCTGACAAGACCTGCCTCTGGTGAATCCATGCTGCCTTGGATCCTGTAATCTGCTGGACTCCAGAAACCTCACTATTTTCTCTTTCAGCAGCGTTTCAAATAATTTACTCACCACCAAAGTTAAACTAACCGGCCTGTAGTTTTCAACCACATCCTTACTTCCGCTTTTGTGTAAAGGTACCACATGAGCCTCTCTCCAGTCCTTTGGCACCACTCCCGACTCCAAAGAGGCATTGAAAAGGTCAGTCAGTGGAGCTGCTAGAACGTCCCCGAGTTCCCTCAGTATTCTAGGGTGTATCCCATCTGGTCCCATCGCTTTGTCTACTTTAAGTTGAGCTAGTTTCTCACGAACACAGTCTTCTGAAAATTGTTCAAGATGTCCCTCGCTTGTGTTCCTATTTGTGGGTGTTTTCTGAGGTCCTGCTCCTGGTTCTTCATCTGTGAACACAGAACAAAAATGTTTGTTAAGCAATTCAGCTTTATCCTTATCAGCTTCTACATATTCCTCCCCTGCACCCTTGAGTCTGACAATACCACTTTTGCACTTCCTCTTCTCACTAATATATCTGAAAAATGTCTTATCTCCCCCATTTTATTGCATTGGCTATTTCCTCCTCCTTTTGAATCTTTGCCTTCTTTACTACTTTGCTAGCTAAGTTTTTCCAAATACAGATGTCTGTCTTCCTCTCTCTGTGATCTCTTGTATTTCATGAAGGCATCCCTCTTTTTCTTCACTTTTTCAGCTACTTTTTTCGAAAACCATAGTGGTCTCCTTTTCCTTTTACCTTTATTTACCATTTTAACAAAAAGGTTGGTTGCCCTTAAAATATCTCCTTTCAGTTTTGCCCACTGTTTTTCTACATCCCCCAGCTGTTCCCATCAGACTAACGACTCCCTGAGGTATTGGCCCATCTTCGCAAAGTTAGTCTTCCTAAAGTCTAAGATCCTCACCTTTGAATGGATTCTAACAGCCCTAGTCCTAATACTGAACCACACCATCTGGTGATCACTGGATGCAAAATGATCTCTCACTACAACATCAGAAACACTTTCACCATTCGTAAGCACCAAGTCCAGTATTGCCCCTTCACGTGTGGGGTCTGTTACCAATTGCCTGAATAGTTCTCCCTGTAGAGAATCCAGGATCTCCTTACTTCTAGATGATACTGCAGCAGGAATGTGCGAATCAACATCTGGCTTATTGAAATCTCCTATCAGTAGCACTTCCCCTTTCCTAGCAATGCTGCGTATGTCTTCAATTAACTCTCTGTCCACCTCTTCCTCTTGTGAGGGGGGTCTGTATATCACTATATATATTTAGTTGCTCACCTGTCTGCCACTTGTCTCTCTTGTTTTTGTGTCCTCACTAAACCACATTATCAGGACAAAGGGATTTATGCAGAGTTATACCTATACAGTAATTTCCGTTCTGAATGACCTGCTAAGATTATAAAGAGATTTTAAAGGAAAAATGTGTTTGTAGTAAATAATGTAACACACTCCTATTGTAGACATGAGACACGTTGCAGGATCTTTCTGTGAAGGAGAACTGAGGAGGCTTCTGCAGGTGTTGTGCCCTACAAAGCGATAAACCTAGTCCAAACGCCATTTAAGACACGATATACCATGCTGTTCAAGGCAAAGGACCTTCCCAAGCATTCGTCCATGAGCTGTGATTCTATCACTCAGGTTCTAAAATATGAGCAGTGCCCACAGCAGCAAGTAGATGTAAGCCAATAGAGAACTGCAACCAACTTCTAGCATTAACAAAATGGTATTTCATGACTTATCAATGCTGCTCTCTCCTGTCCCCTAAAATGATTTCAATCAGTCAATCAATCAAATTTAGAGCTTGCCCATCTATTAGTGTTTCTAGGTGGCTAACCATAAAACATTCAGAAATGTAATGACATTCAGTACAACAATAAAACAATGATTTATATTTCTTATGGACTATTAGAGGTTATCCTTTTCCCAACAAAGACTTAGAGATAGTTGATTACATGGCCTTAGACCTGCAAGTGAAAGGGCTTGAGAGCAGGTTTCTACATTACTTCCTACAAATGTTGGAGGGATATGCAACAACCTTTCTTTCACTTCTAGTCTTTCCTATTGCCATAAGTCTCCTCCTTCAGGAGTGCAGCATCGTATGCCTCTTTCCCGCTCAAGCCGTTGCATCATTAGGACTCTTCCAGTGGTGACTCTAAGCTTTTGATCCCTGTATTGTAGGCGATTGCGTTTCCATGAACACAATGTATTCACATTAGTGGCGTAGGTGACAATGAGGGGCCCCCAAGCAAAATTTTGCTCAGGGCCGCCCATTGTTGCAGCAGTGGTGGTGGTGTGGTGGTAGCACGCTCCCTGACATGTGCCCCTTGTAGGCCCCGGCCCCACTGTCAGCGGCAGCGGTGGCAAACTTAGTTTATTGCCTTTGGCGTGCCACTCAACTATTATAAGTTTTCTGCAGGCCCGGCGGCTGTTCCCTGCCAGATGGAAGTATTACAGTGTGGCTGTTATTGGAGACTTTGGCCCGGCGAGCAGTGGTGGCCCGAGGCTTTCTGCCGCCTTAGGCGGATCCTCCATGCTTCCCTCCCTCTCCTTGCGCTTACATGCTCACGGCCTGCAGCTCCTGCACCCCCCCATGCAACTTCCTCGGAAGGGGCATGAGCAGCAGTCCAGAACTGCATGCAATGCATGGGGGCGTTTAAAGCCTGCTGCAGTGTTTATGGTTTATGGTTTAGGCACTTTGATATACCGCTCTTTACCCTGTGTATCAGAGCGGTTTGCAAACGTATGCTAAAAGGCACTTTTTTATTCTCTCGTCCCCGAAGGGCTCACAATCTAAGCATACCTGAGGCAATGGAGGGTTGAGTGGCTTGCCCAAGGCCGGATAGCATCGGGGCGCATAGCGGGCAAAAATGGGGATATTCAATAGCACTGACCGTTTAGGTGCCATCAATATTCCCGTTTAAGGCATTTATATGGTTTACTGCGCTATAAACTGTGTAAATGACTTTCCATTATCGGGCCCATAGTTATTAAACTTATAGGCTTAAATACTGGAGGGGGGGGGTAAATAGGTAAAGGAACAGTGGGAGGCAGGGAGAGGGAATAACAGGTACTTCAGTTAACAAGGAAAGGGGGGACTAAGAGGCGAGGTGCTAGGGGTATATGTGACGGGGGCCCAGTAGACAACCCATACAAGGGCATGTCAGTATTGTCGGGGTTGTCAGTTTGTCAGTATGACATGTTTTCTGTATGAAATCTGAAACCAAAGCCAGGAATGACTCACATGTTCTTTATCATCTGAAGTTTGCGGGCAGCCTACCTACATTGAGCCTAAAGTACTGATGTTTGTAACTCTACAGTCAAGAACAGGACCTTTCTGAAATTAATTTTAGTTTGTAATTTTTTTCTAGTGAATTTAGTGACTCTAATAAGCGTCCAGATTGCAGCCCACACCTATTACTACAAACGGTAGCAATGCCAGCACACGACAGCATTTTGTGCAGGTGAGAGGGAAGCTCGCTTTTCTTGCTCATCTAGCATGACCCTGGGAATAAGAGCGTCATAATGGTAGATTCTTTAGTTTAGACGTTAAGAGACACATTGTAGATAGGCTGTTTAGATGCCCCCTGGAATGTGCAAGTCAAATGTCCAAAATCCGTAGGAGGGGCAATAGATTCTAAAATGGGCATGCCCCTGCCCCCCCCCCCCAAATAAACCTCCCATAAAGGAGGGTCATGCAGAATAAAGGTCCGGAAATATACAGAGAGATAAGTGGTGGGAGGGGGGGGATTAAGGGATGAGGTTTGCCTAGCGTGCTTCATATCCTTGCATTGGCCCTGCAAACAAGTCCTTCAGAACCACCTGCCCAATCTAGTTTTCCAGATATCCACAATGAATGTGCATGAGGTACATTTGCATATAATGGAGCCATTTAAATATCTTGTGTATTTATTATGGATACCCCCAAAACCAGAATGGTGCTCTAGGATCTGGTTGACCTTGAGGTTATTTGCATGCCAAAGAGTGAAATTGGATGCCTCTTGGTCATCAAGAGGGCAATTTTCAGAGTCATCTCCATGCATAAAACAGGGTTTTAAGTGCAGAAATGGGGTCTTTGGAAGTTGCCCAGCATATACGCATGCACATTTATGTATATTATAAGGCTTGCTCCCATTGGTGAGGTTGGGATGGAAGAGTGCACCTACACACGGATTTTTGGATTTCTAAAACTATGTGCACAAAGTTTTACGGAAGAAGTATTCACACAAATAATAAGTGTGGCTTTGTGCATCCTCTTTCCCAAGTCTTTTTCAAAAGGAAATTTTTCTCTTTGAAAATTGGTCTAAAGCCTGTGGGCTACAAATATCCAAGGAGTTTATACATCCAAAGTTACCTCCCCCAACCCAAGAAAGCAAAGGTCTAGAAATGATACTTTGAGGAATGAAGTTCAGAAATATGACCAAAACTTAACAGGAATAGTCAGTACCTCCCACACTTGTCCTCATAAACCCAGGACCAGGTTATCCACAATGCATGTGTATGAAGCATATTTACCTGCACCCAGTTCTATGCAACTGAAGCTCGCGACAATAAGTGGAGGAGTGGCCTAGTGGTTGGGGCAAGGTACTTCGGGCCGGAAGGTCGGGGGTTCAAATCCCACTGGAGGACAGCAACCTTGGGCCGGAAGGACTGGGGTTTCTAGTCCCACAGGTGCTCCTTGTGGTCTTGGGCAAGCCACTTAACCCTCCATAGCCCATGTTCCCTGTAAAATAGTTCTCTGTGTGCTGTGCTTTCCTGTCTAATCAATGTGTTTATACCTAAAAAATTTCCTGTCATGATTTGACAATTTCCAATCTGTAATCAAACCGCTGCTGATCGCTGGAAGTAGTGGTATACAAATGTATACTAAATAAAATAAAATAAATAAAATAAAAATAAGACCTATCCCGAAGAAATCCACACTCGACAAGAACAATCCAGCAGCATACAGACCCATCTCCAGCATACCACTTTTAGCAAAAATAATCGAAAAAACTGTACAGCACCAACTACAAGAACACATAGACAACCACGCTCCCCTGGACAACAATCAACACGGGTTCCACCCCAATCACGGGGTAGAAACACTTCTGATATACCTCTTCGACAGCGTCCTCCACCTCATAGACAACACCAAGAAAGGCATCCTAATGATATTCATTGACATCTCATCTGCATTTGACACAGTTGACCACAAGACTCTATTGGATAGACTGCAGAACATCGGTCTACACGGTGCCACCCTGAATTGGTTCCACTCATACCTAATCGACAGACAAATACAGGTCAAGGTAGGACACAACACATCCTGACCCATAAAAGTCAAACAAGGAGTGCCACAGGGATCGGCCCTTTCAGCTCTCCTATTCAACCTATACATCCAGCCAATATGTGTCATCATGAAAGAGCACCACATACATTATACAATCTACGCAGATGACATCATGATCTACACACCCATCTCAGTCGACAACCCGGACTATGCCAATATAACAAACTGCCTCACACAAATGGCAAACTGGCTTCAGGAACAGCAAGACGGAGGCACTAATCATCACGCGAAACCCGGACTTTATCTCCCCACCCGACATCAAGATAAAAGATGCACTCATACCCATAAAATCAGAAGTAAAGTACCTCGGAGTCATCTTGGACAAAGAACTTAACCTCCAAGCACATATAGGCAGAACAACCAAAAGCGCATACCACAGAATGCGACTCATCAGAAGACTCAAGCCCCTCCTCGACCCAGAGCACTTTCACACCATTTGCCAGGCACTAATAACCCCTCTACTAGACTTCTGCAATCCAATATACACTGGGCTACCAAAGCAGACCCTCAGACCACTACAACTGGCCCAAAACACAGCTGCCCGCATTATATCCGGTACTACAAGACATGATCACATCACACCCATACTGAAAGAACTGCACAACAAGCACTCTCCCTGGCTGCCCCATCCATCTGGAACTCCCTCCCAGATGAACTGAAACTAACCACAGAAATCAAGGACTTCTGAAAACAGCTGAAGACAACCCTGTTAACTATGGCCATATCCCCTGAGCCAACATACAAGTCAGATCATCAGTTCCCCCCACCACCCCGAAACTGTATATAAGAATGTATAATAGCTCATGATGTATAATAGCACACTATGTATATAAACCAACTCTAATCATTTCCCCGCCAACACATACACACCACACTGTAGACTGCATGAAGACATTTGCCCCCCCCCCGCCTTGATTGTTTGCCGTGGAAACCGCTTTGATTGAATGATAAGGCGGTATATAAATACCATTAAATAAATAAATAAATAAATAAACTAGACCTCATGCAGTCATTGAAGATATTATGAAAAGCCAACTGGGTGGGGAACCAGAGGATAGGTTGGAATGACTGGTTTGCATTGTAAAGGCTGATTGATCTATTCATCTTTACAACATGTATATTCCGGGGGGGATATCCTGAAAATCAAATTGGTTGTGGAGTCACCAGAACAGATTTGGTGACATACGAGAGTCTCATTCTACCTGTACATTTTCAATCACTTTCCAGTGGTGGTAGAGCTCACCTTTTTTAAACGATGGCTACTGAATGTACGCATTAAAAAAGAAAAACCTGCACTCACCACTGTGCTATGGAGTGGTGGTGGTGCTGAATACACTCAGAAAGTTATCACTGCTAGCGGCTATATGTATATCAGCGATATTCAGTCGGTATATGTCTAGGTAATTTAGGATACGTTTTTGCAGGTCTATAGTAAACTGCTTAGCTAAACAGAGTAGCTGAACATTATCACTATCTATATAGCTCATCATTCCATCTATGTTCTTCTCCGGCACAATCCACACAGTGCCAAAGCGGTTAGACAGATTTTCACCAGTGCCATCTGGAGCGTGTTGCTGAAAATCCATGGAGAGCCACCGTATACATTTAGCCACCACTTTAAATATCATGCTCTTTATTTTTGACTCATTTTTGAATTTTTTAAATTGTCCTCTTTATAATCACAATGCCTAGAAATAAATATGTTAACATTAACTATTTTATGATTACAGCTGTGTTCTTTGCAGCTCCGAGGCACAGTACGAGCTGTTAACTAGACCCACAACTTGACAGATGTTTATAATAATACATTGGAGTTTTGCTAACCAACTTTTTTGAAAACTATGCAGGATAGAGTCTGTTCAAAAATGTACAGACTAGCTATCTGTTGATAGACTTATAATGATGATAAGGGTCTGCAGTTTCCACGTATTGGAAATAGTCTAGTGTGTTGCGAGTTCGACCTCAAAGGAGAACAGTGAAACCATGGTTAATGGCTGCTTCTTGCTAAACGTCCCCTAGCAGCAGCTACTGCACTGCTCCTTAGCGGGGACTGTCCCTTTTACTGCAAGGTTGTTATACTTTCCTCTCATGCAAATCATCTGGATTCAACCAGAGCAGCACAGAGCAATCGAAAAGATGAGTTACTTATTCACTGACACTTTTTTCATTAACATGGTTAGTTCCATGGAGCGTCCCCTATTTGAAATGGCAAACAAATGTGCCTTATTTATCTGTCCCACTCCACTCTTGATGTACTAGATATCTATCATATCTCCTCTCAATCTTCTTTTCTCCAATTTGAAGAGCCCCAACCCCTTTAGTCTCTCTTGAAGTCATTCAGATCTCGTCATCATTTTGGTTGCTTTTCCCTGAACCATTCTAGTTCTGCTGTTTCTTTTTTGGGATGGAGTGTCCGGAACTGCACCCAGTATACCAAGTGCAGTCACAACATTGATCTGTACAAAGTCATCAGGATACTGTCGGTTTTTGTTCTTCCCTTATCCTTGCCCGGGATATAGTGGCTCAGGTGGTCAGTTGCTGCTATTTTTGAAGATGTCAGGAGTGAGGCGAAAGGGAAATGTTTTCTCTTTTGTCACATTATACTCGGAGCCGGCCCAACCAACAAGCAAACTAGGTGGTTGTGTAGGGCAACAGTTTGGGGGGGGGGGGGGGGCGGCGGCAGCAAAGAGCAGCTACAATCACAGCAAAACAATGAGTTTTAACAGTCACACGTAAACTCAAGCGCATTAAGAAGAATGAGCAATTTGCAGATAATTCATTTGTCCTTGTATGTGGCTTTTGGAAATTTGTCTCATTATGTATATATTTACAAAACAAAGTTTAATATTAAAAAGTATGAAGGTACATTTTTCAAATAATGTCCAAGTCAGAATATCTGAAAAAAACCAGTCACGTGGACATGTCCGACATAGACGTCTGCAGGGCGTCTACATAGACAGGCCCAGAACAGTATTCAAGACCAGAGACATCTAGGAATAGCCTAATGGTTAGAATAGTGGCTAGGACCAGGGGAACCGTGATTCAAATCGCACTGCTGCTATTATTGTGATCATTCAACACAAGGTACAAACCAAAACCTCATGGGCCTATAAGTTCACCAAGCCCAAAGACCAATAAGACTACCAGTAAGTGAACTCCAAAAACAGGTGATCCACACGACACAGTCCTGCATTTCGGGTTTCCATTTTTCAACACCCTGCTTTAGATTAGCTTATCATCACCCAACAAACCTGAAACGCAGGACTGTGTCGTGTGGATCACCTGTTCCAGCATTTTTTGCCAATAAATTGCAGTTAAGTGAAAAGGTGTTCTGACCAGATGAATTTCTGACAGTTACGAGTTCTTACTGCTTTTTGATTAAAAAGGGCTCTTCTCCCCTTTACCATAGTTTTCATTGACGGTAGTTTTGGTGTGGGGATCATTGGTCCGACAAAAAATATCTATGAGGGATTGACCTGTTTTTGGAGTTCACTTATTGGTATTCTTATCATTGTGATCATGAAGAGTACGGGGGATGGTGGGGCGTCATCTTTCTCTACACCCCTTGAATGTTTTACAGCTAAAACAAGCACTTTTCCGATGCCTATTTGTGCCTGGAGCAGGTCTAAACTTGGACAGGGTCGCAGACCTCCCCAGTGTTTCTGACATCAAGCAGGAATATCTAAGTACATTGCACTGCCCCAGAAACACCTCCACCATGCCCCCTGTCTACTTGACCATCTCTATGATTTGGATAGCCAAACTGTGAGACTAAGGCTTTTAAAACGACCCCCATGATGTCCAAATATGCACTTTATAGTATTTTCTGGAAGGGATAGTGCTGAGATGAATATGATTGAGTTTGATTATCAAAATCTTGGGGAGGGGGGAAGCTAGGAGTCTTTATGCTAAATGTGAAGGGGGCAGAAGGCCAAAGCTTTGTCTAGGACGTCTAATAACCTTGCAATGACCCTGATTATGCTTTGGCACTTCTGAGGCAGTAGGGAGGAAAGGAAAGTGCCTACATGGTCATCGCAAAGGGTGGGAAAAACTGGGGGATTGTCCAGGGTGACAAGTTGGAGGATCACAGCTGAAAAGAGATGACAGCTGAGCTATGCACCTTACAGCCCCCATCCCTGGGCTTCCCCTACCCCATCCCTGGACATGCCGTGTGCTCCCCAGCCTTCCAATAGTAGTCCAGCCAACTGAGGAGGGAAAGAGGAGCCAAAGGCAGCCCTGGCTTAGGTGCTATTTTCCCAGTGACAGCCTGTCTGCCGGAGAAGATGAAGGAAGGGGATTGTTAGGCTAGTAGCCTCTGTGAGTGGCTTTGGGAGCTTAAGGGTGGGCAGGATCTAGTGTGCCTTTGAGTGTAGGTTGCATGAGGGGGTGTCAGAGGTGGGACTTGGTTTTGGCTATTTGCAAGGGGGACTTTCTGGGTCCAGTAAAAAAGTATTGCTTCATCCCAGGCAGGATTAAACGTTCAACACACTCTTTTTATGTGGGCTTAGGAAAGTCTCATTGGTTTATGAGGATACAGGTGGGCAGGCACTAGTTTCAGTACATATGCACTGTGTTGGGAACTATTTTAGCATGCATGATATGGCTTTATGTGTAGCACACTCTAATAAATGTGCACAAAAGGCCCTTAAAGTACGAGCTAAATTTTAGTGCATGGGCTACGTAGTATGATGTAAGAAAGCAAAAACAGTTTTTAGCACAAAAATCTAAGAAAACACAAACTAAAAAGTTCTGTGCACACTCCCTTCCACTTAATTCTACATTTATTCAATTTTTCAAGAGGAAAAAAGCGCTTTATAAAGCAGTGTTTTATAACAGGGGCTGTAAGCTGTGAAGGCTCAGGAGCATACATAACGTAGGAACATAGGAGGCCATTTTAGAAGTTATATGTGCCACGGTCTTACACGTCTAAACTAGGGAACAATATTACAAAAGCTGCTACTTATTTGCGTATATCTGCAGAATGCACCAATTGGCTTTGAGCGTTTCCTATTTTGCAGTGTTTTCCAGTCGGCATTTGCACCTGCTCAGAGACATGCATAAGCGTCAGCAAACTGCTCATTGGACTTAAGCTTTGGGGCAGTGATTGAAGGGGCAGTTGTGGTTACCTCTTTGGTGTTTAAAACCACCTCAACAAGCTGAAAATTAGAATTGTGGAGCTTGGTTCCTTAAACAGCTCTCCTGACCATCCAGTTGCTGTTTACACATTAAAAGCCTACGTGATGCTGCTCTTTGTTTTGAATGTTCAAAATGTCTGTTCTTGCTGTACAGGCTGCCAATTAAACCTGTATTTCCCGTGACCTTATAGATACTTTGCATAAGGCTCTGAATTCAGCAAGCTTTTTGTAAAATACACTGCAAATTGTGAACTCCTAGACTTGGACAACCCTTTTCTTATCTACTGTATATGTCCTATGCAAAACAGAGCTCCAATGATGATAATGTCCTACTTAACCAACTCTTACCCACCAATTTCGCAATACACACATGCCATAGAAACAACAGAGGAGGAGGAGGTGTACTCACCATCACCAAGTCGGACCTCCATTCCACCTGGTCAGCACAAACAGCACAACACACCTCGAGTCAATCACTATAGCCAACAAGCACTGCTCTATCAACCTCCTATACAGAGCCCCATCAAGGGACCCAGATGCCCTCTCATCAATAATTGACCTTGCCTCCAATACCCAGAGCCTTTGCACACCAAGCTGGGTTCTGGGAGATTTCAACCTGCCTTCCCTGCAAGAGGTTCAAGCGTTAGCCTTCCTCGAAGCTCTCAAGGAATTAGGATATAGCCAACTGGTAAAGGAATCCACCCATGCGAAAGGAGGCGTATTGGACCTAGTATTCGCTCCACAGTCATCTCTCAATTCAACCAACGCCCCTAGGTTGTCCATCACCGCAATCCCCTGGTCAGACCACAAGCTGATCATATTCCAAATACCCCTGCCCAGAAACCCTCAGAAGGAAGCCGGAAGGCTGAGCAGCACTGCCAAGACACCACCACGAAGGTTTCAGGCCTTCGACAAAGACTGGATTCTAAGTAAAACCTGCCCACTCCTCGCCTCGACCACACTCAATCCTGAAGAGCTGGTTTCTGACTGGAACAAAAGCCTCAGTACTATTGCTCTGCATCCACTATCTAACAAGCCTCCAAGGAAACGGGCCACCGCAGCCTGGTACTCCACGGAGCTGCAATCCTCACTCACCCTCCTAAGGAAGTTAGAAAGACACTGGCATCGATTGCACTCCGCAGAAGACCAAAAGGCATATAACTCTCACCTTGCATGCCACCGCAAAGCAGTATCCGAGAATATGAGGCGTTTCCACACAGACACCCTAAAACGATCACTGAACAAACCGCATGACCTGTTCAGTCTCGTCAAGAACCTAACTAAGGAACCGGCCCCCGAACAACCAAGCGAGATCCACCCTCAAGTTTTTGCAGATTACCTGCAGTCAAAGCTATGCCAAACCAGCAAATCTCCAGCACCTGCCGTTGCATTCCAACCAATCGAGCTAACACACCTGACCATTTCCTCCACACCATCCAAGAAACACATCAAGGACACTATCGCTGCTATCAACACCACCACTGCACAGACTGACCCCTGCCCTGCTTTCTGAATAAAGGAGCTACAGTCCGACCTTAGCCCTTTTATAGCCAGGCTCATGGACCGATCCTTCGCAACAGGTGCATTCTCCCAATCCCTCAAACACATGTCCATTAGACCTCTGCTAAAAAAACAGCAAGCTCGACCCCCATAAGGTGGACTCATACAGACCGATATCGAGCATACCACTTCTGGCAAAAATAATGGAAAAAGTAGTTCAAAGACAAATTCAAGACCACATCGAAGCCGCTGCACTGCTGAACCCCTGCCAACATGGTTTTAGAGAGTCTCACAGTGTTGAAACACTCCTCACCACCCTCCTCAGTAACATAACTGCTGGAATTGATAACATCCGTCAAGGGTTTGTCCTCATTTTCATGGACATAGCAGCTGCCTTCGACTCAGTAAGCCACGAGCTGCTCCTGGAGCGTCTCAAGGAGAAGGGTATCTATGAGACAGCGCTAGATTGGTGCAAGTCATACCTCTCGGACAGATGGCAGCACGTACAATCAGGAGCTTCAACATCGGAACCATTCCACCAGAAGCACGGCGTCCCACAAGGATCTTCCCTCTCCGCCCTGATGTTCAACATATACATGCGGCCCATCTGTAACCTCATCTGGTCTTACATTGTTAACTACTTGATATATACAGATGATGTACTACTTTACATGCCCTTCTCGACAGAAAACCCAGACCTCTCTCCACTGACAGACTGCTTTGATGCAGTATCCAACTGGCTCCAAACCCAGATCCTCAGTATTCAGCACAAGAAAGCAGAGGTCCTGTTCATCACGAGGAATCAAAACTTCATCACACCACCCTATCTAAAGGTCAATGAAGCTGAAGTACAGACCAAACCCACGATCCGGTACCTCGGAGTCACCTTAGACCAGCGCCTGGACATGAAGGTGCACATAAACAACGTAGTGAGAGCGGTATACCATAAGATCCGTACCCTCAGGCACCTACGCTTCCTGCTGGAACCGGATGACTTCCGGACAATCTATCAAGCGCTGATCATACCACACTTTGATTATGCCAATTCAATCCTGCAGGGACTTCCTCAATCCACCTTGAAACCACTACAGCTCGCGATGAACGCCACAGCGAGAGTTCTACTTGGAGCATCCAAGAAAGACCACATCACGCCCATCCTGAAACATCTCCACTGGCTTCCTATACAGGGCAGACTCACATTAAAAACCTTGCTGCTTACTTTCAAAGCCATCAATGGACTCTCCTCCGCATCACTGGCAAAGCTTATCCAGATCACCTCCCCCCCAACAGGTCCAGAAGATCGGTAGTGGTCAACACTCTGGTAGTCCCGAAAGCAATAACAAATGGAGCTTTCAAACTCTGCGTACCCAGATGCTGGAACACCCTACCACCCAGCATCCGCGCAATCCCTGACCTAGCCCAGTTTAGGAAGGCATTGAAGCACTACCTCTTCCTCATGTACTACCCGGTAGACAGTGCTACAATATCCCCATCCACGATCTAGACTGGGCGACACAATTGAATCGTACCCTACAAGACACCCAGGATTAGAACTAGCGAAATAGCAAAAACTGGAGTGGAGGAGTGGCCTAGTGGTTGGGGCAAGGTACTTAAGGTCAGGGGTTCAAATCCCACTAGAGGACAGCAAACTTGGGCCGGAAGGACTGGTGTTTCTAGTCCCACAGGTGCTCCTTGTGGTCTTGGGCAAGCCACTTAACCCTCCATAGCCCATGTTCCCTGTAAAATAGTTATCTCCAAGTTATAATGCCCTGTTCAATGTAATTTCAGTTTGCTCAATGTAAACCGCACTGATGCAGAATAGCATGGTATATAAGAGAATGTAAATAAATAAATATGACCTCCCATGATGCCTAGATGTAAATAGTTACCCCAAGTTATCCAAGTTTTAGTACCTGTTCCTTGTAAGCACAGATCATCCTATGCAATGTGTAAGTTTTATGTTTCATGTAAACCGCACTGATGTTGAATAGCGCGGTATAAAAGAAAATGTAAATAAATAAAATAAAATAAATAGTAACACGATAGATGACTGCCAATAAAGACCTTTAGTCTGCCCAGTAGGTTGGTTAAGGTTATAGCTGCTGCTTCAAGCAGTCTACCAGTTTCTCTCTCCACTGTGTCTTCTTAGGAGTGCAAAAGTCAGGTAAATGTTTCTAAGAACATAAGATATTCCATACTGAGTCAGACCAAGGTCCATCAAGCCCAGTATCCTGTTTCCAACAGTGGCCAATACAGGTCACAAGTACCTAGTAGTTTCCCCAAAAGACACACGTTCCACAATGCTCGTCCCAGGGTAAGCAGTGATATCCTGGGTCCCCTTTAATAATGGTTTATGGACCTTTCCTCCAGGAACTTGTCCAAACCTTTTTTAAACCCAGCTACACTAACAGCATTTACTACATCCTCCGGTAACAAATTCCAGAGTTTGATTACACGTTGAGTGAAAAAATATTTTCTCTTATTAGTCTTAAATAGTTTACCCTGTAGCTTCATTGCATGTCCCCTAGTCCTTGTATATTTTGATGTTCTATATTCTTAAACTAAGATGCCCAATGCTTGTTTTCCATCCTTCTGCATTTAAGGGATCCTCTGTGTATATCCCACTCTGTTTAGAATTCTATCACCGTTTTTATCTCTGTCATTTTCTCCACAAGGGCGTTCCAGGCACCCACCTCCCTTTCTATGAAAACATATTCCCTGATGTTGTTCCAAAATCTACCTCCACGCAGCTTCCTATCATGTTCCGTAGATCCAAAGCTTCCTCTTCTTTGGAAAGGTTTGCTGCTTCTATACTGATACCTATGTTGTGCCTGGTGTAGAAAGGCAAATTAAATAGCTATGTACCTTTATAAAATTAAGCCACTAGAAATGAGGTGCAGGTGTGTACGCCTTCCCTGAGGCAGACTCCAATTGCCTACCGAGGTTTGTGTGGACCCGTGGCACTTTCTAACATACTTACATATCTCGCAACTCCTCCACAGTTCCCCCAGGAACGCCGGTGTGAATCGGCATAGACGTACATACCGCGCGGCACTATCAGATGTGTTCATGTGTGCATGCCTCAGGGCAAATTGAGAAACTTCAGTATCCGTGCATAAACAGTTATTTATTTATTTACATTCTCTTATATACCGCGCTATTCTGCATCAGTGCGGTTTACATTGAACAAACTGAAATTACATTGAACAGGGCATTATAACTTGGAGATAACTATTTTACAGGGAACATGGGCTATGGAGGGTTAAGTGGCTTGCCCAAGACCACAAGGTTTACACACAAGAAAGGCTTATATAATTACCCCATGGTGCAGAACTTGTATCTAATATTTTGGAAGAAATTATTAGATCAGGCCTTTCCAATAGTAGTTCAAAGCAAGTTACATTCAGGTTCGTAGATATTTCCCTTTCCCCAGTAGACTTGCAATCTAATGGGCTGATGCAAAAAGACTAGCACGCCCTTTGCGTGGAGATAACGCAACTTGTATGCACAAGTTCCACCATGCCAAATGCAGAAAAGGAGATCGATGAGCACGTAAACAGCAAAAGAAAAGTATGCGCATACAGCAATACCGAGCTCATTTAAATAATATGCAAAGGAGCTGTGCATATTAAAATAGTATGTTAATAACATCTGCACCCAATGCAGAGAAACGTGTAGAGGATGACGTAACCAACAGGAGCGCCGACATCTCTATGAGGTGACTTAAACATCTTGTACATGTGGGGAAAGACTGTTTCAGGGTATATACCAGTGAACAGTTACCTTTGACGTGAAAAGTTTCTGCGTGTTTCTTTTATCATATAAGTTAAAGTTCGACATTCAAGAAGAAATGTTTTTTGGACTCATTTATATTATTTATCTTTTTATTTTAGTATTTGTGATTTCATAGAGAAATGTGTTTGGGCGAAATAGTGCTGATTATTATGGGGTGAGCGCCACAAGAACCTGCGCGTAATGTGAGTGTTTGACATTTACTCACATGGCCACTTATAGTGCAGCTGTCTTTGTGCATGTGTTAGCTCGTTTACAATCATGTCTTTTGCTGCATACCGGTGCTGAAGTCTTCCGCTATAAAAACACATGCACAGGGTCCAATTCAGATCGGGGCACGTCTGACCTGTCTGGCCATCCAAAATCTGGACGGGCCAGACTTGCACCTGATTCTGCACCTGCATGAGGTAGATGACCTGTGGCAGCAGAATCTGGTGCAAAGGGCCTGGACAGGCAGGACGTGCCCGAATTCCATGCCGCTGCACGTCCAGCTCCCATCTCATCCAACCCAGCCAAAGCGCCTGCATGGAGCCCTGCTGCCCTGCAGCCCTGCAAAAGTTACAGATTGCTGTTCCCTGTGCCCAACTCCTGGAGGGGCCTGCCAAGGCCAGGATAAGGCAATGGGGAACCTTCTCCCCTGCTCACCTGGTCTTGGGAGTCCTGCTGCGATGGCCGCCAATGTTGGGGGGACTTATTCCACTCCCGAGGTGGAATACGTCCCCCGTCTACCTCCTCATGCCCGAACGTACAGGGCCGCAACCGGAATCGGCCCTGTACATCCAAGGTCAGGGTCCCGCCTCTGCCCTGCCCACGCTCCTCCTCCAGCCTTCCTCATCCTGCCCCTGTCCAGAGCTCCCCACATATCTCTGCACATGTGGGGAGCTTTGGGATCAGCATCTGACACAAGAGTTTGGTGGGGATGTACATCCAGCCTGAACGTACATCTCCGCAAAACGCTGATTGGAATGACCTCCACAGCTAATAACACGTGACTTTCTACATCGGCCTGTAAGTTTGTACCTGAGGCAGTAGAAGGGTCACGGGACTTTCCCAAGACCAAAAGGAATATCAGTGAGATTTGAACCCTGGTCTCTCTGGTCCAAGGCTACAACCCTAACTACTAGGCTAATCCTCCATGATAATCCTGTTTATTGTTTGGGATATTCTGAATATGTTCTAACTTCTGTACCATTAACATACATGTAAATTCCTGTTAGTGCAGTTGATGTGCAAGTAGACAGCAAAGAGAACTATAATTGTATTTCTTTCCTCTTTCTCCCTCCAGACATTTTTGAGTAAATGTTATAATTAAGTTCTTATGACTGGTGAGCTATTTGGGCAGATGGTGGAGAAAGGTTGACTGGAGGTATATCAATAAAAGTTGTATGACCTATTTTCTTCCTTAGATTCATGCCATTTTCCACAGTAGTGTAAGCAGCTTTAATATGGAAACCTGAAGATCATTTGTCGGATAAGTTTAAGTAATCATTTAAGGAGAAAAAAAATAGCATTTACCAAAAAAGCTAAGCCATTTATGTACCAAACTTTATGGTGTGGGCGACATATAAAGAGCCCTTCACTTAGCATGATCAGTTTAGAATCTGGAAAATGTCGTGCCAGATGGAGAGTTATTCATCTGCTCCTACTGCCTGGTTTTGTCTCCGCTATATTTCGGAAGTCATGGCATAAGCATATTTCATGGGAGAAATAGACCAGGTTATCTGAGAAACACTGATAATCTTGAGGTTTTGAAATCAATCATGCACAGAAATAGCATCTGAAGTCTTTCTGCAGTCATATCACTTGGCCCTTGGTATTTTTGGAGCCTGCGTATTGCATGCGTGTGACTGCAGAAACAATAGCATTGTCATTATGTAGTCACGGCAAGGTTAGCCAAGGCAAGGGGGAAGACGAGCCTGTGCAAGGTCACACAGAGAACCATTAACACAGTGAGGCTCCACAGCCCTGCAGTGCTGGCTTCCAACACTGGGATTTAGCCAACACACTTAAATTTAGCAGAAAGCAAGTAGCGCGCGCAGAAATCCATTAATCACCACGTCACAGCTTTGCTCCTTTTCAACTTTGGAAATTTTACAGCATGGAAATTCTTCAACTTGTCGTCTGACCACTACTGTAAGGGAATGGAACGATTTGCATAGGTGTTCATTAGAAATCAGTTTCATCCCATCTCGCTGGCTGTTTTCGACTGCCTGCCGTCTATGCCTATTGATAGAGATTAAGGATCTCTTCATTTAAAAAGGACAAATGTGCCTGGACTGTGCATTCCCCACGCAGCTTCTCCTCACCCGGCTACTCTCAGGCTTTTCTTCTTTAGAACAAACATCTATTAATTTGCAACAGTATGGTGCCATTTGGCAAGGCTGGCGGTCTGGCCTCCGACAAAGAACGAGAAGGCATAAACAGTGGCTGATTGAGCTCTCACACAATTCAGCCTTAGGTCCTTCAGAATCAAGGTTGAAAGCAAATGAAAATCTCGGTGTACAGAGACACTCGCTTCTGGATCAGGGCAAGTTAAACCATCGCCAGCCTGTAGCAGAAAAGCCCAGTGTACGGCAAAAAAACCCAAACCCAAAACAAAACAAGAGAGGGAAAGATATGTAATACTACATACAAAAATAGTTCTGTATGTCCAGTTCAATCAAACTACTGCAAAGTACTTATAAATAATACTGAAGAAATCATTGCTCAGCACATTTTTAAGCAAATAGTGAGCTACTGAGGGCATTTCTAAATAAACCTTTCCGTGGTTAACTTATTAGGAAAAAGTGCACTATTTGCCTTCTGAAAACTGTAAAGCCAGAATCTTTCATAGGGTCATGGGAGATGTGCATAATTTGTTGGAAATTTTCTGAACCCTTCAGTAGTCCTTTGCAGACATATTTCCTAATCAGTTTTCCAATGTTCTGGTATGCATGTCAGGCTGGTGTGTAAGGTGAGCAATACTAGCTGTCCAGAGACTTTTGCTTTTAAGATGCCCCTAAGTTTCATACCCTATTTTTAGAGCCCATAAAGTTTCACTAGCTCAGCTATGTGAACATATATTTAAAAGGTCAGTTTGACTAAGGGCTAAAATACGCTGCAGGTTCCAGACAGAACGGCTTCTTTAGCGATGCACAGAACTGTCTTTAAGCAGATGCAAAAACAGTGACTGCGTCTGGTCCCATAGCTGGAAAGGTGCTGCTGTGCTTATACCCCACAAGCCTGAAGATGGGTCTGTAGCATGGGCCAGTAGGAGGAGAACTGGGTTGTTTTCTCACAAAGAAAGGGGAACTTTTGAGGCCATTGTAAGTCTGCCTTGCAGGAGCTAATTATAAGTGGCAGGCATGTCTGGGAGCCCTCTGGGTGATTAGGGTTCGGAGTAAATCTTCTTTATTCTACTCAGTACTCTGCACCTTGACGTCTCTCTCCCATTCTGTATAGGAGAAAAGGTGGGGGGAGCAAGAGGGAAGGAACTGGATAAGGGGCAGAGTAGATCTTTAGCTTCAGTCTCCCTCTCCATCTGCTCCCGACATTCTGTTTTCTGCTGCGTGGGATTCAGGGCACTGGCCGTTAGACTAGATAGGAGTCCTGCGCCCATGCTTAGGGGAAGGGGAGGGGCTGCCATCATGCTTCCAGGGGGGTGGAAGATAGAGAGAGAGAATATGTATGTGGATGAGAGAGTGTTAGGGTGAAAGAAAGAAAGAAAGTGGACGCACCCCTTCCTCCTGCTTATTCACGCTGCCACTGGAGGTAATTATAACTCAGAAGTTCCCAGGCTTGGGAGCAGGTTGTCGGTGATCACACTTCATCACTATGCCAGGCCCATTTTATCCTAAAGATGGCCTGTCTAGGCAGACCTCTTCTGGACCTTTAAAGTACTGTGAACAAGCTCTCCCATACATTTTTTGGGACAGGCATTGTAACAGAAGGTGTATAATGTTAAGCACCTTAATTACTTTTTGAATGTTTCTATAATTGTTCTTTCATGTTGAAAGCATAGTAGGCTTTGTGTAGGTCAATGAAACAAACTCCTTCTTAGTGCATTTCGAATAAGAGTTTTGGACAGCAGAATGTTAAAAATATACAAGGGCCTGAAGACTTTTGCAAAGCGCCGCGTTTTGCTTTCTGCTATTTACTAAATAATCACTTGATTTTGTTCAGCGAACAGCATTCTGTTTCTCCTGAAAAATGGGGAAGAAATGACTGGATGTAATTCATTAGTGTTCGATTTTAGCTATAGGGGCATCAAAAAGGCTGACATGGAAGTCTTTGTTTCCTCGTTCTAACCCCATCCTGC
The DNA here is from genome assembly GCA_033557465.1 of Ichthyophis bannanicus. Classification (NCBI taxonomy): domain Eukaryota; kingdom Metazoa; phylum Chordata; class Amphibia; order Gymnophiona; family Ichthyophiidae; genus Ichthyophis; species Ichthyophis bannanicus. Next base: position 102,472,873 of record CM066034.1, on the reverse strand, counting down.
TCCCCCTTTAGCCCTCCATCCCGCATCTTAATCAGAGCCTGGCATAAGCTTTCAGACAGGTAGCAGGCCACTCTCAAAATACTCATCAAAGAAAGGGGGGAAGATAGGTGACAGAGGCACAGGGTGGCAGAAGAAAACTCTCTGGCAGGCTGCAGGTCTCAAAAATGTGATGAAACCTTTTTAATCTTTCCCTGCATGCTAGACTACACATACCTGCAGGTGGTTATACCATCCGGGTGGCTCCAAGATGAAAGATGCTTTGGAATTGATGGGGCAGAGGCGTTCAGTGTTTGATAAGGCTGCTCTGAGATAAGTTCAAGTGTGGCAGGGAAAGGTCGGAGGGCTATGTGTACATCTTGGCTGTTTATCTCGCTGATGATATGTGGCCAATTTTTTTGTTAGTTTTTTGCAATGGAAACATGACCAAAATTGTCATTGCCATTCCCAGGGTAAAGAAATAAAGCTTTGTGGAGTGCTGAAATCAAATCTGATCAGTGCCGTTCTGGTCAAGCAGCCATTATTAAAACTGGGAGAGTGAGCACCGAGCAGCAGCTTCCTTCAGAAGGAAATGAAAGGTTCGGAGTAGGCCCTAGGATAGCTGCTTTTATTTAGATAGGATTACAGCAGGCTATGAAATCACACTGCCCTAAGAGAAATCATATAGCCACCTCCGAGATGCACACTAGGGCAGCTTTCCTCCACCGAACATTAGAGTTGTTCTGTAAATTGCCTCAATGTGCCTTCACTTGTGTGGCAGTAAATCAAATTTTAATAAATAATAATAATAACAATACACTTTCCTAGTAAAAAAAAAAAAAAAGGTGCTGGCACTCCAAATGCAGAGCTCTTTCATTAATACATGAGAATTTTAACAGGCAATGAGAAAGATGGCAGTACTCGGTACCCCCAAGTAACCCCTCAAAAAAAGCCCTGATAATAACACCAGCTTTTGAAAGGATATGAAACACATGATTCTGCATTGTATTTTACAATGGTGTAAACCAATGGCGGGTCCATTAAAGAAGTCTGAGGGCGTTATTACAATTTTTGGAAATAGAGTAGTTTTGTCATACCGTCTGGCTTCTTTGATAGGAAAGTGTGGATGGGTCGGACTATATATTACAGGGGTTTTATATTGATTGCTGTAGTGTAAACCACTTAGGGTTCATATTTTGTAAAGGTGCATTCCCTTATTTGGCAGTCATGAAAGACCAGGAATCGCTCCAATGGACACCAGGAATTCCCTGATAGATGCTGAAGTGAAGCTGCTAGGAAGGTCTAGAGGGGGTATTGATGTTTTATTCGAGAGGTCTAGGGATGTGTGGGTAGGTCATATTTTCAGAAACACAAGCAGTTTTAAAATGGAGCTGTGCACATGTCATGGAAGTGCTCATGATGACGGTGACTGGGACAGTCGTTCATGCCCTGGGAATGAAAATCAAGGAGATCTCAGCAAAAACAGATGGAGTGTCTGGAATACTGGAGACATACAATCCGAGGATGGCCATGGAGTTCTCGGCACACAGTGCAGTGGTGGAGATTGCGGACTTAAAGAAAGCCCTGGTGCTTTGTGAAGACCAGCTTGATGTTTCTGAGAGTAGGGTGCGTCACAGCTAACTCTGGTCTATGGGATCATCTGAAAGTATGGCAGATGGGGACCTACGGAGATTTCCTGAGACATGGCTTCCCATGGAGGTTATTGAACAAGCTCACCATGTGGGATGAAGGCACCTAGAGATGAACAGACCATGTGCTGTGCTGGCACAGTCCATTAAATTTGCACAGGAAAATATTCTACGAGTGGTTCAGTGTGAAGACTGGAGCATGAGGTGAAGAAAGTCCTGTTTTTTCAGGACTATTCTGGGATGGAAGCTGCTCTTCATAGTGAGTTTACCTTTGTCTGCTCCAAAATGTATGAAAAGCAAATGAGGTTTGTGCTACCGTATCATGCCCATGTTGTTTGTTTCAGAAGGAGCGTGCTGGCAAAAAGCTGGGTATCTAAACAGCGAAAAAGCACCGAGACGGAGATGTGACCCTGGAGTAACAAGAAGTAAAAGAAGAAGAAAAAGAGACGGACACCCCCACAAGAGGCACAGAAAGAAAACCAGCAGGGGTAACATGGATTCCCACAGTTTAGTAAAGTTATCTTTTATGCCCGACATGGTCATGTTTTGGCAGAAATTTGTCTGCCTCAAGGATACTTATATCATACAGATAAGACAAAAGACACACAAAATTGCCAAAAGTGTAGTCGTGCTCATTGCATCTGATTTTCATCCGACTGTAGGAATCTGTGTTACCGCTCTTTGAGTAACAAGGACTGAGAAAGAAAGGAGCAGGACCCAAGTATCTCATTGCTAGAAGTAAACCTCTACTCTGGATCCAAACATAAGGGTACATAAGAACAGAAGAAATGCCATACTGGGTCAGATCAAGGTCCATCAAGCCCAGTGTCCTATTTCCAACAATGGCCAATCCAGGTCACAAGTACCTGACAGGATCCCAAAAAGACACAAAGGTTCCACAATGCTTGTCCAGGGCAAGCAGTAGATTTCCGGGGTTCTCTTTAATAATGGTTTATGGCCTTTTCCTCCAGGAACTTGTCCAAACCTTTTTTAAACCCAGCTACATTAACAGCTTTTACTACATCCTCCGGTAACGAATTCCAGAATTTAATTACATGTTGAGTGAAAAAATATTTTCTCTTATTAGTCTTAAATAGGTTACCCTGTAGCTTCATTGCATGTCCCCCAGTCTTTCAACTTTTTGATGGTGTAAAAAACTGATCTACATGTATCCATTCCATTCTGTTCAATATTTATAGACCTCTATCATATCTCCCCTCAGCCGTCTTTTTTCCATGTTGAAGAGCCCCATCCTTTTTACTCCTAAAGGTACCCTTCCGTCCCCTTTACCATTTTAGTGGCTCTTCTCTGTACCTTTTCTAATTCTGCTATATCCTTTTTAAGATATGGCAACCAGAATTGCACACAATATTCAAGGTGTGGTTGCACCATGGAACAATACAGAGGCATTATAATATCCTTTGTTTTATTCTCCATTCCTTTCCTTAAGTTTTCTAGCATTAGATTTGCAGTTTTTAACAATCCTCTTGTGTTTTAACAACTTTGAATAATTTTGTGTCATCTGCAAATTTGATCACCTCACTCATTATTCCCATTTCCAGTTCATTTACAAATATGTAAAAAAAGCAGCGGACCCAGCACAGATCCCTGGGGTACTCCACTATTCAGCTTTCTCCATTGAGAAATTTGACCATTTAGCCCTATTCTCTGTTTGCTGTCTTTTTAAACAGTTCCTGATCCATAATAGTACACTGCCTCCTATCCCATGACTTTTTAATTTTGCCAAACTCTCTCATGAGTGATGTCGTCAAAGGCTTTCTGAAAATCCATATACACTATATCAACCAGATCACCTTGGTCTACCAATTGATTCACACCTTCAAAAAAAATATAAGAGATTAGTAAGACAAGACTTTCCTTGGCTAAATCCATGTTGGCTTTCTCCCATTAAACCATGACTATCTACATGTTCAGTAATTTTATCTTTATAATGGTTTCTACCATTTTGCCCTGTACTGATGTCAGGCTCACCAGTCTGTAGTTTCCCGGATCACCCCTGGAACCCTTTTTAAAAACTGGCGTTACATTTGCCATTCTCCAATCTTCCAGTACTACAGATGTTAATGGTAGTTCACTGATTACTAACAGTAGGTCTGCAATCTCATATTTCAGTTCTTTCAACACACTCTTATGTATACCATCTGGTCCAGGTGATTCTTCCTGGTTTAATGATATTTCTTTCAGTTCTTCCAAAATATTACAAAATTACCTTTAAATATCATTTCAGGCATGGGTAACTTCCCTACATCTTTTACAGTGAAGACCAATAGCAAGGAATTCATTCAGTCTCTCCACTATGGCCTGGTCTTCCCTTAGCACCGCTTTTATTTATTTATTTTATTTATTTATGTAACCGTTTTTATATACCGTCTTTCTTCAATTCAAGATTGTTTACGGTGAACATAACATGACAGTGTGTTTCAACTGTTTATATAGAACGGAACTTCTTAACATGAGTAACATGGCATAGACAGATAACTTTTGTACATAAATATTTGTCATGAACCAGTATTATTTACATGTGATCCAACTAATCAAGAGCCTTTTGCAGCTTGTCTTTGGTCTTGGCTCAAAGGGCCTCTTTCTTTCTCAAATTTCCTTGTAAGTGTCTGATCACCTTTGAGAAAAATAAATATACTTTTTTGATCCTACTCACCAAGAAACATTCCTAAAAGATACGTCTTCTTCTGTTATATCTATTTTAGGGGGGTTTAGGGTGTGAAAGGGAAAGAGAAGAAGATAGTGTATTTAGTTAATCTTATGTACTGCTTGTTTTTTGTACTTGAGTGGCGTACCAAGAGTGTGGGGGGGGGGGGGGGAGGGATAGAGTGTGTCAATTTTGGAGATGTCATAATTTTAAAAAGCACTAGTGAAAAAATGGTACAATTTCATGTGATAAATCAACAACTAGCTTTAAATTTTATGTAATATGTTATTTAGCTACCTGCATGCAAATTATGCAAAAATACACAAATTACTGTTGGAAATAGGACCTGTGTCACATAGCAGATGGTTTACAACACCTAAAAGGTTCATGAGAATATGGATTTCCAAGCATAATCTGAAAGGAAAGAATCTGAAAAACTTAAGAATGATTGTAGAGTTCTGTGTTGGAGTTTACATGGTGAACTGGTTCAATATAAAAATAAATAGCAATTGGATACAAGGTCCCAGGCATCTCCTTTTCCAGCTGCAACTGTTGAAAGAACAGCGTGAAGAGGTAAGGAACGTAGTCATGCCTACAGTGAGAAGGTTAGCTTGTTATGGTTACAGCAAATCTATTCTGCAAGCTATGTTGTGCAGTGAAGAGGAACAGGAGAGAGGATATACAGTGGAGAAGATATTGAAGGTCAGAGGTAAAAGAGATGAGAAGTCTCAGCTTGGATACAGCAGTGTGAGACCCAGGAAAACACCATCCATCAACACTGAGGCAACTACATTCACCCAATTACTTGACTGGAGCTCCGGAGTCTCTGAGCCTCCTCTTACCTGTACCATGACAACAGCAGAGATGAAGGCATTTCTGAGCAAGCCCATGATGGTTCCAGACTGGCCATCACACACCCAGTCCATAAAAAGGTGTCTAAAAATGACAACTGAGGTTGCTGGTCATGTGTACAATCAGGAGAGGAGGGGACATTATATTGGGGGCTGGATGGTAAGCAGGGAGCTCATAAGCCAAAACAGAAGCAAACAAGATGTGACTTTGCTGGATTTTGTTAAATAACATTAAATTAGTGGCATAAATGACATTTTAAAGACAATTATGTGGCTACAGGTGGTTTCCAGACTATTTGTACATTCAAATAAATATTACATCTCCAGGAACAAGCAGGAATGAGTCTTCACATATGGGTACGTCGGTACCAACGGAGCCTGCGAGGGAACGCTCCCCAGCGTCCAATCAGAAAGTCTTTGGGAGCATCCCACAACGCCTGAGTGCTGCCTTCCCGCCTTTCCAACTGTCTCTCCTCAGTTGTTCTTTTTATGCGGAGCCAGCAGGTCGTGTTCCTGTCACCGCAGAAGAATTTCCTTATTTTTTCTTTATTTCTTTTCTGTACGCGTCTGCCTTCCTCGACGCTATACCGGTACCGCCGGTTCTTATTCTTATTAAAAAAAAAAAAAAAGGAAGCCTTTTTATTTTTCTTCAGGTGTACTTCAGTTTTGGGCCTTAGGCCCAAAACGTTTTCCTTAAATATGGAAAAACCTGCCTCATGATTCAAGAAGTGCACAAAATGTGGCGGTACTATATCCGTCACTGACACCCATGACTGGTGTCTCAAATGTTTAGGCCCTGACCATTCCATTAAAGATTGTGTGTCCTGTTCAATGATGTCTAAGAGAGGTCGACAGAACCGAGCTGCCAAGCTCAGTACCCTGTTTCCCTCTGATGCGGCTTCGGTGGCATCGACGTCTTCCAGGGCTTCTTCTTCCTCACATGGATTTCAGGTAACTAAACATAAATCCAGCCGGTCCTCGAAGGGCAAATCTCCTTCCAAGCATCGAGATGCCCCTGGCCTTGCCCTCGAGGATTCTGCACCGGCAAAATTACCCCGGCGGGAGGCTTCGGCTTCTAAAGCATCATCATCGGGGTTCCAGGACGATCTAGATGGTATGGCCTCAACAGATCTCCTGGTGCCATGCTCTGGGGTACTGGTGGCCTCCACCGGTACCGACTTCCAGGCATTGGCAGCGTCGATGGATCAGAGGATTCTGTCCATCGAACGCAGTCTGGCGGCCTTCCTTGTGGCATCGACGCCCGTGGTACCGCATCAGACTACTCCGCAGGTACCGGCTCCAGTTTCGCCATCGGCACCGATTCCGGTACCGGTGGCATTGACATCGGCTTTGGTGTCAGTCATGCCGGTACCCTGCCCTCTGCAGCCCCCCAGTACCGATACCCCGATACCGATGATTCCCGATACCGATCCTGGTCGGTACGGGTATCGGGCTTTTCAAGAGCATCCCGACAGACGATACTTCGATTCCTCTGATGACTCTGAGGATTCTGAAGAGTCTGTCGATGCAACGATGCTTCTTCCACAGGAGGAGTCCTCTCCTAAACGAAGGATGTCTCCTCCAGAGGACTTGTCTTTTCAAGACTTTATCAGAGAGGTGGCTCGGGGTCTCTCTATTACAGTAGCCCCAGAGTCAGAGCCTAGAGCTAAGGAGTTAGATATTCTACAATATCCTAAAACTCCTAAAGAGGCAGCTACCTTGCCTATTCATGAGATTCTGTATGATCTCATGTTAAGGATGTGGGAAGCACCTCTATCCACCTCTCCTCATTCTCGCAGGTTAGACACCATGTATCGTGTCCCTCCTTGTCCTGGTTTTCATAAAACTCAGCTTCCTCACCACTCTATTGTGGTTGAGTCTGCAATGAGAAAGATTAGAAGTGCCAAGAGACATACCTCTAATCCTCCAGGACGTGAATGTAGAACCCTGGATGCTTTTGGTAGAAGAATCTTCCAAGCTTCCATGCTGGCTACGAGAATAAATTCCTATAGTCTCTACATGGGAATGTTCTTAAAAGAAGTCACTGACCATTACTGTTACTAGGACCCTCTACTATTGTTGCCAGTAGTCTCTATTACTGTTACTAGGAGCCTCCACTATTGTTGCACTAGACCCAATCACTGTTGCCACTAGCCTACTATTACTGCCACCAACAGTTTCACAACTTCGTGACAAGCAGCCTCTCTGTTAATTTGGCTTTTTACCCGCCGCCTCCTGTTGCCCGACTGCAGGTGCAGATAAATCCCAAGATTATCTTGCTCTCAACCCTCTATGCTAAAATCCACGATGACCCACCACTACTCTATGCTTGTTGCTTACCTCATGCTACTGGCACTCACACAGAGCACCCTAGCCCTCGTCTCCAATCATAACACCATCCCGATATTAAAAAACTCATGGAGATGGTGGTCAAGCCCTCCCTACCACCAAACATTCCCTTCTGGATGCCCAGCAAATCCACATCTAATCTATGTTGCCCTTCAACAAATAAGCCCTCCCCAGGGTGAACACAGTACCCATCCTCTCACCCTGAAGTGTGCACTCATAAATGCACGATCGATCAGGAATAAATGGCCAGCCATATCAGAACTACTATCAAACCATGACCTTGACATTCTCCTCATCACCGAAACATGGTTATCCACATCTGACATAGTCATCCTACACAAGCTGGTCCCTCCCAACTTCAACATTCACCCTTGCCACAGAACTGACAAAAGAGGGGAAGGAGCACTCATCCTAATGAAACAAGAATTACAATACCAGATTACCACAGCCAGCAGTACTACAAACCTGGATTCCATTACTATATCAAATAAACACAGCAACATCAGTTTGTTCTATAGAGCCCCATCTTCCTCCCCAGATGATTTAGCCACCATCATTGACATTGCTGGAAACCCCCAGAATCTTCGTGCTCCAAACTGGTTGATGGGAGACTTCAACCTCCCAGCTCTTCATGACACTCACACTGAGGCTTTCACAGAAGCGCTTACTGAATTAGGTTACGTCCAACTAGTGAACATCCCCACACACATAAAAGGAAACAAGCTTGACCTGATATTTCCCCCAAAAGATACAACTGTTGCCATGCCTAATCAGGACCTTTCTGTAATCCCTGTACCTTGGTCCGACCACAGTCTAATAAAGTTCCAGATACCATCACCCTGCCTAAAAGATAGTTCCATGGTCCCAAAAGAATCTACTAAATCACACGAAAAACGGTTTTGGCAATTCAATAAGGAGGACATCATCGACAAAATCCAACCTCTTCAAAACCACCCAGCTAACTGCCTTGAGGATATGATTGCCGCATGGAATTCAAACCTCGACGCCTCCATTGAGCAAACTTTCACAAGGAAAACATCGAGAAGAAGGATGAATGCACCCTGGTTCTCCCCCGAACTCCGAGCATCACTTATTAAACTTAGAAAGCTCGAAAGAGGATGGCGCCGTTCTCCCTCAGATGATAAGCGTGAATTATACATTCTCCACCTGAAAAGACACCAAGACGAAGTCACAAAACGAATGAAACAATATCATGCTGAGAAGCTACAATGATCACTAAACAAACCGCACGAGCTATTCAGCCTAGTTAAGACCTTAGCAAAGGAACCCTCTCCATCACAACCAAACCTTCCTGACCCACAAGAATATGCTAACTACCTCCAGACTAAGGTAAACCAGTCTTACACATCTACTATTGCTAACTCTCCCCCAACAACTCAATTGCATAGCACATCAGTAGCTACAAATGGATGCAAACCTACAATCTCCATGTTTTCTGCTCCATCAGATAGAAACCTTCAAGACATCATTTCCTCCATAAACACCACTACAGCTCCCAACGACCCTTGTCCAGCATTCTGGATAAAATCCCTGCGGACAGAACTTAGTCCCTTCCTCTCCAAACTCATTGGGCTATCTTTCGCAACCGGGTCATTCCCCAAAAAGCTGAAGCAGACAGCAATAAGACCGCTGTTAAAAAACAGTAAGCTAGACCCAGCAAAGATGGAATCATACAGGCCAATATCAAGCATCCCTCTACTGGCTAAGATCATCGAGAAGGTTGTACATCATCAACTTCAACAGCATATTGAGATCAGTGCACCCCTTGACCCCTGCCAACACGGCTTCCGAGAATCTCACGGGGTCGAAATGTTGCTAACCACACTAATTAACACCCTAACCATCGGGATGGATAATATCAAACAAGGTTTTGCACTGATTTTCCTGGACATCGCTGCAGCCTTTGACACTGTCTGTCATGAAGTGCTCCTCTCCCGTCTCAGCGAGAAGGGAGTACAAGGAAAGGCCCTCTCATGGTGTACGTCCTACTTGTCTGATCGATGGCAACATGTCCGTTCCGGTCCCTGTACCTCAACAGCTTTCCTCCAAGAAAAAGGCATTCCACAGGGATCTTCGTTGTCGGCCCTGCTATTCAATATCTACATGCAGCCTTTATGTAATCCCATCCGCTCATTCAACGTAAACTGCCTAATTTATGCCGACGATGTTCTGCTCTACACGCCTTTCCTACTAGACAAACCAGACCTATCACCCCTAACCACATGTTTCGATGCAGTTGCAGATTGGTTACATTCACAGAAACTGAGGATAAACTTTAATAAAACGGAGGTCCTCTTCCTCACAAGAGACTCTACTTTCATACCACCTAGCTCCATCAAAGTCAGGGACGCTGAACTCATAAGCAAGCCTACAATTCGGTACCTCGGAGTAATACTTGACCAACAGCTCAATATGAAGGCCCAGATAAGTAATATAGTCAAATCTGTATACAATAAAATAAGATCTCTTCGTCACTTGAGACAGCTGCTTGATCCTAAGGATTTTCGTACTGTGTATCAAGCTCTTGTCACCCCCTCATTTTGATTAAGCAAATGCCATACTACATGGCCTCCCAAAGAACACAATAAACCCTCTGCAACTAGCCATGAACTCAGCTGCTAAAATTCTACTTGGAGCACCTAGGAGGGACCATATAACCCCCATCCTCAAAAATCTACACTGGCTCCCAATCCAAAGTAGGATTGCCTTTAAAGTATTGACGATGACCCATAAAGCTATTAACAAATGCTCCTCTACTTCACTAACTGACCTCATCCAGCCTACTCCCCCTAACAGGGCAAGAAGATCAGTAGTCATCAACACCCTGATACTCCCAAGGCAGATCACGAAATGCTCACAAACATCCAGGAGCAGATCATTTGCACTGTATGCACCCACGTGCTGGAACGCCCTACCTCCGGCCATCAGGGCTATTAAGGACCTCTACCAATTTAGGAAAGCAATTAAACACCACCTTTTCCTGCAGCACTACGCGGAACAAGATCACCTTTCACACCTTGACACGCCCAGTAGCACACACAGACAAAACCTAAGCAACAACCATACAGAATTGAAACCGGGTACTCTAGACCTTGCTCCACCCGACTAATAGCATTTCCCCCACCCGAACCGACTGCAATTCCCAGATAAGCCAACATGTAAATAATTAACTTCTCCTCAACATAAGTTATGTAAAGTAGCTATTCTGTTAAAATTGTATATTTCTGTTATATTGTAAGTTAAAATTGTACATTTCTGTTATATTGTAAGTTCAGTGTAGATTGTCTTCACTGAACAGTTATTGTTACATGTAAACCGCGCTGATGCTGAATAGCGCGGTATATAAGAAATAAAAATAAATAAATAAATAAATTTGCTGACTTTAAGTCCTTTTATGTCGGACAGTAAAAGGCCAGAATTTCTCTCTGGGCTCAAACATGCCCAGGATATCTCCAAATTCTCCAACCGTGCAGCTTTCGACTCCTTTGAATGCATAAGCAGAGCCTCGGCTATAGCTATAGGTGCACGTAGGATTGCTTGGCTTCAAGCATCTGATTTGGAGACCTGGGTCCAAGATGAATTGGGAAATATCCCTTGTACAGGGGAGAATCTGTTTGGTAAAGATTGGCAAGCAAAAGCCAATCAGATGGATTCTGAAAATTCTGCTTTTGATAGACTATCCAAATCTACTGCTGCTCCTGCTAAGAAAAGGCTGTTCAAGAAAACACCTTTTTCTAAAAAGGGAAGATCCTATCCTGCTTATAGTCAGAGAGCATCTTCTGCAGCTCAGTTTCCTTCCAAACGTCAGCAATCCTCCAAACAGACCAAGGCAAAGGCTGCGAGGCCTGCTCCAGCCCAGCAATCTCAGCCCCCTCAGGGCCTTTGACTCTCTGCTAGAGAACTTAGCCTTCCTGGCTCTAGAAGGACCAGAGCACTCCACCATCCCAGGAAGGTTATGTTACTTTGCTACCAGATGGGGCAAATCACAGCAGAGCATTGGACACTCTCCATCATAAGAGAGGGGTACAAACTTCATTTTTCCAGCTTGCCCCCTCTCACAAGAGTGCACCAGTTCAATTCTCCAACCTCCCTCCTCAGTCTGTTAGAGCAGGAGGTTGCCACTCTTCTAGCCCAAGGGGCAATAGAGGAAGTGCCTTCTCAACAACAGGGCAAGGGGTTCTACTCCCCCTATTTTCTTATCCCAAAGAAAACAGGGGGCTTCAGGCCCATTTTAGATCTCAGAAAATTGAACAGATTCCTAGTCAAAGAGAAATTCAAGATGGTTTCTCTAGGAACTCTGCTGCCATACCTTCACAGTCAGGATTGGCTTTGTTCTCTAGATCTCAAGGATGCGTACACTCATGTTCTTTTTTTTTAAATGCTTTATTTTCGTTTTATAACAACAAAGGAAAGGAAGACATACAGCAAAAGACAGATACATAAAATGTAATACATACATCAAAGTAAACCCCTACCACCCCCCTCCCCCCTGCTTCTTCTCTAGAAACTGATCATTCCCGAAGCGGGCGTGTACTTACATTATTGTGTTACAAAACCTAACGGTGATCTGAAACATGATGAGTGCACATTATACAGGCATGTTGGAACAATGAGCAGATTGTACATAATCATTAAGCATCTGCCATTTAGACAAGCAAGAGTGAGTTTGGACATGGGGAATAGCTCTCCGAGGTGTCTGCTCATATTTACTATATAAGCAGACGAGGTTCCACCATTCATTGACAGTAAGTCGAGAGCTATCCTTCCAATTCCTCGTGATTAAGCATATGGCTATACCCAGCATGAAGTCAAGGAGAAAGCGACCCTTCTTAGGAAGAGAGGGGACCTCCGCCACAGAGCGGAGTCCCACGATCTTCCAAGAGAGAGGTTCGTGAAGGTGTAAGATAAATTGAATACAACTCCAAACCCGCCCCCAATAAACCTGTAGTTGAGGACATTCATAAATAACATGAGCGAAGGTTCCCACAGCAGTATGGCAAGACCAACACTGGTCCCTAGCAGTTGTGTTCCATTTGGCTATTTTTTCTGGGGTATAAAAGCATCGGTGTGCAAAAAAGAAGAGAGTTTGGGTAACAGAGGCAGACCGGGAAACCCGCACTACTTTGCTCCAGAAAACGCTCCATTGCACAGGGGTTAAAGTGGTTTGCAGTTCGCGTTCCCAGGCTTGTTGGGCTCTAAATGTGGCCGTGTCTGTACCCTGACATAATATTTTATAAAAGTTAGAGGCTACCCCATGTGTACTGCTAATAGAGTGAACTATCTCTAATAGCCCGTCCTCAGTAGGGGCAGAGGGCGGCATGATTCGAGCACTTTTGAGGCAGTGTTGAAGCTGCATCAATTGAAAGTAGTGTTTCGCTGGTAACGCAAATTCCTTTTGTAAATCAGAGAAGGTTTTCCAACGAGCAGCTGAGAAAAGCTGTTGGGGTGTCCAGATCCCCCTTGAGTACCAGGGTTTCCATGCTATCGTTCTATTTAGGACTTGAATTTTGGGGTTATGCCACAGCGGGAGTCCATCCTGAGGACATACGTTCGGGCCCAGTGAAAAAATGAGAGTGTTAAAGGCCGCAAGAGTATCGACAATCATAGGTGGGTGGCAGGTGTCTACTGGATAGGACATACCGGGGAGATGGGTCAACGGAATTGGGCTACTGAGCTCCTCTTCTATGTCAAGCCAAACTGGTCTGCTGTCTGTTGAGGCATCTAGCCATCGGGCACCTTGCTTAAGTAGGAAGGCTTGATGATATCTAAGAAAATCAGGAAATCTGGTACCCCCTCTTTCTTTTACAGACTGTAGTTTTTGTTTAGCTATCCTTGGTGGCTTGCCCTGCCAAAGATAATGGACGAGAAGGCCCTCAATGTCTTTATAAGTATGTAGCGGGAGTAAACATGGCAGCATTTCTAAAATGTAGTTCACTTTGGGGACTATCATCATTTTCACAGTTTCTAGGCGGCCCCACCAAGTAAGAGATAAGGGAGACCACCGGTTTGTGAGCTCACGGACTTTGGAGACTACCTCTTTGGCATTAAAACTGATAGTGTCTTCTAAAGGAGAACAGTAATGGACCCCGAGATACTTCACCATGCGGGATTGCCAAAGGAAGGGAAAGGCCTGCATGTCAGCCTCATGTACCCAGTGGTTCAGTGGGAATGCTACAGATTTGGTCCAGTTAATTTTATAGCCCGATAATTGTGAGTATCCGTCAATCAGATCCAAGACAGCTGGAACCGAATCGAGGGATACGAAAAGCATAAGGTCATCTGCATATGCAGAGAGTTTAATCTCTCTATGACTGAAGGGGACACCTCGAATACGTGCGGACTGTCTAATAAGGAGGGCTAGGGGTTCAAGAGCTAGATCAAAGAGCATTGGTGATAGGGGGCAACCTTGACGCGTGCCTCTTTGGAGATTAAATGGCGGAGACTTGATGGCATTTACACAAAGGCTGGCGACGGGTTGAGTATACATGACTTGGAGATATCGGAGGAAGCCCTCCCCAAAGCCATACCATCGGAGAACTGCAAATAAGAAGGGCCATTCTAGGCGATCAAAGGCTTTTTCGGCATCCAGGGAAAGACCCACCCATGGATGATCTAAATTGGCAGCACTGGATAGCACATGGCACAAGGTCCGAGCGTTATCAGCAGTTGATCTGCCGGGTATAAAACCGCATTGGTCGGGGTGAATTAGGGTGGCCATCCTGTCAGATAGCCGGGTGGCCAAGATCGTTGCGAAGATCTTGTAATCGGCATTAAGTAGGGAGATTGGACGGTAGTTGGCGGTTAGCAGCGGGTCTCTGCCTTCTTTCTCAAATACGACAACATTAGCTGCAGAAAAGGATCCCAAAGAGGATGTATCTACCGCAAGGGCAGTAAAATAGAGTTTTAAATAGGGAACTAAATCTGCACTGAACGTTCTGTAGAATTCGGTCGGGAGACCATCGGGCCCCACGGCCCGGCCCGAGGCTGCTCGTTTTAGGGCAGATTGGATCTCTGAAGTAGAGAAGGGTTCATCCATCGCATCCCTATCATCTTCAGAGAGGGACGGCCGCTGAATGCCAGAAAGCAATCGCTCAAATGTCTCTGGCGAGAACTCACATTCAGATTGATATAGGCGGGTATAGAAATCCCGAAAGAGTTCTACGATGTCGGAGTCTGCGGTCACTATGCCCTCTCCCTGTGGAGCTCGAAGGGCCGCTACGCGTTTGGCTTCTTTTTGACCTTTCAAGGCGTTGGCTAAGAGTCGACCGGCTCGATTGTTTTCACGATAATATGTCCCTCGCTGAAGTGCAATACTCTTAGAAGCTGCAGTTGAGAGGATTGAATTATATTGAAAACGGAGACGCTGCAATCGAATTAATACACATGGATCAGTACGTGAAGTCAGAACTCGTTCGCCTGCTTTTATTTGTTGGTCTAGTATGAGTAGCTGCTGTGTGCGTTGTTTCCGCAGGCGGATTTGATAACTAGTGATCGTTGCTCGAATGGCCGCTTTGAAGCCCTCCCACCAAGCCCAATTCGCAGTATCCTGGGGTAGATTAAAATGGAAGTAATCCTGAATGGCTGCTCGAATTTCTAACTGGAACTCTGGCTGAGTTAACAGGGCTCTATCAAAGAACCAGGCCCCCGAATTCCCTTGAGGTGCAGTAGTGTGTAATTGAAAGGAGATAGCAGCATGATCTGAAATATGTTGGGAGTGAATCTTTGCAGTGTCCACCTGAGGAACTAACAGTTTTGATATTAGAAAGAAGTGTATGCGAGACTGGGATTTATGAGGGGAAGAGAAGAAGGTGAAGTCAAGCTCATTGGGGTGTAGTAACCTCCATAGATCAACTAAAGCAAGATCTTTGATCAGGGAGGTAAGCGTGGTGTGACTCTTGAGGGGACCACTTGTCCTAGGCGGCTGTTTGTCAATCAGGGGATCAAGGACTAGATTGAAATCCCCCCCAATTATCAATGAAGTATTAGCAGAGGCCTGCGCAACCTGAGCAATGGTAGCAAAAAAGGCAGGGTCATCCACATTAGGAGCGTAAAGGCATATACATGTAACTTCAAGGCTACCTATCTTGAGGTGAACTCTGGACCATCTACCTTCTGTATCTGAGCTAGTCGCAATAATAGTAGCATGCAAAGATTTCCGAACCAGTATGGCAACCCCACATTTCTTAGAAACGGCTGCGGAGTAGGCGGCCACCATGTAAGGTTTAATATTGAGTTTAAGAGTTTCCTTCGAATTTAAATGCGTTTCTTGGAGAAAAATTAGATCCGCAGCTTCCTGACTTAGGTAGCTTAGGATTTTCTTACGTTTTATCGGATTATTGATTCCTTTTACGTTCAATGAGAAAATCTTACATGGTGCCATCAATCGGTAATAGACATTTTAGGTAAGGGCGCTGGAAAACATACAACATAATCAGAATCTGTGCAACAATGACATAATCACCGAGTATGCTGGCTAATACACCCCATATTGAAAAGTATGTACCATTGTATCTTAGAGAAGAAGCAAAACCCCCAAAGAATATGGCGACCATATGTCTGCGGGAGGAGGCCCTAGAGAGGAAATAGAAAGACATGAAAAAAGAAAAGAAACACCAGAGTCCATAGTTAACACTGTCTCTGATACTCATCGAGGCTACTGTGGGTAGATGGAGTCGGGTCACAGATATCATCAAAAGTAAGGCAGACAAACTGCCCTTGCCAGACTCTTTGCTAGGCTGCGGCAGATCCAATATGGCGGGGACTGCGGATATGAGAATACTTGCAGGAATATTCTGGAAGTCAGCGCATCAAGTCGGCTTCTTTGGAATCCAAAAACTCCGCTAGTAGATCAGGGTCCTCAAATGTTCTTGTCTGATTGTGAAGCGTGACTCGGAGCTTGGCCGGGTACATCAGGCCATAGCGTGCTTGTAGTTGTTGAAGCCTCGGCCGGAATTCCAGAAAGCGCTTTCGGCGGTCGACCGTGGGTTTAGCCAAGTCAGGAAAGAAGGAGATCTTGTGGCTCTCAAACTCCATGGGGCCCTTTGCCCGAGAGGCACTTAGAATTTGCTCCACGTGTTGATATCTCAAAAGTCGAAAAATGATAGGCCGCGGGGTCTTCCTGTTGAGCGTTATGCTTGTGGGTACACGATGAGCGCGATCGATCTCCAAATCTTTGATAAAGGTGATTTTGAGCAGGGAAGGGAGGGTTTTGCATAAAAACTCTTTCATGTCTCCCGATTCCGCTCCCTCCGGTATGCCCACGAGTCGTATGTTATTGCGGCGCGCTCTATTATTGCCATCTTCCACTTCTTTCTGCAAGGCCCGCACCTGACGTTCAACTTTGTCGAGTTTGGACAACCGGGCCGCATGGGAGTCCAATATGCTCTCCATTTTGTCCTGACGCGAAGAAAGCCCTTCTAGCTTGCCTTGCAGCACACCAAGATCTTCCCGCAGCGCTCGGAGTGCTTCACCGTTTGACTGCACGAGGTCTTTGACCCCTCTAATCTCTACGAGGATTTCCTGCTGCATTTCGGGGCCCTCGCGCAAGGCCAGCCCCTTCTGCGGGGACGGGGGTTCAGTTTTGGAACGTTTGCCGTGAGAAGCCGCTGGAGATCCGAATTCCAGGCGCGTGGGTTTGGTCCCCGCCATCTCACCAATGTGCCCCGGCAAGATCAGAGTAGAAGTTCCAAGTATGGACGGTGTTAATTCAGGATTCTGAGTAGGCCTCTCGGGAGCCTCAGCGTTATGCGACCATCCCGCTGGACATCAGGCTCCGCCCCCCGCGTACACTCATGTTCTTATCCATCCAACTCACAGAAGGTTCCTTCGGTTCCTTTTCCAGGAGAAGCACTATCAATACAAAGTGCTCCCCTTTGGCCTGGCCTCTGCTCCAAGGGTGTTCACGAAATGCATGGCAATGGTTGCTGCTTTTCTGCGCATCCTGGGAATATTTGTCTTCCCCTATCTGGACGACTGGCTCATTCGAGCTCCCACTCAATCAGAGGCCAAGACTGCTCTAACCTGCACCATGCGTATCCTCCAGTATTTAGGGCTGGTAATAAACATCCCAAAATCCAATTTGATCCCTACTCAGTCCCTGGAGTTTATAGGGGCGCTGCTGGATACCACAAAGGCAAGGGCCTATCTTCCTCAGGCCCGCTGCCTTCGCTTGATGTAGTTAGCTTCTCAAGCAGAGTCAAAACCCCTACTAACTGCTCGAGAAATGCTACAGTTACTAGGCCACATGTCATCCACCGTTCATGTGGTACCATATGCTCGCCTGCACATGAGAGCAGCTCAGTGGACTTTATCCACCCAGTGGACCCAGGCATTAGACTGCCTGTCAGACAAAATAGCAAACACAAGTCGCCTCATTTTGTCCCTCCAGTGGTGGAAGTCCCCTCAAAACCTGTTGCTGGGGTCTCCCTTTCAACAGCCTCTACCCCAGGCAACTCTTACAACAGATGCTTCTCCAATGGGCTGGGGAGCTCATCTTCAGGACCTCTCCACCCAGGGCATCTGGTCCCCACAGGAGACTTCTCTACATATCAATCTCTTGGAAGTCAGAGCAATCTTCCTTGCTCTGCGAGTGTTCCACACCCTGCTCAGCCACAAGACAGTCCTTGTCCACACGGACAATCAGGTAGCCATGTTCTACATAAACAAGCAGGGAGGAACTGGCTCTCTGTCGCTTTGCAACAAAGCTTTGCGACTGTGGGCCCTCGCCAGAGAGTATCACATTCATCTTCTGGCAGTCTGTCTTCCAGGTGTTCAAAACTCTTGGGCGGACAGACTCAGTCGAGTTCTGCTTCCACACGAGTGGTCCCTACATATGGACCAGGTATGCAAGATATTTCAAATTTGGGGAACCCCAGACATAGACCTCTTTGCAAGTCCGTGGAATGCCAAACTTCCCCGGTTCTGTTCCAGAACTCCGGCTCAGGGGGCTCAGGCAAGGGATGCTTTCCTCCTTCACTGGGGTCAAGACTTCCTGTATGCCTTTCCACCCATTCCCCTAATTCCCAAAACCCTGTTCAAGCTTCAGAGAGACAGAGGCCACATGATTCTCATAGCTCCACATTGGCCACGGCAAGTGTGGTACCCTCTGCTTCTACATCTCTCTCAAGCTCCCTCCCTAGAGTTAGGGTCTGCTCCAGACCTCCTCTCTCAGGAGGACGGAAAGTTGTGGCATCCCAATCCCTAGTCTCTGCATCTCAGGGCTTGGTTGCTGAAGGCCTAGATCTCCAGGATCTTCCTCTTTCTCAACAAGTGAAAGATGTTCTTTATGCTTCCAGAAAACCTTCCACTAGACGTTCTTACGCCTTCAAGTGGAAAAGGTTTACCATATGGTGTTCTGGAAAGGGTCTTAACCCCCGGTCAATAACTCTGGAATCGTTGCTGGAGTATCTCCTGCATCTCTCTAATGCAGGCCTTAAGACAAATTCAGTAAGAGTCCATCTGAGTGCTATTGCAGCTTCCCTTAGGCCTCTAAATGGACAACCTGTTTCCTCTCATCCCCTTGTAGCAAGGTTCATGAGAGGCCTCCTTTTAACAAAACCTCCTATTAGACCACCTCCGGTGGCATGGGACTTAAATTTGTTTTTTGGTCAGCTTATGAAACCGCCTTTTGAACCTTTAGCTACTACCTCCTTGAAATACCTTTCTTGGAAGGTTATCTTTCTCATTGCAATCACATCAGCATGCCGCATCAGTGAATTGCAAGCACTAGTAGCTAATCCACCTTATACAAGGTTCCATCATGACAAGGTGGTCCTTAGGACTAATCCACACTTTATGCCTAAGGTGGTCTCGCCTTTTCACCTCAACCAAGAGGTCTACCTACCTGTCTTTTTTCCAGGGCCTCATGCATCAAGTGCAGAGAGGAATCTTCATACCCTGGACTGTAAAAGAGCTCTAGCTTTTTACTTACAGAGGACACAGCAACATAGAAAGTCTTCCCAACTCTTGTTGCTTTTGATCCTTCTTATTTGGGACAACCAGTCTCCAAGAGAACTCTTTCCAACTGGATTGCCCAATGTATTTCTTTCGCCTATCAGAGCAAAAACATTTCTCTGGAGGGCCATGTCACAGCTCACAATGTGAGAGCCATGGCAGCCTCAATGGCTCATCTGCACTCTATGTCTATCGACGACATCTGTCGAGCAGCCACTTGGGCCTCGGTTCATACCTTCACAGCCCATTACTGCTTAGACAAGGACTCCCGCCGGGATGCCTTGTTTGGTCAGGCTGTTCTCAAACACCTGTTCCATACTTAATCAACTCCTACCCACCATCCCTCATGGCATGCCAGAGATCCAGGTGGGGAAGTGCAGCCCTGTCCCAGGGACACACAACCTCTGGGCTCTCTCCCTGGCATCAAAAGCTAGGGAGTCCCCATATGTGAAGACTCATTCCTGCTTGTTCCTGGAGATAGCACAGTTACTTACCTGTAACAGGTGATCTCTGGGAACAGCAGGAATAAGTCTTCATAACCCACCCTCCTCCCCTAGGAGTTGTCTCTCTCTCTAGCTCTCTTCCTTTCCCTCTCTCTCCCTCTTTGTCTCAGCTATAAAACTCAACTGAGGAGAGACAGTTGGAAAGGCGGGAAGGCAGCATGCAGGCACTGTGGGATGCTCCCAAAGGCTTTCTGATTGGACGCTGGGGAGCGTTCCCGCGCAGGCTCCGTCAGTACCGACGTACCCATATGTAAAACCTTATTCCTGCTGTTCCCAGAGATCACCTGTTACAGGTAAGTAACTGTGCTAACTGATTTGATATAGGTAAGACTCACTTTAAGCAGTTTCTGAAGATAGCTTTAGATTCAGCATGCAGAACTGCATAATTTGGTCACTAGTAGTTTGCAAAGTTTGGAAGAATAAAAATCTATCCCTAAAATTGACACACCCCTAGTGTGTGTGTGGGGTGGGGGGGGGGAGTGCACTGCTTCCCCCTCCTCTCCACTGGGCCTACACTTTGAAGGCAGTGTGACAAACTTGCCTTAAAATGATTTGCAAGACTTCAGCCGGGAGAGAAGAGCCTCTGGGTCTGGAGCCCAGGCAGCACAGCATGTCACCCAGTATGGCACGCCACCCAGCACAGCACATCACCCAGTACGGCACGGCACGTCACCCAGCAAGGTGGGAGCACCTGTCCCAGGTACCAAGGGGCTGGGAATGCTACCGTCGTATTTTTTTTCCTTGTTACTTGATTTTGTGCATCTTCAGTCCTCATAATATGAGGTTGTACGAATATACTTTTGCTTGAACTTACTTTCCTGTAAATTTGAAAACACTTCAATAAAAAAAGAGTCTCTAGGGGAGTGATTGCCTGAACCTGTTTCTCCCGCGGAGGGGGTGAGTGCAGCTGGTGCCTGGAGTTTGCCGGCTCGTGTGAGGCAGCTACCCTGACGTCATCCAAGGCCCCGATAAAAGTGGTGTGGAGTATAGTACGGCACCTACCGTCGGCACCTGTGGTGGGCGTATCCTAAGGGGCGTATCGAAAGGGGATTAACAGGCCCCTTGTGAGCCCCTTAGGAGCAGCTTAGGAGTTGAAGTTATCTTGGTGCCTCCATGCCTGGCGGCAAGCGAAAGAAGGAGCCCCCTACAGTGGAGTCTGCAGAGGGTCCTATGAATAAACACGTGATATCAACACCAGTCGCCGTAAAACCAGGTACTGCTCTTCCTGCTCCCTTTGTTGAGGGGGCTAGCCTTAGCTCCGTTGAGCGTACCCCTCCACTCCCGCCGGGCTTTTTGGAACTATCTGAAGCACCTCTGTCCTGTTCGAAATCTGTCTGGTTCTGGTCTTCTTAAAGCTGTGGATTGGAAGGAGCCTGTTTCCTCTGGTGGTAATCTTCGGTCTTCTCCAATTTCGTTGCTGGATATTTGGCAAGTGGTTAAACGTACCGAACGGATCTTAGTTGAGACAGTTCCCTCACTTTGCCAATTTACCAGTGATGCGATTGTAAAGTTTCAAAGTTTAGATTCACAGGTGGACAGTCTAACTTCTGGTCTTTTAAATATGGATATTCAAGTTAAATCATTTTCTTTGTTCCAAACTAATAGCATGACAGATAGTTCTGTGTTGCATCAGAAAGTTAAAAACTTAGAGAATTTATTACGGAGTAAGAATCTGCGGTTGCTTAATTTTCCCCGTATATCGTTGCTTTCTCCTATAATTCTCTTTAGGAAATACTTGAAGGATGAGTTGTTATTATCTAATGCTGATTCTCTAGATTTAACAAAATGCTATTATATTCCTACTAAAGTTGTTACATCTAATATTGACGGTGAATTGGCTGTTCTGGAAGAGCAAGATAATTTTAACTTGATCGCATTTTTGGAGGACACACAAGATGTCATTTCAACTGGGGCTACTTTATTAGTTACCCTGTCCTCGGAATCTGATAAAATTTCTATTCTTAAAGCATAGTTCAGGAGAAAAGAAACCCTGTTCTGTGGTGACAGGGTATCTATGTTTCCAGATGTATCTCGCCAAACCCAAATTTGTAGGAAATCTTTTCTAGCTTATAAATCTAGAGTCTTAGCTCTTGGTGCCATTTTCTTTTTATGTTATCCATGCAAATGTTTAATTTCTTTAGGCAAGGATAAATTTGTCTTTTTGTCTTTTTCTGACTTGGAGAAATGGATCTCTGACAGGGAGAAGGTATGATGGCTCCTTTTCTTTTATATTTTCTTGTTTTATTCATCTTCCCGGAGGTGTGAGAGGGTCATAGGCTGGGGTAATGTATTAGCCAGGCTTGCCCTTGTTGAAGGGCTTCTCTGGTTAGGTTTTCTTCACTATTACTACTGGTCTAGTATCCCCGAGATGTGGGCTAAAGTATCTTTTTGACTTTGTTTTCTTTTGTATAATTTACTATGGAATTATCTTGTATTTCCGTTGTTTCTTTATTCTGATAATTGTATTGTCAGTTAAAAATCTTAATAAAAATAAATATTTAAAAAAAGAGTCTCTAAAATAGACAAAGTGAGCGTTCTGTTATCATTATTCCTATCAGAGGAAAGCAAGTTAGTGTTGGGGCTTCTTCTGAGAAGACTCTCTGGTACTTATTTTTTCAAAATCTACATATCCTCTCTTTTAGTATGTCGGTTTGTTTTAGAAGCTGTTTCAGGTATTATTAGGGATTGTTACAGTTTAGGGTTGCCAAATAACTTCAAATGTGCCCAACAAGCCTGATCCAGTCCTGGGTTTACCCCATTGCATGTAGGGACTTGTAGTCTTGCTTTTCTTATGGAGTGCAATAGAGAAATCAGAATATGTGCAACCCAGGACTGGATCAAGCCTTTCGGGCACATCTGGAGCCAGTTGGCAACGCTATTACAGTTCTATATCTGTTTATGTTTCTTTGGATTTTCAACACAGTCCTCGGGGAACCCTAGGCCAGTCAGGTTTTCAGGATTGCCAGAATGAATATGCATGAGAAAGATTTGCATGTTCTGCCTTCATTGTATGCAAATCTATCTTATGCATATTCATTGTGGGAATCCTGAAAACCTGACTGGCCTATGTAGGTTGAAAAACTATGGACTAGGTTAATGCACCTTTTCTACAAGACTTTCATTTCCAGCAATTTATGAATAGGAAAAATATTCCTAGGACAATACAAGTGTAACCAAAAGCACTGGGAGACTTTTGCCTGCTCCTTCAAATTAGGCATTTCTTTCTCGTTTATAAGTTTTATAATGTTTTTACAAGTATGTTACTATGTTATCGATTCTGTTTCAGTTTAGCAGTCAACATTGTGATACACTCCCTTGTTGTCTGTATAAGTTATTGTTTAATGTAAATTGCTCCGAGTGAGGGATAGAGCGGTATAAAAAAAAACTGTTAAAATTTTAGACCAGCCCTTGTCAACTTCCTTTCCCAATGCACTGTGGCATTTGTAGTCCCTGATTCTTTCCATTGAAATTAGTGCCACTGATCCCATAATGCTTCAGGGGAGGACTGTCAGACATCTGGGGCGGACCTGAACGACCCCTTCTGGAACTAAGTTGGCAACTGTGGTAACAAATCTTGCAGCACTTTTTTGACATAAATTGTTTCTTAACCAATTATTCCCATTCCAGAAAACTCTTTGCAAGAAAACTGTCCTGTAGATTTGCCCCTTTCTTTTGTCTTAATGGTCCCGACTTTACCTTTGTCTTAATGGTCTCGACTTTACCTCTGGCCATGAGAGGAGCTGCTGTGATGCAGGCTACTTGCTCACTCCCAGCTCCCAGAGAGCAGGGTCCTTTCAACAGTGATGGAGGAGTTCCTCACCTCAGACTATCTGTCACTGCTCGACTTGTTTTTACTGTGCACACAATACGCTGATGGGTAACATCCATCATCAGCAACAAGTTGAACTCGACAAGCAAGCAGTAGCGATTTGTAACCTGGGTGCAGTCGTTTAATCATAACCAGCACTTGCCAGGCTTCCACTCTAGATAAACTGACCTAAGAATTAAAAATGAATATTTGAGATTTGCTCCCCTACCCCCCTTCCCCCAGTCCAATGATTTTACACACCCTTTCTTAAGAGTGGGTATAACTTAACATACAGTAAGATTTCCATCCTTTTCTGTAAAAGCTGTGACATGGAAATCCCACCCACATAGAATTTTCTTCAGCTTACATGGACAGATATTACTTCGGCTTTCACACTACCAAATGTTTTTTTTCTTTTGATTTAGTTTTATCGAACAGATAAAGTTTTGTTTTGTTCAAAAAGGAAGCTAATTCAGACCTCTGCACAAAAAGAAAAAAAAATGTAACTATGCTTCACAAAGAAACTACAAGGAGATAATTGTCTTTTTGTGTGTAAAGCCTATTTTACATGCTGAAAATGTCTCTTCTAAAATTGAATAGTTGGATATGTTCATATAAATATGTGTGATGCAAGAACATGTGTACTTATACACTTAGTGCATGCTGATGTTCCTGGAGGCATAGTTTGCGTGGAGTTGTAATGTACTCTCGTATTTCTGAAACACACAGTAAACACAATGGGGCCCTTTTACTAAAGTGCGCTAAGTACAGCGCATACTAATCCTGTACTGTGACCGATGGAACAGAAGAACAGAAGAAAGGCCTTTCTGGGTCCGACTAAGGTCCATCAAGCCCAGTATCCTGTTTCCAACAGTGGCCAATCCAGATCACAAGTACCTGGCGCTTTCGCGCTAACCACCACCTCCTCCATGTTAGGACAGAGCGAGTGCATTAAACGGCAGGAACAAGCTTTCCAGGTCCCCGACAGTAAATGTGATGATGTTGCCTCTAACGCACCATGGTTTTGAGCGTTATAGACGCATTAGTGCCTTTTAGTAGAAGGGTCCCAGAAAGAACATAAAGACATGTATACCTGCTTCAGTGCATTTGTATCCTATGGGGGCTGGTTCTGGGATCCTTTTTTCTAAAGGCATATAGACACTCTGTTATAAAATCCAGCCTCGAATGACATAAGCAACAGCAGTCATTGAAATTAAACCACCAAAAGAATCAAAACATTGTTGACTTATTGATCCCAAGCAGCATGCAACGTTTTGGAGGTTTAGAAATTTTGTGGAACCAAAGATAGAGACATAGTAGATAAATTTCACTGTATGAGGCTCCCATAAAGGCAGACCGGAGCAGCTTCATGGAAAAGTGCAAATGGGTGGGGGGTGGGCAGAGAGTGGGTGTGCGTGTAACGTGTAGTTGCCGTGAGCATTGACATCACACAGTAACTGCATGTTTTGGAGATATCATGGGTGCAACTAACACCATCTCAATGGGTGGCATTAGCTGCACCCGCTTTGATGCCACACTGTGTTCTTGGCTTTTTCACCGCATTATCTGCTACAGAAACGCTGTGCAGCTAAATGTGGCACAAAATATGTTTTATGTAAACCGCACTGATATTAAAGAGCGCGGTATAGAAGAAAGTTAAATAAATAAATAAATAAATTTGCACTAACACCCTGCGTAAGCAGCAAAAGCCCAACACGGCTTAGTAAACATTCCCCTTAGAGTCCATACTAAGCTTTGGGTAGATGGGGTACCCTTAATACACTAACAAATGTTTCAAGGGACAAAGTTTAAGAGCTACTGGAGTTTCCTTCTTTGGGTAATGATTATTACATTTAATAAAGCCTCAGTTTGTAGCTACTCGTTTAGTTTTTCCTTGAGCAATTTTACTTTGTATTGAAACTGGGCATCCAACAGTGCAATTTTATTATTATTACCATGATTAAAAGGTGATTCTGGAGCTGTGTGGTGGTCAGTAAGAAATTTTACAGATAAAGCACAAAGGTTTTCCTTTAAGACCTATAAATGTTTAATAGAGATAAATATCACCATTAAGTTTCCATAGTCAGGCTAAAGCTGCAAAGCTTACACACAGTGAGTCAATAATTAGAACACTAAAGCTAAATCGGCAATATTTAAGTCTGGAACATTCAGTGCATTACCATAAACTTTTTAAAAAATGTTTTGCCACAAGGGGATTGAACAACATAAGAACATAAGATATACCATACTGGGTCAGACCAAGGTCTATCAAGCCCAGTATCCTGTTTCCAACAGTGGCCAGTCCAGGTCACAAGTACCTAGCAGTTTCCCCCAAGAGACAGGTTCCACAATGCTTGTATTGGGGCAAGAAGTGGATATCCCGGGTCAAAGCACATGAAGACCCGGGATAAAAGAATAAAAATGTCCAGTAACTTAGAACTAGATTGGCTCTAGCTTCTAAACTTTTTTGGTCACAGTTCCCAGGGAGTTTAATATTAGGATAAGTTGCTTTATGGTTGACCGAAGGAATACGTATGTGATGGCAATGATTTTTAGGTTTTAGTGCAGGGTGTTATTCAGACGGAAACGACACTACCACTGTTGTAAACATTGTTCTGCAATTACTCTCCAAGTTCAGTGATCCTGTTATAGTGCCTTCTCTTTTGCTTCCACTGCTTTGGGCCCCCCTTATTAGTCTCATGCATGGCTATTTGGATTGCACTCAGGAATTCATGGACGATGCACTATTCCCGTTTTTGACTCTTCCGTGCTTTAAAAATCCTTTTCTCTTGACATTCTTAAATTCTTTACAACCCCTGCTCCAATCTCTGGGTGGACATGGGGATTTTTCTTGGGTGTTGCGGGAGAACTGCTAGCGTGCTCTAGTCACTGTGGGGGGGGGGGGTGTCCTTAGAGGAAAGGAGCAATAGCTTGGCTCCTAAAGTTAAGATACTGACACCGCTTAGTAAAAGAAATTCCTGTCCACACTGGGCTGTGTTATTCTGAAAACTAAAACCATTTACTGATGTACAAAATGGAGATAAGCAGAGAGTACATTTAAGTCTGGTGCAATCCATAAAGAAAATGAAAGATCAAAACAGCCCCCAAAATTATAGTCAAATATAGCTCCAGAATCTGTCCCAGTCATTTCATTTACAGATTCGGACGCCAAGCAGGCTCAGGATTCCTCTCTTTAGCGGCACGGATCAGCTCCTGCTGACACAATGGTAAGCTGCAACTCTGAAAAAGTTTCTCAGGCCCGACACTCCTTCTTTTGACTCCTGCCTGAGAATCCACTCTTTAAAGACAGACATGCTCATTTTCACTGCAGCTACAACAATTTGGTCTAATTGTCTGAGCAGAGTTTACCAATAAGCTATTCTTATTATATGCTCAGAATTTCACCTCTCTGAAACAGCAGAAATAGATCTGCACTTCCTGAAAAAACTCATTGAACATAGGTACTGAGGTCTCAGTAAAATACTCGCAGCTTCCCAAAACTTCTTTAGAAATTACCGCTGCTATTCACATCAGTGACCTCTCTTAAAGTACCGGTGTTAATCACTTTTACTTGTTTAACTAGATGTCTTAGATCTCTTAAAACTTTATCTCAATGTATATTCAGGATCTTATAACTCTGTGCATGTTCAGAATCTTATAACAACTTTAAACAATTTTTTCCTTTTTTTGGAATTTTTTGATTTTTTGATTTTTGATCAGTATTCCTTCGACATAATAGTGAAAGATACTTAGCTTCGATCTCGTTTTATCAAGCTTCCAACAAGGAAAAATTCATTAATCTTGCTGGCGTTTACAGATGAAATCCCGACGCCGTTGTTCTAAGGCGCCCAAGCGTGTAGTTTATGTGATACGGTGCCCTTGCCCTTTGTTATACGTGGGTAAGACAACACGATCTCTGAAATCTCGAATGATTGAACATCGTAGTCGAGTTAATAATAAAATCCTTGAGGCACTGTTAGTGCAACCCTGCGTGATGGCAAACCATGATTTTGATCAGTTACGATGTTTTGCAATTGATCAAATCCTCGCTTCCCGGGAAAGTGTTAATAAAGACAAACTTCTTCTCAAAGAGGAGCAAAGATGGATCTTTAAATTGAACACTGTTAAACCTCATGGTTTGAATGCAGCAATCGATTGGTCAGTATGCTTTTGAGGCAGCCAATTATGATTGGTAGGAGGAGCCTACTGATAAGGGCTATAAGAGATCTATGAACATCTTAGACCGCATGCGCGGCGTTTTTTGGACACCTGCACAAAAAAGTGGTATGCAGGGCCCTGACACTGGCTGTGAAGGTCGAGAGTTGCATGAAATGAGAAAGCAGGTATTTTTTACAATATTTTGGCAACATGTAGAATGAATGTTTAAATGAAACAAAGACATATAGGTGCATGAGATTTGTTTTGGCTGTATTTTCAGATCAGTTTTAAAAAACCCAGAGTGAAACCCCCTGATGAAACATATCGTGTGAAACGCTTGGGCGCCTTAGAACAACAGCATCGGGATTTCATCTGTAAACGCCAGCAAGATTAATGAATTTTTCCTTGTTGGAAGCTTGATAAAACGAGATCGAAGCTAAGTATCTTTCACTATTATGTCGAAGGAATACTGATCAAAAATCAAAAAATTCCAAAAAAAGAAAAAAATTGTTTAAAGTTGTTATAAGATTCTGAACATGCACAGAGTTATAAGATCCTGAATATACATTGAGATAAAGTTTTAAGAGATCTAAGACATCTAATTAAACAAGTAAAAGTGATTAACACCGGTACTTTAAGAGAGGTCACTGATGTGAATAGCAGCGGTAATTTCTAAAGAAGTTTTGGGAAGCTGCGAGTATTTTACTGAGACCTCAGTACCTATGTTCAATGAGTTTTTTCAGGAAGTGCAGATCTATTTCTGCTGTTTCAGAGAGGTGAAATTATGAGCATATAATAAGAATAGCTTATTGGCATTTTCACTGCAGAGCAGGAGTGGGAGCTAACTCTCCATTCACCACTGATCATCTCTCATGCTCGGGATTCTCCTGGAGTCAAACACTCTCGCTTTGTATTTGAACACTTGAACTCCTTCCATCTTCCTAGGACAGACGTAACAGTGACGAAACCAAGCCAAAGTGAACTCATGGGTTTTGTAGAATCGCACTGCTTATGTAACAGCTCCTAGCTGAAGAAAGACACAGAATACAGTATACTTCTACCGTCTCTGACTGTATCTTTTAGTGTCATTAGGGACAATGAAGTTCCTAATAAGGGACGCTTTTGTGACACTTACATATTTTTCCAGTGAAGTGAACATTCATAAAAGATGTTGGACCAACAGCACTGGAAAGCAGAATCCTCCATATAACGGGTACAGCATAAGAACTGACACCATAAGCTTTCTCCCATACTGCTCCGTCAATGTGCCTCAACCATGCTCTAGAGATCAAGATTGATACACAATCTGTGACCTCTTTCCTTTGGGATGACTATCTGTGACAGCATCTTTCATGCTAACGTATCTCACAATGTTTTACAGTCACAATATCAAATCTAAAATTTTACTATTCATGGTCCTAAAGAAAACTGGATTCTTTTCAGGTCATGGTAGATTTTATCGGCTCAACATGAGAAATATCTAAAGATGACGCTGTTCAAAACCACACAGATGCTTTCTTCAGATGGGAAACAAAACAAATGTACGTGTGAATGGGATTAATAGTATAGCTGTATTTAAAATAAAGGTTTAGACGATTTTCTGGAGGGGGGTTTTACGTTTATTACTTATTTAATATATTGCCCTTCAAAACAATACCAAAATGGTTTAGAACAAATAAAACTCAAAAGACTACAAAGAACGACAATGGAAACATCACAAGGAAGTCTTGAAGCAGCCCCAACAAGTTAATGAAATCCAAACTCAAAAACTGCTGAGAACAGAAAAGTTTTAAGATCACTTCTAAATTTCTTTTAGGAGCTCTCTAGGCAGAGATACTTTGGCAAGGAGTTCCAGAGTCATGGGGCCAAAGAATAAACTGCTAACTCTCTTGTGGATTCCCATCTAACACTGGCCAGGAAAGGAATTAGTAGAAACTTCTCTTCTTGGGATCGCAATGTCCTGACAGGTTAGTAGGGACTCAAAATCTATGGAATGGAAGCAGATAGCCTGTACCCAAGAGCTTATAAATCACGCTAAAGAGTTTAAATTTAATCCTGAAGGCTACAGGGATATGGTTGGTTGTAATTGCTATGCATTTTTGGATTATTGCAGCCGCTATATAATGCCGCTGAGGCAGCTGATACCAAATTTGAGAAACAGAAATAAATATTAACCAGGTAGAAGTGGGGATCACTACCACTTACCTCTGGGGGTGAGCAGCACAGCAGTGATCTTCCCATTAGGATTTGCTGGGTACTTTCAAACTTTCTGGATTGGTCACAGCTGGAGACGGGATCTTTTTCTTGATTGACCATTGATCCGATCCAACATGTTGCTCTTATGTTCTTAGGCTAGAAATCATGAATGTTTTATTTTATTCTCACTACCTGTGCTCTCAGGAGAATTCTGGCTGTCAGGAAGAATAAGACCAAATTCCCCTGATGCCCAACCATATACATTTGCTCCTGTGACCTGGCCTCTGAGAAAATAATTTGCCAGAATCTTAAGAACAGAAGAAATGCCACACTGGGTCAGAGTAAGCTACATCAAACCCTGTATCCGGTTTCCAACCGTGGAAAATCCTGGTCACAAGTGCCTAGCAGTTTCCTAAAAAGACACAGAGGTTCTGCAATGCTTGTATTGAGGCAAGCAGTGGATTGCTTAGGTCCTCTTTAATAATGGTTTATGGACCTTTCCTCCGGGAACTTGTCCAAACCTTTTTTAAACCCAGCTACACTACAAGCTTTTACTACATCCTCCAGTAATGAATTCCTTGGGCAAACCACTTAACCCTCCTTTGCCTCTGGTACAAACAACATAGATTGCGAGCCCTTCAGCGACAAGGGAAAAATATATATGCAGTACCTGAATGTATACCGCTTTGATTGGTAGAAAAGCGGTATATAAGCCTAGTTAAATAAATAAAATAAAAAATAAAATCCAGAGTTTGATTACACGTTGAGTGAAAAAATATTTTCTCTTATTAGTCTTAACCGGGTTACACTGTAGCTTCATTGCATGTCCCCTAGTCTTTCTATATTTTAATGTTGTAGTAAGCAATCGATCTACATTTACCTTTCCCACTCCATTCATTAATTTATAGACCTCTATCATACCTCCCTTCAGCTGTCTCTTTTCCATGTTTAAGAGCCCTAACCTTTGAAGCTTCTCCTCCTAGGAGTATTCTTCCATCCTCTTTACCATTTTGGTGGCTCTTCTTTATACCTTTTCTAATTCCACTACATCTTTTTTAAGATACGGCAACCAGAATTGCACACAATATTCAAGGTGCGGTCGCACTATAGAATGCTACAGGGTCATTATAATATCCTCTGTCTTATTTTCCATTCCTTTCCTTATGATTCCTAGCATTTTATTTGCCTTCCTGGCCGCCGCTGCACACTGGGTGGAGGATTTTGAATTGTTATCCAAGATGATGCCTAAATATTTTTCCTGGGTGGTGGTTTCTAATGTGGAACCTTGCATCGTGTAATCATAGTTTAGGTTGTTCTTTCCCAGGTGCATAACTTTGCACTTGTCCACATTAAATTTCATCTGCCATTTGAACATCCAGTCTTTCAATTTGTCAAGGTCCTCTTGCCATTTTTCACAATCCTCTTGGGTTTTAACAACTTTGAATAATTTTGTCATCTGTAAATTTGACTACCTCACTTGTTGTTCCCATTTCCAGGACATTTACAAGTATGTTAAAAAGCAGCAGACCCAGCATAGATTCCTGGGGTACTTCACTATTCATCTTTCTCCATTGGGAAAATTGGCTATTCAGCCCTACCTCTGCTTTCTATCTTTTAACCAGTTCCTGATCCACAATATTACACTGCCTCCTATCCCATGACTTTTTAACTTCACCAAGAGTCTCTCGAGAGACCTTGTCAAAGGCTTTCTGAAAATCCAGATACACTACATCGACTGGCTCACCTTTGTCTACCTGTTTATTCACACCTTCAAAAAAGTATAACAGATCAGTAAGGCAAATCCTTCCTTGGCTAAAGTCATGTTGGCATTTTCCCATGAAACCATGACTATCTACATGTTCAGTAATTTTGTTCTTTATAATGGTTTCTACCATTTTGCCTGGTACTGATGTCAGGCTCACTGGCCTGTAGTTTCCCGGATCACCCCTGGAACCCTTTTCAAAAATTGGCATTACATTGGCCATTCGCCAATCTTCAGGTATTGTAAATGATTTTAATGATAGTTCACAGATTACTAATAGTAGGTCTGCAATCTCATATTTCAGTTCTTTCATCAGCCTCTGGTGTATACCATCCGGTCCAGGTGATTTGCTACAGTTTAGTTTATCAAATACTTGTAATATATCTTCCCGGTTTATTGATATTTCTTTCAATTCTTACCATGCGTCATCTTTAAATACCATTTCAGTTATGGGTAACTTCCCTACATCTTCTTCGGTAAAAACCGAAGCAAAGAATTCATTTAGTCTCTCCACTATGGCTTTGTGCCCTCTTAGTGCCCCTTTTACCCCTCTATCATCTAATGTTCCAACTGACTCACAGATCTTTTACTATGAATGTACTTGAAAATGTATTTATTATGCATTTTTGCTTTCACAGCAAGCTTCTCAAATTCTTTCTTTGCCTGCCTTATCAATGCCTTGCATCAAACTTGCCAGTGCTTATGTTGTTTCCAGTTTTTGTCATTTGGTCCCTTTTTCCATTTCCTGAAAGATATTTTTTTTACTACAACAGCCCCTCTAACCTTACCTTTAAACCATGCTTGCAGTTTTTTGGACTTTCTCCACCTTTCTTAAAGTGTGGAATACAGCTGGTCTGAGCTTCCAAGATGGTATTTTTAAACAACACCCATGCTTGATGTAAATCTTTAACCTTTCAACTGCTCCTTTTAGTTTTTTCCTTAACTGTTTTCCTAATTTTATCATAGTCTCCCTTTGAAAGTTAAAAGGGCAGTACTATGGATTTCAGTACTGTCCTTGCTTCATTTATGAAATCAAATGCGATCATGCTATGATCACTATTGCCAAGTGGCCCCAGCACCCTTCTCTTGCACCATATCTTCTGTACCACTAATGACTAGGTCCAAATTGGCTTTCCCTCTTGTCTGTTCATGAACCAGCTGCTCCAAGAAGCAGTCATTTATTTCATCTAGAAACTTTATCTCCCTAGTATGTCCTGCCATGACACTGACCCAGTTGATACCGGGGTAATTGAAATCGCCCAATCTTATTATTACTGTATTATAACTTTTGTTAGCTCTCCTGAATTCTTTGAGCATTTCAACATCCATTTGTTCATTCCGGTCACGTGGTTGGTAGTACACCCCCACTGACATCGCTTTCCCCTTTTTACATGGAATTTCAATCCATAGAGATTCTACTGTGTATTTTGTTTCCTGCAGCACTGTAATCCTGTGTGACTCAATGCCTCTCTAACACAGAGTGCAACCCCTCCACCAATTTGATCTACTCTATCATTGCAATATAATTTGTACCCAGGTATCATAGTGTCCAACTGGTTGTCCTTCTTCCACCATGTCTCTGAGATACCAATCATATCTAACCTCTCATTTAGTGCTATATATTCTAACTCTTTCATCGTATTTTTTAGACTTTTAGCATTTGCATACAAGCATTTTAGAGGCTGTATTTTATTCATATTAATCTGGTTATCAGTAGGCGGGGGTAATTTGGAATCTTTAAGCTCTGTCTGCTCTGTACTTAGGGGCATTTGGGTTACTTTTTCCTTTATTGGAACCTCTCTGTTGATATGCCCTAACTTCAGTCTTTTGCTAGTATCCTTCACGGATACATCATTCCAAACTATGTGCTCTTGGGCAACTATTGGCTTTCTCCTATTATCTATTTTAAAAGCTGCTCTATCTCCTTTTGAAAGAGAACCAGGCTGCTGGCATTAACATCCCGGTTAAGGTGGAGCCCATCCCTTCAGAAAAGCTCCTCCTTTCTCCAGAATATTTCCCAGTTCCTAACAAATCCAAAACCCTCCTTCTTTGCACCATCAT
Source organism: Ichthyophis bannanicus (assembly GCA_033557465.1). Classification (NCBI taxonomy): domain Eukaryota; kingdom Metazoa; phylum Chordata; class Amphibia; order Gymnophiona; family Ichthyophiidae; genus Ichthyophis; species Ichthyophis bannanicus. The sequence continues at coordinate 102,438,919 of CM066034.1, read as the reverse complement.
CTCATCCACACATTGAGACTCCGGAGCTCTGTCTGCCTTTTGGGTCCTGCATGTGGAATGGGAAGCATTTCTGAGAATGCTATCCTGGAAGCTCTGGATTTCAACTTCCTAACTAAAAGCCTAAATTTGGCCTCCAAAACCTCCTTACCACACTTTCCTATGTCTTTGGTACGAACATGTACCAAGACAGCAGACTCCTCCCCAGCGCTATCTAACACCTTGTCTAGGTGGCGCATGAGGTCTGCTACCTTCGCACCAGGCAAACATGTTACCAAGCGATCCTTACATCCACCAGCCACGCAGCTATCTACATGCCTAATGATCGAATCACCAATTATAACAACCATCCAAACCCTCCCCTCGTGGGCATGTGGCCCTGGAGGAACTACCTCAGTGCAAGAGGGTTTTATATCACCTGGAGGACAGGTCCTAGGTACAGGATCACTTCCTGCCACACCAGGGTGATGCTGTTCTGTCATGTGACCTCTCTCCTCCATGGCAACAGGAAGGTTGCCAGACTGGAGGTGGGACTTCAGTACTATGTCCCCGTAGGTCTTGTCTATATACTTCTCTTTCAAACTTATGTCCTCCAAGTTTGCTACTCTAGCCTCCAGAGATCATACTCGTTCCCTGAGAGCAAAGAGCTCCTTGCAGCTAGTGCACACGTAAGACCCCTCACCAACTGGGAGAAAATCATGTGACACTCAAAGCCAAAAACTGGAAAATCCCCATCTCGCTGCTGGACTGCTGTCTGCATCTTAGTTTTAAGGGTTTGTTCAAATATTAAAGTTGTTTACTTACCTAGATTTGCAGGGGATACTTATACTAATACAACTATATATGTTAAATGGAATTTGTTCACCTCAATAATAATTAATCTCAGATCCTTAATAAATGTCTTCCTGATGAGGATAACCAGCCACATCTGAAAGTGTTTATAGGCACCACCCCCCTTTACTAGGTTTAAGAGCCTATAAAGCTAAGCTTATCCCAGGGGTGGGTGGAAGTCAGGGTGAGAGGGAAAGAAAGATGATTTACAGGCTGGCTTGCTACACAGTGCCCTGACCTGTGTTTCTAATGTAAAGCCTTGCCAATTTCCTGGGTGATTCACACAGCCCTTGGTTTAATAGAGGGGGCATTTCAAATTGCCCCTTTGATCTGTCATTTGCCTTTAACACCTATTTAAGACAACTTCACAGATCTTTTGCTTCCTAACTGGAACTTCTGCATGTGCAGCATTTCCACTTCCACTATGCAAGAGGCCCACTTCCACTATGCAAGAGGGTTGCCAACTGGCTCCAGATGTGCCCGACAGGCTTGATCCAGTCCTGAGTTTACCCCACTGCATGCAGGGACTTGTAGCCTTGCTTCTCCTATGGAGGGCAATAGAGACATCAGAACTACATATCCTTGCATGCAATGGTCTAAACCCAGGACTGGATCAAGCTTGTCAGGCTCATCTGGAACCAATTAGCAACCCTAGCTGGTAGTGAGGCCCAGATCTTAAGAGGATGACAAGCCCACCACTGAATTTGTGTTTGTGCCTTGCAGAAGACAGAGTACTGAATCTGATTTCACAGTTTTATCAGGTGGAAGTTTTTTTCTCAATCATTAACAGTGGAAAACCCTCTTTAGGTACTTCACTAGACCTTTTATCTGCACACAGAAAAAAAAAAAAAGAATTGATTGATTCTAAAGTTAAACACCGGCATGTGTTGTTACTCAGAATCAGGACCTTGCTAGCCTCAGTTGTAATGCTTTCAGCTCCGCCACCAGTGTGCCGCAAATGAAGACAAGCTGTTGTCAAATGAGAAATGCAAAATAGTCAATCTGTTTGTCTGTTTAATGTTACTGGGAACATAAGCTCCTAAAAATGCTACCATTCTGCACTGTCAGATGGGAGACACTCTCCAGCAAGCGAAAGCCTAATGACCCATTTTACTCAGGCGCTCTGGAGTTCCTCCTAATGGTGTTTTCCATATGCACTTCAACATGCTTTTATCTGCAATTGCAAACGGCACTATTTGCTTCCTAACACAAGCATGTAATCTGCACAGTAGGTTTTTTTCTCCCTCCCTCCCTCCCCCCCCAGCACCATGAAGGAATGCTGATATTCAAGACAACTTGAAGCAGTGAGCATATTGCCCAAGCATCTGACGCTCATCTTCCCTTTACACCTGTCATTGTACTGTATTATAGGGGGGAAAATCAAGTCATTAACCATGATAGATATGTTTTTAATAAGAAAGTGTTATGCCTCACCAGGCAGATAAATAGTGCATTTTAAGGCATCTTTAGAGTTTAGCATATCCAGTCAAAGATTGCAGTTAGAGACTCTGGGTGATCTTCAAAGCTTCTCGTAACTCATGGAAACCGAATACATCTACTTTTAACCATGCTGCTGTTCTACACAACGTTTCATCGGCTTATTTCTTTATGGGATTTTTTTGAGCATTTGATTTTCAAGATTTACCAAAACCTCTGAAATGGAACAAAGGAGATATTGTAGCATTATTTCTAGGTTGGTAAATCAAAACCCAGGTAAGTAATTTTCTTCAACTCATACAGAGATTCAGGGGCAGGTCATTCTATAAGTTCTACGAATACCTGGTTTTCTATTTCTAATCCCAACACCATCCCTCCTCGCATACTGGAGATAATCTGCAATTAAATTTCGCTTCTCCAAAGTGAAGATAGAAGGAGTCACACAGAAAATGACTGGGGTAAGGTGGGGACCTGCTCAATAAAACTGTATAATGCAACTCTTATACCTATATGCACAATGAAAATGGCCCCTTCATCCGAAATTCAAGGAGACTGTTTATCAAGACCAATCTGAACCACACCAGATAAATAAAGGCCTGGTGATCCCCTATGCTTCTGATACCCCAGATTCAAGAGCAAAGAAGAAATGGTTTCAGAGGCAAGGTGGGTACAAAGATATTCATTTAACAGTTTTTGTAGACCACTTTTCTGAGATCAAAGCAGTTTACATATATCCATAACAGCTTTACATATTTCATAGGTATCCTACAGAGAAAGCATGATAAACAAAATGGCAATACCTTTAGAAAAGCATCACAGCGCCAGAGTTCCCTTCTCGTCGAGCTGCAGTGTGCCATTCACACTAATGCTAGTCATGCTCCGATTCCATTTCCTATTAAAGGAAGTGGAATTGGAGGACGAGTGGAAGCGTGAATAGCACCGCAGTGCCGGAAGAGAAGGTAACTCCAACATCACAGTGCCTTTTTAGAAGTATCTCCACTGCTTCGCGTCCCACAGAGGAGAAGCAGTGGCATCAATGGGCACTCGTTGACAATTGCTACTCTAGACAATTGCATCGTTTGCCTAATGGTCACGCTGGCGCTCCGCAGACAGCTACAGGAAAGCCCCGTCTCTATTATCTACAGATAAAGACAAGGGACGCAATATTCCAAGCGATGGATGTGGTTAGCAGAGCTGCTAACCATATTAATCATGGAGAATGGGATAGCATGGTTAGCGCTGCTGAATATCTGCGAATGCTGGCTCTACGTGCGCCGGTGCTAACCGCTTAGCATCAGAGTGTTCAGGTCAGAGCACAGGTGGAACTGCTCGCTAAATGTGATATGTAGCAAAGGCCAGGTGCAGATAACCCTGGTCTAACTTTCACCACGTATCGCTAACTGGGCAGTGGCTCAATATCGCTGCTGCCCGGCTCGCAATCAGGCTATGTGGCAACCCTGCATATTCAGTCCTGGGGCCAGATATGACCCCGGCATTGAATATCTGGGTTAAATGTTCAGTGCCAGTGGGTAGCCGCATTATCAGTGCTAGTCGCCGGTGCTGAATATCGGTCCCAAGGTCCTTGATAACCTGCTTATGCTGTCCCACCAAGTTCTCTAATGGTTCAGGTATCCTCTACCTCTCGCCAAGAAGAACAAAGTTTATGGCATTGTATGGGTGGGTCAAAGCAGCATTTTCCAAGGTGGTAGCAGCAGGGTGGGGGTCATGCTTTCTTTCTTGTAGAAAGAGGGGGGGGGGAACCTACGCAAGGGGAGATGAACATGGGAGTTTATTCTAGAGAGGCCATTTGAGTTCAGATATTTTTTATTACAACATGAAAACCACAAATAATAAAAATCAACATGAATCACACTTCATATAGTAAGAATTCAACTCATTTTGTGAGCTCCTAGAAAAATAGAAATCCAAAGTTTTCCATCTTAGCATGGTTTCAGCAGTTCAGCAGCTACACATCCATGTCTATGATCAAATAGACAGTATTACACCAAAGGTTGGCAATGTGAGCAGTATTATTCCTCCTGTGGCTAATGACCAATTTTAGTGCCACCACCAGCAGGAAATCTAGAAGACAAGAGTCTGCAGGGGCTAATTGTTCCTTCACAGCCAATGACTTCCAAATCAGTACTAGAAAGGTTAGAGACATCTGGAAGCCTAATACCACTGTTATCTATTCCTCCATATCTCAGTCCAAAAAAGATGGAAATTGGGACAGAAGTATAACAAGTGTGGGAGGGTGCCCATTTCATCCTGGCATAACCAGCAAAGATTACTGGTTACATTCTTACATTGGGCTGCCTTGATGTGTGTCTACAATGCACAATGGACTATAGAAAATAAAGACTGTGTCATAGAGACAGAAAGGGACAGATACCGTTTTCCCAAAATCTGTTCCAGGAGAAGAAGTAGTAGTAGTAATAGTATTATTCCTGATACACCATTGCAGTCCCCGCCTGATCACTAAGAACAGAGTTCTACTTATACTTAAATTTTTGGACCTCTCATAATGAAACCACTTTTTTGTTAGTCGCAATATTTTAATTTCCTTTTTTTGGTCCATATCACAGAAAATGGTGACACTCATAATAACTCCCCAAAGAGTCGCCTTTAACACTTCCCACCAGGCATTTGAAGAGGTGTCTGTGGGATTATTATACTGATAATAAGAAGCTAAAGTCTCCCAAATCCTTCATCAGTCAGCAGGCCTGCATTGAATCACAAACAGATGCTTCAACACTCCTGACCTTTTGATGGAACAAACCTACAACTACAGCAGCGTTGATCTAATGATATTTCCAAAGGAGCACTGAATTTTCCTTCCACAATAAAAGCAGTACCCCAACTTGAACTAACATATTTGCTGTGGTTTTATTTATTTAAAAGGCTTTTATGCAGCGTTACCAGCATAAGTCAACTTTGCACTTGTCCACATTAAATTTCATCTGCCATTTGGATGCCCGGTCTCCCATTTTCTCAAGGTCTTCTTGCAATTTTTCATAATCCTCTTGTGTTTTATCAACTTTGACTAATTTTGTCTCATCTGCAAATCTGATCACCACGTTCATTATTCCCATTTCCAGGTCATTTATGAACATGCTAAAAAGCAACGGGCTCAGCACAGATCCCTGGGGTTCTCCACTATTCACCTCTCTCTATTGAGAAATGTGGTCATTTAGCCCTATTCTATGTTTTCTATCTTTTAACCAGTTTCTTATCCACACTAGTATGCTGCCTCCTATCCCATGACTTTTTAATTTCCCGAAGAGTATCTCATGAGAGGCCTTATTAAAGGCTTTATGAAAATCCAGATATATTATATCAACCAATGGACCTGTTTATTTATATCTTCAAAAAATTATAACAGATTAGTGAGGCAAGACTTTACTTGGCTAAATCCATGTTGGCTTTCTCCCATTAAACCATGACTATCTTCATGTTAACTAAATTTGTTCTTTAGAATAGTTTCTACCATTTGCCTAGTACTGATGTCAGGCTTACCAGTGTGCAGTTTCCCGGATTACACATGGAACCCTTTTTTAAATATTGGCACCCTTCAGAGGGCACTGAGAAACTTCTCTTCAGTAGAGTTTTGCCTTTATTGGACATACGTACCTCTTAAGAAAGCCTTCTTTAATCCACAACCAGACTAAGTGGCATGTCTACTAAGGTGTGCTAAGGATACCTCTTTAACGTGTCCTTAACTTGGGAAAATGACAGCATTAAGGCCCCCCGTGGGTGTTAATGGCCGGGGCAGGGAGGAGGCATTCCTGCGGAAAAGGTGCTAGGGGCCGGTTAATAGACAGTAAGTGGACAGCAGGTGTTAAAAACGCCAAGTGTGCAAGTAAGGATGATTGCCATAACATGGGATAAGGGGACATATCTTGAAGTCAGATTTGAAGTGTTGGATGGGAACAAAGGGAATAGGACATGTCAGATCCATATGTCTCATATGTGTTAGATAGTGAGTGTAAGGATAATGTGGGAGGCAGTTGGACTGGATCAGTGAGGGGTTCTCATGTAATGCACTGTGATGTCAGTGGGTGGCCCAGAAGTGGCTATGAGTGTTCCATAGAGGAGTGACCATGTCCATGATGTAGCCATAGCAAGAAGTTGTCTACTATTTCTATTTCTTCTCCATCAAGGATTAAATTATTGATTTTTCCAGTTGTCGGGATCTTTGTAGTATTCCAGATAAAAGGAACTACCACTGTAAAGCCTTCTTTCTAGAATCCGCTTGCTTTCTGCTTCACCATTGGCATCGCAACCTCTTTGGCTTGAATGTAAAGATCTATAAAGATTATGCCAATCCAATCTATTCTTCAGAAAAACAAGAACGATCCCATGTAACACTTGAAAGATTAGATCTAATATCTTAAATTGAATATGGCTTCTTACCAGAAGCCATTGTAGATATCTCATTAGAGGGGTGGCTGAATTCCATCTAGGGACAACTAAAATCAATCTTGCAGCTGCATTCCGAGCACACTGGAGACTTGCTAATAAGTTATAGGTAGGCACAAAATCAAATCAATATAGTAATCCAAGTGGGCAAGTACATATGTCTAAACAACTATTTGAATCACCATTACCTCTAACAAAGGACAAAACATTTTCACTAATTTCAATTAAAAAACATCATCCGGACCAATTGGAAAATCTGGGCCTTTAATCCTAGGGTCTCCGTTCCCTAGCCAAAGAACCTCTAGATTTAAAAAACTGAGGAGAATCCACATTTGGAATGTAAAAATTAACTAATGCCATGTCTTTAGCTTCCATTCTCAGTACTAACTTGACTCATGTGCCCTCTATATTGGAGAACTAAGATAACAAATAATATGCTTTAAGGACTGTCTAATTAATATGGCCACTCCATTTTTCTTGCTCATGCAAACATCATACATATATTGTTTATTATGCAATTTTAGGGGTTTTCTATATTAAAATCCAGACCAACATGAGGAGATGAGGCGCCCTAGGTGAACCTCATCTCTTGCCCCTGCCCCTCCCTTCATGGCACTCATTGCCACCACTGTCACCCCTCTCCATGACGTACAACTGTGGCAATGGCTGCAAACAGTCCCGAAGGACTTATCTTTAAGCTTCAGTGCCCGGGGCTATTTGCTTCCGCCTCCTCTCTGACACCTAATGCTGACATGGTGAGCTACTGAGAAAGATGCAGCTCCAAACCCAAACTCAATGTGTCTAATGAGAATCTACACCCACCTCCCACAACCCAGTCAAAAATGATAGCCTCAGATGCCATATCTTCCAACATGCAGGTCACATCAACTGTAAGAAAAATGATCAAACATACACCCATCCAGATCCAGTCTACATGCTTTTGACACATTCAACCCACATACCAGTCTCCCCTATGCAAATATCCCCCTTTCTTAGCTTTCCTGCTCAATAACATCTGACGACAGACTCCCAGATAGTTCACTTAAACCTCTGCAAAGGAAGGAATTTTATCAAAGGTCCGAATGACCATATCATGAGCTACACAGACCGTAATTTATGAACTAGTCATATGATGGTGGAGGTGAAGACCCCAACTCAGCACTAGCACTTGAACAGGGCCTTCTGCAGCATGCCTCAGTGCTATGCCTTGCTGTCAGTCAAGGTATGAAATATCATGCAATCTGCCATAGACTCCATCTTACATAACCTGCAAAACTCAGTTAATGTTCTCCACCGCAAAGTTGGATGAACTTATTAGACATCTGCAGCTGTAGGTGAACAAATTCAAAACTGAACCCTATAGCAGTCATGCATCCAACAGTCGGTCATCATACAGGCCACACCAGCAACCCATAGTGCATGAAGACAAATTTTAGATAGTTTGTGGAGATCGGAATTGAGACGTTGAGGTTAGGACATACACAATTATGGGAGCATTTTGGGAAAGTCTTCGCTGAACATGGAATATTTTTCTAAAATATGTATAAGGATGTGTATGAGTGCACATGTATTTGCTGATTTTATTTATTTTATTTATTTATTTTACAGTTTTTATATACCGCGCTCTTTGGTATCAGCGCGGTTTACAGATAACAAATTTCGCATTAGAACAGTCCTTTGCTTACATTATAACAGTGTCTTTTGCTTACATTATAACAGGGTCAGTAACTTGGAGACAACATGGTAAACTATATACAAGCTATATACAGAAAGATAAATTACATCTGGAAATTTACAGTTAAATTGGGTCATAAATTTGGGTGTGCAGAGCGTCTAGTTCGTGTTCTGTTATGGCTATGTTGTTGGAATGTCAGAGGCTGTGTGAGTGATTTGTGAGATGGGGGAGGAGGTGTAGGGTTAGGGCCTAAAAGATGATGACAGAATAGGTAGTGTTTGAGGGCCTTTCTAAATTGAGAGAGGTCTTTTTATTGATCGGATATGAGGAGGGAGATTATTCCAGCAAGTTGGAGCGAATAAGGTGAAGGCCCTGTCTCTGGTTGTTTGGTTACATTTAGTGTACTCCTTTGGTACGACAAGGGTATTGGCGGCTGCGGATCTTCTCAGTCTGTTCGTGGGGGTGTTGATAATAAGTGATGAGAGGGAAGGTGGGGCTATTTGATTGATTGCTTTAAAGGATAGCAGAAGTGCTTTGTAGGTTATCCTGGCTTGTAGGGGTAACCAGTGAAGCTCTGTTAGTTTGGGGTGATGTGGTCTCTACTGGGATGTACCGCAGAGGATGCGGGCTGCTGAGTTCATCGCCAATTGGAGTGGGTTGAGGATGCTCTTGGGTAGACCATGCAGGATGACATGGCATAGTCGAAATGAGGTGTTATAAGGGCTTGGAAAGATTGTTCGGAAGTCATTGGAGGCGAGTAGTGGTATTAAGGGTTTCAGTGGTTCTCAATTTATAGTAAATGGATTAACGGTCTGCTTTATGTGATCTTTTGAAGGTCAGTTCTTGGCGATGGTTACTCCCAGGTAGCGAATTGATGATTTACATGGTAATTCCGCATCTCTCACCTTCAAAGTTGCGGGTGGGGCGAATTTCTTATTCCTAGTTACGAATAGGACTTCCGTTTTCTTGAAGTTTATTCGCAGGTTCTGGGATAGGAGCCAATCTGTAATTGCGTTGAAGCAGGCGATAATTGGGGAGAAGTCGGGGGCATTAATTTTTATTGGCGTGAATATCAGTATGTCATCTGCGTAGATCAAGCTGGAGGCGTTAAATGTTTTTGATGATTTCACAGATTGGTTGGATATATATGTTAAATAGAAGAGCTGATAAAGAGGATCCCTGGGGTACACCCTGTTGTTGCTGGAAAGGATCAGAGGTTGAAGCTCCTATCCGCACCTGTTTGCCAGCGGTTGGTTAGGTAGGATCTACACCATTCCCAAGCTGATTCCTGGACTCCCTTTCTTTAAGACGGTGAAGAAGTTGTACATGGTTAACCGAGTCAAAAGCTGCTGAGATGTCAAGGAAGATGAGGATGAAGCCATTTTCAATTTTGTCAATCCTCTTGATAAGGTGTTATGAGTAGTGTGAGAAGGGTTTTCTATGCCATGTGATTCACGGAATCCGTGGTTGGCAGGGATCGAGAGGAGCTGAGGTATCTATATGCTGTTGCAATTGGATTTGTACCACCTTCTCGATGATTTTGGCTAGAAGGGGTATACTTGAAATTGGACGATATGAATCAGTTTTTGCTGGGTCGATTTTATGTTCTTCAGGAGAGGGCGTATTGAAGTTTGCTTGAGAGATGAAGGGAATGATCCGGTTGTGAAGGAAAGTTGCATGATAAGGGCAAGTATGGGGCTCAGTTTCAGCACGCATTGTTTCTGATCCAGTAGGCAGGGCATGGATCGTTTGGGGCTGTGGTAGTATTCAAGGTGGCAATAAGGTCAGTGATGGATTTCACTGTGGGGGCGACAAAATTTTTTAGAGGGCTGAGTGATTGAGATGGGGTTCGGTATACACTTGGAGTGGAATTCGTGTTAATGGATTTAGATTGAAGATAGTCGGCAAAAGCCTGAGGTTGAATTGATATTGTTTGGTTGGAGGATGGTGCCTTGGTTAAGGATTTAGTGATGTTAAAGAGGTCTCGTGGTTTGTTCAGTGATCGGAGGAGGGTTTCTGTATGGTGTTCTCTCACCTTTTCAGCTATTTTCTCCCGGTGTTTCTTTAGGGCATTTTCGTAATCTATTTGGTCATTGGAGCACGTGATTTGCGCCATTTTCTTTCTTGTTTTCTTAGGTTCTGGAGGGATAGTCGTAGTTCAGTGGAGAACCATGGTTTTGGGGTTTCTTCTTTTTAGTGCTGGTGCTGGATGCTGGTGGTCTTACTGAGGAAGGTATATTGAAGAGAGTTCAGGGGTGTTGTACCAATTGTTGATCAATTCATCAAGGTCATTGGTTGGTAGACAAAGGGTTGGAAGAGTCTGCTGATGAAGTCATCCTTGTTGAGCGTTTTGAAACGGGCTGTTGGACCTGATGAGATCAAATTTGTCTGTGTTGCTGGTATACTGTTTTTCTGAAATGGGATTTGGAAGGATAATAAATCATGATCAGACCATGGGACAGGTGTATGAGATAGCTTAAAGTTGGTGTTCTCTGCAGGCTGAGGTGCAAAATGAGGTCAAGGGTGTTACCCTTGAGGTGTGTAGGGGGGCTAACTAGCTGCGAGTAGTTGAGGTCATCCATGGCATCAAGGAATGTGGTAGAATGTCTATGGTGAAGTGAGGAGAGGTTAAAGTCGCCCATTAACCTGATACGTAGAGCTTATAAATACACTCATGGGACACTTCAGTAGAGGCATCTCAGTAACTTACTCGTCTTAATTGGTATCTTGCAACTTACATGCTTCGGCACTTACACACGGATATGGACAACTTTGCAAACCTATTTGTATAAATGTCTCCAATTAACTACAGAGGCTGCTATCTTTTTTTCAATTTCAGTTCAGAGGTGGAAATAAACATTGGAGGATCATTTATTTATTTGTTTGCATTTATTTTCCGTATTATCGAATATGCTCGGTGCCATGCACAATCAAAGCATTTAAGGCTATTACCATGGAGTCATCTTCTGTACATTCTCCCCCCTACATTCAATAATAATCCCCACCTCAGTCCTGCAGCCAGCAACCAAAGATAACTCAGTTTCACAAAGTATTCAAATGGCCACCCCATCCCCAAATGCCTTCCTAAACAGGAACATTTTTAATGCTTTACAAAAGAATTTGAGATAATCAATGAATCTCAAGTGTCTCAAAGGGAATTCCATAAAACAGGTACTTGTACTGAAAAGGCCTTACTATGATATCTGGCTTAAGGCACCACCAACAACCTATCTGCCTGGGATTGAAGCACCCGATTGGGAACGTAAAGAATCAATTTTGAGTTAGTTAGTCCAGGACCATGTTGTTTAACACCTTGAAAACTAGCAACAGGACTTTAAATTCAGTTTGAAATTTCACCAACAGTTACTGCAACTGAATTAATGCTAGGGTATTGTGATCACATTTCCTAAAGGCCTGATTGTGACTGGCGAATAGGGGGGATGTATATCCGGGTAGGATATTCACCGGGGCTGTATGCAGCCTCATCTGTTCCCTGCACGCACAGAGCCACTGTGCAGGGAGCACAGAATGGGGGCAGGACAGAGGTAGAGCGTGGATGGTGCAGGAGTGGTCCGAAGCACCCAGATGTACAGGGCCTATTCCAGCTAGAGTCCTGTATGTCCGGCAGGTGGACGATGGACTTGCTACTTATTCCACCTCTGAGGTGGAATAAGCAACATCAATGGTGGCGATCGGGCCTGGCAGTCCCCCACCAGCAACGGAGCCGCAGCATGTGAGGCCCCTCCACCCAACCCCAGCCCTAGCAGACCCCACAAGGGTCAGGTGATGGGGAAAAGATGTGTTTTCACCGTGGCGGGCTTTTGGCGCTCCTGCTGTGCGTCCCAGTGCCATGGCGATGGGACACTATGGCACCAGCACAACAGCAGGAGCATAGGGCAGGCTGCACGGGATGATGGGGGGAGGTCTTACGCCGCAGAATTGGGGCAATGAGGGCTGTCAAGGTGCCCGATTCTGCAGCTGCGGGAATGTCTGGCTCCTGCGGTTGCAGCATCGGGTACTATTTGGGGCCATCCATTTTTTGGCTGTCCAGATGGCCCGGACATGTCCCTTGCTGAATTGACCTGCACATCTCTTCTAGTCCCTCCTGTAAAGGGCTGGTCAAAATGAGCACTTTATAAAAACCTATATGTGCCAGGGAGCAGCTCTAAATCCTGACATGGACAATTTTGGTCATATACTTACTTTGCCTCTATGAAACTGGGAGTACACATGCAGATTTTTCACTTACCCAGGCCACACCCCAACCACACCTTCTTGCAATTTCCATGTATTATGGACATCCAAATGTAAATTTAGCCCTTTCTAAAACTGCCATTTCCACATATAAATGACAGATTTTCCATGTGGAGATTCTGAACGAATCTTCTAAAGAACCTGGTGTGCCCTGCTTTGTTATTAGCCAAAGCAGATCTTCAGTCTCTACCAATCCAGAGGGTCGCCATGAGTCAACACCAACTTGACGGCACTTAAGAACAACAACAACCAATCTCTGTATACCACTCTACACGGATAACCTAACTTAATTGCTACTAGTACCAGTCATCCAACTGTTTACAATTGTCTGTAGGACACCATATTTAGTGCAGAAAGCTAGTGCAAAAGCACACCTGACAGATTGGGACATTAATACAGGTTTAATGATATATTGCAACAAAATCCTGATCCAGGCAATTATACAGCTCTTGACACTACATCACATTATTTGATTTAAAATATCTTCTGTAAATTATCCCTTACGAAGGCACAAACGTACCCAGCATTTGCATTATTCATCTGGTTTCCATTTCAGCTACGTCTTTCTCTTCCAGGAAATTGTGTAAGGCCACTGGATCCTCAAAGAATTGGGTAAAACTGTTCAGGGTAACTCTCATCCTCAACAAAAAAGAGAAGCCATACTTGGCGTTTGCTTTTTTTAAGCTAGATGTGCATAGCAAGCAAATGCTTCCGCCTCTGGAGAGTTGTTTTATTAAGATCCACCACTAGTGGCGGGATGTTTCTGTGGTGCTTAGGGGCTACTTTAATTTTCGCCACCTGGAGGTTCACGAGGTCCTGATGACATCACAGAACCTTAACGACCACTGTCTATAGTGAACATTTGGCACCCTATAGGAAGGTGTGCAGTGTGCACTCTCCAATTTAAACAGTTGCTTAAAATGCAAATCACAAACTGAGGGAGTAGCTCCTCCAGAAACATAATCATGTATTGACCTTCTCCCTCAATAAGGCCCAATATTCATAGAATATTCCTGCGACATTAGTTGTTGAGATATCTATACCTTTACTCCAGCCTCTTCATTGCTTTAGTGGCATGACCTGAAGAAACGTGCAGTATATCATGTGCTTGCTGGCGTCCCTCTATTACTTCGGTCTCTGCTGTTAAGCCAGGCATCTGCTGTTTTATATTTATTACCTCATCTTTCAGCTCCAGTTGTGTTTCTCCATTTCTTTCAACAATGTCCATAACTTTCAGTATTTCCTGCATGGTCAACTACATAGTAATACGTATTCGTACCTGACACCATCTTGCATGGGGAAGGCGGATGATATTTTGATCAGTTCCAGCTCTTAAACTGTTGAATTATTAAAATCTAGCTTCTTAGGCTTGGTGGTAGACCTTCCAACAGCAGTAGTAGGAGCAGGAGTTGTTGAGAGCAAGGGTTCTTAGGCACCATAGATATGAATTTAAGCAAGGGCTTAGCTGGAGCTAGGGTTTATGCTGCCATCTTGTAAGCACTTGTCAGCGTCATCTATAATGAGGCCAATTGAATTTTTCTGCCATGATAGTGACAGGGGAATCAGCCCACCAGATCAAGCATCAAGGGGACACAACCAGGGCAATTGCCCTTGACCCCCAAACCACGAAGGGCCCCAAGCGTATCTGAAGCTGTAGGAGATAAAGTCTTCTGCAAGGTTGAGGTCTCCTCCCAAATTTCTGCCCAGGGTCCCAGCATGTCTAACACTGGCCCTGCAGCCTAGTAATTCCCTTTTTTGACTGTGAAGAAGTGGCAATCAGGACTCTGTGAAGGGTTTCTTGCCTTTACAGGTGGAGACTGAGTGATCAGGCTATTGGGGCCACTGATCTTGTATGTAGGGTGAAGGGTAGATGAAGTAGAAGGAAATCACCTGTGCTAGTTGGACTTTTCACTTAGGACTGATTAGCAAAAGGGTTTTGCACTGCAGTGTGTGCACATTACACTTTTTGGAGAGTTGAGGTTGCTTTTTAGCAGGTTTACAAAAAAGTACATGGCACCAATAAGACCCTATTTTACTCTGCATGGCTAAATTCAGTATGTGTGCAAATAAAAGATGAATTAATTTTAGTGCACAAGCTCCCAAGTCTATCCATTCAAATACCGTCATTTATGCTCTCACAGAACATAGATTTTTAAAGTAAATCAGAATATATCAATTAAACATTACAATTAAATTCAAAACACGACGATGTTCTCAGTGGAAAGGGTGAAGTTATATACGTCTAACTCATGTATAAATTAAATGACGGAGCAGGGGGCATTTTCAGTGGTGGTTGCCAGCACACTTAAAGCATTTGGCCATTGCCACTTTAATTTAAACCTGGATATTCAATGACAGAGTCATATCTGGCCATCACTACTGAATATCTGGGTTGCTCAGTTAGCCGATGAGCTGAATGGTCAGCCAGAATATTCGGCCGCTGGCCAGATAGCTAAACCAGCTAAAGTTAGGACAATCATTCAACTATCCTAACTTTGGCCAGTAGAGTTAACTGGCCAGTGTCTCAATATCGCTGCTGACCAGCCCCAGCTGCTGCCCCTACTCTGCACCCGAAACACCCCAATGCTAGCCGGCTACCATCGAAATGTACAAATCAGGTAGCAGGGGATATTCAGCGGCACTAAATGGTTTAGTAGCATAGTATAGTACCGTTGAATATGCCGCTGACCACAGTTTAACAGGTTAGCAATCACAGTCATATATTTGAAACAGAGTCAGGTTCTCTGCAGATCCACTTTACTTTGAGGTCATCTGGCAGATCCTTCCTCCTGGGTATTCCTGATAGCTTCTGTCTTCTTCGCTTCTTCGGCCGCCTAGCTGGGTATCCACTCTTCTTTCGCTCTGGAAACACTTTCAATGGGATATAATTCCATTAAAAAAATTGCAAAATCTATCCGATAGTCTTGTTAAATATGCTGTGTTGTTCCCTGGATTTCTTCTAGAAAGTCCAAAAATCATTCTCAAAAGTAGCGTCTCAGGAAAATACAAACCAGGGTAACGTGTATCCTTCCCTGAAGACATAGCGCATCCAAAATCTCAAAACTCTTCATTCTGCACTGGGGCTGCACCAGGGTTCAGTCCATCACACCACAGTCTGAACTTTCCAGGATGTTAAGGGGGTTCACTCTCCAGGCCCCGCCAAACTCCTGAGGTAGGCCACAATCACTTTTGCAGATAGAATCCTTAAGGCACACTTGACTGAATCCCTTCAAACCTTAGCTGTTTTGGGCTGTTTTCAATAGAAGCTCAAAGTTGACACTCGCTTTCAGACCCTCCTTAGGTCGGTACTCTCCAGTCTCTTCATTTCTACAAGGTCAAACTGGCCTATGAGAAATCCTTTCCTTCTCCAAGGCTTAGCCAGACATGTAGAGAGGCAGACTCACTCTGATTCTCCTGAGTGGGCCTCCTGGTGTCTACATCAGTTCTTGCCTAGAATTTTCAAAAAACTCCAAAGAGCACCCCTTCCTTTCCCCTCCCTGAGTCTAGAACCTTTTATAATTCCTTCCTAAATACAGCTAGGGAAATTCCCACCATCATTGATGGACAGCCAAGCCCATCCTTTATT